>OY728135.1:1019601843-1021039034 GCA_963277665.1 Viscum album
CAGGATTTATGTCAAGATCAAACGTAATCATATATAATTATAAAGTAATGTATCATGACAATAAAATTGTAATATTTCAATATTTATTATAAAAGTTCATAAAATAATTTGAACCCATAATACAAACACTTCCCATTTTAATACAATCATAAGGAGACATATCCTTTTTTAGGAAACTCTTAAATATAAAAAAATATAAAAATAGTTATAATAGGATATTATTTGAAAAAAATGTTAAAATGTAGATGAATCTTGATGATGAATAATATATATGACGTTTCAGAAGTTTATTCAAGTCATATATGTTCAAAACCATTCATTTTTAACTTTGGAAAAAGTTTAAATGGGTCGTACAGTAAATGTTTATTAGATTCTTTTTTAAAAAGTTAAAAGGAAATATAAAAGTAGTTAAAAATGATTTTAAAAAATATTTTATGGACAAATAAGAATATTCTGGGAACATTTTTACAAATATGGACAATTATTAGAATGTGTTTAAAACATTTAAAATAGTGTTTAGAAATAAAATAACTTACCTTTATCCATGTTTTTATTCATAGGTTCACTGAATCTTTAATACTAAAATTATATTATTTTTATAATTTATTAATAACCCGTTTAACGTTAATTTCACAATTATTATTCATTTAATTTGATTTATCACCTTGTTTTATTATTATACTAAAATTGTTAAGTTCATGTTCACCGTTTTGGCCTTGTTCGAATTATAACCTCAAAACAGCATCAGTGTATTGAACATGGTCTAAGGGTTTTGGTTTCATTACCTCAAGAATATTAATCATGTGATAAATATAATTTTTATACATGAAATTCAATTTTATAACCATCCATTAATGTAATAAATGTAAAATTAAATTTGTCGTATCATTGAAGTAGAAGCCAACACATACACACGAGAAACATTTTTTTTATTCTACTAGGTGTTAATGAAATTAAGAATATAATATTTTAATTTTTTGAACTATTAATAATTTTATTCATTTTATATTTATTATTTATAATAAACCTTATGACCAGTCGTGTGAAGAAGTATTGTGAAACAAATCATATAACATTGTTGATTTTGTAGTCCACATGTACACTCGAGGGACATTATTATTCTCCAATATATGTTTGAATAAGAATATATGAAATATATTATCATTAAATAATACTAATTATGTCGTAAATATTATATATATTCATTTTTTCAATTATTTTAACTATACATATAATTTAGTTTTAAAATACGAAACACATCAATTCGTAGAGGTGGTAATCCACACAAATGCACGAGTGAAGATTTCATTTCGAATTAGACGGAAAAGAAGTTCAAAATGGTGTTTAAAATCTTCATAATAAAATATAATTATATTTAGGATAGTAATATTATTATTTAAAAAATGAGAAATAATATTTTAAGGATATTGATGATGAAATCAACATGAAAACACTAAGTTGAGAGTTTTATCTCTTCTTTGGAAAAGTTGTTTTGTATTACACCTCAATCCTTTTAGGATTGTTCTTTTTGTGAAAATTTGATAATTAGGATGGTTTTTGGTATGTTTGGTGAATATATGGGTATGTAATGGATGACTTATATGTCTAAAATGTGTAAGTGAGAGATGAGAGGTGGTCCCCTTTTATAATTGATGGGAGTAGGGAACTGGTAATTTTCTAAATTTTTTAATATTAGATATTTAATACTCATAGTAAACTGAACCTAAAATAATAAAATTCATGATATAAGGTGATAAATAATGGAATATAACTATCAAATAATATTTATGATGAATTTTTATAGCCTTTACACAAATAATTTACCTTAATTTGCCTTATTTACCATTTACTTTTCTACAACATTTTTACCATTGTTACTATACATAATGAACAAAAATGAAATTGACTATATTTCTATATTTTTACCTAAGGGTTTAAAACATAGAATAAATTTTAATTATTAAATATCTATAATTGGTGTAAATGATCTCTAATGTAAATGTATAAAACACAATGATTTTTTTTGAAAATTGTGTTTTAAAGTATATAAATGATCTTATACAAAAAAAATATTTATTTCAATAGAATTATTTATATTATGTTTAATTAAATGGATTTAATTATTATTTTAAACTAAATCTAAATCATAATTGTACTTATAGATATCTTTATTAAAATAATAAATGACACTTTTACAGAAAATTGAATTTTTCAAAATTACTTCATAAATAAATCATTTTAGAAAATTTTTAAAAATAATCCTAAGATATATTTGATATGATGATATTAAAATTTAATTCCATATTATCAAATATAATTTCTAAAATAATGAAATTTAACTTTTAAATAAAACCATGTACTTCATCGAAAAAAAATTTAGAGAAATAAAGTAATTCGTTTTCCTATTGATAAAATTTACAAAAGTATTTATAGAACTATGATGAATCAAAATCCATAAAATTAATATCCATAATTCATAAGATTGATTTATTTCTAAAATTACCTCGGTTTTCAAATTCATTCAACTTAATAAATTTTCCCCACATAGTTTTATTTATTTTATAAAAAAAGAGATAATATTTTTCTCTCATAGATTTTTCTAATTCCCTTGTTAGTTCCTCAATCATGTGATTATTACATAAAACCATTTCCCAATGAACCACCTTATTTCATAGTAATTTCCCTATTTGATCCAAAATTTGAACTAGTTTTTCTTCATAGTATATATTATCTTCCAACCATAGCACCGAAGGGATCAAAACATGAGATACATCTGGTATGTAATTCTATATAAAAGAAACATAAATAGAATCAGGGACCATAGATAAAAAAATATTTTAGGATATAATATAATAAACTAACTGCACATTTTGAGTAATTTTATAGGGTCCAATAAACTATAGAATTAAAAATATTTTTGTACAAAAACATATAGAATTTTTCAAATGATATACTTTATGAAAAACGTGTTCACTTACTCCAAATAAATTCTCCTTCCAATTTTTAACTAAAAAAATTTATGTCAACTCTGAGATTCTATCATATAGTGATGAATCATATTTACCTTTTCAACAATGTATTCTACCAATTCTATTCCCTGAAACTTCCCTTCACTAACTTCATACAAACATTATGGAGGTCTACTCAACTTTCAACAAAATTCATTGAAATGTTCCATCCATATATGGGAATAAAATATATTATTATAGTAAAACTCCGCCATTTAACTATGTTGATCCCTATTTAATTGACATTACAATGAGAAATAATGATTCATTTCATCCAATATTTAAATTCTACCTTATACCATTCCATAGGATTGAAGAAGAAATACCATGTTGAAATTTAATATAGTGCCCAATAAATTTTAAAGTCCTATCCAAAAAATTGAGCTAAATATTAGATCATAGTTAGATAAAAAAGAGAGTGGTTCCGCATATATTATGGTTATCTATTTAAGATAATGTGTAGTAAGTTTATCCAAAGACATAATATATCAAATAAGAAGAAAATGTGATGATTTTTTCAAACTATAAATTGTAACCCAAATATCATTATTACTTATAGATATATTTTTGTAATCCCATGGAATAAAATATTGATATATTATATCATTTGGATTCAAGCACTAGAAAGGATGAAGCATCCCCTTTGTTGGTTTTCAGTCAACTTTAACCTACTGAAAAATTAAAATTATCATGGAAAAATTGGCCATATTTTTTTTCATTACATCACACTAAAAATATTACAAAAGATATCAATACATCAAATAACTACATGGATGAATAAAAAAAATTGGGTATATGATTCACTTGACAATTACTTCTTTTACTTGGAATCACTTTGAACATGTAACCTCTTTAAAATTATGATAACACTTTCTTTATCCACATTAAAATTAAGAAACATAAACTTCTAAGATGATTCTACACTAACATGAAAACCTATATCATCTATATAATCCGCCTTAATTAATTTTATCCTAGATTACTTCAATGATACTTGAAAAAAATAAATGAGGTTTATGTATTCAGAATTTCTAGGACAACATATGTTAGATTGTTAACAAATCATCATATTCCAAATGTAGGATGGTTAATGAAAAATTTTATTTTTGACTTATGTCATAAAATAACTTATTAAATTCTCTTGGGTGATATTGAATCATGAATTGAAAATTCCAAATAAGATCTAACTATATTATATGACTTATGATAAATTATTTTTGAGTGAATATATACCTTAAAATTTTATGGTAAAAATATATTTCATATTTTACCCTATATAAAATATTCTACTAAATATTAAAAGAAAAACATAAAATTAAAACATTAAACTCATGTATAAGGTAAATATTATTATATAGTTTTGAAAAAAAAGAATATGAAATTATCTTATCATCTTATATCAATAAACAACTAAGTCCCTTCAAATAAGATTCATTATAAATAATAAATTCACCATTTCTTGTTGGAAAGGATAAAACAAGAGCATTAAACAATTTTATTTTCAATTACATATAGTATTTATCACATTCATTTACCTAAAATTAATTTATATTCTTTTTTATTTAACATTGTTTTGGGTCAAGATATTTGATTAATGTTTTCAAAAAATAATCACTAATAACCCACTAATCCAAGAATTATTCAAAACACTATGAAAATTATAGGCTTTGTCAATTCTTCCACGATATTAGTTTTAGTAGGATTAATAGTTTTGATATCATTAAAAAACATTCCAAAGGAATGAAATATTTTTTAACCAAATTTTACATTCAAATTATTTTCTTTAAATGTCCATAAAATAGTTCTTAGGGGTTTCTCATATCCCTTATAACTTTTAGAATAAATTATTATATTATTAATGAAAAAAAGAACTTTATCAAAATTCAATTGGTAAAATCATTTCATAAGATCTATAAATATAGTGGGATCATTATTTAACTTGAAAATCCTAACCACAAACTCATAATGACCATACCTAGTATGAAATGCATTTATTGAGATGTTTTTCCCAATCACCACCAACTGATGATAACTATACCTGGGATCACCCTTCAACAAATAATTAGATCTCTATAATTAATTGTAAAAATAACCAATTTTAGTAAATAAATACTTATTCATTTTAGTGATGTTATTGAGTAATCTATAATCCATGAAAATTATCATGGAATCAACATTGATTTTAAGAAAAAAATATAAGCACACCCAGGTTATGTTCTATGGAAGATTAAACCATTCTAAAAAATCTCTTATAAATACATTTTAAGTTCTGAAAATTAAACTAAACTCATTTGATATAGATGTTTTGTAATTAGATTATCATCACAAAGTAATTAAATAGTAAACTCAACTTTCTGGGGAAGAATTATACTTCTAAAATCATTAGGGAATACATCGATATATTCATTACCTACTGGAACTTGACTATATTGAACAATTTTTTTCTTATAAAAAAATATGAGAAGGAAAAAATTACCTCCCATATTTTATCATTTTCCCATATTTTTAATTTAATATCAAATAAAGAATGTAATTCTTATATATCAATTGGAACTCACTCTAAAAATCAAATATGACTTATTTATCTTACCAATCAATAATATCATGATAAACTAAAAGAAAATACATACATATAATAATAAAAAACTCAATAATGGTTATGTTAATAAAGTTTATAGGAAAACATATTCCATATATTATAACATGAGGGTTCCAATAAATTATTATTACCTCAGTACTAGCGCTGGTTATTTTTATGAAACTTTATAACTTCATTTCATAAGTTGGTATTTCCATTCTACATTCAAAATTAACATAAATAAAAGAATTTGTGGACCCTAAATCAAATAAGTCATTGGAATATTCTGAATAAACATGTAATTTACCGGACACCACTTTATTTCATAGTCTAGCATTTACTATTGTAGGAGAAAATACTTATTCGCACCATTTTACATTCAGTCTGGACGATTCTGACCATGAGTAAAAAAATAACTATTATACCATTATTAGATTGATCAAAACTCATTTAATTATAATTATAAGGAAAATAATTAATATTACCACATCTGTAACACTTTCTTGAACCTAAAAACAAATTCATTTAAATAATTTTATTGAAATTTGGAATATTTAAGAGGATTACCTTTATTTTTCTTGGTTATTTTATTCTCTATTTCATTCCATCATGACTACTTATTACTCATGCTTTTATAAAGTATGTAAGTGTCAGAAAACCTCATCTAAACATTCTCATCATAATGAAAATGCTCCATATAACTTGTAAAATCATTATAGGTAAATTCACATTGTGAACAATCTTTTAGACCTATATAAAATCTAAAAATTACACACATTGTCTAGAATGATTTTTTGTATACATGGACAGTTTGGTAATATTTTCCTCATAAGTGGCCATTGAGCCTTCCTTTTTTCAGCTATAGAAATTGATTTTTCCTTCTAATATATTGATATATGCTAAATTATTTTTAATGAAAATAACATTAAATTTCATCCACTTAATTGAATCCATTTCATTTTTTTCCATAGTATCATTAATAAAATACCACCACTAATCTACTTCAACCCTAAAATAATAAATTAAAAAGAATAAATTTTTAATTGTTCATACATTCGAAAACATTATATATCTTTTTTGATGAATTTATCCATCTTTCAGTATTCATCATGTCTAAAGATCTACCAAATTTTTGATGGTTTTGTTTCATAAAATTCTCTATTATAGACATATTCAAATGTGGATAATTTTATCACTCACTTTATGGGGTTGCAACATTAGTATCCTCTATTAGTAGAGTCAATAATACAACAAATAGTTTTTTACAACCATTCTAATTTACTTATTTGGAAGGATGTTATTTTATTGACTCCTTCTTACATAAACAACCATGTTTCCTCAAAGGAAAATGATTCTGAATAGACATGGATATTATGAAATAACATGTAAATCTTTAAAATACTTCTCATGACTATACAACCATAAATTACAGTCTATTAGAAGTCTCTTTTAACATTCTTATGAATACAAAATTTATCAAAACCTATCATTTGATACCAACTATAACACCTTTTATACTAAAAAATCAATAATTACCTAATTTCTAACAACGGTTAAACATTCATATATTTCCAAGATCTATTCAGTTTATTATTTTTAATAAATTTGTAATACAATTTATAAAAAAGTGTACACTTTGGAACATTGTACATTTTTTCCAAAAATATAGATCTTCAAGTTTACACCCTAGTTTCATTTAAGTCATATTTTCTCCACTTATGATGAGTCACCGTATTTTAAATCTTAATGTATATAACATTTCTACCTATCCTTATATTTTATAAAAACATTTAAAATTGTTGGATAAGAATAGAAATTCGCAGTGAGGGAATGAAAATAAAATAATTATGTAAGTCTAGTGGATACATGAAAACCTACTATAATGTTTAACCTTTTCATAATAAAACATTGAGCACATAAATTAAACATTTCCATAATTGAAAATCATTTTTTTCTAAAATAAATCCTTTGAACCTCAATATAAATAATATTAGAAACCATGAAAGCATCTTGAATCACATGGGAACTAATGAAAAAAATCATTTGAAAAACAAGCCATTAGCCTTTAACCATTCAATACAACTTTAAATCAAATCATTTCCATAAAAAATATATTTAAATCATTATATAAAAGTCATATTTATAACTTTTTTAGTCATGTTTATCCCATGCTAGAAACACTAAACCTAGTTAATCCTATTGAAGTAACTATAAGGACTCGGGGTTTGACATTACATAATCATGTGTATTTAGACTTGATTCATTTTCTCACTTTCCCAATGATCATTTATGTTTATAGATTTAAATATTTATTTCACATCTCAAACATAACATACTCATATATATACAAAGTGGAAACCTTTTTTCAGTATTAATTTTTATTACAATATAAAAATTTTTAAATTAAAATGATTTCTTTTCAGGAAACATCTTTATGAAAAAAAATGACTAATTTCCAAACATTACCCATCCATAAACCCTGTGAAAATACATTTTTAATGTTTTTTATCATAATAATATTAGTTTGGTATAGAAAACAAAAAAAGAAACCATTAGTCCATGAATACTTATAAAATTATCAATTTACAGATAAACTTTATTGTAAAAATAGACATTTTCTAACCCAATAAATCAAATTCTCTATCCAAATCATTTCATAAAACATTTTATAAGAAATATTAAAGGAAAAATAAAACTCTTAAATGTTTCTTTTAAAATATGAAACTTTCATAAAAAAGTTTTCACAAATGTAATAATTTTCATCACATAAAAAGTGTCATTTTGATTCCTTTAAATATATGATCATTATATTACTTAGATAAATCATATGACTCTTATAAATACATATAATAATAATATATGAAATATTTAGGTTACATGGTACATCATTTACATATCACTCTTACAATCACTCTTATAAATAAAATAACCATAATTTCAACGTCCATTCCCAATGAATTAGAGGGCTATCACAGACCCATCCATCTTTGGTTAAAAAATTACCGTATATACATGGGTTTTAAAAGAAACATCTATAATAATAAAAATTCCCATGACCCAATTAAACATTATATCTTTCATTTAAATCATTACACTAATAAAATATTGTTGGGGAGAATAACCTTTTTATTTTGAAATTACATATTTAAAAACTATGTAATTAATAAATAAAACATTACCTTTGAAAATAAACTTTTAAATATGTAACAGAATATTACAAGAATTTTTTAATCATGATTTTTGTAAATTCCATTCATTCCATATATGTTAAAAAACATTTATTCCTTGCTTTTTCTGGAAAAGTCAGGAAATTCATGAATTATAAAATAAAAAAAAAGGATTCATTTCAAACTATTTACTAAATATTATTACACGGGTAAAAACATCTTTAAGAAACCAGAATATAATATAAATTTTTTTGGGAAAAAAGTTTTATAAAGTATGTATATAGAATAAAAAATTGATTTTTATTCGAAACATTTCAATACATTTTTAAAAATAATGTCCCTTACTATAAGTCCAACTTGTCACATATGTTATTCATCTTCCTAAATAAAAAACTGATGTTAATTTTTTACCTGAATAATAACCTTTTCCAATTTCTTTATTCTATGATTTCATTTAATTACATGTTTATAAATTCAATTAAACAATTAAATTCATATCAGGTGTTTTGATGATATTTGGCTCATATGTCATAAATGGCTTCAGTAGGTTGACTATAGTCAATAAGGTAATTATTCCATAATCAAAAGAATACAAATTGGTATATAATTATAATTTTTATACATAAATAATACTATTAAATGAAACCGTTAAATATTCTTATGAATAATTAATGACGTTACAATCATGGAGACGATAGGTCATATGTACGCATGAGTAACGATTACATTTTTTAACAGTTATTATGGAAAGATGGGAAGAATTATTTTATTTTTCATAAATGATAATAACATAATAAATATAATATTAATCTATTAAATATACTTATATATATCTTCCATGTGATGTGGTGATGAACAACAAATAACATCTTTTCGTGGAGGTGGTAAACCACACGTACGCATGGACGACGTTATCATTTTTCAGTGAATGGAAAGGTATGAAAATAAATGATATATTATGTTTTAATAATAATAAATATGATATTTATATGATATATGAAAATTAATTCCATAATTATAATCTTTCCATGAGATATGGTTATGGAAAATTAATTTGATTGGTTTTTGTGGTCGTAGTCTTCCATACAAACGACTGATGGTTTCATTTACCTTGAGATATAATGGATCATTCATATAGATTTTTTCATTAACATAACTACACCGAATACATTGTATTATACTGATTTTATAATATAGTTATAACAATGATATATTTTTAGGAGGTGCAAGAAGAAATAAAATAGTAACACTTGATTAAAAATGATACTTATTCGTTGGATAACGTCATTTTATTGACACTTTAATACCACTAAAGTAGATTTTATACCATATATAAGGCCTCTATAATGTGACTAGAGGTTTTTGGAAGATATATTGAAATATATTGGCTAAAAAGGGGATTTAAGCCTAAATTAAAGGGGAGATGCGTGCCCTTTTATAAGAGAGGGGAGGGGCACAATTGGAATTTCTCAAAATATTAAAATAATATAAATTAGTATTGAAATAAAAATATATAAAAACTGATTAATTTATAATACATTATTTATATTTGTTGAAATAATATCATAAAATTAAAATTAGAAAAAGAATTGGCCAAATTATTTTCTTTATCTTTTTTTACCCCTTTCAAATATTTTTTGATAATAATGATGTTTACTCATTTAATGTAAATATAGTAACTATAAATAGATAAACTACACATAATTGAACCCGAGATGATATCATAAACCTTATGTTAATATATTTTCTGAATATAATATTTTGAGGAATTTTTTATAATTTAATACAATGTTATCTTCTATAATATATCATTAATAATAATTTTTAGAACTATTAATTTCATTGATTTCAATAACATCAATAAATGATTTAAAATTCAAAACAAAAAAGTTTTTAATAAACCCCTGAAATCTAAATTTAATCTTGGAGATTAATTTATTACAATAATTATCATAAAATATATTCTTTTTAATATTTTTAATATCATTTATTGGATTTGTTTTCTGTTGAGAAATTAGTCGATCAGAAATATATACTTTTTAAGGTAATTATTCATTAAAGAAAATTAAAAATAAATTTTGATGATAAATATAAATAATTTATATTTAAAAATAATATTCAGAATTTAACATATCATCTAGTTAACATTATGTTTAATTATTATAATAATGAAAGGGTGTGATATTTTTTAGTTTTCTTAAAATTAAATATTATTAAAATTGAAATCTCATATAAATGGTTAACAAATCCATATAACCGAATATTTTATGAATATGGATGAAATTGACTCACTAAAAAATTTAGGCAAGTTTTAGGGTTATTTTATAGACCTGATCATGTTCTTTTCAGCATTAAATACCTAATTTACCCAATAGGGTGGTAACAAATATTACCAAAGTTACTATTCATAATGACCTAAAATAAAAGAGACCTATTTTAAAATTTTAGACCCAAAAATTTTATTTATGGAATCAATTTTTAAAAATTAAAAATGCATAAGTGATGTAATTAAATTGATAATTAAACTAGCAAGATCGAATGAAAAACAGTTTTTCTGAAAAATATTCTTTTTTAAATATAAATTGTTTTTTTACCAAGTTCAATTATAAAATTCATTTCAAAACCATAATTGAAGAATTTTAAATGATAGAGACAAATAAAATATTAAAAATTTCCCAAAATATAATTTCAATTTAGAAATACATTAAAAGAAAATAAATGTTTTAATTAAAAATTCATATTTTTCACAATTCATTAAAAAATAAATATCTTCATAAAATTATCAACAATTAATCCAAAGATAATTTTGAAATGAAGAATTCAAAAAATAAATTAATTTTTATAATTAAATATTCCAAAATTTCAAAACATTATTTATTTTATTCACTCATAAAATACAAGAAACCGAATTTCTGAACAAAACATATATTTGGATAATAAAAAAACATTACTAAAAATCTATTTATTTTTACAAAAATTTATCAGTACACAAAAAATGAGCATAACCATTATATTTATTTGTTAATTAACTTAATATCATTAATTCTCACCAGTTAAAAACCTTGGCTATAACAATGAAATTTTAAAAAATCATTTTTATTTTATGCTCAGTGTTACATTATATGTAATAAAATATAGTATTTCACTTTTATAATCTATGGATATTACATTCAAACCTACCCTTTAAGAAAAATTCTATTTAAATTTAATATTGGGATCAAAAACTCGTGGTCTAACCTTTACAAATAACTTTTTTTAACCCACATCGCAATTAGGTTTAATGAAATATATTTTTAATATCAGACAAATAGAATTATAAGGGTCATTTGGAATAACACATATAAGTTTTAAATTAATAGAATAGTATTGGGTAGTGAAGAAAAATTACCGTATATGAAAAAATAAAGTCCAAAGGACGGAGAGAGAGTGATATAGTATATCGTCATGAGAAATTTGACCATCATAAAATTGTAAATCTATAATGGGTTAAAAGGTCATTGATTTCTTGATAAAAAATGTAAAATAGATAATATTTATATTTCAATATCATTTTCCTATATTTTTTCAATTTAATTAACATATATAATAAAATAATAAGTAATTAAATTTTATTGACTATTATTTTTCATAATTTAATCAATATCCAACACAATCTAATCTTTTTCTCCAAAAAAATGTATTTTAAATATTATTTTTTCATTTATGAAGCACTAGACTCAACTTATAAACATCAACAAATCTGCAAAAGGTTAATAAGATATTCCTCATATCTTTATACATTAACTAAACCCAAAATTGTAACTACATAACAAATTAATTACCTATAATGAATAAACCTTCATACCAAGAAAAACTACATTAATTCCCAAAATTCAACAGTAATATCCAATGATAAACCAAGATCATTCGATATATAACAATACTTAATTATTTTAAAAATATTCTACACTAAGATTTAGAAAGAAAAAAATAAGGATATTATCACATGGTCTTATAAGATAAATTTGTAATTTATGTCCAAATATCAGTCACTCTTAATGTCTCATTCAAAAATAATATACCCAAATCATATAATCTCCAAGATATGGTAATCATTTCCATAAATAACCTTAATCTCAAAAAATCCACCTTAAAATGAAATTTTCTTCAAAAATTAAATTCAAGCTTTATTCCTATAATAAAATAAAATAGTATTGTGTTTGCCCGAATCATATAAGGATCTAAAAATAGTGATATTTTTCTGAAACACATAATCAAAAAATCACGTACATTCTTATGTTTATCTATACAATAGAAAATATATTCCAAAAAAGGAAATAATTTTTATATTCTATATAATCACGTTAAATAAAAAAATTCATACTTTCAAATACATCACATAGGCCAATTGTATGAAATGTACCCTTATCGCCCATCATTTGTGGGTAGGAGCCATACGGCCTAACCTGATGAGATATTTTGTCAGCCGACCCGTGGTTCACATTTTTCTAAGTCGATATTAGTACAACACTTATAGTATTTTTATAAATTTGATAAAAACACCTAAAGTGACCTTATTATATTCAATATTAATGACATCTTTTATCCTCAAAGGTTATCTCATTCCATTCATTTTGTATTGAAAAAAATGTAATAAAACATAATTATCTCAAAATCAAAGACTATATAGACCCCAAGGTTTATCAATATTACAATTATTTTCAAAAAATGAAAATAGATTTGATCCTCATATAAATATTATTATATGAATATATTAAGGGTTATATACACCTCATGGATTTATTAAATCACAATAAATGTCTACAAAATTCATCACATCATTAATATAGTCTTAAATAATTGAAAATAATGAACATCCTTAAATCAAACAAAACTACTAAATCACTTAAATAAATAAATATTAATCATTCTATGTTATTCATAATCCATTAAACATTCAATTCAATCTTATTCCTTAATACTTATTTCCTAAAAAAATATGAGTCATGTTCTATGATTCAACAATGTCAAAACATAATCCAATAAATAATCCATGCCTTTTGTATGTCATTTTTAGTTTCCACATCATAAAATATAATTGAATTATTTATTTATAAGTAGTTATTTGTATAGTATGTCTAATCCCATAAGTGATATTTCCCATTAAGAGATCAATTTTCATAATTAGCATTCTCTCAGTATTTAATACATTCAATTGGAATCTCAGGAAAATCGCCATTCCCCTATATATATATAATAGAACACTTTATTTTTCAACAAAAGATAATTACTTTATAGCCTCTTTTACCACATATAAAACATATTAAAATTATTTTATGAAAAATAATCATGATTAATTCCACATGTTTTACACATATTTCCTTAAATATATTTACCTTTATGATCATTATTAACTGTACATTCAAGGGGGTTCCTTTCTCTTGTGTCATTAGGAAACTCAACAAGGATTATGTTGTTAATAATTACTTCTGATAATACATTATGAATAACCATGTGAGTTATTACTGTAGCTCTCATTACATACGGTTCCTTTCTATAAAATAACAATATATTTTTTACAAACATTATTTCTTTGGTTCATATTAGATCAATCCATTTACTAAAACCAAAAATTTTAGATTGAGTATTAAAAAAATATTGTGAGTAGAGTAAACATTAAATACCCATATTCGTTTTATCTCAAACTCTTTCGATCTATCTAAAATAAATACCATTCTCCCTAACATGCTAACTATTGTGGTTATAGAAAACATTAAACTTATACTCAAATAACATCATATCCTCTAAATTTATCTAATCCCTGCTCTGATATCAAATGTAAGGAATCAGCCTTAACCATTACTTAATCATGGGTCCTTATTCTAGATTTAATTTTATCACATTCAAAAATATATTTTAGTTTTAGATAATTAGATTGTTTTCAATAATTTATATATAAAAAATCCATATATTTACAATTTGGACACTTCTATGTAGTTTCAATTTTCACAATATAAAACATTCAAAATAAAAATAACTTTTTTTCATGAGAAATATACTAAATTAAACATGACTAATTTCATTACCTTACCAGTCTATAAACCCTATGAAAAAACACTTTTCAACATGGAATGGGCACAAAAAATCTCTATAAGGGGTGTAAAATGAAACAAATAAATTGGTAGTACCCAAATTCTTAAAAAATTACACTATTAAATTAAATTTTGGCCTCAAAATAAACATTTTTTAACAAATAAATCAACTTATATACAAAAATATTTTCAAAAAAAATTCATAATAAATTATAAGATCAAAATATAACTCTTAATGTTTTCTTTTAAAACATGATAAACTCATAATTACATTTTCCACAATGTTTTACATTTCACCCTTTAGAAAGTACCATATGATTTCCATTAAATATATGATCATTATCATATCTTGATAAAACACAATATTCTAGTAAATAACTAAAGATATAATAGATTAAACTTTTAGGTTTTTTAGGAAATCGTTTCTAGATAACTCTTATAATCATTTTAACATATGGAATAACAATACGGTCGATTTCCATACCCAATGTACTGGAGGTCTATCACAGACCCACTTATTTTTGGATTCTCACAAAACCACCTTTTATTGGAAAATAATGTTCCCACCCACACTTGAATTATAATGGAACCACCTTTTATCATAATGATACCAAATAACCAATAAAATATTGAAATATTTCATTTTCATCATTACAGTCATAGAATATTCTTGATGAAAATAACCTTTCCATTTTGATATTACTTATTTAAAAATTACAATACTAAAAATAAAAACATTATCTTTGAAAGTATTATTTTAAAAATATAAATATAAATTCAAATATTTAAGGCATCCTTATTTTAGTTTATTCAATTCATGTTATAAAAGTTAAAAACATTCCTTTTGTCAAATTTCAAAAAAGTCAAAAAATACCTAATTTATAAATTGAAAAAAAAATTCATACTATTTTATAAAATTAAAACATGGGTAAAAATTAAACTAAAAATCATAATATAATAATAAAAAAAAATTGAAAACATTTTTAGAAAATATGTATATGAAATAAAAACTGTGTTTTAATGGAATCATTAAAAATGATTATTTAAAAGAAATTCTCTTTACTTGAGTCCAACTCTTCATTTATATTATTTATCCTCCCAAATAAAAAAAATTATATTAATATTATAATTTATTAAGAACCTTTTTCATTTCAATTATTACATTATTTCATTTAATTTCATTTATATACAATTACTTAATAAATTAAATTGATGTCTGGGGTTCTGATGATTTTCTGTTCATTTTTCATAAATGACTTCAATAGGTTGACTATAGTCATAAAAGTAATTATTACATCATATACATAATAATTATCTTTTTTTATTGAAAAATTATCTTTTTAAATTCAACCATTAATTATTTTTATTAAAAATGAATGAAATTTAAATCATTGAAACGATAGGTTGTGCATACACATGAGTAATGTTTCAATTTTTCAATGATATTTATAAAATGAAGGTAAGAATTAATATTTTTTATATAATGTTTATAATATAATAAATATTTTTTTATCCTATAAATATACTTATATATATCATCCATGTGTTTTGGTGATGAAAAACAAATCACATCACTTCGTGGAGGCGGTAGTACACACTTACACTAAAATAATGTTATCGTTTTTCGGGGAACGGAAATGTAAGAATTTAAATAAAATATTATATATTATGAATTATTAAAATATAATTAATATAATATAAAATAATTATTTTCATAATTATAATCCATGAATGATTTATGGTGATGTAAAAATAATTACATTGATTCATGAGGTGGTCGTCTACCATGCACATAAACTATGGTTTTGTTTCGTGTGTGAAAAAGGATGAGTTGGTTATTTGGTATACAATTAAAAACTTAATTATATATAAGATAATTTTTATTTTTATATAATATTGGAAAAATAATATTTGAAGGAGGTGGAATAATAAATAAAATAGAAACACTAGATTAAAAATGTCACCTCTTCTTCGGACACCCGCCTTTTAATAGAATATTTGGACCACTAAGGTTGGTTTAATACTATATCTAAAGCGTTTATAATATATTCAGTGATGTTATAAAGGGATTTCGATATATATTTCCAAGAACAAAATTTATTTGAAGTGTGAATTAAAGGGTAAAATAGGTTACCTTTTATAAGATAGGGGAGGGGCACTCAGGGAATTTCTTAAGATATTAAATTTATAGAAATTAATATTCTATTTAAGATAGATCAATGGTGATTTATTTTAATTATAGGATGTGTGTGGGTCGAAATAATCTCATAAAATAATATTTAAAATAGTTTTTACTGGATTTTTACCATTATCAATTTGTTATAACCCCTCATTAACCCCTTTTACACTTACTATGGCAACCCAATTTTTTTTTTGAGGGAATATATAGTCACTATTAATATATAAATAGACCATAAATGGGCCATGTTTGATATCATAAACCATATCTTAATACATTATTATAACACAATATATTAATAAATTTTAAATCATTTTAAACATTAGTATTTATTATAATATATCATTAATGTCAATTTTTTAAACTATTTATTACATTGATTTCAAGAACACTAAGAACAAAAGTAAAATTTGAACCAAATAACTTATTAAAAACATAAAATTATATTTTCATTGAGAAAATTATGGGATAAAATTAGTTATATATAATTATATTACTTTTAATATTTTTAAAATCATTTATTTGATTTTTCCATTAATTGAAAAATTTCTGCATCAGTATTGTGTAAATTTATAATGTAATTGTTTCATCAATAAAATGTTTAAAATATACTTCCTAAATGAAAATGAATAATTTATATTTAAAAACAATATTTATAATAAAAATATATCACCTACTAATCCTTATGTTAAAAATATTATATTTAATAAAAACAAGAGTTTGAGTGTTTTGACTTGTCTGTAAATAAAATATTAGAAAAGCCATAATCTCATATGTATTGAAAAATATATGTCATATAACCAAATAATGGGTGTTTATGGAAAAAATGGAGTCATCCAATAGAATTTAAGAATGTTTTATGGTCATATAATTGTCCATATCGTTTTATTTTTATTTTTAATTAACTGATTTTCCCTTTACCAAGGTAACAAATATTAATAAAGTTATTATTCGTATTAACAAAATATAAAAGGGACATATTAAAAAACTTTAGACCAATAATTCCATATTTGGTGTACATTTTCAAAATTCAAAATACATAAGTGGTATAATTTAATCAAATTTAAAGAAAAAAGATGCAATAGAAAACCATTTTTCAGAAAATTTATTTTTAAATTTAAAATGTTATTACACAAAACTAAAGTAAAAAATTAATTTAAAACCTATAATTGGATAATTATAAATGAAGAATAAAATTTTAATTTTTAATTATTATCCAAAATATAAATTTACTTTATAAATACATTAAAATAAATAATAATTTTCGAATTAAAATAATTACTTTCACTATTCATTAAAAAGTATATATTTTCAGAATATTCTCAAAAACTAATCCAAAAATAAGTTTGAATCAATAAATTAAAAAAATGAAATTTATTGTTTTAAATAAATGTTATAAAAATTATAAAATTGTTATTATATTATTCCCTTGAGAAACTAAAGAAACCGCATTTTTGAACAAAAAGTATTCTTGAGGAATAAAATAAATTTACTAAAATTATAGTTCTTATTTAAAAAAATTAATTCAAAATGATTATGGCCAATATATTTTTCATTATATAGTTAATATTATTCACTTCGGCTAATTTAATTTCTATGTTATAATGCTCATATTTAAATAATAATATTTTTTTGTTTGTTTAAGATCGATGTTGTATATCTTGTACAATATCAATCATAGTCTTTATAATTAAAAATTGAATGATATTACAACAACCGACAAGGTTTACTCACTTATTTTTTGGTGGAAGACTACATCATTAGACAATGCATTGGAGATTATATCAGTTTCATCGATCATAATGGGCTTTTTCAGGCTCACCCATCTTCATATATAATGATCAAAGACCATATCATAAAAGAATCACTCATTTTTTATAATAAAACTCTTGAAGAAAATCACATGAACACATAATCAAAAAACATTCCATTTTCACATAATCATAAGTAGAGTTATAATTTTTTATTTGGTAAGAATTAAAAATGATAAATTATCCGATGAATGGGAGTAGGATATTATTTAAAATACCATGTTAATTTATTTTGTAATCATGATAAATAATAATATTAATTGGGATGATTTTTTTTCTACCCATAAGTATTAAAAAATATATATTTCTACTTTGGTAAAAATGTCAAAATGACTCTTATGGTAAATTTTAAAAATATTTCTTTAAAAATTTAAAAAGGGAAGAACGAATTAATTTAAAAGGAATGCTAACAATAATTTATTTATAAATAACTAAATTATTAGACAATTTTAATTAACATGGATATGGAAAATAAATATTCAAAAAATTCTAAAGTAATGTTTTAAAGAAAATATCATCCCTTATGTCCCATATAACACTATATGTTCTCTAACTCCAAACTAATTAATTATATCATTGATATAATTTATTAATAAAATTTTTTATTTTAATTTCAATATTATTTTTCATTTTATTTAATATATTTCCATGTTTTAATTATCTACTAAAATTATTATAATCACGTTGGATGTTTTGGGTTTGTTAAATTTACGACCTCAACACAACATCGGTAATTACAATGGTAAAATTTGTTATGATTACATTACTTCAAAAATATAAAAAATATTAGAATGATACCTTTTATAACAAATAAAAATTAATAACCAGACAGAGAATATGTCAGGAAAAATGAAATACATCATATCTTGGAGGCATTAGTCCTCACTTAATGATGAGCAATGTTTCCACTTTTCTATAAGTTAGAGAAGAAATAAAGTAATAAGTACTTTGATATTATATAATCTTAATAATTTTATAAATGTATTTTATATTCATTATTTACATCTTTATAACCATCCATGTGATGTGGTAATGTTAAAAAATTATATTTCTTTTTTCTGATCGTAATCAACACGCACACGTGAGAGACGTTATGATTTTCCATCATATTGATGGTTAATAAGGAAAGTAATATATTATCTTTAACAAATAATAATAATGCCAAAATATATTACATATTAATTTTATACATTATTTTGACTACATATATAATCAGGTGAAGAAAATTGAAATACATCACTTCGTAGAGGTGGTAGTCCACATGTACGCATGATCAATATTTTCAATTACCATAGGATGGAAATAGAAATGAAAAGGTTTATAAAATAATACAAATAAAATTTAATTATATATAAAATACTGATGTCATTATTTCATAATGGTTAGAGAATATTCTGTGTAGGTAGATAATGAAAAGAACCTTAAAATGATCTGTTAATAGTTACACCTCTTCTTTGGGAAGCCCCATTTAAATTACACCTTAAGACTTATAGGTTTGTTCTTTTGTTGATACTTACAACATTGATATAGGTTTTGGGGTAATATTTGGTTAGGTTTTGGATGATATATAGATCTAAAAATGTGTATTAAATAGAGGAGAGTAGGTTCATTTTTTCCAGTGAGGGGAGTCACGCAATTCTAATTTTTAAAACATTTAAATATTATAAATTGATGAATGACATAAAATTGGCTCTAAAAATATCCAATTTCAAATTTAATGTGATAAGATTAAAAATATCATCCTAAAATAATATATTAGATGAAACTATAAGTCATTTTCCCATATTATTTACCTTAATTAAAATGATTAACCATATACTATGTGAGACATTTTTATAATTATTACTATTCATAATGAAAAAAAATTAAATTGACCTTACTACTAAAATAAAAATTAAAATTAAAAATATAGAGTATATTTTTCATGGTTCAGTTTTATATATTTTTTATAAATTTCTTTTAATATTATTGTCCAAAAATTAATGGAAACATTATTTTATAAAATTGTGTTTTCAAGTATAAAAATAAACTTATACCAAATTTAAATATATTTTTATTTTCTTTCGAATTATTTAGATTATATTTTATAAATATTATTTTTTGTTTCATTAAAATAGTTTTTAGTATTCACTCGAAAATCAATCTTTTCTAAAAAAATACAAAAAATAAACCAAATATATAATTGTTATAATGATATAAAAACATTATACCATTTTATGGAATTCAAATAAGAAAATTAATTAATATTTTATATAAATTCATGTAATTCATGGGAAAGAAATTTTGGTAAATAATACTATTCCATTTCCCACTAAAATCAGGATTAAATTATTTATAAAACTATTAGGAATATAAATCGAAAAATTTTATACTTTTAAATAATATGATTTTTTTTCAATTACTTAGTTTTTTTCAAGATAAGAGTATTATTGTAAAGTATTTTTTAATTCCCATAAAATGGAATATTATTTTTATATATTTTTTATAATTAAATCCATTATATAACATTACTTGAAAATAAATAATTAAATACGATTCACATAAGATACAGTCAATTTTATCTAGGATAAAATTATTTAATCAATATTATTTGTTATGATTTTAGAGAAATATTTTTCACCATACATTAGTATTATATATTAATAATTAAACATTTTCATGTGAAGATATTTTTCAAAATAAAAAATATTATGTATGATATATAGTTTTTAGGAGTTATTTATTAAATAAACTCAAAAAAGTAAATATTTTTTATTTTAATTACACAATGTTTTTTTTGTGTCTTAAAAGAATATTTTGGTTGAATATAATATATAATTGATTGGTGAGTTTATGTTTGAACATATAGATGTCCAAATTTAAGAAAATATCTAATAAGAATAGTTTTATTCTAAAAGTGAATATCACCTTTATTCTAAAAGTTTATTTATTTAAAATTATTTTAAAGAAAATAATTAAAATTTCATTTTCATAAAAACGATTCTTTTGGAAATATTTTTTACGAATATATTATTTATTTGAATATATTTTTAGTACGGAACTTCGAGAAGTTTTCAAAAAATATTTAAAATAAATATTGATATATGTTTACTTAAATATAGATCCTAAATTTTTAATGATATTTTGTAAAGACAAAAACATAATGAAAGAATTTAACTTTTTATAATTACATATTATCTTAGAAATATTTTATTATTTATAGAAATGGTTTAATATGTTAGTCATTAAAATAATAATAATTTAATAATACCATAATATAAGATATTATGAAGTAATAATTCATTAATTGAATGATCAAGTGTGTAGCATAAGTTTTAACAATTATAAACATTCAATTATCCAAATTTACTTTATTTTGTAATATAATATCATTAAAAGTGTTTGTTTTGTGGTTTTATTTTTCTTATGGATACATGGTGTTATTGAATGTGTTTCATAGTGAAGTAACATATATTGTGTAGATATCTAGTATGTATGTAAAAATCATATAATACATCAAATATAATTTTATTGAGGTTTTACATATTAGATATGATGGTTCTAGAACTTATGTATATATTTTTTTTAAAAAAAATGTTATAGAATATATGAAGGTATCCATATATACTAATTTATTTCAATTATATCATTGTTTTATATGTGCAAAAAATGTCATGAATGTAAAATTATCATTAAATTCACAAAATATCACTTTGAGTTAACATTGGTCAATGATTTTCATGGAACATAATGTGTATGGATGAGATGTTATGATTAGTTTAAGTGGAGGCTCATGTAGAGTTACAAAGTTCACTCATTAGACATAGAATAATATTTGAGATGAAACTATGAGTCCTTTTCACTAATTATTTACCTTAATTAAAATGATTTACCCTTTACTCTGTGACACATTTTTATAATTATTACAATTCATAATGAAAAAGAGAAATTGGCCTTATTACTAAATTAAGACATCCAAATTAAAAATATAGAGTCTTTTTTCCCTGATTCAATTGTATATATTTTTTATAAATTACATTTAGTAATACTGTGCCTAAATGAATGGAAACATTATTTTATAAAATTGTGTTTTGAAGTTTAAAAATGAACATATACAAAATTTAAATATATTGTTAATTACTTTTGAATTATTTTGATTATATTTAATAAACATTATTTTGTGTTTTGTTAAAACAAATTCATAAGTATAATGATAATTATAAATTTCTTTAATTAAATACATAAGGACACTTTTGCAAAAAATAATAGTTTTCACTATTCACTCGAAAATCAATCTTTTCTAAAAAATACAAAAAAATAAACCTAATATATACATGATATGATGATATCAAAGAATAATTCCATTTTATGGAATTCAATTAAAAAAAATAAATTTATCTTTTATATAAATTTATGTAATTCATGGAAAAACCATTTTGGTAAATAATTATATTCATTTTCCATTAAAAATATTGATTAAATTATTTTTAAATCTATTGTGAATATGAATCCACAAAATTTATAATTTTGGAATAATATGATCTTTTTAGAATTTCCTAGTATTCCACAAGATAAGAGTCCTTTTGTAAAGTATTTTTTTATTTCCATAAAATAGAATGAAATTTTTTATAGGTTTTTTATAATTTTATCCATTATATAACATTACTTGAAAATAAATAATTAAATAAGTCTCACATAAGAGAGAATAAATTTTATCTAAGATAAAATTATTTTACCCATGTTATTTTTTTATGATTTTAGAGATATATTTTTCACCATACATTAGTAATATATTTTAATAATTAAACTTTTTCATGTGAGGATATTTTTATATTTAAAAAATATTTTTTATGATATATACTTATTAATAATTATTTAATAAATAAACCCCCAAAAGTAAATAATTTTTATTTTAATTACACAATGTTTTTTTGGTCTTAAAAGGATATTGTGAGTGAATATAATTTATAACATATTCGTGAGAGTATGTTTGAATTTAAAGATGTCCAAATTTAATAAAATGGCTAATAAGACCAGTTTAGTTCTAAAAGTGAATATCACCTTTATTCTAAAAAAGTATTTATTTAAAATTATTTTAAAGAAAATAATTATTATTTAATTTTCTTAAAAACGTTTTTTTATTGGAAATATATTTTCTTAAAATATAATTTATTAGAATATATATTTATTATTTAACATCGAGATGTTTTCAAAAAAATTTCGAAAATAAATATTGAAACAAGTTTAATTAAATGGAGAACCTAATTTTTTTTGATATTTTGTAAAAAAATATAACTTCATGCAAGCATTTCACTATTTATAATTACTAATTATCTTAGACATATTTTCTATTTATAGAAAGTGTTCTATGTGTTATTCATTAAAATAATATTAATTTAATTATTCCATAATATAAGATATTATGAAGTAAAAATACATTAATTGAAAGCTCATGTGTATAGTATAGGGGTCGACAATTCTTAACTCGCAATTTTGAAAATTTACTTTCTTTGGTAATATAATATCATTAAAAGGGTTTGGTTGGTGGTTTTATTTTTCTTATGGATACATGGTGTTATTGAATGTGTTTCATAGTGAAGTGACATATATTGTGTAGATATCTAGTATGATTGTAAAAATCATCTAATACAACAACCATAAGTTCATTGAGGTTTTACATGTTAGATATGATGGGTTTAACACTTATATGTATTGTTTCTTATTATTTTTAAAAAATGTTATAGAATATATGATGTTATCAGGCTACACTAATGTATTTCTGTTTTATCATTGTTTTATATGTGTTGAAAATGTCATAAATGTAAAATGATCATTAAATTCACAAAATACCAAGTGACAATACAACATAGAGTGACATAGTTCACTCAAAAGTAACAAAACATGTTTTGTATTCTTGATGGACCACGTGACTATACAACATATAGTGATCTTATTTCAAGTCTCCTTCAATAATTCATTACATGATGGAATCTCAAAATTTTATGACTGAAATGGACTTGAAACATTTTATTAACATAAAAAACCAATAGGGTTTTTTTACTTTTTTTCCTAAGTTTATTTAACCATCAAACTTAAGTTCACACCATGAATAAGTAAAGCACGCCGTGATATGTTTTAGGTTTAATTAAAGATGGAGGATGGTGTCTTAATATTTAGGGGAATTAAAAAATTAGTTTTAGAGTGTATTTTTGTGTTTTTTAGATCAATTAACAATTCCTAGAAAAATATTACACCATGGTTGGATTAAGGTTGAAGAATACCATCTCATGGTTGATGTGGACACCTAATAAACAAATGGTTCCCATGTTATCATTAAATTTTGGTCAAAATTTAAAAAAATGATATCTAGTTCAATATTTTAGATGATAACTAAGTTTATTAGAACCATATTAATCCCAGCTATAACATTTCCACACACCCAGAAAGACATTATAATATTAGATTATGTATAATGAATCAAAACCCTTTATTTATGTGTTTTATGCATGAATGATCTACATAAAACAATAAAATATGTTTTAAAAAATATTGATTAAAGAATATAAAAAAACTTGGTTCAGAAGAAGTATAATAAAAAAATATTTTTAATGATATATCTAGTTTTTTAAGGTGGAAATATCGAAGAGTTCAAGGATTATATTACTACATCAAGATATTAAAGATGTACAATATAGATAATTTCATTATATAATTATCTTCTTCAAGATGATGTAGTAACTATTCATATCATTTGAATACGGATTAAATACTCATAGATAGAGGAAAATATCATCTAGGGGTGGAATTATAAGTTAGAAGATTCAACTCTCCTTTATGGGTTGATTAATCAGGCTTCAATAAGATTACCATTGTGAATAAGGTTTTTATCACTCCATCTATCTAGGGATAAGGATGTATGGTGTATCAAAAACCAAATTTAATATTAAAGGGACTTTCATTTATATAAATTATTGGAGATAATATTGTTTTTATGAACTAATCAATCCTTCGTTGAAATAGTACAGAGAGGGAATATGAGTTAGTGTCCCTAGGATTGATAGTTTTTAATTACTAGATTATTATTTCATGAATGCCTCATAGTGTTAACTTCTAATATATAAACACGTCATCGTAATGTACTAATTTTATTATCACTTTGTTGTAGACAAAATAAAATTACGGAATGTTATTCATGAATTATATTTATACATATGTGCCTGAGGTTCGGTGAGATTTGGTAAAAAAGTGAAAAACCAATTGATTTATAATTTTTCTACTAACACAGAAACAGGATCTGAATGGTCTAGGGGACCACTATGGAAGTAGAAAAAAGTTTCATTCAGTGTGTACCCAGATTTACCCCTTATTCTCAACGTACATCAATAAAACGTAGTTCTAATGATTGGTATTAAAGCCAGGTTTTTAATTGAGGTTCGATCTTTAATTCTGATTTGTAATTTATTTTATAGATGGAAAAAATTATTATGCCCCCATTTTTAGATAAATGATATCCCTTTGTGCATTGTTAATTCCTAAGGGGTTAAAAATTTATAATTTATTAAACTAATAAAAACTAATAAAAAATGTGTTATTTAGAATTTTTAATTGTTGTACCCACAAATATAGATCGCATGTTCTAAAATAATTAAATAAACTAAAATTTTAATTGGTAGTTTTGATTGGATAAAATAGAAACAACAGAAGTAATGGTTGGATTTTTAATCAAGATGAGAGGTATTCCAGGTTTTGGTATTTTCAAGTTTTTGTGCTAATTATTTAATTGATAATTTATTTATTTATGTTTGCTATCAAAATTGGTTCAGTAGGGATCCTTGGTCTTATTATCCCACCCCAATATCATTATTTATCCTTTGTAATGGTCATCTAGTGGTTAAAGATGAAAAAATAGGTGACCTAAAATCTTATTTTATAGTAGCTGAACATGATTTCATTGTGGTAATACACAAACTAAGGTGATTAATTGATACTCCTAAATTCACAATTAATGTTCATGCAATTTCAAATGAAAGAGATTTGGAATATATAAATTGAGTTGTAGCAATCCAAACCATGAATAATAAAATCAAATTAATCCCTAATAATCATTCCCTCTATAATAAGATCACCCGATGCAAAAGAAATAACTCACTCATGCAAAGAATATTGAGAATGAGTAGAATGGGTAATTGAAGATGAAAGGCGGAAAATAACAGTGGAGAAGCTAGGCTATGTATCGTCACATTGTCATCCTAAAGTCGTCCCTTGGTGTCACTCCAACTCCTCTGGTCATAGGCTCTACTTTCATGGTCATTCAAGGGATGTATTTATAAGAAAATTGGTCAACACCTCATTAAAATCCGTATTAGTTT
Organism: Viscum album; assembly: GCA_963277665.1. Lineage (NCBI taxonomy): Eukaryota > Viridiplantae > Streptophyta > Magnoliopsida > Santalales > Viscaceae > Viscum > Viscum album. Next base: position 1,019,629,006 of record OY728135.1, read on the forward strand.
TTCTATATCCCACCATCATTAGGACACATAATGTAAATACACAACATATAATCCTTAAAAAATCAGGCATCTCAAATATTTGCATAACATCTCCAAAAACATGTTCTGAAACAATTTACATCATGTAGTGTAGTGACAATATGTGGAATAATCTTTTATAGAGTGAATAAAGTCATGACATGTCTTGTGTGGGTAATTACTTTGGAAGAATCTTTGATGTGTAATTGCATTACATGAAAAATAATCTCCCAACTCCATAATTTTTAGCTTTCTCCGTCTTCAAAAATTTGAGGCCATACCAGGAATGCAGCTCACGACATGAAGTGTTTTTTAGATCATATTTCCATCCATTTTAATTAATTTTCATAAATCGAACATTTCGATAATAAAAACATAAAACAAACCATTTTTTTGAAAAATTGAAAAGATTCATCATTTATTTTTATAAATAAATACAATAAAATACGATAAAATGTAAACATAAAATAAAATAACTATGAAATAAATATATTTGATGAAAAAAGTGGTGTTAAGGTTTCTAATAAAATTTTAAAAGGAAATCTTGTTGTATAATAGTATATATTATAATTTAACAAAGCATAATGAAAGAATAATTTATGAAAGGATGTAAAATATCTCATGACAAAAGATAAAAAGAAATTGAGAACTAATAATAATACTCTAGAAAATAATAACATGTAAACTATTATGATCAATTTGGATTATATTCTAAAATCATATTCTAAAAAAATTTGTGAATATTTTTTCAAATCAAAAAATTTAATGTTATCCCGAGAGACTGATCGTTGTCTAAATTCCAATGATGACTTGACAACCCCGAAATGATTCCACTATATAGGCTATCCTTGAAATAAAGAAGATGTTATCTAATCCATAAAAGAAAATTTTGATCTATGTGGAATCATGTATCTAGAAAAATATACATCCATAAAAGATCTATTCATTTAGAAAAAACTGACAATGAGAGTTGTGGTGGCCATAAATGTTGACACATTAATGATGAATGAAAAGAATGTGTAAAGTTATATACATGATAAAGTCACACCATAAATAGGGAAATATATATCCATGGATAAATATCTGAAAGAAACAATTATCCATCAAGAAAATCTAAATTAAAGTGAGGAAAAAATATACCAAATTATTTGGATAATATATGAATAATATGGTCACCTATGTAAAAGAAAAAAATAATGCTATGGGCATTGAATCGTTGATGATAAAATTAGAAGAAAAAGTTATGTGACTAATGTGGATAGATTTTATGTTATAAAAAATCAGGTTTCCAACACCATGTTCCAACCCCAATATGTTTAGAGAATTTGTCAATAAATCACTACTAAGGGGAAAATTTACTAACAAAAAATAATTAAGTAATTACATATCAAGAGGAAAAAGTGTCATCGAGCATGAATAATGGAAAATTTGTAATGTATCTATTAAATAAGATGTATCAAAGTTTAAGTATAAATATAGTGATGTTTTACTAAAGGTTTTATCAATATTTGATAAAATATATAAAGTATTAATCAACTACTGGTTGACCCTTAAGGGTTTGAGTTAAATAGAACCAAAACATTGACAAACTAAAACATAATTAGAAGAGGTTGGAAGATCCCAATATAATCTGCCTAATGAAGATTTGAAAGATAATGGGCAAGAACAATGTATCTGAATCTAGATTTAGAAATTGGATGATAAATTAGCTTTTCCCAATAAGACCTTGGTATATATCATTTAATATATAAACATAATTTTGTATATATCTAGGAGATGTATATATTGAGAACATATCCTTTATAATTATATATGATAATGGGTGGTATAAGAAGCATCACATGGATTGGAATAAGTGCTTAATTATATTGATAAATGGGCAGAGAGAAAATAAGGAGATTGAGTAGAATAAAACCTAAAATTGTTTATTGGTTGGTTAAAATTTAAAATTTTCTATTGAATAAGGATTTATTATAGTATTTTTAACTAAATCAAAATGGGGATGGCATTTCAACTAAAAGGTAATGTATTAGATTTGTTGAAAATAATATTGGATGTTGATATTGAAAGACCTGGAAATTTTCTCTATGGATAAGCCTATTATATCTAGTATGGTGTCATTAATGTCAAATCAGTGGAGGTAGAAACCATGAAATCCTTATATATCAAGGAAATACTGTTTTCTTGATAAAACTATTCATTAAGGATAATATTATGGAATAAATAAAGATGAATATATCAAAAATTTTGAAATTTTAAAACATGTGTATTTTGGTTTTAATGTGTTGTGAATGTAGTGGGAACTTGAACATGGGTATTTGGAAAAGGATGGTTGAATATCAGTGAAGGAATAACACATCCAACCATGGTATAAGAAATTAATATGTGATTGAAGTACACTAAAAAATGATAGACTTGGAGGTCTATATATATATATATAATATTTGTAGGTTCAAAAGTTGGAAAATTGAAAATTCATTTTACATGAATATTTTTTAAATTCTGTGGAAAATATAATAGGGGAGCCATGTTACTATGAATATATAAGATATTGGGAGTTGTTTAGGATTTTTTTGAGGATGTAGTGGAAATTTAAAATAGAAGAAAACTACTTTATATGCATAATATATACTGGGAATATGAATTATATATTAAATATATATATAGTTAGAAATTTGATGAAGTTCCTAATATATGTAACATATTTTCAAGGTTTCATATGATATTAAAAAGTGCTAAAATTCATGCAAATGAAGGTTGTCTCCTTGAAGATGAAATGGTTTTCATAATCCTTCCTGAGATGAATATGTTTTTATTTTCTTGTATAATTTTCTATTATTGAATCCAAATTTTTATTAATGAGATTTAATATTTTACATAATACAACTAAAAGAAGGATCAGATATTATATGTTGTAGATCATATATTCTTTTAGTGTTGTCTATATGTATGGGAAGAAGTCATTGGATGACCATGGATTACAATATTAATTAGCAATCACAAAATACTATTGATAATTCTAACAATGTGAAAAAATATTCCACACTATAAAGAAGATTGATCAAATTCTAGTGGTTCTTATTATTTAAAAGTTCCAATTACAGGTAGAAAATTCAAAGTACAAAAAGTATTGAGTTTGGTATTATCTGAAATCTATCATATCATAATGAAATAGATTACTATTTGATTAAATTGGTTGCATCATGATTTCTATCCATATAGAACAAACAGGTTCTGTGATTGATTGTGCTAGGGAGTTTTGGAAATAAAAATAAGGTTCAAAACATGAATTAGTAAACCTTTTCAGGCTATTTTTGAGGTATGAGATGATTCATATGATTATTTTGTGATATTTTAAGGAATTAAAAAATTGATAAAGAATAGGTTTTATTGAATTGAAGATTTACTGAGTAACATGGAACAAATAATATTATGATTCGTTAATTAGATTTACAATAAATAAAGACCACTCAATTTCAGAGGAATCTCCAAAATGAATATATAGTTCCCATATTATTGGATAGTTTCTGTTGTAATTTAATAGATGGATATCAAGTTCAAGATTTCATGGATAAATTTTTTTTAATTGGCCGATATTAGCCACACTAGACCATATTGTACACCTAGAAATATCTCAAAATAGTATAATAAAAAGAAATGATGATAACCTGCAGTTATTGTTTGGATGCATGGAAGCGCTATATAAATGTATTATATCTGTTCAAAAAAAATTAATTAGAGAATATTATAAAACCCACTTTCAATTATGAAGGATAAGAGTCGTAGGAAAAGTCCATTGATATATCTGGTTAATATAAAGTTGAAAATAATGAAGAGTTCAAAGATTATATTTTAATATATGGCTATTGTAGGTGTAAAGAAAAATAATTCTAGTTATATATCATCTTAATCTAGTAAAGGAATTCAATGTTATGACCATTTTAATGATAGGGTAAATCCTTTTAGGGGTTGGATACTCACATATTTTTTTGAAAGGAAAAGAAAAAAGTATTAACACTATAATAAGTTTATAATATTTGGCTTAAAGAAGTGGAGTGTAGTGAATGTGCCTTTTACTTTTATATCTATCTAGAGATAAAAATACAATATGAATCCAAAATACATGATTATATTAATGATACCATCATATCTATAAACTATTAAAGATACCCTAAAGTATATAAACTGACCAATCCTTCACTGAACATGTTTAGAGAGGGAAGAAGGGGGAGTGTCCCTATGATCGAGTGAGTGTATTCCTTAATTATTGTAACACACATATTGTGTAGTGTATAATTATACTATAAATATAAATTATCAGTGCATACACCTCCTGTTAGAACATTGAAGTAAACTACGTAAAATCTCTGTCTTATGAATTCGTTACAATTTTGTGTACTTACTCCTTGTTTGGGGAGGTTGTGTGACAAAATTATCGATCAACAGATGGAATCTTTCTTCTAATAACTTTTTATAAATATATTAATATACAAGGGGATCGATCATGAAATAATAAATGTTTTAATTTGTTTATGCCATGAATTACTCTCTCCCTGTGTATTGTTAGTCAAAAACAATTTCTCCCAAGTTGTGGTATCCTAAATAACTTCTATTTTGAAGTTTATTCTATAAATATTATACTGTATTATTGTTTTTACACATATATTCAGGTATAAAGTCTCCTTTTAGAAAAGTAAAAAAACTAATATGGTTGTCAGAAATTAATAATAATGTTCCTATAGGATTTTGATGAGGATTTGGATAAAATTCATAAATAATTTTATCTGATTAAAAATAATTAATGAATAGGTGATGCAAGGAAAGATATGATCTCAGAAAATTTATAGCCTAGAAAAGTTATCAAGTAATAATAACATTGTATTACTACTTTCCTAATGTTGAAAAAATTGTAATTATTTTTTGCGAAAATGGTGAAGGTGAAAGATATAGAGGATTCTTCATCAAAACTAAATGAATATTGACTCATGATAAAAGGAAAGAAGAAAAGAAGAAACAAAAGATGACTCCTAGAAATTAAAACTCTAAAAATTAGATTAAAATTTCTAATTATATTGTTAGATATTATTCTAACAATTTTGCGTATGATGATTGAGAAATATATAAATTCAGAGTGAACCCCAAAAACCAATAGAAGTGTAGATACAAATGATGACATGAAAAACAAAAAACATTTCTAATATGGAGATTATTTACACATTAACCATGATAAGATCCACAAGAAAAGGAGAATAAATATGTAATCGTTAAAAAAATGAACTATGAATTCCTAGAATATTGATTCAAATATAATAAAATTCTAAAGAGAGAATATGTGACCTTAAATGTCATTATAAGAAATCTGGGAGAAAAAATGAAGGCTCAATGTGATCTACATAAGGAACTCACATGTAAAAAAAACAAATTACTGCAGATAAAGAGTAAAAATAAATAATCATGCCACTCCAAACCCAAATTGAATATTGGATAAAATTTGGAAGAGAATATGGAACATTTATAGAGAAAATGGTTTCTCAAATAAAGAATAAATATGATAAGATCAAAGAGACTCAAAACAATCTCAGATCCCCATTTAAAAATATAACATGTAATTATTTCTTCCATTGCAACCTCAATAAGTGGTCTGTGAAAAGTTACAATTTATGTATAGTAAATATAATGAATATTCATTACAGAATAGGTAGATAGTTCTATTAATGGAATAAACCTACAAATTTATATTCCATTGAGATATTGAGACACAATATGAGTTTTTATCAGAACCAAAGGCATCAATGGGGTGTGTATGAGCTCGAAGAAAAGTTATAACAGATGGAAACTGTGTATATTCTAAAAGAAAATAAATTCAACCAATGATGTTAGAAAAAATTATGTTCCTTTTTATAATAAATTATTAACAAAAAGAAATAAATAATATTAATTCATAATCTAACCAAATATGTGTTAATAACTATCCACTTGGTATTTAGAATCTAAACCAAGGTTACATGTTGAAGTTAATAAGTTCAAATGAAAAAAGATCTAATTTTAAAATTAAATTTGTGTTAAAACCTAATTTGAAAATTTTCAATAGAGCTAAGAATATATTGGTAATTTATAAGAGAATTAATTTCATATCATAAGTTGTATTTGACCTCTAAAAGTATTGGAATACACCCATAAGAGACGTGGTAACAATTTTAGAGTAATATATAATTATTTTTTTATGTACTAAAAATGTGGTATATGTTGTCTAACTTTTCAGAATACCAATGGTTATTGAAATGATGTTTCATAAATAGTAAGTAGTTTCCTATGAAAAAAATTATCTCAAACCATTATATAATAATTTAATACATTCATGGGTAGTTGGTATTGAGAAAAAATGTCTATTTACTCTCATCTGAATAGAATAAACCCTTAGAATAATTGAAGGTCAATGTATATCAACGGTTATCATTTGTTTCAACATGTGGTATATATCGCAAAAATTTTACTTTATTGTTTATTTGGTGATATATGGGAGTTAGTGTAATTGAGATAATAATAATAATTTTTTAAAGAAACTTGAAGATCAAGATCTACATGTTTATAAAAGTAAGTGTGTGATATATAAGATTTGATATTTTTGATTTAAAATATCATTTCGTACATTGAGTTATGACACGGTAGGCTTAATGAATTTATTGATGACTCACTTATTATTAAAAACAATACTTGCTAAAAATAATTGAATAAATTAGTTTTAAGAGGAGAAAGTGGATCAAATCTTGAAAGGTATATAATTTTAGTATTTCCCAATTTAAAAGGTTTTAACTTATCTAATGTATAGTATAGAGTTTATTTCCCATAATTGGTACTAATAGGTGGTAAATGAGATGAAAGACCAATCCATAAATTTTTAACCCTTAATTCTTTAAGATTGTATATAGAGCCAAAATTTTGAGAACATAGGATGAATTAGAAGAAGTTGAAAGAGCCTGATATCAAGTGGGTTGTGAGTTATTTCATGAAAAAATGAGAGTATTTTTTATCTAAATATAGTATTCAGGAATTTTGTAGAATTCATCTTGCCCCAACAATACCTTGGTATATATGATTTAATATCTTAATTAAAATCTTTTATAGATGAATGAGGAGTCCTGAGAGGATATCCTCTATGGGATTTTATGAGAAAATTGTACCATATAAAAAAGGATATAGATCGGAGGACCAGTTTTATATTGTTGAAAAGGTGGTAGAGATAGCATAATTGGAGTGAAAATAATGCACCATAAATCTATAAATTAATTTGGAATAATTTAGTGTTGAAATGTGGAGAAATATTTATTTTAGCACTGAAAAAAATCTAAAGGAGGGACATTACAACCATAGAGTTATGTGATAAATTGTTTAATAACAAAATTTGGAAATATATTATAAAATACCTATAAATGGGATTTTAGGAATATTCATATATATATATATATTAGGGTATCATTGAATTCAACTAAGTGGAAGAAGGCACCAAAATTTTACAAATTATCAAGAACATTTCATTATATTACGATCAATATAAATCAAATAAATAGTTTTAGATTAAAGAAGATAAATAATTATGAATATACCATGTATATAAGATATTTATTCTATTATAGTTTAGTTATAAAAGTTGTGTTCTCTTGAAAAGGTGATTTTTTGGATCACTAGTAGAAGATCTATGAAGAAATATCAAATCCTGATGTGGGGAATAAAATCACACTGACTAAATTACTCATAAAATTTACAAATTCATGGAGGTCTCCATGTGTAAATAAGATATTCTAGATGATTTATAAGATATGGAAATTAAAAAGGGATTATATGTGTAATGTTTTTGAAAGATATATTAAATTTCACAGGGAAGAGAGTTTCTAATAAATATGTGTAATATTGGATGTTATGTAACATTTTCTAGGGAAGATGAAGAAACGTGCTAATGGAATAAACTTCTATGTATACATAGAATATAATCCGAATATATGTAATATTTTTAGAAAATATAAAATTGGAACCATTCTAAATATCATAATATATGTAACACATTAGAGAGGTTATGTAAGATAGATGGAAGAGGTACTAAATTATAGAAAATGCACATGGTAACCTTGAATACATAATGTTTTTCTAAAACCTTCCTAGGATATGTATGCTTTTATTTTCATGTGTATGTTTTTTTGTTGAAATGAATATATTATATTTTAAATGTAAATTTTAACACTATTATGTTGGTAGAAGGATAAGATATACCTTGTCATGAATCAAAACATCAGGTTGTGACGACATTATACATGAAAATAAGTTATCATCCTACAATATATTAAAATTTAATTTATAAATTATATAATTTTATTGATAATGTTCTCATTGTGAGAAGATTATCCAAACTATGAATAATGTTGAGAAAGTTTCAATAATACATGTTATTTGAAGGATCCCATTCCATGGTGGAATTACACCCCTAAAAAAATATGAGGTTTAACGATATATAAAATAAGTCATTCCTTGACTAAATAGGTCACATTAAGATTAATGTGTTTCTATTTTATCATATTATAATATAAAATTAGGATGATCTATGAATTGTTTTAATAGTTTTGTTTAGAAATACAAATCTAGTTCACATCACAAAGTAGTAGACTGCAACATGATTGGTTTTTGGTTTGACAGAAGTTAGAGGATCAAACTGTGATATTTTTGTGAATTTAAAAATGAGTTGTGAAGTGTATTTTAAGAATTTTAATATTTAATTATATACACTCCATGGATAAATGTATCACACTTGTATTATAGTGTGGTAATATAATAACATTTCATGGTAGAGGAAGCCACATTATGAATAGATAGTTCCCAAATTACTGGGAAATTTTGATTTGAATTTAATATAAGAATCTTAAGAGATTTCATGGATTAAAATGGATTAATTATCACATACTTACCACACTAAAACCATGTGGTTTACCTAAAAATTTCATAAAATAATTAATAATTAATAATTAATCTCAACCCCCAGTTTTAGAGTTGGGTGCATGAGATATCTATATGAAGTACATATAAAATAGTTAAAAATGTGGATTCAATAATATTATCATATATTTTTCAATGTAATCTGGAGATGATCCATTGAATAATTAAATTGATATATCTTTTTTTATGATGGTTGAAATCTTGAAGAGTATTTGGATTTCATTTCAATATCTAGTAATAAGAGAATGAGTTAAAAAATAATTTTTATCGGTATTATATTTATTTAGAATAATAAATAACTATTGTAATCACTTGGAATACAAATTCAATCCTCATAGAGAACACTATAATTTGGGTTTGAAAAAATAATACACAAGCCTCAACACCGAATAATGTGTCAATATTTTCTTGATTAAAGAATAGGATTTCAAATAAAAGGTCCTTATAAGTACATATATATAGATATGAGAATGAATGGTATATCCATATCATATATTGATAAAAAAGATAACAATAAGTTGGAAAAATAATAAAGATTACCTCATGTTAATAAATTGAACAAGCCTTTACTGTAGAATTGTACTGAAGGAAGAAGAGGGATTTCCACTAATATACATAGTGCATCTTTCCTGAAATATTGTAACACAAAAACAATATAGTTTTAACTTCTGGTAGGTTGACAGAATATAATTTTTTGCTCCTTTTATTAGCCCTTTGTAGTTAACCAAGAAAAATCTATGTCTAATATTCATCATTTAAAATATGTAATTTGTACTTCAGTTTCAGTGAGGTTGTGTGAAAAAATGATTTATCAATAGGTTTAATAATGTTCCTTCTAACCTGATAAAATAGTTAGAATATCCTAGAGGAAAACTCAATATATAGAAAATGTTTTGATCATTGTGCTCTTGATTTCACCTCTTCTTAAGGTACTTTGAAAAAACATGGTACAAATTTTCATACATTGTTTTATTGGTATTCATTGGGTGCCTAATTCTTAATAATAATCATTAACATATTTTAATAAGTAATATAACTTATAAAAAATAATAATTCAATAACTTACTTAAATTATCCTTGATGTTGAATAAACTATGGGTGGTTGGGAATATTTCTAAATCATGTTGTAGGATTTTAATAATAAAAATGATACATATCCTTCTATATGATGGGTATGACCACACGACCCTCAACTAAGATATATATAATGAATACGGTAATACCTAAATTAGTGACATGTTATGTTTTTATCTATATCTATGAGTGAAATATGATGTACTCATTTCTATGGATAAATGACATGAGATGGGACCATCCATATTTTTCATTATTCATTCAATGAATAAAGAAAATATAAATATGTCTATTTGAAATTGACATACATCATGGCCTCTATATGTTTTTTTATGTGGGATTACATGATTATGTATGATGTATGATATATATATAGTGAATGACAACACAACGATATATGTGTTTGATGGAGACCACATATCATCTTTTTTGCATCTTGAGTAACATTTATTCTTTACAAGAGGTCACACCTTCATTTTTAATTTTTTATTGGAGAATTTATAACTACTATTATGGCAATAATAACAGATGGAATAACAAATTGTTTTTATATAAATGAAGTTAATTTTTTTTATTATTTATTTTTAAAACCATTGAAATCATAATTATTACATATCCAAAAGAAGTTTTTTATAGTGACCCAAACATTACATACATAAATACAACATCATATTAAAGTAATATTCACAACATAAAAATATAATCCACACCATATTTATAAAGTTGTACTATATTTAGAGACATGGATACATAAGAAAATTGTACATAAAATATCTACATAATTATATATCATGTTCTTCAAAACTAGAATCCTTTTTATAAATATCACACTTAAAACATTACTTCACAGCTTGGGGAAGGTAAACATATGAATGGGTGAACTCAGATTCCTATTAAGGTTAAACATAAGTGATATCAATCAACTATGATAAGATAATAATAAATTTATGATAACATTATCATGACTTACAATAATCATACCCAATAATTCAAGGACCTTTAATCATGAAACATGGCATAATGTTTTGTCATGTTATGAAAATAAAACATAAGACTGTGTAATCATAAATAATAGAACATGAGTAATTATAATATATCATTATATTAAGTAATAATTTTATGTAATACACATAATCCTAGAAAATCATTTATTGTGTCAAGGATCACTACCAAGACCATCATAGTGGATCGGGTTTACTCCTCTTCAATCATTTCCTTAGTAATTCTCACACACAATACTATATTATTGTAAAATAATCCAAACAAATGGGTTCAATCCTTATTATAGTAATTATTATCTCATGATATATCCATATTTATGAAATTAAATTGAAGGCTATATAATTCAGAGCCCACCCATCACATAATGAAAACAATTTATGGGTGTGCCACAGAAACATTCACTATGCTATTTTATCATATCCAGTGGAAATGATATGAGTTCATAAACCCTTCATAATCATAACAATAAACCATATATGGAAATAATTAATATTGTAACAATGGATCATATCTAGAGTTAATCATAAGAAACATAAAATGATATTTTTATGTATTAAAATACATATAAAAGGTCACTGAAACATCTCATGAGGAAAACACCATTTTCCTTTTGCAAAAAATATATTTAAAATTAAAAAAGAATCCCATAATATTATGAAATTAATTTATTTGAAAATAACTATGTAATCTTGTAACGGAATCTGGGAAGTAAATAGATGTCATAATGGTAGTAATATTAGTTCATGTGGTGTGTGTTAGAAAAAATATTTCTACCATAATTTGGGTAAAAATTCAAAACTAACTCATTCTGAAAATAATAAGATGATTACGTTAAAATATTTTCATAAAAATAAAATATTATTAAAATATATTTATTAAATCCTTATATAATTTTAAAAACATTATCTTAATCTTTTAAAAAACATAGATATGGAATAAAATGTTTTTCCTATTACATGGAGAATTAATGATGGATTTTCTAAAAACAATATTTTAGTTTCATGAGAATTTAAATAGTGTAAAATTAAATTAAAATGTGAAATATAAAAAAAGATAATATAGTAAAATAAAATATATAAAATTTGGGAGAGATATAATATATAATTTCATCATGATAAATTTATGCACAAATGGTCCCTGTAAAAATGATATTGTAATATAAAGCATTTTCCTCAAGCCCGTCTAGCATCATAAGAGACCTAATCACCTATATAGTAAATTTAAATTTACTTTACATATATACCAGAACGATTATCATTTACATAATTCTATATAACTCTATCATATTATATCCCATCACCCATTTAATAAGAATATTTCTTTATATTTATCATTTCGGGTTTTAACTCATTTGTTTTCATTGAATGTTTTGGTTAGGTATTTTTTCTCTTTGAAATTTGATCTTGGTTCCTTCATCATCATAATATTTATAAATGTTTAAAGATAAAATATTATATATATATATATATATTCATATAAATAGATTATGAAAAAATAATTATATTACAATGTGGAGATGGTTCTTCATAAGTACCGAAGAGTGATGTTTCCATTTTTCAATGGATGGAACAAAAGAAATATTAATATTAATTATTTATTATATCATAATTATAGTTTATATATATATATATTTGTGTTTAAATAAATTGAACATATCATAATAACCAACTATGAATGATGGTGGTTGATATTTAATTGTATCACTGTGTGGAGGTGGTAGTCCACACGTAAGAACAAGGGATACCTTCATCTCCCATTTAATAGAGAAGAGGTGGTAAATAGTTGTGATATAATAATGATAACATCCTATAATATTATTTATAATATATTAATCATTTTAGGATTGATAAAATATGTTTAAATTAAGTACAAGAATAAATAAAATTGTAAGATATTGCTTAAGATTTATACTTCTTTGAGATATCTCTTTTGGAATACCCAATAATCCATGAATGGTTTTTATTAGCATAATACCAAACACTATATGATGATGGTAAGGAATATATTATGTTTTTATGTAGGTATTTTATAATAAATAAGGCTTAAATGTTTTTAATAATTTATGTGAGAAAGATCTCTTTTATACGTGATGGGAGGAACACACCTAAAATTTCATAAAATATTTCAATGATATAAAATCACATTAATGGAAAAGTGGATAAAAATGGTAAATTGTTAAAATAAAGGATAATATAAGGTTAGAATATATTAAAAAAATAATAATATTTTAATAGTTTTTGGTGGAACTCTTTCCCTTATCTATTGGTTTAACCCCCATCCCTATAAACCTATTTTATCATTAGTCATGGTAACAATATTTTAGTGCTTTTACTAAATACTAAGACAAAAACATATTTTTTCATATTATATTATATTAATTATTATGATTATAAATATTAAATACTTTTTAAAAAAAACTAATTTATATATTTGATATAATTTACATAAAAAAAAGTACAGAAACTATAAAAAACAGATTTTAGAAGAATGAAATTTTAAGCATAAATTATAATTTATCTATATTTCAGTCTATTTAAAAACCATAAAATAAAGGTTAAAATAAATTATTGAATATATAATTTATACATTCAATTAAAATCATTAATAATGTGAGATTAATATAATTAATTAAGATAAAAAGACATTTCCCACATGAAATGGTTTTAGAAAAAATGTCTTTTTAGGCCAAAAAATATCCCTACATGAAAATGATGTATAATTATGATTGATATATAATTAATTTTATTATTTATATTTAAATTATATTTATGTTACATTAAGATCAAATTTCATATATAACGTGGCTTTTAATTGAAAATTAATTACAATTTTTTTTAAAATTGGTGTTTTCACTTTTCATTGAAAACTAAATATTTTTTGAAGAATCATAAAAATTACCCCTATAATAATATTGGGATTTTATTGTAAAGTATAATATTCATTTGTTGATATAATATTTCTAACAGTGGATGAAATTATTTATAACTTCTATTCAAAAAATACAATAAATATCACTCTTGAAGAAAACATTTTCTTGAGGCATAAAATGACTTTTCCAAACAAATTACTAATTTATTAGTAATTAAGTACTATGTTTATATTATTTAACAAATTTATAAATATTTTTCATAATTTGGTTATTTATATTTTATGAGCATTTTATTTCAATATGTTTTGCAACAACATTTATTATAATTGATTTTGTTTGTAAAGATAAAATAAAGTATTTTGTTAAATGAGTTACAATTATTTTTAATTTGGTATCAAATTATTAAAACTATTGGTTTGTATTATAATGTGTGTTTTTTTGTTATTTTAATTAGTTTTTAAAAGTTAAATAAATATTATATTTTTTAACATTAATTTTTTTCAAGATTTTCAAATTGAAGTATTTATTTTTTATTTATTATAATTCGTTTTTTTATAATAATAATTTTAAATTTTGAGCCTCATTATTTTATTAATTTATTTTATTTTAAATTTTCATTGAATATAATGATTTTTTTTTGAGTTTTAAATAATTTAATTTAATAAATATTTCTTATAATTATATTTAATTCATTTATCATTATTTAATTATAATTGTTTCTGTTTAATATTGGATTTTAAAACATTTTTTTTATTTTTTTGAATCATTTGTTGGTCTTTACATCTTCCACAACCCATTTACCGCTCCGATCTACTATCACCCACTTTTACCCCCACATACACCCACATATAATTTCAGAACTATCTGCTTCCAAAAAACCAGTCTAACTACCATAATTCAACTACTTCAATCATCAAGATACCACTATCGCATAAATTCCTCCACCTTCTACCATTATATGATAGATACATCGCTCCAACCTCTATGGATCTGTCACACCACCATGCGCCATCAATTGACGAAATACTACATGTCATCCCTAAAATCCATAATGGTCTTCCTCAACCACTATGGTGGAGTTCCATCACCTGATACCATGGCCCACCATTGGTAACATGTTAAAGGTGTGCACTATTGAACCATGAATCCATGATACGCTTTCCTAGTTATGGAAGATGTTTAAGCCATCAGTAAAATCCCATCCCATCTGCACACCTCTAGATCTTATATGACATTGTTCTTCAAGAAAAGAATATATATATATATATAATTAAAAAAGGAATTCACTTGTAGTACTATGTATATGGAGATGAGTTAAGCACGATCCATGACACATGATGGAGATATGACATCGATCCGAATGTTTGGCATCAAAGAAGAAAGTGAATTTGAATTTAAGATAACCTATGTTAGGGTCTGCATCAGTATCCAAGAATATGAGGGAAATTAACAACTTATTGGAGATATGCCTATATGTTAGGATCATAAATTTATGGAGGGGTGGAATAGACAAAGCGGTGGTTGATCTAATTAAAATTTAATATTTATAGTACCTACATACACTAGTATTGCGGTAAGAAGGGTCAACCCACAGAGAGGGACTATGACGTGTAGAACGTAAAAAACTAAAAACAACAATATAAAATAAAATAAAATAGTGAAGGTAGATGTGTGAAAAATATTGTAGGGAATGGTTCATTGGAATCAAGTAATAGAAAGAGTCCACTAGAAGATGAGTGATGAGAATAGAACCATAATAGATTGATTAAAATGTAATTACTCTTGAATAGAACAAAAAAAATAGGTACTAAGGTTATGTGATTATGAATGAAAGGTCTAACTAACATTATATAAATCTCCATTTCTTGTGATCTCTTTTAGGAACAACTATTTCTAACTAAACCTAATAAAGTGATACTTCATCTTGTAAAATATATTACCATAACCTAATCCCGGTTATTACTTTTGTTTTCATCCCAAGAAAAAAAAGATACTCTACCCATCAGCTCTCTGTAGATGGGGTATAGTTGGATTTTGAGGAAGAGGAGAAAAATCACTATATTGAACACCTAATACCTCTATTGATTAATCTTATTTTACAAATAAATAAATTTTCATCAGTTAAACCCATCTGATCTAACCCCCCTAAACTACTTAGAAATTCATAATTGATGCAATAAAAAATATATGTTCATTTGAATCGTCTGGAAGCCATAAAATAGAGTAAAGAAAATAATAATTACTTCTCTTTCTTTGAGTATTCTATTTTCTCAATCATGCTCTCTTATGTCTCTTCTCTATCCATTGTTCAAGTGAATAGATGGTGAATTATTTTTGAGATAGTTGTGGAATGGATGATTGTGGAATGGAGAGAACGAACTACAATGGGTGAGTGGAGTGAATTATGATTTGTTGCAACTCCACCCCTATAAATGGTGATTTGGAATGTCTCGATAGTTCTTTAATGACCTCGATCTCTCTCCATTGAAAATAAAAAAATTATCTATGCTTCTAGAATATTCTATATATCCTCCATGTGAAAAGACATATTCCACCAATCACCACCTTCCTCAAATCTATTAGTGAGTATAGCAATGCCTCCATAATATAATATGATGTGTTTATTATTGTTATATATGTTAATTTTTTTTATTAATTTCTAACATAAGATTTTAAAATCAGAAATTAAAAAAAAGATTGTATTATAACTGTTAGAAAAATAAAAACTGAAAAAGTAAATAAAAATAGAATAAATAATTATTAAAAATATATATTTATATAAGTATTTTATTTATTACCTTTAATATTAATATATATATTTAAATTATATTTATAATAAAAAGAAGAAGAAGAAGTGCATATGGGGATGCGAGGGGTTTAGCTTCATAAGGGGAGAGGGGGTCTTGGCAGCTTAGGAAAGAGGATAGTGGAGGGTTAGACCTCATGGAGGTAGAAGATTCTGATGGAAGTCAGTGGTGATTGGATTGGATCAAATACAGATATCAATTGATATTCTCTATGGAAAAGATATGTGGAATGGGTCAACAGTCCTCAATTCTGGTGATTTTTGTTTAGGCGACTTCATAGCCAATGGAAGAAGCAATTATCGATCTCTATATCTATGCTATGTCTCAACCTTTGTCTCACAAGCGGTAGCGGCTTGCCTTAATTTGATCCATATATTCGATATAGTCAAGGAGATACTACTTGGTTTTCTTTTGGAGGTTTGGTGGTTCTTTAATATCTTATGGGTTCTAATTTTTATATCTAGAGGGATCTAGTTTGTATTTTTGATTTCAAAAATATCAATTTGGTTATTACCTAGTCTCTAGTTTGAGTTTTTATTATTTAGTTTTTTGTGATAGAATTTTCTTGATCTATAAAAATCGGTGGTGTGTGATGTGGTGGGTGAATTTTAGGCTTTGGATGGCGGTGGCTTCAAAATGCAACCATTGTGTTAGATGATCGGTGGTGGCGGTTATGAGGATTAGAGGATACTGTTGGTGACTATGCGAGTCACCGCTATGAGATTCTAATGGTGGGTCGCGAGGATGGTGATGGGTGTGGGTAGTAGATGGCTGGATGGGCCACAATTGAAAAATCGTGGGTCGAGAGTCATCGTTTTTAATAGCCAATGATGGATGAATCTGGTAGTGGGTTTCATCTAGACGATGGTGAATAGGCCACTGTTGTGGGGTTGCCTACGGTGGCTTGGTAGCCACTATTTGATCCAATGTTGGGTTAGGCTGGCGGTAGGTGGTTAAACAGTATCACCTAAAAATTAAAAAATAAATAAACACAATGTAAATAAAATTAAAAAATAATAAAAATTAAATTAATTTTAAATTGATAATTCAATCCAATCAAAATAACTATAAATTAATTAACTAAAAAATGAAATTAAAATTCTAATTAACATTATCAAATTGTTAAAATATAAATTATCTTAAAGGAAAATTATTCAATAAATAATTATTATTGATTAAATTTTTTTTTTAAAATATAAATAATTTTAAAATAATAAATAATTATTCTCATGTGGTACCGACATGGATCATTTTTTGCCTCAGATTTGGTATAGACAAGGAGTTGTGTCTTGGTTTTCTTCTAAAGGTGTGGTGGTACTTGAGTTTCTTATGGGTTCTAATTTTCATATCTGGAGGGATCTGGTTTGTTTGTTGGATTTCATGAATAATAATTTGGTTATTTTCTAGTCACCTGTCTGTGTTTTTTTATATCATTTTTTATTCTAGAATTTTCTTTATTGGTAAAAATCATTGTGGAAGATGTAGTGGGTGACAGTTAGGAATTGGTTGTCGGTGGCTTCAAATTGCCACCATTGTGTTGGATGATCTATGGTGGCTGTCAAGAGGATCATAGGATGCTGGTGGTGACTATGTGAGTCACTGCTATGAAATTCCAATGGGGGTCATGATGATGGTGTTGTGTGTTAGTAGTCGAAGAATGTATGGGCCACTATTTCCCAATATTGGGTTTAGATTAATCGTTTTCATTAGCCAATGGTGGAAGAATATGGTAGTGGGTTTCATATAGAGGATAGTGAATGGGACACCATTATAGGGTTCCCTGTGGTGGCTTAGGACCTATCATTGGTTCCAACGGTGGGTAACACTTGTGGTACGTGGCCCAACAATAGCACCTAAAAAACAAAAAAAAACTAACACATAGTAAAAAAATAAATAATAATAATAATAATTAAACTAATTAGAAATTGTTAAATCAATTCGATCTAATTAACTATAAATTAATTAACTAGAAAACAAATGAAATTACAATTAAAATTTTCATTTAAAAAATCAAAAAAACAAAATAATATTAATTAAAAATTATTCAATCAATAATTAATACAGATTACAATTTTTTAACACATAAATTAATCAAAAACAATAAAAAATTTTAATTTCACCTTTAATAAAATATTTATCAAAATAATTAATTATAAGAATTAATAAAATTAATTAATAATAATAAAAATAAAAATAAATTATTTTTAAAATATTTTAATAAAATAATTAAATAACTAAACTTAATATAAATATTTAGTGTTTTAAAAACAAAACAAAAAATTAATTATTTACGAATAAAAATGATGCATCAATTAAATTATTGAATAAATCTAAAAGTAATAAAAATAAGTGAAAGTAACAAATTAATTGAAAGAATTGTAAAATAATTAAAGAAATGAAAGAATAAAAAAATATAAACAAACAATAAAGAACGAAAAATGAATGTAGAAAACAATTTATTTAATTAAACATTTTTGGGAAAAAATAAAAATAAACACTAAAAAATAATTTTAACACAAAAACACATTTTTAACAATTTAAAATACAATAGGCAACAACTGTTAATTATTAAACAAAATACATTATTTTAATAATATAAAGAGAACAATAAGTGGAAATTAATGTGGAAAATGTAGAAAAATAATGGCCACATCAAACTCTACCACTCTTAAACAATTATATTCCCGAGAAAATTCCATATATTTTATTTATTTGTAATGAATGTCAAAAACAGTGATGATTTTCCTATCCATGTTCAATTGAACATTCCCGAAATAGAGAGTTTAATGTATCCCTTGGTTTCTTGCAATTATCATTCCACTTATTTTATAAACATGTACTCCCCTATTTCAACTAAAATTCCTACCCCTCGATGACCTAGAAATTGGGAGTTTTAACTTCCAACAGTTTTGTGAAATCCATCTAGATTCAGGCTGCCTCTTTTGTCATGTAATTATGAGATCAAGTATTACCACTTATCTATGTTACATTTATTTAATTTCCTAACTACAAAAGATTATTTATACTTTATTAAGGATTTTTATGGTTCTATAAAACAACATCCCCTATAAGGTTTGGTTGAATAGGATTTGACGTTAAGGGTGTTTCTTTTTTTCTTATAGGGGAGGTCTAGTATAGGATTCCAAAACATAGATGCGAAAGTCATTGAAACCATGGATGATATTTTCAAGGCTTTTATATCCAACTTTTACACATGGGACACTACCATTGAGCATATGTGTGAGATCACTGTCTTTTTTCAGGATGAGGGTGAGTTGTTCCACAAGGCTAGTTATTGGTTCAGAAGACTTATTATGCAGAGTCCCAATGACCTACAACCTCCCCACCTACTCATCTATATATTCTATAATTATATATACCCTTATAATCAAACTTTAGTTCATTAATCATGTGGGGGTAACTACTATGATATCACAAACCATAAATAAATATTCGACAAGTTAGGATAGAAATCATAGAAAAAGTGTACAAGAAAAGGAATTATTCATAGAGGTGAGACAACCAACCAAACTTCTATTATTGCTGATAGAGTTATTTGGGAGTGGTGATGTCATTGTGGGGTGCATGGTCATACTGAAATTTTTATTCCAATATTAATATATTTATCAAATAGGATGAGATTTCCCAATTATTTTATTTTTGATCTATAAATCTAGGATTCAATAATCCATTCCTAAATCAGTACATTTGTGATAAAAAATCATCTAAATCTTCCTTGTAAGGAAAAAGTGGGGTTGAGACCTATTGTTTCACCTAGATATTCATAATAGCCTAGGAATAATTTTCAAAGTGATTCCTGACCTTCAAAATCCAATAATATTTTTGAGGTGTTAGTTATGATGTTGATTACTAATGTGGACACCCAAAAATATTGAATTAACAATATTCAAATAGAAACAGGTAAATGTTTATATATCTAGGTGGAAGAGATAAGAGAAAGATTCAAAGCACTACTAAGATTATATAAGAGATAATTTTATTAGTGTTGACTCTAGATATGGAATTAAAACTCAATAACAGTTCAAGAAACAACCATGTGATGTTAAAAATTGTGAAATAGGTAACACTGAAATTGAAAATCTAGAAAATATAAAATCTAGAAATTTAGATAGTAAGGTCTAACCTAAAAATAATAATGAACGTACAATTGAAAAATCCAAATAACTAAGAAAGATGAAATGGAAATTGGTAAATGATTCCGTGAACAAATGTGGATTAACGAAGACAAATAATTAATCCCTATACAATTCTTTTAACCTGAAAGAGTAAAACAATAATGATGAAACTAACTACTTGAGTTTCCATAAAATGATTAGAACCCTTAGCATCAACATTCCATTATTTTGATCATTGTAATAAATTACATAATATGATAAATTCTATAACAATTGTATGTAAAATAAAAATGATTAGATGAAATTGGATAACATCGCTCTAAATGTGGAGTGTAGTACTACACTTTTGAGGAAGATGACTCCAATGGTGAAGAACCCTAGTCTTTTTTTATTAAATTTAAAATAGGAGTAAGTGGGATGTTGAATTGTTTGTGCTATTTTACAGAAAGTATTTATTTTATCACTTACTCCTTATTTAAAAAGATAGGTCTTATGGATTTACAACCAACTTTAATATGTCTTTAACTTGATCATAAATGACTGACTCATCCTTATGAAAGGGTGGATGATTTATTAGTCAGTTTATGTAATCTTATTTTTCACACAAATTTGATTATTATTCATATGGAATGTGGATAAAAAGTGTCAATCATCATTGGTAGACCATTATGTGCTACTATATGTTCTATAATTGATGTTTCTGAAGGAAAACATACCCTTTGAGTTGTGGATGATGTGGAGGGGATTATGGTTATTGAGAATCTCAAACTGAAAGTAGGCTATAAAATTATTGATGTTTCATAAAAAATTATTTAAAAGAAAGTTCATATATAAGTATATTTATTTTCCCCTTTAATTTATAAATATTTTGACTCCTCAACCTATAAATATTTTCACACATTTCCAAGTTGATGAGGAGACTCTTTCCTTTGATAAAAATGTAAATCTACAATCACAACTTTTTTCATGTGCTATCTAAACCTTCACATGAGACCATTACATATAAAATTGAATTACTAAATTTTCCTCTATTTATGGATAGTTCTCGATTGAATCCTTTTGATAATATTTTCGGTTTTTAATATGAACATTTACATTTCATAGAGAGACGCTGAATTTCTAATAATAAGAGTTTAGAAGTGGGTAAAGGGTCTATCTATAATATTTTCCATTGGGAATTTTAGGAGAGTGTAGTAGATGAATTCTTAATGACTTTATCTACTGATGATAAACATTTTTCTACTTCCTCGTTGAGATATTTTGATAATTATTTATTTATCCTATCTATTAAGAAATATCTAAGTGAGCTGGAGTGGTTTATCCCAAAATCACTTTAGAGGATGAATCAATGGATATTATTGGTTTTAAAAAATCTTTGGAAACTTTTGTTCCATTTTCTATTCGTGATTCCATATATCATTTGGATAATGAGATTTTATTTCCTATTGTTCAAAAGTTTTTATATGATCATGGAAACTCTTACCCTACCTTAACAAAGGACTTTTTTATGTAATAAATATTATATTGTTGACAGTGAGATTCCTTTTTTCCACTACTATATTTTATTCTCAACCTGTAATTTTCACCAGTATGGGGGAGAGTATTTATGAGGAATGAAAATTATGTCTAGTTCTTCTAATATTAGTGCTTATATTTTTTCTTCCTTATCCCGATTCATTGAATGGTTATCTTGATTTTGATGATTTTTATGGAATAAAGAATAATCCTACAGTTTTTGAGATTCTGAATTTAATTTGTCAAGATAATGAGTTTAATGAAGTGTTGTGTGAACTAGTTAAATTTTCCAATGAAAATACTAATACTTAAATTTATGATGAAAATTAACCACTAAATAATGATAGTTAAAACACATTAGGCGATAGAGTCAAGCAGGGACAATAACACTAGAATTTCATGTGAGGAATCCCTTGAATTTCATGTCATTCTCTTTTATTTTTTTTAAATAAATGCTTCTACCTCATTTTTTATCTCCATGGGTTTAAGATCAAAAATTGGTACCTTATTTTCTTGATAATATCACTTATTATTTGTTTCTTCTTTTAAGAAGGTTGGGTTTACTGATCATAATGTGATGTTAGTGTGTGAAATGTAATGTAATCATGAATAGTAGAAGTGTGGTAGTTCATGTATCCCTTGGAAGAGGGCATAATTGACCGTTAGACTTTCTTGCTAGTGGTAGTGTCTATGAATTTCAATGCTATAAGGATCTTCCTATATAGAAAATAGTATAAAACGTTACTAATATTTAACTATAGGTTATATTTTTGATTCTCATTATAGTCTTTTAATTTTGTAGGAACATGATTTTTCAATGAGAGAACTCATTCAAGGACTTACAAGAATAATAAAAATTCATTGTAAAACATTTAGAAAATATTATATATATCGGAGGAATTATTTTATCAATTCATTCTTATATTTTAATTCTAATTATTATTTGATAAAAATTACATTCTTTAGTTAATTCTAGAAGTTATGACTTACAAGCTAGAATATGTGCTTAATCCTTATTAGTCACTTGATTTATTATTCAATTTTATTCTTTATTTTCCACTCCTTTTAAAATCATTCATGAACAAACCTATAGCAGGAAAAAATTAGGAAATATATTTTTATGATGGATTATCTAGTAGTGTTCAATAGTGATCAATTATGTATTTTTTTCTTTAATTTTTTATGAAAAACCAATTATTGATCTTCCCTACAAACCATTAAAACAAATCCATTTTTATGTTGATAATCCAACCTATTTAATCCCAACTGTTTAATAATGTCTCCCACTTTTAGATTAATTAGTGGGGAAATTATATAGTTTTATGTGTGTGGGAGGGGTCTTAATTGGGATGATCTATATTTCATAGTGAAACCATCAATAACACATTTTTTTTCCAAATTCCCTCCTTTTCATGCATCAATTTAGACCATTTATAAATAGAATCATTGTAAAAAAATTCCTCAATATGTCCTTCATAGGTGATAATTTACTTTCAAATTGAGGTGTATCAAAAATTCTAAAATTTCTAAAATACTATGATTGCTGAGTAATTTTTCCTACAATTTTTATGGATGTTCAGTTTAGAAACTATGAAAGGGAGTGACATAGGAGTTGTTTTGGTGTAATTGAAATTAAAACATGAGAAGAAATTACATTTTAAGTTCAACATTGGTGACCCACCTTTCTAAACAACACCTTATTGAACAAACTGTAAATATAATAGTATATTTTCTTTTATAACTATAGTAATATAAGAAATTAGGATCCCACGAAGAATCTATGGGACTTAAGTAACTAGTTGATTCTGTGTAATGCCTCTATCCATTTCAAATAAATTCTTTTTCGTAGTGTTTTTCACATATATTTCTAGAAAAAATTAGAAAAAAACAATAAAGTAATTAATAGTCAAAATTAGTTGATTAAGGTTAAAGGAATATTGAAGCAAGACTAAGAACGTAATAAATATAATATAATCTTTTGAGTAGAATCAATAAAGTAAAATTGACTATTTTAATTTTTGTATCCTAGATTAAAGTGATAATTATTAGTGTCACTTGTTAGAATATGAATTTTAGTTTTAACTATGCCATTTCACTCCTAGAATTGGAAGCCAAATTATAATTTAAATGAATAATTTAGTGACATTGACATAGAAGGCTTTATTATTTTATGCAATGGAGGGATTTTTATTTCCTTTGATTTTGTTTTAAATTAGAACATATGTAGCATGTTCATTTATTTTTATCATTCATTTGGAATAAATAAAATTTATTGAATTGTACAAGAGTGAAATTGATCATGTATGGGGGAATTTGATATTTATTTTATTTTATTAAAGTTTTCACCTTCATTTATCATAATTAATTATATTTATACTGTAATGTTTTTTGAATATTTATAGTTGTTTATTTTCAATAGTAAAATTATTAATCTATGATTTTAATAAAAACAGGTATTTTTTGGTTATTTTAGTTATTTGGTTAATTTAAATTTAAATAAATAATTTAGTTCTAACCATCATTTTTTATTCAGTATTTTTTAAATTGTGGTATTTCATTATTTTGTTTCTTTTAATTCATTTTTTACATTTTCTATGAATAATAACTGTAAATGTTGATTCTCCCTTTTTTATGAATTTCTTCAATAAATTATGTTTCAAAATAATTTTTTATAATTTAGTTTGAGTTTTAGATTAAATAAATTAAAAAAAATTTCTTTCGATTGTAAATAATTAATTTTTCATTATTTAATTTCAATTTAATTTCTGTTTTTTATTGTATTTTGAAAATAATTTGTTATTTATTTTTAGGATATGATACCAGTATCTACATCCACCACCACTCATGTACCACCCTAATCTATCATCAACCACTTATACAACTATATCCACCCACATCTTACATCACCAGTATCTATCACCAGCACCCCCAATCTAGCTACTGTTATTCATCAAACACCATCATCCTTTTACCACCATCTCTTCTATTACTATACCTGTTACCATTCCATTAAAGATAAACTGCTCTAACCTATACATACCAACCACACCACCATATGCTATCTCCGGATGAATTCTTACACCCCACCTCTGAAATCCTTGAAGATCCACTTCCTCTGTTATAACTGCTTTTCAATGCTTCAAACCATGAGTCTCCACCACTCACATGTTAAATTCATGTGGAGACAAACCGTATACCCATTTCAGGTGTTCATAGATCTATAAAATGATGTAATCAATATTTGAAACCCATGCCTTCCGAATGAATATGGATTAAAAAAATTACCATGATTGAAGGAAAAATAATAATGAGAATAATATATATATATATATATATAATTAAAAATTAGGAAGTCATCCGTAGTATCGTGTTCGGGGAGATGAGTCAATCCTGATATTCCCCACATGATAGAGATATGAAGCCAAGCTGAGGGGGTTTTTTCAATGAATATTGTGAATTTGAATTTAAGATATGTTGTGTTAGGTTCTACATCAGCATGTAGTGATATTCTAGAAATTGATGAATCATTAGAGACATACCCATGTGCAAGAAGCACAAAACAATTGGAGAATCATTTCTCAAGTCACCTATGAAAGAATCTGTATAGTTATGTACATTCCAGGTATAATTTGGGAGGAGTTTACTAAGTATTGATAGTGAGCATACAATTGAGACACATAAATAATTTTCAATCTAAAAGATAGAGGTGAATAGTTAGAGGGGGATCACTAACCAATTGGGGATTTAAATCCAGATGCCTTTCCATCACTCTATAGTATAAAAAATGTAGACAATTGAGCTACAATCAGAACCAAATCCAAAGTTGGGGTTGGAAGAAGGAGTCTATCTCGCAAGATAAGTTTCTTATTCTATTTATTTCCACTCTTTGATTTATGTTTTCACTATAATGAGTAACTGTATTCAATAGATGAATCAGACTACAATGAACGGATAAACTTTTATCATTTCTAATTAAGTTAATAAAATAATTTAGTTTAATTTTAGAACTTTTATTTTTCCCATTCAATTATGACATTCATTTCACTGAACTCAAGAAAAGAAAATTGATTGTAGTGAATCATTTCACTCTTGATCATTGAAAAATGTACCAAAAATTAGAAAATATTAATGTATCCATTATCCTTAATGAATGGATTTATTTTCAAATATTTTCTTAGAGAAAAATATTAAATAATGTTTCTTGACCTATGGAATTTCAGTTAAGTGACACCTTAGTGAACCTTTATATTTTCTCAATGAATTGAATAGTTGTATTAATTTGAGTTAGATCGGAGAGTATCATTTTTCTAGTTCAAAATAGTCTAAGGACCCTAATTTCAATAAGTGTATTGTCCCCATCTCTATAATTTTTCTATTTTTAATAGTATACCTTCATATATAAATACACATTCAAAAAATTCTCCATTTTACAGTTTCACATAACTTACTGTGTTGTTTTTCATTATTTTATATATTTTTTTGTCACTCTCTTTTTATATTAATCATTACCCATTGAGTTGACACCCTTTATCACCATTTTATTATTATAATTAGAAACTAGTTTAAAATAATTATAAAATCTATACAAACTCAATTATAGTTCATGTTAGTATTCATACCTCCCAATTTGACGTCTTATTTTCCTCAATCATGAAATCCTTTTTATTTTTTATTAATTTTTTAGATAACCCATCTTTTTGATGGCTTGAGAGGGAAACCATAACATAAAATATCATCCCATATGTACAATGTTTAGTAAATGAACTAAGGCCCACGGTCTGGATACACAGAACAAACTCTCCCAAGCTCCTTTATTTACATTATGTTCTTAAGATCTATACCATGATGAACTAAATTAATAACATTTCCCTATGAATAAATTCATTATTCTAGGTACCGATGGTTAAATTCAAACCCCCTCATCATTCATAACCTTGATAACCATGTAGGTGGTTCCCTTATGATTTGATCATCCTCATATGGGCCTCTAAATATAGATATATCCTTCCTACATTGTTCATTAGCATAGCCCATGTCCACTATCGAGCTCACTGAGCCCCTTCGGTACTCCCAGCTCTGATGTGGCCTCATGCATCATCAAACCAACCTAATTCCATCGTTCCTAACATTACGACCCACCATTGGTCTACCATCGATGTCGAATCCTACCCACTAGCATTTTTTTTCAACCTTCCTTCATCCATCCATCATCTATCAACATCATCAACATCAACCACTTATTAAGCCACCATCAAGGTCCCTTCATCCTTTCGTTTCAATATTTCCAATTTAGGACTACCACTGAGGGATCTCCACCACCATCCAACATCCGTCCCTTCCTGTCATATAATAACAATATTAACCTCAAATATTTAGTCCCACTAGGATTTGATCTTGCGGTTGATGTAGGATTATAGGGTGTTTTTTCCACTAGGACAGACTATAATTGCTACATTTTGGTCATAAAGAACTATATTATCACAATTGGTGTATACATAGGGCTTTGGGAAAATAAATCTACCAAATACCTCATGATTATTAAAAAGGAAATATATATAATACCATGATGTTATATTATATCCCACATAAAATGAATTTTACCTTTAAATTACAACATTTTGATACAAAAAATGCCTATATATCTATTTCTTTACATCCTTAGGTTCCAATGTAGCTTCCTCAAATTTATGATTCCTCTAGATATATTTATCTAGGTGAGAAGTCATGTACTTTAGAAACATATCTCTATAATCCAATATTTCTATTAACATCTCTTCATAGGAAAGATCATGATCTAGTGGTTAAACCATTGAGTTTGGTATATGTGAAGGATCTTGTATGTACATAATCAAAATAAATACCTAGAATATATCATTAACTTGATAGATGTTTGGTGTGAGTGCTAAACAATAATAGACCATATGAATATGATAAATATTAATATATGAAAAATATACCTAGGGCCCATATTTCCATTATTTTTTAATTTGTAAACCATTTTACCTAAATATATTAAAATGAATACCTTCTCACTAACATTGAATTTGAAATCTCACTGATGATGTTCAGCATAAATATTTTTCTTCCTTTGAGTAAAGTTATTGTTTTTCTAAATAGATCCATGCTTTTTTGAAATTTCCTAATCTATCGTCAGTCTCAATTGTAGTGTCCCAACCCAGAAGCATATAGCATGTGTATGCTATCAATTACATTAGCAAGATTAAAAGGAATTAATCTCCAAAGGACTGATTGGTTCATTTCCTTGGTAAACCAACTACATAAATGAGTCTTGTATTATAATTGACTACAATAATTACCACATAATGTTTTTTCTTCTTCCAAAAATATAAATAAAAAACATTGAGGTTAACTATAATTAATTTACTTATTACATGCATGTTTTTCTTAGTATGCTTCTTGAATACCTAGGGAAATCAACATAATTAAAGTTACCTCAAATTCTCAGTAAGGGTAAGTAATTTGAAATAAATAATGAATCAATGAGAATTGTTAATAGGACGCGGTAAATAATTGAAAACACATTCCATATAATCAATAAACTAAATGGAAGTGTGTAAATAATATGTAAACGTAGTAATTGGAAGCACATTCCATTCAAATAACTAGATAAGGCTAAATAAATACGGCGAGGTATGAAACTGAAACACATGAAATCTAAATAACTAAAATAAAATATATTCATAGATATGTCAAGGAAAAATCTCATAGGGTGGATCATAAAAGAAGCCTGAAAATGAAACACATCCATATATATCAATAAAAAATATTATGGATAAATAATAACTGAATATAAATTAAGTAAATATTTTATTACAGAATGCCATGTTTCATAGGTACACGGTACCTTTACTATCAAGAACTTTCACAAGATGGTTTACAAAATGCTTGCTCAAAACCCATTTAACTTGGCTAACCAAATTACTCATCCCGTGAGACTACATATACATCAATGGGATATCTATAATCGGGCCCCACCAGTTTTTTACTAGCCCAAATAATTCCTCATAAATTGAATAATTGATTTAAGAATCTTCCTTATAAAATATCGTATGGAGTAAGAGATACATATTTATCAATAATTACCCAATTAATCCAATAATTTTCAATGTATACACCATATGTAAAATTTAATATGGTTTAGTTTATAGTAATATCAATAATAAATGAAATGGATGATTATGGTGAAAGTCATTGTTCAATGATCTTATGAGATTTAATATTTCAAGGGGAAAAAGAAATCAAGATATTGAATTTTAATACTATCTTTATCCAAATCAGTCATAATCCATCATTAGGATGATTAAGTATAGAATCAGTACAACATACCCCAAGTGGAGTAAAATAAAGGGTTGTTGTCATTTATGAATTTAAGTATTATAAAAAATATTTTAAAAACATTCTCAGGGAAAATATCCTTTTGTTTTTATAAACCTTTTGATAATAAATTTCATTGAAAGTGAATTTTAAAAAAATATTATTTAAAAATAAACAATTCAAAAATAAAAATAAAGTCTCGATGTAATGAAAGTGGGTAAATCTGTACATGGAATACAAGGTAAAAAGAACATTCATTTTGCATGAAAAAACAGTAATAATAATGCCTTGATCATAAAGTGACAAGAAGATTCCTTAAAAAACATTGGTAAAATACAAAACAAGTAAATATTTATTTACAAAATCATTTTAAATTTTTTTATACATTTTAAAAAAATAATTTTTTTAGAAAAAAAACAGATTCTCCGAGTAAATAGATAAATAAAGTCAGGTTTTTTAAAAAACATTTTTCAATCAAATTGAGTAACAAATAGTGTAAAATGGTACTAATACTTGAAAATGGTCATGAATAATCAGAGGATAGAAAATATAACGTTTTATTGAAAAATGTCTCTAAACTTTCTTCAATTTTAAATAAAATTAATATATTATTAAAGTTATCATTGAGAAAAAAAATCATTAAACAATACAAAGGTTCCATAACAATTTGAAACATTTTAAATCATAAA
Organism: Viscum album; assembly: GCA_963277665.1. Lineage (NCBI taxonomy): Eukaryota > Viridiplantae > Streptophyta > Magnoliopsida > Santalales > Viscaceae > Viscum > Viscum album. The sequence goes on from OY728135.1 coordinate 1,019,659,433, forward strand.
CTACATGAAAGAATAATATTATATGAACGTTTAATAAATCAGGAATAAAAAATAATTAATGATATAATATAAAAAAATGGTCAATTGATATACCACACAAAATATTTAAGTGGTGTACATGACATTTCTCTCACAGATGTAAAAAGGTGAGATGAGAATACCCTACCTCGTGTTTCTATTTGGGTAAACATACTTTAATATCATATATAATAAAGTCATGTTAATTTTCTGCTTTATTTAGATCCTTTTTAATGTTTATCATTACTTTTATGTCACTTATTACCATTTTTTTACAACTACATAAACAATTATGTTTACATTGGGTGTTTTGACCAAATTCGGTTTTTGTATCAAAAACAACTTTGGTAAGTCAACTATGGTCAAATGGGTCAATATATAACATATCCAGAATAATAATAATGAAATAATTATCATATTTATATATGAATTATACTTTTAAAATCAATCATTAAATATGGTTATGAAAAATTTAAAAATGTTAAAATCATAGAGACAATAGGCCATACATACGCACAAGTAACGTTCTATTTTTCAATGATCATTATAGAAAGAAGGTAAATAGGATTATATATTTCAAAAATAATCATAATAAAATTAATACCATATTATTTATTCATATATACATATATATATAATACTAATTATCTAAAAGTAATCTCATCGTGTTGAGGAGGCGGTAGTCCACACGTCCACAACCGACACTATCACTTTTTAGTGTGTGAAAGGATAGTAATGAAAATTATATATATATATATATATATATATATATATATATATATATCGAGAAAGATAATTATGTCATGATTAGAATAAAATTTTTTTTAATGTATAATATTTTCAATTATAATCTTCCTTTATACATTCTGTGGATTATGAAAACGAATGACATTGCTTTGGGGGGGCAGGTAGTCCACACTTCCTCAAACAATGTTATCTTTTTAATGAAAAATGGAATTTATAATGGAATGTGTTGTGAAAGAATTAAGGTAGCTTAAAAATAATGAATATAATATATATATATAGTGTTTCAATTATAATGGACTACAATGAATGTTGGAAATGAAAAAATGAACAATCATCATTTCATGATGCAGTAGTTCACCATACAGAGAAACAATATGTTGGTTACACATTAGATGGTTGTGTGTATAAGTGTAGGTGAAAATATAAACATAAAAATATACTAATATATTGATAATAATCTTTATTTTATGTATACATAGAATAATTAGAGTATAGGTTGCAGATAATGGAAATGAAACTAAAAATCATGAGAGAATATGTTACCTCTTAATCGGGTAACTTTTTTTGGTTTATACAAAAATTCTTCCATGGATAACATTCATGATTAAAGGGAGACTTCTAGGTTTAGGAGAAAGATGTTGGTATGTTATTTGTGTATATATTGGGAGAAATTTAGCGGTTTTATTTTTGTGAATAAGTGGGAGAGGTGGTGTCCTTTTATTTGGAAGGAAAAGGACTCACTTGGAATATTTGGAAACAAGTTAGGTGTTCACATGTTATTACCTAAAAAGTAATAACAAATAATAAAAACTAAATAATATAAGGTTAATAGACATATTATGAACATAAAAAAGTGTTTTGGAAAATGGTATAGGTCATTTAGGCCCATAAATATATGGTTTAGTATATTTTTAAGCCTAATATAACCCTAATCACTATTCTTAATTTTAATCACTTCCACAAATCATTTTGATCAAAAATAATTTGATCTCATAGTACTGAAAATATAATCCTGATTACAATGATTTTTTTCCATTTTTTGAAATTAAAATCACTGATGCATGAAAATTATGATTAATGTTAACCTTGCACACAGATGGTTTAAGTTGTTTTAGTAGAAAAATATTCAAAATATTTTTGAGTTCTAATATTAAATTTCAAAGTGAACATGATTCTGATAAACTAAATTTTATTAATAGATATATTATTGATCTAGTGCTTCTTTCTAAAAAAATTAAAATATAATTTAACATTAATAATTATTTAAATGAAATGTTAATTTTTAACTAAAATGTTGTATATTTCACTATTCATCGAAAAAACGTTTCTTAAAAAAATACAAAAAATTCACCCTAGGATTATTTTGAAATTATGAATTTGAAAATGAATTTTATTTTATAAAATTAAATTTATATACGTTTTATGATTAATATTTAAAATAGGTTCAACATTAAAAGTTTGTAAAATTTTTTGTAGAAATATAGGTTTTTATGTGTGAAATAGGGTCTATTCTTATCCTATTCTTATCAAACCTAATGGAAAAATATAAAAATATTTTATTGAATATATAACATATAAGTTTTATTTAAATAATTCAAAAAATTTAATTATTAATGTTTATTAATGTAAAAATCTTTTTCCAACATAAAAAAATAATATTTCTTTTTTATATCAAATTGGTTCATTTTTTCATTTCTCATTAATTGTTAAACAATGAATTTAATTAATAATAATGTAAACCATAATTTTTATAATTTAGTAATGAATATTTATAAAAAATAATTTAACAGCTAATATATTTCATGTTATACTAAATAATAATATTTTAATAATATATTTTTATTTGGTCATACTCGGTATTCCATGTAACAAAGCTATCGGGGATGTTTTATATTACGTGAAACAAAAGCTATCAAGGAAGGTATGTGTGCATGTAATGTAAGATATATCAGTTTTTTTGCATTGAAATATATGGAATATATTATAAATAGTAAATATATTATAATGTATTTAGAAATTATATTACCTTCCGTGCTTAGTGCCGCATGTCATACACACTATTGAATACAAGGTTCTTACTTTAGATTTTTGGAGCGTCACATTCTCCCCCATATTATTTAAATTATTTCCTCTAAATTTAAAATCAATCATGGGGACAGATTGTTTGATTTTTCCTATGTTGAAATCCCACATTTTGAGAAGGGTTTGTAAAACATCATATAGAAAAGAAATAATCGGAAGTACAAAGGTCAAATAGTCTACTATGTAACTAGGTCTCTAAGTATGAGAACATAAGTTGAAAGTAGAGATGCATACTTGGAAGGAAAGCATAAATATTTATAATTTGTGTATTAGTTCATCAATCACAAAACATGTGAATGATCAATATAAATTTTGGGTCCTCAAATCCATAAATCTACGATGATTTTAGACACCACCAGTTAAACATAAATTAATGCATTATAATTTTTTTTATTTATAAGCCATTTTCTTAATGTTGAAGAATTATTTTAATTTATACGAATATACATAAATATACTTACATGATCAGTTTTTATTTTATATGAATAATCAATACGTTCGGTTGTGCTATGAAAAAATTATAATTCATCCCATTACTTCTAGTAATTAATTATCAATAATAATTTTTTTCTTAAAACACTAAAAGAAACTTTTAAAGTATTATAAGACCTATAAATGAGTGAAATGTCTAAATATTTTTCTCTAAAAATAATAAAAAACAAATTTGGTTAATATATTAATATCTAATCCCCAAAATTAATACTATTTGTTCATCATTAACATTAATTCAACAAATTGTTTATCTAAAAACAATGAAAAATAAACCAGGATATTAAGTAGGTCAGTGGTTGGTATGGAACCCTTATCGTCCTTAGTTCAGGGGTTCAAGACCCACGTCCTTGTAATATTTTATTGGTTTTTACCCAGCATGCAGATTTTTTTTCTAAAACAAAATTAATATAGTTTCCAAAATAAATATGATAGACATCCTTAAAATTTAATCATTAAATACATTCCTAACTATGGTTTTAAATTCATCCTAAATGCATAATTATTTAACCCATTTATTTTCACGTAGAACCTTTCGTGGTCTAGAGTTTATCCTCTAGATAATGATATTGAAATGGGTAATTTCAATGTTCCCCACACTTATGAAAATAAACTCTAAAGTATTTCTACGATGTGTTTCATTTCTTTATATTTTACAACTCATTTTTCATTAAAAATATGTTTCTTTTTGTCTTTCTTTCCCAACTATAAAAATTTTCTTATTCCATTGAGACACATTCTTATGTGAAACCTTCTACAATGATCACATGTGATAAATAAAACCTTCTTTTCATTATTGTTTCCACCAATTGAGCTCTTAGTATCCTTCATGCTTCTCTTATTTAGTGTTCTAGGGAGTTTATACAGGTATATATTATTAATCATATCTTTGGAAAACTGGTTTGGCATAAATAAGATATCCTTCACTCTTATCAACACATCATTTTTTTGATCATTTTCACCAACTTGTCCTATATGTGATGTTTTAACTTGAATCCTTTGGGTTCCATCCATTAACGAAAACCATAAAAATTGTGTGGGAAACAATAGACATAGTTAGAAAAGTATATAGTTAACTATAAGATATATAAATCATGAAACCTTATATTTAAATATAAAACCTCTTGGTTTAAACCTAAATTATATATTTTTATTATATCTTCAAAATTATTATCAATGACTTGTAAAGAAAAAGTTGATTATGCTAAAAACACACCTTAGAGTTTCAAACCAGGTTCGTAGTAATAATTGTTGTCGTGTACCAGGTTACCTCAAGTCGGGCCTGGAATACCTTGTTGGAGTTATTACTCCATGGTATTTATATGAGATAACCATGTCCAATAATAGTATCCATACATGGATTTATTTCTAAGAAGACCCACATAATCTATACTTTATCAAAAATATATTTAGTTATTCTACACTTATCCTCAAATTCTACCATAGGGTTATGTTCTATAACCTACATTTTCCAAAATATAGTTCCAAAGGTTGTTACTAAACTTCTAATGACACAAACTATAGAGAACCATCCTTGAAGCCCAAATATGGTGTTTGTTATCAATTACATTGACTTAATTACAAGGAATCAATACCCAAAGGAACAACATGTTTAATAGTCTTTGAAAACCACATATATAAAAGAGTCTTGTATTACAAATTACTACACTAATTAAAAAAAAATTATTATTTTTAAAATATAAATAAATAAAATTGTGGGTAACTCTAATAAATTTATTAAATCAATCTATATCATTCAATGTATATTTTTTGGATGCATGGGAAAAAACATAATTAGGAGAATTTAAAATTCTCATTAAGGGTATGTAAAGCAGAATAAATAATGAATCAGTTAGAATAGTAAATATAGAAAGGAAAATAATTCAATATACATTCCATATAATCAGTAAATTTAATGGAAGTGAAAAACAATAGGGAAAGGAAATAACTAAAAACACATTCCATTCAAATAACTAGATAAGGAAAACTAAATATAGCGACCTAATAAGTTGAAACACATTCAATCTAAATAATTGAAAATAAAATGTATCCATGGATATTTCCATGAAAAATCTCATAGATGGATAATAATTAAATCCTGAAAATAAATATATATAGATAGATATGTCAATGAAAAATCTCATAGATGAATAATAACTAAAAATAAATTATGGAAATACTTTATTATCGGATGCCAAGTTTTCCAGGTACTATCTAGAAATTTCACATTCTTGTTTATAAAATGCTAGGTAAAACCCCATCTAAGGCATCTTGACAAATGAATCATCACATGAGACTACCGATGCAACAAGGGGATATCTATAACTAGGTCTCACAAATATCATACCAATCAAAATAATTCATCAGATATCACATAATCGATTTAACATTGTACCTTATCAAATATCCATATGGAGTAAGAGATAAAAAGTTATCAATATTTTCCCAAAAAATAAAATAGTTTTCAAAGTATAAACCGTATGTAAAATAGTATATGGTTTAGAAAAAATTAATATCAATAATAAATGAAATTGATAATTAGGACAAAATTCAATGTTTCGTGATCATAAGATAGAGAATATTTCAAGGGGAAAAAGAAATCAGAGAAGTGAAGTAAAATACTATCCTTGGACAAATAAGTCATAAACCATCATTAGGATGATTAAAGATAGTATCAATAAAATATAACTCATGTAGATTAATGTAAAGGGTTTTTTTCATTAATTAATGTAAATATTCTGAAAATATATTTTAAAAAATTATTGAGGAAAACTTCCATTTTATTAGAAAAAGAATATATGATAATAATTTTTCTGGAAAATCAATTTTTTAAAAATATTCATTATAAGTTGACCTTTAAAAATGAAAAGGAAGCATTAAAGAAATGATAATGGGTAAATCTATATATACCGTACAAGGTAAAAATATCATTCCATTTCTACAGTAAAATAGGTATGAAAAATGCATTGTTTTGAAAGTGAAAAAGAAGATTCTTTTGAAAAAATTAGTAAAATAAAAAAATTGGTATAGTTATCTTTAAAAAATAATTTAATTTTATTAATACACTTTAATAAGACATGGGTTTTTTATGAAAATAGGTTCTCCAACTAAAGAGAGAAATGAAGTCAGGTTTTCTGAAAAAACATTTTTAAAACACGTCGAATACCAAAGAGTAGAAAAATGGTACTAATATATGAAAAAATATCAGGAATAACTAGAAGAGATAAAATTTAAGGTATTATTGAAAATTTTTTATAAACTTTCTTCAATTTTAAAAACCAAAAAAATATTATTCAAGTGGTTATTGAGGAAAAAAATCTTTAAACATTCCAAAGTGTCTCATAAAACATTGAAACATTTTAAATCATGAACCACATGAAGGAATAATATTAAATTAAAGTTAATGATACCAGGAATTTAAATGAATTTTTTTATAATATTCTAAATGGTCTAGTAGATAAAAACTTCAAAATATGTAAGTGGTGTATATGAAATTTATCTCATAGACGTAAAAAGGTGAAATGAGAATCTCTTACCGTCTATTTTCGTTTGGGTGAACATCCTTTAACTTATTGTATAATAAACATATGTTAATATTATATTTTCATTTTAACATTTTCCATGTTTTTCATTACATTTATTTAACTTATTACCATGTTGTATACTACTACTTGAACGATTATTTTTACATCAGGTGTTTTTGCCAAATTTAGTTTTTGTGTCAAATATAACATTGGTAGGTAAATTTTGGTCAAAGGGTTCAATATAAAAAATACCCAGATTGATAATAATGAAATAAATAAAATATTTATAGATCTATTATACTTTTAAAATTAATCATTAAATACAGTTATGAAAATTGAACCAACTTTACAATCATAGAGACCATTGGTCATACGTACGCATGAGTAACTTTCTCATTTATCAATGATCGTTATATAAAGAAGGTAAGTAGAATTATATCTTTATAGAATGATAATAATATCATGAATACCATATTAGTTATTAATATATATAATTATATATAAAATTCTCATGATGTAAATGGAATCACATCGTGTCATGGAGGCAGTAGTCCATACGTCCATGACCGACATTATCACTTTTTATTATGTGAAAGGATAATAAAGAAAATGATATATATATATATATATATATGTGTGTGTGTTTGTGTGTGTGTCTTGAATATAATTTATATTTTTTAATGTAACATATGTTCAATTATAATAATCTTTTATACATTCTATAGATCGTGTGAACAAATCACATTTCTTTAAGGGGGCGGTAGTCCACACTTGCTCAAATGATGTTATCGCAATAATGAAAAATGGAAAGTATAAGGGTGTGTGTTTTAAAATAATTAAATAATATTAGATACATAAAAAATATAATTTATAATATTTTTAAATATTTTTTCCATTATAATATCCAACCATGAAAGTTGGAAGTGGAAAAATGGACAATCATCATTTTGTGGGCTTGATGCGGCTGTTCTGGGAACGAGGAGGAAGGTCTCTGAAGGGCATTTATCAGTTAATTTATGATGATGGGTATTGGTTTGTGGGTGCATCATGGTCTGTGGCTCATTGCTAGCTCGTGGGTGTCATCTTGAGGTGATGTCATATTGATTTCTCGAATGCTCTCAGTATATGGCCTGAGGAAATGGCATTTCTATATGTTTATCTAGTTCATACTGACAATCATACGACTTTGTTGAAGTTCTAGTGTTTTTTGGTGTTTTTGAATTGTTTATCTAGAATTTTTCGGTTCCTGGTCATCCAAAAACCATGTTTCAAAAATCAAAAAATAATATAGCTTTCGGCGGAGGTCATAGTTCACCATACACACAAACAATGTGTCCATTATAAATCATATGGATGTGTATGTAAGTGTAGGTGAAAATATTAACACAAAAACATCCTAGTATATTAATTATAATACTATTTTTATGTATGAATAGTATAATAAGAGTATATTAAATGGGTAATGGAAATGAAACTAAAAAGTTTGAGAGAAGGCGTTACCTCTAAATAAGGTAACATCATTTAATTTATACTAATAGACTTACTAGGAAATATTCATGCCCAAAGGGAGGATTTTAGGTAGATGGGAGGTATTCTTAAAACTATTTACATAGATTTTGGAGGAACAAATGATTTTTGAACGGCGTGATGAAGTGGGAGATGTGGTGGCTTTTATATGGAAGGAAATGGATTCACATAAAATACTTGTAAACAAATTAGGCGAACACATGTTATTACATAAAAAATTTATAAAAAGCAAAAACAACTCAATAATTGATGTTTAATGGATTAATTATGGAAAAAATGGGTGTTGTACATGTTAATAGGTCATTTGGTCCCTTAAATATAAGGTTTAGTCAATTTTTAAGCCTAATTAATCCTTAATCACTCTAATTAATTTTAATCAATTTCACGAATCATTTTGGTCAAATATAAAGTTGATATTATAAGGTTCAAAATATAATCATGATTATAATGGGTATGTCTATATTTTGAAATTTAAATCACAGAAGCTACAAAATTAATAATAATGATAATCTTGCAAACAAGGAGTTAACAGGTTTTAGTAGAAAACAAGTTCAAAAGATTATTGAGTTTTCATATTCAATTTCAATGTGAAATTGATTATAGTAAACTAAATTGTATTAATATATGTATTATATATATAATTTCACTTTATAAAAAAATTAAAATATAATTTATCATTAATAATTATTTAAATAAAAATTGAGTTTTTAACAAAAATACAGTATTTTTCACTATTTATCAAAAAATGAATTTTCTTAGAAAAATACCAAAAATTAAACCAAGGATATTTTTGAAAATTTTAATTAATTAATGATTTTAATTTTATCCAATTAAATTTATAAGAGTGTCAAAATTCAGAATTAAAATAAGTTCTCTATTAAAAGGTTGTAAAATCGGTTTTATAAAAATATAGGTTTTTTGTGTGTGAAATGGGGTTTGTTATTATCTTATGCATATCAAACCTAATGGATATCGAAAATATTTTATTGAATATATAACATATGTGTTTCATTAAAATCATTCAACAATTTTAGTTAGTTATGTTTATAATGGTAAAACTCATTTGGAAGAATAAAAAATATTATTATTTATTTTTATATTTAATTAGATTTTATTTTCATTTATCATTAATTGTTAACCAATGAATTGATTTTATATTATTTTGAACCATAATTTTTGTATGTTAGGTATTATAATTTATAAAAACTAATTTACTGGATAGTTTCTATCATATTATATTAACAAATATAATATTTTAATAATACATTGTTATTTGGTGAAACACGATTTTGCGTGTAATGAAAGCTATAGAGGATGGTCACTCTTGCGTGTAATGCAAGATAAAGGAGAAATTCACTATTGTGTGTAATTATAGATAACATAGTGTTCCATTTGTTGAAATATTTAGAATATATTTTATATACTAAATATATTATAATTTATTTCGATATTGTATTACCTTACAAGTTAGGTGTCGTCTGTCAAACACACTATCGAATATATGATTATTAAATTATATTTTTTGGGTATCACATAAAGATATTTATTTATTAAACTCCATCTCAACATGTTGGAGTTCTGTGCTTCATTCCATAGACGTCTTCATGAGGATCCATCTGAATGCTTGAATGAAAGCTATTATTGTATAAAAACTCAACAAGATGAATGTTTTGATCCCAACCATATTTGAAATATAAAGATCATGATCTCAACATATCCTCTAGGGTTTTAATGTCCCTCTTAGAATAAGAATCTATCTAATGATATTAATAAGTACTAAAACACAAATCTCTATCCAAATATTGCTAACGACTTCAATTATACATTAAGGTATACCTTGGTTCTCGATATGATATAATAGAATTTGAAACTCCATTAAACATTAACACTTCTTTAATGAATATCCTTGATATAGATCAAGAGGGATATATTCCATAATAGTATGTAACTGTTCTATCTTCATTATGTGATCAACTAAAACCCAAATATAATTTTAGACTTTAGATGTTTTGTGGAGTCAAACAATAAAATACATGGTGATGTTTTCCCATTTAATTTTTCATATGAGTAATGGTTGTAATATCCCATTAGACTTCTATCCCTTATCCTTAACTTTTATACATAGCAGGAACAAATAAAAATACTCTAAAATTTATATCACTATGTTTTCCCATCAAAATTACTATTTTGGATCTCTATACATCTTTATACTTCTATGATGAAAAAAAATGTTGTGCTATGACATTCTTCCAATACCTCATTCTTGTAGTATTGTATTGATGGGATAGGTACTTGTTTTATAAAACTTATCATCCAATCACAATAATTTTTGAAATCAAGAACATTTATCCCCAACTTTATTAGCTTTACATCTTCATTTTGTGCCTATTTAATCATTAAATGGGTAGATGGTTGAATATTAATTTCAGAAAGATAATATTTATCATCATCCTTCAGTTTTTCAAGGTTAGTCATTTGAATATACATATATATTCGATATTTCTTGATGCACATTATAGATAAGTTGATATGGTTCTTTTAACAAAAATAATCCAACTCCTAATATACTTTCCCAATGTGGTAAGGTATCGAGCAATCATAGTCATTAATCAACTCCAACTACCTTCACCAGTACACATCCATTTCTTTTAGGGTGGATATATACTTTTAAATATTATGATCCTTATATATATATCAAAATTTTATCCATAATGATAATTCCTTTATATATTTAATGCAAATATCATCGATGTTGACACAAAATCATGAGTTAGATTATTTTTATCGTGAACATTCAATTGGTGTGAGGAATAATCTCTCACCGTGTCATTCTATATAAGGACACAACTAGTCCCATTAATTGAAACAACACTGTAATTAAAAAACCATTTACTATTATAGGGTTGTGTGATCATAGGTTCATTGACCAACCTTCTCTTTAGTTCCTTGAATGATTTTTTGCATTCAATCGTATGAATAAATTTAACTTTTTTTCAGGTCAACATTTTGATTGGATTATATAGCAGTGGGAAATAATAGAAATAGAGATAATAATATCCATTAAATCTAATAAAATTATAGATCTCAGTTGCAATGGTTGTCCTGGTATAATGTTTAATAACTTCTGTCTTTGTCGGATCCACTAATATACCCTTTCTTGAGATTATATAACCAAAAAATTAAGGTTTATGTACCCAAAATTCACACGAGGTAAAATTTTCATACATATTCTCCTTCATTAGGGTCTTTAGTATATGCCTCATGTTATATTTATATTCTTACATTCACATACAATGAATTAGAGCATCATTTTAAAATACTATAATACACTAATAAATTTAACCTGTAAACACTGTATTCATTACATCCATGAAGATAGTGGAAGAATTAGTACGATCAAAGGTCATAACTATAAATCCTTAGTATTTATACCTCAAGTGAAATGATATCTTGGGTTTGTAATCACAATTTGACCTTTAGATGATAGTATCTAGATCAATTAAAAATCATGGAAATGTGTTGATATTCTCATAATTGAACACACAAAAAATCAATACAAGGATGAGGACACTTATTATTGATCATGATTATATTAAATACCTGATAATCAATGTATAGTTTCATTAATAAATAATTATTCATAAAAAAAATAGGTTCACTCTATGGTGATGTACTTGTATAAATGAATCACTTACCAATATTCTCATAGAGTTACTTCTTCAGTTATTACCACTAAATCAGGTCCATTCTATATTGAGTATTTAAAATTGATGTTACATTGGGTGTGAATTAAATTGAATGTTCGACGTCATGATTCAGTGGAGGATTAGTCACTCTTTTTAAAATAAATAAAAAACTATCATACAATAATCATATCTTTTATGTGGAGTTTCTCCACATTAATATGAGATAAATACCCCATTTGAAAAAAATAAAGACTTATGCAATAGATGTAATTTCCATTGAATTCCTATATTTATCCTTCCACTAAAATAAAATCATAGGTTGTTTTGGAATATAAATTTTGAAGTTACTTCCTTTGACATTTTTATGCGATTTATATAAATAAATATAATATAATACAAAATCATATCAAATTCAACGAAATAAAGAATAAAAAGAATTACTACTAGCACATTCCAAAAAACAACAATTGGGAAGATTCATAAAATTAAGATGTGATCATCCTTCCATCAGAAGATTTTACTACTAAATAAATTTCTAATCATTTAGGTTGTAATGTGATACCCTTATAAAATTCATCAGATATAAAATAGTGGTCTGAACTAGAGTCAAATAAGAAATTATCTATTCTAGATTGGATGATTAGTGTACCATTCACCACTTTATTATCACACCCCGCATCAAAAATAATGTTTTCATGATATTTATATTTTTCTCAAGGATTAATAAGTTGCTGATGTTGATTATTTTCATTAATACTCTGATTTAGTCACTACTTTTTATAATTCTAATACTCCTTTTTAAAAACATTAGATTATGGGTGGTTCATGTTGTTGATTTTTTTTATTATTTTTTTCACATACTAACCTCTTCACATAAATTAAACATTATTTTACCTGATGGAATTTTTTTCCATATCTAAAGCATTTAATAGTCCCATTATGAATATTGCCTCCATCCTTCTTTCTAAACTTGGTGAATAGTTGAAAACTCAATTTCTTCCCTCCATGGGTTTTTATATGAATTTTCTTTAAATTTCATCATTCATTTATTTTCAGAACCATGAAATTTTTGGGTGACTCTAATATATATTTCCTTCTTAATATCAAACTAAATGATTAATTAATATCTATATAAGTCTTTTATAGATAACACCATCTAGATACATTGTTATAATATAATAAATAATCAACCAATCTTACTTTTTAGTTCAATTATAATACCAAAACTGTACCTCAAAAGTCTTGTAAAATTTACCAATTTTTTCCTAATGGAATCCTCATTCTTATCATTTATATCAAGTAATTTCGTCTCTAAATTTACATGAATAATATGAGGAAAATATTTATGGAAAAATAATATAATAAACTCATACCACTCCATGGAGTCAATTCTTTCTCATTGCCTTGAATTATTAATAAGGGTCCCCCATTAATAAACTTGTCTTTTTAAAAAATAATTATATAAGACAAAATTTTCACATTTTTAACACTAGAGGATGGAAAGTATGTTTTCAATGGTACTGATCTTTTGTTTTGTAATTAATGGACACACAAAAAGAAGGTGTTGTTACCTCCTAAAGGACCTAAGTGTATGTTGTTCCCTCATTTTAAAATTTAGAATATCAACAAAATTAATTTCTCGTGAATACTATTTAAAAATAGAAAAAAATTAATTCCAACTATAATAAGATTGACTTTATCAGAAGGGCCATCATTGAATTGTCTCCCACATGTAATTTTACCATAGTTTCTTCTTGTTTTAGCAATTGAATGAAACCAAAAATCATGGTATGATTAATAATAATCATAGTGGGAAATAATATAATCCCAAATAAAATAATCATATGATTCATAAAACTCGACACTATATTTTCATTCTGTGACACCTTAAGATTGACCTAAGTCATCCCTAGCCATTATATCCCTAATATCTATCTTTAAGGATTATAATGAAAATTTCAAATATCATAATATTATCTTCTATGAGTTTCAATACAAGTGTGTAGTATTTTTCCCACTCATCGTGCACTGATTATGATTTGGTTAATACACAATATTTCCCATTCAGAGTTATTACCAATGGGTGCATCTATTCCACAACTACATCCAATTTCTAGTATTCATATAGGGATTCATTTTATAAGAAACCCACATTAATTTTTTACCAATCATATTATGTTTCTATTTCTTTATTATTATCCCATGGGTTCTCACAAAAGTTTTCTCATCCGATTTTCCAAAACTAACTGAATATTTATTTGATAGAAACAGCATCTACTCGAACATTACATACATAAATACTACATATTATTAATATAATATTAATTGCATTTCAATAGGACCCATTCTAGAACAATAAATTTTTAGTATATTTAAATACTTTTATACATTAACAGCTGGTACATATAATATATAAATCATTTCTCATTATGTTCTTCACAACTAGCACCCGTCTTAGACATGTCTTTGTTAAAAACATTCATTGTAACCTGGTGATGGAAAACATAAGAAATATAGATCTCATATGAATAATATTGGAAAAAATTATAGATATAAATCAATGATCATAGGATAAGAATAAGGGTATGATAACATGATCATGACTTATAATAATCATACCTAATCAGTCATAGTTCATTAATCTTGAAAAAAGGAATATATATCTAAAAAATACATAAAACAAAAAAGTTTGGAGTCCTCAATAATTAATCATAATACATGATATCATATCCAAAAAATAAGTAATAAGTTTATGGAATACACATAAGAATAAAAAAACATTGCCTTAGTCAATGATCATTCCAAGACAATCATAGTAGATTGGGTTCACTCCCAATTCCATCATTTACATAGTCAATGTTCAATCCCATGGATTTCCTATTGAAAACAAAATGACATAATGAACAAGGTTAACCCCCATTCAATACATTATTATCCTATAAAATATCTATAATTTACTAATTCATTTGAGAGATATATAATTTTGGACCCACCCACAACATAATGAAAACCACACATATAGGTTCCACAAAAACATTCATAGCATCCTCGTATCATAACCCACATAAATTATACAGGTGTCATAAAAATTTTATCATCATAATCATAAACCATCTATATACAAAATTAATTTGGTAACATTTGATCATATCCCCAGTAAATCATAACAAATTTCAATGGATTTTGTTATAGATTAAAATACACATAAAATATCATATGTGTATTTCTTGAGTAAAATTTCTTTTTAATTTCAAAATCACTTATTTAAAATATTAAATTCCCAAAAATTTATAGAAATAACATTCATTGAATATAACCACATAAATGTTTTAAGTAATCATCCAATTATATATAAGTCATAATGGAAGAAAAATATATTCATACGGTGTACATTAAAACAAAAATTCCTTTCAAATTTTATTTAAATTCAAAAGCATATCATTCATTAAAATATAATAATATGTTTTAAAAAAATTTACAGAAATTGAAATGTTTTTAAAAATTATATTAATTAATTTTTGGATAATTTTAGAAACATTTTTTTTTCAAAAACATGGATACAAAAGAAAAATTATATATGATTGTAGGGAGAAATAATTTCATTTATCATTTAAAACATAATTTCAGTTACTTGAGTACTTATAGAGAAAATAATTTTAGTAAAACATGTAATATTTAGAGAAACTAGTGTAAATGAAGTTAATTCATATTTGTTATATATATAAAAAATAATTTCAATATCATAAATTTAAGCACAAAAAATATCAACAAAAATGAGATTTTGATATAAATTTATTACTTCAAGGTTATCTTGCATTTTATGTTCTATAAAATATTATATAATACATTTTAATTTATTGTAATTATATAATATAACCATAATAATACCATTAATATCATACTTAGTTTACTTATAACATATTATCACAAGTCTATTTATAATATTTGATTATCATCAACATTTCATGTGTTAACTGCTTCATTTTTCATATTTATTTTTGTTTGATTTTTTTTGATATTACACATGGATAATTGTTCCCTCATATCCAAAATTTTAATCATGATGTAAATAGAATATATATTCATTATATAAATACATATTACTATTCATAAAAATATATGATGAAAACTAAATTATGTCACTATGTGGAGATGGTAATCAGTATATATGCACAAGTAATGTTTCTATTTTTTATTTGATGGATTGAAATAAAGGTAAATATTAATTCACCATTATATAATAATTATTGTATTATAAATATAATATATATATATTTATTCTATCATACAAACCAACCAGAAAATATGATCATAGAAATTTAATCGTATCACTACGTAGAGGTAGTAGTCCATAAGTATATAGAAGAGACACCTCCGTCTACCATTTGATAGAGATTATGTGTAAATAAATATTATTTGATCATAATAATAAATAAGTATATTTTTTATAAAATAAAAATTATTATATTATGTATAAAAAAAATTTATATGAAATACATGAAAAATAAAATTGAAAGAGCTTGGTGAAGATTTATACCTCTTCATTGAGAGACCTATTTTGGGTTACACCATGATCCTTGAAGGATTGGTCATAGGGGCAGAAAAAAATCACTAGGATGAAGGGAAAGGATCATGTTTGGTATTGGAATAGTTATTTTCTACAAAATAAAGCTCAAATGGTATAATTTAGATTGGTTAAGTTGTTCCCCTTTATTAGTGCGGGGAGGGACACCGTGGAATTTCTTAGAAGATTCCAATGATATAAGGTCACTTTCCTGAGAAATTATCTCATAATATCCATTTATATAAATTTAGGATAATATAAGGTTGAAATATCTTAAAAATAATTAATTTATATGTTTTGGCTGTAATTATATCCATATGTCCTTTTAACCCCTTCCCAAGAAAACCCATTTTAACCGGAAACCATGGGAACAAAATTTTATAGTTTTAAATATTCACTATGAAAAATATAAGTGGAACCTATTATATTATATTTATAATTATTATTAAAAATATTTAATCCATTTTACAGAATTATATTTTCATATTTATCATAATTTAATTTAAAATAATTGTGAAAATCTTAATGATAACATGTTTTAGAATAATTCATTTTTAAGCATAAAATGTAATTTACTTTTATTTCATTCCATGTTAAATCCTTAAAGTGAATTTTCAAAAATTATTTAATATGTAATATATGTATTTAAATAAATCTATTAGTAAATATATATTAATTTAATTTCTTATGTTAAAAACATTATAGGCATACAAATAGTTTTCAGAAAAAAAATGTGTTCTTAAACCCAAATATAAACACATACCAGAATAAATCATAATGATGATTACAATGTAATTAATTATATAATTTATAATTAATGAATAATTATGTCACATTAAGATCAAATTAATAACATAATGTATCTTTATCATGAAATGAAATGACAATTTTATGAAAAATTCAATATTTTAACTATTCACATTAAAATAAATCTTTTTAGAAAAATCCCAAAAATACACACTAATAACATAATTACATGATAATTTAAAAATTAAAATTATTTTTCTAAAATTATTTTTTAAAATGTAGAAAAAATTAGTTATAATGTTCTATAAAATGCCCAATGAAAAAAATTAAAAATAACATATTATTAAAGCATAAAATGAATATATTAAAAATAGTGTAATTATTTATTATAAATTAAAAAAGACAATAGATTAATTTAAAACCTTAATGTACATGAATGAAAATAAAATATGAGATATTAATGGAATGAATAATGGTATCATATACAACAACATAGAATAAAAAACCATATCATGATGACTTACAATTCTATTACTTTGTTTTAAGAAATAACCCTTTCAAATATAATGTACCCTTGGTTTGATAATAAATAAAAAACTAATATTTATTAATGTTATAATATCATTAAATAAACCAAAAGATCTTGGAATTTATAGAAATTTTAATTATATGGTTTGAAATATACCATAACTAATTCATCTGTCAAATCACATGATCAACAATCTATCCATGAATAAAATTAAATAATGTAACTAATTAAATTCAACCAAGAATAAATTATCAAATCAAACATTAAAATAATTTCAAAATACTATAAAAAAACATTCTTATATTCCCAATAAAATTATATATGCGCCGTAATTAGACCTAGATAACAAAAAATCAACATTGGTTTTGGTTTTATAAATGATGATATGATAAAAATATAGAATATATAGGAAATCTATAAAAGTATACCATTTTTTTGGATCTTATATCCTTCATAAATCAACACTATGATTTATTTGGATTCTTTTATCCCATGGGGTTTCTGGTAGGTCAATGGAATTCATATCATCTTTTATTTTCAAAAAAATAATTTAAAAATTACTTTTTATTCAAAAAAATAAATTTCTCAAAATCCTATTAAAATGATCTATGAATTAGGCTTGATAATGGTAAAGTTAATATCATTTTTGTATAAACCAAAATAAATATTTATTTTTATTTTTACAGGATATAGTGACATATATTAATGCCATAATAATACTTTTTTTCGTAAAAAGGTAGAACAAACAATGTCCTAGCATGATGTTTTTTTGGATTATGCTGCTTAAAACTCCTATAAACTCTAATCATATGTATATATAATAAAACAACTAACACATGTTGTTCTCCTTATAGTTCCTAATATTTCTAGTTGTATTAGTTTTCAATGAAAGGAATTTCTGTTATAGAATAAAGTCAATATTAACTACTATTATATGAATAATAATTGTCTTTTTTCAATGAGATGGACTATTGGTTTGTGAGGAAGGATAATAATATTTCTTTGGTATGATGTAAGGAATCTGTTTGATAAAGGATATGTCAATAAGAAGAAATTTTTTCTTATATACATAGGTTTATACATCTATTAAATTTTATGATTGATGTGTTTCACTACAAAAAAAACTAAATATGTTTTTTGTTGGATATAGAGACACTCAATATTATATTTCATAAAATCTTGTTGAGTTTTCTATGAAATAATGAAGATAATTTAAAAATTCCATGATTTGAATTAGAGAAAGACTGTAATTTCTTGAGAAAAACCATAAATTTGTGTATTAAATAATCATATGTATCATTTCTCATAGAATATGTATTGTTTCTATGAGTATATATTTCACTATATTTTTTCAATGTGAGAATTGGGTGATTTTATTTGTGATAAATGGATTTTCGCATGTTTTTTCCTAAAATTCGTTAAATGAATGAGGGTGTATGTGTGTCCTCTACTCCTCACATGTGACATTTCAATAAGGGAATGTTTCTTCTTCATAGAGTACATATGAAATCCTATTGAACAAATTCCTCCAAGAATTCATTTATGTGTGGTGCATGACACAATGAAAAAGGATAATTCTACTAGTTATAATTTTGAGTTTCTAGATTTTATATTTGATAATGAGATTTGTTTATTTGATTCTTGTTTTTAAATTTTAGTGCTCAAATATCATGTCCATTCACATTAATCACTATCCATTCCACGATTAAAGGAAAAACATGAATTCATGATTATAATATTTGAGATTAGCTCCATAGTAAATAAATGGTGAACGCGCCAGAGGGATCGATAAGATGAATATAAAACCACATCATAGTATATTAACAATGTGTGGTTTATAGACCATGATGGAATCTCAGTTATCCTATATAAAATGGGGAGTAAAAACTAGCTATAGAGACATAAGTAGTGTCTCAACTAAAAGATGAATGACTAAGAAGAAAAATAGAATAGACCACACCATATTCCATTACTAATAAGAATTTTTATATGTTTTATGTTTATCATGGATAGAATCACACCACTAGAATTATCTTGATTATGGCATGATGGAAAGATGTGAGTTTTGAATATATAATGAGGCTTTAAAAATTTAAATTCTGGTTATGGAAGTTTTGACAAACTATTTAAGATATTCATAAGAATATATTATATAAGTATTAAATGAGTTTATAAATGGATAATATCATAGAGATATCAAGGAATATTGACAGAATAATTTTTATGAGAATAAAATTTTTTTGCAAATAATTTTAAAACTATGAGAAATTTATGAAGATGGGTATTCATTGAATAGATGATTGTGTTGGAATTACTAGAGAACCATATATCTAATTTATCATTCAACTAACAATTATTTATTTATGGATTTTCCATTAAATAAATATTGAGATGTATGTCGAAATAATATCCACTATATATAAAAGTTACATGTGTTAGGAATAAAATGATTTATCATTATATAAATTTTGATAAATGTGAATAAGTGTTGAAGAAGGATGGTCACCTGTTCTTAAAATGAGAATGGGCTCTTGAGGTGTGGACATTCTTTGGCGGCTGTACTGCTTTCTCTTCTCTGGATCAAAGGGATGCGTCCTTTTTGGAAAGTTCTTTTTATGGTGTGTAAGACTCTAGCATCGAACGATAGTCCAGGCGAGTGATTTTCAGTATAGGTTGTTGGTTCTTGTGGAAAGGTATAAATTATGAAAGTTTTGAAGGGGATCTTTATTTAGTGAGGTCGATCATTGCGACAAACCACATCCTCTTGGTGGACTTGGTTTGGCATCTCCAAATTTGGCGGGATGCTCCATCCATGGGTTTTCTGCAAGCCAGCATTCCCTCGCCTCAGCCCACTCATATCAGTTCTCTGGGCAGATGGGTGTGTTGGCGGCCTCCTGCTACTGGTTACAAGTTGAAAACCAATGGGTCTTCTTTGTGTGGAATCAAGAGAGGATGGGGTGGTTTGGGGGGATTGTGGTCCTTTCTTTCTCTTCATAACATGAAAATGGAAATTCTATCGTGGCTGAGGCCAAATCCATTCTCACTAGAATCTCTCTTTGTATTAAGAAGAATATTGTTATTTCTTAGGTAGAGTCCGACTCTTTTATTCTTAATGAATCCCTACATGGTAAAGGATCCTCCCTGTGGTCCACTTACTACATTGTACGGTAATGAAAATCTCTGATACTTAACGTCTAGTTCTCCCATACGTGGCATGAAGGGAATCAGTTTGCATATTACCTTGCTTCGTTGGAAGATCAGAGCTCTATCAACACTAGTATCTTGTACCCCATTAGCTTAAGGCCAGAGGGGATTAATTTGATAAGAGGAGATGATCTCAGTCTACATTACATTAGTCCCCCTGACATTGTTTTATTTCTTGTTTTGTCCTTCCCCTCCCCCCTTTTTAGAAAAAATTATGATTTGGATTTGGAAGTGTTGAAGATGGGAGCTTCATAAGTGAACGATACAATCTCTACCTGTATATTTAACAAGGATAACAAAATCAAACATTATCTATAGTGAGGTTCGAAACTGGTATACCTTTATCATAAATTGTTTATGTTCTTAGAGATATACATGAAAAAAAACTAATATTGTTATATCATAGAGGAAGATCATCTCATGGAGTCACAAAAGTATACCTAAAGTGGAATGATATCATTCTATCAATAAATCATGACTAAAATATATTATAATTTATGAGTCTAACCAGTTACTAAAATGTATTTCATTAGTGTTATATAAAAAAATCACTGTGGATGATATTTTTAACCAGGGTGTAAACATAGATATTGTATATTTTATTTTGGGTTCCTAAAGAAATGTTGTTGGAATCACTTGTGTTTATAGTGATTAATCCTTATTGGGGGTCTAACCAACATGCTAAGAAATGGGTCTTTAATTCTAATCCTTTTAAAAATCATGTGTTAAAAACTATCTATATTTACTTTATACATGGTAATACTGAGATAATAAATATTATAGGATTAAGATATTAACCAGCCAATGTGGTTTAATTTTATAAGGATAAACATTCTTAAAAAAATAGGATCATTGATTTACCCCTCACCCAATCAGTGATCTATCTCAACCATGGTACCATAAGTGGTATGAGGGGAAAGTCCCCTCAATTTAATTTTTAATTTTCTTTGGAATGATAAATATAAACTCTATTAATATACAAGGTTTTCTTACTTTCGATGTTAGTAACTATCCCATCTTTAAAAATGTGATACTACCCTAACTTTTATCACTTATGTGGGATGTTTGAGATAATCCTATAGTGTAATTTATGGCCATTACCATGTATGTTTCTATAAAACATTATAATTATATATATATATGGATAATGATGGTAAGGATCAAAATTAAATTTTGATTTCTCTCTTAGAAAAGTATAAAAATTGTAATGGGTCTTCAAACATTAATATTAAAACTGGATGAAATAATAAGTGGTTATTAGGGAAATATCAAATTTATAAAAACAAAGCTTCATGTTTGGTGTATCGGTCTTGAATATATCAGAATTTATGATGATTAGAATATGGATACTTTTTCCATAAGGTGAATAAAAAATTATGTAATATCCAAGGTTTTGGTGGAAAAAATAGTATTCTAATATTATGAAGAAGCTTATGAGAAATTTATTGATTATTTTTTAACCCAATATTTCATCTTTAAATGATTTATAATATTATTCACTAAATGAACTCCATAATATTATCATATAATATGATATGATAAAGTTATCCACTTTCAAAAAAAAATAGAAATAGATTTATTGTAAATACCCAAGAAAATGTAATGTCATAAATATGTAATTTGAAGAATCTAGTGATTTATATTCTAAGGATGATGAATATATTAATTATATTATTCTCCATATATTAAAAAGTTTTTAAAAGGGAATGTTGATAGGTTGGAGAAAATAATCTCCATAGTGATATATTTTTAATAGCATTGGAAATATTTATATTAAACGTCCAAAGAATAAGGTGATATATTCTAAATCTGATGAGGAATATGAAATACCCTAAAAAGGTTAAATCATAGAAGAATAAAAAGTATTCCATTAGTAAGAAAATATGTTTTATCAAAAAGAAAGAGAATGATGACTCACACAATTCATCAAAATATGACATAAATTATTTTTTTTATTTTTAAAAATATTTTGATTCATTATTCTATAATGATTATGGTGATAAAAGAAAAAAGCTAAAATAAACACTAAAAGAGAATTCAGAAGTGGCTCTAGATTATAAGAAACATCTCAAGAAATATAAGACAATGTTTTAGAAACAGACCAAAAATCATAAAGTTGAAAATAAGGAATTTGACAAAAAGAAAACACTTTTTTTTATTATAGAAAATATAATACATTAAAATTAGTTCATATTAATAAAATATTGAGTAATATTGAATTTAAATGGCCTATAATGATGAAAATATATCCAAGAGAGAAAATATTTATTTTTAATATACAAACATGATCTAAAAAATAATAGAGAAGAATACACTATGAAAAATTAAGTTAAAGGTAATCCTTCTTAAACTTGTTAAAATAAAGGTTCAAGAGAATAAGTTAAATATATACGCCATAGGTTTGAAATTATATATATTATTTTAACATTTTAGGGGATAAAAATGTGTATGAATATTTTTATAACATGAAGGAAAATAAATTGATCTCTTCTGTATCAAAACAATATATGAATATTCCATGAAAACAGTAGCTCTCTAGGATAAATAAGTGTTATTATACAGTAGGAAAATAGTAACATAAATCTAGATTGACCTGGAATCAACATTTATGATCGATGTTTCAGGGGTTTTTCGATTTTTGGGAAGGATATAGAAATAGTGGTTTTCCTTTAAGGATTAATAAGTTACTACCATGGAATATTAGAAAACCAAGATGGGATTTGGTGTGCTAATGAAAAAAAATTCTAATAATATTGAATTTATCACCAAAATGTCCTCAAATCTATCCACATATAAAAAATTTCAGTTTATATATATGGTTTTTTGGAATATTTTGATAATATATTCTCTATGTTAAGGTATTAAAGACTAATTTACCTAGATACATTCACTATACAATGAAAGGTAAGTGGGTTGGGAAAGAAAAAATATGGAAAAATACTATTATACATTGATTTCAAAAAACTAATATCAGAACCCACATAAAAATGATCATGTTAAGCAAGAGTTCCTATCAAATTTTCTTAAACTAGTAGCCATGTTTAATAAAATAGAGAAATAATAAAATGAGTGTTGTGTTTAAGGGAAAGAATGAGATTTCTGGAGAAATAGAAATGGTTCATGATGAGTTATCATTGAAAATTAAATATAAATCATATGAAATATGTGAAAAAATTTGGAGTGACTAAAAAATATTTTATAAATATCTTACTTCCTCAAAAATAATTTTAGATGAATTATATGAAATAATTACACCTGGAAGTTAAGTGGAAAAGAAAAAATCATTACAAAATAAAGAAAATCATGAAAATAAAGTTAGAAAACAACCAAATGAGGATCTTTATAGGATATAAATAATGGTAATGTAAAGACCGAGAATTATTATTTGATACTGAACTCTTAAATTAAATGTTACTTCTAAAATAATATAAGAGTCCCGTTTGTATTCCCTTTTATTTTTTTATATTTGTTCTAACGCGTAAGGAATTGAAGGATTAGAATAAATTTGTCACTTATGGATAGAAATAAAATCATTAGTTATGGTGTATTTAAATTATTTATAAGGAGAATTTAATGAGGGAATCACTTTATGTGGATAAAATGTGAGGTAGATCTATCAAAATATCACATGTTGTGTGAATTGAAAAAATCCAAAAAAATAGAAATCTCTGTGAAATATAAATAATAGATTACACAATCACGATTAAAATACTTATTTTTTGTTGTAAAAAATTTATTATTAATTGGGTAGTGTTGGTTGATTATAATATAATAAATAGGGGAAGTTATATAATTTTTACAATAATTCTTTGATGTGTTTTCTTTGATATGTGGAGGATACAATTTATTTCTTAATAAATCAATATATGAAACCACTATAATAAGAAATTTCAATGGTATCAAATTTGTGTGAGTGTAAAGATATCATATAAAACATATCTTACATAACATTTTAATACAGTAGGATATCCCACATTAACATAGAGTGGAAAAACTAATGTATTACTACTAAGAAAATATGTTGTACTGTTTTTAGATTTTTTAAAAAGATGGTTGTGAAGAGGAAATCCCAAAATTACCTTTGTGTTTCTATTCAATAAATAGGAGAATAATATAGGTGACACATATTGGAATTTTTGGTTTAATGGTATTGAAAAAAATAATGGCGTAAATTATTAATCCCTTATGTTCTAGTTATATTTGTTTTCAATGGGATGAAAAACTATTATGTGATAAATAATGTCAATATTTTATGGGATTATGTGATGAATAAGTGTATTTTTGGTTTATGAGAGGAGTTATTTTTGTTTTGATAAGGATATAAATATGTTTTTATATGATTTAACGAATAATTATTATAATTTCTATGTTAATTAAATAGAATTAATAACCATATAACCTGGTACAATATGCCCTCATATGTGAATATTAGTGTGACAATGTTTTAAAAATTAATCCATGTGACGGTTGATATAGAGAAAGTGACAAAAAATTAACGATGTTTTGAGTTTCTTGAGAACATCTGAATATGGTTTGAGGAGTCCATGAGTGTGAGTAAAGAATGTATATAATTTTCCAACATAGACATAAAATTCAGAAAATTCGCAACTCATTACAAGTGTTAATTATATCCACATATGTTTCATTTCTATTAATATATGATTCATTATTTTGCAACATAATTATAAATTAGGTGAGGGTATTTGTCACGTATCACCACTATATTGAGCTAATTTCCAATTTTATGTTGTTTCTAACTATATGATCTATATTTCATGAGAAAACATAAGGGTTTCGAGGTGTTCAAGGATGTGGAAGTTGAACTATAGCTCGAATCTAGTAGAATAATGTGGTTATGGTGTAAACTTACAATAAATGTGTGAATGGTTTTTAGGAATATTTCATCAGATTCAAAATTATGTTCATTAGTGATATAAAATATTATTCGTTGTGAGAATGAATTTTTGGTGGTTTTAAAGATGAGGTCTTAGGAATATCGGTGCATGGTGAATCATTAAGATTCACGATGTGAACTTCCCAATCACATTGTGAATTATGTTAATCATGGACAATTTATTATTTATATTTCCCATTTGACCTAATTTTCTTCCTTTTAACCCCTCAAAATTGATGATCACATTAACTAATTTTCGAGGTTCTCTTCTATTTGGATGGTGATTTCATCATATCATAGTGCGTTGGACCTAATAATTTAAGGTAAGACAAATGTTCCTCATTTTTTCCTTATTCATTCAATATTTTTTTCATTGTAATATCTTGAGATAAGGATTACCAAGCCTATATTTAGGGTTGGGTCTATGTCTAAATAGAATTTTTTGGGTTTAATGGATGGAAATTATGGAGAAAAATATATTTACCGAGGTCATTGTATGATTCTTCCAAAATGGAAACCGTTTTGAGGTAGGAAGTTTCTCTCACTCTAGAATTTATTCTAGATCATAGAGGCATATATTTTTAGATTAAATTATTATGTTACTTTATAAAACCATATTCAATTTATTGTTATAAAATTCTTGTTGGTTCACACATTTTAATATAAAATCATAAATGATTCCCACAATATATTAAGTGAAATGATTAAAAAGATAAAATGTTTTCAATGAAATGGTGAGTGTGAGAAATTTGAATATATATGATTTTTTTTGTTTTTATATTGAAATATGTGAGGAATTTTTATTTTAAACGTGGTTTATGGTGTTGATAGAGAGAACATGGTCACACAACCACTTGTCAACTTGTGTCTGGAAGGACTGGTTTCCTCTCACGAGATAAGAAAATTTCAAGGAATTTTTCATGAATGGGTGTGATGGTTATTGATATGGAATGACATATGTAAATAATAATTTACACTAATAAATTAAATTCAATTTTGGTATTAACATAATTGATATTATTTCAACCAATTTTATATAAATCTATGAGATAACATTTTCATATCATAGTATCATGTTTGGGAAGTATTAGGATTACATTATGATTTGATATACTCGCCCCTAAAAATGAACCTTGGTGTGTATACCAACACTTTTTATAATGATAGTGGTAAGGTGTCATTTATTACATCATAAAAAAAGCACAATAATGTTACCTTCATGGTTAATGGGAGATGACGTTTGGGACTTGGTTAACTCTTGGTGTCTGCAGTGGTGCTACATTGGTTAACAGAGGCTTGTGTGTATTTGGTGTTATGTTTCTGATTTTATATCATATTCTTATACAACTCTAATAATGTATAGATTTTTTTGAAATTGAGTTTTATTGGTTTACATTTATGAATCAAATTATTCCATGACATTATTTGTATTGTGAAATTTTAAAGATTGTTTGAGTGTAATGGAAAATCATTTCATAATGTTTTATTATTTCCATAGAAATTATTTTGAACCTCTAGTTTTTAGGGGAACATCGCCTAAGGATAAAATCCTCCTCATATCTACACATTACAATGTGTCAGGTTTGGGATCTTAGATGTGAACTCAATATTTCCATATGTTTCATTTTGAAAAATGGTAAAGGAAATAGGGGTGTATATGTGACTAAGTATTAAAGTATATGTTAATTAATCATATTGAATGTGTCATTTTTGAGAGTGTATTGGTTATATTCTTAATCTATGTGTGAAATAATATAACATAAGTTACATCTATCCTCTGTGTGCATGTAGTTCATGACTTAATAAAAAAAGAGAATTCGTTTATATAAAAATATGAGTTTCCAAATTTTATAACTGATGAAAAAATTAATTTTGTTAATGCTTGTGCTGAGATTCATGTATTAAAATATCATGAACAATTATATTTATTACAATACAAGTAAATATTAATTGAATGCCAACCAAAAATGTTGGTGAAATTTGAGATGGGATCCAAAATAATTAAATTTAGACAACATCATAGAGAGTTGTGAGATAATTATGACACCATGTCGTACTGTATTACTTATTTGAATATAGAGGATCCTTGTAATACCACATGTCCGTACATGCTATAAAATTTTGGATGATTTTAATACTCTATTTTAGTTGATAGTTTTTTTTTATAATTGAGGCCAAAAATGCTATTTTGAGAATTGTAACATCAATTAATTGTGTTTTTAGAAATTTTCGGAGTTTCTGTTGTTTCCATAGTTGTTCAAGATGTATTTGTATAAGGATAATGGTTGGGATGAAAAAATAAAACAACAAAAACCTCTTAATATATGAATAAAAATTCACATTGTAACTTTTTTTATGGGATCAGTTTTGCATGTGAAAAGGGAGAGGACTAGTTGAAAATGGTATTTCCTAATGAATCTTGGAGTGAACGCTTTATTCACTCTAGGGTGTATTATTTCTTGTGTTTTATAAAAACCTAAAAGGGGAAATGACCCTACCATTCCACTTAATCTCAGAGAAGAACACAAGGAGGTCTAAGACAAACCACAATCTCTTTCTACCTCCCTATATTCTATCCATTTTTTTGTGCTTTTTGTGTTAAAAGTAAAATTAATCCTCCTCATTCAGTTCCCCTTTTTCCCATTATTATATCTAATTTTTTGGGGAATTGGTTTTGGGGTCAGAAATGATTCCATTAAAGAATGGAGTAATATTCAATTTTTATGGGTATTTCATACAACCTTATAAGAGGAGGACCTGAGGTGGTGTCTACATGCTCTCATGCATCATTTCGACAAAGGTACATCATTGTGTGTTTTTTCCTAGCATTTTTCAAAAATGTATATAAAATTATCCATTAATTAATGGATATTAATTTTAGATTTACTATTTATTAGAACTGGGGATGCATCAAGAGTGGACCACATTCCATTAATGGTTGTTTCAGGGTGATGGGATTACCTATAGATATTTTAGGTATTATTTATAATTGAATAATTTTGAAAAAAAATTAAATAATTTAAAAAAAATTAAATAATTTGTTTTAAATGGTTTATAAATAATTATTGGTTTTTTTGGCATGATTTACGGCCTCACGGTGATAGGCGGATGTTTTATGGACTTGAGAGATCTTGGGCAGTAGTTTTTGGGTTAAGATTAAAGAGGGTTTTTGTAAAATATACATATATTTTGATTTACTTATGTTTAATAATTTTGAAGTGTTTTATTTTTTAATTTAAAAGAAACACTGATCTTATGTATATACTTTTTATACATTATAAGATCAATCTCATTTTATATAATGTAAATTAAATATAATTGTCAAAATAATTTTATAATTAACTTAAGAAATACTACTAATCCAAAATAACTATTTTGAAATATTTTTTATCAACTATGTTTTATTTAAAATATTTTTATATTATATAAATATTAATTTAGAATGCTAAAAACATAATAGTATGTTTTAAAAAGTTTAAAATGAATTTAATTTTTATTACTTCATTCGAAAATAAATTAAAAGCATTTGAAGGTAAAAATCAGATGGTTTTCTGAAAGAAAAAATTTATCCACACAATGTGTTTTATCATACTAAATTAAATTGACCACTAATTAGGAATGATTTTAAGGAAATTTATATATTATATATTTAATAAAATATTTTGTCATTCATCTATTCATTTTTACATAGAATAAAATTATAATAAATCAAGTCTTATGGTATGTTTGTTTCCTAAAAATGATTAACATTGTTCTTTACATTATAATTTTAAATTTAATATCTCTCACTTAGAGTAATTAAATTTGATTAGTTGGATTATATTTTTAGAATCATCATGAAAATATTTTTTAATGAGGAAACATTATTTTATTCATAATGAATTGTTAAAACAACAAAAATTTAATACCATAGTTTAGGTTAAAATAGGATTACCTAGAGTTAGACTAATATATACGGGTAAAAATTCCACCTATTTTTTTTAATGGGGACACATTAATTTTTTCAAAATAAATTGAATTTATATTATTTAAATCTCATAAGTTATTCCATTTGTTTCCCTCCTATCTCTTATTAATGGACACCTCTTCTCATCATATATTCAAACTTTTGATCCCTCTATATCAAACAAATCCTACCAAAAAACCTATATTGAATTAATTTACTCTATTATTAAGCTTCTGGAATTACTATAGTACTCTCCAATGAAGGATTGATGTTTATAAAAAATAATGTCTCTTAAAGAAGAGGTAATCATCTTACCCCGCCCTTTCAAAGATTATTTCTTATAAATCTTCCAAAATAATTATATCCATCCAAAATTAATTTCTAAAGTATCATCAATATATAAATATGGTATTTGGATTATTTTATAACCATATTACACCTATTTTTCATCAAATGTGGAGTGAAAGTAACGCTTGTGTGTACGTGTGAACTATCGCCGCCACGTAGAGATATGATTCATTTTCAAACACTACATCACATTGATAGATATAATGATGAATTTAATGAATATATATTAAATATATGATATAATTATGATTTCGGGTTGATAAAATATTATATGTCATTATTTCCTTCCTTTCATTAGAAAATAAATACAACGTTAATGTGTATGAATGAACTACCATCTCCATGAAATGTGTAATTAATATTTTTATCTCCACCTATTTCGGATGTCTGTGAATATTTCTATAATGAATCTATTTTAAATTAATATAATTATTAAAATTATGCATATGAAGGATTTTTTATCAATATTTTATTATATTAACTACTGAATCTAAACATATATAAAAATGACGCAGTTAACACCCAAAATGACGATGTTGATGAAATATTGTTAATAAATGGGTGATAATATGTTATAAAGGAACTTTGTATGGTATTACAAGTAGAATATAGTTCTGATATTTAATTTCAATAAATTTAAATTTGTGTTATTAGTTTTCAGAGTCTTTATGGAGTAAGTCATCCTTGAGGTAAGGGTTTCGTGTCTCAATTATATTTCTGGGAGACATATGTCACATTCACCGTTGGTTTCTTTTGTGTGGTGTATATACTGACCATGAATTTATTATGTTATTATTCTCTTGAAAATTATAGTAATTTAATAATCCATATATTGTTCTCTATTTCAATTTTTTTATTTTGAGATTACTAAAACATTAAGGGTTTTTGATCTCAATATTGTTTTGTTGAGACGTGTTTCATGTTATGGGACAATTTGTATTTATATGGGGTAAATATTTTCCATTTGACATGGTAAACGATTAATCTTTTTATATTAATGGTATTTTGAGTTTCCATTTATATTTTTTCTATTTCTGGGTTTATGATTCAAAAGTAACCAAATATTAAAGGGTTTATGTTAAAATCACAATTCTTTTTGGGATATCCTATACTAAATTCCCATTTAGGGAAATTATATATATCTTATCCATTAAACCTAATATATTTTATTATAATAAAGTTATTCCTATAATTTTTACGTAATATTACTATTTACATCTCATTTATTCTTAATTTTTTTTGTTCAAATTTTCTTTTGAAAAACAATCATTTTTCCCTCTTTGGTCAAAATACGGTTTCTCCCATGTTCATGTTATTTAAAATTTATCAAGAATTTTATTTTATACCATCCAATTATTTCAAAATGTATTATCAAAATTTACTTGTATTTATTTGAAAAGTTTTCGAAATGATTTTTTATCATGTTTTAGAAAAAATTACTTATTCCACAATCCATATTTTTTGTATTTTTTAAAAACACTTTTAAAGGATAAGTGTGAACATTAACAATGTTCCAATCAGAAAATAATAGATGATTAAAACCACCATAACCCACCTATATAAAAACAATTCATGGTACCCAAAAAAAATCATGCTCAAAAAATGCTGCATCACATGCCCACCTAGCTGACCACGACACCATACACCTCCATCAACGCTGTCCAAGACTCCACACTGATGCAAAACGAAAAAAAAACATTTCAAAATTAGAAATTAGAAATTAATTCAGACCATCATGCTTTTGTCACTATTATCATAGGATGTCTGACCCTGAAGATGTCTTCCATCATCACGCCCTAGTCATGGTCACCATCATTAACCATCATCACCATAAAAAACCATTGTCACCATTATCGTCGTCGAACCGCAAGAAGACATCATCATCAAAGAGAATCCAAATTCCTCAGTGCTAAGACACCAAAACTCATCATCGTTTTTATTTCAATTTCTCTATGACAATGAAGATGTTTTGACGAGAAGCAGGAAGGAGCCACCATAGGCAGAACAACCAGAAGAGCCAATCACCTTATCACCAAACCAACACAAATATCTGTGACCTCTGAGTCACCATTTCAAAGTAATATTTGTTTTAACATTTCCAGAATTAAAAAATTTTCCCACTATCATGAAAATTATTTTAATTTAATATTACATTACATGTTTACATTAATATTTTAAAAATTAAATATTTTTCTCAATATTCTATAAATTTTTAGATTTTAAATATACGTAAAGAAAAGAAAATTTACCTTTTTTAAAATAATTATACAACTTATCTTATAATGGTATTTTTTATCTATTACATCATCCTCAAAATATTTTTATGTTTTACTGGGTATATGATCTTATGATAACATCCTCTTTCTTTTCTAGATAGATTATGACAATGAGGGTCTATGTATGACTCTGTGGAACCCATTTCGTTCCCATGGATTAATTTATTATGATAAATTCATTTAGAAACACATTTATTTTCCATGGGGTATGCTGTGATAAAATTATAAATTTCATATGTGATGCATTTCCCTTCCATGGGGTATGACATGATGAATAAGTGAATGTTTTATGATCTTATGGTGTATATATGTATAGTTTTCATTATTTTAGGTATGGTACTAGAATTATATATCCCGATACTGAATTGGATAAGGAATGATATCACATGATATAAAATGGAAAGGAATAGAGAGTGAACACATTTCAGTAACTTAAATTTTCCAATATGATATTCTTGAGTGTGAACCTTGACTTTGTAAATGATGTAATAGAGAAAGGATGCAACTGTAACATCCCAGGTAATTATAGAATAATACATTTTCATATTTATTAATAGTTATGAATTAAATAGTAATTTTAATTTAAAATTTAATATATTTCTGATAGTGTACCTGACAAATAACAATGGGTTTCTTCTAAATCTTATGTTACACACAAGATTGTGATATACAGAAAAATAATACATTATTTTACAACTATTTTAAATCATCCTTATCACCCAGTAGTTGTATTTACGTGAATGAATATAACTACATATATTATGTTTACACATGTTTATTAAATATTTTTTCATTCTTATAATAAATTTTAGATGATTAAAATGAGAATAAATCAAATTTTAAGCATAAAACACTCTAATATTTTAAAAGGTGATTTTATCAACTTTTGATGGAGAACCCTTTTTAAATATATTTTTTGTCACTTTTTTATATCTATTTGAAAAAATAATATTTTTATTTAGATGTGGGACATAAAAATTCACTTGGTTGATTTTTCTGTAAAGAACTGTAAAATTCAATAGAAATTTTTTCTTAATTTTTTTTGGGATTTTACAAGAACGCAGTTTCTGACGGCACCTGATTCCGAGGCCCAGTGTGCCCGGATTCATTTTCCAATGTTTGGATCAGGTACGTTTAGGGAACGAACAAGTGGGTTTCTATAACTTTTAAAATAGTGCTCGGAATCAAATCTTGAGGACACTGATGGAATCGTAGTGCCGGTAATTGCTTAGAAACACCTTTTCCGAAGTTGCGTTGGCTTGGGTGGGGTTTTTAAATTTTGTGGTTAAGTAAAGGAATAAAATAAAAGTGGTGCAACCAATTTTATTTTATTTTTGTTTAACCTAAGCTACGAGGATGAAGTGGGACCCACAATATCTTACCCACTAGGTAGAATAATTGTGAGGTGGGACCCACAGGAGCCCCACCGCTTCTTTTCTTCCTAAACCCCCCCCCCCTTTAATAAGGTAACACAACTGCACCCCCTATTAATTGGAATTCAACCCTTGCGTTATCTATTTATGAAACGCCTCTATTAATTGGGTGGTTTAAACGTTCAAATTAATTCAATTAATTGTTTGATTCATTTTTTATTTCAAAATTCTTGGATTGAGAAATAAAATAAGACAAACCCTTATTTTATTACAGGTTGGTTGTGTTAGAGGGTTTGGGAGAATTCTCTCAAGCCGTGAAGCACTCCTTCCTCGACGAAGAATGTGAAGAATGTGAAAACGCGAAGAACGCGAAGAATTCAGACCTCTGATGAAGGTCGAAAAGAATGCCAGATCCTCGGAGAACGACGACTTGACGCCGATGAATCCTTTCTCTACAATGCGATGATCCCCCTTCCGCAACGCCTTCTTCAGCGACGTGCAATTCCGCGGTGAACCCTCGCTTGACGAATCTTGAGGTAGGGGTTTTGGTTCAATTAAATCTATGTAATTTATATCTTCGTCATGTGTTTAAAATTTTTCAAAATCCGTTTAAACCGCTAACACGGTGGGTGCGGACCAACGAACAAGTCCGAACCCAATGGTTCTTCGTTCTTGGTGTGCGGATCGGCGGGCGATGACGAAGCATGCCGCAAGGGAATTTTGAGGTCTTCGCAGTGAAGAGCTGGTCCCGGGAGGACTGCTGGAGAAGACGGTAGGCAAAACGGACAACCAGAGCGCATCCGGTGGTCTACGGAAAACCCCACCGGCACGCCGCCGGGAAGGGCCGCCCCGGCTTCAGCCGCAGCGGTAGGCTGCTGGTCTCGCGACCGCGCAGGACCGAGGAGACGGTGACGCGGCACTACGCCGCGTCTGTTGGCAGGAGCGGCCCCCACGCGGGGGCCGCAGTTTCATTCAAGTGTGGGGGGCACCACCTTTTGCGTGGCCGCTCGGCCGGTGCTGAGCCGCCCATGCCGCGCAGGGCCGCGGCGGCCGGGCCGCACCGCGCCCAGCCTGGTCGGACCGGGCCCAGACCCCCCCATTTTCAGACTGTTTCGATCTGTTGCCCATAACATGGGCTACAGACCTCCGATGGATGCACCGTCAGTTGCGTAGATATCCTTGGATCGAGACGGTAGTTTTGGTATATTACACTTAAGGTTTCGAAGTACATTGGGTTCGGCTGGGTTGGTTCGTACACGAAACGAACCGGGCCCTCGGAGCAGAAACGCCGATAACTTGAGCTCCGGACGTCCGAATGACGTGCCGTTGACATTTTTGGATTCCTCATAGTGAGACGGAAATTTTGGCTTACTCTGATTGAGGTTTGGATGCAGTTGGAGTGTGGTCAGGTTGGTTTTGACTTAAAAACCAACCGGGCCCCTGGGACGAAAAAGACAATAACTCTCAGACCGGGCGTCTGATTGACGCGCCGTCTAAGACGTTGAGTTCCTGGTGACGATATAGAAATTTTGGATACATCAACTCTGGACTTCGTGTATGTTGATGTATCAGCCCCTGGACTCGTGGAGCGGACCCTCCCGAACGAGCTTGCTGAGTGCAGGAACCCTAGAGTTGGTTGCGACTGCGACGACGATGAAGACTGTACGGGAATCCTCCTTGGATTCGACGGCGACGACTACAGCACTCAGTGATCCTACGTTGATCAGTGCTACCGATCCTGTGTGGGTCAGATCCTGTGTGGTTCAACGCTCAGCGGTCCTGTGTGGGCCAATGCCTACAGATCCTGTGTGGGTCCGATCCTGTGTGAGTCATTGAGGGGGTTAGTAACAATTGATCCTTTGTGGATCATTGCGGGGGTTAGTACCTATTGATCCTTTGTGGGTCATTGCGGGGGTTAGTACTTATCGATCCTCGGTGGGTCTGATGGCTTAGATGAATCAGTGGCTATATCTGATCATCTCTATCGTCTTACGAAGAAGTATTCTTGTGTGAGATGAATCTTGACTTTCAATCATTATCTTCGATATGATTGACTTGATTTCCTATTAGGATTGTGTTGTGCTATCCTCTGTGGATGTGATCGGACTTGGGCTTAGATATTGGAGTCGAATGAGAATTGAAGACTTTGGTATATGTATGGTCATATACCTAAGAGGTGTCGGATGTTACTCCATGATTGTATCTTTCCTTTGTGGTTTATCCATTGTGGATTCAGGGAGACCCTCGGGGGTCTCAGGATCCCTACTGAGTAGCTTATACTTACCCCTGCATGGGCTATGCCCGTAGTATGTTCTGTTGGTTATAGATAACGGACATCGCTGACCGTGGATGAGGCTTGCGGAGCAGGACGATACCTGGAGGTGGACCACTGGGCGGGACGTACTCAGAGCGGACGGCTGGACCCGAGGAGCTATGGAGGCTATCTGTACCCACCCTTCATATAGGACTTCCAGTGGACGACATGACATTGCAGATTTACTTTCAGTTGTTGTTTTTTCATTCCAGTTGTACGTTACTTTCAGTTTGGGTTTTTATAATGGGCCACATACTTTACCACACTTGCTTTTGTACCCAGTTTTTACATAGTGTTTGTGTCTGCTTGCTTGCTCTGTGTTTTTGTTTACTTTACAAAGAAAATGCCTTTCATTTTTATCAGGAATTACGCCTTGGTGCTAGTCTCCAGCCCCGGGCCTATGGAATGCGGGCTTGGGGTAGTCACAGCACGGGGCCCGAGGACGGGTCGTGACAAATTGGTATCAGAGGAGTTCAGTTCTACCGTAGAACTCGGGACTCTAATCTTTTTCTATGTGAAACAATGGTGTTAAGATTAATGAGTGTGGATATCATTCTAGGGAGTCCAGTGTTGGTGTGGCAGCCGACGTATCCGTACACCAGGACCCTGACTTCTGATTTCCGACTCAATGCATGAAAACATTGATTGCATGTGTATTTCAAGTTTTCTTTGTGATTACTTTGTGTCATCTCACCAAGTATACTGTTTTAACCGTGGGACACCTGTTTCTTTTCAAGATGGCCCCATGACGGCAGCCAGCAAGGGTTCGAAGAACTGTGCGGGACGACAGCCCACCGAGCGACGAGGCCTCGGTAAAGGGCCTTTTGACAGCAGAGGCACCGGCGGTACCTCTACCCGCCGAGCCACCGATACTACCAGCCCCAGCCACTGACGGTGCACGTTGCCTTAGTGCACTGCACGAGTTTCAGTGTCAGCGACCGCCTAGGATCCGTGGGGAGACGGACCCTCAGGCAGCCGAGGATTGGTTGGAGGCAGTTGCATGAGTTTTCCGTTTAGTAGGGACACCAGCAGAACTCATGGTGATCCTTTTAGCGAGTCTCCTGCACGCAGAATCATGAAAATGGTGGAGCTTGAAGCTCTAGGTGCACAACGAGGCATCACTCCTCTGGACGGACTTTGAGAGCCTCTTCTGCTTGAAGTTCGTCCCAGCCACCCTCTATGTGGTGTGCATCTAGGAGCATCTACAATTGCGGAAGTGCAACTTGTCTGTCGCCCAGTACTCGGCAAGATTTACCGATCTATCATGCTATCCAACGGACATGGTATGAGACCCATTCTTTCGAGCCCGGACCTTTAAAAAGGTACTGAGGAATGAGATCAGGGGATCGCTGATCTCCCTCAGCATTCTAACACAGGCAGGGGTACTGGAGCTAGCCCTTCTCATCGAGAGCTTCCTTGCTGAGCCTACTTCAGCAGCGAGACCTACCGCAGGGCGGCACGTCGCAGAGTCTTCTACATAAGGCAGTCGACGGATGACATATGGGTCCAGACAGACCAGACCCTTAGGCAGACGACCTCAAGACACTGGCTCAGATGTGCGGGGCACATAGCGCAGAGCCATTCTTTTGAGTGGAAGACAGTGCTACGCATGCGGCGGGTAGGACCACATGGCTCGTGACTGCCCGACCCGCCTTACCGAGGACCAGCAGATGGTTGAGGGGCCACCCAGGAAGAGGCAGAGGGTTAACCATGGCGGTCCGCTCGGAGCAGGCGGACGAGGCCGAGGAGCTAGTCGAGCGGTAGGTGGTGGGCGACGCATTGAGGCTCTACCACCCCCACCACCAGGAGGTCCACCGCGACCAATGGAGATGGAGGGATGAGACAGGCACAGCTCCAGGCAGCGGAGGCCTACGACCACTGTGCACCCGAGATGATTCAAGGTACTATCAGTGTCTTTTCCACCCTTGCTGCAGTTCTTATAGACATATGAGCGAGTCATTCTTTCATTGGCGCTACCCTTGTTCAGATCTCGGAGATTCCGACGGAGCCGTTGGCTCGATCATTACGTCTATAGACTCCTACGGGATCAGACTCGATGATTACGCACGGGTGCTGGCAGTGTGAGATTAATCTAGGATGCGAGATCTTTGGCTGGGATCTTCTTGTAGCGTCGTTGAGTCCTTACGAAGTCATCTTGGGCATGGATTGGTTATCTACAGTCCATGCTCAGATTGACTGTATTAGGAACAAGGTGCGATGTGTACACACCGGCAGTAGCAGGTTCACCTTCACCGGAGAGAAGGGAGCCTTTGCAGCACAGGATGGAATCACGCAGAGTAGAGGACAACCCATCACTCATCAGTTGTCTAGCCTCATCCTAGGATCAGTTGACATGCGGAGTCCTGGTTTTCCTACAGTGGTGGATCAGTATGTGGACGTTTTTCCCTATGACGTTCCAGGACTACCTCCTCACAGAGAGGATGAATTTCATATCGACCTATACCCCAGGCCAGCCCCAATATCCAGTCCAGCATATCGGACGGCCCCCGCTAAGCTTCGAGAGCTACGGGTACAGTTGGAGGACTAGAAGGGAAAGGGATTAATCCGACCTAGTGTTTCACCATGAGCTTCCCCGATATTGTTCGCCGAGAAGGCAGACTGGAGCTTGCGACTGTGTGTCAACTATCGTCGCTAGAACCAGGTGACAGTGAGGAACAAGTATCTGCTACCGAGGATTGATGACCTCTTCGATCAGCTCAAGGGATCATGGTGGTTCTCAAAGATCGACCATAGGACAGGCTATCATCCGCTCAGAGTTCGGGATGTGGACGTGCAGAAGACAGACTTTCGATGTCAGTAGGGCCACTATGAGTTCTTGGTTATGCCCTTCGGCAAAACCAATGTTCCAGAAGTGTTCATGGGCCTCATGAATAGTATATTTCAGCCATACCTCAGTCGATTTTTCGTTGTCTTCATCGACGAAATTTTGATATACTCAACCACTGAGGAGGAGCACGCCTACTACTTGCGGGTTGTACTAGACACACTCCGAGAGCACCATCTTTATGGAAATATCTCGAAGTTTTAGTTTTGGTTACGTGAGGTCCACTTCTTGGGAAACTTCATCTTTGAGGTGGGAGTTGTGGTGGATCCTGTGATGGTCGAGGCAGTGCTAGCTTGGCAGCCACCCAGGAGCGTGAAAGAGGTGCTGAGTTTCTTGGTTCTAGCTGGGTACTACCGGAGATTCGTGCCAGACTTCTCTAGAGTTGCGGCACCACTTTCAGCTTTGACGAAGAAGGGAAAACCCTTAGCGTGGTTAGACAGATGTCAGTAGAGCTTCCAAGAGCTGAGATAGAGATTGACCAGTGCGCATATCTTGAGGTTGTCGGAGGAGGGATTAGGGTACATATTTTACTACCATGCATCAGGGACCAGAATCAGATTTGTCCTGATGTAGGAGCGGGTAGTGATTGCCTACGGATCACGTTAGTTGAGGTAGTAAGAGCAGAACTACACTACCCATGACCTGGAGTTAGCAGCAGTGTTCTTCACTTGAAAGATGTGGAGACACTATCTGATGGGCGAGTGCTATACTGTCATTTCTAACCATCAGAGTCTCAGGTACATCTTCTCACAGAAGGGCCTGAGCCTGAGGTAGTGGCGATGGCTCGAGTTCCTCCAGGACTATGACTGTGAGATAGTCTATACTTTTGGAATGGGTAATGTAGTAGCTGATTCCCTCAGCAGGAGGACGAGCATTCAGTTACTTGGGGAGGCGACAGAGCAGCTAGCCTCTTTGAAGATATCCTTCATGGATAGAGATGGAGCAGCCTTTCTTTAGTCACTCACAATCACTCCTCCACTTTGATAGTGGGTCAGATAGGCACAATGTGGGGATGCAGACTGTGAGATTCGGTGTGCATAGATATCCTCAGGACAAGCACCTGATGGATTCTCTGTGGGAGGAGAGCACATCATCCTTTTTAGAGGACGTACCATGGTACCAGCTTCTTTATAGGGGGAGGTACTGAAGGAGTTCCACACATCCCCTTTAGCAGTACATCCAGGAGTGGCGAAGATGTACTAGGACCTCAGACAACAGCACTGGTGGCCGGGTATGAAGAAGGATGTGGCAGAGTTCATCTCTCAATGCCTCACCTGCCCGCAGGTGAAGGCGGAGCACCAAGTACCAGCAGGCCTGGTACATCCCTTAGAGGTCCCAGAGTGGAAGTGGGACGGGATATCTATGGACTTCGTGACAGGACATCCTCGCACTTCCAGTGGTCACGACTTCATTTGGGTGATTGTCGACCAACTCACCAAGTCGGCTAACTTCTTACCCATCAGAGAGCAGGGCTCAGTGGAGATCTTGGGATGCCTCTACGTTCAGGAGATTGTACGACTTCATGGTGTGCCATAATCTATCGTCTCCAATCAAGATGCTTGCATTACATCTCAGCATTGGAAGGGGTGTTAGGAGTCATTCGGGACGAAGCTACGTCTGAGTACCGCCTTTCACCCTCAGAAGGATGGTAAGATGGAGAGGATCATTCAGACTCTCGAGGACATGCTCCGCGCATGTGTCCTTGACTTTGGTCGCAGTTGGGAGGACCACCTACCCTTGGTGGAGTTCGCGTACAACAACAGCTACCACTCCACCATCGGGATGGCACCATATGAGGCATTGTACGACCGACCTTGCATATCACCGATGTGCTGGACAGAACCTGGGGAGTCAGCACTTGTGGGACCGGAGATGGTCCAGGCCACGATAGAGAAGGTCCAGGTCATCTAGGAGCGGATGAGGACAGCTCAGAGCTGGCAGAAGTCTTATGCGGACAGGAGGTGGAGGCCACTGGAGTTCGAGGATGGCGACCACGTCTTCTTGCGGGTCTCACCTCGACGTGGATTACGGAGATTTTTTCGGGGCGAAAAGTTATCTCCGTGATTCATCGAACCATTCCAGGTCCTCAGCAGGATTGGTGAGGTGGCTTATCGCCCGGCTCTACCACCTCAATTGCACCGGGTGCACGTCGTCTTTCTTGTATCTCAGTTGAGGAGATACGTGCACGACCTGACGCATATCATTGACCACGGGGAGCTGGACTTTGATGATGGGGCGATGTTTGCAGAGGTCCTGGTGGGGATCGAGGATCGACAAGAGCTGGTCCTACGTGGATGGTCGATTCCTCTAGTGCTCATCAGATGGCAACAGAGGAACCTCCATGAGAGCACTTGGGAGCGGGAGGATCATATGCGTGCTCAGTACCCACATTTGTTTCCCTAGTTTATGATGTATCTTTATGGGGATGTAAAGCCCTGAGGTGGGAGTAATGTAATGACCCATAAAATTCAAGGGAAATATCTTTTTAGTTTTCATTGAGATTTTACAAGAACGCAGTTTCTGACGGCTCCTAATTCTGAGGCCCGGTGTGCCCGGAATCATGTTCCGAAGTTTCGCTCGGGTACGTTCAGTGAACGAACGAGTGGGTTTTTCTAGCTTTTGAATCAGTGCTCGGAATCTAATTCTGAGGACACCGATGGAATTGCAACGCCGGTAATTTCTTAGAAACACCTTTTCTGGAGTTCTGTTTTCTCAGGTGTGGTTTTTAAATTTTGGGGTTAAGTAAAGGAATAAAATAAAATTGGTGCAACCAATTTTATTTTGTTTTTGTTTAACCAAAGCTAAGTTGATGAAGTGGGACCCACAATATCTTACCCACTAGGGAGGATAATTTTGCGGTGGGAGCCACAAGATCCCCATCATTTCTTTTCTTCATAAACCCCCCACCTTTAATAAGGTAATGCAACCGCACCCCCCATTAATTGGAAGTCAACCCGTGCGTTAACTGTTTATGAAAAACCTCCATTAATTTGGCGGTTTAAACGATGCAATTATTTCAATTAATTTTTTGATTCATTTTGAATTTCAAAACGCATGGCGTGAGAAATAAAATAAGACAATATTTTATTTTATTAGAGGTTGGTTGTGCGAGAGGGTTTGGGAAAAATCACTCAAGATGTGATGCACTCCTTCCTCGATGAAGAACACGAAGAACGCGAAGAATGCGAATAACGTGAAGAATGCTGACCTCCAAAGAAGGTCAACAAGAATGCCAGATCCTCCGAGATTGACGACGTGACTCCGACAAATCCTTTCTCCATGACCCGACCATCCCCCTTCCGCGACGCCTTCTTCCACGATGTGCAATTCCGTGACGAACCCTCGCTCGACGACGCTTGAGGTTGGGGTTTTGGTTCAATTAAATATATGTGATTTATATCTTCGACATGTGTTTAAAATTTGTTGGAATCTGTTTAAACCGCTAACGCGGTGGGTGCGGACCAATGAACAAGTCCGAACCCACTGTTTCTTCGTTCTTGGTGTGCGGATCGGCATGCGATGACGAAGTAGGACGCAATGGAATTTTGAGGTCTTCGTAGTGAAGAGCCGGTCCTAGGAGGACCACTAGCGAAGATGAAAGGAAAAACAGGCCACCAGAGCGCGTACGGTGGTCCGTGAAAAACCCTGCCGGTGCGCCATGCCAGCAGCCGGCACCGGCCGGCTACTGGGAGGCGGCGGCGCCCAGCACACCGCCGGGAAGGGCCGCTGCGGCGGCAGGCAGCTGGTCCCGCGACCGTGCGGGACCTAGGAGGCAAGGACGTGGTGCTAGGCCGCGTCCGTTGGTAGGAGCGGCCCTCATGCGGGGGCCATGGTTTCATTCAAGGGGGGTGGCGCCCCCTTTTGCGCGGTCTCTTGGCCAGCACCGAGCCGACACGCTCGGCCAGCGCTGAGCCACCCCAGGCCGAACAGACCACCCCGGGCCGGGCCACCCCGGCCGAGCCGGGCCGCCCCCAGCCGGGTCGGACCCGGACCCTGGTCAGGTCGCCTCGGTTCGGGTCGACCCATGGGGGTTTGGGCCGGGTCAGACCGGGCCCAGACACCCCATTTTGGGATTGTTTCGGTTTGATTCCCATAACATGGGCTACAGACTTCTGATCGACGCATTGTTTGTTGTGTAGCGATCCCTGGATCAAGACGGTCTTTTTGGTATATTAAATAAAATATTTCGGAGTACTTTGGGTTTGGCCGTGTTGGTTCGTACACGAAACCAAATGGGCCCTCGGAGCGGAAACGCTTATAACTTGAGCTCCGGACGTCCGATTGACGTGCCGTTGACTTTGTTGGATTCCTCTTAGTGAGACGGACCTTTTTTTCTTACTCCGCTCGAGGTTTTTACACAGTTGGAGTACGGTTGGGTTGGTTTTGACTTAAAACCCAACCGGGCCCCTGGGACGAAAAAGACAATAACTCTCAGACCGGGCGTCCGATTGACGGGCCGTCTGAGACGTTGAGTTCCTGTTGAAGATATAGAACTTTTGGATACATCAACTTAGGACTTCATGTCAGTTGATGTATCAGCCCCTCGGCTCATAGAGCAGACCCTCCCGAATGAGCTTGTTGTGTGCGGGAACCCTAGATCTGGCTGCGACTGTGACGACGATGAAGACTGTATGAGAATCCTCCGTGGATTCTATGGCGGCGACTACAGCACTCAACAATCCTACGTGGATCAGTGCTACCAATCCTGTGTGGGTCAGCGCTCAGCGGTCCTGTGTGGGCCAGCGCCTACAGATCCTTTGTGGGTCCGATCCTGTGTGTGTAATTGCAAGGGTTAGTACCTATCGATCCTTTGTGGTTCATTGTGGGGGTTAGTACCTATCGATCCATTGTGGGTCATTGTGGGGGTTAGTACCTATCGATCCTATGTGGGTCCGATGGCTTAGATGAATCAGTGTCTACATCTGATCATCTCTATCATCTAATGAAAAATTATTGTTGTGTGAGATGAATCTTGACTTTCAATCATTATCTTCGATTTGATTGACTTGCTTTCCTATGTGGATTGTGTAGTGCTATCATGTGTGGATGTGATCAGACTTGGGCTCAGATATTGGAGTCGAACGGGAATTGATGTCTT
This sequence comes from Viscum album, assembly GCA_963277665.1. Lineage (NCBI taxonomy): Eukaryota > Viridiplantae > Streptophyta > Magnoliopsida > Santalales > Viscaceae > Viscum > Viscum album. The sequence continues at coordinate 1,019,703,644 of OY728135.1, forward strand.
GGGTATATGTATGGGCATGTACGTAAGTAGTGTCAGATGTTACTCCATGATGGTATCTTTCCTTTGTGGTTTATCCTTTGGGGATTCTGGGAGGCCTTCAGGGGTCTGGGGGTCCCTACTGAGTAGCTTATACTCACCCCTGCATGGGCTATGCCCACACTACGTTGTGTTGGTTGCAGATGAAGGACAACGCTGATCGTGGTTGAGGCTTTCGGAGTAGGACGGTACCTGGAGGTGGACCACTGGGCGGGACGTAGTCGAAGTGGACGGCTGGACCTGAGGAGCTGTGGAGGCTATCTGTACCCACCCTTCAGGTGCGACTTCCAGTGGACGGATTGACATTGCAGCTTTACTTTCAATTGTTGTTTTCCCTTTCGAGTTGTACTTTACTTTTAGTTTGGGTTTGTATACTGGCCCACTTACTTTACCGCACTTGCTTTTGTACCCATTTTTTACTTATTGTTTACTTCTGCTTGCTTTCTCTGTGTGTTTGTTTGCATTACAAAGGCAAAGACTTTGCTTTTTAACGGGAATTATGCCTTGGTTCTAGTCACCAGCCCCTGGCCTATGTATGGCGGGCTTGGGGTAGTCACGGCATGGGCCCCGAGGACGGGTCGTGATATTTTCTGTATTTTTTGGAGAAAAAACATTTTTTAATGAATAGTAAAACAGTAATGCCTTTTAATTTAAAATTTCCTTTTTGTCTAATTTAACTATACTATTAGATTATCATATTATATGGTTTTAAGGAATAATTAAATTTTTTATTTATTTATCCAATTTTTACCTTTGGAATTAATTTTTCATTTTAATTGGATACAAACAAATATTAATCTTTTGATGGTTTTTACTTTTGAAAAACTTGTTTTCCCAAACCATCAACGGGATTAAACTTGGCGTAATTTTAGTCACTTTTGTGAATTTAATTTTAAAAATGGAAATTTTTTGTTGTAATCATAATGTAAAATGTGATCTAATTAGATCAAAATATTTTTCAGTGAATAGTAACTTTAGCATTTTATTTACCTTGGTTGAAATTAAATGGAGTAATTAAAGTTAAAAATAATATTATAATAAAATAAAATTACCCTAACAGTTGTCCTAATATTATTGGATGAGTTATGGAAGACCAAGACAATCATTGGGATGAATTTTTGTCCTTTTAAAGCCACATGGGTGTGATTTTGACATTTATAAAATTGAATTAAAAATAAAGACAAATATGACAAAATCATGCCTCATCTTGCTAAAACAAATTTAAAACAGGGTTATATAAGTGATATATTCGACTCTAAATATTCATTATAAATATAAAACTGTTACCTATAACATGGTGATTTATTTTAAATTTTTATAAAATAAATAATTAAATTTATTTATGACACAATGATGATGAAATAATATATTTATTAATTAAAAATCAAACAAATAATAATATAAATATTAAAATAAATATTATTTGACATAATTAATTCCATACACTACATTTATAGTTTACTATCACATGTTATAAGTCTATTAAATGGTTTTTTGAAGGCATATCTCAGTTTTGATTTTATTTAAATTCAATAAAATGATCATTTTAAAAATTGACATAATTGATATTTTATAAAATAATAATTTATTAAATTATTTAAAAATACTAAAAATATTGTAAAATTTTGATGTGACTATAATAATTTTTAAATGTTCATTATGTGTACAATTATGGGAAATTTATTCCATAATTAATATTTACAACCATGTAATATTTAAAATGTTGTTACCACAATTAAAATTAAAAGAGAATAATTAAGGGTAAACAGAAAAGATAAGGTTTAAAATAAAATAAATACATGTATAAAAATTATAGTATAAGATTATTTAGAACTGAAATGATATTATATTCGACATAACTCAATATGATTACATTATGATTAAAATATTAATTTATATTAATTTAATATTTTAAGAGTTTCTAAGGGAGCCCCTCCACTCTCCTATAAAAGGTACCCACTCTTCTATAATACTCACAATTCAAGACCAATTTGTTTCGGACAATATCAGCCCAAACACCTTCCTAGTATACCTCCCCATATTCTTTAGGCCTTATTTTAGGCATAACACCCTTCTTAGAGGTGTTAAGGCCTTCTTCCAAGCTGATCAACCGAAGAAGAGGTATCATTTTTTATGTATTTCTGATTTATTTATTCTTAAAAATACTATAAATATTATTCATATAAGTTGAAATAATAAATAAATATCCTCAATATAATTATATGTTATTATGTTAAAATAATCTCCTAAATCCATCTCCAATTTCTTCCAATGGGAATATTAACATTTTATTTGTGTGTACAACATACTACCGCCTCGTGAACTGATATAGTTTGTTTTTCATTACTGTCTATCAAAACTGATTATAATTTTAGAATAAATGTTTATATATGATATTGATTACATATTTATAAATTTAAAAGAATAATAAATCAGTTATGTTCTTACCTTCCATGCACATAAAAATGATAATTTCGTTCGTTCATATTATGAACTATCACCTCCCCGAAGCGATGTGAATCATTTTTATTCAACACATGACATGTATGATATATATCGGTATATTTAAATTATTATTATGATTTTAATAATATTATGATCATTCTAGAATGATAAAATAATAGTTACCTTATTTCAATAATTATAAATGGAAAATGGAAATGTTAATCATGCGTACGTACAACCTACCGTCTTTGGGATTATAACATTGTTCATTTTTTATACCCTAATTAAATGTTTTGAATTAAAATTATAATTGATGAATAAAAGTGATTATTATGTGATGAATGTTATTCTTTAGATGATTATCTTAATTAAAATATTTACAATTTACATCATAACAAGTTCATTTTCGACTCAAGTACCAATTATTGACCATACATTCGATATGATCATAAAAATTTATATAATTTTTATAACATGGTAATAAGTGATATGAAGGAAATAATAAACATGAAAATGTTTCTCAATCAATTACAAATTAACCTATGCTTATTATTCTAGAATATAAAGATTGTACATGATGAGTTGGACTCACATTAAGAGATTTCATCTCAATCTCCTTTCATTGAGGCATTTCTTGATGATATATAGATTTATTATTTTATAAGGTGTATATAAAACTCATTTGATATTCCATAACCATCTTATATTTATAATAATGTGTTTTAATTTCGTTAAAAAAATTATTCTTTCTAGTGTCTTATAATTTAAATGTTCAAAATAGTGAATGACTCTTTAAATAAAACAACATTATAAATTTTGTAATGATTTATTCTTATAAATAGGTCTCATTAATGTCCATGTTTTAAAAATGGTTCTATGGATTTTTTATATAGAAATGTATTTATTAAAATTTTAATTCCTTTCAAATGTTTTAATGTATAATGATACCCTTTCATTCGAAAATATTCTTTTCAAATGTTTTAATATTTTTTTAAAATGGATTGATTATTTCAATAACTTGGAATGTTTTTTACATATAAACCATGAATGGAATTTCTCAATTTCATGTAACTATTATTTTTTTACATTTACCTTAAAAGTTTCCAATTTTATTTTAAAATAATGAGTTTTCATTTATGAGTGTGTCTTGTCAAGATGAAATGTTATTTCAAAGTTGAAATTTTATTTTTTCCCTAAATCTTATTTTATGTTTTCTGATTATGTTATAGTTTTGGGAAATGTTTATGTATATGGGTGATTCAATGATTAAACTAGGGTAGGTGAACCCATGATAGCTCTCTAATAAATTGGTTAATGAGATGGAGTTAGATGATAAGGTTTCTCCTAAGTTATTTACGGAATATACTGTTATGGGTATTCCAAATGTGACCATAAAGAGTACTCCCAATGTAGTTGAGAAAGATACAATGTAATTATGGTATGAATTCCACAAGTTACCATAATGATTTATGATTTATATAACGTTTTTCATAAATATTATGATTTTATGAGACAAGTTAATGAAATTATGTTTTATGGGTGAAAAGTATGATTTCATGGGTTTATAAGTATTCATGGAATAATGTCTGATTTCCTTATTTTATATTCCCTTACTGAAATTTTTGTGCCCATCCCTAGTTATTGAAAGTCATTTTTTCTAGCATGTGTAACCCTGAAGATTATAAAGTTAAAATTTTATTTTACAAAGAAATATCTTTTATTGTGTGGACATAATTAAAAATGTACAGATAACAATTATGGTTTATATGTTCTTTGATTTTGAGGAAATTATAGGTTATTACATTATGGGTTTCAAAATGAAAGGTATGATATTAAATTTGAGGTTAAAACATGATATAATTATTTTTTATAATTTTAACTCATTTGAGGAATGTTATAAAATTATATAACATTAGGAAACGAAATAATTGTATGAAGGGTGACAAACCATCGTATAAATCCCCAACCTTAAACCTTACTTAATATTGAATTAAATGAAAAATTCACATTGAGGATATTTTCAGGTTTAGTGTTTTAGAGAATTGGGACAGAACTGTTGCATCTCAAAATATTACAAAGTAGACACTTCTTCAAAGTTTCCATTAAATAAATACTCTTACAAAGAAACATGTCTAGTTCCATGTTTTAGATAGCATGACCTTTCCTTGATCCCATCCTTGACCCTATTCCACATTAAGTCCTGTGAAAAACATTTCAAAAACTTGGGATGAGCATAAAATGCTCAGTAAGGGATATAAATGTACGAAATGAAAACATTAGTCCATGTATGAAATCATACATTACTCATAAAATATAAGCATTTTAACATACATCATAAAATCATTAATAAATCATATAAATCATAATACATAAAGGTAACTTGAGGCATTCATAACATTCTTACGTAGAGAGTAACCCTCATGGTTACGTTTGGAATACCAATCATAGTATATTCCCTAAATCTCTTCGGAGAAAACTTAACATTTAACTCCTTCGCATTACCCAATGCATTGGAAAGCTATATTGGGCTCACCCAACCTTAGTTTATCACGAAACCACCCGTCTTCATAATAATGACCAAGAACCATAACATAATCGTATCACGTAAAACATGCATAAAGGAAACATAACATTTCCACATTTCAATCACAAGATATCAATACAACACATTGATATAATAAAAACATTATGAAAACCACTTTCAATACCAAAATAAAAGAAAAGTAATACATGGTATTTTATTTTTATTTTTTTAAAAAAAGTTAGGTTATGGCTTGTAGAGGAAGCTGAAACTCAAATAATGGTCACGGCGGCAGAGAAGTCATTGTCGCCACATACGTACGAAAAAAAACATTCCTTTTGTCGTTTAGTAAAATGCTTCGTATAAAAAAATATTCTTTTTCAATAAGTTTAAAAGTCAAAGGTGTTTATACACCGTATAAAAAAAATTGTGTATAAAACAATATATGCCTCAATGAATGGAGACTGAGACGAAGTCCCTTACCTCGTGTCCGATGTGACTCGATTGGTCTTTAATCTCCTGAATAATAAACTTGAGTTAATTTCTACTTGCTTAAGAACCTTTTTAAAGTTCATTATTCCTTTTATATCACTTATTACCATGTCATGAACACTATATAATTATTTAAGTTAATAACGGTCGTTTTAATGATCATTCGTAATTACGTCAAAAATAAACTCTTTATATTTACAAGTTGTTCATGTATCCATTATATCCAGAGTTATATTAATTATGTATATATCATATATATCCAGTATATACATGCATTTATAATATTACATGACATTTAGAGGGAATAAATGAAATGCACCGTTCATGGAGACGGTAAGCCGTACATACGCATGAATGATACTTTAATTTATATTTCATATTTTATGGAATGGAATAATAATTACATAAAGGTATATTATAATTCAATTATAATGTCATATATAATATCATTAACTCCATCCTTTATACATCCCACATATGGCATTAACGAATCAAATCACTTTGAGGGGGCGGTAGTCTGCACTTCCTAAAATAAAGATATCGCATTTACCCATAATAGAAGCCTTAAAGGTATTCCATAAATGAAAAATACAGAATATTAAGGAAAACTTAAACATGTTATATATCATATATTAATGTATTGTCATCTTAATGGCCACCTTTGAAGGTGTTAGAAAAATATTGAACAATCATCGTTTCGTGAGGCAGAAATCCGCCATCCACGGAAACAGTATGCTCTTTAACCATTAGATGAAGTTGTGTGTAAGTTTATCCCTAATCCTTATCATGATAACATCCTAGTATATTTGGGATACTCATTTTGTTACAAAATAAAGTAATAAAAAGAGTTTAGGGGGTTGGAGATGCAAAATAAAACATAAGAACACAAGAGAAGACACTACCTTTAAAACAGGTAACTCTTTTTGATTTGAGCTGAAAAGCTTCATTGAAAATTCTTCTTCCCAAAGTGTGGATTCTAGGAGTAAGAGATGGATGTGAAGAGACAAAATGGGTAGGGTTTGGCCGATAAAAAGGCTTGAGAGGTGTGGGTAAGGTGGTAGAGGTGGGGGGCCTTTTATAAGAGGAGAGGAGGGGCACTCTTGGAATGTTATCAAAGGTTACTTTATTATAAATTACTTTTCGGATTTTAAAGGTCCCAAAATTATATATTTTGAGGATAAGGTGATAATAGTTTGAAATCCACCCATACAATAGGTTTTTTAAAAGTTTAGGTCTTATATTTTACATTATCTTTTCAGTTTATTTAAATCATTAAATAATGAGGTAATTGCGGCATCATCATGGTGTCATAAATAATTTAATTTATTTAATGTCTAAAAATTATAGAAAAAATATCATGATGTAAGAAATACTATCATATTTCTAATGAATATTTATAGTCAAAATTATGACTTTTATAACCCCATTTAAAAATTGTTTTGATAAAATAACACAAGTTTGTGACATTTTAATTTTAACATTAAATAAAAAGTTATTAATGTCATTTTCCTACTAAAGTGGCTCCATGGGGTCCCCAAGTTGACCCATGGATTTTCATGGTCTTCCATGAAACATCCAATAAGTGTAGGACATGTGTCAATGTCTTTTCATATTATTAATACATTAAATTATACTAATTACCTCTAATCGCGTTTAAAAACTTAAAAGATACTATTCACGAAAAAAATATTTCAATCCCATTGAACCACATTTTACTTCCTAATGAAAACCATGAATGTTGGATTTTTGAAATTCAAAAGACAGTGGTGGTAAAATTTCATTTAAACAAAAAATCAGTTTTTTTAAGTACCACGTAGTGGTTTCACTATTCATCAAAATTTGAAGTTTTTCAGAAAAATACCAAAACATCACCCTAATCTATATTTGATATTCTGAATTAAAAAAAGATGTCTATTTTAAAAAAATTCAAAACATATAAGTTAAATTATTTAATTTAATAATTAATTCTCACTCTTTGAACAAATAACGTGTTTTTATGAAATAATATATATCAAACGATTTACACTAGTTTAAGTCCAATTTCAATGTGAAATTAATTCCAACTACCACTATTGGATTAAATGGTAAAAATATATTATAATTTCACTTTAAAACCAATTAAATATATAATCTAATCAAATATATAAATTATATTAAAAAGTGGTTTTGAATTAAAATACAACATTTTTCACTATTCATTAAAAAACAAGAACTTTATCGGAAAAATACCAAAAATTTACACAAAGTAAAATTTGATGTCCCGATTCTAAAGAAGAATTTTATTTGGTCTAATAGAATGTATAAGAGTGACCAAAACCACATTTAATGACGGTTCTCCATCAAAAGGCGATAAGTGGACCTTTAGTGAATATTTGAGTATATATGCCTAAAATTGAATTCATTTCATATTTTAAGCCTTTATCCTTTATTAGATAAATGTAAAACCATTTAACAAATATATATAATCATATTTTAGTTATTTCTATTCATTCTCGCCAATAAAACGGCAACGTGTTAACTACCATTTAAAATAATATTATTTTATTACTAGTGTGCAACGTAAGATTTCAAAGAAACTATTTGTTGCGTATCGGGTACGCTATCAAACATAGCAACCCCTTTAAAGTAAAATTAATATTTAATTCGTAAATATTAATAAATATGAGAATTTATTATTCTCTATTTACCTGGGATGTTACACATCATGTTAGACATGGCTGTGGAAATCGAACCCACAATCGAAGTGTGACAAGGATTTATTTCCTACCACTAGCCTACAGGAAGTCCCTGGTTAGTATGAAATAATATTTTTAGTTTAATTAGTTGATGGAATAAGAATAAATTGATTTTCATAAGATCTGTTTTATCAAATAGATATTGTTGGTATAAAAATAATAAATTGGGATTATGTGATAAATGTTATTTTGGAATATATTCACTATTTTGGAAAACCAATATGCCTAAGGAAAATAGAATATGATGTGATTTTATTTGAGGAGTAATGGTTGAAATTTATTTTGGTTGAATCTATGTTTTTATTGTATAAATATAGTGATTTAGTTTATTTATGTAAATTATTATCCTTTCTTGAAGAATATGAAATTTTTTAAATTATATTTTTGGTATGATACATTAAGAGTGGTCGATGTTATTTGGAGTTAAATGTTAGAATTCCCCATGGAAGATTATTTGATTAAATCCTTCTGATTTTTTTTGGATTTATTATTAGATACATTATTTTCTTGGAATATTAAAGATAGTAATTTGTTTAATGGTCTATGTTGGACTTTGGGTATTAATATTTAATTTTTGAGATTATAAATACTCTTTAGTCTTATAAAGGATTATTATTTTTGGTGAATTATCTTATTTTTATCCAAAATTTTTGGTTTTGGTTAATGTTTCAAGATAAAATGAATAGATAGTTAATATTTTGTGGATTATTTTATTTTATAGAAGTTGATTCATCTTGAATACTCATCGTTTGGATAAAAATATGAGTTTGTGGTGGAAATTGATTAAAGTATGAAACTATACTTGTCAAGTAAGTATGTTTCTTTGTGTAATTAGTCATGGAACTAAAAAAAATCCTCATATTTATGGAAATGATCGTAAAACCAAAATTTTTCTTTTTAATTTTCCTACTATGAATTCAAATACCTTTTAACACATTACAAATTTATAGCATTGTGGTTGTTAACTTTTTTTCCTAAAAATGATTTCTATCACTCTCCATCAGAACATGATGGGTATTTTTTCTTACATATCATTGTTTTACTACATGGAATCCTAATATGTGTTGTATCATGTGAAGATTTTTACTTTACATACTTTCATTTAATGTGGATGTTTTATTGAATCTTTGTTTTTATGTGGGATTTCAGTGAAGTAATTTTGAAAAGTGAAACCTTAGTTACTAAGCATAAATTTAAAATTGCGAGGACACAATTTCCAAAACGGGGGAAAGATGTCACATCCCAGGTAATTATAGAATAATAAATTTTTATATTTTTTAATATTTATGATTTAGATTGTAATTTTAATTTATAATTTATTCTATGTTCGATATAAAACATGACATGAAATAATGGTTTTCTCCAAAATATTATATTGCACAAAAGACTGATATATTCCAACAAATAATGCATTATTAATATAACTATTTTAAAAGGTAGTTATCACCCAGTCGTTGTATTTTCAGTACTGTACAAAACTACTTATATTTTGTTTGCACATGTTTATTTAGTGTTTTAACTTTCTTCTAATAAACTTTAAAGGCTTAAATGAGAATAAATCCTATTTTAAGTATGAAACACTCAAATATTTTTAGAAATAAGTTTTACAACCTTTTGATGAAAAAACCTTTCTAAATTTATTTCCTCACTTTTTTATGTTGGATTTTACAAAATAATATTCTTATTTACATGTGGGAAATAAAAATTAATTTTTTTTTATTTCTTTTTTCTGACAAAATTCATTTTTTAAATAAATAGTAAAAAATGATGCATTTTAATTTCAAAACGGACACTTCATATAATTAAATTATATTATTAGATTATCATTTTAAATGATTTTAAGGTATAATTATATTAAGTTTTTATTCTTTAATAAAATTTTGGTCATTGTATGTAACATCACATTTAAATTGGATATAAACACATTCTAATGTTTTTATGATTTTTACATTTTAAAAATATGTTTCCTTAATCTGTCAATGGGATTATCTTTAAATTATTTTTAGTCAAATTTTTGATTTGAATATTCAAAAATGGTAATACATGGTTTTAATCAGTATAAAAATGGTATTCAATAGGATCAGAATAGGTTTTATTGAAATTTTACTTTAGCATTTTATTTATCACGGTTAACGGTAAATCCGGTAATTAAAGGTAAACAAATATTATAATAAAATAAAACTACCCTAACACCTGACCTAATATTAATATGTGATTTTTGGCTAACTTCGAAAATACTTTGGTTTAATGTTTAGGCTTTGGAAGCCACTTGGCTGTGATTGTTACATCTTTAACATTTAATTTCAAGTAAAGGCAAATATGTTATAATCATGCCTCTTCTTAAAAAACATAATATGGGGATATTTAGACTGTAAATTGTAATTATAATGATAAAAATATTACCGATTCCTTGTGAATTTATCTAAAAATTTTAGGAAATAAATACTAAAATTTATTTATGATACAATGATAATGTAATAATAGATTTATTGGTTAATGAATCAAATAAAAGATATTATAAATGTTAAAATAAAAATTAATTTATAAAATTTATTGCATAAAATAATTATATTAGTTAATATGGAATGTTATATGTATATTAAATGAGTTTTTTGACGTTATCTCTCAGTTTGAATTTTATTTAAATTCAATGAAATGAATAGAGTAAAAATTGACATAATTGATATTTTATAAAAATAATAATTTATTAAATTATATAAAAATACTAAAAAATTAAAATAATAAAGTGACAATTATAATTTAAGAATGTTTAATAAGTGTCTAATTATTTTAAATTTACACCATATAATTTAAATTTATATCCTCTTAATATTTTAAATGTTGTTACCCAAATTAAAATTAAAAGAGAATAATTAAGGGTAAACATAAAAGATAAGATTTAAAATAAAATCAATATATGTATAAAAAATATTGGATGAAATAATTTTTAACTATACTAATCTTATATTCTACATAACTCAATTTGGATTCATTTTTATTAAAAAATTATTTTATAGTAATTTAATATTTTAAGAGTTTTCAATGGTGCCCCTCCCCTCTCCTATAAAAGGTACCTAATATTCTATAATACTAACACTTAAATAACCATATGTATAGGCCAATTACACATAAACAACTATCATAGAATCCCTACCCACATTCTTGAGGCCTTATTTTAGTCATAACAACCTTTTATAGGTGTTAAGGCGTTGTTCAAAGGTGATCAACTGGAGAAGAGGTAACATTTTTTCAGTGTTTCTGTTTTATTTCTTCTTCCAATTCATTTAAATATTATTTTTTAAGATGAAATAATAACTATAGTATCCTCAATATACTAATATTTTATTTTTTTAATATCATCACCTATATCCATCTCCAATTTCCTTAAATGGGAAATGGACATTTCACTCGTGTGTATAGAGGACAACTGCCTCACGAAGCGCTATAATTCATTTTTCATTAACGTCTATCAAGACAGGTTATAATGATGGAATTAATTTTTATATATCATATTCATAAAATATTTATCATTTTCAAATAATAATATTTCAATTATTTTAGTACCTTCTATGCACATAAAATCGACAACGTCATTAATGCGTACGGGTGAACTATCATCTTCACGAAGCAATGTGAATCGTTTTTATTCACCACATCACTTGTATGATATATTTATAAGTATATTTATATGATTATTATGTTTTTAATAATATTATTTCTAATTTATAAAGGTAAAATAATAATTACATTATTTCTATAATGAAAAATTAAAATTGGAAATGTTACTCATGTGTGCATACGGCCTATCGAATCCAGGATTATAATATTGTTCATTTTTCATTCGATAAATTAGTGTTTAATTTTTGAAGTTTAATTGATTAATAAAAGTGATTATTAAGTGATGAATTTTAATTTGGGGATGATGGAATTAATGAACACATGGACTATTGACATCATTACAAGTTCATTTTCGTCTCATGTACTGAATATCAATGAAACATCTGATATAAACATAAATAATCATGTAATTTTTATAACATGGTAATAAGAAATAAAAAAGAAATAATAAAATTGAAATAGTATCTCAAACAAGTATAAATTAATCTACGTTTATTATTCAAGAATATAAATATTTTTCATGATGAGTCAGACTCACAGTAAAGGATTTCGTCTCAATCAACATTTATTAGCGCATTTCATAATAATATGAAGATTTAGTATTTTATAAGGTGTATATACAGCCCCTTTGAAATTATAAATCCATATTATATCTATGATAATTTGATTTATTATTTTTTAAAATGTTATAATTTCATCTGAATTATAATTTAAATGTTAAAAATATTAACGGAATCTCTAAATAAAACATCATTTTAAATGTTTTAATAATTTATTCTTCTTAATATTTCTCACTAATTTCTATGTTTTCAAAATGGTTTTATGGATTTACTTATATATAAATAAATTTTTAAAAATTTTAATTTCTTTAAAATGTTTCAAATTTGTATGAGACACTTCTATTCCAAAATATTCTTTTCAAATATTTTAATTGTGTTTTAAAAATGAATTGATTATTTCAATAACCTGTAATTTCTTTTTACATATACGTCCTGATATAATTTTTGCTTTCATGTCACTATTATGTATTGATATTTAATTTAAAAGTATACCATATTATTTTAAAATAATTTTCTTTCATTAATGAGTGTGCGACTTATAAAGATGATGTGTTATTTTAAAGTGGAAATGTTATTTTTCCTTTATGCTTATTTTATGTGTTCTCATTATGTTATGGATAATGGGAATTGATTATCTAATTGGGTGGTTCCAAGATAAAATGAGGTTGGGTGAACCTATGATAGATCTCCAATGCATTGGGTAATGAGATAGAGTGAAATGATAAGGTTTCTCTTAAGATATTTTGGGAATATATTGTAATGGGTATTCCAAACGTAACCATAAAGGTTCCACCCTATGTAGCTGTGAATGCTACAACGTATGTATGATATGGATTCCACTAGTTTTATTTATTATTTATTATTTATATGATTTGTTTCTTTAATATTATTATTTCTTGAGGTATGTTAAATAGATTATGTTTTATGGGTGAAATGTATGATTTTATGGGTTTATAAGTATTCTGGGAATAATTTTTTCTTTTTTTATTCCATTACTGAGATTTTTGTGCTCATCCATAGTTTATGAAATTCTTTTCATAGGTTATAAGGATGGTTAAGATAATTTATTATGTCTAGATAAATGTTATGATGATTTTTATCAAGAAAAAAAATCATGTTTAATGTTATAGAGTTATATTTAGTGAAAAAATAGATAGTTATTAGAAGTGTCTACTTTGTAATATTTAAGTTCTTATGTAATTTTTATGCCCTAATTATCTAAAATAGTAAACCTAAAAACAATCTAAATGTTAATTCATTACATAACAAAAAATTATTTAATGATTAAGGCTTAAGCCTTACATAAAACCACTATGATAGTATTGGAAGTGAGACTTAATAAAGGAAATTATTTTCTATGGTTATGTGTATTCCCCAAATTTATGTCTTATTCTTAAGATATGTTATTATATATCATGATTTATAATTTAATATTATAAAATATTATGACTTATGTCATTTGTTATGACCAAAACATGGTTCATCATTCATTATTAAATATGTTTGGCAAATTGGGTAGGACTTTCTTAAGTTATGATCATGTTTTCATACACTTATGAATATTGTTACTTGTGATCACTGGTTTGTATCTCATATGTTTAGCCGTACTAAGATTTTAAGCTCACCATTTCCTATGATTCTATTTTCCCTTGTTTAGGAAGAGTGGTATTAAGTAATATGGGTACAATGAGAGAACAACATTGAAGGATATATTATATATATTTTGTGAAATATGTTTTTTATGTATTTAATTTACAATGTAACTAAACGTTTATAGCCATAGATCATGTATTATTTTGAAATGTATTTAATGTTAATCAAAAATGTTTAAATATTTATTTATTACATTCTTGGGTTTCCTTAGTTGGTATTAGAGGTGATTTAGTTACTTTTTGAGATTAGGATTTTAAAACATAGGTGAAACCCCTAGGGATATGTTCCATCATAAGATAACATACTAAAGCATGGGTAATGTAGAGATTCTGTGGTTTTCCTATAAAATACATACCTATATATATACTATAAATTATATGCATCTGTAGAAAACATTTACCTAGGGGTAACAACTCTGAAATTAGAATATTGGTTATTTACTCGATTTGTATTGGTGAACGATCATTGGTGATAAGAATCCACACCTTGTTAGGAAATCCTAGGATATATTCATAGGTAAATTAACATTCTATTTATAAACTATTATGAACTATTTGAATAGAAAATGACCATGGATGGACCGAATTAAACCAAAGGATTCCTGGAATGAAAATACGGTGTCGTGATTTATGTATCCAATTATTGATTTTTCATTATTATAAAATTAAAAACTATGATTAATTTTTTCCAAAAATAGGGTTTTTAATTATAGTTAATGGTTATAACCACGAGGAATCCTGTTAAAACTTCGTGTGGGGGACAATGTAATGATTTTACTTAGGAGAAACCTAATGAATTTATAATTAGAATATGATATTTTATAATTATACCTATCCATATATCGTGATATATGATTAACAACCTCAACTTGTGTGAGTTTTTTTGTACATATAAAAAGAGAAAATTGGAGTTTCAAGGGATTTCAGTTAAATAAAACAATAGTGGAAAGAATATTCAATTTTCTACGTGTCAAGAATGTTGGAAGATTCACCCAATAAAATTTATTAAAGGAATGGGATAATGCTTTATATGCTGAAAAGAATTTTATAATGAAATTATTTTTCAAGTGAAATTAAGAGTTTAATAGATGTAAAGAAAGTTCAATCTATGGTACTATTAATAGTTCAATGTCTTGTGTTTGGAGAAATTAGGAATGATCTAGTTCAATTAACTAATAAAAGGATTAACTCCTATATCAAGTAATGAAATACAGTACAACATTAATCGAAGTAGATCATAAAGGATAAGTCGCACTTAAACTCCATTCCATAGCTAATGATATCACATTATGGATTTTAAGAATGTATCCTATAAAAATATTATTATTATTCCATTAGAGGAATTTTATGTGATTTTACTATTAATTAAATCTCTATAAAAAATACATTATAAAGTGAAAAAATAAGAAATTCACATTTGATATTCTAAATTAACCTACGATCATATATAGGTGTGTGGATGGACATGAGCTTCTGATGTAAATTTCTTCTACTTTATGATTATTACTACCTATTCATGATATATATTTATCTCAAATGGTTTTGGGGAGACAAAAAATTGATGATATTCTTATTTTTCCAGGTTATTTTGATGTATTTCTATATATTATCTTATTATTCATACAAATCATTAAAATTGGTTTCAAATATCACTCATACATTGTGCTACACCTATTTCAAATACTTGATATATTATATCCCTAATTGTGTTACACGAATGGAAGATGTAACTAATTTATAATCTTGATAAGGGATTCCTATAGCCTAGTTTTTCATCATGGGATGTATCTATTCTTTTTTTAAAGGAAATATGGGTCATTGCATCTTTATATTGATTATTGTGAAAAAAATGAGTCGCCATCATGAAAATATATCCACTATGCCCTATTGATGACTTATTTAATCAACTTCATGGAGCTCAATAATTTTCGATGAATAACCTTTGTTCTAAATATCATCAACTGAGGTCCAAGATTGGGGATATGAATAAAAAACTTCCGTATTAGGTATGGTTATTTTGATTTAATTTTGATGGCATTTTTTCTTACTAATACATATCCTATCTTCATATATTTAAGGAATATATTGTTTATATAATACCTAAATTTGTTTATGGTAGTCTTTATAAATGATATTCTTATATATTTAAAGAGTAGGGAAGAGTATGGATATCATTTGAGGATTTTATTGATGAACATGAAGAAAGATAATATGTATTAAAAATTCAATAATATTGACATATAGCTACAAAAATATTCATTTAGACACATATTATCTCAATTGAAGGTATATTGGTGTATCCATCAAAGATGGTAGTTTTTAAACAATAGCCTAGACCAACCATGATGACTGAGATCCATAGTTCTCTTAGTTTGGATTTATTTTATTAATGATTTTGGAGATATTTATCATATATATCTAATAAAAAGGTTTAATCAAAAGGGATCCAACTTCAATTTGATAGATGAATGTGTGGAAAGTTTAAATGAATTAATGAGAAGATTAGTTAGTTCCAATATTCTAACAATACCCTATAATAAAGATGTATTTTTGATCTATAGTGATTAATTGATTAAAGGAATATGATTTTTCCTTATATAGAATGATATGGTAATATATTATTCCTAAAATCAATTGGAAATTCATAAAAAAAATTATCTAACTCCAGATTTAGAGTTGGTAGTGGTAAATATTCATTTAAAAAAGGGAGGAATTTTCTTTAATTTTAAGGATATGTATATATATTGTTGATGGTAATAAAATATTGAAATTTATTTTCACATAGAAAAAGTTAAATATGTTCCAGAAGATTTTTTATTATTGATTAAAGATCATGACAGCTCAAGAAATTTCGACCCAGAGAAATTATACAAGGTCATACTTTTCACAGCTGGATTAGAGGTCTCTATGACATTCCATTTCATTCCAAAACAACATTGAACACATATTTGTTTTCCTAAAATATTCTAATGTGGCTAGAAATTATTCAAATCAAGGGAGAATAATAATTAATCAGGTAATGAAATATATATATTCTTGAGAAATGGGTGAATCATACATGATTGATAAGAATATTAAAACAATAGTACATTGAAGCACAAATGGGGATGAAATTTAAAGTCATAACATTGAAATGTTGATATGTTTCCTAAGAAAAATCAAAATCATGAGAATTTTTGGATTGAGGGCAGCGACACCTGATTATTGGAAGTTATGGTTTAGTGATCGATTATGTGGGTTATCAGTTCTAGATTATTAGTCAACAAAACATCAAAATAACAATCAACAATTATCCTGTTAGTACAATCTTGGAAGAGAAATCTATTAGGCCAAGAAAAAAAGATATAGTTTTCCACTAAAAAAATATTAAACTATAAAAGACAATGTACATGTAACAACCCATCCTAGGTGTATGATTCCAAAGACATGAGATGGGGAACCACATGGACTCAAGTGTGTTCTCCAGTCACTAGAGGCTACTAAAATGTTTCAAGGGATAAATAAAAATGAGTAAAATGATTTAAAATTATGTATAAAACCAACCCTTATATGTCCATAAAAAATACAATTTATATAAAATAATTTCAATTAAAAATTGATCTATAGAAATAAATTTTGTTTATCAAATCAACTTAAATCAGTGTACATAATAAAAATAAAATGAAACATATTGAAACCCAAGAATGATTCTTAAACCATAAACCACCATTTCTACAGTGAAAACACTATCATGGAACTATGGTTCACCACTTACAAAGATAATCACCTTTACTATTACGTGCATCATGAGAAATCATGACTACCTATCAACCCAGGTGTACATATAGGAGTGAATATATCATCGGTAGAATTTCCCTAATACATGTCCATGAAAGAGTAATTATAAATATAATTATAGAAAATCAATATAAGTAAAAACAATTCTAAAAAAATAATTTATTTCACTTTTAAAAACAAAGTAAAAATTATTTAAAAAATTGAATAGATATTAGAAAAAATATTATTAATTTTCCAAGACAATATTTCCACTTCAAAACACACATCCCAAAAAACATTATTTTTCAAAAAGTATAAGAAAAAAATATTCTCCTAAAAAAATTGTCAAAATTCCCATTTTCACTAAATAAATATTTAATACCATACTTTTCCCCGTATTAGATAGAAAACCCAATTTTTTTAAATCTTATACCTATATTAACAATTCAAGATATATTATAATTTAAAACTATCGATTTTTCACTTTCCATCTATTGGATATGATTCCTTAGAACCAATTTTTTTTACAATATATTACCATAATGTTAATAAATATATTATTGTATGATTAGTTTTAATTTATGTAAAATTAATTTGATAATTTCTTTAGACTATGTACTATGTCAAAAGGTTATAATTATTCTTCGATATAATGAGAACCATGAAATAATATTACAAAATTATTAAACATATGTAGTATGGTCTATATGACATATATATGATGGTGTACATATGATTTTTTGACAACCATAAGTTGGATACTCATAAGAGAATGTGGATTTTACTCATGAAATTCATACTTGATAATCTAAAAAATAGTAGTTTATTAGGAAAGACTCATCAATGGAAACTCTACAAGTTAAATGTGTCCTTAAATATTCTTATATTTAGATGTCTTTATTAGTCCTTATAATTGAGATTATTATTATTATTGTATATCATGAATCTTATACTTTGATGTAATGATGGAAATTATGATAATATATACTTATGATGAGGTAGTATGTTTTTGGTGGATCATAATTGAAATAACATTAATTAAATTATTTAGGAAAGAATTTATCCATTTCAAGTTAATAGATGATGATATATATACCCTTTAGACTAAACTAGAATTTTATGATTAAATCCATGGTCATGGTAGTTCATCAAATAATTTATTTTAGTTATTTAATGAAATATAATAAATCAATTAAGTTGATGGAATAGATTTTCATCCTTCATGGTATGACATTGAGAAAAATGGATTATATTAAACCATAAGTGTTTGTATGATTTTTTTAATTGTTTCATTAAATTCTTTTTATGTGGGTTCTTTGATTTTTTTATGGACATCAACCTTTAACTTTAATCAAGATCACCAAATTACACTATGAAATTGGCCTAGAGGATCATATAATAAGTTTATTGAAAACCTTAGTTAAAATTTATTTGAATTTAATAGTAAAAAATTATTATTCTTAAATTTAGTTTATAATTATTCATGTTAAGATGATCACATAAATTAACTCATCAATAATTTGATTTTAGAATATATTTGAGTTGAATATTAAATAAATATAATATTTCTTACTATTAATTATTATTACAAAGGAAATAAATAATTATTTTATATAGATATTTATTTTTTTATTTGAATATTAAGTTAGATATTTATTCATAAGTCTAGTGAATATAATATTTGTTTATTTAAAATGTTATCAGATAATACCCCATTATTGAACATAAAAAAGGAGATAAAACCCATTTTAAAACATGGAATAGGGGGAACCCATTACATGACCCAGATGAAAAACATCCTAAAAGAGACATGACCGAAAGGCCATAACATGGACTTAAATATTCAAAAGGCAACATACATTGTGAAAAGTACCAGTCAAAACTATCATCCCCCCTATAATGCCCCAAGCTATTATAAATGAAATTCTCTTTGAAATTTAATTAAATGTATTTTTATGTATTTTGTTTATTGAAAACACATGTAATTATTTAGTTTTATTATATTATATTTCAAAGACAATTAATCATAATTACCTTTGATAATATAGTTTTTAAACAGTGATCACATGATTAGTATAAATATTGGGCTTTAACAAATCTAATTGACATAGAAAAAGGAAGTGATGGACTCAACTAGTAGGATCATACCCAATAATGCCCATTTATTAGAGATTCCAAGGGAGTTAAAATCACTAGGATTTTCCCATGACCAAGACTAATATAATATACAAAGACATAAGAATGAGTGAAATAGTTTATAGGATAAGTTCAATCTCATTGAGATAATAGCCTAAACCATGTATGTTAAACCACCCTATAAAAGTCTCAAAATTTCACATCTTTCCCTTAGGGTTCTTGATAGTGTATAAAAGGGATATGTATCAAGACCATAATTATATGAATATTTATATTCTATTTTAAATAGAATAATTAGCATATTTACTTCTTATTGTGACATTATAAAATATTAATATATTTTATATAAGAAAACATAAATTGTATTTTTCAGTAATATTTAAATTCAATTAGTGATTTTTTTGATTAGTTAATAAATTTTTTAATGAAATAAAATTTTATTAAAATATTATAATTAAATAATATTTATTGAATATAAATTATCATATAATTTTAATAAATTCAAATACAATTTTTATAAGTGTTAAAAATCATTTTTTTCAAAAAACCAATATATTTCTCAATAAATGATGTATATTATTTAAAAAGTGAAAATGAAAATTTTTTAAAAATTATTTTGATAAAATGAATATTATTTTTGGAATAAAAAATTTAAATTATGCAATGGTGATTTTTTTATACTTTTTTGAGACAGTCTAATTTTTTGGTAAAAAAGAAATACCTTATAAATATACAGTGTGTATTATGATATCATAATGATCCAAAAGTGATGTAATAATACTATAAAAGGTATCCAAGACCAAGTATATGTTTTTCCTTTAAAAAAATCTTTTTAATTTTATTTGATTTATTTTATAAAGCCGTTATGAATCCTCTAAAACATATAATATATTTTTAGTCTTTTCATTAAAAGTATGACTCGCCTCCACATAAGAAAGGGTATTATATATTAATTATGACCCTTGGACTAATAAAATAATGAAAACCACTAAAATGTTATAGAAAAAATGGTAGTAGACCTTGGTAAGGTTTGTGGTTTTGGTTATTTTATTATATAGATTCCAAAACCTAACTAATATAGACATCCCCACCCATTTCAATATAAAACCACACAATATCCCATTTTCTTCACAAAAAATATTTTTAGTGTGTCCTTACTAATTCATTCCTTCTCTTGAGTCCCCCATGGTACCCCTATCTCTTAATAATCTCTTTATCAGTATTTGGAATCACACACTCAAGTAAGGTATCCTCACCTTCTATTCTTTATTCAAGTTTCTCTTTTATCTTATGCCTTATACCACCAATTCATAAATTTGGAATATTAATATTCATGTAACTATTACTTCCAATTTTATTTAAAAATTATGATAGAACCATTTATCTTTCATAAACCAGTTTTATTAATTTGGATGTGATGTTGTTATGCTGTAAAAATTTCACCATGCTTTTCCAAGATAGATAAATTGTGTAGTGAATACCATAAATATTTCTAATCAACAGTGTTCACCTTTATGCACTTAAAGTTCATTTAATTGGAATGTACATGTATGGATTCAAAACTCTTTGATTTTGTAATGAAATATTATTATGAATCAATACATATTTTCTGATCTATGTGGAATAGTAAAGTATGATAATGAAATGAATGTGATAGGTGCATCCAAAATTGTATAGTGTTGCAATGTATTGGGTAATGTTTAGTCTAATGAGACAACATGTTAGGATAAGGAAAGAACCTAATTTCTTTAAGGTATATTTTCTGTCATGATTTCATGAAAATTATCCTCAACATATTCTTATGATTCAGTGTCTTATGTTTTTGGCACATTTCTTATGTTGTCATTATGTTGTCATGTTATAAATTCCTCATTGTTCATTTTTATGATTCTCACTAATTTTATACCCCATTGATATGACTATTTTATAACATGTGTTAACTTATTCATGTTATTCCATGTCTATTCCCTTACTTCCCATTAAAGCTCACCCTTTTCTTATGTATGCCATCAGGTTATCCTTTTTAATTTTAAGTGTTAAAAAGTTAATGTTGTTTTCAATAAATATGTTGTTTTTCCTATTTAAATTGTAATATAATATAAATAAATCACAAAGACACTATACTTATGGATTTATATGTTTTATTAATTGTATTATTATGTAACAACCCATCAATTAATGTGTAAAAAATAGACTAGTTGTTATAGTTGGTATCAAATGAAAAGTTTTTTTATTTTTGGGATTATGATTAGAAAAGTCCTGAGAAAGCCTTTTGGATAAAACTATGTATATGTAGACATACCAAAATTTTGGTAAGTATATAGTAGGTTTTTTATCAAGAAAATACACTTCTTTCAAGATAGTAAAAGTGGATGTGGCTCTGGAATAGAAGGACATTTGGATAAAACCTGATAACACCTTATTGAGATAGAATCGACCAGGAACGGGTGCACGATCTTGAGCATTACTGCACACCTAGTTAGAAACTCCAACGGGATATGATTTGCTAAATTTATAATCACATTACAAAAAAATATTCATTGAACAAAAATATTCCCATAAGAAAATATAGTAGTAAAAAGATCATGGATAACGTTGATTAAAGCCTAGAAATTTATAAGTTAAGAAATAAATGTAATTTATAAGTGATATATTTAATTTTATTGGATTTCCATTTAGGCATTTAATAATTAAAAAAATACTCAACCCTAATTTTAATTTTATTCTGATCAATTTCCAAAAATAAGAAGAATCTGGTAAAAAATCAATGTGACAAGCCATGTGATGACTACGCTAATGAGATTCCCAACTAGATGGGAGGAGGAATATAAAACTTTGTAAAGCTAATATCTTTGTTAAATCATGTTCCAAATAGAAACATGGATCAGGATGCGTTTCTAAATCCCCCTAAGAGAGAATAATCTATGATTGAGACCTTTACATGACAAAGGATTTTGATATTCAATGGATCATCTAATCCCTTAATCGTGGAACAATTGATCAACTCCATTGAGATGATCTAATATATCCTTCGATGTATTGATCAAAATAAGGTTATACATGATGATTATCATATGGATGGAGAAGCTAATCAAAGGTGGACATTAATTAATAATATGAAGCCTATGGAAGATAGTGAAGCGGTGGGGTGGAAGGAATTTTGAAAAATATGTTTTGATGAATAATTTCCTCATACTCCCTATCATGAAATAGAAAGAAATTTTTATTTCCCTTAAGAAACAATATTTCTAATATATCACGTCATATGAGGAATATATCCCATGAAATTCATGATACACCTATGGATTTTTTTTGTTAATCTTTAATTCATGGTTGAACAGTTCTTCAGTGGGGTAAAACCTAGTCTACAAAAGGTCTTGGTGGCCCATTACTTTAATAGCTATGATGAATTAATCAGAAATTCCATAAAATTTGAAATGATGCTCGATGAATCTGAAGGTATCAAGGGGAAATATAGTAGAAAGTGCAGTTTAATTATGGATTTTTAATGGAGGAATATAATAGTTCTCTAAAATAATAACGTCTCACTTGTCAAAGCTTCATGAAGAAGCACCCCAAAAATTTCCAATGGGGACGAGGAAGGGATTTAGGTACTGGAAGGGAGGTCACCTTGATAGAATTTCTAAACAAGAGAAAACCACTAATGTGATGGAGAAAAGGAATTCTCTGGTCATCCCTCCATGCATTGTTCATTGCATCAAATACAAGGAACCAATGCACTTTGAAAACCAATTCACTAAGCAAAGGGTTTTTATTGAGAGAACTAACAACCTCTAAGGAATAATGTGTGAACTTTTTCCATCACAACTACTAAGGTGGATCCCAAGAAAAATGTAGTTAAAGGTATTCTATTTATTCATTGAAGAATAGAGAATGTATTATTTGATTTTGGTTCTATGAATTCATTCATATCATGAAATATTTTTATAACTACTGAAACATAACTAAAAAAATAGAAGAATAGATGTCGATGAGAATGGGAAATAGGGAAATTATTGCATCCATAGTACATAAATCCTCCCCTATCACAATTTGGGGGCCCAAATTCTCATTTTACCATGTCGTACACCCTTTGTGGAAATTTAATGCAATTCTGTGTATGTATTAGATTTCTCTATACTGGCCCTATATAAATTTCTGTGAGAATAAAATCAGTCTCTATATTGAGAATCGTCCCCCGATTCTATATAAGGGAAAGGAAGATGATGAATATTCATTAATATTAACACATCAAGAATTAATATTATTACCATATAAGAAATAATATCTAGATAAAATTATTGATTATAAGGAAAGAATCATCCTTGATGACTTGTATATTGGGAGGGAATACATTGTCATGTTTCTCGAGGAATTTTTTAGTCTTCCTTCTAGACAAGAGGTTGAATTTTCAATTGAACATATGCCTGAGGAATTACCATTATCCAAGAATCTATAGAGAATAGATGTTGTATAACATGAGGAGATAAATAAAAAACTATTTGATAATCTAGATAATGTATTCATATTCCCATGAGCTTCACCATGGGGTGTACTAGTAATATCATTCATGAAGAAGGATGGATACATGTTTTTTTTCATTGATTATCATTAGCTGAACAAGATCGTGGTAAATAATAGGTATCATATTCCATGGATTGATGATTTTTCAATAAACTATATAGAGAAAAATACTTATCCATAGTGGATTTATGGCCGGGATATTACTATGTTAGAGTGGAGAAGGAGGATATCCACAATACAAACTTTCATACAACGTATGAGCAGTATGAGTTTATAGTAATTCAATTCAAACTCATTAATGTTCCAACAATATGCATGGAAATGATAGAAATATTATTTATAGAATACATTGACAAAGTTTTTTTGTTGTGTTTATATATAATATTCTAATATTCTCCCAGAATAAAGAGGAGTATGAAGAGCACTTGAGCACCATGATAAAGGCCTTACGAAATGACACGATTTATTAAAAGTAAAGAAAATGTGAGTTATGGTTAAAGTAATACTCATTATTAGGGAATATCATAACAAGAAACAGGATATATGTGGTCCCTTCAAATATAAAAACAATTGAATGTTTGTCTATGCCATTATATGAGATATAAATTCATAGTTTCCTTGGATTAGATGGGTATTATCATTGATTTCTGAGAAATTTATAGCATTTTTCA
This sequence comes from Viscum album, assembly GCA_963277665.1. Classification (NCBI taxonomy): domain Eukaryota; kingdom Viridiplantae; phylum Streptophyta; class Magnoliopsida; order Santalales; family Viscaceae; genus Viscum; species Viscum album. The sequence continues at coordinate 1,019,728,790 of OY728135.1, forward strand.
AACACTATATCCATGATAATATAGAAGGGATTCATGTTTTCCTTGAATGATGAATTTCAAGAGAGCTTAAAGGAGGTGAAAAGGAGGCTTATCACTACACATGTACTCAAACTACCCATAAGTGGTGAACTTTTCATGGTATTCAGCAATGATTTGGATAAGGGATTGGATTATGGTTAATGTATAATGACAAAATCGTAGTATAGGATTTAGGGTAGTGAAAAGTTCATGAAAAAAAATACCCAAACCGTGATATAGAGTTGGCTACAATGACCTATACTTTGAATATGTGGGAGAATTATCTCATTAGAGAGAATTGTGAAATATATATAGATCTCAACATCCTCAAGTATATATTCACCACGAAAGAGTATAATATATGCTAATAAATATGTTTTGTGATGAACATGGAATTTGACCTCTCAATATAGTACCATATTGGCAAAGTGAATGGAGTGGTAGGTTCTCTAAGTATAAAGGATCCAACTATTCTGTCATTGTTGAGAATTTTTGTGGATTCTATCTTTATATATTTAGAAAGGATATATATGGTAATCATAAAGGAAAGAACTTCATCAATCCTTTTATAGATGATTGCCTAACCATCCCGTATGGTGAGGATAAAGGATGATCAAGGAGATAATGTGGGAATTCAGGATAAAGTGGAAACTATAAGTAAATGGAAATCCTCAGTGATCAATGTTAATGAATAATGATTTGTAATATTTAGGTCATGACTATGTGTACCATCTAATATAGATATAATGAGAGTGCTTCTGAATGACAAACATAACTCAAAATTATCTATCTATCTAGGAAGAAAAAGATGTTTCGAGATCTTAGGAGCACTATTGCTGGGACAATATGAATAAAGATAAAATATAATATACCTCAATGTTTATGGTATGTCAACAAGTGAAGATTTAAAGTCTAATGTCTAAGGGTATGATGAAAACATTCCCCATACAGACATGGAATTGGGAAACCATCACCATGGCCTTTGTCACTAGACATAAGAAGATATCTAGTGGAAAAACTTATATTTCGGTTATTGTGGATCATGTAAAAAATAAAGATCATTTTATGTCAATTGAATAGAAATTATCAATGGATCAGGATTCAAGGAAATACATTAGAGAACTGCTGATGCATCATGGAGAACAACTATCGATTATATCGGATTCATATCCAAGATTTATCTCGATGTTTTAACCGAGTGTCCAACAAGATTTAAATACAGTGTTGAACTTCATCACAACTTATCACCCTCAAAATTATGTCCAATATTTGAGTAATATCCATACATAAGAGGGCATGTTGTGAGTTTTCTCAATTGACATCAAAGGAGTATGATAACAAAATATTCCTATGGTCGAATAGTTTCTAGTAAAGCATACAAATGGATCTATATAAATACCTTTATGGGAAGCGGTGTAGAAAACATGTATGATAAGATGAAGTTGGGGAAAAAAATACTATGTATTGAAATGGTCAACGAAATGGTCAAAAAGGTGAAAACTATTTAACTGCGCATCAAGATGCTAAGAGTCGAAAGAGGAGATATGTAGAAAATCGTTGATGGGACGTAGATTTTGATGTTATAGTCATGAGATTTCTCTGTATATCTCCATGAAATAAGTAGATCAAACTTAGGAAGATGGTAAATCTTATTCCAAGATACATCATCACCTATGATATCATTGATCGCATCCGAGTGGTGGCATTTCGACTAGCACTCCCACCTAACCTTTCTCAAGCACATGGTGTATTACATGTATCCATCCCGATGAAGTAAACACCAAAACTCTCACATGTACTCAATCCATAATTGGTATCATTGTATAATGATATTTCCTAGGAAGAGCATACAGTGAAAATCTTAGAGCATAGAGACAATGTTATCGAAAATAAGGCGTGCACCATGTCAATGTGATATAGAGGAATTTTTTTTAAGGATTGAAATGGGAAATGGAGGAGGATGTGAAATAAAGATACGCCTTCTGTTTTAGTGTCGAAAATTAAAATTATGAGTGTAAAATTTATTAAATGGGGAATATTGTAATGAACAAAACTGTTATAAATAGAATTTTCCTTATAATTTAATTAAATGTATTATTTATTATTATGGTTATAAAAAACACATGCACTTATTTGGTTTTATTATATCCTAATTAAATGTCATTTATGCATAATTAATGTTGATAATATATCCATTGAAAAATGATAAAATAATTATTTTAATTAAAGGGTTTTGAAAAATCTAATTGATACAGAAAAATGAAGTGATGACCCCATCCAGTTGGATGGCACACTACGAAGCCCATTTTTCAAATAATTTGAAAGAGATAACATCATAAATATTTTACCTTGACCAATACCAAGCTTACGTCCAACAACTTATGCATGATAAATACCATATATGGGATAAGTTCAAGCTCATCGAGATCATTTCCCAAACCATGTTTGTCGAATCACCCCATGAAAGTTTCATTGTCGTAAACCATACCCATAGGAAGTTTCATAGTGTATTAATAGGATATGTATCATTACCATAAGAATATGGATATTCATATAATATTTTCAATATAAAAATGGTTATATTTACTTCTCATTATTACTTTATACACAATTTAAATTTTTGATACAATAAAACAGAAATTATATTTTTGGGTAATAATCATATTCAATTAAGGAATTTATTTTTATGAATTAATGGATTTTAAAAATAGTAATATTTTAATTAAATATTATATCTAAATAATTTTTATTAAATATAAATGATCATTTAATTTTTATGAATTCAAATGTAATTTTTACAATGGTTCAAAAACTATAATTTCCAAAAAAAAACCCAGTATTTATCAATAAATAATGGTTTCTATTTTAAAAGTTAAAATTCACATATTTTAAAAACTATTTTTATAAATTTAATATTATTTTTGGAATTATAATTTCAAAATTATCCAATGGTAAATTTTTCATAATTTTCTGAGACAATCGATTTTTCAATTAAAAAATAAATACTGTATAAATATATGGTGTGTATTATTACATCATATTGATCCAAAAGTGATGTAATAAATACTATAAAATGTATACATGACCAAATAAATGTTTTACCTTTAATATAATTTTATATTAATTTTATTTGATATATTTTATAAATCCATTATTAATCCTCCAAAATGTATAATATATTTTATGGTTTTAAAATCCTTTCTTTACGAGTACGACCCACCTACACATAAACAAGGGTATTTTTTGTCAATTTTGTATATTGGACTTATAAAATAATTAATACTCTCCCATTTTGTATAAACAATGTCCAAACCCCATTTGAATGTTTGGGTTTTTGGTTATTTTATTATATAGTGTCCAAAAACTAAATAATAAAAAATACCCACTCATTTCCTATATAAACCAACCCAAGCTCCCAATTCCATTAACTTAAAATATCCATATCATATAAAAACTCTATCCTATCATTTATAGGATCCTCACAAGGTGCCCCAAGCTCTCGAGAATCTTATCCCAAGAATTTTGATTCACAAACTCAAGTAAGGAATCATCACCTTCACTTTTTTATTGAAGTTTCTTTTTATGTTATACCTTTTATTTTCAATTTCTTAAGTTAAGACATGTCATTAAAATTTTCTGTAACATCCCATTTAAGTAAAAATTATTATATTCTACATTATATCACATAAATTCCATTTATTATTTTTTTGTGAGGTCGTTATGCTGCCAAACTTTCACCATGATTTTCCATGCCAAAACAATTTTGTAGTGAATACCATAACCATTTCCTATCAGGGGTGTTCACCTTTATAAACATATAATTATTTGAAATGGGAATTAAATGTATTTATTCTACACTTCATGGTTATGGTAGAAAATATTTTGTTGAATTAATCCATTTTGTGTGATCTATGTGGCTCACTTAAGCATGGGAATGAAAAGAATGTGATTGGGGCACCCAGAATTATTTAACAATCCAATGCATTGGGTAATATTTATTCTCATGAGGCTTTATGTTGGTATAGGTAATGAACCTTATTCCATTAGAGGTATTTTTCCATCATAAAATCTTGCAAGTAAGCCTTGACCTATTTTATGATGTAGTATGTTGATTTTTTACCACATTTCCCATGTTGCATTTATGATATCATGCTATATCAGACCTTATTATTAATGATTTTTATTATCACTCCTTCTATTCCCAATTTATATGACTATTTTCTATCATTTATTACTTTATTCTTTTAATTACATGTCTATTCCCTTAATGTTCTTATCTCTCACCCCTTTCCTATGTTAGCGTTGGTGGCCTAGAACCAACTACTTTGTACTTTATTCATTAATAAATACCTTATCACATCATGATTGTTCTTTTGTGTGACAATGCATGTGATAATGTCCTATGTATAGTTGTTTCATTAAATGGTCATAGTGGATCCCTGCTATGAGGAGAACCTCAATGTTCCACAATACTTTTCTTGAATATATGTTCTATGGATGAATGATGTCATTTGAGGGACAAAAATAATACATGTCGTTGGGGTGAGGAATCATACAACTTTGATGCACCTTCTCATGGTGTGCACCCTTGGTAATGTCTAGGAGGATATTATGGGAATGAGACCCGCCAGTAGGAAATCCACATTTCATAGTGTCATTGGATGTTCCTATCTCTGGACATGTGTATTGGTCCTCAGACTTTAAGATTATTATTATTAGGTATTACAACTTGCGCACTTAGATGTATTCATGAATACTATGATGACACACTATTCGCAGTGATGTAGGATACGTTGGGTGTGTCATGAGTGATTATACATTAATAGACAATGCAAGAATAGATTTTCCCTTATATTACATAATGAAAGTATAAATATCAAGCCCTTCAAAGGAATTGATATAGCCTAAATAAATCCAGGGCCATGGTGAGGAATGAGAAAGTTCAATTCCGAGATGTCAAAGAAATAATAATCGAGCACACGGGTTTATGGAACCGGCATACAACCCGCTCGATTTGATATATCATGACAAAGGGATTATATTACATGGTAAGCGTTCGTAGGAGGTGACACATCATTGTAGCGTTAACTACTTTATCTATGGGTGATTTGGCGTGTTGCTATATGATAACCATGAAATTTAGGTAAGCTATACCAAATTCCACTGAGAAAGAGGCCTAGAGGGTCACACACTAAGTGTGTCCAAGTATCTCAATTAAATATTAATTTCACATGTTAAATAAAGAATATTTTCGACTGTGGTTAATAATTATTCAAGAATTCTAGATTGCATTTATTTAGACACTAGTTATTCAAGAGAATGTATTTTGAGAGAAATAATATATTTATTAGCAAGTAATGCAGTGATATTTATTTGGGAAATATATATTCATTATTCAATGTCTAATAATTGTGGTGGAGAAAATAAAGAAAAATGGGAAATAAAATTACACACCGTGTGTATTATTTTATACACGCCGTGTAGTTTTTTTAGGGAATTTATTTGAAATAAAATTATTTATTTATTTAAATAATATTAGGTGTAATTCATTGGGCACATGTCATGTAATAATAATAGTCAACTATAATTATTAGACATGGGGTATTACGTAGAATTAAATGAAATAAATAAATTATTTCAGGAAATTAATTCATTTTATTATTATGTGTAATTAAAAATAAAAATTATATATTTCTCATTATCCTAGATGTTTTTGTGGGGTTGTGAACAACGGATCCAAGAACACTCTCAAGCTTCAAGACAGAGATCCTCCTCCCCAGATCAAGTCAATCGAAGGCATACATTGCAAGAGAACGTTCATCAGTGCTAGAACCTGGAGATCCCTTAAGCATTGTACATAGATATGAAGAGCACATGTGTATCACCGCTAGAGGAATCCTAAACTTGGATTCTATAACGCAATGACGGATCACATTGGATTGTGACTGGAAACATCAACGGAGACAGAATTCTATCAAGGAAATTCTTGTCAATTAATTAAATTAATTATAACCAACATATGATGATCCTATCTATGGTTCTTGTACTCCCCTATTTTCTTTCTTCGTTCTACATTTTATTCCAAAGATCTGGCGTTTTATGATCATGATGGATCTCGGATTGATCATTGTTAATGCTAAAAAAACGTTGGGTACACCCACCAATATGCTTCCACTCCACCTGGAACCAACATGTGGTTTTAGAGGGAGTCATATCATCGAATATAATTATTTAGTTTTTCGTTGGTGATTTACGCATTTAATAATTTAGTTATTTCAATTCATTTTAATCTTTCTTTAAATCTAAATCTTCTGATGTGTTCCTCATCTATCATTTATTATTCACCTTAATGAAATTATTTTTTCTTTTAATTCTGATTAAAATAAAGTAGAGGATCTCATCCGGGGCTTCCAAACATTCCAAGCTATACAACACCAGAATACATCGTGTGTATTCGAAAGTACACACCATGTAGTCTATGTTCAATGCATTGGACTTGTCCGCCAAATCCGGTAATGTAAGTTGATCCTATCTAAGTCTTTAGGACTCCGTGTGTTGACAAGGAACTGGTGGCACACGGTTTTCGGATTACACTTCGTGTGGCCCATAGAACACGACATGTAGTCCCTTCAGGTTAGGTATGGACCGTGTACCATGTACACGGTATGCCTGGCTATAAATCATGTAATGCGGATACTACACGGCGTGTGTCCCAATGAACATGCTTTGTACTCAAAAAATTTCCTAAGAACATCTAGACACCATGTCCTCGGTTGTGTAATTCAGATTGATGGTGAACAATGTACACAATGTGTCGTCGGAACTACATGCCTTGTACTCATCCAATTTACAACGATTTATGAAAATTTATTATTATATTTTACAAACCCTTGAGACATGTACCATAGTAAAGGCCTAAAGATGAGGCACAACACATGATAAATGTTTTATATATGTGTGTTTAATTTAACATCTGCATAATGTTCATTTCCATTATTTGAGTGGTTATGAATGGGAATTCATCAGGTTTCCTCCAAGTTACAAGTAACGTACACTGATAATTTTAAATGAATTTATTTGTTTAAAAATATAATGGATGATAATCTCAAGGAAATTCATAAAAGGGGCTTAATATAAAAGGATTGATTAATTAAAGATAAATAATTAATTCGAGCGTGATTTATCATAAACAAGAACAATTAATGAATTGAATTTTAGTTTTATTTATGCGTAAATATCATTGCATGTATAGATGATTATGAGCTAGGCCAAAAACTTTGTATGTGAAGGTTTTATATAACACCCGAGACTTTTATGAAAAATATTTTGTTTTTATGTTATATACATCATCAAAGGAATCTTTCACTACACACAACACTAGCTTGGCTTTCTTTACATGCAATCGCAACCTTCCTCGATATCTTGCGTAGTACCCAATACCGAGTTTCACTAAACAACGATATGCTATTAAAATATTATTAAAACTAGCCATTATGAATGGTAATACCCACTTTTTTTAAATATTATCTTTCAAAATGGACTTCATTTTTGGATTCGGAATATCAAAATTTTCCTAGGGTGAAATTTTGCTATTTCTCTGAAAACATTAAATTTTTGATGAATAGTGAAAACACTTGGTTACTATTTAAAAACCGACTTTTTATTTAAATAATTATTTATTTTATTTAAATTTATTTTATGTGAAAATTGATACATAATTCCTATATAAGTTCAATGTATTTCATTGGAGTTATTTTATAATAATTTTATTTATATAAAAATTTAATTGAACTTTTCAACGTCTTTTACCCACCTCCTAAGAGAATTTGGAAATTCACATAAAACATAATTTTACCACTTCTGCGAGTGGAATTTTGAAAATCCAAGAGACACGGTTAATATCAAGGACTAAAATGTGGTTCAATGAGATGAAAATAATTTTTGGTGAATAGTAACCTTTTACTTTTAATTACAACGGTTAAAATTAAATAGGGTACTTAAGGGTAAGAATTGTATTATAATTACCCTATAACATGTAATAATTATATTGGATAAGTTTAATATGACAAAAAATAACCTTATAAATATAATATGACCATTTAGTTCCACTTGGATTAGATTAGGACATTTATTATTAATTTATTTAAAGAAGGGTTAAAATAGCTAAAATCAATGTTTAATAACTAAATCATTTTTAATAAAGGGTTATACATATGATAAATTCCACTATAAATATTCATTATAAAGCTAATAATATTTACTACATTATTCTATTTTATTTATAATTTTTAGACATTAAATAATTTTATTTATTTATGACACAATGATGATGTAGTAATTATCATATTAATGAAATATTAACATAATTGATGTTATAAATACCCAAATAAATGTAATTTGAGACTTTATATGAATTAAAATAATTCTATACGTTAATATAACATGTTATTATTTATTTAATGAACTTTTTGTGAACGAATATTGATGTTATGATTTTTACAAAAATCAATTACCAAATAGTGTCAATATTGACATAAAATAGTTTTTAAAAAAATATTATATTATTATTTGTTATATTATTCCTAAAAATATATGGTTCAGAAAAATGACATAGATAAGGTTATATATATTAATAATAAACAACTTGGGGTTCTTTTGGATTGTTATAGTATGTTTATTAACCATATAGTGTAAGAAATCAAGAAGAAACGGTAAACGCTAAATTATTTAACTTACAGTTAAATCTAAATGATAAGGTTAAAATAGTAACCTAAACTTGTCTAAAATCTATTGGATAGAGTATTTCAATCCCTCCCAACCTTATCTTTGAAATAAATTAATTTTGAGCTATTAAAAACTGAATATTACTTTATAATAAAACAATATTTTATGTTTTTCTTAAGGTGCCCCTCTGCTCCCTTATAAAAGGGCACCTCCTCCCTCTCCTCCTCACACCACATTGAGCCTTAAATCTTGGCCAACCCCTCACAATTTATCTTCTTCACTTACCTAGAAAAATTCTAGAGGTCCTGGTTTTCTTCAATGACCATCTTTAGTTCCCTAAGAGAAGGTTAAGAAGAGGCGCTTCAAAGAAGATGTAAATTCTTTAACGATTTTTTTGACTTTATTTCTTCTTCTAATTCATCTTCATTAGTTGTTTCATTATGAATTAATAACATCAGTATCACTCATATACTGATATGTTATTATAAATATGAAACAACCTTATTTTACCGTCTATCCATCCTATGGAAAACAAAATCACTGCGCGTGCGTACATACAGAATACCATCTCCCGCCGTGGTGTAATCTGTTTTCCACCACCACCATACTTGGATGGGTATAATGGTGTAAAAAGTAACAATATATGATTATTTTAAAGTGATATTTATTATTAATTAGTATACATACACTTGAATAAAATTCCACGATAATGGGAACGATATCATCACTTGTGCGTACGTACGGCCTACCGTCTCCACGATATGATGCGACTCATTTTACATGATCTTCAATGATTAATGATTATATATATGAATTGAATGAATAAATATGATATATATTACACTAATAACATTATTTAAATGCGGTATCTATAACCTAAAAGAAGAATAAGAATTTATTCGACAAAACATGCATAAGAACAAAAAGTAATAAACTCCCGAATAACAAGTAATAATGAAATATTACTAAAAAGAAGCAAAGAATATGACCACATATGATATCATAACAATGACTACGATTCAGGAATAAGTCAATAACATTATTTAAATCATTATACAGGAGTTTTAGACATGTACAAAGAAAATCATTCCTAAGGTAAGGGAAAATCTCGCAATCTCATTTTTATCCGAGATTGTTTATACTTCAGAATTTACTGGGGAATATTTATCATGCACATCCATGTTTCATCAATATGTAATTTTATTTCTATCCTCGTACAGTTGTTTAAATCCAATTTTACCCTTTGGTGAGTTTTTAGTAAAAGATATGAAAAGAATCTTTTGTCTCCTTTCAGACGAGGTACTTTTTGACTTTTCAGGCCAAAGTATGAGAATAATGTTTTTTTAACTTATACGGCATGAATGGATTTTTAGAACATTATTTCCATGAATATTACTTTACAGGTTTTCAAGATTATGTTTAATCAACTTATTTTATTTTATAATTATATTTCATTTTAAAAAAGGGAAATGTTTTTGAAGTAGAAATGATATTTTCCTCAAGAATGGAGTTCAAGTGTTTTATCAAAATTATTTTCCATATAAGATAATATAGGGTTCTGTTTCTATACCAATTTTTACATTGATTTTATTATGTTTTGATGGAATTATTTTTATGAAGTCATTTTATCTTATATGATTTATGTTATGATGGAATGATGTTTAAGAATCCCAGTTTTTTACATGGGTTATGCTATAATGTATGATTTATGATATTGTGGCACACATAAGAATGGTTTCATTATGAGATGGGTGGGACCTATATCTCCCTCCAATGCATTGGGTAAAGATTTATATCTCATGAGATAGACATTTCTGGAATGACAGGTTAAACCGGTTCAGTGAAACATGACTAAAACGAGGAGTGAACTCGGTTCAGAAATGGACTTTGTCCGCTAAGATAGTCTTGACAATGAGTCTTGACTACTAAGAAATGATTCTACATGATTATGTGTGTATGCCACAAAGTTTCATGTTTTAAGTTATGATTATTGGGATTACATTTCACTACTATGATTTATCCCATGTTATGAAATTATGATCTCTTTTGCAGGTTAAGATTTACAAAATGATATGTTCTTATGAATATGATGTGATTGATATTTCTTTTGTTTACCCTTACTGAGCATTTGAGCTCACCCTTTTGTATGTTTTCTTTTCCCCAAGTCAAGAAGAAGGATATTAAGTAAGATATTCCAAAAGGGACTATAGATATAATAAAATAAAAGGGAGACAATGTAGATGGTTTATGAACCAGTTTTTTATGTTTCCCAGTTTCTAAAGACACTATACCTATACGGTCCTTTCCTGGTTTTGTTATATGGTGTAATACGTGTGCTTCAATTCTGTAGTATTAACAATTTATGTAAAGTATGTGTCATTATATATGGTATCAGAGGAAAGGTATAATCATCCTTTGGAAATTAGGATGTGAAAGCCTTAGTAAGAACCCTAAGGATAAGTCTAAAAATAGAACACAATCTTAGTGTTTTAAAAATGGCCATGAAAAACCTATGATAAGACCTTAAGTGTGAAATTCTATTCTTTATTATGTGTTTTTCCTATTATAATTAGTGTTACTCACACTATTATTCTTGGTTTTAATCAATGGATGGAACCCGAAGGAACCGTGTTAATGTGGAATGTGACGGGCAATGCATTGATTATACCCCTGAACAACCAAATGTTATGGGAGCTAGAATGAAAAATCTTGTGGCCATGCTCACAGAACATTCTCAAGCTATGAATCATGCAGGACTTCTAAACATGAAAATGAATGAGAAATATTCTGTTGAATCCTTCATGAGGCAGCATGCCCCCTCATCCAGCGGGTCTACTAATCCATTAGTGGATGAACAATGGATCAATGCCACTGAAAAGATATTTTCAATTCTTCAATGTTCTGAACATGATAAAGTCATCTTAGAAGTATATTGTTTGGAGGGTGAATATGATCAATGGTGGAATATTATCAAGAATATGAGGCAAAGGGATGAAATTTGATCCATGGAATGGGACGAGTTCAAGAACATATTTTTCAATAAGTACTTCCCTCGTATTCTTCGAATAAAGTTGGAGAAGGAGTTTCTTGAACAAAAGCAAAAGGATGATGAATCTGTTGGTACCAACGAAGAATATTTTACAAAACATTCAAGGTACGCTTCTAGTATTATTATCCAACCTGAGAGTAAAATAGATCGATTCTTTAGTGGCTTAAAACCAAGTCTTCAAAGGGTGTTATCCATAAGGGACTTCAATAGCTATGAGGAAATTGTTCGATGTTCTCTCAAAGTTGAGATGGTGATTGGAGTAACCCATCAGTCATATGCATTTGATAAAAAGAGGAAAATGGAATTCAATGAAAAATATAAAGAGAACACTAAATGAAGATGACTTTTTCCTTATGCACAAAGTGTGGAAATAAACATTGAGGGAGTTGTCTTAAAGGGACAGGTAAATGTTTCAAATGTGGAAAATAAGGTCATCGGGCAGTTGAATGTCGCAATGATGAGAAGAAGATGTCTAGTGATGCGAACAAAGAAAAGGCTAAACATAGTGAACCTCTTACACTTAAATGTTACATGTGCATGGAAATGGGGCATAATGCCAATCAATGCCCTAATCCAAGGGTTATTGAGGATGATCAACATCAACAAACTCTTAAGGATAAAGAAAAAGGAAAGTAAAATGAAATTTTTATCAGCGATGTGGAGTACGATAATGAAGTGGTGAAAGGAACACTTACCATCCACTCTAAAGTAGAAAATGTTTTATTCGATTCTGGATCCACCCAATCTTTTATTTTTGAAGAATTTTATAAGGGTATCGACGTATTAACTCAACAATTAGATGTTGAGTTAGCTGTTACAACCCCTAATGGCACAACAGTCGCATAAAAAGTATATAATTCTTCTCCGATTGATGTTTGTGGGAAAGTTCTTCCTACAAATCTTGTGATCCTTCCCATAGTGGAATTTGATGTGATTATTGGAATGGATTGTATTTCTTTATATGGATCTCATATCAATTTCCAATGAAGGTAAGTCACATTCCATATTCCAGATCAATCTATGATTGTCTATCGATGCAAGGATGAACATAACCTTCTAGTGGAAATTTCTTCCATCTTATGGGTCCTGATTCCACTAAATAAATGTTATTTATCTAAAATGGTTGGTAATAAACTCATGATTAAGAATAATCCCATTGTACAGGATTTTGAGGATGTATTTATAGGGGAATTTCCGGGTCTTCCACCAAATCTTGAAGTTGAGTTTTCAATAGAACTCGTACCGGGTTCTTTGCCTATTTCAAAGACACCTTATAGAATGGCCCCAATTGAGTTGCCGGAATTGAAGAAGAAACTCCAAGAGAATCTTGATAAGGGATTCATATTCCCTAGTGTGTCACCTTGGGGAGCACCTGTCCTATTTGTTAAGAAGAAAGATGGATCAATGAGACTCGGCATTGATTATCGAGAACTTAACAAGATCACTATCAAGAACAAATATCCTCTCCCACGCATTGATGACTTATTTGACCAACTATGCGGAGCTCAATTCTTTTCCAAGATTGATCTTCGTTTAGGGTATCATCAATTAAGGGTCAAAAGGGAAGATATACCAAAGACAGCTTTCTGTACAAGTTATGGAAACTATAAATTTATAATGATTCCATTTGGTCTTACTAATGCCCCTGCTATCTTTAGGGATCTAATGAATAGAGTCTTTAGAGACTATCTTGATCAGTTTGTGGTAGTCTTTATAGATGATATTCTTGTCTATTCAAAGAGCAAGGAAGAACATGAAGATCACTTGAGAATTTTATTAAATACCCTGATAAAGGAGAAGCATTATGCCAAATTTACCAAGTGTGAATTTTGGCTTCAAAAAGTTGCATTTTTGGGTCACATAATCTCAAAAGAGGGGATATCTTTGGATCCAGTAAAAACAGAGTTTATCGAAAGATGGTCGAGACCAACAATAGTAACTGAGATCTGAAGTTTTCTTTGTTTGGCTGGATATTATCGACATTTTGTGAAAGATTTTTCACGATTATATAATCCAGTCAGCAGGTTGACTCGAAAAGTAGTTAACTTCATTTGGACGGAGGAGTGTGAAGAAAATTTCAAGGTGTTAAAAATAAGGTTATCCAGTGCACCTGTGCTCACACTGCCTTGTAGTGGAGATAGGTTTCTTGATTTACAGTGATGTATCCAAGATGGGATTATGGTGTGTTCTCTTGCAAAATGATATGGTGATAGCTTATGCCCCACGGCAGTTGAAAATCCATGAGCAAAATTACCCAAATCATGACTTGGAGTTAGCTGGGGTAATCTTTTCCTTAATGATTTGGTGGCATTATATTTATGGTGAAATGTGTGATATTTATACTGATCATAAAATTTTAAAGTATATTTTCACACAAAAGGAGCTGAATATGCACCAAATAAGATGGTTGGATCTGATTAAGGATTACGACTGCTCAATTCATTATCACCAAGGGAATGAAATCAAGGTGGAAGATGCATTAAGTCGACAAGACCGTGCTAGCTTATCCATGATAAGGATCACAAAGATCCAATATTTATGGATTTACAGAGGATGGATATTGGATTTATAATGGAAGGGGAAAAATCTTATCTTTCTCAAATGAATGTTCAACCATCTATACATGTGAAGATTAAATAGGCACAAAAAGAAGATGTAGAGTTACAAAAGAAGGTGATAAATGTTCCTTAATTCAACCTTGATTGTGATGGGATAATAAAGTTCAGGAATCGGGTTTGTGTTCCTCCCATCTCTGAATTATAGAAGGAGCTGCTGGATGAGGCTCATAGTTCTTCATTCTACATTCATCCTGGAAGCACTAAGATGTATAGGGACATGAAAGAGTACTTCTAGTGGGATGGCATGAAAATAGATGTTGCTGAATATGTCTCTCGATGCTTGGTTTGTCAGCAAGTTAAATCTGAGAGACAAAAGTCTAAATGGAGGTTACAACCATTACCCATACCCGAATAGAAATGGGAAAACATCACTATGGACATTGCCATTGGACTTCCTAAAACATCCAAAGGCAATAATGCTATCTAGGTCATATTTGATGTCTTACAAAGTCTGCACACTTCATTGATATTAGAGAGGATTTCTCTCTGGATCAGATTTCTAGGATATATGTCAAGGAAGTGGTAAGATTGTGTGGAATACCACTTTCCATTATATCTGATCGGGATCCGAGGTTTACCTCGATGTTCTGGCAAAGTCTTCAACATATTCTGGATACAAAGTTGAGTTTCAGCACTGCTTATCATCCTCAGATAGATGGTCAGTCTGAGAGAACAAGTCAAACTCTAGAAGATATGTTGAGAGCTTGCTCTATGGATTTCAATAGAGGTTGGGATCAATACCTACCTTTGGGGGAATTTTCTTATAATAAAAGCTTTCACTCTAGTATTCAGATGGCTCTTTATGAATCTATCTATGGAAAGAAATGTAAAACTCCAACTTGCTAGGATGAATTTGGGGAACGAAAGCTATTAGGAACTAATCTTGTTGATGAGATGGAAGAAAAGGTCTGATCTAATCAACAACACATAGAAGTAGATCAGAGTCGACAAAAACGTTATTCTGATAACCGAAGAAAAGACCTATGGATTTAAGTGGGTGATAAAGTGTTTTTATGAATATCTCATTGGGAGAGAGTGATGAGATTTGGAAATAAGGGAAAGTTGAGCCCTAGGTATTTCGGTCCTTTCAAAATACTGAATTGTGTTGGGAAGGTAGCTTACCGATTGGTGCTTCCACCGAATCTCTCTCAAGTTCATGATGTGTTCCATGTATCTCACTTGAGAAAGCACATACCCAATCCTTTACATGTACTCAGCTCAGAAATTGTACCGCTGGAGCAATATCTTTCTTATGAAGAACAGCCAATAGGGATTCTGGATCATAGCGAAAAAGTCCTACAGAACAAGACCACTCGCTTAGTGAAAGTTTTATGGAGGAACCAAAATTAGAAGAAGCTATATGGGAGCTTTAGGATATGATGAGGGAGAGGTATCCTCATCTTTTTGCTACAATGTGATGAATTTGGAGGGAGAAATTCATTTTAAGGGTGGTAGAATATAACACCCGAGACATTTATGAGAATTTTTTTTTTATTTTATATACATCATCAAAGGAATCTTTCACTACACACAGCACTATCTTGACTTGGTTTACACGCAATCGCGAACTTCCTCGATAGCTTGCATTGTACGCAATACCGAGTTTCATTAAACAATGTTATGCTATTAAAATATTATTAAAACTAGCTGTATAAATAGTAATACCCACTTATTGTAAATATTATCTTTCAAAATGGACTTCATTTTTGGATTCAGAATATCTAAATTAGCCTAGGGTGAAATTTTTGTATTTTTCTGAAAACATTCAATTTTTGATGAATAGTGAAAACACTGGGTTACTATTTAAAAACCGACTTTTTATTTAAATAATAATATATTTTATTTAAATTTATTTTATGTGAAAATTTATACATAATACCTATATAAGTTCAATTTAATTCATTGAAGTCATTTTATAATAACTTTTGTTATATAAAAATTTACTGAACATTTCACCGTCTTTTACCCACCTCCTAGGAGAATTTGGAAATTCAAATAAAACATAATTTTACCGCTTCTATGAGTGGAATTTCGAAAATCCAAGGGACATGGATAATATCATGGACTAAAATTTTGTTCAATGAGATGAAAATTATTTTTTGGTGAATAGTAACTTTTTAGTTTTATTTACCACTGTTAAAAGAAAATAGGGTAATTAAGGGTAAAAATGGTATTATTATTAACCTAAAACATGTCCTAATTCTATAGGATAAGTTTAATTAGACCAAAAAAACCTTAGGAATAAAATATGACCATTTAGGTCCATTTGGATTAGATTAGGACATTTATTATTAATTTATTTAAATAAGGGTCAAAATAGTTATAATCAATGTTTAATAACTAAATCATTTTTAATAGAGGGACATACATAAGATAAATTAGACTATAAATATTCATTAGAAAGATAAACGGATTTTTTACATAATGGTATTTTATTTATAATTTTTAGACATTA
Organism: Viscum album; assembly: GCA_963277665.1. Taxonomy (NCBI): domain Eukaryota; kingdom Viridiplantae; phylum Streptophyta; class Magnoliopsida; order Santalales; family Viscaceae; genus Viscum; species Viscum album. The sequence goes on from OY728135.1 coordinate 1,019,745,654, forward strand.
AATAATTTAATTTATTTATGACACAATGATGATGCAGTAATTATCTTATTAATGAAATATTAACATAATTGATTTTATAAATACCAAAATTAATGTAATTTGAGATTTTTTATGAATTATAATAATTTTCTAGGTTAATATTACATGTTAGTATTAATTTAATTAACTTTTTTCGAACTAATAATGCAGTTATGATTTTCACAATAATCAATTACTAAATTGTGTCAAAATTGACATAAAATAGTTTTTAAAACAAATATTATATTATTAGTTGTTATTTTATTCCTAAAAATCTACGGTTCGGCCAAATGACTTAGATAAGGTTATATATATTATTAATAAACAAATTGGGTTTTTATTGGCTTGTTATAGAAAGTTTATTGACCATATAGTGTAATAAAACAAGAAGACACGGTAAAAGTTAAATTATTTAACTTAGAGTTAAATCTAAATAATAAGGTTAAAATAGTAACCTAAACATGTATAAAATGTTTTGGATGATAGTATTTCTACCCATCCCCACCTTAGCTTCGAAATAAATCAATTTGGAGCTATTAAAAATGAATATGTCTTTATAATAAAAAAATATTTTAAGTTATTCCTAAGGTGACCCTCTCCTCCCTTATAAAAGGGAACCTCCTCCCTCTCCTTCTCACACCACTTTGAGCCTTCAATCTCGGCCACCCCCTGATAAGTTCTCTTCTCTAATTCCATATAAACATCCTAGAGGTCCTGGTATTATTCAAAGACCATCTCTAGTGCCCTAAGAGAAGGTTAAGAAGAGGCGCTTCAAAGAATAGGTAATGTCTGTTACCGATTCTTACGACATTATTTCTTCTTCTACTTCTTCTTATTTAGTTGTTTCATTATGAAGTAATAACATCAATATCACTAATATACTGATATGTTATTATAAATATGAAACAACCCTATTTCACCATCTATCCATCCTATGGAAAATTAAATCACCATGCGTGCGTACGTAGTGAATATAGTCTTTACGCCGTGGTGTAATCTGTTTTCCACCACCACCATACTTGGATGGGTATAATGGTGTAAATAATAACAATATATGATTATTTTAAATTGATATTTATTCTGAAATAGTACACATACACTTCAATAAAATTCCATGATCATGGGAACGATATCATCGCACGTGCGTACGTATGGCCAACCGTCTCCACGATGTGATGCGACTCGTTTTACATGATCTTCAATGCTTAATGATTATATAAATGAATTGAATGAATAAATATGATATATATTACACTAATCACATACTTGAAATGATGTATCTATTACATAAATGAATAATATGAATTTATTCGACATAACGCGCATAAGAACAAAAAGCAATAAACACCTGAATAACAAGTAACAATGAAATATTACTAATAAGAAGCTAAGAATATGACCACATATGATATAATAACAATGAGTAAGATTATGTAATAAGTCAATAACATTATTTAAATCATTATACATAATGTTCAGACACGTACGATGAAAATCAGACCTAATGTAACGGGAAATCTCACAATCTCATTTTTATTCGAGATTGTTTATAATTCAGAATTTATTGGGGAATATTTCTCATCCACGTCCATGTTTCCTAAACATGTAATATAATTTCTATCTTCATAAAAGTGTTTAAATACAATTTTACACTTCGGTGAGTTTTTAGTCAAAGATATGAAAGGAATCTTTTGTCGTCTTTCGTACGAGGTACTTTTTGACTTTTCTGGCCAAAGTACGAGAAGAAAGTTTTTTTAACATATACGGCATGAATGGATTTTTAGAACATTATTTCCATGAAGATTACTTTACAAGTTTTCAAGTTTATTTTTAATCAACTTCTTTTATTTTAGAATTATATGTCATTTTAAAAAAGGAAAATGTTTTTGAATTAGAAAGGATATTTTCCTCAAGAATGGAGTTCAAGCGTTTTATCAAAATTATTTTCCATCTAAGATAATATAGGGTTCTGTTTCTATCCCTATTTTTACATTGGGTTGATTATGTTTTTATGAAATTATTTTTATGTAGTCCTTTTATCATATATGATTTAAGTTATGATGGCATGATGTTTAAGAATCCCATTTTTTTACATGGGTTATGCTATGATGTATGATTTATGATATTGTGGAACACATAAAAATGTTATCATTATGAGATGGGTGGGACCTATATCTCCCTACAATTAATTGGTTAATGATTTATATCTCATGATATATACATGGCTGGAACGGTAGGTTAAACCGGTTCATTGAAACCAGACTGAAATGAGGAGTGAACTCGGTTCAGAAATGGACTTTGTCTGCTAAGATAGTATTGGAAATGAGTCTTGACTACTAAAAAATGATTCTATATGATTATGTTTGTATTCCACAAAGATTCATGTTTTATGTTATGATTGTTGGGATTATATGTCACTACTATGATTTATCCCTTGTTATGAAATTATGATCTCTTTTGCAGGTTAAGATTCCTAAAATCATATGTTCTTATAAATATGATGTGATTGATATTTCTTTTGTTTAACCTTACTGAAAATTTGTGCTAACCCTTTTGTATGTTTTATTTTCCCCAGGTCAGGAAGAATGATATTATATAAGATATACCAAAAGGGACATTAGATATGATAAAATAAAATGGAGACAGTGTAGATGATTTATGAACGAGTTTTTTATGTTTCCCAATTTCTAAAGACACTATACTTATACGGTCCTTTCCTAGTTTTGTTATATGTTGTAATAAGTGTGCATCAATTCTGAATTAATAACAATGTATGTAAAGTATGGGTCATTATAGTTTATTTTAATTTATTTATTTAAATTAAATTCATTAGCATATGAGACTTCTCCTCATTGATATGTAGGGATTGCATGCCCATGGTTTATTTTATGTAAACCCCCATTTTACACCTAACCTGTAAGTGAGATTAAATAATATCTAATGGATAGAGCTCCAAAGCTAGTGGAGGAGGCCAGCGTTAGGAGATAATGTGAAACCAATCCAAGGAGATAAAAAGGTGGACAAATGGAAAGATGTAAACATGGTCCCAAAAGGTTCAAGGTGTCTCTCCCTAAGGTCTTGGGTTTGGTTATCAAATTCTAAATAAAATAATTAATTGAACAAGCTCATTATCATACTATTTATTTTATTTCTATCTGTTGAAGGGTTTATTTATTTTGGGTGTGTTGTCATGATCACACAATTAATGAATTAATCAAGCATGCAAGATTGAACTAAAAATAGAGCTGCTTATGCGTAACATATTATCTTAAACATGGTTAATCACTTATGTATACCCCACTTCATATTGACAATAATGTAATAAAATATAATAAAATGGAAGTTTATGTATAATGATAAAATCCATCAAATAAATATTAAGTCAGTATAGCCATCACTAATCTTAGTTAGAATCGAACCATAGTTCAAAGTGCTTGACTAACCCTAGTTGGGGTGCTTTCAATTATAGTAAAATTATATTTCAAGGTTTTGGGTTGACATGACTTGGTTCGCATCGAGGGTTGACTGCCACAGCATGATATGGTGTGACCAAGAGGAAGAGGTTATGGAAATCCAAAATAAAAGGATTTCAGGATTGGGGAGTCCACTCAGAGGATCAATGAGATGTGAGTTAATGCAATTGGCATTTGGAATACCTAACTAAAAACCCTTTATGTTTCATGCCCTACCTTTGTTGGGGTGATACGAAGGGAAATACGGATCCTTGCCACTACAATATTCAGGCAACAAAATATTATGAATTCAACGGTGAGGGCTATTGGGTTTCAATAAAATAGTGGGAGACTAATAAGTATTAATTTATTATTTTGTCTTAGTTTTATCATAATAAAGTACGAAACCTTTTATCATCTTAATTTTTAGAAACAGAAAGAAAAATGACCTTAACAATTTCATTGCGAACCATACTCGAGAAGGAAAACCTTCTCACTGTCACCAATTTCCAAGAGTGACAGAGGCGTTAACGCGTCATCCTTCTCCATGAGAGGAAATTTTATGTGTTGGAAGAGCCTATTCCAATTGTGACTGGGAAAGAGGCTAGTGATTAGGATCTATCTCTATATATGAAACATCTGGATGATGCCATATATTTCAAATGTTTTATTCTATCATCCATGTCTAATGAGATCATGAAGCTACATGAGAACATGGACGTGTATAGCATGATGTCTCACCTTAAGAATACATACCAAGAGAAGGACAAACAAGAGAGATATGAGATCCCAAATGATTGGTTTACAACTAGTCTTGGAGAGTCTATTCCATCTGGGCCTCATGTAGTCAAGATTTATGGATACATTGAACGCCTGAAAATATTAGGGATTATGTTCCCATATATTGCATATAGATATCATCCTATCATCACTTCCCAAGCCCTTCTCTAACTTTATTATCAACTATAACATGAGAAACAATGTGAAGTATCTATCAAAACATTTGACTTTAATTCTTCAGGTAGATAATGATATGGGGTGTGACAAACCCATAGTCCTTATGGTGAATAAGAAAATGAAGGACAAGGAAAAGGGGCCATAGACTTATAAATGGTCTGAAGCCCCCAAGCATTTTCCCTCCAAGAAGGCAAAGATCTAGAGGGAGGGCAAAGAATGAGAGGTATTATGTTTTTCAAGTGGCAAGCAAGGCCACTGGAAGAGGAATTTCCCCTAGAAGCTTGGGGACAATAAAGGTGTGTTCGTTATCCATTGTCAACTTTTAATTTATACACATTGGGTATTAGATACATCTTGTGGGGCTCACATCTATATTCAAATGTAGGAACCAAGTATATTTTGAAATATTACCAGAGCACAGGTGGATATTCGAGATGCCAGTGGCGCGAGGCTGGTTGCGATAGTCATTGGTGATTACCACCTCTCATTACCAACTAGGATGATTTCAGTTTTACATAATTGTTATTATGTTCCTAGTGTTACCAAAATCATAATTTCTATATCATATATGGATATGGATGGATTTATTTTCATGTTTGGAAATAAGGGTTGCTTATTTTATAAGAACAATGTATGTTATGGTATGGAGCATTTAAATAATGGTTTGTATGTACTAAATTAGGAAAATAAAGTGTTGTCAATTGATAAAGAAACAAACTCACATGACTCATACATCACCATGTTGTGGAATCATCATCTCCTTCATGTAAAAGAGAAGCACTTGAAAAAGCTCTGTCAAGATGGCTATTTAGACTCTTCTAAGATAAAACCACTTCATAGATGTCACGCTTGATTACAAGGTAAAATGACCAAGACGCCTTTCGGTGGACAGGTTGAAAGAGACACAGAGCTTTTAGGAATGGTTCGAACAGATGTGTGTGGACCATTTCTGGTATAAGCTATAGATGGATATTATTACTTCATTAGTTTTACTGATTATTTAAGTATATATGGATATGTTTACATAATGAGGTATAAGTCAGAATCGTTAAAGAAATTTAAGGAATTCAAGAATGAAGTAGAAAATCAGATTGTTAAGAAGATAAATAATCTACAATCATATCGAGGTGTATAATATCTTAACCAAGAGTTCATCGATCATTTATGTGAGTCTGGGATTTTATCTCAGCTCACTTCTCATTATACACCACTGTGGAATGGTGTTAGTGAATGGAGGAACTGATCCTTTTTGAACATGGTGAGGTTGATGGTGAGTCATGAAGATCTTCCATTATCCTTTTGGGGATATGTATTATAGACTGCAATATACACATTAATCCATATACCAACATAGGTGGCAGATGGAATTCCTTCTGAGTAATGGAATGGATAGAAACCCATTTTTTCGCACACGCGTGTATATGGATGCGAGGCATTTTTTAAGGCCTTATGAGGAAACAAACTAGCTCCCCAGGGTACGATGTGTATCTTTATAGGATATACCAAGGAAATGAAAGGATATTACCTATATAAACCTTCAGATAAGAATGTGATTATCACCAGACAATCCATCTTTCTCAAGAGGGAGAACATCCCCAATATGATAGTGGTATCAAGATTTACTTGGATGAAGTTGATGGTCAGGATACATAATAGTTGGTATAGTAACAAGTTCCACAAGTCCTTGTGGAGGAGGTTCCAAAAACACTAGTATTGCATAGAATCTCGATAGAGTTAAGGGAACCAGATAGATTTTTTTTCCTAGTAACTGAAGATGGTGAATCATTATTGTTGGAAAATAATGAACCATGCTTATATAAGAAAGAAGTAGAAAGATCAGAATCTTTAAAATGGCAAGAATCTATGAATTTTGAGATTGATTCGTATCATAACAATGTATGAGTTCTGGTCGATGAGCTAGTTGATGTAAATCCTTTTGGATGTAAATGGATATTCAAGAAAAAACTGGACATGGAAGGTCAAGTTAGCACCTATAAATCAAGGATAGTGGGTAAAGGATTCAGACAACATCAAGTAATTGAATATGATGAAACCTTCTCACCAGTTTCCATGTTTAAATCCACAAGAATCATACATGGCATAACAGCTTATCATGATAATGAGATTTTGAAAATGGATGTCAAAACAACATTCCTTAATGGGAAACATCAGGAAAATGTCTATATGACACAACCATAAGGGTTTGTTACATAAGGTGATGCCAAATGGGTTTTCGAGATTCATAAATCCATTTATAGATTAAAGGAATCATCTAGATCATAAAAAATTCAATTTGATGAATCCATAAAAGAATTTGGTTTCATTAATAATGAATGTGATCCATGTGTTTATAAGAACTTTAATAGGAATGCAGTCATTGTCCTAGTAGTATATGTTGATGAAATATTGATAATTCGAAATGATGTATCAGTCTTATAGTCAGTTAAGGACTCGTTGAACAAATGTTTCTCCATGAAGGACTTGGGTGAAGCAACCTAAATTCTGGGGATCAATATCATTCGTGATAGATCCAAGAGGCTTCTTGGACGAAGTCAGGTTACATACATTGACCAGATACTAAAGAAATATAGAGTGGAAAAATCCAAGAGGGGGTTGGTTCCAGTGTCACATGGCCTATATCTTTCTAAGAAAATGTGTCCTCAGACACAATAACAGAAATAAAGAATGTATAATATCCCTTACGCTTCAGCTATAGGATCTGTCATGTATTCCATGTTAGGTACCAGGCATAATTTTACCTATGCCCTGAGCATGGTATGCAGACATCAAGAAGATCCTAGAGAACAGTATTGGACTGCTTTTAATACTATCCTTAAGTATCTGAGAAGAACTAAAGATATGTTCCTGGTGTATGGAGGAGACGTGGAGCTTGTTATTAGAGAGTATGTTGATGTTGGTTTTCAGACAGAATAAAAGGATATGATGTTTCAATCCGGATATGTTTTTTGTCTCAATAGAGGAGTTGTGAGCTAGAAGAGTTCAATGTAGCCAGTTGTTGTTGATTCTATAGAAGAGTTTGAATATATAGCGGCTTCTCATGTAGCCAAGGTATCCATCTAGATTCAGAACATTTTCCAAGATCATAATGTGGTACCTAGCAGTAAAGATCCTATCTTGATGTATTGTGAAAATAGTGCAGCGGAGGTTCTTGAAAAATAACCAAGGTCACATTAATGTATAAAGCACATACTCGGGAAGTATCACCTATTGAAGGAATTCTATCAAATGGGTGAATTTTCAGTGAGAAAATTGTCCACAAAAGAGAACATGGAAGACCCCATGACTAAAGGCCTATCTCATCATAAGGATGAATATCCTATGAGAGTTGGTGGGTTAAAGGTTGTTAGTAGTTGGCTCTATTACAAGTGGGAATATATTAGATTTGGTAGCCTAGAACCAAATACTTTTTACTTTATTCATTAATGAATACTTTATCACATCTTGATTGTTCTTCTGTGTTACAATGCATGTGATAATTTCTTAAGGATAAGTATTTCATTAAAGGGTCATAGCAGATCCATATTATGATGAGAACCAGGAAGTGCCATAACATTGTTCTTGTATATATGTTCTATGGTAAGATGACGATATTAGAGGGACACAAATAATACAATCCATTATGGGTGAGGACTCATAAAACTTTGAGGCACCTTCTCATGGTGTGTGCCCTTGGTAATGTCCAGGAGGATATTATGATAACGATACCCACTAGTAGGAAATCCACATTTCATAGTGTCATTGGATGTTCCTATCAATGGATGTGTGTATTGGTTCTTAGACTTAAGATTATTATTAATGGGTATTACAAATCACACACTTAGTTGTATTGTCGAAAATTGTGATGACACACTATTCGCAGTGAGGTAGGATACGTTGGCTGCATCATGAGTGATACTGTATTAATAGATAATGTGAGAAATGATTTGTCCCTTCTATTCCATAACGGAAGTATATATCTCAGGCCCGTTGATGGAATTGATATAACCTAAATAAATCCATGTCCATGGTGAGGAATTAGCATGTTCAATTCCAGGAAGTCAATGAAATAAAAATCGAACAAATGGGTTGATGGCACCAGCATACAACCCTCTTGATTTGAGATATTGTGAGAAATGGATTACATTAAATGGTATGTGTTCTTGGGAGGTGACATGTCATTGTGGCATTAACTTATTTCTCTATGGGTTCCTTGGTGTGTTCCAAGATGCTAACCTTGGACTTTCGGTAGGCTCTGCCTAATGCCACTAAGAAATAGGCCTAATGGGTCACACACTAAGTGTGTCCAAGTATCGCAATTAAATATTAATTTAAAAAATTGAATAAATATTATTCCTCTCTATGATTTAATAATTATTCCATAATGCTAGATCACATTTATTTCCCCACTAGTTATTCGAGAGAATATATTGTGGGTGAAATAATATAATTATTAGCCAGTAATGCAGTGATATTTATTTTAGAAATAAATAGTAATTATTCAAGGTCTAAAAAATGTAGTGGAGAAAATAAAGAAAAATGGTAAATTAAAGTACAAGTCATGTAGTTTTTTCTGTGAATTTATGAGAAATAATATAAATTTTTTAATTAAATAATATACAGTTTAATTCTATTTGTGCATGTCATGTAATAACGATAGTAAACTATTATTATTAGACATGGGGTATTACTAAGAATGAAATGAAATGAATAAATTCTTTTGGGTAATTGATTCATTATATATTACATGTAATTAAAAATCCAAATTATATATTTCTCATTAGCATTGAAATTTTTTTGGGGCTTGTGCACAATGGATCCAAGAACACTCTCAAGATTTGAGAGAGAGATCATCCTCCATCGGATCAAGGTGATAAAAGGAGGACATAGCTAGCGAAGGAACTTCGTCACTAGCACCTAGATATCCCTTTGACGGCATCCAGAGATACGTGGAGCATGTGTGGATCACCGCTAGAGGAATCCTTCACATGGATTCTAAGACGGAATGATTGATCACATCGGATCGTGACAAGAAACATCAACGAAGATAGAATTCTATCGAGGTAATTCTTGTCAATTAATAATATTAATTATAACCAACATATGATGATCTTGTATATGGTTCTAGGACTCCCCTGTTTTTTGGTTATATATTCTATTCATAAGATCCATCATTTTATTGTCGTGATGGATCTCAGATTCATCATTGTTAATGTTAAAATTAAAGTTGGGCACACCCACCAATGCGCTTCTGCTACGCCCAGAACCTACGTCATATGTATGTCTCTGAGTTACCCCACGTAGTTTTTAGTGCAATCATGTTAAGTATGTCTTCAATAAAGAAGTTGGTTTTCCTAATTAAATTGTAATGTAATGTAAATAATTCCCAAATACACTATAATTATCAATATTTCAGGTTTTATTAAGATTAATATTATGTAATAAATCATGAATTAATGTGTAATAAATAAAATGGTTGTTATACCCACCCACCCCGTCAAACAATGTAGTAGTGATTCTTATCTATGATGATGCACCCCAAACCCCGCCAAGAATTTAATTATGATGGTGAACCAACAATAAAATATAACTCCTCCATTACACAATGACATGTGGGAGGAGGACCAAATTTTTTGTTCCAGCACACCCATGTCTCTTTTCAGATGCCCAACAAATAGTTCTTGTGAGGAACTTGTTGCACTATAAACCCAATGCACTACAAAATAAGAATGAAATCACCAGGAAAAAATAAATGTTATTTCACCCATCCATAAATTAAAAAATGATGATAGATGGTTAAATTTGGGGTTTTAACACAACAATCACTCTTTGAAGGATTTCTAATAGGTGATACATACAAGGAGATGAACCACCTACCACATGAAACATGATATAAACTCGTATTCATAAGGATAATTTTAGACCATAAAATAACAAGCCACAAGACAAAAAATGTAAATAAAATGTTAAAAAAAATTATTCTTCAACCCGTAAAGTTAAAATTGTTTATGAAACTGTCAGATTAAACAAACATCAATTAATGGAAACTAAGAAGGACATCAACCCAATCAAGATTCCACCACCGATCAGAAGTCCACCGGTGTCCTAATCCCACAAACCTCTAACCACACGAACCCCCACAATTATCTTTCAGGATCTCTACATCATTGCATAGATAAATTCTGGAAAATTAATGAAATATGAATATATCCTCATGGACACCAAGTGTCACTTCCAGTCAGAAACCAATACACCACCTATCCTATAAACACCATCGCCTAGGAATGTCATCATAAATTCACCACTAATGAGATATCACCACAAAAATCATCAATCCAAAGCCACTTGGAATATCCAAAATTATTTAAATTGGAATCAGTCAATTTTGGGGGATCCATAAACTATAATAGATCAGGGGAAGATGGAATCCATGAAGGACACTTCATGAAAGTATAACCCTATGACTCTGATGCTTGATTTGGCATGGAAATGGAAGCAGGAGAAGACTTTTGAGTATATTTTTTAATGAATCTTCAACCCATTTTTATTGAAAGGATATTGATATTGAATAAAACCCAAAATCCCCACTGAAAAAACTAAGAGGATAAGATCCATTATTTGGAGATATTAGAAAAGGATATAAGGGAGATTCGTTTAAACAGAAGACTGAGGAGGCATCTCAATTGAAAATAATCTCCTACAACTGCAAATATTTATTTATTTATTGAATGAGTGAATAAAATAATTATATTTTTTTACATAATTTTTTTTAATATTCATGGTTTCATAAATGTCGAGAAAGGATGGGTCAATTTTAAGGTCCCATGAGAATGATATATTTTATTTAATATCATTCAAATATATTAATTTGTTTAATAAATGATATTTTTATATACATGAGTTATCACATGTCAGGGAATATGTTATTATTATTATTATTGTTATTATTTGAGATGATAATTATATTATAGAGGATATTTTTTGATGGAATTTAATACAACTATCAAATATTTAACCATAGTTGTATATTCCATTTTACAAAATTTTCTTTGGTTTTATGAATTATTATGTTCAAACTTTTTCCCCTTGAGAATTTTATCAATTACATGATAGTCTCTCAAGAACCCTATCAAGAATTAGGAAAAAAATTCCGTCTTAGGATTGAGGGAAAAAGAGAAGAATTTTTCCAAGTCTAAAATACTTTTTATTGTGATAATTAACAAATGATGCAAGGCAACCAGATCAACTCTTCCAGCATTCAAAATACCAATAATGATGTTCCATGATTCATAGATCAAGTGTGGATAATTATTAAATAATTGTATTTTATATTTTTTTCACCATAATTATGATATGGTATGAGCAGCTACCAGATTGATTAACAAACAACAGAAGAAATATCATGCAAAGAATTTTTTTTTAAAATTAATTATAATTTATCTGTGGAAACCTCATCAATATTAAAAATATGGTGTTTCTTTAAAAATGTTCTTAAAATCTATTATGTTTAAATAAATGAAAAATATTTTTGGGAATGGTTATAAATTCTTCTTCTGTAACACCATGATATTTTATGATGTATTTCTCTTTAAATAATTGTATTTTATTGATAGCTTTCATTACACACAACACATAGTTTTAAAACATGATTTTTTTGAAATACTTGTATGTTATTATCATATAATTTTTGATATCATAATTTATATATTGTCTTAATTTTAATTTTTGGGTTTTTTTCTAAAAGTATTTATTTTTTAGTGAATTGTGAACAGTATAGATTTTATAAAAACTGTCATTTATTTTAGTTAAATAAATTAACTTATAATTCAAATTATATTGTGGATTTTGTATTAAAGTTATATTTGATAAATATTATTTTAAATAATATAATTTATTAATTTTATGTTATCATTTTACATTATTTTAAAATAAGTTATTTTTTAGGCCTTAAAATGCATTTATTTTGGAATATCATTTTCTTCATATTTTTTGGGGTCACTTTCAAATTAGTACAAGAAAAATATAATATTTGAATTTTATAAAATAGAATTTTTATTTTGAATTTTTAGGTTTAATTGTTTTAAATATTCCAATTTTATTTTTAGTTATTATGAATAGTAAATGTGGTGAAATTTATCCCCTCATTAAAAGTTAAATAAAGTAATTGAGTTTAAAAATAATGTGATAACGCATTAAGAAAATATCTAAAATTTTATTTTATTTCATTTTATGACATTAATTTTACCAAAGTTGTACTAAATTATTATATTATTCATTTTGGCGTCCTATTCCTTTGATAATGAACTTTATGTCATTTTGTGTAAAAATATACACAATGTCACTCTCTTTCCTTTAAAATTATCTTATATGTAAATATCAGTTTAGCAATATTTTTGAATGAATTTTACAGATTATTTTGTGCATGATAAAATTATTTTTATGATGGTAATTAATTCCTAATTTTTATTTATTATATAATTAATTTAAAATATCATACAATGCTAACATTGTGCTTGTGTAAGTAGTGGTGAAATCAAATTAAATAATATTTAAAAAAACTAAAATAATGTTTTAGAGATGAATTATGTCTCAATAAGTGTTTTATTTTTAATATTAATGTACTATTCACCTTTAAAAGGATTATATGATAATTACATCATTCTATTTATGTTTGGAATATGAGATAAAATGAATAGTGTCCAAAATGATATTAATGATATTTTATGAAAAAAATATTTTACTACATTTAAAAAAAAAATTGAAATTGAAAAATAAGTATCATAAATGGTTTATAATCACATACATTATCTATTTATGAGAATAATGTTACATTATAAGATAAATTATAACCCTTTAAGATTGAAAATGTTATTACTGTGGTTAAGGTTAAAATTGTTTAACAGAGGAGTTAAAACAAAATAAATGGTTTCAAATAAAAATTAAGACTACAATTTTTTTAAAGTTATTTCATACATATAATATCTTAGATTCAAATTTCATGCCCCATCATACCAAATTCACATGAAACTAAATTTATAATATTTAAATCTTTTTTTAATTCCATGTGTGTCCTTCCATTCACAATATAAAGCCACCACCTCTCCTCTACTATATAAACAATATAGATCCAATTATATCAATCAAAACCTACCAAAAACTCTTTTAAATATCCTTATATATGTTATAGAGGTTTTTGTTCCAAAAATACAAGACCTGGGTCTCATAAATGTAAATCTAAAGGAGCTCTTTCAAAGAAGAGGTAATCATATTCACCAAGAACATTCCTTTTTCTCATTCTATTACCACATTAAATTATGTCCTAACCATTAAAATATAATAAAACCAGTATATATAATATAATAATATTATATTTTTTTATTAAATATTGATTATCAATCGTTTTATCCATCAAATGGGAAATAAAAAGATTTCTCATGTGCCTGATGGACTACCGTCACACGAACGATGTAATGTTTTTTCATTAGCAACTAACTTGGCTTGTCATGATGATTGAAATAATGAATATATATGATAATTAGTATCTGTATATAATATTTATGTATAATATATCTTCTATTTTCTACCCTTCCAAAACATAGTAAATTATAACGTTTTACCTACGTATGTACAACCTACCATCTCCAAGAAGCGATACGATTTTCTTTTCCTGTTAATTTCTCACAAGTGATTCTTAAAATTTAAATAATTGTTATTTATAATTATTATTTTTATTATAATAATTATTTAGATGATATAATCATGTTCATGATACAATTTCCTTAACTACTAAATCAAAACACACATGAATAACGAATTTGTTAACACCTAAAATAATGAAATAAATTAACGATTGTTAACAAAAAACTAATAAGAGGTTTTAAATAGATAATATATTTTATATTAGATCTTTATATGGTTCTATTATATAATAATAATATATTTAAATTTATTATACATGATATTTAAAAAACTCACGAGGCCATTCAAAATGAGGTTAGTGATTTCTTCTCAATTTCCACTCTATTGAGGCATATTTTTTTATTATACACCTATTTTATTTTATGTGGTATATATATTGTACCTTTTATGTATTTAACATGTACATATATTTATTAATGATAAAAAATGTATCAATTATTTTTTAATAATTTAAGGGGTTAGAATTTAAAATTTACCAAAGTGGTAAGAATTCATTTATAATCATATTTTTTGGATTTCTATTTTTTCATTGAATGAATATTATAATATATTATTCGTTAACTCTGTATATTTTATTATCCTATATATATTTAAAAAAATTCTATGTATTATTTCAATTTTACAATATTTTTCACATAATTAGCAAATAAATTTTTAAAAGGAGATGCAATCATATTTCTATTTTGATAAGATAATGATTTCTTGGATATCTAAATTTTGAAAAATTGTGTTACAAAAGTTATATTTATTCACTCAAAATATTCATTAAAGACATTTAATATTATACTTTAATTATTTTATTTTTTTAAGGTAAAATTTCTAATTTTTTTGAATTGTTCATTTTTAACATTCTTTATAAAAAATCAAATGGAATGTTTATTTGTAATTTACATCTAATTTACATATTTTCCAGCCGCCATAACCCTTTAACACTTTTTTTCTTATTATAAAAGTTTCAAATGGTTTCACAAAGAAAAAACGTTAATTAAATATTACAATAATGTTTTAATTACATTTTATTTTATTCTATAAAGGATTTGATTTTGTTATAGAGCCTATATTTTTGATGAATTGATGGCCATATTTTATCACATATCAATTTTGTGGTCATTAAATTTATCTTAAAACATTAAATTTATGGTGATTATTGGGAATTATATTTCACAGAAATATCCATATTTTTTGTATCTTGGATATGATTATTTCATAAATAGTATTCCATTTCTATATTGAATGTTTTACATTGAATGTTATTTTATTGACAACGGTAAATTTTAAATTCCATATTCCTTATCAATATGGATATTTTTTAATAATAGATATTGATTATGAATTATATTTATCATTTAATATATAAGGAAGGAATTGGAAAAGAAGTGATTGGTGGGGACCAATTATAGATTTCCCCTTGATGAATCAATGAGTCTTATGAGAAAAACCAGATGTTTATCTTTGTTTAATGGGTTTTTGGTGTGTACCTATCCATTGATTAAATAGTATTAGGATAAGTACATGGTAGAAAATATATAATGATGTCTGATATTGTGATGTACTACATTGAGTATTTCTTTCATTGATATTTTAGTTATTATTATCAATGACATTAATACATTTAAATTATTGATGGATTCATTTATTGGGGAAGTTATTATTTAAATTGAATGGTTTTTAAGTTATTTACCATTACCATATGAACTATTCCTTATTTAATCATGATACATTTCACTGTATGTAACCCTAACATAGCATCTTAGTTCACCCTTTATTATTTTTATTTTCCTAGGATATGAAGAAGGAAATAATGAATAATATCACGTATTAAATAATTTTTCGTTTGCTATGTATTTTTATATTTCCAATATAATATGACAATAACATTTTTATCTTGTTTTACTAGAAAACTAAATAGATTGATATTGTATTATGATATCCCATGTTTTTTGTACCAATGTGATAAAGTTTGAATAATATCATGGTTTCTAGAGTTGGGTTTCAACAGTTGGTATCAGAGCCAGCTTAGTAAAATAATTGGGAACTAGGTGTTAAATAAACATTTCTTACATGAGAATTATGATAATATTTTACAGTAATTTAAAAAATTTATCATTAAAGGTATTTTTATTTTATTGATCCATATTCATGATTATAATGAGATAAGTTAGTGTGTACTATTATTTGGTGATAGTGACTAATGGATGAAAGGGGATCAATACTTGTAGAAAATATTCTGATTTCCCTACTAATAAAGACAATACAGTTAGTGTTTTAATTTATAATATCATAGACATATTAAGGTAGCTGACTCGGGTTATGATGAATAACATTTCCCCTAGAGAGAAACAAACTATTCTATAGTGTGATTCACCTATACTGGATCACTTCATGTGATATAAGACTCTATTTTTAATTGAAATACTAATCAATATATAGCTGAGAAATGGATTAAGTATCTCAAAATGATATTCCTTGATTTGGGATGTTACATTCTATTTTTTTTCAATTATTCTACGATAGTCCACCGGTGAGAGGATCTGAATTACCAATGGAAGTTACTTCCATCACATGGGTTTTACAATATATTAATCAGAGATATTTTTCCCAGATGGTTGGGGGAAGAAAAACATTGATGATATATTAGAAATGTGAAACGGGTGGGGTGTGGTGGGGATGAAAAATATTGCATGGGTTTGATCCCTCAAGGGTTTATCTTTAAAATCCCATATAGAATGTGAAAAAATAAAGATAATCCTACCCTAACCAACATAAGACCATGGGTAGCCCATGAGATTCCATGCATTTATAAAAAATAAAAAATTTAATTATATTTATATAAATAGTATATTTTATCTTCTGTATGTGCATAAACCCTTGAATAAGCGCACACTGATAGATTAATTTCTTCCATTTCACACCAACTACCACCCATGTCAACATCCCTAATTACATCATTATATATTTTCCCCAATCTCACTCAGTTTGATATATATTATTCTATTGAATTTGATATCCATAATGGTTGACCAACTTAATTTTTAGTTTTCTTTGTTTTTGTTAGGTCTCATTGGTGTCCTTTGGTGGAAACTCTAGTTGACCTCAGGATCAGTCTACATGGGTGAATCAGTTTCAATCTCAAAGTATAGGTCAAGACCTCATATCCAATCTCGATTCCATTTGTTTTTATGTAATACCTCTGAATAATCTTTTCTTATGTTCATGGAAGATCAGGTGTCTTCCACATCTCTTCAAACCCTTGGTTTGAGATCCACGTTTTCCTAATCATAATTATTTTGAATTGTGAAATATCCTACTCATACATGAGGTGAATCATAAAATGATGAGCATACTGCATATCTATATTTTTTGAAGTAAATATTAATATGAAACACACCCACCAACTCTTTCATGGTTTTGGAAGTGGCATTCCAGGAAAACAATCAACACATCCAGGATGGCGTCGCGAAATTAATCACCAGATTGAATTCCATAACCCCCTCCCCTGAAATTATTTATTTACCATCAATGTGTGTTTTTCATCCAATAAGATCATTTCCAATGGATTCAGCTTCCCACCTATGTGGTATACACATTAGGAGCATCCCTTCACAAAGCTAGTAGATTCAATGTTCTCCAGCCAAAACCCTAACCACAAATCCCATAGGTAGCCTGTGTTTTATATTTTTTACTGCCTTCATTGCAGATAAGATATGAGGGTAACTTATTGAGACTGAAATAATTTCACTGAAATCATTGTTTTCTAAAATTAGGCCCATGGGTAAGCCCGCACACACATGGGCTTACCCACCTTGGTCAACATCTTCATGGTCTAAACCCACATAATCCCAGACTATATATAGTGAAAATTTTTAGGCCCACACCGATCTGCATATTCCTCATTTCCATGAAGTCTATGGTCCATAACTCTATTTTTAATTACTAAGATATATGTATTGTAAGGGAGTTTGTTGATTTATTTCCATAAGAGTTAAATATTCTTCCCTCAATTCATTAATTTCAGTTTTCAATAGAACCCATGCATAGTGTTACACTAATTTCCAATAATCTATATAGAATAATCTAGATTGAGTTGTAGGAATTGAAGAAAAATTTAAATGATAGACATGATATGAGATTTATTTAGCCTAGTGCATCACCATGGGGTGAACATATTCTTTTTGTTAATAAGAAAAATGGGTTAATTCATAATTTCATTGACTATTTCGAACATAACAAGATCAAAATTACATATAAGTATCCTCTTCCATTTATCGGTGACTATTTTGATCAATTAAGATGAAATCAATAATTTTTAATGATTGATCTTATATCTAGATATTATCAGTTGTGGGTTAATAAGGAGGGTGTACACCATACAACCTTTCATGGAAGGTATAGTCATTATGAAAAAATAATAATTACATTTGGACTTACCAATTCTCTTGATATCATCTTAGATTTAATGAATAGTGCATTTTGATAATACCTTGATCAGTTTGTGGTAGTATTTATAAATGATACCGTTATATATTTAAAGATAATGGAAGAGAATTAATGGCATTTAAGGATTGTGTGAATGATAGTATGTAAAGAGAATCTATTCTACAAATTTACCATGTGTGAATTTTGTTTAAAAAAATAATCATTATTAGGTTATATATTTTCAATATTTTGTTTATTAGTGGATCCTTCAAAGTAAAAAGTTGTTGAGAAATATCCTAGATGGACTATGATAACATAGATCTATTATTGGGATACATGGATAATACTGATGATTTCTGAGAGATTTCTCACAACAATATAATCCATTCATGATGTTGATCCATAAGGGATCCAAGTTCATTTGAAAAAATGGATTTAAATATAATATCAAATAGATTACATGATGGATTGTCAACACACATGTTCTTTCACTACCCTACAATAGAGAAGGGTTTCTGATATATAGTGATACATCAAAGAAAGAACCAATATTCATCTTCATATAAAATGATGTTGTTATATATTATTCCACTCACCAAATTAATATTCCAGAAAAAAATAATCGACCTGTGATTTAGTGTTGGAAGCGGTAATTGATTCATTAATGAATTGAGGAAGTATATATATGGTTAATCGTTTGATATATAAACTGGTCATTAAATATTTAAGTATATATTTACACAAAAACTTGTGAATATATACCAAATAATATGGTTGGAGTTGATCAAAGATTAAGACTAGTCAATATATTACCACCTCAGGTAGGCGAAAAATGTGGTTAATTATTTGAGTTGGAATGATTGTGATAGTTTTAAAACATGAGGATGGAAAGAGACCTAATATTTTTGGATTTACAGAATTTGGATTTTTAAATAATTGAATGGGGGAATATTATCTTTCTCATATGAGTGTAAAACCATCTATCCATGAGAGTATTAAGAAGGCATAGAAGGAATACATGAAGTTACAAAATAGGCTGAGGAATAGTCCTATGTTCAACAAATATCATTATCAAATGATAAGATTTAGAAAATGATAATGTGTTCAATCAAAACCAATTTAAAGAAGGATTTGTTGGAAGAAACTCACAGGTCATAATTGTAAATTCATCCAGCAATTATAATGATTTATAGAGATATAAAAGATTATTTCTAAGGGTGTTAGAATAAAAATATTACATAGTATATATCATGTTTCATACCATGGAAAATGTAAAGGCTGAGAGATAGATGTATGAGGCGATTCCATAATAGAAACATGAAAACTTCACCATTAATTTTTTCATTGGACTCCACAAAACAATCTATAGGGTATAATACTATTTTGTTTTTATTCAATAAGCATATGTAATTAGTGATTGTTTCCCTATTACAGGGAATATATATATTGATTAGCTTACTGGGTTTTACATTAATGAAGTTGGTAGATTCCATAGAGTTTCATTCTCTATCGTATCTATTTAGCTTCTAAGGATGACCAAAATATTATAGATAAGCCTTTAGTAGGCTATGGATACAGAGTTGAGATTTTTTACTTATTATCACCATCAGATAGATTTCTAATCTAAGAGGAAGATAAAACTTCTAGAATACATGTTAATATCTTTCTATATGTATTTGAAATGTGTTCGGGATCAACACATTTCTTTGGAATAATTTTTTGAATAATATTTTTCACTCGAGATTTCTAATGCCTCCTTGCGAATACCTATATGGAATGATGGGTATAACTCCATTATATATAGATTCATCTGGAGGAAGAAAGCTATCAATACATAATCTAGCTATGTAAATATCACAGAATGTTTGATCCACTCAATATGATATAAGGGCATCTCAAAGTCAACATAAAATTTGTGCTAACAATCATCAGTGACATATAGAGTTTTATGTTTTTGGAAAATTATTCTTATGGGAATCTCATTAGAATAATGCTATGTGATTTTGAAATAATGTAATGATGATTCCTAAATTTATCCATCCGATAGTAATTATTGATCATATTGGGATGGTATCTTATCACTTTGAAATGCATCTAAACCACTCCTAACTTCATGATGTCTTCCATGTATCTCTATTGTGGAAGAACATACCTGATCCTATACATATACTAAACTCAGAGTTCATACCATTAAAGCATCATTTGTCTTATTTAGAATAAATGGTGGACATTCTGTATTGTATATATAAACTACAATAAAATAAGACCACACATTTGGTCAACGTTTTGTGAAAAACCCATAAATTTGAAGAAGCTACATGGGAACCTGAGGATGTGATGATGAAAAAGTATCCTTTATTGGTTATATTAGAGTTAGAAAAATTTTAGGGTAATATTCTAATAAGGGGGTTATAAATTATCACCCTATGATTTTATGATAAATTTCTTTTTATGTAATATAATTTCATTGATAGCTTATTTTAAAAACAACCATGAGATTAAATAAACTAGGAAAATAATTAAAATATCTTTATGTGATAGTTATATCATTTTTGAAATCAATATCTAATTATTATCATTAGTTTAATTTTTTAAAATATTCAGAAAAATTATTTTTCAGTGAACATTGAAATATACTTATTTGTGTAAACATGTCATATATTTTCCTTAAATAAAGTAATTTAGAATTCGCATTCTATTTTATATTATTTATTAAATTTATATAAGATACAATGGATTTAATATAATATAATTAATTTCATTTGGATCATCATTTTAGATGATTTTGATATAAGTTAATTTTTATGCCTAAAAATGCATTTTCCTAAATAACCATTTTTATAGCATTTTGAGGGTTTATTTTCACAATTTAGTTATGAAAATTATTAGATATAAATTTTATAAAATATATTCCATATTTAGAATCAATATTTTGAATGTTCGTAAATATTTTCCTTTTATATATAGGCATCATGAATAGTAATAGTAATAAAATTTAACACCTCAATAAAGGGTAAATCGGGTAATTATGGTAAAAAATAATTTGATTAGGAATTAATAATATATAAAACACATTAATTTATTTCATTTAATGATATTAATTCCACCATAGTCATCCTATCATTTAATATACATTATTTTTGTGCTATTTTCTTTTACTAATGACAATTATATTATTAAGTAATGAAAAATAAAAAATATTACTTGCTTTCCTTTAAATTTATATTATATTTACACATGTGGATAAAAATAAATTTTTAATCAATATTAAAGGTTATTTTTTTCATAATGAAACTATTTTAATGATGTTAATTATTAAAAAATTTCAAGTATTATATAATTACTTTAAATTATTATACAATGATGACATAGTTATTATGAAAGCAGTTGAAAAATCAAGGTAAATGATTATAAAACATTAAACCTAAAATGTGTTTTGGTTGAATTATCATTCTAAAAGAGTATTATAGTTAATAAAAATGTGTTATTCATGAATAAAACGATTATATTCTAATTACATATTTTTATTTTTATCTTTAAAGTCAAATTAAATTAATAGTTTCATAAATAACATTAATGATGTTTTATGAAAAATGATATGTTATTAAATTATTTAAAAATCATAAAAAAATATTTAAAGAAGAAAAAATATGATTATAAATTATTTAAATATTCATCCCTTGTCCATTTATGATTAATATATTCCATTATATGTAAATTTATAACCCTTTAAGGTTGAAATTTTTTTTAATGATATTAAGGTAATAATTGTTTAGAGGATGTGTTAAACACAAAGATAAGGTTTAAAAATACTCATTAAAAAATCAAATTTTAATTGGCTGAATATATTTCAACGATATACAGAATTATCTTCAAATTTTTATCCACAAGGTTCCAAATTTTCATGAAAATAAATTTAATAAATTGAAATATATTTATTAATTCTATGTGTGTCCTTTCATTCACAATATAAAGGCACAATGTCTCCTTTCATATATAAACAACCTAGAGAATAACATCTATACAAGGAACAAAAAAAAATCTTCTATGCATCATGTTCTAAGTTTTAATGGTTTTGGTATTCCAAAAATACTAACCTTGGGTCCCTTAAGAGGATATATAAAGGAACGCTTTCAAAAAAAGGTAATCATCTACACCGAGCATTTTCATTTTTCATATTCTTTTTTCACCTTCAATTATGTTATAAAAATTCCAATATAATATAATAAGTACATCAAATATAATTTTTTGTTAGTTTATTACATAATAATTATTCATCTCCTTCTCCATCAAATAGGGAATAATACCATCACTCATCTGTATAGTAAGCTACCCCCTTATAAAGGTATGTAATTGTTTTCCATTACTGCCTTTCATGGATTTCATAATTATGAAAATAATGAATATATTTTTGTAATTATGAAGTAATTATAATTACATAAGTATAATGCATTATCTAATTTTTCACAATAATCATTGATCTATGAGAAAATTAATTATTTATAACACCTAGTAATTATAAGTATCATTGCATGTGGGGATCATTCCAAGAGATAGAAAATTGTTTGAACAAAATGAAAATAAATTAGAAAATAGAGAATATAGTAGTGGGTGAAATTATTGTGCTGAAACTGACAGATCAAATTTTGGAATAGGAAAATAGGTCCATATTCAGATGATGAGAAAGAGGAGAAATAATGTAAAAGAACTTCATGAAATAATGTAGGGAAAATCTGTTGGTCAGTAGTATTATTTAGGTATGTGTTTCCTTTTATTTTATTTTCATCTCACCTAAGGTTAGTCACAATATTACTAGGAGAATTTTCTATTCAACTTTATCAAGTTTCCATTCTGTATGTGAATAGAGACATTGGTTTCTCAGCTAAAGACTTCTCTTACCCACACATTAAGGAACCCTGGTAGCCCACCCTTATGCAATTTTTCCTCTTCTATGTTAAACATCCAAATATAAAGTTATTTATAAATAAAATAACCAAAAAATATCCCATTGAGTTTGGATAGTTGAAGATCATTATTACTTAGTTAGTGAGAAAAGGGTGTATTCCAACAACTCCTTACACCCGAGTGAGGTAATAATGACTACCAACACAACACCATTCCCCCATTACTATGTTTACCAACCAAAAGAACAAGGTATCCATTAAATTTGAGAGTTATTTAGTTATAATTTAAGAGAATAATAATATAAATACAAACATTTCCCACATAGGATCTTCAAAATAAATCAAAGACTATGATAATAGGCCAACTTCCTTCCTGTTACCTTCAACCCTTACTATCTTCTACTCTCGACACTGACTTCTTATTATCTCATGAGTGTCTGAGGGTGTCATATCATGGTTTTTTTTCTTTTTTATATTCATATTACCATATATTAATTTCCATTTCTAACATTTTAAAGGCTGCATACCTCTCGATTTTCATTTAAAATATTCTACCTACCTCATTGAGACTGTTATTGGCCACCTCACACGAGTTTGAAGGGTAGAGGTTCTAGCTAGCCAGCAAATAGGACATTCATCTTCATGAACAAAGTAGTTTATTGGACACATAATAATATGGGTCAACATAGCTTTCTTATCTATGATGTTTTTTCATCGACATATGTGATATCCCACATAGAAATATTTTATGTGTTATTTCTATTTGACATAACATATTGTTAAAATAACTATTTCTGAATGATGTTGTTGAATGGTTCACATACCTGTATTTCTATTTAGTTGATTTTATTTACCTAGCGATCTCCCCTCAAATATTATATTTAATTTATGTAGCTGATTCATTAATGTATGCATCTCTGACATAGTTATATCCTTTTATAGAGTTGGTTGGTCCCACATAGCTGAAGCTCGATGTTAGTGGTTTTGGTTCATGTATCCAACTAAAAATGTATCCTTTATTGATGTATGTACTTCTCTTGATGTATTTGATTCTTAATTTAGTATACTAGTCCACATAATTAATTTTAACTTCTTCTTCAGTTCTTCCACCGAATTCAAAATGGTGTGCATCATAGGAGTAATGAGCCGATCTTTTGTGAATAAGATTCTTTTCCTTTTAATGTATTATATAAAAAACATTATCCCTTTTTTTATTGGGTTTAACTGACCATTATGTATCTTTACTGTTGATAATATAGTCATTGAATAGTGAACAAATGACTGATATAAATATAAGGTTTTAAAAAAGAATCCTTTTGACACTGAAAAGGGAGAGGATGGCCTCATCTAGTAGACTCGATTCGTATGAAGACCATTTGTCAGAGCACAGAAAAGAATTAGAATAACTAGGATTCTCTCTTGACCAATACCAAGATGAGATTCAAAACGTTAATCTTGAATGGAATCTCTTAAGAGAGAAGTTAATGTTAATAGAGATTACCACTCAAACGATGTTATCTGATCTGCCCCAAGAGTCTGTCCCCATTGCACACCATACCCATATGACTTATGTGGGTATTATAAGAGGTTATATAATTAGGTATTAGTTACTTATTTCATAATCAATTTTATAAATAAAAGTCTTATTCCATCAATTACTTTATAAGAATAATCTTTCTTAAAAAATGATCAATTTGATAAATTGGTTTTTTGGATAAAAATAGTACTTTTGAGGAATATAAAAATTATTATATTAAACTAAAGTTTTTATAAAAAAATATTATAAAATAATTTCATATAAATTATTATTATATGATTTCCTTATCTATAATCGATTAGGTAATCATTTTGATAACAGTTTCATTATTTATAAGATGAAACATAAACTGTATTTTTAAATTATTTATTTTAAAGAATAAATGAATTTATAAAATAAAAATTATTATTATAATATATTATTATAAAATTACTTTTATTAATAATAAATTATTATATAACTTTTTGGAATTCAAATATAATTTTGTTCAATGTTTGAAAAAAAAAATTGGTCAGAACCTGAGAGTTTTCAATAAATATTGGTTTTCATATTAAAAGTGAATACTCACATATTTAGAAAATTATTTAGATTAAATAAATATTTTATTTTGAATTAGGATGTAGAAATTATCCAATGGTTAATTTTTCATTATTTTTTGAGACAGTCAAATTTTTGGGTAAAAATTAAATACCATATAAATAAAATACGTGTTTTATGACATCATAATGACCGAAAAATAATTTAATAAATAATATAATGGTTATTTTTTGCCCAATATATGTTTTTCCATTTAAATAATTTTATTTTATACTTTTTCACTTATTTTATGTATCCTTACTTAATCCTCCTAATTGTATAATATATTTTATGATTTAAAATTCATTTCCTTGAGAGTATGACTCACCACCACATAAGCAAGGATAATATTTTAACACATTCATCCATTTGACTAATATAAAAATATTTTCTACTACAATTTGGAAAAACCATGGGAATAATCATTGGAAGGTTTGTGGTTTTGAAAATTTAATTATATAGATTCCAAAACCAAAGTTTGTGAAATTTTAAAGAATTCCCCTCTCCTTTCCTATATAAACCCTCCCAAGATCCCACTTATCCTCACTAAAAATATTTTTATAACTTACCTACTCTACATTGACCTCTGTATAGTCCTCCCAAGGTGCTCCAATCTCTCAATAATCCCCTATTCAAGCATTTGAAGTCACAAACTCAAGTACGTATTTCCATCCATTCTCATTTTCATCCAAGTATCCTTATTTTGTTACAACCTTTTATTTTAAATTAAAAATAATTGGTTATTCTTTTTCACATCCCATATAACACCCTTATTATTGTTTTTATTATGGGATACCTCTTTATCTCTCATTAATACCACTCAAGTACACCTATTTCCATGCCGAAGTTTTTTAAGAGTTATTCTATTTTTCATCTTTCTTCACGTTACTCAATTATGATAGGCCTTATATTTCCAAGTAACATGTATTGGGACATGTATTAATAGGAATTATTACTATAAATTTCATGTATATATGATTAGAGACACCTTTATTTCTCATAAACAATTTTTATGAATTTTAATGTCACGCCATTAGGCTACCAGAATCGTACCACAATTTTCCATGCCAAAAATCATCATGTAGTGAATACCATGCCCATTTCTCTATAAAGGGTATTCACCTTTATACACATATACATATTTATTATATAATTTTATGTATTTTTTCTACATTTCTTTATCATGGAATAAATGATGATGTTGAATTAATCCATGTTATATGATCTATGTTACACACTTAAATATGATATTGAAATTTTTATGAAGGGTGTTCCCTGATAGCACTCCAATGCATTGGGTAATGTTTAATTTCATGATACTCCATGTGAAATGAGGTTTTACTCATGATAATTAATGTTAAATAAGGGTTCACTCATGTTAATCCGTGTGCAATGATCATTGGATCATTCTAACATTAGGTTGTATGTTTTAGACACATTTCCATGTTATGGAAATCATGTTATATCATGACTTTATGTTCATGTTTCTCTTATGCAACATTGATATTCTAGATTATTAACATGTATTGTATTCTTAATGTTAGGCCTTTTTTATTCACTTACTAGTATTTATAGATCACCCATTTCGTATGTATGTCCTTAGGTTATCTCATGCATTGTTAAGTATGATGGAATGAGTTGGTCATGTAAATGGGTTTTTCAATAAAGATGTTGTATTTTATGTATTATATTGTTATGTAATATTTCTAATTTCCCAATACACTAGACCTCCTGATCCTTAGAGTGGAATTATGTTAATTGTTTTGTAATAAATCATGTTTAAGTGTATAATAAAGGGAAGGGTTGTTATAGTTGGAATCCAAGGATATTTTTTGTTATTTTTTGGGATTAGGGTTATAAAACTCTAGTGGTAACTTTATAGATAATAATGAGTATAAGAAAATAATCCCTTAATTTTGGTGAGTATAAAGTAAGTTTTTTATCATGAAAATATATCCATGTCTGGATATGAACAAGTAGAGGTGCCTTTGTTACATATGTATCTAAGGGTAAAACCCAAAAACACTGCTTTGAGCTAGACTCGAAAGGAAACCAGTGCTTTAAAATGGGCCTCGCTACACTCCTAGTTCAACACTCCCAGTGATATTCTTTGGTATATTCATAAGATTATTATGAACCATTATTAAGGGAATAAAAAAATTCCCCAAAGAATATATGTTTCAAATTAGATCATGGATAACTTATATTGAAGCCTATAAATTTATAAGTGAAGGAAATAAATGTAATTTATATTTTATCCATTTTTTAATGGATTACACTTTATGTGTTTAATAAACCTACCCCTAACTTTTCTGTTATTCTAGGAAATGTTCATTAATTAGAGGACTCAGGCTAACAACTGATTTGATGGTCAATGTGATGAATGTTCTAATGAGATTCCCAATCCAATGGGAGTAGGAATTTAAAACATTGTCCTGAAACACTCTAAATTAACTCATGTTTTGAATAGAAACATGGGTCAAGAAGAATTTCCAACCCCCCTATGAAAGAGGAATCCTCAATCGAGAGCTTCATGAGACAAATCCCTCCTACTTTCAATGGATCATATGATCCCTCAATCTTTGAACAATGGATCAACTCCATCGAGAATATCTTCTCTATCCATCAATGTTCCAAACGAGAGAAGGTTCTTATAGATAATTATCTTATGGAGGGTGAAGCTGATCAATGGTGGACATTGATCAAAAATAGAAATCATGAGGAATAGATCGAGGAATTGGAATGAAAGGATTTACAAAAAAAATTCTATAAATATTTCCCTCACACCCTCCGAATTAAGACAGAAAGGTACTTCCTTGCCCTAAAGAAAAAAAGAAGACGAATCCATCAATGTGTCCATGGAAAACATCACAAGTCTTACATGATACACCGCCATAATTGTCCTTACCCCCAAATACAAGGTTTACCACTTCTTCGGTGGGATAAATCCTAGCCAACGAAAATCCCTAGTGATCCACGACTTTGTTAGCTATGAAGAAATTGTCTTATGTTCCCTCAATGTCAAAATTGAGCTTAATGATTCTAAGGGGTATCTTGGTGATAAGAATCAGAAAGTGGAAAGGAATACTTCTCTCATCCCTCAATGAATTGATCATTTTAACAACTACAAAGAAACATGGTACTATGTGAACGAGTACCCTAAGCTAAGTGTTTTCGAAGGCAACCAACAACCTAAAAGGCAGCAAGGATGAGATTATACCATCACTACAACCGAAGAGAATCCCAACAGAGAATTTGTAATAGGTATGCTAGTTATTCATTCATGAATAGTTAATGTAATTTTTTATTTTGGTTCTATGCATTATTTTATATTATCAATGTTTATTAGAACAATCTAAACACCACCACAAGTCATGGAAGTTTAGATGTTTGTGAGAATGAAAAATTTAGAAATTATTGTATCCCTTTAATATAACTACACCCCTATCACAATTTTTGGATTGAAATTTTTAGTGAACCTCGTCATACTCCCTCTGCTGTAATTTTATGCAATTCTTGGCATGGATTAGAATTCCTTATATAGAGACAATATAAATTTCTATGAGAGGGAAATCACTCTCTATATGGAGAATTGACACCTAATTCTTTAAAAGAGCAAGGAAGAGGATGGATATTCTTTTGTAACATCATCTCAATCATGGATATCAATTCTCTATGAGGACATATATCTTTCTCAAAAAATTTATTCTAAGGAAAGAACCACCCTCAAAGACATGCATATTGTGAGAAAATTCACTGATGTGTTACCCAATGAATTACCTGGTCTTTCTCCTAGAAGAGATGTTGAATTAACGATTGATATCATACCTTGGTGATTTTCAATATCTATGACTCCATATAGAATGGTTGTCGTGGAGCTTGATGAGCTAAAGAAACAACTATAGAAGAATCTTGATAAAGGGTTTATATGCCCACGTGCTTCACCATGGGGTGCACCAGTCCTCCTCATCAATAAAAATGATGGGTCAATGCACCTTTTCATTGATTATTGTGAGCTCAAAAAAATCATGATAATCAACAAGTATCCTTTACCATGAATTTATGACTTGTTTGGTTCTCTACTTGGAGCACAATACTTCTCCAAAGTTGATCTAAAGTCAAGATATTACCAAGTAATGGTGAAGAAGGAGGATATCTCCAAGACTTTTTTTCATACAAGGTACGACCACTATAAATTCATAGTAATGCCTTTCAGACTCACTAATGCTCCAGAAATATTCATGGACTTGAGGAATAGAGTCTTTAGATATTACCTCAAAAAATTGTGGAGGTATTTATAGACAATATTTTAATTTACTCCAAAACCAAGGAGGAGAATGTGGAGCATCTATGCACTATACTAGATACCTTAAAAAAGAATGATCTCTATGAAATGTATAGAAAGTGTGTGTTCTATTTTAATGAAGTCTCATTCTTGGGTGATATCATCACACGCAATGTGATATCTATGTGTCGATCCATGAAAAATGAAATTGAGAGATGTCTGAGGCCAACATCTATGACTGATATTTGTAGATGCATTGGGTTAGCTATATAGTATCACTGATTTGTAAGAAATTTATCATGATTTTCAAACCTCCTTAACAAGAAAACTCGGAAGGGAGTCATGTTTTTTAGGAATGATGAATGTGAAGATAGATTCAAGGAGTTGAAATCTTGGCTTATCACTGCACCAATGCTCATCCTACCCACAAGTGGAGAACTTTTCATGGTATTTAATAATTCTTAAAAGAATATACTAGGATATTTGTTGATGAAAAATGAAAAAAAAATTGCTTATACATCAAGGTAATTGAATGTTCATGAGTAGAACTATCCGACACATGATTTGGAGTTGGCTGTATTAATCATCACTTTGAAAATTTGGCAACATTACATTTTTTTGGGAGAAGTGTGAAATATATATGGATCAAAAAATCCTTATGTATATAGTGACACAGAAAGAGTTTAA
Source organism: Viscum album (assembly GCA_963277665.1). Classification (NCBI taxonomy): domain Eukaryota; kingdom Viridiplantae; phylum Streptophyta; class Magnoliopsida; order Santalales; family Viscaceae; genus Viscum; species Viscum album. The sequence goes on from OY728135.1 coordinate 1,019,776,182, forward strand.
TATGTGCTAATGAAAATGGTTAGAGCTGATCAAATATTATGACTGCTCAATCCATTACCACCCTAGGAAATCGAATAAGGTGGTAGATGCTCCAAGTAGAAAGGTCCAAGCAATTCTGCCATTGGTGACAATTGAAAAGGGTCCAATATTGTTATATTTTATGATGATGGAAATGAGAATCATAAATAACAGAACATCATCAATAATCTCACAAATTATTTCTTAATTGTATATTTTGGAAATGTTAAATGATGCTCAGAAGGATGATGTGGGAATTCATAAGAAAGTGGGAGCTATAAGAAAAGGGAAACCCTCAGAGTTCAATGTTAATGAAGAAGGAATTGTGAGATTTTGTTCAAGACTATGTTTTCCATCAAATCTGGAGTAAAAGAATGAAATTTTGGATGATTCACATTGTTTAAATTTCTCTATTCACCTAGGAAACACAAGATGTGTTGGATCTCTAAGAGCATTATTGGTGTGATAAAACAAAGATGGAGGTCACTGAGTATACATCAATGTTTCTGGCATGTCATAAAGTGAAGGCTAAGTGAAAGAAGTCTAATGGGATGATGAAACCATTACCCATACCAACATGGAAATGGGAAAACATCACTATAGACTTTGTCACCATACTTTAGAAGGCATCCAATGGAAACAATTCTATCGAGGATGATTTAGAACGTCTTACAAAGACTGCACACATTATTGAAATTTGAGAGGATTTCCCACTGGATCAACTAGAATTAATATACATCAAATATGTGGTAAGGCTGCATGGTGTACCACTACCGATTGTATCTGATTGAGATCCAAGATTCACCTCTATGTTCTGGAAGAGTCTCCAATATGCTCAGAATACTGAGCTGAACTTAAGTACAACTTATCATCCCCAAACGGATGGCCAATCTGAGGTGACTATCCAAAAAAATGAGGAAAAGTTTAGAGAGTGCTAAATGGACTTGAAATGTGGATCAGATCAACATATTTTTTCGGTTGAGTTCTCTTACAATAACATTTTCCACTCATATGTCCAATTGGATCCTTGTGAAGCACTTTATGTGAAGAAGTGTAGAACACCAGAATATTGGGATGATGTTTTGCTGTGAAAACTTATAGGTCCTTAAATTTGCTAAGAAATAGTGGAGAATGTTAAGACCATCCAGCAACACATTAATGCTTCTCAAAGTTGACAAAAAATCTATAATGAAAATTGTCGATGTGACCTAGAGTTCGATGTTGGAGACATGGTATTCCTTCATATATCACCATGGATGAGAGTTATGATATTTGGTAAGAAGGTAATGCTTAGTCCATGGTAAACCGACCCTTTTGAGATCCTTGATCGCATTGAAGCATTGACATATTGACTATACCTCCTACAAAATATGTCTCGAGTACATGATGTATTCCATGTATCACTATTGAGGAAGTACATACCTGATCTATCACATGTACTCAATCCAAAGGTGGTACCATTAGGGAATTACCTCTCCAATGAAGAAAAGACGGTAATGATCTTAGATCGTAGATAAAAAGTTCAATTAAATAATATGATTTACCTCATCAATGTGTTGTGGAGAAACTGGGAGTTTAGAGAGGCATCATGGGAACTGGAGGAAGTGATGAGGCAAAGTTACCCTCCTCTGTTGTAGTGTGAGAAAAATAAATTTCGAAGGAGAAATTTATTAAAGGGGGAATATTGTAATGACCCAATATTTTATTAATAAATTCTCCTTTCTTTTAATGTCTTATAAAAAACATATACAATCTTTTTTAATGGGTTTAATTGACAATTACATATCATTATCTTTGATAATATAGTCATTAATTAGTGATCACATGACTCATATAAATATAAGGTTTAAAGAAATACTTCTGTTATAGAAAAAGGAGAGGATGGACTCATCTAGTAGACTTAGGTTATATGAAGCTCATTTTCTAAATCTTGTAGAGGAGGTAGAATAATTGGTATTCACTCTTGAAAAAGCCCAATCTGAATTTTAACATGTTAATATTGAATGGAATCACCTACGAGAGATGTTCAAGTTAAAAGAGATTACCACATGAGCGATGTTATCAGAGACACCCCAAGAGTCTCTCACCATTTAAAACCTTAACCAAAGGTATTAAATGGGTGTTATAAGAGGTTATGTAATAAGGTTTTAGTTACTTATTGTCTAATCCCATTTTATAAATAAAAGTCTTATTCAATTATTTCCATTATAAGAATAGTATTTCTTAAAAAATGATGAATTTGATAAATTTATTTTTCAAGTAAATAAGGTACTTTTGAGAAATGTATACATTATTATATTAAACTAAGGTTTTTATTAAAAATATTATAAATAAATTTCATAAATTATTATTTTATCATTTCAATATCTAAAAATTATTATGTAATCTGTTTGATAAGGGTAACATTTTTTAGACAATAATAAAAAACTTGAAGTTTTAAAGAATTTATTTTATGGAATTAATGAATTTTTTATATAACTAATATTTTAATAAAATATTACTATCAAATTACTTTTATGAATAATAAATGAGTATACAACTTTTATGATGTCAAATGTAATTTTTATCAATGTTTGAAAACTGTTTTTGTCAAAATCCATTAATTTTTAATAAATGTTGGTTTTCATTTTAAAAGTGAAAATTCAAATAATTATAAAATTATTTACATTAAATGAAAACTATTTTTGGAATAAAAAATTTTAAATTATCTAATGGGGAATTTTTCATAAATTTCTAAGATAGTTGAATTTTTGGGTAGAAATTAAATATCATATAAATAAAATATATATTTTATGACATAATAATGACCCCAATATGATGTAATAAATTATATATTAGTTATTACATGAACAATATATTTTTTACCATTTTAATAATGTAATTTTATATTTGTATCACTTATATTATAAAGCATTAGTGAATCCTCCAAATTGTAGAATATATTTTATGGTTTTAAATTAATTTCGTTGAGAGTGTGACTCACTTCCACATAAGCAAGGATAATATTTTCATATATTTGGACATTTTCTTTATAAAATACGTTTTACCACTCGAATTTAGAGAAAACCATGGGCAAAAACCATGGAAAGGTTTTTGGTTTTCCATATATAATTATATAGAATCCAAAACCTATGTTTGTGAAATATTAATTAATTCCCCTCTCTTTTCGTATATAAACCCAACCAATATCCCACTTATATTCGCTAAAAAACATTGTCTAATGTTCCTACTCATCCCTAACCTCTATAGAATCTTCTCAAGTCTCTATATGCTTTCAATAATCCCTTATTCAACATTTTGAAGTCACACACTCAAGTAAGGGTTTCCTTCCATTCTCATTTTTTATCAAAGTTTCCTTATATTAACAAACCCTTTTATTTTCAATTAACAATGATGGGATATATTTTTCCACCTCCAACATACTACCCTTATTATGTTTTTATTATTGGAGACCTCTTTCTATCTCATTTATCCCTCCCATGTACATTCGTTTCCATGCTAAATTTTCATAAGAGATATTACATTTCTCATATTTCTTCAAGTTACTCTATTATGTTAGACCTTCTATTTTAAATTAACATATATTGGGAAATTAATTTATATGAACACATTATTTTACATTTAATTTATATATCATTAGATCCCCCTTTATCTCTCATCATCCATTTTTAAGAATTTTTATGTCATGTTGTTATGCTTCCGAAATTGTACAATGATTTTCCTTGCCAAAATCATCAAGTAGTGAATACCATGCCCATTTCTCTATCAATGGAATTCACCTATACATGCATATACATATATTTTATATAATTTAATGTATTTATTACACATTCCTATATCATGTAATAAATGATTATGTTTAATGAGTCCATGTTATATGATCTATGAGGCATACTTAAGCATGAGAATGAAATGTTTAGGATGGGGGTTCCCAAATAGCACTCCAGTGCATTGGGTAAAGTTTAGTATATTGATACACCTGTAAAATGAGGGATTACTCATGCTAATTCATGTGCAATGAGGGCTTACTTATGATAATCCATTTGAAATGTTCTTTTTCTCATACTAATAACATATTTTATATTGTTTCCACATTTTCATATTATAATAATCAAGTTTTATCATGACTTTATAATCATGTTTCTCTAATGATCCATTAATATGATTATTTCCTAACATGTATTGTATTATTCATGTTATTGATTTTTTCTATCTAATTTAGATTTATATCTCACACATTTCTTTTGTATTTCCTCAGGTTATCCCATCTAGTGTTAGGTACGAAGGAATGAGTTACTCATGTAAATGAAGTTTTCAATAAAGATGTTGTATTTTATGTTTTAAGTTATTATGTAACGTTCCAAATTTACCAATACACTAGACCACTAAATCCTCATATTTTTCTTAAGTTCATATTTGTGTAATAATTCATGTTTAGGTGTGTAATAAAGATCATGGATTCTATAAGAGTCACTGCAGGCTGAGAAAAACATAATATCTATCATATTTTTTTATCTACCCTTATAAAAGTTCCCTAAAAATAATCACTTTAAAAGGAAACCTACATCTTAAAAAATGGTGTCTATTAGTAATGGGATGTGAAGCATCAAATAGCGACAAAGGATGTGGGCTCTCTGGTGGCTCAGTTCAAATTACAACACATTTTTTAGACTCCTAAAGGGTTGCAAATTGTAGCTCATTTCAAATGGGAAGAAAAAGGGAAACAAAGGCTTCACCCACAATGACATCGACTATTCTATCACACTCAATCTCAAAAATGAGAAACTAAAAACTGAAACTAGAAAGGAATGACTATGACAACATCCCAATACGGAAAATTATTCTATGAGGAATTCAACATCAAAGTAATCCTATTAACCATACCATGTGAATATGATCAAGATAATATAAGCTAACAGAAAAATCCAAAAAAATCTATTCTATTTTTTTATTTTATATTTAATTACTATACATTAATTCCCAAACACTATCCATTTTTAATCAATAGGTACTTTTTTTGAAAAATATCCTTAGTAAAACATTTATTTTCGTATCCATGAACAATTAAGAATAGGAAAGGAATTTAAATTATAAAAAATAATGAATAATTTTTTAAAATATATTTGTTTAATCCTTGAAAATTATCCTCCAAAAGAATAATTAAACATTAAAATAATCATAGGATATATGAAGCAGTGTGAATGAATGGTGACACATCAAACTTATCCACACTTGAAACAGTTCTCTCTAGGGAATGTTTTAAATTTTATTGATTCATTAACAATGGATTTATGGTCAATGAACTACAATCCTTCTAGGAGGGCATGAGATCATATATTATAACAAAATTATCATTCCACCTATGTGAGTTTATCCCACTACCCTATTTCAATAAAAAGTTAAATCCCATTTACAATATTAACGACCAGAGATAATCAAGCGTAATTAGTTATATAATGAAAGGAAATAAAATATTAACTCTCCCTTCTATTCCTAAAACCTATATTTCTCTCTATGCGGTTTACCTCAAGAGTCTGGAGGGGATTGCAACATGCCTTTGGCACCCAGGTTCACCCTAGCACCGCCTTTCACCCCAAACAGATGGGAAGGCAAAGAAAACCATCCATACCTTAGAGGATATGCTATGGGCATGTGTTTAGGACATCGGGGGATCATGGGAATGACATTTTCCCTTAGTAGAGTTTTCCTACAATAATAGTTATGAATCTACTATTGGCATGGAACCATTTGAAGCCTTTTATGGGAGGCCGTTTCATTCACCCGTGTTCTGGACCGAGGTTGGAGAGGTAAGTTTTCTTGGCCCAAAGGTAGTGCAGAGCACAATAGAGAAGGTTTAGCTCATGTGTGAGAGGATGAAGGCTTCCCAGGACCGGCAGAAGTCATATGTTGATCATAGGAGGATTCCCTTGTAGTTCGGGGTTGGATACCACGTATTCTTGAAGGTTTCCCAAACATGTGGGTAGTGATGGTTAGGAATGGGGATAATGCTCTCTCCTGGGTTAATCCGGCCTTTCAAAGTGTTGGGGTGAGTCGAAGAGGTGGAATATCAGCTTGCATTGCCACCTCAGTTGGAAAGGATCCACGAAGTTTTCCACGTCTCCCATCTTCGTCGATTTCTGCACGATGACTCCCATTTCATTGACTAGGGATAGTAGGATCAAGGGGATGACGCTAATTTTGTGGAGTGACAAATGAGGATCAAGGATCGGAATGAGAAAGTGATTTTTGGATGAACCACCTCTTTGGTTTGTGTGTTGTGGAGGCATAGTGAGCTTGAAGAGGGTACCTAGGAATGGGAGGCACAGATGCACACCCAGTACCTAGTGTTGTTTTGATTTTTTTCTATTTTGTTTTGTACTTGTTGGTGATGTAATGGTTACCTTTTTGGTTTATAAGATGTTTTATTTCCTTAGCTGTTGAATGTTTTTGAAAAGACATGATATGTGGGGAAGGGAGGACCTGATCCCTAATAAAAACGCATTACAGTGGATGCGATTAAACCCATGAGGGTGATTCCGTGTCGCCCAAGGCGGGTAGTATCTTCAAATGGAGTAAATAACACTTGGATCTATTTGTCGGGATAATGTGATCATTAGATTGGTATAGATATTTTGGGTAGTTTGTCCCTAAGAGGTATCTTTCGAGGTATTTGTTCGGACCCCTCTCTTCATTTCCATTCTAGCATTGATTCTCAAGGATGAGAATTGTTTGAGAGGTATCTAATGTAATAGCCTAAACCCTCCAGGTAAATCCCTTTTCCAAATTTCTGGTTTCTAGAACACATGGACACATCATGTGTGGATCCTAAGGGTGGTGTCTCGGTGGCCGGATATCATCGCGGTGTCAACCATCGGTGTGACACTGACCGGGGTCTCATCGATCATGGTGACCCCGATCAGTGTGTCTCCAATCGGTGTGACACAGATTGGGGTGTCAATGAATAGTTTCTCGCTGATTGGTGTGTCTCAGATCAATGTGACACGGATCGTTGTGTCACTGATCGGTGCGACGGGGGGCTTGTTGGTTTTTCTTCCCTAATTTTCCCAATAACGCTAGTTTTAAGTATCTTAACCTTTTTTAAGTTGTACAAGGACGTTTTTAAATCCCATAAATGATATCTAAAATCCTCATGAGCTGAGAAACCCTTGATATACCAAAACGTGTGGTTTTTCCTCAGTGTTACACCAATTTTCCCACACTTTCTGGTTCCTACCATGTTGCACGTTTTCTTCTGATTTGATAAAATATTTTAATGGAAAGCTATTTTGGCCAACCCTCTGATGAGAATCAATAAATAACAATTAATTCCATCATGTGTAACCGTCCAACCTTGTTGTGAAACCACAATCTGTCTTTAAATCCATTCAAAATCAAGTATCTCGTAACTCTAGGATCTCACCTTTTTATCGCAGTTAATTTCCTTATTCTTCTTATTTTCTAGGTTCATTCTTTCCATTGGTGTGTTTGGAGTCCCCTTCCCAAGGTGAGTGGTGCACCTATGTTGTAGGCTTTCCTACTCATTTTTGGAGTCCTCGAAGATCCTCCCCTACAATTGGCCATCAAACTTCTTGGCACATGGAGAAAAACATCGGTCGTTAATAATCCAAGAAGGGTCCTTTCTTCGTCTCTCTTTACCGTGTATAATAATAAGACTTTTAAAGAATCATTGGGTGTGTTTTGTAGTGTTGTGGTGATCTTTTGAAATTTCTTATATGTTGTGATTTATATGGATTCATGTCCACCAAAAATCGTGACCATTGGTGGTCCTTCTTTGTGAACTAATGATCTTTCGTCTAGATAGTTGTGTGATTAAATGGTTGTACATGGAAATTGGTTAATGGTGTAAATTTGGATGATAAAATGAAGGTCTAGTGAACAATAATCCCGTGTGATCACCACAGTTAACTAAATGGAAGAGAATGAATTAAATTAGCAGTTTTTTAAAATCTAAAAACCCCTCCTTTTCTCTGTTTTGGTGAATGTGTGGATATTTTACTGGTTCCTCGTAGGGTGACGTGGGTGGGTATGGGATCCCCTATTGTGGTTTGGTTGTTGGATTGTGGATCTAAGGATGTGTAGGGTCATATGATGGTTCTTGGATTGGTTTCAGTACTTCAAGGGATCTCACGGATACCTTTTGTTGTTGTGAATTTACAAGAGAACCGAGTGTGAATGCTTAAATTTCTACTTGGATGTTTTTCCTTAATTTGATCTTGGATATGCCTTTTTTTCCAAGTAGTGAATATTTATTTTAAATGGCATCACTCGAATATGAAAATGATAATTGGATTGATTGGTAATTGTTTCCAGGAATGAGTTGTGACATGATTATGAGTGTGCTGCTTCTTATGAATGAATAGTAATGAGGGTGTTTATGGTTGGGATGGTGTTGGAACCCCTAGGTTGGGATTAGAACTTGTTTACCTATATGTGTAATTTCATTCTTATGTTTTATATTCGTGCCCCACCCATGTTGAGAATTTTGTGAAGAACACCCACATATCATGGGGGAGGGTGTTTTCCAAATAATCCTATGAGTGGATGGTTATTAGCTCCTTTTCTGCTCCCTTTCATGAGTTCCCCAAGACTCTTCCGATAGTTTTTGATGACCTGAGGTCCATTTTATACCCAGATTTTTCAGGCAGGGTACGTGGTGGTGGTTGGCCCAAGTGTGTGTGGGCATATGGTTTCCCAAGTGTCTTTAGGATGAGGCCTAGGTGTCTTTGGGCGTGGCAGTAGTTGTTCAGACCCAGGTGTCTGTGGGTGTGGTTACATTATTTTGTTTTAGCCCAAGTGTTTGTGGATGGGATGTGAGGTTTTGATATCCCAGGTATGTACGGGTGGGGTGTGACATAGGGACTGCGGTTAGAATTGAGGGAGAGGTCTAAGGTGTAGGATGTCTTTAATAATAAGTGGGAAAGCGGTGTGGGGTACACAAATATCGATGTGTTATTACTATTACATTACTTGATGCTCATTATTTAGGGAGTATGCCTTGGTGAGGTTGTGGTGGATAGTTTCCCTAATATGTACACTAGTTATCTCCTTTTCTCTCGGGGCATTAGGATGCCTCCCCACTTGTGCATGAGAGCTTTTGGTTTTCCGTACTGAGTATACTTGTATACTCACCCTATGTATATAAACTGTTTTCAATTCTCTAGGAGGAATTTGAGGATCATGTTGGTCCATACTAATTCGGACCATGGGACAATAGATTTTTCTCTTTTTCTTTTCTTGGTACCTTACTTTGGGGTTTTCTTGTACTTTTGTAGGATTATTTTTGGAAGTGCATATGGGAATGGTTTTCTTTTAGATTTGTTTTTTTTCTGGTGTTGTTGGGATTTATCATCTTATCTCCCGATACTACTAAATGAAAAGGGTAATACCTTCCATATTGTGGGTGATTCTATACCCTTGCTGCTAGTTTCCACATAAGGACAGATTGAAAGCAGGTTTCAGGAGTCATTATCTCTCATTCAACTTGAGGAAGGAACGGTCTCACAATTCTATTGTCCCTTCCCTCATCTTGGCGAAGGCGTGTCATGGATTTTTCATTACTGTTCAAACAACACACTCTTCCCACATTTTTAGTTCATTACGAAAAATAACATTTTTGTTTAATGTTCATAATTTGTATTGTTATAGAACAAAAATAATAATTTCTCAATTATTTCCAAATTGGGCATGATACAAAATAAATTAGCAGGAAAACATTGTAGAATATCATTGGGATACCACCACACATAACATCAATCAGGAATATTAAATTAATGGGAATCATTTAAACTAAAACGTCCCTAAAATTAGTTATTATTGTTAGAGATCAACTAAGAATACTAACATCCTTAAAAATATCGAGAAATCTCAAGATCAAAGGACTTTTGTAAAACGTGGATACATAAGTTAGAATGATTCACCATATAAATTTAGAAACATGCAATCAAAAAACAAAGAAAAATGAAAAAATGAACCATTAGATGACTCCCATGAAGCACTGTGTTGAGAGTATTCAATTGGACTGTAAATGGAATTTATTCATTAAGATAGAATATGTCTGCCACACCCTTTGTATTACTTTAAAAATAATGTTTTACACTTTGTCCATTGACAAGAAATCGAAGGTTTCTATGCCAAATAAATTCCTGTGATCCATTGACCAACACTCTTAAAATGGTAAATGGGCCTTTCAACTTAGACCGATGCTTTCAAAAAAATCATTTCAATATAATTTTAAAATCAATACCATTTATCCAACAGTAAATTACATATTTTCAAATATGATGTAATAAAAAGTCATTATTCCTTTATTATTTATTCTGGAACTTTTATAAGACTCTCTCTGATTTTCTTCCAATTCACTTTACACTAAAAAACTAATTTCTCCAATGTACATGATATCATATTTGTAGACATTAAAATACCAAAACGATTTATTACAGAGATCTATTGAAAAATAACATGTTTTATCAAAAATGATCCTATAATGAGACATTTTTATAGATGTTTTATAAGAAGTATTGTATGCCCATAATTCCTCATCCAACTATAAAGACCATCCCTTTCTTTAAAAACCTATAGTTTTCTCCAAAATAGGATTCAAATCTATATTTAAATATATTACTAACAACATTAATGTGGGTGAAAAGTGGTACTAATTCATTGAATTAATATATACTTTTCTATTAATGATTTGAATTTAATTTTCTTGAAATTTATATCAATATCTATTATTTAATCTCTCAACATTCCAAATCAGGGGAAGATTTTCTTCTTGATGAAATTCAAAAAACTAAAATTAATATTTTCTGGGAAGCACAACTGTCTCAACCAACATTGAGAGATGATCTATAGTAACAAAGATACACTCGTTTCCATAAAAATATAGAAATAAACCCATGAAATAGAACCCCAAAAAATACATAATTCAAAAATCTAGAATCCCCTTTGGTGGAAACTCATGTTTCCTACCCTCATTTCATAGAAATTGAATTTTATAATAGCATATAACCATAATTCTTTCATCCTTAAACAAATTAGGGTAGAAAAAACTAATTGGATGATCTTTTGGGAAATCTGATCACTTATATTGTGCCCACCCCATAGAGAGGGGTGAAAAAATATCTATAATACAAATCATTTCCTCCTTTGAAAAAATCTCATAATTATCCCATAGCCACACCTTTGAAAAAGAAACAGATTTTCATAATAGTATTACTTAATCTCAACAATGAACTTCTTCCTTTGAATGTGTGAGAGGTCATTTGGCATAACACAAACAACCAAAAATTTGGAAAAATATGTTAATTAGGGTGACCTCATCATAGATGAATAAAAAAACTATTCATTAATAAAATATGTATTTATATTTTTTGGCTCATTGGTTTGGATTATGGTTGTGGTAAACCTATACAAGTATCCAACTATAATATTTTCATCACCTCTTTGTCCTTAGTTTCTCAATCAAATAATTATGACAACAAGGACAATCTAATAAGTTTGACTTTGGATTCCTTTTCAACCAAGAGATATTTTATAGCAGAAACATTAGTGAATATTATGACCTTTGAACCTATGAGATATTGCCTAATCATTTATATAGAAAACAAAATAGTAGTTAACACTTTCTCAATGGTAGAATAATTTTTTGGGGAACATCAATTGAAAAGAAACCAATGTAAATAACATACAACCACTTCTCTTATTTCACCTAGAATTGAACTAATATCCCAACCACTTACATCACACATAATGTCAAATGGATATTTATAATAATGGACTATAATGATTTATGAATACCGGATATTTTTCTTTAACAAATGAAATGATTCTTGATATTTATCATCAAAATCAAAACGAATATCATTGAATAAAAAAACCAATTGTCTTAACTATTTTAAAAATAATATTGATTTATATTCCCTATAAACATTCATTTCTTCAAAACATTTTGATTGATTTTACATTCACACGGGTTGTAATATTTTGAATCACTTTAATCTTGTCATTTTCTAGATCAATTCCCCTCATAAAAAAATTATGTTTCATGAAAATTCCTTCAGTAACGATAAATTAAAATTTCTCACAATTCAATACTAGGTTTTTATCCTAACACCATCATAAATAAGTTTCTAAATTCTCAAGACATATCTCAATATCAAAACCAATAATTTAATATTCATTCATGAAAACCTAAATAATTATCTTAATAATGTTTGAAAATATATCCATAATAAACCTCTAAAATGGACAAGAAGCAACACATAGGCCAAATAGAATCTTCATATAAGAAATGTTTTTAAATGGATAGGTGAATTTTGTCTTTTCCTAGTCATATGGGGCTATGGGAATCGCATTTTAACCTAAATATTCATCCAAAAATAGAAAAATTCATTTTTAGACATCCATTCCAACATTTGTTCTAGGAATGGAATAAGAAAGTGATCCTTCCTTATAGAAGAGTTAATGTTTATATAATCAATACATACCCTTTACTAGGCATCCTTTTCGAAATGAATTTGTTAATTCTTATAATTTTTTAAAATGAGAAACTCTGCTTCTATGGGACAACATGAACAAGACTCATCCAAGGACCATAAAACATAGGAATAATTATCCCAATATCTAACGGCTTGATGTGTTCCTCTGTAAATTCTAAATTCATTTTTTGATTTAACCTTCATTGTGATTATTCTTTGTGATTATATTCATGTTTAATTATTATTTTATGCATGCATAAATATGGGTTGATTCCCTTGATTTCATAAATATACTACCCAATAATAGATTTAAATTTCTCCAGAAAAGTAAGAAATGTATCCTCCTAAAATACCTCTACTATTAAATATATCATAACTGGTAGTCTATAATAAAAAATATAATTTGGATCATTGTATACTAAAACATGAAGTGAAAAAAAACATTTCTTCATCACAACTACTGTTAGAGTGGGACCCTCCATATGAAGTTTCCTTAAGCATGTTCAAAATGTGACTTTTAGAAACATCATTTTTGTTTCATAAGATCCCACCTTGAAAATAATCCTAGAGATCCTCATCCTTAGATTAACTAACTCTCTTACAAGTTTATGTGGGAAATTGATGAGTATCATTGATTTCCATATTTATCCTAAAAATATCTTGCTCCTCATCATTTACAAACTCATCAAAATTCAAAAAATCATCTCTGGGTATTATATGGTCCAAAGGTGGTTTCTTAGTATTTTTAAAAACATTAAACTCCTCCCTTTGTTCAGCTAGTTTGAAAATAGATTTTCTCTTTAAAACATATATAACAGTTCCTCACTTATAGAAATAAATGTTCTTAAAAGGATAATATTGGATTATTAATCATATTCCATGTCCAAAATAAGAGAGTTAGTAGGAGAAAAGATCATACCCACTCTCATATGTAAGTTATATACCCTTCCAATTGCGTGGGTAATAGATCTATCTGTAATCTACAAAAAAACTATAATAGGTTTTGGGAATACAAGACTCAATTGATATAACAATGATAAAGGAATAAAATAGATAAATTCTCCAATATCAAATAGAAATCTAAAATGATCAATACTATTATTGAAGGTGGTAGGAATAAAAAAACTTCTCAGATATTATCTTTATAGAGGAATACTATTATGCGGGATTGCACTGCAATCCACTATCATATTATAGGTAGTAAACTCTTCAGAAGTATTCTTAAATGAACAATGTTTTTTAGATATTTTAGGTAAGAGGGAATCTCAATAAGTGATTCAAAAAATGGAATGTCAATAATAAACTTCTTGAAAACCTTTATAAATTTACACAAATTTAAATCCTAATTTTCTTATATGATTCTAAGTGGAATGGGAATGGTCGGGGTAAAATTAATCACTAATGTAGAAACATTATCATCTTTATCTAGAAGTTTATACATCTACTTAATTTCCTTAGATTCAAGATCAACCCTATTTTGATTCTTCATTTGGTAGAATACGATGTGACAGAATCCTATCTTGGTTATCCAAATTTCTAGGTTGGGTGTCTTATAATGTGTGTTTAGTCAGTTTAGTATAATTTTTGTAGGAATCTGTTTTGGAATATGTATTAACTTTCTCATGAGTTTAGATATCACTCCTAGTAGAGACTACCATAGAATTCCCTTTAGCATTTAACTCATTGGTACTATATAGCTTCCCCTTTTATCTGGATCCTGAATATATGATCTGGTAACCTACATTAAAATCTAGTATTTTTTATATAACTTAGTGTTGTTCTTTATCATAATCATTCTTCTCTTTTTTCTCTTCAAATGGGCCCATCAATTGTTTTAGCAACCAATTAACTTCGTCTTTTGAACATGATGGATCAACCCTTAGTTGAGGTAGAAACAACAATCTATTATTTTTAAAAGCAATGGCACAAGATGTCTTAGAAATATGTTCTCCCTCCATGACAAGTTGGGATGATTTTTGTAGCCTTAGTTGTAGATATTTAAGAATAGATAATCATTGGACTCCATTCTAGGACCACAAACAACATAATTATCATTTTCAGAGACATGGTCCAACGTATCATTGTTTGGGTAGTAAAATTATGAATGGTTAATCATTCCACATTGATGACACCTCCCCCCGAGAGTATGTTGATAAATTTCATTGTAATAAATAGAATACTTTGATTTATCTGGAGAGGTGGATGATTTCTCCATTATAACAATAGTATTCTATATTTAACATTTATGTTATGAATTCTATTTCAAAATAATGAAAATCTATTTGAGTTCCTTAGATGTATTGTTAGAATAATATCCTCCAAATAACTAATCAACTAAGGTTTGGTGATATGGTTTAAGAATATTATAAAAGGTATCCATGATAAACTATTCTTCACATTGATGATTGGTTCACTATCAAAGGATCCCTTAAAACATGTCCCAAGATTTATGATAAAAACACTTTCCTATTGAAAAAATGCAGCGATTTTATGCCTAATTTCAGAAATCATCCACCATAGGTAAAGCATCAAATCAAAGGAATTTTAAATGTTCTTCCATGTGTTAAGGAAGTATTTATACAATTTTTGGAACCATAAATTTTCATTTCCCTTTATGAAAAATGGAAATTCACTTTAATTTCAATTCATCCTCATATAGCCCCTATGTGGAAACTGCTGAACTATATCGTAAAAATCCATTATGAAGTCCAGTTAATCCTCATTGGGAAGTACAAGGTAAGATTGTAGTAAATTGAGGTGATATTGAATAATTTCTTTGTTTTGTGATCTAGGGTTTTGCCTAATGTAAGATGGGTTATTTGATACGGCCTACACCTGAAAGTCATTATTCCTCACTATATCTATAACATAATTTCCCATTGGTGGAGGGTTGTCATTTTTTTCTTATTTGATATTTTTATTTGAAAAATTGAGAAGGGTTTCTTTAGGATTATCTATAAAATATTAATTACTATGTTTTAAATCACTCAAATTTTTATCAATTTCAGGGATGAATTCCTCAAGGTCATCAAGTGATGACAAAGTATGCATTCACCCACTCTAAAAAATCTTTCTTATTCTCTTTTCTTTTTGGTTTCATGTGACCTTACCCAAAAATAGTGCCAAAATTTGACACAAAATTTTTTAAACTTTGAAAAAATTAATTATTTATAACACCTTCTGACTATAAGTATCATGTAATATAAGGAAATAACCCATGAGAAGGAATGCTGGGTGACCAACAAGAAATGAAAATAGCCAAGAAAGAATTGAACTATGGGTAAAATGATAATGGGGAAATAGATGAAACAAAGGTTGAAATAGGAAAATAATACTCGAGTTACATGATGAGAAAAACAAAGAAAAGTGATTAGATGATTGTAAATGAATAAAGTAAGGGAAATGAGTTATATGAATTACTTATATTTAAATGTGTTTCTTTTTATTCTATTTCCTACTCACCTAGGTTCAATAACTATAGAAATAGGAGAAGTGGTTAGCCAAATTTATCAAGTGTCTAGAATATCAGTGAAAGCATCTTTCCACCTATCAACTAAAGAAATATCTTACCCAATCATTAAGGAAGTACGGTAACCCATCATTTTGTGGTCTATAATATTCTTAGTAGGACCCCAAAATAGAAATTTTTTTATTATAACAACAAAAAAACATATCCCACAAAATTTGGATAGTTGAATTTCATTAATTCCTAGTCAGTTAGAGAAGGGTGGATTTCCACAACTCCATGAAACTATGTCATGGTAATAATGATTACAAGAACAACCTAAATTCTCCATGACTAAGTTATTCAAACATCACAACAAATCTATTAATTAAATTCTAGAAATTCTCAGACATATTGAATAAGAAAAATAATTTAAATACAATGAATTACAGTAGAAGGGTTTCAAAATTAAAACAAATATGTTGGTCAGTCTGCTTCCTTATTTATGACTTTAACCCTCACTACCTTCTATCCTAGGCCCAAAAATTATTTATTATCAAATGTGTTTAGGGGTTTTAGATACTATTATCATTTTTGTCTCCTTAGTTCAATATATTTTTTTCTACATATTGTTTTCTAAAGTCCTACTACGTCCTGATAATAATTCAAATACACCTACTTGCCTCCTTGAAACTATTTCTAGCCACCTCATTGGAGTTCTAAGGGTAGAAGTTCCAACTCACCATCAAATAAGACATTTATCTAGAAGAATGACTTATCTGATTTTCCATATAATCATTTGGGTCAGCATAGTCATTTTGATCTATATATCAATTCTCTATGTATCTATTCAGGCTGATGTAGTTAAATTTTCATGTAGTAATTTAGGAAATATATAGTCGAATGGGACATATATCCATTGGTATACATAGGAAATTCTCTCTATGTATTCATTTTCCCTCACATAGTTTATTCCCGTTAAATATTTGATTCATCGATGTAGGAATTTATGATTTAGATGAATCCTTTTACATTTCTTGTTGGCACCACATAGACGAATCTTGACATACATGATTGAGGTTCACATAGACAAATCAGAACGTATCCTTTTCCAACATAGTTGTTTCTCCTGACATGTTTCATTCTCAACACCGTTGACTAATCCATGTAATCAATTTGAACTTTCTCTCCTATTCTACGGCTGAATTTGAATCATAGTGTATCAGAGGAACTACCAATGGATCAAGACATCTTCTCTATCAAAATTTATTTTCTCAACCCTAATACACATACCCTCCATAATCATCCCTTTAAAAGGAATGCTCCATAACTATATAATAGATTCTAGTAATAGCAGTTGGAGAATCATAAATTAGTGGAAGGAGACACTGGCTCTCTAATGGATCAGTTCAAATTGAAAAAAAAAATTGAATTCCTTAATGGTCACTGCATTGAAACTAATTTCAAACAGGGAGAACATAAGAAATATAGTTTTTCCCATAATGAAATTGGATGTCCTCTCAAACATATCCTCAATAGTGAGTGACTGAAAATTGATATCGATATGGAATGGATACTTTGGAATCCTTCAACTACAAATTCAGCTTATGGGAGCTTAGCATCAAATAAATCCTTAGAAACCGCTAATGTGAATATGATCCAGAAAATTTTAGTTGGTTGAAAAAGTTGTTAATTCGGATCTTTTTTTCTTGTTTCTTTATAATTCATGTACATAACTTTCCTGCAGTTTTAAATTTGTTTAAGAAGTAAATTTTTTTCCACTATAGCCTCAGTAAAACATGGATTGCAATATCTAAGAAACTTTAGGCACTAAAATAGGCATTTACATTATAAAAAACAAGGAAAAACAATTCGCAATAATTTTTCTTATATCCTTGTAAATTCTCCATTACAAGATAAATTAAACATTAAGAACTCAACCAATAAATAAATATAGATGTAAAAAAGTGTGAAATAATTGTTCCACAACATTCTTCCTTACACTTTATCCTATTAATAAATGATAACATTGTTCATGCTTGTATATAACTTACCATCTCCAAAATGAAATACGATCCATTATTAATGTTCTCTTCTCAAAAGTGATTTTAAATATGTTTATATTGTGTATCTATAATGTTTACAGAAGGATTAATATTTTATAGTTGATATAACCATGAATGATATACAATTACGAACACTTTTAAATAAAAAAACACATGAAAAACGAAGCAGTTAACATCTAAAAAAGGAATAATAATTAAAAATTATAAAAAAACTGGGGATAAGGTGTTTTAAATGTCACTTATATGATTTAAATAATATTTATATGGTTCTAGTATATTGGTATAATAAATTTAAATTAATTATATAAGAGTTCAAAAGAACTCATTTGGAAATTCAAACATGATGTAAGAGATTTCATCTCAATTTCCACTCCACTAGGATATATTTGGAATAATAAACCTATTTTCATTTATATTCGGTATATATTAATCCATTTTTAGTATCAGTTTTGGGATGACCACATTGATAATGGGGTAGAATTAGTGTTGGAAGACTTTTAACCTCTTTCAAATATTTATCTCTTTTTATACATCTATCCCTAATCTAGTGAATGGTTATCATTTCTTTTTCACCTTTATTTAGTAATATTGTACCTAAAATAATAAATCATAGAGAACAATAGTATTTTTATAAATCATAACACTTTTGTTTATGACTATGTCATCAACATAGCGTGGTTATTATCTGACTTGCACACAACTCCTCTTTTATTATCATGAAAGGACCTTGCAAGGGAATGGACTTGAACTCATTTTCCTAGAACCCCCAAGTTATAATGAATATATATCATTTAATTAAAAGATAAGGATTTTATCCTACCCATTCTGATGTGATCAACGGTATAGAACATGACTTCTAATATAGCATCCAATTAATCTGATCAACATCTTCAGGATGCAGAAATCAAATGGATACCTAGAATATATCAATGAATGGTTTTTCATGAACTATGAATCAATAAATTAGCCTACACTTCTGATTCTTATTCAATCAAAATAATATCAATATAAAAAGTAATAGTATTCTAAGATGTCTCTAACCCAAATAATATTCATAAAATAGTATCTTGGTCACAAACTCTTTCTCTATGTTTGATCTCTAATAAAAAATGTGTTATATCAAATTGTAGTGTCGGTCAATCCATTAAATTCAAATGAAATAAAATAATTCAATATACCTCTTATAAATATTATTAAGTCACATGTAAGATTAATATCACATGTGTATCATGTGATTTCATTCACAATCACTTTTATTGTTTTTTAATGTTTATATCCACACTATTTTATTTTGATGGATATCGCAATGAATGAAGATATATTTCATGGGTTCATGCATGTTTCTAATTTATGAATTATTTATGCATGTCAATATATGATACATGGTTCTTGACCTATGTGAAACATTGTGCATGTAGGTTAATTATGTGATAAATTCACATGGTATCTCAAAATAACTTATTTTTTTAAATAGGGTACATCAAAACAACATCTTTTCAAAAAAACTTCTGTATTTCTTATTCATTGTTACTAAATAACTTAAAGGGATATTGAAAAGATTCAAACTATCTAAAGCATTATACAACTATTCAGAAGCATGATCTCTTCTTCTAATTATTTTAAATCTAGGTAATGGATTTAAAAAAATTATTTATGAGAACATGAAGCTTGTAGAACCTCTTTTTCAATAAAAAGGATTCATGAAGGCTCAACTTGTGCTCCATTTTTAGAGGAAAATAAGATCACTCAGCAATTTCATCAACCTCTCTCCGATAGGTACCTCTATATTTAGGTGTCCACCTTTGATCTATGTATCCAATTACTAAAATACCATGTTTTATGTTGTATCTAAATAAATTGGTGAGTCCTGGAAGATTTAATTTAATTGAATATTTCAGTATATTAAACTTTACATGGTTTAAATGATTTAATGAATAATGTTATACCCTATAGAGAGTGAAGCTCATCTTTTGTGAAGAGTATACTCGCATGCTTGAGATATAAAACACATGAATTCACTTTCAGGCATTTAGATATAAAAACCTCACTATATGTTCATTTTTATCCTCAAATGTATCTTTTCCATCAAATAATGGCTTGTATGAAAGAATAAGTTTCATGTAAAAATTTAAGTGATCAATCATTTATTATTCCATTTGATTTAATAGAGGAAGTTAGTCTTCATTAGTTATGATTTTGATCGATGAAGAATATTTTCAGACGAAATCCTAGTTTATAGTGGCCCATAATGGCTCTAGGTAGAAGACAATGAAGGACTAAATCTGATGGATAAAATAAAATATGTAATAAATCTATGTTTATATCCCTATGATTTTAACAGATGAAATGTGTGTGTGTCATAGTTTGTACAACAACACTTTTCCATTAATCCTTGGGGTTCTTAATAACAATTTCTATTCTATCCGCAACTCAATATATAAATAGGGTTCGACGAATGAAACATTGAACACACACTAACCACATTGATCATGCCAAACCCTTGTGCTGTCCATAGGTACCCATGCAGATGTTATAGGTCCTTGAATCCTCAGTTCATTCCCTCCTAGTGGGAAATGTGTTAACCCCTCTCACGCGTTCCACCCATAATTGGCAAGGTTGATCGTATCATGTATTGATGAACCATGGGTTCACCAAGTGTGGTTGAGTGGATCCTTGGTTGGATATGGACTATCCCATTTTTTAAATCAATGCCAGCTAAAAATATGTAATTAAGATTTAATAATCACTCCCAACCAACTCTAACACCTTTTCCGAGAAAAATCATCTTGAAAAATAAAAATGTACATTCTCTATATTTTTACGACCTTAAAATATATTCATGAAAATAGATATTTTCATAGTATTCAAAATTTCTATTAAATAAATTCATAATAATTATCCAAGAACCACCACTTATTCTCAAAATATATTTTTTTATATTCTATATATGCAACCCAATCATTAACAAATAGACTTGGGAACACCAATGAACTTTCAAGATGATCTTCTTATTCAAGACATATTAACATACTCATTGACAAAAAAATTAAAAAAAAAATTGGGATCTCTATTATCCCCTTTTTATTTTTTCTCAACAATAACAGAAAATATCATGTCAATATGTTCATCTAAATTGCATATATGATTTCATTGTACTCTATACATTTCCCCTTGAAATTTTTCATTTTATTCTCTTTCCTTATTGACAAAAAATTCATAGTACCCAAGATAGGATGGTATAATTTATTTCCTATGAAATTTTCTATAAATGATTCCACTCCAAGTCTAATAACGCTAACCTGTCATAGGAAACTAGAAGTTCCAATTTAAACATAAAAGTTATCTATTCTCAGTTCAGAATATGATACCAACTGAGATAACACTATTTTTATCATTCCTGAGGGACTGTTTAACTATTTAAAAGTACATAATTATTGGTTTAAATAAATTCATAAAATTCAAATGGAAATTATCTGATACCACTTGTTGAAAAAAATATTAAGAA
The DNA here is from genome assembly GCA_963277665.1 of Viscum album. Taxonomy (NCBI): domain Eukaryota; kingdom Viridiplantae; phylum Streptophyta; class Magnoliopsida; order Santalales; family Viscaceae; genus Viscum; species Viscum album. The sequence continues at coordinate 1,019,797,713 of OY728135.1, forward strand.
ATATTCAACCTAAATTTCATGCACTAATATCAACACACATTTTGAAAACATTCAGGTATACTAGGATGTTTATTTTAATAATTTCAATCCAATAACATATTTGACAATATTTTTTAATTTCATTGATTTATTTATGGTCACCCACTTAATATTAGTCATCAGTTTCTTTCATTTTCAAATAAGGATGGTATAGTGTTCCAAAAGACCTCTATAATGAGTTTCTGAAAAATAACCCTCCAAATATATCAAATTTGGATGAAATATAATTATTTGTAATCATCATTAGTTACTCCACATCAAGGGAAAATACCCATGTTCACTTTATAAATATGGATATTTTATATTAGTAGATATTCTAAATTCGAATTTATATGAATACTTATTGTTGTGATCTCATCCCTGATGGTGACTTCAAATACATTAATAAGACATAGTAGCTTTTTCATATTTATCATATTTGATCTATAATATTTTGAATCAAATAATCATTAATATATATGTGGACAGATCTAACTAAGATGGTGATATCATTAAATATCTGAATGAATATTCCAACATGAAGATATAAAAATTTAAACTTTAACTCATTCCCCCTAAGTATATGGATCACCTTAAATTCCACAAAATTAATGAACATACACAAAACATATTTTAAAAATTAGGATCTCCTTTTATTTTCAGTTATAAAAATAAGGATGATAATTATTACTCAACCATGAGACTCTAATAATTTTTTCTCTATGTCCAAGTGAAATCTTCTTTATAAAATTTATAGATTTCTTTAAGGATTTAGGTATCATGGAATCTCTAATTTCCATTTTGACATCCTTTTATGGAATTTTTTTATACTGGCGATCAAAGCACTTTATTCACCTAATTTATTTTGATTCTTTTTAGTATTTCTTATTGATATCTAGTTGTAAAAATACACTCATCAAAGATATCTACATCCCTTTTCACCTTTCACATTGTACTTCTATGATTATTTGGTTTTCATTTAACAAAACCCGCTCATAAAATTTGATATCTTCTTAGAATATCTCATGTTTTCATTTAACGTATTATTTTTCTAGTTCCTTTTGAATTTTAATTTATATTTCCACATAAACTAGTAAAATCGCCAAAATGAAAATGGGAATATTCATAGGAGGCTTGTTAGATCCATATATTGTTTTAAGTGTTCTTTTTAATACTTTATCATATTTTTTTGTTCATGGATTTCTCTCCCCTTTTTTATTTTTCTTACTTCCATTCATTATAATATCTATGCCCTGATTACAAAGATATATTGTTTATAAAAATTTTCAAAATAATAAGAATAATATTCTCTTTAGTGTAACACTCTTTTTAATCTTATAAGGTTTATTTGGAATATCATTATTTCATTAATTTATTACTCAAGGTAGAATTTTCTATCTTCCTTGTTGAATTCTTGGGAATAGTTTTTGTCTGGTTTTTTCATGAGGTTGACTTCACTATATTTTTCAAATCTAATGGTGTTTTATTCAAATAAATTTAACAAGAATTCTTGAATGATTTACACTTTCCAGCCACTTCACTGTGACTACTTCCATTAAAAGTACCACATATGTTTTTCAAACATAAAAATCTATTTTTAACATAAAGATTACTTCCTTTCATATATGGTATATTATTATTAACTTATTTTCTCAACCTTGATTAATGAAACCTTATATTTTCAAATAATATCATATTATACAAAAGAACGTATACCATATTCACAGTGTATCATGTCACCAAAAGTAGAAAACAAATCCCAATATCCACTTTTGAGTAACACTCTCTCATAATTGGTATGATTGTGTTTTCTATTTATTTTTACTATTCTATAGGTATTCTTTAGGGTAACAACATATTTTATATTTATCTTTGATTACTGTAAATGTAATGGAATGAACTTCATTTCTCATCTTCATACCCTTTTTCACAAGTATTTAGTTTGAAACTTCACAATATAAAGATAAAAAAATTTTTACAGATTTTATTATTATATATTGATTTCAAATTTTTCATTGAGAACACATGAGATTGAACATTGAATTATTTCCAATTGTTCATGTCATCATATATAGTTCTTTTAGGATAAAATTCATCTTTTGAAGTTTATGTGCACATAACTCTTGAAGTAATATATCTTATTTCATCCTGTGTTGAAGACTCATATTGAAATTTTTTAAAACATTCTATTTTGACCGCAAGATCATTATATTTCTTATTTAGGATGAATTTATTATCCTCTACTAATTTCAATATATCTTCTTGTTATTTCTTGACCTTTATATCTTCATCTTTATGAAAAATTTTCTTCTCTTATGATATATTATCAAGATCCTTTATATATTTTTCTTTGATTTCAAGTAAAAATTTATTAAAATTAATGATGTTCTTCTAGATTTATTCTAATGCATAGAACTTATCATCATGTCTCTCAGTGGTTGTATATTTCCTCAGAATCACTTAAAAGAAATACTTCCTAGATTTAGAGAATGTTTTTTTTTCAAGCTCCTTGAGAATAGAACTTTTATGATTACATTCCTTCCTGAGATCTACATATGTCATCACACTATGTGCTAATATACTCTATATTTTCATGGATAATTGTTCATGATGGGTGATATCTTCTTGAAATGACTTCCTCTAAACTATATAATTTCATTTATCATAGGAATGATCTGTACTTCTTATTTATGGTTCTTGTTTTGGAAATTTTCAAAAGATATCTAATACCACTTTTTCAATATATGGGGTAAAATTGTTTTCCATTTGTATTTTAGTAGATTGAACAACCAGATTCTATTATTCTATGAATGAAATGTATTTCTCAATAAAAATTCATCGGGAAACTAATTTATCATCCTATTTTCACATGATGGGTATCTTATTAATATTTCTCAATTCTTTCATCATTATATTCTTTAAGTACTTGGCTGAGATAGAGTTCTTTTATTTAATATATATAACTCTCCCATGTTTTCACTCTATTTTAAATTTATAAGGGAAATAAAATCATTAATAAATATCAAATTGGAGAATTGAATTATAGGGGTGATATGGCCCACTGATACCAATTGTTAGGATCACTTTTATAATAAACACACTAAGTGGGGCGAATCAGTGTGGGATGAATTTTTAACTATTTTAGACTTTTATCCTATTTTAAACCTCTATCACTTATCCAGTGAATTGTTCTAATTTATTATTTACATGTAATTTACAATAATTCACATAAAATATTAAATTACCATGAACAATAGGATTTTTATGAGGTCCACCACAAATGTTTATTATTATTCCCTAAGTGTATGATGGTTTTTATACCACTCACACACATATTATATTTTATTATGAAGAAAATCATGAGAATTTGAATGTCCTTGAACTCATTCCCCTATCATTGGCGATGTATAATGAACGAATTTTCTTTGATCCATAATATGTAAGATGTTGGTCATCCCCTTATAATGTGATCATTAGTGTAGCTCAAGTATTATACTATAGATTTCCATTATTTTTATCAACTTACTTGAAATTCACTAATTAAATGGATACCTAAAATACCACAATCAATGGGTTGTCTAAAAATATGTAGTAATAAGGTAGGTTTCCTCCTCTTTTTATTCTTCAATTATAATAATATCATTGTAAAAATGAATGGTAATTTCATTTGTATCTAACCCAAATAATAATAAACAAATATCTTCTCATTCACCAATACATCCTCGGTTTTGGGTATTTGATAAATAGTAAGTGGTATCAAATTGCAGTGTCAGACACTCAATAAATGTCACATGCAATAATAGAATATTGCACGCCTCTTCTCAATATGTTGGAGTCACATGAATGAGTAATGTCAAATTTGAATCATGTGACTTCATTAAATGTATTATTTTATTATTATTTTATGATTATCTCAACACTTTTCTATGTGAATGGATATATCAATGCATGAAGATATATTTCATGCGTTCAATTATGTTTCTATTTTATGATCTATCCATCCACGTATGTATATGAACCATAGATCTTGACCTCTTCACAATAGATCATACCTAGTTTTTCATGGTAGCAATGAAAATGGAATCAACAAATTTATTATTCATGTAAACAGGGTGCACATTAGACTTTTCATCATAAAAAAAATCTTCTTGATTTCTTAATCAATGTTCTTAAAAATTCATGAGATCATGAAAATATTGATGGGATATCAAGTTCCACGAAATTATTCATACGAATTATATCGTCTAATACTTCCATAAAATCTTCGTAAAGTATTGTGAGATCTTTTTTGGTGAAAATAGAAGCTTGTGGGAACTCTTGTTCATGCAAAAGGATGTGCAATTGCTTAACTAGTGTTCTGTTCATCAAAGTAAAAAATTAAGATCTCTCAAGGATCTTTGTGACCTATCTCAACTCATTACCATTGTTTTTATATATGAATTTATATTATATTAATCCATGTATTCAACAAATTAAATCCCAAATTTTATATAAAATCCTATTAATGTGAACTGTCATAAAAAAACATAATTTCAAAAAATATTTTAGTATATTAAACTTCACATGGTTTATATGATGAAAAATGGTGGTGTCCCTTCTATCATAAGATCATTTTATTTTGAGATGAAACAACACACATGCATAAGAGATAAATCATGTTTAAAAATCAAGAGATTATTTAACCATTATCAAATTAAATGGTCCAAAATTACAAAACTAAAACATATATGATAATTGAAGCAATTATATCCCAAAATAATGATTTCAATAGTGAATTGTAAATAAATAGGTGATAAAAGACTTATAGTAATTTATATGTGTTATAAGATATATGATTTTTGTTTTCTAATAGATTTAAAAGAAACATACATTTATTATACAAGATTTTCTAACACATACATAAAAATTTGTACATAAGGGTAGGGTTTCTAATCGATCTTTTACTTCTGTAATATATATGCCATATTCACCAATTATTCTTTTTGGGGGTTTTTATACTACCCATTTTGATATTTTATATAATTAATAAATCTTTCTTCATGGGATTTAAAGTTTAATTTGAATTTATTTCTTTAAGAGGTATTATTTTTCAAAACATACTAATGTGATATGGGTTTATTTCACAATCTCGTCATTATTCAGGATTTTTTTGTTCACATATCCCTTAGGGGAATTATTTTGTATTTCTATCATAAAACCCATATATTTACTTATTCAATGGTTATTCAGAAACATTTTATGTAATAGTGAATTTTTTCCACTTTGTGGTCTATAAAATTATTTAGAAAATGTTTCTAAGAAAATATGACTTTATTTCTCTCTTCATACCAACATCATTTTTGAAACAAATAAATGTTTTATAAAAAAAATTAATTTTTTTATCATTCACCAAATTATTTACCATATAAATTTTCAGCCATTTTTAATTTTTTCAAAAAATAAATTAATGGAATACTCATGTAATTTTTTAAAAAAATTCTGAATTGATTTTACTAAAAATGTGATTGGAATCATTATTTTAACATGTATAACATGTATAGAATTTTCAACGTCATAAAAAATAAATATTTTAAAAGCTTCAATTTTAATTATGAAATTTTAAATTAATAATTTTAAACTTTTAGTTTTAAAAAATTCAACATAAAAAAGGTTATATTCCTCTAAAACATTTTAATAACAATTTTATGTTATTTCTATTTTTCAATGACATCATCCATTTATGGTACATATGATCTTCTAGGGATATATGGTATTGATATAATCCTTATTCTTTCTTTGTATGGTTTCTGATTAGTTTTATTGAGGATGTATAATTTAATTACCCTTCCCCATATCACTTTATATGGTTTATGATTATGTTTATTTTATTGGGGTATGTATTAACATTTGACATGTTAGTTTTTTCAATTTAATTATCAATGATAATTATGTTTTACCCATTTCATATTTGTAATGATTTGAACATAGTATGTTATGGTTGGGTCCCAGTTATTGATGTCCCATCTATTAATCTATAGGTCTTATGAGACTAATTAGGTGGCCAAATTAGGTGGGTTTCTACCAATGAATTTAAAGTATATTTTAAAAGGGCTTTACAGTATGTTTCATATTTATGGAGTTATGCATTCCCTCATTATTAGATTAGTTATTAATTCCCATGTGATTATTATATTAGTTAGAATATTCATGGATAAGTTTTAATATAAAGTGATTATTTATAAGAATTTATTTAATTATCATTTATTCCAACCATGTTGTGAAAAAAATTATTATTTTAAAGGAATGTGTGATAGTTATTATCCTGTCTATATTGATTTTTCTTATTTATTAAAGATATATTTTTTTGTATGTTTATGATTAATGATCACCTGAGCTCACCCCTTTCTTAAATTTTATTATCCCAAGGATATCGAGGTGTGTTCTTCGAATGATATACTAGTCTATTATAAAGGGAATATTGTTATTTAAAAAAACACATTGTGTAATTTATTTTTTAAAATGTTTTTGAAATTCATATATATATATATCTTGATTACCCTGAATAATAAACTATTTGGTCCTTTGGGATAAAATTCCTTGTTTATATTGTCAATGAAATATAGGAGACAATAGCGTTGGGTTGTTAGGTTTGGGGTATTTACAGTTCGTATATTGGAAAGTATAGTAGAAACCTTGTTGAACTGGATTTATGAAAACATATAATAGAAAATAATACCCTAGGAATTACATTAAGGGAAAGTACAGGTTTAGGGTAACAACCTAGGGTTTGGGTAAGGTATAGATTATCTGGTTCTCCCAGCAATACATCCCCTTCTAGATATTATAAGTAGACATGTTTATGGACTACATGTACTGAGGGGTAATAACTATGAAAAATTTAGGTTGGGTTTGATTTCAGCATTACGTGGTATATGAAGACGAGCCTTACTACACACCTGGTTTGACACTCATAGGGAATATTCTTTGGTTAATTTACATTTTATTTAGAAAACATGAGGATGTATTTTAAAATATTTTAGGATTATGAAAAATTACAAAAGAGAAATTTTTTATGATTATGACATTGATCCTTTATAAAATATTCAATTTATGTTAGTTCTTTCACTAGTACATGTATTATACATTATTTTCCATAATGTTATAATCTAATATTGTGTATTCCATTATTTACAAATGGATCCTAGGGGAAGTAATGGGACCCATATAAATTCCTATACCCCATGTATGTAATTATATAACGGGGAAAGTTAATAACGAATTAGTTAGAGCTATAGATAAAACTAATGAAATTATAACCATATTAAGGAAATTAACTCAGGTTATAAGTAATAATATTTACCATATGGAGAGTATTTTTATAAATCATGTAGTGTAACAATTTTATATTTATTTATGTATCAACATCATATGTCATTCAATGGGAATATAAATTCATTTGTAGATGAAGAATGGATACGTTTCTTATAGAATATATTTCTCACATTGGTAAATAATGAAATGGAAAATGTTTTCAAGGAATTTTATCAACTCTTAGGAGATATGGATCAATATTGGTCGTTGATTCAAAATAATACTAATGAAGAAGAAATAGAAAATATGGAATGGAATGGTTTGATTCAAAACTACTTACAAATGTATTTTCCTCATAATAAATGAATAGATATAGAGATAAAATTCTTTATTATATGATGATTGAATGATAAAAGTATAGCTAAGTGTGAAACCAAATTTACAATGATAGAAAGGCATGAAAATGAAAAATATATAATCCAAGGGGTAATATTTATCATTTATTTGATGGGTTAAATCCAATATTTCAGTGGGAATTATTTTTCTAAATATTACCATCACATGAGGACATAGTATCTTGTGCTATCAATAAAATGAAATAATTATCCACATCATAAGGTTTCAACGGAAGCCAATAAAATATCACAATGGAAGAGAAAATATGAATAAAGGGACACTAAAATAAATCAGTCCTCTAACAACACTAGTAAACATGCTTTATCATGATATAGAAATCCTGATAACTTAAAATATGGTAAAGGTATGGCTTTAACAGTGCTCATAAAAATTTCAAAAAAATACCCCTTTAACAGTGATAAAAAATCACTAATAAATGGGGACATTTTCAATTCTTTTTGTATGCTAATAAAGAAGGGCTTTATCATCACATTTTTAACTCTATTAATGGACCCCTTTAATAACACTATTAATGTATCCACTGATAAATCAAATTAAATTTTCCCCCACCACCCTTGTTTAGTGCTTCCCCCCTTTATTGTAAATCCACTCAACATTTATCAGTGCTTTAGATAACTTCACCCTCTAGATTGCTCCACTACCGTGAGAAAATTTCAAACATGAGACCTCCAGCACATACGCGAACACCTTATCTACACACATATATTGTTTTTTTTATTTTATGTTATATCTATATATTTATATATATTTCGTTACATTTTTATATCCATATTTATATATATATATATTCATATGTATATATATATATAATTTGTTTTTTTGAATGTTTATGTTTATTAATACATACATACATATATGTTTTTATATATATGGGTGTCAATGCATCTATAATTATAATTATTCATATTTATATTTTTATATATATATTATTTATAAATATTTATATACATATATTGTAATATAAAGAAAAATATATATCTATTTGTCAATAAACATAAAAATATACACATATATATTTAAGTATTATATATACATTAGTTGAATAGGTATATAAATATTCATATATTTTTATTTTAAATAAAAATAATATTAGTTTTTATTTAGATAAGGTTTATATATTGAGAAATATATTCTACAAGTAAATATATTTTAATAATCATTTATAAAATTAAATTGTTATGTGTGAATATATAAAACATATGTATATGTTCTTATATATTTTATTATAAATAAAAATACATTTTGGAAAAAGAAACATTCTGAATCCATAATATCACTATCAATGTAATCCATATGAATAAATTCAGTCCCCACTAAAAAAGCAACATACCCCCTTAAACAAGGATGAAATTTAATTGAATGTTACGAAATTACGATGCCTCAAATATAAACTCTGTTTTGGAGGCCTTTTGGGATTTTCTTGCCTAAAAATACATGATTGGGGTCTCCCAAGGCCTTAAAGTTGTAAATCACATCTCAATTATCAATTTTATATGAGGATGAGACCAAACGGACACCCAGATCAACTGTTATGACCATTTGAAGTTTGAGTTATGTTTTCATCTTATTTTAGATCATTTATTAAATTTTTTATTTTTTAATCCTCAAATTTACACTAAATGAATATTATAGGATAATAGCTATAAAATCATTAATTATTATTTTTAAATTATTTTATATTCCGTTTTCATTAAATATCTTATATATTATGTGTATATGACTCTTTAGCCTTATCAAAAACATATTTAAAATATATAAATTATAATTCTATAAATAAATATATATATATAAATATATATTAATATTTTTTTAATTTTTTATTGAAATATATCCTTTATCAGTTCTAGTAAAAAATGGATGATAAATGGGGAGTCTTTATTAGAGATTCTAAGAAATCACTCATAAAGATCCACCTCTATCAACACTTTTTTACAACCACTGATAAACACCCCCCCCCCCCTTATCAGCACTTTTTCATAAGTTCTAACAAATACCACCCCTTATCAGTTCTTTATTACTATCACAGAAAGAGGCCACCTTTTATCAGTGCATTTTTATTAGTTTTGATAAAGGGGGAGATTATCAGGGATTTTATATAAGTTTTGATAAAGGGACCCCTTTAATAGTGCTTTTTTTCACTGTTAATGACTCCATTAAACAACGCTAAAAAAGTGTTGTAATGGACCTCCTTTGATAGTGCTTTTTCTAGAGCAGATAATGTGGGGGTTTTAATAACGCCTTTAACTAGCTGTTTTAGAGACCTAGTAGTGGATAAACCAAGTTTTTTGTGGTTGGAAGAAGGAAAAAAAGGATTTTCTGACATGTGATAATTATAGAAAGAAACACCTAGGTAACTTATTTAATGGAATAAAAGTTTTCTATAAGTGTGGAGAGAAAACCATCATTCTCATTATTACAATGGAAAGAAAAAATTTCCCAATTTTCAATGATTCAACTATAAAGATATGGGACCTTACACGAATGTCTTCTCCGATCATCAAGGTAATATACCTCATAAAAAGCTAAGAGATCAAGATCAAGATTATGATATTAATACATATGAAGTGTAAATATTAATTTCCTTATGTTTGGATAGACGATTTATTTTATAGGAGTAATTTTGTCAATTATATTATTGTTATAAGAGTTATGAAATGTTTATGGATTGTGCTACATTAATTTTTCTTTTAGGATTTCATAGAATATGTTAAATGGTATTAATGACTAAGAAAAGTTATTTACTAGAAAGTTTAATTTATTAAAATAAATGACTAAGTAAAGTTAACCCTAGAAATGTTCTATATTTTTAGATAATAGTTATAATTATATATTTATGGGATTGTATTTGTAGCATTGAAATTGGTTAGTGATTTGATTATTTATGTAATATTTGTTGAAGTTTGATTCATGTTTGGATCTATGAAATATATTAAATAATATGTAATTTTATTATTAGAATAATTCATTTTCTAATTAATGTTTTATGGTGATCAAGGTATTCACATATTTGGAATGTGAAATTAATATCCACTTTATATTTTTTATGGAATATAAAGTTGATTTAGTGACCTTCCTTTTAAATTTTTATACTTTGAATTTTTCCAGACTTATTTTGGTTGAGTATTAGGGTTAACTATATATACATGTGATTAAGTTAAACTTTGGATGATTTTGAATAGCCATTTCTAACCATTTTGGGTTTGGATAATATCAAGGGATTGGTGGAATGACTTTTCATTATGTTATTGACCTATTGATACATTAAATTATAATTTTAGTTCTTCAAGACAAAAGAAAATCCAATTGTATATCCATTTCATGGATTAAAATATTAATATGTAATTGATTATATTATAGCTAAATGATGTAATTATAAGTATATTTTCTGATTTTCTCTATTATAATGGTATCAATGTCTCTCCACTCTGGGACAAAGATCTTGAAAATATGTTATCCTTGAAACTTCATTTTTTTTAAAACAAATGGACCCTTAACTCATTATAGATTTATGTTTTTTTGGTTGTTTTATTTTATAAATAATTTAATTTCTTATGATCAATCATCTCTATCACTCTACATAAAATTTACACCTTTCTTCCACGTTCATATATTTACATCCCACTGATGTTCTCCAACATAAAAATCTAGTAATGTGTTATTCTAGATAACCTTCATACTTACCTCTCTCTCTTATAAAGTGGAATATTTATTTTCCCTTTTTACAATTTGTATTTAAAAATTTTAATTTTCAAATGTGAGACCCATAATTATTGAAATCAATATTAAATTTCAAGGACATTATTTATTTAAAGGGGTAGAGTGTAACATCCCAATATTTTAAAAGAGGAATATCATATTTGATATTATATATGACATCAAAAATAAATCCTAGAAGATAATTTAACACCCCAAGACATTATGAAACATTTAATTTTAAACAAATTCAATATCATTTGTACCTTTAAATTCACAGAACACTAAGTTTGAATAAAATGTGATAATCTTTTAAGATATTATTATTTAAACATGGCCATTAAACCTTACCATTATGTTGGAATGTATGAATAGTAATAACCAAATTATGAAACTTATTTGGTTTATACATGTATTAAATAAATTCAGTTAATGTATATTTATTCGACATAAGATAAGAATCATTTTAACGAAAAATAAATGGATTCTAAAAATTCATATTTTTCAAAAACAAAAATTATTCAGAAATGCACGCATAATTTAAAACAACTTTTTACCCATATTATAAAATTTATTTGAAAATTTAAAATTTATATTTTATGTCAACATGTTACAATTTTATTTTATTAATTTTTTAATAATTTTCTAAAAAATATTAATATTTTGATGAATATATTAAAATGATGATTTTTAATGAAAACATCAATTTTATATAAATTATTTACAATTTTGAATTATATTTTAAATTGGTTTTAATGTATCATTAGTTAAATTACAATACACTTTAACTAATTTTGGTAATTTGAATCAATTTAACATTGAATTTTAACATAAAAACTCTTTAAAACGTTGAATATTTTTTTTAGGAAAATCATTTTGTCACAACATGTTTGTGGGTTTGGTTTTAAATTAAATTATGAAACATCTGGTAATATCAATTGGAAAAATGGAATCAATATTTTTAATCAAAATATTTTATATTATCTAATAAATTCAACTTATTTTTTCTGTAATGAATAGTGAGGATGATAGAAAATTATTCCCCATGGTTAAATTAATAAAAAATTATCGGTTGGTTAAACTATGAAGGTAATGGTTAAAATGTTCTAAAACATTTCCATAACCCATTATAAGGACATAGTTAGACATTATAACATATAAGTTTTTATAATGAACTGTTTTTTGATTTTTGGAATGAATAAAACATGGGTATCATTTTTTTTCTTTTCAAAAATCCCAAGTGTGTCACCTCCCCCCACTTATAATAGGCCACCCCATCTCATATATTCTTCACACTAAAAACCCCTTTAGTTTGGTCTATAAATACCCAAATCCCTTATTTCTCTAACAAAATACTATATACATTTTTTTATCATTTATAAAATCTACAAAGGCATTAGGTATAAATATAAAGTTGTTCTCCCAAGAAGAGGTAAAATTCATAATGCTCATATTTCTTCAATTTCTTATTCCCCCTCCATCAAATATTTTTTTGATATGATAGGATAATAACACCAATTTATCTTATATACTTAAATTTATTTATTTGAAAATAATTACCTATATCAATATACTCTTCTATCAAATGGGAAACAAAAATGTTGATCATGTGTACGAAGGACTACCACCTCTCGAGATGATGTAATTGTTTTCCATAACCACCATTCAAGGATTGATATAATTATTGAATTAAGATATTTATATAGTACTTATGAAATTATTATATTTATTTAGTTACAATACCACATATATCTTCTTTCTTTCCATTCTTTGTGGGATATGATAATGGAACTCATGTGTATAGTAGACTACTGTCACGTGAAAATATATGATTCATTTCTCACTGAAACATTACATGGAATGTAGTATAGATAATGTTTATAAATATGTGTAATATTTATGATCTATACATGATTATATAATTTTAAAATCAAATATTACTACATAACTTCCAATCCTTTGTAAAACTATAATGTTTTTTGTGCTTACATATGGACTACCGCCTCCATGTAGCGATGTGAAATGTTGTTCATTTAATTTTTAAATGGATTGAAATTAGGATATATATTTTTAATATAAACTCTATATATAAAATAATTATTATTTTTTAAAGTTTAATTGATAATTATTTTCATTTATTTTCAACATTTGATAAAAAAATGGAAACAGATTTCAAGCGAACGTATGGCCTACTGTCTCTATGAATAGTGTAATTCACTTTTTATCTAAAAATTTTATTGATTACTATTTATATATGTATAATTATTATATATGATATTTATATAATTTTTATCATTCTATAGTAAATTAAACCATTATCAAATTAAAATATCCATAATTACCGATATGAATCATACATGAAAAACGAAGCAATTTTCACCAAAAATAGTTATTCTAACATAGAATTTTTAATGAATGGGTGATAAAATACTGTAAGTAAATCATATATGGTATGAGATATATGAATATAGTTTTTTCATAAATTTATAATAAATATATATTGATTATACATTATGTTGAACCATATATGAGGTCAAACCTGAGGTAAGCGTTTCTCATCTCACTTTTACTTCTCTTTAACATGCATAATATTCACCACCTATTCCATTATGTGGTTAATATAATGGGACTTTTGATATGTTATATCTTTAATATATTGGTATTAATGGTTTTTAAAGTTTCATTTTAATTTATTTCTTTCATTTGTATCATTATTCAAAACATAAAATAGTGGTAGGGGTTTATTTCACAATCTCATCGTTATTCAAGATGTTTTTTATTTATGTAACCATTGGGAGAATTATTTTTTATTTCTATCATAATTCAATTATATTTAATTTTAAAATGGTTATTATGTATCATATAATCTATTATTACCATTTTTTACTCTTTGTTAAATAAAATTATTTAAAATTGTTTTTAGGGAAATCCATCTTTATTTCTCTCTTATTTTGTAAATATTTTTTCATAAAAATCCATGTTTTATAAAAATGATTCCAAAATTTATTTTAATAATATAAAAATTATTTATTAAATACATTTTTAATCACGTTTTATATTTTTAAAAAATTTATAGGAATCTTTAGATCATTTTTTAAACAAGTCCTGTTTGGATTTGACAAAAAATTTGCAATGAATAATTTTTTTAACATGTATGGATTGTGAATACTTTTCACCAACAAGACCAAAAAATATTTTAAAGATCACTTCATATGTTTCCAAGATTAATTTAATATAAATTTTTTTTTAATATATATTGTGAAAATTAATTTTAAAAAATTCGAAGTAAAAAAGGCAATTTTCTCAAGAATGTTTTAATGACATTTTTATGGTATTTCTATTTGTAAGTGACATTAAAACATAATTGTATGTGTGATCCAATATATCATCCTTACAATTTATTTTTATCTTATATGATAATTATGACTAAGGATTTATAATTTCATTATTATCAACCATATTAATCTAGAAGGTTTGTGATTATGTTTTTTTATTGGGGTAACCATTAACATTTTGTATGTTATATTTTCATAATAATGTATATGTTGGTTGTGTTTCACTCATTTAATATAAATAATTAAATATATTTAGTAAGTAATTGTTGGGTGGCTCCATTTGATATAAAGAAACATGATTCATCAACAGGTCTCAGGAGACAAATCAGTTATCCAAATTCTATGTGATTCAACCCATAGATTAAAACTATCTTTTTTAAAGTCTTAACATAATGTTTTAGATGCCCGACATTACACATTCCCTCATTATGCTATTATTTATTTATGTTCATGTGATTATTCTATTATTTATTATTTCTATAGATAATTTTTAAGATCAAGTGAATATTTATATTGCATTATTTTATCATAAATTATTCCTATAATATTATACTCAAGTTATTGTTTAAATTAAATGATTTTCTGTTATTTACCTTTATTTATTATAATTATAAATTCATGATAGATTATGTACTATAATTACCCTTTATGCGAATATGATCACACCACTTTCTTGTGTTTTATTTTTACACGGATAACAGGATGTGTTTTTTGATAGATATAAAGGTGTGAGAAAAGGGGAATAATGGAATTCTTAAAGAAAACACTTTGTGTATTTTATATTTAAAAACTGTATGTAAAATTCAATTATATATCAATTTTACTAATAAAAAAAGTTATTCATTATTTTGGGATCTAATCGTAGGTATCTAATGAAAAATTATGAAATTATACACCAGCTCCAGGTTACTAGGGTTGGGGTCATTACATAACACTGCCTCATTAGAGGGAAATTGAATGAATAATCTCAAATAGAGAGAGAAAGAGAGGGAATTGTTTTATATGATTAAATAATAAATTGTATCAAATGTGGTTCATGATTCTCTATTTTATATTAATTATTCATTGAATGAAGTAAACTATTGGAATTAAAATTTTAATAAATTATTAAATTTCCAATCCCCTTAAATTCCAACTCATATATTAATTTGAATGTCAAAATCCTTTAGTAATCAATATTATATCTACACATAATCAAATTATATATCTATAATTTAAAACAAACATAATAATAAACATGGATGAAATAGGTGAACAATATCTTGTATAATTCTATATGAGAACGACAATGTGTTATTCTTTCATAACCTCATGGGGAACCGACTAAACTTCCATATCAATAAAAAAAATTATATTATATTCAGAAAACATATCCAAGTTCAATATTCCTCCCACTAACACCATGATTTAAATGTTCCTTATCAAGAAATATATTAAATCATACATAAAAATGATTTTTATAAAAGGGATTATAGAAACAATATATCCTCATTTCATTATGATAACAAATAAAAAGAAATTTCTATAATCTAAGGCTATGTTTATGAAATTACAAACATTATGTTAAGGTATAAGGACCCCAAAATGTCACACATTGACAATAAAATTCAATTTAATTTAATTTATTTATTTATTTATTTCCTTTTCCTTGAGTACTAGGTAAAAATACCTTGAAAATTATACATTATGAGGTCTCAATATAGGGTAAACTATTGGTGCATAGTTAGTAATAACTGTGTAATTTTTATGTGAATTACCAGTATCTTTTTACCAGACCTATTTTTCATGGTAGTAACATGGTTTCTCTAACTATGTATCCCAAACATGTGGCTCTCGATGAATATCCACTGAGGGTCACATATTTGGAACATGATTTGGTAAACTATGTGGACAACTAAAAAAACCATAAAAAATTTATAATTTATGAAATACCTTATATACACCACCCTTTTTATGACTCATATTAGCTCCCATTTCCTTATAATCACACATCCAGACTGTGGGAATCCCTCGGTGTACTACTCCTTATCCTCCTCCATGGATTTCATTTATTATTCTTCAATTTTTTTAGGATTTATTAATTCAATAGGTTCATTTGAAATCTATTTCATTTCCCTTATCTTATCTTATTTATTCCTCATCCATGGAATCTACATTGTTGAACATCAATCATGGGGTTTCTCTAAATATATTATGATTCATGTTATTATGGGGCTGTGAATCATTCTTTCATTCCTCCTCATAAATATTTGATGTATTTTGTTTCATTTTTTCTTCATTTAACATAGGTTTTCTCAATGAAGAACTATTTACATTTATAACCTTAATTTCATGGAATTTCTAAAAAAATTGAAACTATTATGACCCTTAGTATGAATGGTTAATAATTTATAATTAAAGAAGTTTATTTTCTATGGGTTTCATGGAAATACCAATGGATTCACCTATTTTATTCAAGGATCGAATTTATTTTTTCATGGTTCGTGAATTTCATATGTTCAATTAAATACCCTATTAACATTTTTAATTTATATTCTAACCCATTAAGTGTATTTTAAATTATAAAATATTGTAAAAAGGTAATTTTTTTGGAAATTATGTAGTTTTTATATTTCTTCAATATTTGTTTTCTATTTTCATTTGGTGTTTTTTTAATTTATTTTGGTTTTTGTTTTATGGTAATTATTTCAAATAATGACATCCATTTGTTCTTTTGGAAAGTTGATTTCATATTTTTAAACTTTAATGTGATATCATTTCTTGGTTGTATCTTCAATAAAAATGGATTCCATAATGTGAAGGTGAATGGGATATTTACTTTTTTTGGAATTTTATGTGATTTCCCTTATGATTTATTTTCTCACCTCTGCTTGGTTAGTAATTTCAACAAAGGAACAAGGTAAGAAAACATAGAATAGACAATAAATTTTTCAATAGTGGAGTGTTTCACCCAGACTATTAAAGTAATATATGTGGTGCAACCTCTGGATGGGGGATTTCTTATATTTATCCCACTTTTTAAGGGTAATATCCAAAATTTTGAATTCGTTTCACTAGGTAATCCTAAATTTAGTTTCCCTTTAGATTTACTCATTAAATTATCCACTTCCTACTTTTTCTTTTGTTTATGTGATATTATTATTATGGACTGTTTATAACATGTAGTTATTTTCACTTGACTATTTACATTGAGTGCCTTTATTTTATCTACTACTACTATTTACCCTCCATAATTTTTTATTTATCATTTATCATTGTTATTAATGTTCATTTTCATTTCATATTTTATATCTCACAATTTATCTTATGTTTAAAAGTTTTGATACAATTGTTTTTAAGGTAACTATGTAAAAAGGTTTTTTAAAATTAATTATTTTAAATTTCCATGTATTCATTATAAAGGGGACTGAAGTGAAATTTTCAAGAAAATTATAAAATTTTATTCCATAAAGAAGTTTTAATATATGGAATAAATTGGGGTTTAATTATAAAATATCATTTACCTAAATTATACAAGGGTTTTATATTTATAAAAATGTTTTTCAAACATGTGTGAAATGGTTTTACTTTTAAGTGTTAGTATTGGGTGTGCGGAGATACTTTGGATATTTTACTCATTTATTTATATGAATTTAAGGTTATAATCGGGCCAGAGAGTTGTTTTGAATTACATAAACCATCCTACTAAATTGTCCTATATCCAGTTCAATGTTGAAGTTGGATGGTGACCATGGGTCATACAGAGGCTGTCAGTTTATTTTTTAGTTTTCTTTTTTTTCTATTGGGTGAAATGTATATATTCTCCTTTATTGCATCATTATATCCAGAAATATCATTTTTTATTATCTTTTATTTTTAATTTTTTTAAATTTTATACCTAGTTATACCACATATATTTTTCTTCTTATTTTGGATTTATTTGTTTAATTTTAACAGCTTCCCAACTTTCTAATAGGTCGGTCTAGACTCAAAGCTAGTTTATACTATGTATTTATTATTATGTTTATTAATTATAACCATACATGTGTGTTTACATTGGATTCTATGGTTCTTATCTTCAACCTGGGGTGATCTTGAACATACCTCGAGTCATATCACAGGTTGTCTCTGGTGATTGGTTTAGGTGTGGCTTAGGTTTGGTCATGAGATGATGGAATAATTACCCAGTTTCTTAAATGGGACTATGTTTTTATAGAAAACATTATTATTTAGATGAGAATTTAATATTGTATCTAGGAATATAAGAACCTTAGAGGTAGTTTTATGAATATTCTTGCAAAACCATACTCATAAGGAACATAGAGTTATCATTAGCAGACATAGATTCATGACATTAGATCTTATTGTTTATTTTTTGGGGGTATTTTGATTTTAATAGAGGTTTTTTGGGTAATATTGATTTTATGTATGTTATTTTGAGATCTCATTTGTTTAGGGGTGAAAATGGATAAAGAACTAGAAGCACGTTATTAGCACCTGTGGTTTAGAAAATCTTGTGGTTCCCATGAACATGGTTATGTCTTATTATCCTTGTGGTAGTTTCATGGTTGGTGCATTGTCCATCAAACCATGAATCCAAATCATGAATAAACACTAACCCATCAGTAGTCTTTTTTATGATCCCTTTTGACTCTATATCTCATTGGGATTAAATTTTTTTTTAAGATTAATCAAAGAGATTTGTATGATATTAAAATGTTTTTTTATTTAATCTTATTAATTAATTATACTAAAAACCATAGTTTTTATAGAAAATGGATCATTTTAAAAGAAATAAATTGTTTATTTTTTTTAAATGAGTTGAAATGAGTTAGATTCATTGGGAATTCATAATTGGTCTAAATAAGGAATAATAAAATCATAATGTCTTTTTCAAATGGTGTTTGAAATTTATAAATAAGTCTTTAAAGATAAATTTAAATGAACATGACATTTTGATTCAAAAAAATGATTTCCAAGAAGAAATTTTGAAGTTACATGTTTATTTTCAAGTAGATTTTTTTTCATTTTTAAAAAATATTTCGTTGTTTTTAACATTAATTTATTAAATTATTTTCAATCACAATTAAGTTAATTTGTGGTTTTATGAATAAAATTAATTTATTAGTGGTAAAATATTATGTTTGAAATTATAAATGACTCATTAAAATTTAATTGAAATAAATTTTATGTTGTGGGATGTGTTAATAATTTTATAGATGAACTTGTGGGGTTTTAAACATTATTCAAGATTAATATCATGGTTTTGGAATGATTTCTAAAAATTTCCTTTTTTTGGTGTTTTAATTCCCTGTAGGGTGGTTATGATTTTTTTCTTCAGGTTTTACCTTTTTATCTATAACAACCTAATTTTATATAAATAAAATTCCTTTTATCATCGAATTAAATGTCTTATTATGAGTTGTGGTTATAAAAAAAATCATGCACTATATTGGTTTTATTATATACCGTTGTATTTAAAATATAGTTTAGAGTCATATATTTTGAAAATATAGTCATTGAAAAATAATAATATGATTAGTGTAAATATATGGTTTTGAAAAATCCATTTGACATGAACAAAGGAAGTGATGGCCTCAACAAGTAGGATTGTACCCAATTAATCCCATCTATCAGAGCTTATGAGGGAGATATTATCACTTGTTTTTTCCTTGATGAATCCCAAGTTAAGATCCAAAAACTAAATCATGAGTGATACTATATAAGATAGAATTTCAAACTCATCAAGATCATGGCCCAAACCATATTTGTTGAACTACCCCATAAAAATATCACTATCATGCACCTTACCATTAGGGAGTTTTCTAGTGTAATAAAGGTTTATGTATAAAGGCCCTAATAATATGAATATTTATATTGTATTTTTAATATAATAATTGTTATATTAAGCACTTATTTTTGTTACTTTTAAATGATGTTGATTTTGATTCCATAATACACAAATTGTACTTTTAGGTAATATGGACTTTCAATTAAGACAATTATATTGATGAATTTTTTATTTTTGGAAAATAATTTTTTTTAATAAAATATTATTATAATATTATTAATATTAAATTTAAATGATAATATTATTTTTATGATTTCAAATGTAGTTTTCAATAATGGTTCGAAAACTAATTTTCTCAAAAAAAATATTTCATTTCTCAAGATATTTCAATTCTTATTTAAAAATCGATAATTCACATATATAGAAACATATTTTTATAAATTAAATATTATTTTTTTAATCATAGTTTTTAATCAATAGAATGGTGAATATTTTATAATTTTCTAAGATAGTCTAATTTTTTAGAAAAACATAAAAATGGTATAAAATATGGTGTGTATTATGACATCATAATGACCCAAAAGTTATATAATAAATTCTATTAAGGGTATAAATGACTAAATATATGTTTATCCTTTATAATAATTTTATTTATAGGTTATATTATTAATTTTATAAATCCTTTATGAATCCTCTAAAACGTATATTTTTTTAATATTTTAAAATAATTCCATTAAGAACACAACTCACTTCAAGATCACCAAGGGAAATATTTTAAAAAAAATTTCCCTTTTAATTTTAAATTAATTAAAAGGTATCATAATTTTTGGGAAATCATGGGAAAAAATGGGAAGGTTTGTTTTAATTACTTTATTTTATAAATTCCAAAACATAGGTTTTGGAAAATATTAAAAAAACTCCCCTCTATTTTCTTATATAAAACCGCTAAATATCCTCTTCCTATTAACTAAAAAAACATTGTATTAGTTTCTTACTAAGACATTACATCTCTCTATTCCTTCCAAGGTTCCCCCAAGTTCTTAAGAATCCCTTCTAAAGCTTTTAAAATCACCCTCTCAAGGTAATAGGTCATTTCCTTCTCCTCTTTATACAAGCATCTTCTTTGTTTCATTCCATTTATTTCCAAATAATAATGATGGGATATGTTTTCCCACAACCATATTAGTATCTATTTTATATTGAAATAGGGATTAACATATTTTTTACTCTTTAAAACATTTTATGAATCTTAAAATACTGGCCTCATGATGAAAAACTTTCACTGTGATTTTCCAATGCCAAATCATTGTATTGTGAATACCATCTCAATTTACACTAATGATTAATCACCTATAAATACATATACTTATTTTATTGGGTACTTATAAGTATTCATTACATATTAATTGATCATGGAATTAAATTTCACAAAAAATTATCCTATGTTGAATGATTTATTTGTAATTCTGATTCTTTTACATGATATGAAAATGATGGGAGTGCCCAGAATTATATATCACTCCAATGTATTGGGTAATGTTACAGTCTCATGAAATATCATTCAATGGTTTAGGGAGTGAACCTTATATACCAAAGAACATTTCCACCATGTTATTATGTATTTACAATTATCCTTGACTTATTTTTATAATGTAATTTCAATTGTTGTTTCCACATTCCCATATTGCCTTTATATTATCATGATATATCATTCTTATTTGTTCATTTTTATCATTATCACCCATTTTATGTCCAATTGAATTTTTTATTATCAAACATGTAAAAATTTATTAATGTTATTCTATGTTTATTCTCTAATTATGATTTATATCTCTCCCCTTTCTTAGGTATATCCACATGTTATCCTATGAACTTTTAGATGACTGATGATTTCTAGAATCAGATTTAAGAAGTTTTTAATAACTTTTTATATCCCATGTTCAATATTTTATTCAATATAGATATTTCCAAAATACAGTAGACTACATGACCTTATGGGTTGTTTTATGTGTACCTTTATGCAATACATAAATAATTGATGTATAATAAAGTCAAGGGTTTTCATTGTTGGAATTAAAGGATAGTTTAGTTATTTTTTTGATTAGGAAAAGAAAATTCTACTTAAAACCTTAGTGATAATACTAAATATAAGAAACTTCCATAATTTTATTAAATTATCTAGTAATTGGTTTCCACGAAAATATATCCATATATGGATACTACAAGTTTATGTGGAAATGGAATAGATATACCTAGGTGTCAAACCCAAAAACACTACATTGAGCTAAACTTGATCAGGAACTGGAGCATGGAAATGTACCTTTATACAAATTTGTTTGGAAACTACAAAGTTATATGCTTTAGTAAATTCACATGATTATTAAGAACCATTATTAAGGGAATAAAAATTTACCATAAAGGGATATGTTATAAAATAGATCATAGAAAATATAGATTGAAGGCTATAAATTCATAAGTTATGGAATATATGTCATTTGTGAGTTGTCCATTTAATGTTAAACGTCTTTTATTTATGTGTTTAAATTTTATCATCCCTATTGTTATTTTGGATTAGGTGAATTCCCTTTACTGAAATCAAAAAGTTAAAGGGAGGGTTATCATTCATGGATATATGCATTCCTTTATATCACATATGTTTAGTAGAACTATTCAAACACCAACTAAAAGCATGGATCTAGAGTTTTTAGTGAAAACAAAAAATGGGGAAACTAGTGTATCCTAAGTCTATAACTCACCCCCTATAAAAATATGGTGGATGAATATCCTAAAAAACTATATGATACTCCCTTTTGGGGAAATTTATACAATTATGGTTACAAATTGGAATTCTATAAATAGAGCCTGCATAAATTACTGTGATAAGGAAATCACTATCCATATCATGAGTCATCCTCTAATTCTGATTATGTTCAAGGAGGAGCATTAATCTTAAATATCACCAACATGTCAATTGTGGATATTATTACACTATAAGAAAGATTATCTGGATCGAATGATTGAGTGTATGGAAAATATCATACTTTTATACATTCACATTTTTTGGGAATATACTAGAGTTTTTACTGAATAATTTCCTTGTCTCCACCAAGACTAGTGGTTTAATTTCAATCGATATTATTTCTAGGTATTTTACAATATTCAATACTATATATTGAATGGTTTAAGAGGAATAGGAGGAACTAAAGAAACCACTACATAAGAATATGTATAAATGGTTCATACACTCAATCACAGTGGGGTGCACTAGTCCTCTTTGTGAAGAAGAAGTATATGGAAATAAACCTTTACATTAATTTCAATGATCTCAACAAGATCACAATAAAGAACAAGTATCCGCTACCAAAAATTGATGAATTTTTTGATAATCTAGGTGGAACCCAATAGTTATCAAAGGTGGATCTTTAATGAGGGTATTAAAAACTTATAATGAATGAGGAGGATATCTCCAAGACTACATTCCATACATGTTATGAAACTATTAGTTCATTGTAATTCCATTGAGACTCACTAATTGTCCATAAATCATCATATAATTTAGGAATACATTGATTAGATTTTACCTCAAAAAATTATGGGAGTATTTATAGATGATATTCTAATATTCTCCAAAAGAAATGAGGAGCATGAGGATAATATTAAATCTATGATAAAGACCATACAAAAAGAGAAGCTTTATGAAAAGTACTGAAAAATTTAGTTCTGGTTGAAGGATTTTCTATTCTTAGGGAATGTTATCACACGAAATGGGATACATGTAGAACCTTAAATGAAAAATAAATTGAAGGATGTTCGAGGGAATAATCTATTATTGATATACATAGTTTATTTGGGTTAACTAGGTACTATCATCAATATGAGATAAATTTATCATTATTTTCAAGCCCTGTAACCAAGATAAATCAAAATAGAGGCAATTTTGTTTTAAATAATGAATGATAATAATTTATTAAGGAGTTCAAAAATCATCTTATCACCGCACATGTACTTACTCTATCCACAAGGGGGTAACTTTTAATGGTTTATAATGATGATTGTAAGAAGGCCTTTAGTTGTGTGTTAATGCAGAATGAAAAAGTGATAGTATATGCCTTAAGGAAATTTAATGTTCATAGATAGAACTACCCAACACATGATATGGAGATGGAGGCTATAATAATAATGTTTAAAATATGGTGAAATTATCTATTTAAGTAGAAGAAAGAAATATATATGGATCATAACTACATCAAGTATATATTCACATAGAAAGAGAAGAATATTTACCAGTGAAGATGATTCTAGATGATTAAGTGTTATGATTAATCAATCCACTACCATCCTAGAAATGAAAAAAAAGTAAAAAAATACATAGGTAAAAAGGATTTGATAATTTTATCACTGATGAGAAATGAAAATGTTTCAATCGTAATATAATTGAAAAGTTTTTACATGGGAATAATAAAGGATGGAACATCATAAATCATTTCACAAATGATTTCTAAACCATCTATTATAGAGAAGATAATAGATTATTAAAGAAATACGTGGAAATTGAAAAGAAAGTGGAAGATATAATGAATGGAAAATCCTAAGAGTTCAATATTAATAAATTAATTTTATGATATATTTCACACTATGTGTACCATCAATTCCTATGTTAAAGAATGATTTGTTGTATGATGAAAATAGATCAACCTTATCCATCCATCTAGGGAGCACAATGATGTATCAAGATGTCTGAGAGAACTATTGGTGGGATAATATGAAGAACAAGATCATGAAATATAAATCATGGTGTCTTGTATGTCAGTATGTGCATGTTGGATGGAAAAAATCCATGGGGATTATGCAAACATTGCTCATACCTATAATGATATGGGAAAACATAACCCCAGACTTTTTCACTAGCCTTACAAAGACAACAAAAGGAAAAAATTCTATATGGGTTTTGGTGGATCATCTTATAAATAATTCTCACTTCATTACTATAAGGACCCGACCTTAAAACATTACATTATATTGAATTAAACGAATCAATACACATTAGGGATCATTTCAGGTTTAGAGTTTTAGAGAATTAGGACAGAACTATTACATCTCAAAATATTACAAAGTAGACACTTCTACTCAGTTTCCTTTATTCATAAAATAAAAACTATTGAAAACAATAGTCATGTCTAGTTCCATTTTTTAGATAGCATTACTTTTACTTGATCCCATCCATGACCCTATTCAACTTTATGTCCTGTGAAAAACATTTCAAAACATGGGATGAGCATAAAAAGATCAGTAAGGGTTATAAAAAAACATAGAAAACATTATTTCAAAAATACATAAAAACATAAACTCTTTTACTTACCTCATGAAAACATACGATTTTTGAATAACACATAGAAATTATAAATCATAAAGGTAACTAGTGGCATCCATAACATACTTAGATTGTAGCTATCACAACTACAAAGGGAGTTAATTTGGAATACCCATCACAGTATATTTCATAAGTATCTTAGGAGAAACATTCACGTTTACCTCCATCACATTACCCAATGAATTGGAGATCTATATTGGGCTCACCTACCCTAGGTTTATCACAGAACCACCCGTATATGTAAATAATTCCCAATAACTATAACAAGATCATAACATATACCATAAGCATACAAGAAAGATAAAATTCCCCCATTGCAATAACAATATAACATTTCATTAATTTAACGTATCAAAACCATTATTAAAACCATATTCAATACCAAAAATATGTAAAATAGGATATGGTATTTATTTTCCTTTTAAAAACATTACATCTTGTTAAGAATTCCAAAGATCAAATAATACTCGCGGCGGCGGAAAGGCCATTGTCACCGCTTACGTTAAAAAGAAACATTCTTTTTTTGATGTTTAGTAAAACACTTAGTAGATAAGTATTCCCATTGAATTAAATTAAATTTAAAATGTGTTTATATAGTATAAAAGAAAGTCATGTATTAGAACAAAATATTCCTCAATGAAAGGAGATTGAGACGAATTCCCTTACCTCATGTCCGACTTGACTCGATGGTTCTTCAATCTCTTGTATAATAAACTAAATTTAATTTATACTTTATTAAGAACCATTTTCAGGTTTATTATTCCATTTATATCACTCATTACCATGATATAAACATTATGTAATCATTTAAGTTAAAAATATTCATTTTTTCGATATTTGGTACTTGAGTCAAAAATGGACACATTATATTTACAAGTTTTCCATGTGGTCAATAGTTCCTTATATCCAGAATGATTTTCATTATTTAGATATCGTATATGTCATATATATTCAGTATATATATATATATATTTATTTATAATAGTACATATCAAATGTAGGTAAGAAATGAAATGCACCGTTCATGAAGACGGAAAATAGTACGTACGCATAAATGCTACTTTCATTTCTATTTCTTATTTTAATAGAATTAAAACATAATTGTACATAGGTATATTATAATTCCAGTTATATATCATATTTAATATCATTAAATCCATCCTTTATACATCCCACATATTTCATTAACGAGTCATATGACTTTGAGGGGGTGGTAGTCTGCACGTCCTCAAATGAAATTATCATGTTTACCCATAATGGAAACCATAAAATTATGCTATAAAAGAAAAATATTGAACCGTAAAGAAAAAATAAAAATAATATATATCATATATAAATATATTTTTATCTTAATGGACACCATGATAGGAGGTAGGAGATAATCAAACAATCATCATATTGGGAGGTGTTAGACTGTCATCCACAGAAACAGTATGTTCTTCACCCATTAGATGGAAGTGTGTGTAAGTGTTGTTAGAATCCTTCTCACAACAACATCCTAGAATATTGAGGATACTGTTGTTATTATAAAATGAAGGAATAAAAATATTTAAGGGGTTGGATAAGTAAAATAAAAGAAAATAAGTTAAGAGACATTGTTACCTTTAATTTGGGTATCTCTATTTGGTATAAAACAAATGGGTTTCTGGAAGTGTCTTATGCCAAAGGTAAGGATTTTTAAAGGAGGATATAGATATATAGAGCCTAATGGGGTAGAGGCGGGATGAGCCAAAAGGCATGACAGGTTAGAAGTGAAATATTTTTATAAGGGGGAGGAGGGGCTCTTTATGAAATTTTGATAATATTATTTTATTATATAATGATATTCAGTTTCTAAATGTCCAAAACACATTAAGGTATAATATAAGAAGACTCATGGTCGAAATAAATTCATCCAATAAGAATTGGACCAGTTATGGATGTTATTTCAATATTTATAATCTTATTTATTTAAATCATTTATTAATGAGGAAAACACTACATCATTATTGTTTCATAAATAATTTAATTTATTAAGTGTCTAAAATTGTAGAAAAAGTAACATGAGGTAGGAAATATTTTTATCTTTCCAATGAATATTTATAGTCGCAATGATAACTTATATATAACCATGTAAAAAGTAATATAAAAAATCATTTGATTATGTCATTTTTGCCATTACTTTATATTAATTAAGATATTGTGTCATTATCATTCAAAAGTGGCTCCATGGGGTCCCAAATTCGACCCAAAGATTCCCATGGTTGGACATTACTCATCCAATAAGGTTAGGACAAGTGTTAAAGTAATTTGGAATTATTATAATATTTTTGTTACCTTGAATTATCCAATTTACATTTAACCACGGTAAATAAAAGTCAAAAGTAGCTATTCACCAAAACTTATTTTCATCTTATTGAACCAAATTATACATACTAATTACAACCATGTATATTGTATTTTCGAAATTCAATTCAAAGAAATGGAAAATTTAATTTAAATGAAAAATTCAGTTTTTTTAACTACTACTAAGTGGTTTGACTATTCATCAAAAAATTGATGTTTTTTAGAAAACTACAAAAAATTCAGTCAATGATATATTTGAAATTAAAAATTCAAAAAATAATTTCTCTTTTACCAAATTCAAAACATAGAAGTTTCATTAATTAATTTAAAATTATTTCATGTTGTAAAAACAAATTGCATGTTTTTAAGAAACAATAACTATCAAAAGATTGACACTTGTTTATGCCCAATTACAAAGTGAAATTAATTCCAATGACCAACATTGGATTAAATGAAAAAATATATATTCTAATTACACTTTAAAACCAATTAAAATATAATCTATCCATATAAAAAAATAATTTCAAAATGTAGTTTTGAATTAAAATACAATATTTTTCATTAAAAATGAACTTTATCAGAAAAATTCCAAAAATTTAAACAAAGTAAATTTTTTATGTCCTGATTATAAAGAAGGATTTTATTTGGTCAAATATTATGAATTAATGTGACAAAAATTATATTTAAAGAGGGTTTTCCATTAAAAGGCGGTACCTCATCCTTTTAATGTAAATTATGTTTAAAATTAGATTCATTCACATTTTAAGCCTCTATCTTTTATTAGATAAATGTAAATACATTTAAAAACATTTATAATCATATTTTAGTTTGTGATTTTCATTCCCACCAATACAACGTCTAGGTGTTAACTACCATTTAAAATAACAATATTATATTATTAGTGTACAACGTAAGATTTAAAAGAAACTAGTTGTTCCATATTGGGTACGCTATCGAACATAGCAACCACATTAAGTAAAATTAATATTTAATACACAAATATTAATAAATATGAAATATGTCTTATTCTTTATTTATGTGGGATGTTACATCCTTCCCCCCTTTTGGGAATTGAGTCCTCATAATTTTACATATAATAATACGTGGTGGTATTTATCCCTCATTGCATTTTCAAATTCCCACATTGCCTCTTCAACCATATAGTTTTTCCACAAAACCTTTACCTAGTGAATTACCTTATTCTGCAACACTTTCTCTCTATGGTCAAGAATCTGGACTGGTTGTTCTTCATAAGAGTGATTCCCTTCCAACTGAACTACCTCTAGGCTCAGAATATGAGATGGATCTGGCATATACTTTCTCAACATCGAAACATGAAAAACAGTGTGTACCTTGGATAAACTTGGATGTAAAAACACTTTATATGCAACTGATCCAACTTTCTCCAGGATTTCATCAGGTCCAATGAAAAATAGACTCAACATTACCTTCTTACCAAAACCCATCACACATTTTCATCGAGAAACATTGAGAAATACATAATCACCTACCTCAAAAGAAGGATACTTCCTCCGGTTATCTGCATAAATTTTCTGCCTTCTCTGAGTTAATCTCATGTGCTTCTGAATCAACTGAACTTTCTCTACCATCTCTTCTAACAATTCTGGTCCCATCAACTTCCTTTCACCTACTTCATCCTAAAAAGATGGAGTACGACAATGATTTTCATATAATGCCTCAAATGAAGCCATCTATATAATGGAATGAAAAATGATATTATATGAATACTTAAACGAAGAAATATGTTGGTCCCAACTTCCCTGGTAATCCAGTGAACAACCACGTAACATATCCTCTAGGGTCTGACTTGTTCGTTCTGATACCCTATCTGATTGAGGATGAAAAGCATTACTAAAATTTAATTCAGTACCCAATGACTTCTGAAGGCCTTTCAAAAAGTCATAAGTAAACCTCGGATTTCTATCAAATACAAAGGAGAGGGTAACTCCATGGAACCTGACTGTATCTTTAACATTCAATCGAGAAAATTGATCTAGAGAAAATGTATCTCTAATAGAAAGAATATGAGCAGATTTAGTCAATCAATCAACAATAACCCAGATTGCATTATTACCTCGAGATTTCTTTGGTAATCTCGAAACTAAGTCCATGGATTTATTTTCCCATTTCCACTCTGGCACCTGTAAAGGCTGAAGCATCCCTTTCGGTAACTGGCAATCTGCTTTAACGAACTGAAAAATCAAACACTTCACAGTAAAATCAATAATATCGCTTTTCATTCCATCCCACCAGTAATACTCCCAATGATCTCTATACATCTTAGTACTTCCAGGATGAACTAAAAACGAGGAACTATGAGATTTATATAACAACTCATTTTTCAATTGTGAATCACAAGGCACACATAATCTATTTCAAAATCTCAAAACACAATCATTAGGAATGTTAAATTCATGCAACATACCCTTCAAAACCAACTCTACCTTTTTATATAACTCATTTTCTTCATTATCTACATGCTTAATTCAATCTGATAGAGATGATCTCAATGACACCTGATACAAAATAGAATAATTTTCCTTTACCAAAAACTTCTATGCCAAAGTTCATCAAATCAAAAACCATATGATCTCATTCCAAACGTAGCATGGTTAATGAAGCATAATGTTTTCGACTGAAAGCATCATCCACTTTATTTTATTTTCAATGATGGTAATAAATCATGCAATCATAGTCATTGATTAATTCCAATCATATCCTCTGTCTCTTGTTCAATTCTTTCTGAATGAATATATACTTTAAACATTTGTGGTGAGTATATATTACACATTTTACTCTATACAAATGATGCCTCCAAATTTATAATGCAAAAACAATAGCAGCTAATTCCAAATCACGTGTAGGGTAATTTAACTCTTGTGGTTTCAACTGACGTGAAGCATAAGAAATTACCTGATCATTCTGTATTTAGACACAACCAAGTCCTTTCAATGAAGAATCACTGTAGATAACAAACTCACCATTTCTGGATGGTAGTTCCAAAACTAGAGCATTCACCAATATTCTTCTAAATTCCTAAAAACAATCATCACATTATTTTGTCCAGATGAACTTAACACGTTATCGATTTAACTTAGTCATTGGACTAGACAACCATGCAAAATGATCAACAAACCTCTAGTAATAACCTGTCAAACCAAGAAAACTACAGATCTCAGTTATATTTATGGGTATTTTCCATTCTTCAACAAATGTTTTTAGTAGGATCAATAGTTATGCCATTTTTTGAAACAATGTGACCAAGGAAAGAAATTTGTTGCAACCAAAACTCATACTAGCTGAATTTCCCGAATAGTTTATTTTTTTTAAGGTTTGAAAGACAACCCTTAAATGACTTTCATGTTCCTCTTTACTTTTGGTATAAAAAAATATCATCAATGAAAAAAACCACAAACTTATTCAAGAAATCAAAGAAAATTCTATTCATAAGATCCATGAATACAGTGGGTACATTGGTTAAACCAAAAGGCATAACTACAAATTCACAATGGCCATATCTAGTATGAAATGTGTTCTTTGGAATGTCTGCATCTTTCACACTCAACTGATGGTACCGCGATCTCAATTTAATCTTCAAAAAATATTGAGCTCCCTAGAGCTGATCAAACAAATCCTCGATATGAGGCAAAGGATACTTGTTTTTCCAGTGATGTTATTCAATGCTCTATAATCAATGGAAAGTCTCATTAAACCATATTTCTTTTGAACAAACAAGACAGGAACATCCCATGGTGGTGTGCTATGTCGAATGAAACCTTTATCTAATAACTCCTTCAATTTCTTCTTTAACCCTAAAAGTTCAATTTTAGCCATTCGATAAGGGGGTTTTGAAATTAAATTAGAATTAGGAACTAAGTCAATAGTAAATTCAACATCCCGATCAGGTATAATACCAGGCAACTCATTAGGAGAAGCATCAAGGTACTCATTTACCACTGGAACATCATTAATCTGAATAGTTTCTTTGCTTTCAACAATATGTGCAAGGTAATATTCATTTCCCTCTTTTACAAGTTTCTTAGCTTCCTAATATGTTATCAAAATTCAGGGTTCATTCTTGTATACATAGTGAAAATCATTTTGAAAATAAACCTCTTTAGCTCTACCATCAAACATAGCATGATAAATAGAAATCCAATCCATACCCAAAATAACATCAAACTCTACTAGAGGAAAAACAATATGGTTTGCAGGTAGATTATTTCCAAACACAAGGACAGAAATTTTCTTATGTTTTCTTTTTGACTCAACATTTCTTACAGGTATTTGTACCGTATGTTTTGTGTTCATATCTTGAGATGGAATTCCCAATTTACTAGAAAACTTCTCAGAAATAAAAGAGTGGGTAGACCATGAATGAGACAACACATTGGCATAATCTGAACAATGAAATAGTGTACTTGATACTACTTCATTTGATGGCCCAACATCCATTGAAGTAGTTACAAAGGATTCCACCACCCATTTCTTCTTGGAGTCTGGATTCTTTCCCTCAGTTGAGTTCTTTCTTGGACACTCATTTCCATAATCACCGATTTCATTGCGCTTAAAACATTTTACAGACTGTAAATCAAATTTTGTCTTACTATTACACTGATATTTTTCAGTGCAATTACGAGCCTTATGTCCCATTTTACCATATCGGTAGCACTTACCAGAATTCCAAAGACATTCCCCAGAATGCTTTTTACCATAATTTTTACAAACTGTAAACTTAAGTTTCTTATCATCCTAATTTTTTGATTATTTCTTCCCTTTTTTCAGCCACCTCGACCTCTTATTTTTTTGTTTGTCAAAGAACACCTAATCATCAGAAAACTCCATTTCCACCTTCTCCGCACATTGAAAAAGTTTTTCCTAAATTTTTACCTCATGATAAGCTAAAGCCCTTCGATAAATTGGCTTTAGTCCTGAGTAAAAATGTTTGATTTTACTATCAATATCTCATATGAAATTTGGAGAATACCTTGATAGTCGAGTGAATTTTGCTTCATAAACAGCAACTGAGTCATCCTCCTACCTCAATTCTAGGAATTGTTTTTCTATCCTAAGAGGAACCACCTTAGGAAAATATTTCTCAAGAAACATACCTTTTTATTCATCCCAATCAAAGGCATCAATCTCCTCATTATCCCTGATAATTTTCACCATCGACAACCACTAATCAGCTTCACCTACAAAATGTTAACAACAAGACTAACCTTTTGATGTTCTAAACACCCCATGACGTCAAAAACTTTATCCAGTTCTTTAAACCACCCTTCTCCTAGCACAGGGTCAGATGATCCTTTAAAAGATGGGGGATGTTTCCTCATGAAATTCTCTACTACTAACGTGTTCCTCCGTGGTTTATCTGGCTGATCTCGTGCATGAATACGAAAACCATTTATAGAATGAGTCAACTATGATGTCAGTTCAAGAAACTGTTTACTTATAATTCTGACCATCTCAGGTTGCTGATTTGGAAGGTTGTCTTCCTCCTAATGTCATCCCAACATACTTGCCCTGTTTCCTATATGGAAAACCATTCTGAACATAGAAATATCATAGGAGAAGGAACATGGTAATTTGTAAATGCTATATGATTTCAATATTAACATAAATTACTTTATGGATATTAATTTAACAAAACCCTAACTCCTAAATATATCTAAACCGACCTCTAATACCAACTATAAATACCCTTCCTTATTAAATTACATAATATTGAATTAAACGAATTACTTCATATTTAGGATCTTTTTAGGTTTAGAGTTTTAGAGAATTAGGACATAACTATTACATCTCAAAGGATTAAAAAGTAGACACTTCTACTCAGTTTCAATTTTTTCATAAAATAAAAACTCTTGAAAAAAAAAGATTCAGGTTTAGTTCCATTTTTTAGAGAGCATGACTATTCCATGATCCTATCCCTGACCCTATTCAACTTTAAGTCCTGTGAAAAACATTTAGAAACTTGGGATGAGAATAAAAAAAATCAGTAAGGGTTATAAAACAATGAAAGAAAACATTAGTTCATAAATACATAGAAAATGTACACTCTTTTACACACCTCGTGAAATCATATGATTTATGAATAACCAATAGAAATCATAAATCATAAAGGTAACTAGTGGCATCCATAACATACTTACATTATAGGTATCACAGCTACATAGGGAGTTACTTTAGAATATCCATCATAGTATTTTCCTTAAATATCTTAAGAGAAACATTCATGTTTACCTCCATCTCATAACCCATTGCATTGGAGGGCTATCTTGTGCTCACCCGCCGTAGATTTATCATGGAACCACCCGTAACCATAAATAATTCCCAAGAACCATAACATAATCATAACACATATCATAATCATGAAGGAAAGATAAGATTCCCACATTGCAATAACAATATAACAATTCAATATATTAAAATATCAAAACCAATATCAAAACAATTTTAAATACCAAAAATAAGTAAAATAGTATATGGTATTTATTTTTCTCTTGAAAACATTACAACTTGTTAAGGAAGCCAAAGATCAAATAATACTCACGGCAGTGGAAAGGTCATTGTCACCGCTTACGTTAAAAATAAACATTCTTTTTTTTCATTTAGTAAAATGATTCGTATAAAAAGATTCTCTTTGAATGAAATGAAAAGTCAAAGGTGTTTATATAGTTTATAAAATAAAGTCATGTATTAACACAAAATATGCCTCAATGAAAGGAGATTGAGATAAAGTCTCTTACCTCATGTCTGACTTGACTCGATCATTCTTTAATCTCTTGAATAATAAACTAAAGTTAATTTCTACTTTCTTAAGAACTGTTTTCAAATTTATTATTCCTTTTATATCTATTATTACCATATTATAAAATTTATGTAATCATTTAAGTTAATAAATTTCATTTTGTCGATATTTGGTACTTGAGTCAAAAATGAACACCTTATATTTACAAGTTGTCCATGTGGTCAAAATTCCATTATATCCAAAATGATATTCATTATTTAGATATCACATAAATAATATATATCCAGTATATTTATATATTTATAATACTATATATCATTTGGAGGTATGAAATGAAATGCATCGTTCACGGAGACCGTAAGCTGTACATACGAATGAACACTACTTTCATTTCTATTTCTTATTTTAATGGAATTAAAACATAATGATACATAGTTATATCATAATTATAGTATAATATCATATATAATATCATTAAATCCATCCTTTATACATCCCATATATGGCATTAACGAGTCATATCACTTTGAGGGGGTGGTAGTCCGCACTTCCTTATATGAAATTATCGTGTTTACCCATAATGGAAACCATATAGGTATTCTATAAAAGAATAATGCATAAGAATAAAGAAAAAATAAAAATAATATATATCATATATAAATATAGTGTCATCTTAATGGACACCATGATAGACGGTAGGAGATAATCGAACAATCATCATCTCGTGAGGCGTTGTTCTTCCATCTAATGAAATAGTATGTTCATCACCCATTAGATAAAGGTGTGTGTAAGTTTAGTTTGAATACTTTCCATAAAAACAACCTAGTATATTGATGATAATAGATTTGTTATAAAATAAAGGAATATAAGGAGTTTAGGGTTGGAGAAGTGAAATAAAAGAAAAGAATTTAAGAGAATCTATAACAATTAATTTGGGTAACTCTCTTTGGTATGAACCAAAATGGTTCCTTGAAGTGCCTTCTATCTAAGGTAAGGATTCATGGAGGTGGATAGGGACGTAGGGAGCTTAATTGGGTAGAGATTGGATGATCCAAAATGCTTGAAATGTGTGAGGAATCGGTTATAAGTGAGGGTTTTTTATAAGGGGGAGGAAGGGCTCTTTATGAAAGTGTGATAATATTATTTTATTATATAATGATATTCGGTTTCTAAAGGTCAAAATCTCATTAAGGTTGAATATGAGATGACTCATGGTCGAATTAAATTCATCCAATAAAAATAGGACAGGTTTGGATGTTATTGTAATATATATAATCTTATTTTTTTAAATCATTTATTAATGATGAAAATACTACACCATTATTGTGTCCTAAATAATTTGATCTATTCGATATCTAAAAACTATAGAAAAACTACCATGATGTAGGAAATTTGTTTATATTTCCAATGAATATTTATAGTCAAAATTATAACTTATATAACACTATATAGGAATTAATTTACAAAGAGATTATGTTTTTGTCATTTTTTCTTTACATTAAGTTAATTAAAATAAAGTGTCATTATCATTCAAAAGTGGCTCCATGTGGTCCCAAAATCGACCCGAATATGTACATGGTTGGCCATTACATATCCAATAAGGTTAGGACATGTGTTAAGGTAATTTTGAATTACTATAGTATTTTTTTACCTTTAATTACCCTATTTACCTTTAACCGTGGTAAATAAAAGTCAAAATTTACTATTCACCAAAAATAATTTTCCTCTGATTGAACCACATTTTACTTACTAATAACAAAAATACATGTCAATTTTTTTAAATTCATTTCACAGAAGTGGTAAAATTTCATTTAAATGAAAAATTCAGTTTTTAACTACTACTAAGTGGTTTCACTATTCATCCAAAATTGAAGTTTTTCGGAAAACAACCAAAAAATCAGACTAATATATATTTGATATTACAAATTCAAAAAAAAATTCTATTTTACCAAATTCAAAACAAATTAGTTGCATTAATTAATTTAAAATTAATTCCCGTTGTCAAAACAAATAGCGTGTTTTTAAGAAACAATAACTATCAAAAGATTGACACTTGTTTATGTCCAATTTCAATTTAAAATTAATTCCAATGACCAAAATTGTATTAAATGGTAAACATATTTTCTAATTACAATTTAAAAACAATTAAAAAGGTAATATAACCATATAAATAAATTATATTAAAACGCAATTTTGAATTAAAATACAATCTTTTTCACTATTCATTAAAAAATGAACTTTCTCAGAAAAATTCAAAAAAATTACAAAAAGTAAATTTTGATGTCCCCATTCTAAAGGATGTTTTTATTTGGTCAAATATCATGTATTAAAGTGACAAAAACTATATTTAAAAAGGGTTTGTCATTAAAAGGTGGTAAATCGACCTTTTAATGTAAATTTTTCTTAAAATTAGATTCATTCACATTTTAAGCCTCTAACTTTTATTGGATAAATGTAAATACATTTAAAAAACATGTATAATCATATTGTAGTTAGTTTTATTCATTCCAACCAATACAAAAATCTATGAGTTAACTACCATTGAAAATAATTATATTATACTATTAATGTGCAATGTATGATTTCAAAGAAATCTGTTATTCCGTATCGGGTACGCTATCAAACATAGAACCCCCTTTAAAGTAAAATTAATATTTAATTCACAAATATTAAAAAATATGATATATGTCTTATTATTTATTTACCTGATATGTTACAATTACAATTTGTTAAGACTTCTCAATCGATCAACATGAAAGGATATACATTATAGAAGTGGTAAAGATTCAAGGAACACCAATCTCTATTATATTTGATCAAAATAAAAGATTTACCTCCATGTTATATAATATTCTTCAACAATATCTAAATATTGAGTTGAACTTCATCAAGAATTATCAACCTCAAATTGATGGAATGTATGAGTGAACAATCCAGAAACTCGAAAACATGTTTGGAGAATGATCAATTTTATTAAATTGATGTTGGAATCACATATTACTTTGGTCAAGAAGTAGTGATTTAATTGTTTCCAATAGAGCATCCAAATGGATACCTATGAATTACTTTATGGGATGATGTGCAGAACACCTGCATGGTAGGATGAAGTTGGTGAATGCAAACAGTTGAGCCCTAAGATGGTTGATGAAATAGTAGAAAAGGTCAAAACCATTCAGTAGAACATCTAGGATGCTAAAAGTCAACAAAATAGTTATACTAATAATATTCAATGATATTTAATTATTTAGTTTAGAGTTAAGTTATTATTATACATTTCTCCATTATATAGTTTCATGATATTTTCAAAAAAGGTAATACTTAGTCCAATATACATCTATCCCCTTGAGATCCTTGATCAGATTGGCGTATTGACCTATCTAATAGCACTCCAACCTAACATATATCAACTAAATGATTTGTATATGTTTATCTCTTAAATACCTACTCACTAGATCCCATATATGGGATGAATCCATATATTTTACCATTGGAGAATAATATTAGATATAAAGATTATCTAATGAAGATCATAGATCATAGAGATAATGTTTTGTAAAATAAAACAATGCACTAGTCAAATTTATATCTAGAAACCAAAATATTGAAGAATTTATGAGGGAACCATAGGAGGTGATGAAACAGAATTACAATCATATGTTTTAGTTTGAAAAACTAAAACATTGAGGGAGAAATTTATGATGGGGAAATATTGTAAGGACCTGAACTATTATAAATAAAATCCCTTTTGTGGTTGAATTAAACGTATTATTATGTATTATGGTTATAGAAAAAAGATGCATAAATTTAGTTTTATTATATATTATTGGATTTAAAATATTTTTAAGAATCATAATCATTGATAATATATCAATTGAAAATTGATCATATGATTAGTACAAATATAGGTTTTTGAGAAATCAAATTGATACAGAAAAAAAAATTGATTTCCTTAGATAATGGGATTATACCCAATAAAGATCACTTAGTAGAGCATCCAAGGGAGATAGAATAAATGGTATTTTCTATTAACTATGTTCATTCTAAGATCCAATAACTAAAGCATGAGAGAACCCATTTACAATAGAATTTAAAGCTCATTGAGATCACCGCCATAACTATGTACGTTGAACCACAAAATGATAATCTAATTGTCACGCACCGTACCCTTTGGTCATTTTCTGGTGTAATAAATTTATGTGCATCATTACCGTAAAAATATTAATTTTTTATATAATATTTTTAATATAATAGTGTTTATATTTTAATCTTATTATTTTTAAATTACAAATTTTTTTATTATGATTTGATAAAACAAAAATTGTATTTTTGGGTAATATGAACTCAATTAACACATCTATTATGACAAATTAATGGATTTTTTCTGATAAAAAATATTATATTACAATATTATAATAAAATTATTAATATTAAAGATAAATAATAATATAATTTTAATGATGTAAAATGTTACTTCTATAATGGTTCAAAAACTGTTATTATCAACAAACCCATCATTTCAATATAAATGTCAATTATTACATTAAAAGTGAAAATTAAACTATTTATGAAATTACTTCGATAAAATAAATATTATTTTTTGAATCCTAATGTTGAAATTATCCCAAGGTGAATTAGTCCTAATTTTCTGTAACAGAAGAATTTGTGGGTAAAAATTAAACATGATATAAATATATTGTGTGATTTATTACATCATAATGACACATAATTGATATAATAATTTATATTAAGTGTTTACATGACCAAATATATGTTTCCCCTTTAACAATTTTATTTTTTTGGTTATCTCATTATTTTTATAAAGCCTTAATTATTCCTCCAAAAACCTATATTATATTTCCTGGTTTCAAAATAATTTATTTAAAAACATGAAACACTTCCACATCACTAAGGGTAATATTTTAACAAGTTAATCCCTTAAAATTACAAAAAAATGAATACCAAACCTCCTTGGTATAAAACATTGGCATGAACTATTGGATGGTTTTTGTTTTTGATTACTTTATGGTATTGTGTCTAAAACCTAAGTTTGGGAAATAATAAATAACCCCCTTCTCTTTTACTATATAGTCCCACAAAATTCCCCATTCCACTTGACTCAAAAACATTATATCATGTCCTTACTATACCATCCTATAATTGTAGTCCTTCCAGGGTTCCCCCATGCTCTCAAAAATCTCCTCCCAATATTTTAGAGTCACCTTGTCAGGGTAATGGAGCATTTCTATCTCCTCTTTATCCAAGAATCTTCTTAATTTTATACCTTTTATTCAGAAATTTTAATGTTGGGATACAGTTTTTCACATCCCTTTCACTATCAATTGTATTTTTCAAATGATGAGAGACCCCTTTTTCTCCCATTAAACCATCTTAATAATCGTTATGTACTATTATTATGATGCTGAAATTTTATTTTGAATTATTCATACCAAATATTTGTATTGTGAATATGATTAATGTTTCTACGTAATGAAATTAACCTAAAAATATATATAATTATTTTATTATGGAATTCTATGTATGAAATTTCTCATTCCATGATCTTGGAATTAAATGCGATTAACTATGATCATATTTTGAATGATCTTTATGGAATACTTATGTATGTACATGATATGACAGTGACGTCTGTGCCCTAAATTATATAGTTCTCCAACGCATTGGGTAATGTTTTAGTATCATGATACTTAATGAAAGGTATTATAGAGTGAACCTAATCCATAATGGAACATTTTCCACAATGTTATGATGTCATAGTGGTTAACCTTGACACATGTTTACAATGTCATGTTTAATGTTTTTTCAAATTTATCATGTTTACTTTATGTTATCATGTTATATTATTCCTCTTTGAAGATGTTTAACATTATAACACCATTTATGTCCCATTGAATTTTCTACTGTCTAACATGTAATTATTTCATCATTTTATACCATTTTTATTCCTTTATTGTACTATATAACTCACTCTTTATTATGTATATCCCAAGGTTATCCCATGTATTTTTAGAGGGCTGATGATTTCTTAGAGTATGTTAAGAAATATTTTATTAATTTTATTATATAACATTTTCAAGATATAATTTTATGTACCTAATTCCCTAATACACTATACATAGTAATCTTCTAGGTTTTTTTATGTGTACCATTATGTAATGAATCATGAATTAATGTGTAATAAAGAAAAACTGTAATGCCCTGAGATTTTATGAGATATTTTCATATTAATTTAGTTGATGTCTTATATTGTACACTACCCTAAGATTATCTTGTACTATACTTAACACTGTATTAGCTTTCAGTATACGCAACACTATTCTTGGCTCTTGTTACACACATATTCAAGTTCGTTTTATAGAAATTATTATACGCAACATTAATTATAGAATTTTTTTAATTTATAAATGAAATAAGTTTGGATTATGTAATACGCAACAACAAAGGGAGTTTTCACTACAAAGATCACTGACTTCGCCTGCATTTCACGCAATCGTGACCTTCCTCGATAGCGTGTGTAGTACGCAATACCGGGTTTCACTAAACAATGATATATTGTTATAATATTAGTATGAACTAGAATTTAAAAATATTATTAACTACATTTTTAATTTTATAACATTATTATTCATCTTAAACATTTTCTAGAACATGGTATGAGAACAAAATAAATGTTTCAGGTAAAATAAGTATTTTTCAAAAAATACAGTCTTGCCACCTTTTGATGGCGCACCCACATTAAATCTAGTTTTTGGCATGTTTATAAGTTCAATTTGACAAAATAAATTTCTTATTTGGAATCAAGATTTAAAAATTTACTTTGCATAAATTTTTCATATTGTTCTGATAACTTTCGTATTTTAATGAATAGTAAAAAGACGCTATATTTTAATTAAAAATAACTTTATTCATCGTAATAATTTATATGGATAAATCATAATATTAAATGGTTTTAAAGTATACATAGAATATATTTTTTCCATTTAATATAATTTATGTCATTAGCATTGATTATATGTAATGACCCAAAGTTTCATTAATGGAAATCCCACTTGATCTAATTAAATTTCTCTTTATGTTTATATAAAATGTCAACTTATTTGGTTTTATGTTAAGAATATTGACCATTTCTAACATAGCCATTGAACAGTGATCACATGATTAGTATAAATATAGTACTTTAACAAATCCAATTTACTCAGACAAAGGAAGCAATGGCCTCATCCAGTAGAATTTCCCTCTAAGAAGCCCATTTGTCCGAGCTCGGAAAAGAGGTGGCATCTTTGGGCTTCTCCCTTGACCAAACCCAAGCTGAGCTTCATCATGTCAAGCTCTAACATGACCGTATACAGGAAAAGTAGAAGTTGATTGAAATTACCACTCGAGCGATGTTATCCGAGCCACCCCAAGAGTCTGTCACCATCGCACACCTTACCCTTAGGTCTTATGCGGCCATTTTAAGTGGTTATGTAACAAATAAGTAGTACTATGTTCATGTACATTATTTTTTTATATAATAATGAATATAATTTCTAGTCATTTTTGATACATTGTAAATAGTTTTTAAAGTACAATGTTGTTTTTAGTTATTATTTAATTAAGAAATCTATTTTATTAAATTAAGGTATTTTTGAATTAAATAATCTATTAATAAAATAATATTATTATTATTAAATTCATTTTTATTAAATATAAATGATATTATAATTTTATGAATGCAATTAAAATTTTTGTTAAGGTTTAAAAGCCATTTCTGTCAAAACCCGTGAATTTTCGATAAATGTCAGTTTTTATTTTAAAAGTAAAAATTCTCATATTTAGAAAATTATTTAGATAAAATAAATGTTCTTTTTGGAATCAGGATGTCGAAATTATCCAACGGTGAATTTTTCATAATTTTCTGAGACAGTCAAATATTTGGGTAAAAATTAAATACCATTTAAATATATAATGTGTTTTATGACATCATAAGGACCCAATATTGATGAAATAAAATACTATAATCTTTATGTTAGGACAATATAAATTTTATCATTAAAATAATGTGATTTTGGGTTTGTTTGACTTACTTTTCAAAGTATTAATGGACCCCTCAAGACTTATTCAACACTTTTCCTTTTTAAATTAATTTCTATGGGAGTGTGACTCACCTCCACATAAGTAACCTTATTATTTTAAGAAGTTAGGACTTTGGACATATAAAATATTGTTTTCCTCTTCCCGTTTCCAAAAAACCATCAGAAAAAATCATGGTATGGTTTGTGGTTTGGATTAATTTAATATAAGGGGTCCCAAACCTAAATAATAAAGAATTCCCTCACCTTCCCTATATAAACCCACCCAAGCTCCCACTTCCTCCTCACTCAAAGCCCTTGGAGTTTTTCCAACCTCTGATCTAATCTCTCTAGAATCCTTCCAAGGTTCCCCATGCTCCCAAGAATCCTCTCCCAAGCCTCTCTCTAGCCTTTGGAAGCACACTTCCAAGTAAGGGTTTTTTCTTCCTTTCTCATTTTTGTCAATTTTCATTAAATTGTATTACCATTTTAATTTCAATTATGAATATTGGGGTATGGTTTCACACCTCCCCCATACTGCCCTCTTATTTTTTGAATTATGGGAGACCCCTTTCTCTCTCATTAAATGCCTCCCATGTACACCCGTTACAATGCCAAAATTCCGAAAGGAACTTCTCTCTCCTCATTTACATTCAAGCAATAAATTTGTATCATGAATATAAATTCTATTAAAATTGTTGGTACATGTATCTATATGTCCTCCTTACTGTCCATTACATGTTAATATGATAAGGAACTCATTTCTCTCTCATAAACTAGTTTTATGAATTCTTATGTCACGTTGTTACGCTGCCGAAATCACACCGATTTTCTAATCCAATGTCATTGTGTAGTGAATACCATGACCATTTATCCATCAAGTGTATTCACCTTTATGAACATTTACTTATTGATTACAAAGTTTCATTTATGAATTCCACATTCCTTTATCATGGAATAAATTATTATGTTTTATGAATCCATGTTTTGTGATCCATGTGGCACACATATGCATGAAATGAAATGTTTAAGAAGGGTGCACTCTTATAGCGCTCC
The DNA here is from genome assembly GCA_963277665.1 of Viscum album. Taxonomy (NCBI): domain Eukaryota; kingdom Viridiplantae; phylum Streptophyta; class Magnoliopsida; order Santalales; family Viscaceae; genus Viscum; species Viscum album. The sequence continues at coordinate 1,019,841,832 of OY728135.1, forward strand.
AATGCATTTGGTAAAGTATAGTATCATGATACGTAATGTGTAATGAGTTTTGACTCATGCTAATTATAGTGCAATGAGGGTTTACTCGTTCTTTATGTGTAATGAGGACTTACTCATGCTCTATGTGCAATGAGCCTTGGCTCATGCTAATTCCATGTTAAGAGTTATTTCCACATTTCCATGTTATGATTATCATGCATTATCATTCCTTTATGTTCATGTTTTTCTTATGATATATTGATATTCCTATTTTCCAACATGTATTGTACTCCTCATGTTATTCCATGTGTACTCTCTTACTGAGCTTTATAGCTCATCTTTTTCATATGCATGTCCTCAGGTTATCCCATGCAATGCTAAGTACGAGGGAATGTAGTGGTCATGTAAAGGAAGTTTTCAAAAAAGATGTTTTATTTCATGTTTCAAGTTTTTATGTAATGATCCTAAGACCCAATACACTAAACCTATGGATCTTATTGTTGTATCAAGTGATTTTTTATGTAATAAATATTGTTTAAGTTGTAATAAAAAAGCAGGGTTGTCATAATTGGTATCAGAGGATAGATTTAGTTATTTTTTGGATTAGGAAACCCTAGTATAGCCTTAGATACAAGACTAAGTATAATAAAAACATCTATAAGTTTTGGTAAGTACTGAGTAAGTGTTTTATTAAAAAAATACATCCTTGTCTGGATACGAGCAGGTAGAGGTAGCTTTGGCACAGATGTATCCTAGGGTTAAAACCCAAAAACACCGCTTTGAGCTAGACTCGAACGAGAATTGGTGCACAACAATGGGCCTTGATGCACTCTTGGTTACGACACTCCCAGGGGATATGTTTTGATAAATTCACAAGCTTAGTTTGAACCCTTATTAAGGGAATTAAAAAAAATGCCCCTAAGAATATATGTTAGAACGTAGATCATGAAAAGCCTAGATTGAAGCCTATAGACTCGTGAGTTAAGGAAATGAAAGTTTATTTATAAGTCATCAACTTTAATCTTTGGATTACCCTTTATGTGTTACCCCTAACTTTCATTTTATTCCAGCCAATGGCTGGTAATAGGAGAACTCGGGCTAACAACCATTGTGAAAATCAGTGTGATGATTGTACTAATGAGATGTCAAATCCAAAGGGAGGGGGAATCGCGAACTTTGTCACACTTCCCTCTCAGTTAACTAAAGTTTTGAATAGAAACATGGGTCAAGAGGAACGTTCAACCCCCCCCCCCCCCCCCAAGAAAGAACAAGTCGCTATCGAGAGCTTTATGAGACAATGTCCTCCTACTTTTACCAGATCATATGATCCCACGATCGCTGAAAAATGGATCAACTCCATTGAAAAGATATTCTCCATCCTCTAATGTTCTGAACAAGAGAAGGTTCCCCTAGAGGCTTATCGTATGGAGGGTGAAGCTGATCAATTGTGGACTTTGATCAAAAATACGAAGCCTGAGGAGGAGATCGAGGCGTTGGAATGGAAGGATTTCCGGAAGATGTTTTTCGATAAATATTTTCTGCGCACCATCCGGCTTAAGATGGAAAGGGAATTCCTTTCCCTCAAGAAAAAATATGAAGAATCTGTTGGAGTGTACGAGGCAAACTTCACAAGGCTTTCACGATATTCTTTCGACTTTATCGTTACCCTCGAATGTAAGGTTGACTACTTCTTTGGTGGGCTAAAGCCTATCTTGCGGAAAGAATTACGATCCGTGACTTCGACAGCTATGAGGAAATTGTTTGATGTGCCCTCAATGTCGAAATGGAGATCGAGGAGTCACAGGGGTATCATGGGGACAAGAAGCGTAATGTGGACTTAAATGCTGGTGGTCTGATGGATAAATATAACGGTGCTAAGAAGATCCAGCACCTTACTTTCCAAAAGTGCGGAAAGAAGCACCCTAAAAATTGCCTTAAGGGGATGAGAAAATGCTTCAGGTGTGGAAGAGAAGGGAACCTGCCTGTTAACTACCGGTAAGAAGGACCTGCAGCTGTGACAGAGTATAAGAACACTACATTCGAACCTCAACGCATTGTTCAATGCTACAAATGAAAAGAACCAGGACATTTTGCAAATTAGTGCCCTAATCCAAGGGTTTTCGGAGGCAACCAACAACCTCCAAGATACCAAGGAAGAGCTTTTGCCATCACTTCTGCTAAAGTGAACCCCGACAACAAAGTGGTGATAGGTACGCTAGTTATAAATTCAAGAATAGTGAACATAATTTTTGATTCCAGTTCTACGCATTCTTTTATATCTCGAAAGCTTAGTCGAACAATCCCAGCACCACCACAAATCATGGAAGTAAAGATGTCGGTGAGTATGGAAAATGGGGCAATCATTGCATCCCATGAATATAAGTCCTCCCCTGTTATAATGTGTATATTGAATTTTTGGCGAACCTCGTCATACTACCTCTAGTAGAATTTGATGCAATTCCTGGCATGGATTGGCTTTCCTTATATAGATCCAACATAAATTGTCAGGATAGGGAAATCACACTCCATATAGAGAATCGACCCACGATTCTTTACAGGTGTCAGGAGGAAGATGAATCTATTTTAGCTCCATCATCTCAAGCATGAATATTACTACCCTATGAGCACACTTATCTGGCTCATATGATTGAGTCCAAAGAAGAAACCATCCTTGAAGAAATGCCTATTGTGAGGGAATTTGCGGAGGTGTTTCCCGAGGAACTGTCTGGTCTTCTTCCTAGAAGAGATGTTGAGTTCTCAATTGAACATATACATGGGGCGCTACCAATATCCAAGACTCCATATAGAATGGATGTTGTAGAGCTTGAAGAGCTGAAGAAACAACTACAGGAGAATCTGGATAAAGGGTTTATAGGCCCAAGTGCTTCACCATGGGGTGCACCAGTCCTCTTCATCAAGAAGAAGGATGGGTCAATGCGGCGTTGCATTGATTATTGTGAACTTAACAAAATCACAATAAATAACAAGTATCCACTCCCAAGAATCGATGACTTGTTTGATCAGTTGTGTGGAGCACAATACTTCTACAAGGTAGATTTTCGGTCGGGATATTATCAAGTTAGGGTGAAGAAGGAAGATGTCCCCAAGACTGCTTTTCGTACAGGGTACATGCACTTTTAATTCATAGTAATGCCTTTCGGACTCAGAAATCCTCGAGAAATATTCATGGACATGATGAATAGAGTCTTTAGAGATTGTCTTGACAAATTTGTAGTAGTCTTTATAGATGATATTCTAATATACTCCAAAACCAAGGAGGATCATGAGGAGAATTTAAAAACTGTACTAGAGACTTTGCACAAGGAGAAGCTCTATGCAAAGTACAACAAGTGTGAGTTCTAGTTAAAGGAGGTCTCATTCATGGGCCATATCATCACAAGCAATAGGTTATTTGTGGTCCTCTCCAAAACAGATGCAATTGAGGCATGGATGAGGCCAACATCGGTAACAGATATCTGTAGAATCTTGGGGTTAGCTAGATATTATCGACGATTTGTGAGAAATTTCTCAGGATTGTCCAACCCTCTTACCAAGATAACTCGAAAGGGAGTAAAGTTTTCATGGAGTGATGAATGCGAATAAAGCTTCATGGAGTTGAAAAGGAGGCTTATCACTGCACCCGTGCTCACATTACCCACAAGTGGGGAGCTTTTTGTGGTATTCAGTGATGCTTCGAAGAAGGGCTTAGGATGTGTGCTGATACAGAATGATAAAGTGATATCCTATGCCTCAAGGCTCTTGAAAATCCATGAGCAAAACAATCTAATGCATGATCTGGAGTTGGTGGTGGTGATCATTGCCTTGAAAATCTGGTGGCATTAACTCTATGGAGAGAAATGTGAGATATATAATGACCACAAGAGTCTTAAATATATATTCACAAAGAAAGAGCTTATTATGCACCAGAGAAGATGGATAGAGCTCATCAAGGATTATGACTGTTCAATTAATTACCACCCTGGGAAAGCGAACAAGGTGGCAGATGCCCTACGTAGAAAGGACCCATCAATTCTATCAATGATGAGAATTGAGAAGGATCCAATATTCATAGACTTGATGAATATGGACGTGAGAATCATAAAGAAGGTAATATCATCAATGCTTTCACAAATTATTTCCCAACCGTCTCTTTTTGAATGGTTAGTGGATGTTTAAAAGGATGATGCGGGAATTCAAGAAAAAGTGGAAGCTATAAAAAAGGGGAAATCCATCGAGTGTAATGCTAATGAAGAAGGAATTGTGCGGTTTGGGAAAAGACTATATGTTCCATCAAGTCCATAGCTGAAGAATGAACTTTTGGATGATGCACATAGTTCAAATTTCTCTATTCACCCAGGGAGAACAATGATGTATCGAGATCTATGAGAAAATTTTTGGTGGGATAATATGAAGAAGGAGATCACTGAATATACATCAAAATTATTGGTGTATCAGCAAGTGAAGGCAGAGAGGCATAAGTCTAAGGGGATGATGCAACTACTGCCCATACCAGAATGGAAATGGGAGAACATCACCATGGAATTTTTCACTGGACATAAAAGGACATCCAAACGCAACAATGAAATCTGGGTTGTTGTGGATCATCTTACAGAGACTGCACACTTCATTTCTATTTGGGAGTATTTCTATTTGGATCAATTGGCACAGATATATATCAGGGAAGTGGTGTGATTGCATGGAGTACCACTATCTATTGTGTCTTACCAAGATCCAAGATTCACCTATATATTTTGGAAGAGTCTTCAACATGCTCTGAATACTGAACTGAACTTCAGTACAACCTATCATCCTCAAACTGATGCCCAATCCGAGCTGACTATCCAAAAACTTGAGGACATGTTGAGAGCATTCTCAATGGACTTTAAAGGAGGATGGGATCAACATCTTCCTCTGGTTGAGTTCTCATATAATAACAGTTTCCAATAAAGCATCCAAATGGAACCATATGACGCCTTTTATGGGAAAAGGTGTAGAACACCGACATGTTGGGATGAGGTCATTGAACGTAAGCTGCTTGGACTAGAAATGGTAGAAGAAATGGTGGAGAAGGTGAAAACCATTCAGCAACATATCAAGGCAGCCCAGAGTCGATAGAAGAGTTATTCAGATAATCATCGATGAGACCATGAGTTTAAAGTTGGAGACATGGTTTTTCTACGCATATCTCCATGGAAGAAGGTCATGATGTTTGGAAAGAAAGGGAAGTTAAGTCCAAGGTACATCGGCCCTTTTTAGATTCTTGATCGTGTCGGGACCGTGCCCTATCGACTAGCACTTCCACCTATTATGGCCAAAGTACATGATGTTTTTCATGTATCCCTCTTAATGAAGTATATACCGGACCCTTCACATGTACTCTCTTCTAAGGTGGTACAATTGGAAGACGATATTTCTTATGAGGAGAAACCAGTGAAGATCTTAGATCGTAGAGAAAAATTCTACGAAATAAGACAACGCCCCTCTTCAAGGTGTTGTGGAGAAATCAAAAGATTGAAGAAGCAACATTGGAATCAGAGGATTTGATGAACCTAAGTTACCCACATTTGTTTTAGTGTGGGAAAAGGAAAATTTCGAGGGAAAAATTTCGTAAGGGGGAATATTATAACGACCCAAAGTTTCATTAATGGAAATCCCTCATGATCTAATTAAATGTATATTTATATTAATATAAAATGTCAACTTTTTTGGTTTTATGTTATGAATTTTGAATGTTGCTAATATAGTCATTGAATAGTGATCACATGATTAGTATAAATATAGGACTTTAACAAATCCAATTTACTCAGACAAATGATGTGATGGACTCATCTAGTAGAATTACCCCATAAGAAGCCCATTTGTCAGAGCTCGGAAAAGAGGTGGCATCTTTGGGCTTCTCCCTTGACCAAGCCCAAGCTGAGCTTCATCATGTCAAGCTCGAACGTGACCGTCTACGGGAAAAGTGGAAGTTGATTGAAATTACCACTCGAGCGATGTTATCTAAGCCACCCCAAGAGTCTGTCACCATTGCACACCTTACCCTTAGGTCTTATGCGGCTGTTTTAAGGGGTTATGTAACAAATAAGTAGTACTATGTTCATGTACATTATTTTTGTATATAATAATGGATATAATTTCTAGTCATTTTTGATACATTGTAAATAGTTTTTAAAGTACAAATGGTGTTTTTAGTTATTATTTAATTAAGAAATCTATTTTATTAAATTCAGGGATTTTTGAATTAAAGAATATTTTAATAAAATTATAATATTATTATTAAATTAAATTTTATTAAATATAAATGATCTTATAATTTTATGAATGCAATTAAATTTTTTATTAAGATTTGAAAGCCATTTCTGTCAAAACCCCTGAATTTTCGATAAATGTCGGTTTTTATTTCAAAAGTAAAAATTCACATATTTTGAAAATTATTTTGATAAAATAAACGTTATTTTTGGAATGAATACATCGAAATTATCCAATGGTGAATTTTTCATAATTTTCTGAGATAGTCAAATGTTTGGGTAAAAATTAAATATCGTTTAAATATTTAATGTGTTTTATGACATCATAATGACCCAATAGTGAGGTAATAAAATACTATAATCTTTATGTTCGTCAAATATATGTTTTAGAATTAAAATAATTTTATTTTGGGTTTTTTGGACTTACTTAGAAAGCATTAATGGACCCCTCAAGACTTATTCAACACTTTGCCTTTTTAAATTAATTTCCATGGGAGTGTGACTCACCTCCACATAAGCAACCTTGTTATTTTAAGAAGTTCGGGATTTGTCCATATAAAATATTGTCTTCCTCTTCCATTTTCCAAAAAACCATGGGAAAAAACGATGGTATGGTTTGTGGTTTGTATTAATTTAATATAACGGGTCCCAAACCTAAATAATAAAGAATTCCCTCAAATTCCCTATATAAACCCATCCAAGCTCCCACTTCCTCCTCACTCAAAGCCCTTGGAGTTCGTCCAAACTCTACCCTACTCTCTCTAGAATCCTCCAAAGGTGCCCCAAGCTCCCAAAAATCCTCTCAAAAGTCACTCTTTAGCCTTTGGAAGCACACTTCCAAGTAAGGGTTTTTTCTTCCTTTCTCATATTTGTAAATTTTCTTTAAATTGTATTCCCCTTTTAATTTCAATTATGAATGTTGGGGTATGGTTTCGCACCTCCCCCATACATCCCTCTTATTGATTGAATTATAATAGACCCATTTCTCTCTCATTAAATTCCTCCCATGTACACCCATTACTATGCCGAAATTCTGAAAGGAACTTCTCTCTCCACATTTACATTCAAGCAATACTCATGTATCATGAATCTAAATTCCATTAAAATTGTTTGGACATGTATCTATATGACCTCCTTACTTTCCATTACATGTAAATATGATGAGGAACCCCTTTCTCTCTCATAAACCATTTTTATGAATTCTTATGTCACGCCGTTACGCTGCCGAAATCACACCAATTTTCTAAGCCAATGTCATTGTGTAGTGAATACCATGCCCATTTCTCCATCAAGGGTATTCACCTTTATTCACATTCACTTATTGATTACAAAGATTCATGTATTAATTACACCTTCCTTTATCGTGAAATAAATGATTATGTTTTAAGGATCCATGTTTTATGATCCATGTGGCACACTTATGCATGAAATGAAATGTTTAAGAAGGGTGAGCCCTTATAGTTCTCCAATGCAATGGGTAAAGTATTTTATCATGATACGTCATGTTCAATGAGTGTTTAATCATGATAATTCAAGTGCAATGAGGGTTTAATCGTGATTTATGAGCATTGAGGAATTACTCATGCTCCATGTGCAATGAGCCTTGGCTCATGCTAATTCCATGTTAAGTGTTGTTGACACATTTCCATGTTATGATTATCATGCTTTATCATGCCTTTATGTTCATATTTTTCTTACTCTCTATTGATATGCCTATTGTCCAACATGCATTGTATTCCTCATGTTATTCCATGTGTACTCCCTTACTGGGCTTTATAGCTCACACTTTTCTTATGCATGTCCTCAAGTTATCCCATGCAAAGCTAAGTATGAGTGAATGTAGTGGTCATGTAAAGGATGTTTTCAATAAAGATGTTGTATTTCATGTTTCAAGTTTTTATGTAATGATCCTAATCCCCAAAGACACTAAACCTCTCAATATTCTTGTTGTATCAAGTGAAGTTTATGTATTAAATCATGTTTAAGTTTTAATAAAAAAGCAGGGTTGTCATATTATATATTGAATTCATATGTAAAATCATTTCAATATTTTGCAATGTTTTAACTTTTAAAACTCATTTTCATAACAACGAGATTAATTTTAAATAAATATTTGCAACTTCTGTGATTTGAATTTGGAAAAATTGATTCCATATTTGGAATCATTAGATCCCAATTATGTTAATAGGCTACTTTTTATATTTGGGCACTATGAATAGTAACTACGGTAAATTTTATTTACCATAGTTAAAGGTAAATCGGGTAATTAAGGGTAAATATAATGTTATAAAATTATCCTAACACTTGTCTTAATATAATAAGATGATTATATTTCATCCTATTCCATATTTGGGAAGAAATGGAATCCATTAGAACCCACATGGATGTGATTAAGACCATTAATATATTTTATTTTAAAGAAAGCGAAATATGTCTCACTCAAACTTTAATAATTAATGTATTTTTAATATATGGTTATATAGAATATAAATTTTATTATAAATACTCATTTGAAATCTCAAATGTTTTTCATTGTTATGGTAATTTATTTGTTATTTTTAAGTGATATTTAATTACCTTAATAGCTTATACATTAATGATGCAGGAATTATTTATTTTGTGAAAAATCAGTAATAGAGTTTTTATTAATATAATAATACCCATAAAAGGCCCAAAAACCTGACCAAAACATATTGGTCGTATATAGATAAACCATAACCATACAACATTCTAATTTTTGACCATTTTGAGCCTTATAAAAACGATTATGACACTTATATTATTTTATTTTAAATGATGTCAAATTTGTCACCTTCATAATTTAATAAATATAACATTTTACATGTTGTGATTTTAAGATGAAAAATTTGATTAAAAGTATTATTTTGAAAATATTATATTTATAATCATCATAATATTTTAATTTTTATTTTTATTCAACCAATAATTATATTAAATGATTATACAAAAATGATGTGGTAATTGTTTTATTAAGAGAAATATCAAATAAATGGTTTTATAAATATTAAAATAAATATTATATGAACTAATTAATGTTCTCCACAAATTTTATATATTCATATGACATGTTATGAATCTATTAAACATTTTAGTTCAAATATATCCTTTGTGTGTAATTTCGTTAAATTTAAATAAATGAATAGTGTCAAAATCAACACTAATGTTATTTTATAAAAATAACATATTATTAAATTGTTTAAAAATCACAAAAATATTTAAAAATTATAAATTGAAATAAATATGGTCTAAAATATCATAAAGTACCCAATTATGGATAATTCACAACACATAAGTAATTATTTATAATAATTTAAAATTTTGAATATTACTACCACGAATAAAATTAAATAGATTAAATAAGGATAAATCATGTTGATATGGTTTAATATAAATTTACAACATGTCTAAATTTTATTGGTTGATGAGATTAAAACCCTATATCATATAATATTTGTATTTGAGTAATTTTGGAAGATTTTACATGGGGTTTAAATTTATATTAAATTAATATTTTTGAGGTTTCCAAAGGAGCTCCTCTCCTCCCTTATAAAAGGGAACCTCCTCCCTCTCCTCTTCACAAAATTTTGAGCCTTCAAGCTTGGAAAATCCCTAAAAATACCTCTTCTAAACATCTATAGTTATATCATTGAGGTTATGATCTTCTCCAAAGACACACTCTAGTGCCCTAAGAAGAAGTTTAAAAGAGACACGTCGAGGAAGAGGTAATCTCTTCTACCGATTCTTTCAAGTTTCATTATTATAATACTTCCTATTATTTATTTGTTTCATTTTAAATTAATAACATAAGTATAACTCATATAATTATATGTTATTATAAATATTAAACAACCCTATTTCACTTTCTATCCAACCTATGGAAAATGAAATCACCACACATGCGTACGTATGGAATACCGTCTCCACGTCGTGGTGTAATCTGTTTTTTCACCACCACATTACTTGGATGAGTATAATGGTGTAAAGAATAAATATATATGGTTATTATAAAATTATACTAGTTCTTAAATATTATATCATACACTCTAATTCTATTCAATAATTATGGGAACAATATCATCGCTCGTGCGTACGTACGGATTACCATCTCCACAACGTGATGAGATTTATTCTCCAAGTTAACCATTCAAGAATGATTATGAAGTATATATAATAAACAATAATGAAATACATGACATATTAATGATACTGGATTTATGAATATGTTATTTACTTACTTCTATTCAATTTAATAAGGAAATGAAAATAGTGTTCATGCGTACGTACAGCCTACCGTCTCCATGACCGATGTATTTCTTTCCATTTATCGATATATTATATATATGTATATTCTGAATATATATTATATATAAATCATGTTTTACATTTTTGAAGTAATTAATCATTATCTAAGTAATCATATTAATAATTACAATTCAAAAAACGGGCGTTAAATGAAATGATTTTACCCAAAACGCTGATTTAACATGGAATTTATTAATGAACGTGTAATATAAAGTCGAAAGTGAATCATATATGATATCATAAATATTATTATGGTTCTGTTAAAAGTTAATAATATGTTTAAACCCACTATACAGGATTCTCAGATACATATAGAAGAAATTGTACATAAGGTAAGGGATAATTTTGTAATCTCATTTTTATTCGGGATTGATTATACATAAGTGTTTACTGGGGTTATATTTTTCATCCATGTCTGTAAATTTTTTTATAAAGTGTTTAATATTCATCCATGTATATTTAGATTCATGTGTCCCCATATTTTACTTTTACTTTGTGTTATGGAATGAATCTTTCTTTAGATTACCATATGAGGTACTTTTTACTTTTTCGGTAAAAGTACGAGGAGAATTCTTTTTTTACTTATACGGTAGGACAAATTATTTCAGTTTCATAATGCCTTTTATTCATGAAGAATACTCTACAAGATTTCATGATTAATTTCAATAAATCCTTTTCTTCTAAAAATTGTGTGGCATTTTGTGAAAAGAATGTGATTTTGACGAAGAAAGGATATTTTCCTCAAGAATTCATTTCAAATGTTTTATCAAAACCATTTTCCATCTAAGATGGAATTATTTAATATTCTTATATTTCAAGTATAATGTATCTATTATTTACTTGGTTTAATTTTTCTTATGATGATATTATATCCATTTGTTTTATATGAATTATGTTATGATCGGATGGTGTCTATAAAACCCATTTTATTTGATGGGTTATTATGAATGATGTATGTTTATTTTGTGTCACACTTAAGAATGATTTAATTATGAGATGGGTGGGACCAATATCTCCCTCCAATGCATTGGATAATGATTTATATCTCATGAGACAGACATGACTAGAACGACAAGTAAATCTGGTTTAGTAATACATGGCTGGAATGGCAAGTAAACATGGTTCAGTAATGGACATTATCCACTATGATTTTTTTTTACAAAAATTCCTTGGCTACTATGGAAATCATATCATGTGCTTAATGGTATCCACAATTACATGTTTGATTCCCATGCTATTTTATCATGGTTATTTTTCCATTTTAATCTATTCCTTATTCACATCCAAGATTTATGTCATTACTCGTGATTTTGATGTTTTATGTTCATGTTCTAACATTCAAATGTTTAGGGATTGTTTTTAAGTTCCCCATGTTTACCCTTATTGAGTATTTGAGCTCACCATTTTTATGTATTCTTTTCCCCAGGATATAAAGAATGGTTTTAGGTAAGAAAACAAAAGGGGAAGATCGTTATGGGAGATGTTGAAGATCTTTCACCACGATTATATGATTATGTTCTGAGTTTCAAAAGACACTAAACTAATACGGTATTTGGGCGTCTATTTTTCTCCTGTATTAAGTTTTCCGCAAAAGTAATGTATTATCTAGGTACATCAAGATTTGGGTCTCTACAGTTGGTATCAGAGTGAAGGATTAGTTACCCATTGGAAACTAGGATACAAAAATATTAGTGAGATCCCTAAAGATATTTCTAAGGTATGTCTAGGGATGTCCCTAAGGATAAGTATAACTATAGGTTACAGTCCTAGAATTATATTGAAGATCATGAATAATGTAGGGTTAACCTAAGGTGTCATCGATTAAAGAATGTGTGATAAGTTAGACTTTTTATGATTATTTGGTTTCCTCATTATTTTAACTTTTTCTTACACAATGGTTTCTAGTTTTAGTTAATGGTGGGAACCAGAAGGAATTGGATTAACATTGAATCTGATGGAAAAATTGGTAATTATGAGAAGAGAAATTTCTTAATGCCTGGAGAGAATGATATTGTGATTATGACAAATCATTCATCACCATATATGATTAACAAGATGAACTGTAGTGGTATTCCTAATTCATCAAATAAGATGAAGATGGACTTGCATTCTTGTTCTTATGGAGAGGATCGTAGAGGAAGGAAGATGAAGGATTCTACAAATCAAGAAGAAGGGAAGAAGAACATTGAGGAATACCTCAAATAGAGGGGAAGATGTTATCTATGTGGAGAAAAGGGTCATAGAGTGAGAGACTATTATGGAGTTCAATGTCATATCTGTGGAGAACATGGGCATTACCCAACTCAATGAATTGACCAAAAAGGTTACATCTAAATTGAGGAAGGACCTATTCCATGATAATCATTGAAGTGGACATATTGAATGGTATATGTATTGGAATTAAAGAATAATGTTGTTGAGGTACATTTATGGAATATTAAAATATCTTAATATTGGTCTATTTTGGTTTTCCATAAGAAGATGGTACTGATAACCATGAAAAGTGATTGAAATATTTTTGGAATGGAGATGATATGTGCATAATGAATGGATTTGGAGAAAATAATAGTATTAATGAGCTCAGGACTGATATAAGGACAAAGTGATATCATGATCTGATTATATAGAATTTATGGGATTTTGGTATGTGGAAAGAGTCAACTTTTGACAGCATTCATGTTTTCATTAAGGTTCTTTGGTAATCCATGTTTCAAGAGAATACATGATTAAGGTATTCTCATGTTTGTAATGTGACCAACAAGATACATCTTATGATATATGGGGTATGAAAGATGGTATTTACATGCTTGGTAGATGACCATTCTAGTAATTGTTTTCTTTATACTATGAGATTGTATAGAAGTATTTGGATAAGCCTAAGGAATGGAATGGATTAATTTGTACATCAGATATTATTGTTTAAGGATAGAAAAATTTGGTATTATTTATGAAATGTTATAATAGTATAGTTTAAGAAAAACTAAAACCTGTAGGATGGGTGACAACCCGTCATGTCGGACAGAGTTGTGGGAATCAAACCCACAACCGATGTGCGACATGCCTTTATCTCCTACCACTGGCCTACAGGAAGTCCCTAGTGTGTAGAAATTAGTTTTATTGTATTAAGTGGTATGATATATGATGTATAAGTTTATTTTTTGAGCCATATACGATTAGTCTCACCAGAGATGGACTTATGTATATTTAATAACTTTTGCAAACCTTATGTTTGAGACACATGTGATGACCTATCATTCTATCGCATGATCTGCTCACACTTCATGAATGACAAATTCAAATTCATTTCTTTAAATAAGCGATGAAGTGGAAATTGATCATGGAATGACCAGTGATGATATTACACTTAAATCAAGTATTTTCTTTATTCATCAAATTTAGGGAAATTTTTCATGAAAACAAAAATTGTTTTCCTAGTACTCTCATATCTGATGAATCAGATGGTACCTTAGATCATCACAAATTTATAACTTTGTGATTGTTGAATTTTCCATAGCCATGTCCTCTACCACACTTCATCAGAAGTTGGTGGTTAGATTTATTTTCCATATCCATATTTTCACCTATGTTATACTATGTGGAAACCCAATGATGCGTTGATTTGGGTAACTGTTATGTTTCTTACTTAAAATTATGTTTTATTATTCCTTTTTACGATGTGGGTTTCTATGAAAGAAACATTCAAGTAGTAAAGGATTTATAACCCTGAATAATTTCGAGGGCAAAATTCATTTTAATGGGGAAAAAATGTAATGCCCTGATATTTTATGAGATATATTATTTTCAATTTATTTGATTTTTCTATTGTAAACTACACCACGATTAGCTTATACTATATGTAACACTGTATTATCTTGCAGTATACACAACACTATTCTTGGCTTGCGTTACACACAATATCAATTTTGTTTTATAGAAATTATTCTACGCAACATTAAGTATAGAATTTGATTAATGTATACATGAAATAAGTTTTGATTATGTTATACACAACACCAAAGGGAGCTTTCACTACACACAGCTCTGACTTGGCTTGCATTACATGCAATTGCGACCTTCCTCAATAGTGTGTGTAGTACGCAATACCAGGTTTCACTAAACAATGATATATTGTTATATTATTATTATTAAATAGTTATTATGAATATTATTAACTACATTTTTAATTTTATAACATTATTATTCATCTTACATATTTTTTTAGAAAATGTTATGAGAACAAAATAAATGTTTCGGGTAAAATAAGTATTTTAAAAAAAAATGCAGTTTTGCCACCATTTGATGGTGCACCAAATTTAAATCTAGTTTTTGACATTTTTATAAGTTCAATTTGAGAAATTAAAATTGTTTTTTGGAATCAAGATATAAAAATTTACTTTGGATAAATTTTTTATATTATTCTGGAAACTGTCATATTTTAATGAATAGTAAAACATGCTATATTTTAATTAAAAACAACTTTTTTCATCGTAAAAATTTATATGAATAAATTATAATATTGAATTGTTTTAAAGTATAAATATAATATATTTTTACCATTTAATATAATGTATATCATTATCATTGATTTTACATTTTATTCATATGTAAAATAAATTCAATCTTTTACAATGTTTTAACTTTTAAAACTCATTTTCTTATCAACGGGATTAATTTGAAATTAATTTTTGCAACTTATATGATTTGAATTTGAAAAAATTGATTCCGTATTTGGAATCAGTAGGTCCAAATTATGTTAATTGGATACTTTTTATTTTTGGGCACTATGAATAGTAACTACGGTAAATTTTATTTACCGTAGTTAAAGATAAATCCTGTAATTAAGTATAAATATAATATTATAAAATTACTATAACACTTATATTATTATAATTGAATGATTATATTTTTTCCTCAGGAATATTTGGGTCGAAATGGAATCCATTGGAACCCACTTGGATGTTATTAATCCTTTAAATTATTTTATTTTAAAAAAGTGAAATATGTCTCACTCAAACATTAATAATTAAATTATTTTTAATATAAAGGTATAAAGAATATAAATTAGATTATAAAAACTCATTTTAAATCTAAAATGTTTTTCTTTGTTATGGTAATTAATTTGTAATTTTTAAGAGCTATTTAATTACCTTAATAGAGTATACATTAATGATGCATGAATTATTTATTTAGTGGAAAATCAGTAATATAGTTTTTATTAAATTAATAATACCACATAAAAGACCTATAAACCAGACCAAAACGTATTGGTCGTATATATCTAAACCCTAACCATCCAATTGACAAATATTTGACCATTTTGAGCTTTATCAAAGCGATTGTGACACTTATATTAGTTTATTTTGAATGATGTCAAAGTTATCATCTTCATAATTTAATAAATATAAAAATTTACATGTTGTGATTTTAAGATGATAAATTCGAGTAAAAGTCTTATTTTGAAATATATTAGATTTATCATAATCATAGTATTTTATTTTTAATTTTTATGCCACTAATATTTATATAAAATGATTATACAAAAAAGATGTAGTAATTGTTTTATTAAGAGAAATATCAAATAAATGGTTTTATAAATATTAAAATAAATATTATATGAACTAATTAATGTTCTAAATAATTTTTCATGATGCATATTACATATTAGGAATCAGTTAAACATTTTGTTTCTAATATATTCTCTTTGTGTATTCTATTTAAATTCAAATAAATGAATATTGTCAAAATTAACACTATTGTTATTTTATAAAAATAACATATTATTAACTTGTTTAAAAATCACAAAAATATTTAAAAATTATAAATTCAAATTTATATTGTATAACATTTAATAAATTTCATAATTATAGATAATTAATAACACATAAGTAATTATTTATAACAATAAAAAATTTAGACTAACATTACAACAAATAAAATTAAATAGATTAAATAAAGATAAATCATGATGATAAGGTTTACAATAAATTTCCAACATTTCTAAATTTTATTGTTTAATTATATTAAAACACTATCTCATATATTCTTTGTATTTTAGTCATTTTGGAAGTTTTTATGTGGGGTTTGAATTTATATTAAATTAATATTTTTCAGGTTTCCAAAGGTGCCCCTCTCCTCCCTTATAAAAGGGAACCTCCTCTCTCTCCTATTCACAACATTTTGAGCCTTCATGATTGGCCAACAAATTCCATTTACTATTATCAACATCACTTGTTATATCATAGAGGTTATTATCATCTCAAAAGTCCAACTCTAGTTCCCTAAGATGAAGTTTAAAAGAGGACCGTTTAGGATGAGGTAATCTCTTCTACAGATTATTTGTAGTTTCTTTCTTCTTCTACTTCCTCTTATTAATTTGTTTCATTATAAATAAATATCATATGTATCACTCGTATACTTATATGTTATTATAAATATTAAATAACTCTATTTCATCTTCTCTCCGTCCTATGGAAAACGAAATCACCATGTGTCGTACATACGGAATACTGTCTCCACAGTGTGGTGTAATATGTTTTTCCACCACCGCCTTACATGGATGGGTATAATGGTGTAAAGAATAACTATATATGATTATTATAACATGATACTAATTCTTAAATATTATATCATCTAATCTAATTCCATTCAATAATTATGGGAACAATATCATCGCTCTTCCATACGTACGGATTGTCGTCTCTATAATGTGATGCGATTCTTCTACAAGTTAACCATTCAACAATTATTATAAAGTATATATAATATATAATCATGAAATATATGGAATATTAATGTTACTGTATGTATGAATATTTTATTTACTTACTTCCATTCAATTTAATAAGTAAATGAAAACAGCATTCATGCGTACGTACTGTCTACCGTCTCCATGAACGGTGTATTTCTTTCCATTTATCGATCTATTATATATATGTATATTCTGAATATATATTATATATAAATCATATTTTAGATTCTAGAGGTAATTAATCATGATCTAAGTAATCATATGAATAAATAAAATTCAAAACATGGACGATAAGTAAAACGAATTTTCCCAAAATGCTTTTTTAACATGGAATTGAAAAATGATTGGGTAATATAAATTCATAGGTGAATCATATGTGATATCATAAATATTATTCTGGTTCTGTTATAAGTTAATAATATGTTTAAACCCACTATATAGGAGTATCGGGCACATACGGATGTAATTGGACATAAGGTAAGGGATAATTTTTCAATCATATTTTCATCCGGGATTGCTTATACGTAAGTGTTTACTCGGGTTATATTTTTCATCCATGACCATAACATTTTTTAAATTTTTTAATATTATTACATGTATGTTGAAATTCATGTTTACCCCACATTGACTTTTATTTTGTGTTATGGATGGAATATTTCTTTTGATTACCATACGGGGTACTTTTTAATTGTTCGGTTAAAGTATGAGGAGAATTTTTTTAACTTATATAGCATGAACAGATTTTTATAGTTTCATAACACTTTTTCTTCATGATGTTTACTCTACAAGATTTCATGATTAATTTCAATAAAATACCATTCTTTTAAAACTTGTGTTGCATTTTCTGAAAAGAAAATGATTTTGAAGAAGAAGGGTTTTTTTCCTCATGATTTCTTTTCAAGTGTTTTATCAAAACCATTTTCCATTTAAGATGACATTATTTAATATGTTTATATTTCAAGTATAATGTCTCTATTATTTAAATGCTTTAGTTTTTTATCATGAAATGATATCCATTTGTTTTATAAGGATTATATTATGATGGGATGGTGTTTATGAAACCCATTTTATTTGATGGGTTATTATGATTGATGTATGTTTATTTTGTGGCACACTTAATAATGATATCATTATAAGATGGGTGATACATATATCTCCCTCCAATGCATTGGGTAATGATTTATATCTCATGAGATAGATATGGATGGAAGGGTAAGTAAATCTGGATCAGTAATATAGGGTTGGAACGACGAGTAAACCTAGTTCAGTAATAGACATTGTCCACTGTGATGGTCTTGGCAGAAATGCACTGGCTACTATGGAAATAATATCATGTGCTTAATGGTTTCCACAATTACATGTTTTATTCCCATGATATTTTATCATGGTTAATGTTACATTGTGATCTTTTCCTTATGTACTGCCATGATTTATGTCATTACTCTTGATTTTGATGTTTTATATTCATGTTCATGCGTTCAAATGTTTAGGGATTGTTTTTAAGATCTCCATGATTAACCTTACTGAGCATTTGATCTCATCCTTTTTCTATTTTCTTTTCCACAGGATATAAAGAAAGGTTTTAGCTTTGAAAACAGAAGGGGAAGATCTTAATGGGAGATATTGAAGATCTTTCACCACGATTAGAAGATTATGTTCTGAGTTTCAAAAGACACTAAACTAATACGGTCTTTGGGCGTCTGTTTTTTTCCTGTATTAATTAGTCCGCAAAAGTAATGTAGTGTCTATATACATCAACCATTGGGTCTCTACAAAAACACTGTCTTATTATATATAGTTTTGAATGTTTAAATTGATGTAGTATTTAGGTACATCTAGTTTTAAATTTCATGTTTCTTAATTGATTAGTTAACCTCACATAAAAGGCATTATGGGTTGGGGAAGTCCATATTTTAGGATGTCTCTTAAATTTGTGATACTTTTTATTCAGTAAGTGTTATACTTTCTATTTATTTCTTTTCTAAGACTCTATGTGGAGTGTTAAAGATAAATCATCTTTTACAATTTATCCTTTCTTGAAAGTTCTTTGTCGGGTTCTATTTATATTTCATTAAATATATTATTTTAACTTAGTCAATGTTAAAAATACTTGATGGTTGTTCAATTTTTAAAATGGAATTTCGTTGAGACCCACAATCAGAGCTATTCTCTCATAACCTGGAATCATTTGTAAATGTGATTTTTGGGGAATAGAAGTGAGTTTGGTTTCTATGGGCCAACTCAGGATGGGTGGAGATCATTCTTCTTTTATACTTGGTGAAGTTCCTCTATCCTCTTAATATAAGTGAGAAATGTTTCATTTTTATCTATCATTATAATTTTGATCCGTCCATATTTTACAATATTTTTGTGAATAATATTTGATTATTTAATTCCTTGTGTATTTAACTATTTTAGTCTAGGATATGTAGTAATCTATGAATATCTTATTTAGATCATTCCTCTTTCTCCTCTCCGTTTATTCATTTTCCTCTCTTATTAATATTTTATTTACTTAATTTATGATATGTTTATTTTGATATTATTTACTATGTTATTATGTAGATAATTATATGACTGGTTCAAAAAAATGGATGTTCCTTTGTTTGAATGTTTCATTTTTTGTTATTCGATTCATTGTTTTATTATATATGAAATTATTCCCTTAAGTTATTCACGGGTATGGTTGACCACCGGCTTTAGTGGAATCCATATGGGTCGTAGAAAATGTATCAGTCATAAAACTCTTTTTTAATAACCATTCTAATATTTTCTTTCATAATTTATTTCTAAATGTCATCTAGGATTTATAGATGGTTGTGATTTTGGAGATGTGGTTTGATTAGGATAGTTTTGTTTTAGTTATATTTATGAAATGGTATGTGTGTAAAAATTTGGTTTTGGGAGATTTTCCTAATTAGTTTGGTTTCATTTTGATAGAGTAGTGTTCCATTTTGGTATTAATTAGACTTTTCATATCTCTTTGGGTTCTTTGGTAGTGTCACTGAGTTGGTTTCTAGTTTCAATTATGAGCTTTTCCTATCTTGTGTACTAATAGTTAACCTTATAATTTTATCAATATTAATGACATTTTTGGGTGAAACAAGTTTTATGGTAGAAATAATTTTCAACCCTTGACCATGAATAACCCTTATATTTATTGATTGATTTATAGACTTTTACTTGAACTATAAGTTGAACACCCTTTAAAACATTGATTTTAAAGGACATAGAATAGTTTTCATGGTTGTGGTAAGGTTAGTAATAACTATGTACTAACCATGTGAATGACCAATAGTTTTCATCAGATGAATTTTTGTTGATTGGAACACGGGTTTTCGAAACAGGTATCCAAACAATGTAGCTCACCTAGACTGTCCAGTGTGGATTTCACAATTTAGTAAACCATTTGGCTACACCATGCAACATTCCATGATATTAAAATTTATGAAATATCTAATCTACCCCTCCACATTTAATAATTATATTGATCTACTTATCCTCACAATCACATGACTGAACTAAGGTAATCATGAGGCCCACCACTCCCTCTCATCCTCCATGGATTTTCGGCCTTCCTATATTATTCTGGGTAGATTATATAAGATTATAGGTTTATTCCTCCCCTCCTTTTCCACTCTTATATTATTATTATTTCATCCCTTGTTATTAAATCTAAGTGGTCAAACCATAAGTGGGGGTTTATATAAATCCATTATTATTCTATTTTTGAAGGTGTGTATCATTTTTTTAATTAATCCTTTTCTCATATCCGAGGGAATAACTCCATCTATATGTAACGACCCGGTATATGTTCCACATATTGGTTCCCCAATCCGTTCTATCATATAACCTCATGAACACCTCCACATATGCGAGAGGCTTTCGACTAGCAGTGAGGGTCTGATAAGTAGATCATGGGGAGACTGTACCCTCTTTTATTAGAGTAATACATATCCAAAAAATAAAGAAAATATAGTAGAAGAAGATATAACCATAAGAAATATGAATATCTAAAGATAATAAAATTAAGAAATAAAATATCTAACCAAATCAGCGAACATGCCATATTAAAGTTAGTGTTAACTGTCTAAAATGGAAACTAAAAATAAGGACACTGAAGACTCCCAATAGGGTCCAGAACCATGCCTAGTTCCCTCATCCAAGATCCAAGACCAATTTAGTCATTGAACATATGCCATTTTCCCTTCCCATGCCCAACAACAATAAATTCTGTCCGAGTACCAATCAAGAATCCCAACTAGGGTGTGGGTACAACTCATTAGGCCACCAAAAATGGTGTCTAAAACAAATCCATTCAATAAAAGTGTATGAATTTTTAGAAATAATATATCACAATGCATAAATAAATATTTTATCACTTTATTAATTATTCTCTATTTAAAAACATAAACCCTCAAGTTCCCAAGGACACCCGAACATCAATACCTGCTTCGGCCCATGCTTGAGTTTGATCTATCCCCATGGGATATCACATTTTAATTCCTATGTTACCATTTATAATAATAAGCCAAATTTCTAGGTCACTGTTCACTATTTAATATCACATATTTGAATGAGCATGTCACTAATCATAATACATGGCTAAATGTCCATGTTACCATTCACCCTTTAACAATGAACAATTGATTGAGAATGTTTCCATTCATAATACTTTTCTGAATATCTATGTTACAATTTACCATTTAACAACACAGAACTAACCACATCACAATATTACATATATCTCAATAAACCATTAATAAATTATAGAATTAATTAATCATACTCACAATCTAAATATATCATAATTAATTCACAAAATAATTATTTAATTCTTATCATCAAATATCTCACATTTAATTATTTCAATTCAAGATATCATTATCCCAAAGTTAATTCAACAATTAATTATCTAAAATAATAATATCAATATAACATAACTAATTCTAAATCTAATTAACTCATTTAGTAACATCAATATCAAAAAATTAATTCTTCCATGTTTTATATCAATTTCTAATACCCATATACTGCAATTAATTATACAATTAATTTTTCTCGAATCCCAAAATTTCACAATTCCATCATAAATTAATTCACCCAATTTAATTAATAAATTAATAACATAAATTGATAAAGAACTATAGAAATTAGATAATTTTCATACACATAATCAAAATCACTACTATGGGAATTAAATATTATACCCCCTACCTCAAATCTTCGATGGATAATTACCCAATAGAAAAATCAAAAAATTGACCGTCACAACAACGTAAAATGATAACTGTATCATAAATAACTAAATCAAAATTAAATAAATGAATATATTTTAAATTTAGATCTATATCTCACCAAATAGATTTAGATATAACTTAATATGGGATTAATTCATGAGAAGAAATCATGAAGATTCAGAGAAGAATGGGAAAAGAACTGGGAGATGATTCACATTTCAGGAGAGGTTTGGATATTCTATATGATATTTTAATCATGAAGAATAAAGGTGAAGAAGGATTTGAATTCATCTGAATAGCTCTAAATATTTCAAATATCTCTTAGGTATGAATGGTATTGGAAATATGTGAGTTTTGAGTGTTTAGAGAATTAAAGAATTAATTTATAGGTTAAATTTTTTTGTGCATTGTTTACCAGCCAAGGCTGCATGGTTTTACCTAATCATGTGATTAAACCTTGTGCCTCATTTATAGGGATGCACAGTTACTCCTTTTAATTTTTTTTTATTTTCCAAACCATCCATCATCCATGTCAATCTCCACCTCCCAGGTTCATATAGTTTACTAGACTAGGGCACATGGTCTACCCTAACCATGCACCAACCATGCACTACCCCATTTTCTTAAAAGTTTCTCAAAATTAGACCCTACACACCCCAAATTATACCTCATACAAAGCAAGACAAATAAGGACAAAAGTGTACCTAAAACCAAGCCTGAGATAACTCCATAAATGTTTGGGATCTAAAAATTTCCCCACTTTATTACTTATCCTCAATCTGCACTCCGAAGATTATCTAAGATTCCAAGAAACAAATATCAGGCCATTGAGCTCACATATCTACCTCTCATTCCCATGTATCTTCTTATACCTACACATGTTTCCATAATACACGAATTATCATCACAGTCATTCCATGTAACAAATTCTCACTAAGATCCAATATGTGTGTTAGAAGTTCCTCAAAGGATGCATCTACCTCAAGATAAAAATAATCAATATATATTACATGAGAAGGATCAGGGTGATACTGTAAAACATTTGATGAGTGGAAAACATCATGCATAGCATTGTATTTCTATAGAAGTGTCAATCGGTATGCCTTTGGCCCAATTCTCTCAGCAACCTCAAGAGGTCCTATGAACCTGGGCACCAACTTTCCTTATATCTATATCATAAGGTGAACCAATCTATGAGACACTTGAAGGAATACATGATCACCCTCTGGAAACTCTAATGTTCATCAAATTCTATTAGCATATGAAATTTATCTACTCTAAGACATATCTATATGCTTCTGAGTTAGTTGTACAGGTTCTGACATCTCCTGTATTAGAATCGGTCCCAACAATTCCGAATCACCAACCAGCATCTAATATAGTGGTGATCTACGTGGACTACCATAAGGATGCCTTTAATGGTTTCATCTGTATAGTTTTCTAATAATTTTTTTATGGGAAAACTCTACTAAATAAAATATATTCTCACAGGACCCACTGAATTCAAGGACATATGGTCGAAGCATATCCTCAAGAACATATATAGTACATTTTTCTACTCATCTGTCTATGGTTCGAATGTCATACTCAATAATACTTGTGTGTTTCATGTCTTCTGCAAGCCCATCCAAAATCAATAAATAGATCACAAGCCATGATCTGAAATAATAGTATGTGGAACCCCATGCAGATGGACTATCTTTAAAACATACAAGTATCCCAGTGTATCTACTGAGAATATCTCTCATATAGGCAATACATGTGCTACTTTCTCCAATCAGTCCACAATAACAAAAACATCTTCATTATTCCTTGTAATCTTTCTGAGACCCTCCATAAAGTCCATTTTCACATCATCCCATTTCCATTTTCAAATGGGAAACAATGGTAGCAATCCTCCAGGTCATTGATACTCTACCTGAAACTACTTATAGGTGTAACATTATGTCATGAACCCTATTATCTCTTTTTCCATGCCTAGTAATAAACTATCTTCATAATACATGGTACATTTTGATCACTCCTAGATTTACGAACCACTTCAAGGCATGAAATTCCCACATCATATCCTCTTGCATACTCATAGGTGTAATAACCAGATTCTTGACATATATGATATCATCTTCATCTATCTACCAGTCCAAAGGTTTCTCCACACACTCAAGGATTCCCTAAAAGATAAACATTCTAGATCATTACATCGTATGTCTCAAATAAATCTCAAAAGTGTAGACTCTAATGAAAATAATATGAGATTTTTCTACTCCCACATCTCATAAACCACCTAATGAATCTCAACCAATAAACTCAATGTCTTCCACTCAACAATATAATCCTAAACTGTTTGAGTTTGAGTTTTCCTTCTCAATGTGTTGGCAACACTATTTCCCTTCTCAGGTGTATATGCTAACTCAAAATGAAATGATTGCATATAATAAACCCATATCTTCTCTCAAAGATTCAAATGTATCTGTCAAAAGATATAACTCAAGATCTTATATTTTATAAACAACATAAACATCTCTCCCAATAGGTAATGCCACAATTACTTCAAATCATAAACCAAATCTACTAGGCCAAGGTAATGTGTAGGGTAGTTTAATTGATATGGCCTCAACCACTGAGACCCATATGCCGTAATTGGATCTCCCAGCATCAACACAGCTTGGATATTGATCCCAGAAGTGTCACAATACACTGTTTACTCATCACCTGGCTTGATTAGGATCATGATTGGGGTCGATGTCAAATGCTTCTTTAGCTTCTCAAAGGCCTTCTCACTTTATTTTAACCAATAAAACTTTACCCCCCCTATTTTTTCAAGCCCAAAAGTGGACATTACAAATGGGAAAAGTAATAGATTAATATATAATGATGTCTAGCTAACCATAAAAATAAATAGATATTGAAAAAATTGTTTGGATGATCCCATGAAACCACTTCATAAATATTCTCTGGATTCTTTGGCAGACCTTCCTTTGAGATGATGTATCCTAAGAAGTGTGCCTAATCGATCCAAAACTGGAAGATATATATCTTGTAATATATAAAATGGTATCTCAATATACTTAGAACAATGTTAAGATGTTGGGAATGATAATCATGAGTCTTTGAGTAGACAAAGATTTCATCAATGAATACTACAGTAAACTGATCTAGGTACGGGTGTAAGATATTTTTCATTTAGGCGATAAACACTACCGGTGTCTTCTTCAACCCAAAGTACATTAAAAAAATAAAATAGGATATACATGCTATTGAAAGTAGTACTCGGGATATCAAAAGTTTGAACTCTCATCTGATGATACCCTAATATCATGTTGATATTTGAGAACACACAAACTCTTCCCAATTTGTCAAATAAATTGTCAACATGTGGAAGAGGAAACTTGTTCTTCATAGTCATATGGTTTCATATCTGGTAATCAATGCACATGTGTAGATTCCCATCATCATTATTAGAAAAAAATTCTAGAGAACCCCAAGGTGATGTACTCATATGGTTAAATCACAAATCCTAAATCTCCTACAGACAATTCTTTTGTTCTTGAAGCTCTGTCGGTTTCATTCTATATGGTGGAATAGAAACTGGCTTTGTATCATCACTTGTATATATAGAATAGTACTTTTTCATATCTATTAAAATTTATGAATACAATATTAATTTTATTTTATAGAGGAAACTTGTTCCAATAGCGTACTCGACATGCAAAAATGGGTTTCACTGAATTCCTACATTTCACAAAGCATTGAGTTATATCAAAAAATAATATAATAATAGTATTATTATTTTAACTGTTTGTTAACACCCAGCCATTTAATTAGTGGGAATGAATATAACTAACAAGAATATGATTACACACATTTTTTGAATTGTTTTTACATTTATACAATAACTTTTAAAGGCTTAAATGGGAATGAATCTAGTTTTAAGCATAAAATACAATAATATTTTTTAAAGGCCATTTTACTGCATTTTGAAAGAGAACATTTTTAAATCTTGTTTATATCACTTTTATATTTTATATTTGACAAAATAAACATCTTATTTAGAATAAATAAATAAAAAAAAATTGTTTGAATTTTTTATATTTTTCTAATCAAATTCATATTTTAATGAATAGTGAAAAATACTACATTTTAATTCAAAACTACTTTTTCATCTAATCTATTTGTATAATTGTATTATTATTTTAATTAGTTTTATATTGAAATTAGATTATTTTTTTATCATTTAATACTTATTTTTTCATTCAATGTAATTTCACTTATAAATTACACATACACAAATGTTAATCTTTTGAGAGATTTTACTTATTAAAAACATGCTTTTTGGTTATGACAATGTGAATTAATTTTAAATTAATTTATAGAAATTCTATGATTTGAAGTTGGAAAAATGGATTCAATATTTGGAATAATAAGTTAAAAATTGTTTAAATATGTACCTTTTATTTTTTGATATTTTGAATAGTAACTTCAGTAATTTTTTTTACCATGGTTAAATGGTAAATTAGGTAATAAAGGTAAACAAATAATATTATAATAATATAAAAATACCCTAAAACGTGTCCAACCCCTATTGGATTACTTGTTTTCAACAATTTCCATCCTTATGCCTACCATTTGGCAGTTGGAATCCACATGGGTGTGAAAATGATACGTTATAATAATTAATTTAATTTAAAGAGAAATATAACACAAACATGTATCTTTTTACAAAATTTAATTTAATTTTGGGTTATATAATTGATATCTTAGACTATAAATAGATATTAAAAATATAAAAATACTTCCTACATCATCGTATTTTATTTATAATTTTTAGACATAAAAGAAATAAATTTATTTATGATACAATGATGATGTAGTGATTACCTTATTAATAAAAGATTCAAATAAATGATATTATAAGTATTAAAGTAAATGTAATGTGAATGTTTTGATGACATAAAAAAATTTCATGGACTATTATGACATATTATATTTTATTTAATTACTTTGGTTTGAAGGAATCATGTTTTTATGACTTTAAACAAAAATCAATTACTAAATTGTGTCAAAATTGACATAAATGAGTTCTTAAAACAAATCCTATTTTACTAAATGATATAATTCTCCTAAAAATAAATTATTCAACCAAATAACATATATAATTTTTAAAAATTTCCTTAAGTATCCACTTTTTCTCTCTTGGAATTTGATATTAACTATAGTTACCATATATTATGAAAATACAAGAAGACATTGTAAGGTTTAATGTTTTTAACTAAGGGTTAAAGATAATAGGTAAGGTTAATTTTGTGACCTAAACATGTCTAAAGCCTATTGGATGAGATTATTTTAACCTATAATAATATTATACTCGAAAAATATCACATTGGAAATAATATAATTTGAAAATCAATTTATAATAAATCAATATTTCAAGACATTCGTAATGTGCCCCCCGTCCCTCATATAAAAGGAAACCACCTCTACCCACTTACTCACACCTCTGAAGCCCCTTGTATCATCTGACTTCTACTAAATTATTCTACAAACATCCATCCATTCATCTTATAAGCCTTAACAACAGAAAACAGCAATTCAAGAAATCTTTTTTGGCTCAAATCAAAAGAAGTTGCATGTTTTAGAGGTAATGTCTTATCTCAAGTTCTCTTCCATTATATTCCATCTCCACTCCCTATGATATTCTTATTATTTTATTACATAAAAACAAAAATATCCTAAATATACATTTATTTTTATTATTATAAGGATTAAAACTAAACGTACACACACCTTTATCTAATGGATAGGAATATACTGTTTCTGTGTACGGCGAACTACTGCCTCAAAAAATGAGGATTGTTAAATTTTCTCTTACCACCTCACATAGTGTCCATTTTGATGGATATATATTTATATATGATATATATTATATTTATATTGTCTCTATGCTTCTATTATTTTTATTTACAACATACCTTTATGCTTTCCATGATTTGTAAATATGATAATTTCATTTGAGGAAGTGTGGACTATCACCCCCTCAAAGTGATATGACTCCTTCATACTATACATGGAATGTATAAAGGATGATTTTATTAAACCTGTGAGACATACATGGAATAAATATAATATTGGTATTATAATATACATTTATATCATTTGATTATTGTTCTTTTAATATGACAATGAAATGAGAGTAGCGTTCATTCATACGTACGACCTACCACCTCCATGAATGGTGCATTTCATTTATTATATCCAAATATTATGGATATTATAAATACATATATATTGGATATATATGATATTTTAATCATGAATAATATTATAGAGATGATTTAATTTTGACCACATGGGAAATTTACATCAAAGAATTTCATTTTCGACTCAAGTACCAAATATCAACAAACCAACCGATATGAACTTATATAATTATGTAATTTTTACAACATGATGATAAGTAATATAAAATTAATAATAGATTTGAAAAATGTTCTGAAGAAAATATAAACTAACCTATGTTTATTATTTATAAATATAAATAATGAATGTGACACAACAGACTCTAGGTAAGGGACTTTGTCTTAATCTTCTTCCATTAAGTCATATTTTGATAATATACAACTCTTTATTTTATACATGGTATAATAATCCCCTTTGTCTTTTAATTTCATTCAAAGGGATTATTTTTCTACAAATTGTTTTACTAAATGAAAAGATGTATGTTTTTAACATATGTGGCGACAACAACCTCTTTGTTGTCAAAACCGTTGTTTGATATTTGGCGTCCTCTACAAGACTTTATGTTTTTAAAGGGAAAAAATACCCTATTCCATTTTTGGTTGTTTTGGTATTGAAAATGGTTTTTGATATGTATTTAATATTTTAATATTCTTTAAATTATTTCTTGTGATTACAAATGAAATTTTATTAGTGAAATACAGATTTTTGCAATATTTTTTGTGTCATGATTATATAATGGTACCTAGACATTTGATGGGTGGTTACCTGATAAACCAAATATGGGTTGTTACGTGATAAACCAAATACGGGTGGTACCATGATAAACCCCATATGGGTGGTTACATTAAAACCTGCAATGCATTGGGTATGTAATTTGGTGGTATGGCTATTCTATATAGTGATATATTTGGAAGTTGACCATACAGTTATTCCATTTAAGTATGTTTATGTCACAAGTTACCTTTATATGTTATATATTTATTTCATTGGGAATTATGGTAATATTTTGGTTAAAAAATTAGAAATATATGATCTTATATTCATTGAATTATATTTATTACTTCTTAAAGGTGAAAAGTATTTCTTTATGATAAATAATTCATGGTTTTAATGTTAAACCAATGCTAACAATTTTATTTTTTTCACCCCTTAATGATATTTTTAGGCTCATCCCATGATTTGAAATGTTTTTCACAGGACTAAAAGAAGTATAGAGTCAAGTATGGGATAAAAAAGTCATTATATATAAAACATGAAACAAAAGATGTTTCTTTTTAAGGAGTTTTATTGTTTATGAAAAAATTGGATAATGGGTAGAAGTGTCTACATTTAATATTAAAGATGTTATGTATAAGTTATTATATAATTCTCTAATGTTCCAAATCTAAAAAGATCCTTGCTAAGAATTAAAGTAAAATTATTGACTTATCTCAATATGAAGTAATGTTTAAGTTTGGGCCAAATAGTTGGCATTAGAGTTCAGATGAGATAACTTTAGGAGTTATAATTTTTTAATAGAGTATCCATAAATCTTTTTTACTTTTTGGTAAAATTTAAATGATATAGAATTTGAAGATTACCACGTTGCTTCATCTAATATATGTTTGTTCAGAATGGGTTTTTACAGAGGAAAGAGAGAAGCTATGGTGGGAAGGGATACATAAGAAATTAACCTTCCAAATAGACATCGTGATATGTTAAAAATCAGAACTAATTTTTTTTGGTAGCGATGGATTAGTTTAATTAGGAGGATAATGGTGGTGGTATCCATGAACGAGATCAACTAGACTAACCACAATGGAATATGTCGATCATAGAGAATTTTGTAAGGAAATATCCCCCGTCATTTAGAGGATCATCTGAACCTGTTCAATTTGAATGGTGGATTAAATCATTTGAAAAGTGTTTAGATATAATGGGGTATTCAGAAAATCAAAAGGTTGGTATTTTTGTTTACAGTTTTAATGGTGAAGCTAATAAGTGGTGGTGAATGATTAAAAATATCAGAGGAAGTGAAGATATTTACACCATGGAATGGTATTAATTTAAAAAAATATTCCTTGAGAAATATTTTCCTATGGTTATTCGACTTTGGATGGAAAATAAATTCATGGAATTAAGATAAAAGGAGGAAGATTATGTGGATTCATATGATGAAAATTTTACTCTTTATCAATGTATGTCTCAAATTTTATCTAGGATATTAATGGTAATATAAATAGGATTTTCTCAAGATTGAATACAAAATATCAAAGGGTGTTAGCCTATCAGAAGTTCAAAATATATGAGAAACTTTTCCGATGTGTTGGGAATGTAGAAATAGAGTCTTTCAGTAGTTTCTCGATTAGTTTGTGGTTATGTTTATAGATGAAATTTTCATATATTCTAAATGTTAGGAGGAACATGAAATTCACTTAAGGACTATTTTATAAGCCTACAAAGAAATGAAAATATATAGAAAGTTTATTTAGAGTTAATTTTGGTTGCAAAAAATTTCTTTCCTTGGTCATATTTTTTCTAAAGATGGCATAACTATTAACCCATCTAAAAAAAGTTATTGACGAGTATCGAAGGCCTACCAATATCACAGATATTCATATATTTCTTGGATTAACAGGTTATTATTGAAGGTTTGTTGAAAACCTTTCTTGGTTAACTAGCCCGCTAACTAAGCTAACATGTAAGGGAGTTAATTTAATTTGGACAAAATAATGTGACGATTGTTTTTAAGATTTGAAAGGTATATTTGTAAATTCCCTAGTTTTGGCCCGCCCTTCTATAAATAGGGAATTTGTTTTCTATAGTGATGAATCATTGACAGAAATTGGTTGTGTCATAATGTAGAATAATCAGATAATTGGTTATTCTTCATGTCATTTGAAACCTCGTAGGTTAAATTACCATTCTCATGATTTTTAATTACCTAATGTTGTTTTTTCATTAAAAATTTGGAGGCATCATTTTTATGGCGTAAAGTGTGAAATATATACTAATACAAAATGTTTAAAGTATATATTCAATATGAAAGAATTAAACATGTGATATTTGAGATGGCTATAATTAATCAAGGATTATGATTTCATGATTCACTACTATCCGAGAAAGTACAATATACAGGCTGGTGCTTTGAGTTGAAATAGTAATGTTACATTAACCATGCTACATTTGGAACAATATCCTTTAGTTTATGATTTGATGAATTTTCGATTAGAAGTTGTTGGTACATGGAGTTACTCAATTTTATTTTAGGTGATAGTGAAATCATCTATATCTGAAATAATTAAGAAATCATATAAAGAAGACAGTGAGTGGTAGAAAAAGGTATAATTGTTTCAGAAGGGTAAGTTACCGGAATTTTACATTAATAATGATTTTGTTGTGAGTATTGGAAGGAGATTATGTGTGTGCTATGATACATAGTTAAATTAATAGTTATTATGTGAAGCTCATAGTTCTCTGTTTTTTGTTCATCCTGGAAGTACAAAAATGTACAAAGATCTTTGAGAGTCTTACAAGTGGGATGGAATGAAAATAGATATTGTTGACTTTACTATCAATTGTTTGACTTGTCAATAGGTTAAAATAAAATGACATTACTGAATGGGAGCTTCATCCATTTTCAATTCTAGAGTGGAAATTGGAAAATATATTCATGGATTTTGTTGTGGTATTACCAAAGAATTCTTGAGGTAACAATGAAATCTGGTCTGTTATTGATGGATTGACTAAATTTGCTCATTTTCCTCCTATTAGAGATATTATGTCTCTAGATAAATTATCTCAATGGTATATTAAATAGGTAGTTAGGTTACATGAAGATACCATCTACATTGTATCTGATCGTGATCCCAGGTTCACTTCTATCTTTTGGAAAGTCCTTCAGAATTCATTGAGAACTAAATTAAACATGAGTACAAATTTTTATCCTCAATTAGATGGGCATTCAGAATGAAAAATTCAGACCTTCGGGGATATGTTATGTGCTTTTTCAATGGATTACTAGGGAATTATTTATCCACCAATTTCTTTGGTTGATTTTTCTTATAATAATAGTTTTCATTCCTATATACAGATATCACCATTTTAAGCATTATATGGAAATCAGTGTTGAACACCATCTCTTTTGGAAGAAATAGTTGAATGGATGTTTTTTGGGACTAGAATTGGTAGAAGAGATGGAAGAAAAGTTTTAGTTGATTCAGAATAACATGAGGACAGATCAGAGTATGCAAAAAAATTGTACATATAACTAGATGAAGGATCTTTATTTTGAGTTAGGTAATCATGTCTTTCTCAATGTTTCTCCATGGAAAAGTGTGATGTGTTTTGGTAAGAAGAGAAAGTTGATTTCTCTATTTATTAGACCCTATGAAATCCTAGAGAAATTTGGATAAGTTTCTTACAGGGTGGATTTACATCTAAGTTTATCCTAGGTAGACAATGTTTTTCATGTATCAATATTGACAAAGTATATGCCAGATTCATCTCATATTTTGAGTACAGAGGTTTTTCAGTTTGAAGAGAAACATTCTTATGAGGAATAACCTGTGCAGATTCTTGACCACATAGAGAATGTTTTGCGAAATAACTTGATTCATCAGGTAAACATTTTTGGAACAAATCATATGTTTGAATAAACAATGTGGGAATATGAAAATTCTTAGTGATAAATACCCCCACATATTTGATATGTAAATAAAATTGTGGGTACACAATTTCCAAAAGGTGGAATGATGTAGCATCCCAGGTATTTATTGAATAATACTCTTTAATATCTATTAACATTTATTAATAAGATATTAGTTTTATGTTAAATTAGACATTTTGTTCGATAGAAAACTCGATAGGTAACAATGGGATTCTCTAAAATCATACATTGCACAAAACTATGAGTTATACAGAAAAATAATATAAGAATACTATTATTATTTTAAATGTTACTTAACCCCTAGTCGTTGTATTGGAAAAAATGAACAAAACTAACAAAATTATGATTAGACAAAAAATTTAATGTTTTTACATTTATCTAGTAAGTTTTAGATGCTTAAAATTAGAATGAATCTAATTTTAAACATAAAATACTCTGATATTTTTAAAAGGTGGTTTTACAGCCTTTTGATAGAGAACCCCTTTTGAATATAGTTTTTTCACTTTTATATATTATGTTTGACAAAATAAACTTATTCATTAGAATTTGAACATCAAAATTTTAATTTTTCCTGAAATTTTGGTATTTTTAGGATGAAATTCATATATTAATGAATAGTTAAAAATACAGTATTTTAATTCAAAACTGCCTTTTTATATAATTTATTTATATATTGAGATTTTTATTTTAATCTGTTTTAAATTTTAATTACATTATGTTTTTTATAATTTAATAAAATTGTGTTCATTGTATGTAATTTAACTTTTAAATTGATCATAAACACATGTCAATCTTTTGATTGATTTTACTTTTTCAAAACACATTTTTTGGTTTTGACAACGAAAATTAATTTTAAATTAATTTCATCAAATTATGTGTTTTAAATTTTGAAAAATGGATTCCAAATTTTGAATAATATGGTCAAACTTTTGTAAATAAGTTCATTTTATTTTTTGGACATTATTAATATTATCTTTAGTATTTATTTTTATTTAGCATCGTTAAAGGGTAAATTAGTAATAAGGGTAAACAATAATATTACAATAATATATAAATACCCTAAAAGTATCTTAATACAATTGGATGACCTATATAAAACCTTTTGAATCCTTAGGGAGAGCTTTTGGCATTTGGGTGCCACTTGGGTGTGAAAATGACATGTTACAATAATTAATTTAAATTAAAGAGAAATATAACATAAACATGTATATTTTTACTAAAAAAATTTAAGGTGGGGATATATAATTGATCTCTTCATCTATAAATAGTCATTAAAAAAAATATATATTTTTTACATCAGGATATTTTATTTATAATTTTTAGATATTAAATAAATAAATTTTTTTATGAAACAATGATGATGAAATGATAACATTATTAATGAAATATTCAAATAAATGATATTTTAAATATTGAAGTAAATTTAATGTGAACATTTTTATTCCATCCATGAATTTTATGGATGATTATGACATATTATATTTGAGTTAATTACTTTTTTTCAAAGGAATATATTTTTTATGACTTTATAAATATCAATTACTATATAGAATTTAAATCAACAATAATGAGTTTTTAAAACGATTAATATTTTATTAAATTATATAATAGTCTTAAAAATCTATGATTTCAAAAACTGAAAAATATAATTTTAAAATTTTAATTAATGATCCACTTTTAGTTCTATTTTCCTTTTATAGTTACTATAGTAACCATTCATTAGGAAAAAATAAGAATAGATGGTAAAGGTTAACGTCTTTGACTAAGGGTTAAAGCTAAAAGATAAGGTTAATTTTGTGAACAAAACTATTCTGAAACCTATTGGTTGAAAGTATTTAGAACAATCCTCATCTTATATTTGAAATATATCACTTTTTATCTATTATAATTCTAAAATTATTTTATAATAAAATAATATTTCAATACCTTCTTAAAGTGTCCCTCCCCCTCTTATAAAAGGCCACCACCTCTACCCACTTACTCACACCTATAAATCCCCTTGTATCATCCAAATTTTGATCAAATAATCTAACAACATCTCTCTATTACTCCTAGAAGCCTTATCTTGGGCATAATGCAATTCAATAATGCCGTTTGACTAAAATAAAAAGAAGTTACCCGATTTAGAAGTAACATCTTCTCTAAAGTTTTTTTCCTTTATTTTCCTTCTCCACTCGCTATGCACTTCTCATTATTTTATTATGTAATAGAAAAATTATACTAAATATAATATTTTCTTTTTATGATAGTTATTGGAACTACACTTACAAACACCTCCACTTGATGGAAACGAACATAATGTTTCTATGTACGGCGAACTACTACCATATGAAATGACGATTGTTCAATTTTCTCCTTCCACCTCTCATGGTGGGAATTATAAAGTAAATGTATTTATATATGATATATTATATATTTATATTGTCTCTATTCTTCGGTAATTTTTATTTACAACATACCTTTATGCTTTCTATGATGTGTAATACAATAATCTCTTTTGTGAAAATGTTGACTACCGCCAACTCAAAGTGATATGACTCGTTCATGATATATATGGAACATATAAAATATGATTTTCTTAAACATATGATACATAAATTAAATAAATAAAATACTGGTTTTATAATATACATTTATATCATTTGATTATTATTCTTTCAATATGAAAAATAAATGAATATTAGTGTTCAAATGTACGTATGGCCGACCATCTCTATGAACGGTGCATTTAATTTCTTATCTTAAAATATTATGGATATTATAAATACATATATAATGGATATATATGATATTTAAATGTTGAATAATATTCTGGAGATGATGGAATTTGGACCACTTTGACAATTTACATTAACCCAGGTCATTTTCAACCCAAGTACAGAATATCGACAAACCAACTAAAATGAACTTAAATAATTTTTTAATTTTTATAACATGTTGATAATTAATATAAAATGAATAATAAACTTGAAAATGGTTCTGAAGAAAGTAGAAATTAACCTATGTTTATTATTTAGGAATATGAAAAACAAATGAGACAAGCTGGACTCAAGGTAAGGGACTTCATCTCAATCCCATTTCATTGGGAATATTTTGATAATATAAACCTCCTTATTTTATAAGGTGTATAATAAACCCATTTGAATATTAATTTCATTCAAAGGGAATATTTTCTACAATTTTTTTACTAAATGAAAAAAAACGAACATTTTTAATGTATGTCGTGACAACGATCTCTCTGCCTTCATGATTATTATTTGATATTTTTCTACATCTGTAAGCCTTAATGTTCTTAAAATGAAAAGAAATACCTAATTCCCTTTTGGGTGGTTTGTTATTGAAAATTGTTTTTGAAATGGAATTAATATTTCAAATTCTTGAAATGATTTCTTGTGATTGAAAATGAAATGTTATTAGTGAAATGTAGATATTTGTAATATTTTATGTGTTATGATTATATAATGGTACTTGAACATTTCACAGGTGGTAACATGATAAACCAAAGATGACAAGTTACATGATAAACCAAATATGGTTCATTCTATGATAAACCAAGGATTGGTGCTTATGTTATAACCTCCAATGAATTTGGTATAGAAATCGGTCGTAAGGGTATTCCATTTAGTGATATGTGTGGAAGTCGAGTGTACAGTTATTCCATTTAAGTGTGTTTATGTCCGACATTACCTTTATCGGTTATATATGGATTTCTACAGAATTTATGGCAATATTTTGGTTTCAAAACAGTTAAGAAATCAACTGATATTTAGGGAATTATATTTACTACCTCTTAAAGGTGAAATTTATTACTTTAGGATAAAGTATTAATGGTTTTTATGTTATCCCAATACTAATAGTTTTCCTTCTTTGTGTAACCATTAATGATATTTTTATGCTCATCCCATGTTTTTAAATTTTTTTTAGAGGACTTAAAGAGGAATAAAGTCAAGGATGAGATCAAGGAAAAGTCATGTTGTTTAAAACATGAAACAAAACATGTTTCTTTTTAAAGTGTTTTTTGTTTAATGAAAAAATGGATAGTGAGTAGAAGTGTCTACATGTAATATTAAAGTTGTTATGTATAAGTTATGACATAATTCTATAAGTCTCTAAACCTAAAAAGATCCTCGATGTGAATTAAAGTCAAATTATTGATTTATCTTAAGATTGAGTAATTTTCAAGGCTGGGGCCTTATAGACTTAGCCCCTGGTATAACATGAGTAGTTAATTCCACATATCTCTTAGGTAGCAGCCCTAATAATTCTTTAGAAAAAAAAATCTTGAAACTATTCCACCACCGGTTGAAATATATCATGCTTTATAACTCTATCCTGTAGAAATAAACTAGTAACATGTTCTATGAGTTCTCTCAATTATAGTGTAATTGTCCCTTCTCAACCTATCTGGATATCCCACTATCTATGGTGAATGTAATTGTCCCCATTAAGAGATGTAAATGCCATAATCATGTTTTAACAATAAATTTTATCTTTTTAAGTGTCTATAAGATACATAAACATAATTAGGTCTAAGCCTAACATATCAAGAATAAAGAGACCCCTAGAGAAAATGGTACCCCCTGATATCTATAGAATATCATCTACACAAGTAGATGTCTCTAGTCTGTACTCCCAAAAATGTATCTATCATCATTTTCCCACAAAAAAACTCCAATATGATTTTCAAATGATTAACAAGTTTTATGGATATAATGGAATGAGAGGTACTTGTATCTAATAAGGCACTAGCTAACATAGAATCTATAAAAAAGTATCTCTCGTTGTTGAATGTTCAGAGTTTCTATCCACAAGTGTAGGAAACATTCCATGTATTTGTCCTACCCCTCTTTTCTATGTTGAAATATGACTCCTTGGAGTTTCACCAATCTGATGATATGGGTGATCTTTCCTATAAACACGACGTCTATAACCTCTACCATCTCAACTAGTAGCACTCTAGCTAAGAGAATGGTATGGTGTAGAAGAACCCCTTCCAATAACCTAGTTATGTCTATATCCTCTGTCACGACCCGCCTTCACCAAAAGGAGGGAAGGGTCAGCAGATTGCCAGGCCCTTCCTTCTTTAAGTTGAAGGAGAG
Source organism: Viscum album (assembly GCA_963277665.1). Lineage (NCBI taxonomy): Eukaryota > Viridiplantae > Streptophyta > Magnoliopsida > Santalales > Viscaceae > Viscum > Viscum album. The sequence goes on from OY728135.1 coordinate 1,019,880,354, forward strand.
ATAATGACCCCCGAAACCCGCCTTCAATAGGTCCCGGAGTGGCGACTAGCACCAAGGGTATAGGAAATTCTCGCAATTGGAAGGCATTACCCTTTTTATTTTATAGGATCGAAAGATAAGGAGGAGAAAACCCAACAACACCAAGATAGAAAGAAAGTAAAGCCAAAAGTAAACCATTCCCACATGCATGTTTCAAAAGTGAAAGCCACAAAGTGCAAAAGAAAAGAAAGCTCTCAAGTACAATACCAAAAGAAAACAAATGTACGACAACAGCGACAACTCCAACCGTCCGACTAATAGGGTCCCGCGCAGCCCTGGTAGTCCTCCTGGAAACCTGAAAGTAAAGGTAGGGTGAGCATACAAGTACACTCAGTAGGGAAAACCAAGACTCTCGTGCACAAGTGGGGGAACGTACTAAAGTCCCGTGAGAAAAAAAAAGTGAACCAAACAACTAACAAGGCAAACTATCCATCCCAGGCCTCACCAAGGCTCACTCCCCAAATAACGCAAGTCAAGTAATATATATAATAAGAGCACATCGATGTTTGGGTACCCCGCGCCACTTTCCCACTGGTTATTGAGACATCCTACGCATCGGACCAATCCCGCCATTCTCACCGCAGTCCCACTGCCACATCCCGCCCGCACACACCTGGGCCACAACCACACGCAGTCCCACTGCCAAATCCCGCCCGCACACACCTGGGCCTCAACTGTCACAAGTAACCATGCCTGCAAACACCTAGGCCAGAACAACCACCGCTACGCCTGAAGACACCTGGGCTAAAGGATCCACTGCCACGCCCGAAGACACCTGGGCCTCATCCCGAAGACACTTGGGAAAATCACCTGCCGCACACACCTGACCAACCACCACAACACCCTGCCCGATGATTCTTGGGCTAATAATGGACTTCAGGCCATCACAGCCTGCCCGAAGGTACTTGGGCTATCCGGGAAAGGGAGCAGAAAAGGAGCTAATAACCAGCCACTAAGGATAGTGTTGGGAAAAACACCCTTCCCCCATAAATGGGGGTGTTCGGCACTAAGTGCTCAACTTGGGTGGGGCGCGAATAAGAAACACAAAGCTACAAGTATAGATATAGGTAACAAACACTCACCCAAAACTTAGGTTTTCCTAGCCAACCTACAGAACACAACACCACAACGTCCGAGTCAAAGTTCACGACCCTTGCCCACAAACCATCTGTCCCATTCTTGTTTCACGTTCGGTCAATTGTTCAATTAATTTTGAGCACTACTGGGCAACTACCATAAGCATAACCAAGGAAAACGTCAAGCATAGATCAACCAAAACACTCACACCCGGTTCTGCCAACAGAGGATCTCTCCCCAATTTGTGATAAAAACTCAACCACTGGAACCATGCCAACAGGAGATCCCATCCCCCAAAATCACACAGTCACCGAGAGTATAAAAGGACGGGGAATCCCATCCCCTCCCACATTTCCAACAAACGGCCCGAAGGGAAAACAACCAACCACCACTACCAACATAGGTCAGGGATTTTCAGATTTAAACGACTTAACACACTCCATGATTTCAAAATTTCGTGTGTTCTAACCGGGAGTTATCACAGAAGGGCTGATCCTGGTGCTTTCAATTATTCGGCCGAATGTACGTGATTAACAAATTTTCACAGCAGGAGTTCACAATTTCAGCAACCCATTTAAAACATCACGAGAGGATTTATCAGTGCACATACAACGACCACCAACGGCCTCAATTTTCAGAAAACACAAACCAGCACAACTAAAAAGGATGATTCAAGATAAAGCATAACAACGATCACATCCCCTTCCCCTTCTTCCTTTAGAACTTCGTTTATTATCTTCATTAGGGTTTGGTTCAACCAATTCCATAGGAACAAAAGTAACGCCCACCCCGCATGATACACAAAAGTGAGAGACGAGAGAAAAAAAATCCCTACTTGTTGATGGATGATCGACGTTTAGGCCGGGGGCGCGGAACTTTACGGATAACGACGCGGCGGTCCCGTGCACCAGAAGAGCCACGATCGAAGAAGGGGGGAAGCCACGGCCTAACCCTTAATTTATAAGAGCTGGGGACGGTTGAGATGAAAACACAAAACCACGGAAGACGAGGGAGTCGTGAGTTGACCACGTGGCTTGACTCATCATTAATGGCGCTGGGTGGTTTTAACTGACCCATGAATTAATGAAGCATTTAATTAAGACCTTTGCGCGCGTTTCGGATTTCCAAGATATTTTAGCAAGGAAGAATAGGGTTTAAAACCCTATTTGCGAAAAGGAACATTACTGGAACAACTTGGCAGGGCCGGTCTCACCGATCGGTGTCACCGATCGGTCTCACCGATCGGTCTCACCGATCGGTACCCCGCAAGAAAACCGGATTTTTTTTTTTTTTTTTGGCAAAGGAAGGGACCAAGGGGGTCTGGGGTCTTCACATCAGATACCTCTTAAACGATTCTCGTCCCCGAGAATCAAAACAAACTAGAAGGAAAGAGAGGATCCGAACAACCATCTTCGAAGATACCTCTTAGGAGTGGACCCCCGCTAATTGAAAACACTCCCTGTCAAGAACCAAGCATCACACCACGCCAAACCGCCCGGTCATGTGGGTTTGGGGAGTTCCCCTCCCCCATGTCAAGATATTATCCGCTTTGGGCGGCACTGACTCGCCCGCACGGGTTTAATCGCATCCACCTTAATGCGTCCTGATTAGGGGTCGGGTTTCCCCTTCCCTTCAACCGGGGCTTCCCACACAAAATCAGAGGAAAGGAACCTAGCACATTTCATAGCCAAAAAGGTCAAACGTTCTGTCACAACAGGCACCAAGGGTTCAAAGCTCAGAACAACTCGGGGTATTGGGCACGCATCTGTGCTTCCCTCTCCCACGTACTCTCTTCGAGGCCGCCATGTCTCCACAACACACGAACCAGGCCGACGGTTCGTCCACGGAGCACTTTCTCCTTGCGATCCTCGATTCTGACTGGCCGTTCCTCGAAGGTCGCGTCTCCTCCCACGTCTAGCTCTCCCCAGTTGATGACATGAGAGTCATCATGTAAGTACTGACGAAGCTGGGAGACATGGAAGACGTCATGGACCCTCTCCAACTGAGGTGGTAGGGCCAGCTGATATGCCACCTCGCCAACTCGCCTCAGCACCTCGAAAGGTCCGATGAACCTAGGGGAGAGCTTACTCCCCTTTCCGAACCTCCGCTGCCCCCGTCGAGGGGAAACCTTCAAAAACACATGATCTCCCACCTCGAACCTCAGGGGCCTCCTCCGACGATCAGCATAAGATTTCTGCCGATCCTGAGCTGCTTTCATCCTCTCTCGCACTAGCTGGACTTTCTCCGTGGTGCTCTGCACTACTTCTGGTCCAAGAGTACCAGTCTCACCAACCTCTGCCCAGCATAAGGGTGAACGACATGGTCTTCCATACAAAGCCTCAAAAGGGGCCATGCCGATAGTAGAGTGAAAACTGTTGTTGTAGGCAAACTCTACTAAAGGCAAGTGTCGTACCCATGATCCTCCGAAATCCAGAACACATGCTCGCAGCATGTCCTCCAAAGTCTGGATAGTCCGCTCTGTCTGTCCATCAGTCTGAGGGTGAAAAGCAGTGCTAAGGCGTAGTTGGGTGCCAAAAGCATGCTGCAACCCCTTCCAGACTCGTGAGGTGAATCGAGTGTCCCGATCTGAGACGATCGTTTTCGGAACTCCATGCAAACGCACCACCTCATCCACGTACCTCTGTGCTAAGGTACTCACGGGTCCCGACTCCTTGATAGCCAAGAAGTGAGCAGATTTTGTCAATCGATCCACCACTACCCAGATAGCATCATGCCCGCCCTGAGCTCTGGGTAGTCCCGTGACGAAGTCCATTGAGACGTCGTCCCACTTCCACTCGGGAACATCTAGGGGATGCAACAGACCACCAGGAACACGGTGCTCAGCCTTCACCTGCTGACACACCAGGCATTTAGCCACGAACTCTGCCACTGCCCGTTTCACCCCGGGCCACCAAAACTGTCCCCTCAGGCCTTGGTACATTTTCGAAACACCCGGATGTACCGCCAAGGCTGAGCTATGGAACTCATGAAGGACTCCATCACGCATCACCTCTGGAACAAACAACCTCCGATGAAAGAGCATCCGATGTTGGCTGTCCTCCGACCATCCTTCCGGGGCGTTCCCCTGATCGACACGATCCCGCAACACTTCCACCTCGGGATCTCCCCACTGAGACTCTTCCACTTGCTGCAACAAAGAGGACTGTACCGTCATCTGAAACAAACAACCTCTAGTACATTCCACCCTTGCATCCAAGTGCAAGGCAGCCAACTCCCCCATTGCCTTCCAAGCATCAGCAGATTCCCGAACCACCTCCTGATGCGGCTTCCTGCTCAGGGCATCAGCCACAACGTTTCCCTTACCTTCAGTGTATGAGATCTCAAAGTCGTAGTCCTGGAGAAACTCGACCCACCTCCGTTGTCGCAAGTTCAAGTCACGCTGGGAGAAGATATAGCGCAAGCTTTTGTGGTCGGTGAAGACCACAAAGTGCTCCCCAAAGAGGTAATGTCGCCACAGCTTTAATGCGAACACCACCGCTGCAAGCTCCAGGTCATGGGTGGCGTAGTTCCGCTCATGGGGGCGTAGCTGCCTGGACCCGTAAGAGATCACCCCTTGTCGCTGCATCAATACGCACACCAGGCCCTGTCCTGAAGCATCACAGAATACCTCATAGGCCATCCCTTCTTCTGGCAACCTCAACACTGGGGCACTAACCAGTTTTTCTTTTAGGTAGCTGAAGGACGACTCACATTGCTCGCTCCACATGAAAACTTGGTCCTTCTTGGTCAAAGCCGTCAAAGGGGCTGATACCCGGGAGAAGTTGGGTACGAATCTCCGGTAGTAGCCTGCCAGTCCGAGGAAACTCCGAACTTCCGCCACATTCTTGGGTGCTGCCCAAGAAACAATTGCCTCAACCTTTGATGGGTCGACTGCTACTCCCTGCTCAGACACTACATGTCCAAGGAAGTGCACTTCTCGCGCCCAGAACTTGCACTTTGACAACTTCCCATAGAGCTGGTGCTGTCGTAGGACCTCCAAAACTGTCCTCAGGTGCTCTGCATGGTCCCCTTCTGACTTTGAATAGATCAAGATATCGTCGATGAACACCACCACAAACCGATCCAGGTACTCCCGAAAGATGGAGTTCATAAGCCCCATGAACACGGCCGGGGCGTTCGTAACACCAAAGGGCATGACCACGAACTCGAAGTGCCCATACCTGCACCTGAACGCCGTCTTCGGGACGTCGTTATCCTTTACCCTCAGCTGGTGGTACCCGGATCGCAGGTCGATCTTCGAGAACCATCCTGCCCCCTTCAGCTGGTCGAAAAGATCATCTATCCTTGGGAGAGGGTAGCGGTTCTTGATTGTTACCTGATTCAGCCTACTGTAATCAATGCATAACCTGAGGCCACCATCTGCCTTCTTCGCAAACAAGACTGGGGCACCCCACGGTGACGCACTTGGACGAACATAACCCCTCTTCATCAGATCGTCAATCTGTATCCGCAACTCCCGTAGCTCCGAAGGTGCCATCCGGTAAGGAGCCATCGAGATTGGTCGAGAGCCGGGCTGCAGGTCTATCCCGAACTCGATATCACGTCGAGGGGGTAGAGTCGTCACCTCCTCAGGAAAGAAGTCCATAAATTCACGAACGATCTCTGGCACTTCCACCATTTCCGCATCTGTTGATTCTATCGTCAGTTCGGTCAACAAGGAGAGGAGAGGTTCCTCCCTCCTGTTTCCCTTCGGACAGCTCCGCTCGCCGGTGAAAGTAACACGCTGGCCGTCCAAACCGGAGAACACCACCCTCCTTTGGAAACAGTCGATGATGGCACACACAGAAAATAGCCAGTCGATGCCTAGGATGACATCGTACGGCCGAATCTGTAGTAGAAGGAGATCCCTAACCGACCGATGCGGCCCCAACATCAGTCTACATCCCCGACAAACGAACAGCAAGTCGGTTTGACCTCCAACTGGTGTGCTCAACACCAGGGGAACTGGAAGTCTCTCGGCATCTAGTCCCAAGGCGCGGGCTAGACCAGGTGCAATAAAGGAGTGCGAAGCTCCGGTATCTAACAAAGCATAAGCAAGAGTGCTAAACACACTGATCGTACCTCGAACAACCTCTGGCCCTACTGGAACTGTTGCTTCTGCGGCGTGTAACTGTCCACGCCCAGCTCCCCTACCCCTCGGCTGTCGGCCACCTCCCCGACCACGCCCTGGTCGAGGTCCCTGGGGAGCGCCCTGAGGTCGGCCTCCCCCTCCTATGTCTGTCTGCGGAGGAGCGGGAGCTCGCTGTCCCTGCTGCTGCTGCTGGAAGGGTCTGGCTGGGAACTGCTGCTGTGGCGGATGCTGGGGATGACTGCCACCGCTGTACTGCACCCGATCGGGGCACTGACTCCGAAGATGTCCAGGGCTCCCGCAGATGAAGCACCGTGGTCCCGAGCCTGAAGGAAAAGGACGTGGGCCAGGGGATCGAAACTGAAACTGCTGCGGCCTGCTCCCTGCGGGTCGGAACCTGGAGGGTCCCGATGCTGGGGGCCTGGTGCTGACGGCCTTCCCCTTCGATGGTCCCAGCTGGATCCCTTCTCGTGACAGTCCGCCTAGAGTGTGCATCCTTTCCACCACTTCGGCCTTCTTCTGAACCTCTAAGTATGTCGGAAGGGTAAAGGGAGTAACAGCATACTGGAGGGAGGGTCGGAGCGCCTCCTCCAAACGTCTTGCCCGAGACTCCTCATCGGGAAAGAGGTCTGGAGCAAAACGCAGGAGGTCCTTGAACTTGATTCCAAGTTCCCTCACGGACATGCTCCCCTGCTGGAGGGAGAGTAGCTCCTGCCTCTTCTCCGCCTTCATTGTCGAGGAGAGAAACTCCGCCCGGAACTCCTTCTCGAATTCCGCCCAAGCAACCTCAGACTCTTTCCTACTCCCCAGGTGAAGCATCCACCACTGACGTGACGCTCCTCGCATCTGGCTAACAGCCAGAGGGACCCAGTACTCTGTCGGGGCCCGAATCAGGCCGAAGGCTATGACTAGCTCCTCCATCCAGCCTTCCGTCTTCATGTCGGAGGTGCTGCCCTCATATTTCTCAAGGGCCTGTCGCTGAAAGGCTCGAAGAGTCTTCTGCCACCGGTCGTCCTCTTCCTCCCGATCAGCTCTCTGCTGATTGGCCAAGGTAGTCTCAGGAGTCTCGATCGCCTGTACCACACGTGGTCGCCTTCCAGGTGCCATAGCTGCAAGGTAAACAAGGAATGCCTAAGCCCAGTAGTGCAAAGAAAAACCGTTCTCAAAACTTATTAAGATTTAATTTATTCTTAATTTCCCAAGACATCCCAGAAACACAAGAACACAAGTCATTTATGATGCATGTACCTTTCCTAGGGTCTCTACCCTGCAATCAGTGTGGCTTCACTTGGTCGTTCGGTAGGTCCAGAGTCCTTGCATCGGATCACGGGGGGCCCTAAAATCCCGTGTCCTAGCCGGTCCTCCCTGGCCTATTTCACGCACCAAGGTCACGCAACGCTGTTGCCTTACCATCCCATGAAATCCTTACTGTGCCTAACTCCAGACTCCGTCCTATCTCTCAACCTCCCCTCTGATACCATTCTGTCACGACCCGCCTTCACCAAAAGGAGGGAAGGGTCAGCAGATTTCCAGGCCCTTCCTTCTTTAAGTTGAAGGAGAGATAATGACCCCCGAAACCCGCCTTCAATAGGTCCCGGAGTGGCGACTAGCACCAAGGGTATAGGAAATTCTCGCAAATGGAAGGCATTACCCTTTTTATTTTATAGGATCGAAAGATAAGGAGGAGAAAACCCAACAACACCAAGATAGAAAGAAAGTAAAGCCAAAAGTAAACCATTCCCACATGCATGTTTCAAAAGTGAAAGCCACAAAGTGCAAAAGAAAAGAAAGCTCTCAAGTACAATACCAAAAGAAAACAAAGGTACGACAACAGCGACAACTCCAACCGTCCGACTAATAGGGTCCCGCGCAGCCCTGGTAGTCCTCCTGGAAACCTGAAAGTAAACGTAGGGTGAGCATACAAGTACACTCAGTAGGGAAAACCAAGACTCTCGTGCACAAGTGGGGGAACGTACTAAAGTCCCGTGAGAAAAAAAAGTTAACCAAACAACTAACAAGGCAAACTATCCATCCCAGGCCTCACCAAGGCTCACTCCCCAAATAACGCAAGTCAAGTAATATATATAATAAGAGCACATCGATGTTTGGGTACCCCGCGCCACTTTCCCACTGGTTATTGAGACATCCTACGCATCGGACCAATCCCGCCATTCTCACCGCAGTCCCACTGCCACATCCCGCCCGCACACACCTGGGCCACAACCACACGCAGTCCCACTGCCAAATCCCGCCCGCACACACCTGGGCCTCAACTGTCACAAGTAACCATGCCTGCAAACACCTAGGCCAGAACAACCACCGCTACGCCCGAAGACACCTGGGCTAAAGGATCCACTGCCACGCCCGAAGACACCTGGGCCTCATCCCGAAGACACTTGGGAAAATCACCTGCCGCACACACCTGACCAACCACCACAACCCCCTGCCCGATGATTCTTGGGCTAATAATGGACTTCAGGCCATCACAGCCTGCCCGAAGGTACTTGGGCTATCCGGGAAAGGGAGCAGAAAAGGAGCTAATAACCAGCCACTAAGGATAGTGTTGGGAAAAACACCCTTCCCCCATAAATGGGGGTGTTCGGCACTAAGTGCTCAACTTGGGTGGGGCGCGAATAAGAAACACAAAGCTACAAGTATAGATATAGGTAACAAACACTCACCCAAAACTTAGGTTTTCCTAGCCAACCTACAGAACACAACACCACAACGTCCGAGTCAAAGTTCACGACCCTTGCCCACAAACCATCTGTCCCATTCTTGTTTCACGTTCGGTCAATTGTTCAATTAATTTTGAGCACTACTGGGCAACTACCATAAGCATAACCAAGGAAAACGTCAAGCATAGATCAACCAAAACACTCACACCCGGTTCTGCCAACAGAGGATCTCTCCCCAATTTGTGATAAAAACTCAACCACTGGAACCATGCCAACAGGAGATCCCATCCCCCAAATTCACACAGTCACCGAGAGTATAAAAGGACGGGGAATCCCATCCCCTCCCACATTTCCAACAAACGGCCCGAAGGGAAAACAACCAACCACCACTACCAACATAGGTCAGGGATTTTCAGATTTAAACGACTTAACACACTCCATGATTTCAAAATTTCGTGTGTTCTAACCGGGAGTTATCACAGAAGGGCTGATCCTGGTGCTTTCAATTATTCGGCCGAATGTACGTGATTAACAAATTTTCACAGCAGGAGTTCACAATTTCAGCAACCCATTTAAAACATCACGAGAGGATTTATCAGTGCACATACAACGACCACCAACGGCCTCAATTTTCAGAAAACACAAACCAGCACAACTAAAAAGGATGATTCAAGATAAAGCATAACAACGATCACATCCCCTTCCCCTTCTTCCTTTAGAACTTCATTTATTATCTTCATTAGGGTTTGGTTCAACCAATTCCATAGGAACAAAAGTAACGCCCACCCCGCATGATACACAAAAGTGAGAGACGAGAGAAAAAAAATCCCTACTTGTTGATGGATGATCGACGTTTAGGCCGGGGGCGCGGAACTTTACGGATAACGACGCGGCGGTCCCGTGCACCAGAAGAGCCACGATCGAAGAAGGGGGGAAGCCACGGCCTAACCCTTAATTTATAAGAGCTGGGGACGGTTGAGATGAAAACACAAAACCACGGAAGACGAGGGAGTCGTGAGTTGACCACGTGGCTTGACTCATCATTAATGGCGCTGGGTGGTTTTAACTGACCCATGAATTAATGAAGCATTTAATTAAGACCTTTACGCGCGTTTCGGATTTCCAAGATATTTTAGCAAGGAAGAATAGGGTTTAAAACCCTATTTGCGAAAAGGAACATTACTGGAACAACTTGGCAGGGCCGGTCTCACCGATCGGTGTCACCGATCGGTCTCACCGATCGGTCTCGCCGATCGGTCTCACCGATCGGTACCCCGCAAGAAAACCGGATTGTTTTTTTTTTTTTTTTTTTGCAAAGGAAGGGACCAAGGGGGTCTGGGGTCTTCACATCCTCGGTCACAAACCATCTATCCTTGCATCCTACATAAACTCTATAGATGTCCCATATTTCCAAAAGATAGGCATTCCATGTGTGCTTGAAAACAATTCCAACAATAATCCCTTGGCCTACCACACTAGTGACAGACCACTCCAATAAGGTCTTGTGCAATTGATCCATCAGTTTGGGTACTTCACTACACACTACACCGGATAACATTATCATAGTGATTCTTCCTACTCTCAGAATTTCATACCCCATGGCCATTCATATGACACCACATTTCCTACATTGGAATCCTTCCTCATTTTCCCCTCGTCTATGATTTCTTGATCCAAAACCTCAGTAATGCCCTTTAATCAAAAAAGGTTAACTTGGGACATATTATTGTATTTAAGACTATCTTGAATGTGTCTCATCATAGCTGTCTCATCTCCTTCTAATGTTGGAGTAATGTGTTATAGGTCGGTAAAGCATCTAGCATAGTTCATCGTGTACATGCTGCCATGAGTCATCTGCATGAACTTTACTTCTATATCCTTCCTCAACATATCAATATAGAAGTTATCTATGAACTTATCTAAAAAGTCCTTCTATAGGATTCCATTATCATATCCAGCTCACACATGACTTTCCCACCATCTCTTCACTAATCCACATAGAATATAAGTGGCCAAATAGACCATTTTCTTAGCATGAGCCTCCAAATGGTCAAGTATCATCATGATGGACTCAAACCATAACTAATCTCCCTTAGGTTCACCCTCTCTGGTTAAAGTCGTAGGGTGGTGAAACTCAAATATCCTTAGCTGGTCAGACATAGTTTTCAAAACTAGACTTGGGACTATTTCCAATAATTTCATGAAGCGGGTGATGTTATCTAAGAAATTCTCCCCCACGACCACACCTAAAACTATTGCTTCCTTAGGTTTCACTATTGGTAAATCATCTCACGCCATCTCCTCCTATCATCCCCTCAAAAAGTGTCATCATGGATGCATATCTCTATAATTCCAAACACACATCTAAAGAATCATAACACATCTTCAAAACATTTGTGTAATTGGAATAATCACAATAAGTCACAAAAATTAATTTTCATAAATTTTACTACATAGTAAAAATTTAGGTACAATTACTACCATTAATCATACTAATCCTATGTCTTGGTTATCAAATGATATTTTCATTCTAATTGTTTAATTTTTCATATTATACACCAATGTGTTCACATTTATCATCATTTTTCAATTCTCAATTTCATATTATCGCTCTTTTCCATTTCAATTTCACATGAAAAGAAAAATAGTTAAGGTTGAAAAAATACCCAAAACCTATTTTACCATGTATTCCTACAATGATGCATGTCAGATAATAATCTTGAGTGCTTAAAATGATTCATTTAGACTCAAATCTTGTTCCATTATGGCCCACATGTCAATTCTACAAAAATATTATAAACAATTTTCACATCACACAACTAGTGTGTCACCTAAGTTGAAATAATATTTAACTATAACAAAACATAATAATAACAACATTCACACCCTAGGTACTTGGGTTTTCCCCCATACATGGGTTTGAAACTCCCATGTATGAGCCCATGTCTAAGCCCCGACTCTTCCTAGTCCATTTTATAACTTTTTAAAAATAGAAATACAAAAGAAAAAGGAATGAAAAATAGGCTATGATACAAATTTGTAACATCCTGACCCTAGTTCCACACACCCATGCCCTGAACTAGTTTGTCATATGACCTCAAGTGTGTATCTCAATACACTAGAAGCTATTGAATAGTAATGAGGGTCTGATAAGTAAATCATGGGGAGAATATTGCCTCATTTAATAGAGTAATACACAAGTAGAATTAAATAAAAATGGAAGAAGAATATATATCCATAAACAATTAAAAAATCTCAAGATAATCAAACCATGAAATACAATATCCAAATAAAGCAGAAAATATTCCATGCGAATGTATGTTTCATGTGTCTGAAATGAAAACGAAAAATAAAGACACTAACTACTCCCTAGCGTATCCCTAACCATGGCAATTTCCCTCATCCAAACTCCATCCCCAATTCAACCATCTAACATGGGGCCTTTTCCATTGATATGTTCTTCAAAAATAAATTCTATTCAGGTACTGATCTAGCATCCCAAGTATAGCATGAGTAAGACTTAGGATGCAACCACTAATGGTGCCAAAAATAGATGATGTTAATAATAGGGGATGAAATTGTATAAAGAAATAATTATAATTCATAAATAAACAGCTCATGATATTATTAAATATTCTCTATTTATGCACATAAACCCCTCGGATCCCAAGGACACCTGAACCTCAATACCTACTTTGGACTATACTGGAGTATGATCTATCCCCATGGGATATCAAATTTGAAGGACCATGTTACAATTCTTAATACATAGCTGAATATACATGTTATCATTCACCATTTAATATCATATAATTGAATGAGCATGTTACCATTCATTATAAATGGATGAATGTCCTTATTACCATTCACCCTTTAACATTGTATAATTTTATGAGTATGGTTCTATTCATAATACCTGGAGAAATGTCCATGTTACCATTTACCATTTAAGGACATATAATTGACCATATTACAATATTACATATTTCTCAAAAACCTATTATTGAATTCACCTATTAATTAATCATAATCACAATTTCAATATCTCATAATTAATTCCCAAATTAATTATTTAATTCTTATCATCGATATCTCAAAATTAATTTCACAATTAATTCTCTCAATTTAAGATATCATTATCCAATAATTAATTCAATAATTAATTATCTAAAATAAAAATATCAATATCACAAATTTAATTATATAATTAATTATCTCATTTAATAACATCAATATCAGAAAATTAATTCCACCATGAATTATATCAATTTATCATACCAATATCCTTAAATTAATTCTGTAATAAATTGTTCATAAACCCTACATTTTCATAATTAGGTCATAAATTAATTATCCAGATTAAATTAATTAATCAATAAAATAAATATCTAAATTACTCTAGAAATTATAAAATTCTCATACATGTAATAAAAATCATGACTATGGGAATTGAATATTAGACCCCCTACCTCAAATAATTGAAGAACAATCACTGAAAGAAAAAATAAAAAAAATTAAGCAGCCCAATGATGTATAATGAGATCTATATCTTAAAACTCTAAATCAAGATACTTTAAATCTATAACTGGATCTATAATTTTTTTTCTAGATTTCACCGAATAGATTTAGACCTACCCAAATAGAATATTTTTTTAGGTTCTGGGGTCATCTTTTTTGTTTTAGAGTTCAGGTATTTGGGTTTCAGATATAGTGTTTTGGGTCTAGGATTTAGGATTTTTTGTTCTGTTTTAGGGAAACCCTATATCAAAAACCAAAATTTCTAAAAGATAAAGCCAAAAGGCTGAACTCCAAACACAAATAAAATATTCCTAATACCCTAATCTAAAATTTTTAAAACCCTAAATTTATTTTTTCAGTTTTGGGGTTTTGGTTTATGATTTCTGGGGTAGGGTTTGTATTTTAATATTTAGTGTTTATTATTTTGATATTAGGGTTTTGGTGTTTGGAGTTCATCCTTTTGGTTTTAGCTTTTAGAGATTTTGGTTTCGGATATAGGGTTTTGGGTCTAGGTTTTAGGATTTTTTGGTATGGTTTTTGGGTTTAGGTTTAGGTTTATGATTTCATGGTAGGGTTTAGGTTTTGATGATCAAGGATAATTATTTGGAGACTAAGATATAGGGAAAAGTTTTTTAAGTTAGTGGATCATATTTTAGTCTTTAGAGTTCAGAGATCACCAAAAATGATAAATTTATCTTAGTGTTGAATGGGGTCAAATAGGTGAGTTTCGGGGCCAGGGAATTAAAGAATTAATTTTCAGGTTATATTTATTCCCACACATGGTTTTATGGGTAGGGGCGCACGTTTTTCCCTAACTGTACAGCTAAACTGTGTACCACATTTATATGGGTGTTTGGTTACTCATTTTAGAGAGAATGATTTTCCAAACCGTGCAACAGTGATGAAAATACCCTCTGCCTGAGTTCACACAGTTTGCTAGACCGGGGCATATGATCCTCCCTAACTATGCAATAACCATCCAATACCCCTTTTTCTTCCATTTTCCCCAAAATTCCGCCAAATAAACCCCAAGTTGTGTCCCAAATAAAATTACTCAAATAAGGACAAAATATTACCTAAAATCAATCACAAGACAACTCTATAAAAGGTAAAGTTCATACAATATGGTTTTATGGTAGGTTTTATCCAAACATAACTCTTTACATTTGGAACATTTCTATATTGGAATTTATAATTTAATTTTCTATTTTTTTATATCACTTAGATTATATAAATAATAATTTTTAATAAAATATGTCAAATTACTTTTTATTTCTTATAAATCAAAATAGTTTTCCATTTTTATTCAAGGATTAATTCTTTTCTTCAATGTTCACCCATGTTTTATGATTAATTGAATGCCAGATTAGCCTTCTGAATTTATCTCATAACCAATGAGGGGTATTTTATCTTATAAATTAATCTAGAAAATTGATCATTTACTAAACTATTTGTTTTTTAAATTGGCTCAGTATTTGTTTCTATTATTTCAAGGTGTTTATATTTTTATTGAGTTTCATTTTAGTTTCAAAGTTTTATTTTCAATAATTGAATTCCATTTTTTTGAAATTTTATTTCATTTTTATTCAATTAATAAAGTATCAAGGCCCAAATAGAACATTGAGAAAAATTGTCTAATTAAATGGAGGATAATGTGGTGTTTATATATTATTAAATTTCATGTTATTTCCATTATAGTGTATTTTCTCACCTTTTCTTGGTTGTCTATAAGAACTCATAAAATAATAAGGTAAACATAGAATAAATGAGGTATATTATACTATTTGAGCATGTCTCCCTAACAAGTGATGTAATATATGTGGTATTACCTCAGTCCAAAAAAATTATTATATTATCCCACATGTTAAGGGTATAACCCTATCTTTTTAAATCATTTCATTTGGTAATCCTGGATTTAGTTTCTCTGGGTCCAATCCGATGATTTTATATAATTTTATCTCCTTATTTTGTTCTTATAATATTTTTATTATCGACCATTTATCCCTTCCAGATATGTTTCTATGACTATTTACATTTTGTACCTTTCTTTTATATACTGTTTATATTTATCATATAGTCTTTGTCCTTTATCTCTTATCATTAATATTTTATATTTATATGTATTTCATATTTTATCTCTCAATATATTTTATATGTTTTAGATTCAGGTTACAAATCATTTAAAATTAAACTATTATAATGCTGTTTTTAAATCATGTCTTCCATATTTTATTGTTTCTAATAAAATGTAGATCAATGTGAGATTTTCTAAAAAATTATTGATTTTTATTTAGTAAAGATGTTTTACATTAAATCAAATAATTTAGGGATTTAATTATGTGATTTGGTTTAAATAAAAGTTTAAAAGGGATTAATCATTATAAATTATATTTGAAACTATCATGAAAGCATTTTACTTTTAAAGAGAATGCATGAGGTTTGTAAATTATATCAATTATAAATTGTGTGCCCATTTAAATATAAACATTTAATGTTTTATTTGTGTCTTATAAAAGGTCTAACTTAGAGAATCCATCCCATTAGATGCTTCTATATTTTTATCGACGTTGATTTTGGATAGTTCTCATCAGTCACTTTGAGATTTTCAGTTTTGTATTTTTTTTCATTTTATTATTTAGTATCATATATGTATTTTCCTTTCTGGCCCCATTGTATCTTAAAATATCTTTATAGAAGTTTTAAACTGTTTTATTCTATAATTTTTTTAGTTGTTTATGATTTTTTATGTATTGATTTATTATTATTATTTTTGATATATATTTTTTGATTTGTATAGAGATAGAACATATGGATGAGTCATGCCATATTTAACTTCCATTTTATATTAAATATTTTTTATTGTGTTTATTTTGGGCAACCATTCCCAAATATTTATTTTTTAATCAATGGATTTTTATACCAGACCAGTGTGATCAGGAATATACTTCGTGTATGGTTGTGGGTCGGATCAAGTTCACAGTTTAGTAGTGGCCTAGTTTGGTTCATGAAAAGAAATGCTATCACAGCCTATCATTTTAAAAGAAATTATATTATTAATCCACCCATTATTATTTATGTTGTTATAGTAGATTACAACTTGTATTTTTAAAACCTTAGAGGTACGTACGTGAAGATTCTTGATGGCACTTACTCAAACATAACCTTGAGTTACCATAGGTGGGTGAGTATGATCAATGGATTTTGAGCATGTTTTTCCTTTTTTGTGTATTTTGGATTTTATGGATAGTGTTTGGGATAATAATAAGCTTATATGGGTTGTTTTGATATGTCATTTATTTTGGGGTGAAAACCATAGTAGAAATGGTGGTGTAGGGTTATATTTCACATTCTAAAAAATTCTTGGTCCCCATATGCATGGTTCTATCTTAATCTCCCAGTGGTATTTTCATGTTCTTTTCATGACCTTCTAAACTTTACATCCAAATTATGAACAACCACTAACACATAGTTATTATTTTTATTACATCCCTTTTCAATCATGACTACTTTTGGGTTTTATTATTTGTCATTTAAGTTTAATTAAAGCTATTTTTATGATATTTTGTTATTATTTGATTGAATATTATCAACAAATTGTAACAAAGGACTCATTTTTCAAAAGAAAAGTACTCATATTAAAATTAGTAAATTGTTTTTTTAAAATGATTTAACATTTATCAGATTATTTTGGCTTTAAAAATGAAATCAATAAATTAATAGTGAAATTAAAGAGTCCTTTTTAAATAGAGTTTGAAATTTAAAAAAATATTCTATTAGAAATTAAAATGAACTTCATATTTTAATTTTAAAATGATTATAAATAGTGAATATTGAAGTTACATATTTATTTTAATATTGAACATTATAGTTTCAAAACAAGTATTTTTTATCTTGAACATCAAATTATAAAATTACATGGAATCAAAAGATGGTTGATTATGGTTTTTATGAGTAAAAGTAAGTATTAAATCAATTATTCATTTGTTTAATTTTATAAAGGTCACTTCTAAGATGAATTGAAATAGATTTTATGAGGCAGGATGTGTTAATGTATTTAAAGATGAACATGGGGGTTTAAAAAATTGTTTAAAAAATATATCTTGGTTTTGGAAAGATTTTAAAAAATAATCCTTAATTAGAATTTTTATTTTTGATGTTTTGGTAGTGGTGATCGATTATATTAATGTATTTTACATAACTGTAATTAGGATGGAAAATTAGAACCCTCTTTATTAGTTCATCCTTTCTCGAGAGTTCCTAGTTGTTTTCTATTTGTCATTTATTAAGTGGATTCTATTTTCTCGATCTAACAGTAAAGGGATTGGTAAGTGTATAATTTTTGAGAGGGTTTTTTATACCATAATTTAGAGGTTTTCACAACTTCTATTTCTTCATTTAAAGATGTGATCAATGGGTCCATGGCAGCATGATTAGTTTCTAGGGATGAACCCAAGATGGAAAGTGACCATTCTTCTTTTAATCTTGGTGAAGGTATTATATCCCTTAAGGAGTAGTATGTTTTGATTCATTTGTATTGAACATTATACTGTCTCTACATACATGTTTATATATTCTTAAATTATAGATCATATATTATATTCTTTTAAGGACTTGTCTTTTGGAGTGTTGTAGTCTGGGTTGCGTGGTAATCTTATAAGTGCATGTTCATGTAATTACTTCTTCTCCTCCGCCATGACCCATTTTCATATCTGATTTCAATTTTTCTTTATTTATATATTATTTATAATTGGAATGATTAATACCATGTTCTTGTTTAGTAACCTAAATGAATTGTTTGATGGAATTATGGATGTTCCCTAAATTGAACATCTTTGTTGATCTTTTGTGATTTAGAGTTTTATTGTAACTATACTGATTACCATGGGGAATCTTACTGATCTATTTACCACTCATGTTAGTGGAAACCTTATGGTGGGGAGATCTCATATCAAGATCAGTTATCTTTTAGATTAACCCTTCTTATCATTTCATTCATACTTTAGTTCTAAATGTGATCTGAGATTTACAGATGTGTATGGTTTTATAGATATGGTCGGATTTGGTTTTCTTGTTTTGGTTCTTATTATGAATTGAAACTTTTAGATGTTAAATGTTATAATATATTTGATTTTTTGGTTTGGTTTCACTTTTGGATAGTTTTATTCCATTTTAGTATTGTTTATATTTTCAATATTCATCTAGGTTATTTAGTGGGGTTGTTTGGTTCATTTCTAGTTCCCATTCAAATATTATCTTTTCTAATTTTCTCTTTATTGAAATTTTATTTTTATATAAATCATTGACTTCAAGAGGGTATAATGTATTTTGGGATAATTTTCACCCCAACCTTCCCTTTCATTTTACTTTTATTCATTGATTTATTTATGGCCTTGTACATATGTTTTGGGTAAATCACCCTAGAAAATTTTGGATTTTAAGGTCTTAGTATAGTCAATGTGATTAAAACTAAATATGAGGTAACCATGTGAAAGAAATACAATTTTTAACTAAATTGTTTTTCATTTTCAGCACATTGTTTGTCTGACCATGCTTCCAAAACATATGGCTCTCTATGAATTTCTAGTGAAGGGAATAAAGTTTTCCAAATCATGTGGCAAAACTGTGTAATCCTATATGATTTTTAAATTTTATGAAATAAATATTACACCTATACCCATTTAAGACTCTTCTTGGACTCTATTTCATCCCACTCGCATGGAATATCTAAGGGAATCCCTAATTTCACCTCTCCCACAAATACTCTATGTAATTCATATCATCTTCATTAATTCCATGTGGATTTATTGAGGATATAAGTTAATTTCTCTCACCCTTCACTATTCTACTCTTATTCTTATTTATTCAATTGTATTTTTATCCACATGGGTGAACCCTATGTGTGACGTTTGTCTAAATCCATTGTGATTACCAATTTTTGGGGGTTCGGGTCATTCTTTGTGTTCTCCACATCCTATGTATGATGGATCCACATCATTGAAGCCTATTTTAATGTAGGTGTTCTCCATGCATAACTCCTTACATTTAGAATATTAATTTTTTATAATTTTTAACTTATATTTCTAATGTTTTATAACCATTAGTGTACATGGTTAACAATATTATATAAAAATAATGTTTATTTTATATTATTTCAAGGAAAGAGAAACATTTTTCCCTTTTTAATGTTTTCTTAAATCTATTATTCAAGGTTAAGACATGTCTTCTATTTGATTAAATGCATGATCATCCTTTTTAAATTATCTTTTAGAACATGAGGTTCATTTTACCTTCTAAATTAACATAAAATGTTTTATTTTCCTAAAAAATTGGTTCAATGTTTTGTTTATGGTTTTTTATGGTTCTTGTTCATTTATGATGGAATTGATTTTCATCTGAGATTCAAATTATTCTTTTCAATTATTGATATCAATTTTTTTAAATGAGATTTATTTTTTCATCCTTTAATGAGGTATCAAGGCCTAGTTTAAACTTTTAGAAAAAGGAATTTATTAAATTTGAATTGAATGATATTTTTAAACGTTTTTTTCATTTTGTGTGATTCCCTTGGGATTTATTTCCTCACCTGCACATTCCTAGTAGTAAAACATTGGTAACTGTGTAGGAAAACTCAGAATAGATGAGGTAATTTCCACTAGTTGATGATTTTTCATGACTTTTAAATTAATATATGTTGTATCACATATTTCTAAAGAATTTATTATATTTATCTAACATATTGAGGGTATTACCCTAACTTTTGATGTTATTAATCTATGTAATCCTTGATTTAGTTTCCCTAAGGATACTCCAATGAAATTATCTACTTTCATATCTTTCTTTTTTTATGTAAAATTTTTATTAAGGACAATTTATCCCTTATAATGGTGTTTCCATTACAATTTACTATTTATAAATATCCTATATCCACTGCAACTATTTATACTCCAATATTTGTTTATTATCTATTATCACTGTTGTTTCTAATTATTTTCATTTCATATTTTTTGTCCCACTACATTTCTTAGATAATAGATTTGGGTTATGAATTTTTTAAATGCGAACTAATAATTTTTTTAAATAAAGTTGTTCATATTTTCTTATTTCATTAGAAAGGGAATATATTTGATAAGTAAGATGAGATAAATTTCAGTAATGTAATGCCCCAGCCAGGGTTCCACACACTGGTTCCCTAACCTAGTCAGTCGCATGATCTCTGGCGCACATCCCCATATGCCAGAGGCTATTAACTAGCAGTATGGTTCGAATATCAATCATGGGGAGATTATACCCTTGTTTTCTATAAGAGTTATACAATAGTGTAAATAATAAATCAATAATATAAATTTTATATCTTAACTAGAATAATATCAACTTCACAAGATTGACCAAAAATAAAAAAAAATATCAAAATTGAATAGTAGATATGGTGTTATAAAGATAATTCCAAGTGTAAATATGAAAAACACAAAATAAAGACACTAACATATCCCAATCGAGTGGCAAACCAAATCTGGTTACCTTATTTATGCTTTATCCCGACTCAACCATCTCACACATGGCCTTTTCCCTTATCATGTCCGGGAAAATTGTAATCTATTTGAGTACCAATCAGGCAACCCAAGTAGGGTGTGTGTACTACTCAATAGGCCACCCCCAATAGTGTCTAATACAAATCCAGAAAATAAAAAGTTCATGTATTTGTATAAATTAATAAACAGACTGCATAAGTAATAGTTCTCACATTATCAATTAATATTTATTAAACAACATAGACCACCAAGTTCCCAAGGACACTCATACCTCAATGCCTACATCATCTCGCGCCAGGTACGAACCATATTATAAATTCAATTCATATTTCATTATTATGGCCACTTAGAACCATATTCCAATTCCAACAGTATTTTTAGAAGTCCATATATATCATCATGTTTAACAACCATGCATATATATCATGTGCATATAATGTCATGTATATCTCCCCATTTCTCAATCACGAATATACATCTTGGGCATAGAATGTCATGTCTAGCATAGTAATTCTCAATCATGAGAATATATCATTGACATAGATCACCATTTATAACACCCCACTTATCAATAATGAGGCTCAATATTTCATTGGCATAGATTTCTAGGTCTAACACCCCATTTATCAACTATTCATATATATCATTATCATTGGATTAGATCATCACTTCTAACACCCAATTTATTAACCATGAATTTATAACATTATCATTGTCTTAGATAGTCATGTAAAACACCCATTTATCAACCATGATTAAAAAATATTAATCCTTATATAACAATTATCCACCACTACTCCCATTAATTAATTCACAAATTAATTAATCCTAGTCCATTAATTAATTTAAAAAATAATTAATCACAACAACTCCATTAATTAATTCAATAATTAATTAATCTTATCCATTCATTAGGTAATTTAATTATTAATTGATTAGATCAAAAACATTAACTGGTTCGATAATTAACTAATCACACCAATTCTATTAGTGAATTCAACAATTAACTAATCACATCACTTCTATTAGTTAACTCAG
The DNA here is from genome assembly GCA_963277665.1 of Viscum album. Lineage (NCBI taxonomy): Eukaryota > Viridiplantae > Streptophyta > Magnoliopsida > Santalales > Viscaceae > Viscum > Viscum album. The sequence goes on from OY728135.1 coordinate 1,019,902,322, forward strand.
TAATTAACTAATCACATCAATTACTATATTTAATTCCATAATTAAATAATCAAATATATAAATCTAGTTAATCCAACAATTAACTAATCACATCAATTACTCTTTTTAATTCAACAATTGAATAATCACATTAATTACTCTAGTTAATTCAACAATTAACTAAACACATCAATAAATTTAGTAAATTCAATAAATAACTAATCACATCAATTACTCTCATTATTTAAACAACTAACCAATCACATAACAAAATATAGAGAATTAAAAAATTAACCAATCACATAAATTACTCTAGTTAATTCAAAAATTAACTACTCGCGTTAATAGCTCTAGTTAATTCAAAAATTATCTAATCATTCGAATTACTATAGTTAATTAAACATTTGACTATCCACATCAATTACTATAGTTAATTCAACCATATAATAATCACATAAATACCTTTAATTAATTCCCTAATTAATTAATTGTGGAAACATAATTTATTAAATCATCAATTAATTAATCAGTATCCATAACCCAGAATCCCAAAATTTATTCTTAAATTAATTATATTATTCACAATCTCAATAACTCATAATTAATTCAAAAATTAATTATATCAAATCTTCCATCATAATATCTCATAATTAATTTAATAATTTATTATCCAAATTAAAAAATTCATTGTCCCATAATTAATTCAAAAATTTATTAGCCAATTTTATCAATTCAATATCTTAACAATCCACATTCACTACTTTACCAATTAATTAATATAACTCCTTCAATTGTTTCAACAAAACAATATATATACATTAATTCTAAAATTATTTAATCTAACTCATTCAACTGCTTTAACCCAATAATCATGATTAATTAATTATCCAAATAATCCATACAACTCGGAAATCATTAAATTAAAACCATTAATAAATTCACCAATTAATTAATCCAAATCCTTTGCATTAATTATTTCCTCAATTATTTAATCTAACTCAAACCCTTCAATTAATTCACTAAATAATTATTTGCATCCACATACATCAATTAATTCCAAAATTAATTAATCACATTTAATCCTTTTAATTAATTCGCCAATTATTAATCTATGTCAATTCATTTAATTAATTCCAAAATTAATTAATTTTACTCAATCCAATTATTTAATTCAAAAATTAAATAACCACATTACTCCCATCAATTAATTTAATAAATAACTAACCCTTTTAATCCCATTATTTAATTTAATAATTACATAATAATAATAATAAATTAATTTATTCGTCAATTAATTATTCCCAACTAAAACAACTCATCCACAGTAATTAGTTAATAAATTAATTATTTTATATCAATCAATTAAATATCCCAAATTAGTTTCCCAATTAATTATTCTATCTCAATCAATTGAATATCCCCAATTAATTCCTCAATCAATTGTGCTATCTCAATCAAATTAACAATTATAACAATATCAAATAATTAATTCAAAAATTGATTATTCCAATCACAATCTCATGATCCCATCCATTCCGATTAATTAATTCTACAATTAATTAATCATGTCAAACAATCTCAATAAATCCATAATTAACTAAACAATTAATTATTTATAATCTATAATCTCAATATTGCAAATTTAAACATTTATCTTAATTAATTAATTCACCCAATTTATTAATTAAATCATGAACACAATTTCTAAACATATAATATAAATTAAACAATTACATACACAAAATTGTAATCAAGACTATACAATTTGAATTTTAGACCACCTTCCACAAATTTTATGAAGAACGATCTCCAATGAAAATCCCCAAAAATTGCGGGGCACAACGACATGTATCGACATCCATATCTAATACATAAATCAAGATAAAAAATCAAGATATATTTAATTCTAAATCTAGATTCACAATCCTATATCTAGATCCACCAAATTTAGATCAAAATTTAGTAGAAACATAATATTTATTCCACCAAAAGAATGAGGGAAGGATGGAGGGTGAACGGTAAAGTGATGGGATAAGATCTATTTACTGGGGGAAAAAGATCTTTGATCTAAGCTTCGAATCACAAATAACAATGGTCATATGGGTTTTAAATCCCTCTAAAAAGCTCCAAAAAATGTGACAGACTACCTAGGGTCAAATAAGTGTTGAAACAGGTGAGTCTCAAGGGTTTGGGGGATTTTAAAATTTATTTTTGGGGCACATTAAAAGTCGGGCACAATTTCCTAGGTAGGGGTGAATGGTTTTCCCTAACCATGCACCAACTACTTTAGGGGTGCACAGTTTCTCTTTTTATGGTGCACAAAATTTCAAACCATATTCCAGCTATGTGAACCCTCATTATCCAGGTTGCACAATTTCCTGGGATGGGCATATGGTTTTCTATAACCATTTGCTTATTGTGCACAATCCCCTTTTCTTCCATTTTTCTTAATTTTCACCCAAACATACCCCAAGATATATCCCAAATAAAAAGTACTCAGATAAGGACAAAAGAGCACATAAAAATAATCTTGCTTAAACTCAAGAAAGTGTAGGGATATTAAAATCTCTCCACTTTATATCGTCTCATCCTCGAGCTGCACTCCCAAGCATCTCTAACATTATGAGCCAAAAAATATTAAGCCACTAAGTCCACACAATAGTTTCTCTCTTCAAAGATTAATCAGGAACCGGTCCATGTTACCACAATATATAAACTAACAGCATTGTATTTCCCCATAACACTTTCTCATTGTGATCCAACACACCTATCAGATGCTCCACAAAGGATGCATCAGTCTCAAGTTAAATTTTACACAACATACCAGAAAAATTTTCCATATAACCATACCCAAAAATCACAAGAACACTATCCAATATTGATTCTTAGCCTTGACATCAAAAATTACTGGAATGAACAGAAATCCACCACCTCTAAGGCCTATCCAACCATTCTCCAAGTAATTTAAACATTAACCATATAGGTTCCTTATTTTTATTATGATGCCACTATTTCCATCCCATGGTATTTCTCCAAATACCTACTTCTGACATTTTTATCCCCACCTTTTGAGCTTTGTTAACACTGCTTTGTCAAGCAACTTAGCCACCATGGTATTCATCAACCTTTGGTCTATCCTACGAACCTCATTTGTAAACTCTTGATGTTATACCTTCCACCATTCTTATCCACATATAACTCTTCATATTCACAGCCTATAAGGGGAACCATATCCAACAAAAACACATTCAAATAGCTAGGCATTAATCTAGAGATTTCTCAGCATACCTGAGATGATGTCAATATAAGGTACATGATCTTTTCTAATTAAAATTATCCTACAAAGTCATAAGTGAACACCACCAGAAATCCTCCATTATTGAGGTTTCCTCCCACAATAGAATCACATTAATCTATCAAAACTATTATGATTAATTTCCCACCAAAATCACACAACATCATTCCAAAACTTTAAGATCTCTCGCAAAAATCACAACCGAGTTCTCAAACTAGGGCATTCTCACTACCGACACAACCCAAATCAAGGGACAAGTAAATAAAACAAAGGATTATTAATTCCAAACATTAACACTATTATCAAGGCATATTCACACAAGACCATATCAAGTATTTAACCATTTTCCCACCACATGGTGAAAAATGAGGCACTTTATCCACTCTTAATCTTCCCACAGCTAGGTCCTGATTAACAAGGGTGAAAAAAGTATCATTATCATTATTCTATTTTATCATTAAATGCTCATTTATTCTCATCCTGAACCATTTTACAATCTTTATCAATTTCAAATTAGTCACCTTTTCATTTTAATTCACACAAGTAAGAAAAAACTTTTCATGTTCAAAAAATTACCCATAACATGTTTTCCCATATATGCCTAAAAGTGATATAGGTCACAAAATAATTGGGAGTGCCTAGAATGATGCACAAAAACTGAAATCTCATGACATATCGGACCACAACTCAATTATCATAAAATCATAGAAAATATCAACATAAATAATCAAAGCACACCATATGTGTGTCACCCAAGGTAAAATAATATTCAATTGCAACACAAAATAGAAATAGAAACAATTCCTTCCCTGGTTACTTGGGTTCTCCCCCATACATGCATTAGTTATTCACATGCACATGCTTATGACCAAGTATACACTCTTTTTATTATCTTATATACCTTTCCAAAAATAGTAAGAAAAAATAAGAGTAAAAGGTAAACCACCTTTGATACCACTTTGTAACATTTGGCATGGGTATCATGCGCCAGTTCCCCAAGATGATCAGTAGCCTGACCATAAGTGCACATTCATGTATGATAGAAGCATCCAAATAGAATTGAGGGTCAAATATCAATCATCATGAGACAATACAATATTTTTTATATTAGGGTATTACACCAAACTGAAATAATAAATAAATAGTAAAGATGGTATATCATAACCAGAATTATATTACCAACACAAGGGGACCCAAAAAAGAAAATACAATATCAAAATTGAACAGACGATATGTTATTATAAAGTACGTTCCATGTTTCGATATGAAAAACACAAAATAAAGACCTTGATGTCTCACAATTGGGTCTCAATCCATGTCTATTTCCATCATACATTCTCTATTCCAACTCATCCTTCTAACATAGGGTTGTTTCCCATATCTTGTCCTGGCTATATGTAATCTGTTTGGGTACTGATTAGGTATCCTGAGTAGGGTGTGAATATAACTAATTAGGAAACCACAAATAGTGTCTAAATAAAATACAGTCAACAATAAGTTTATAATGTTGTATAATGAAATAATTACAATGAAAAGGTAATATTTAACATGTTATCAATTTATATTTATTAAACCACATAGACCATCAGGTTCTTGGGGACACATATACCTCAATAACTGCATCGGTCAACACCACTTATAAACCGTATTACATATTCAATTCATATTTCATTATTACGGCCACTTAGAACCATATTCCAATTCAAATTTTTTGGGTTTATATTTCTATTTCTACCATACCATTTATCAACCATTCGTGTATTTCATGTGAATAGAACGTCATGTACAACACCCCAATTATAAATCATGCATATACATCATGGGAATATAAAATAACGTCTAGCACCCCAATTCTCAATTATGCGAATATATTATTGGAATGTATCATCATCCCAAAAACCCCACTTATCAACCATATAGACCGATCTATCATTGGCATAGATCGTCATGTCTATCACTCCATATAATGACTATGCATATATATAATTATCATTGGATTAGATCATCATGTCTAACACCCCATTAATAAAAAAAATTAAATCATTATCATTATCTTAGATCATCATCTCTAACACCCATTTATCCACCTTGATTAAACAATATTAATCATCTTATCACAATTAACCACTGCTTCTCTCCCTAATTCATTCATAGATAAATTAATCTAAGTCCATTAATTAATTAAAAAAATTAGTAGTCACAGTAACTCCATTAATTATTTGAAAAATTAATTAATCATATCCATCAATTAGTTAATAAAAAAATTTACTGATCAAATCAGTATTGTTAACTAGTTCGAAAATTAACAAATCACATCAATTCCATTAGTTAATCCAAAAATTATCTAATCACATTACTTCCATTAGGTAACACAATAGTTAACTAATCACATAAATTACTCTAGTAAATTCAACAATTTAATAATCACACTAATAACTCAAGTTAATTCAACAATTAACTAATTGCATGAATTACTCATGTTAATTCAACAATTAGCTAACCACATCAATTAATTTAGTTAATTCAAAAATTAACTGATGAGATTAATAAATTTAGTTAATTAACTAATTAAAAATCACCCCAATTACCCTAGTTAATTAAATATTAAACCAATCACATAAATTACTCTAGTTAATTCAATAATTAACTAATCACAACAATCACTCTAGTAAATTTAATAATTAACTATTCACGTCAATTGCTTTAGTTAGTTTTTTAACTGTCTAATCACATCAATTACTCTAATTAATTTAATAATTAACTAATCACATGAATTACACTAATTAATTCAATAATTAATTGATCACATAAATCCCATTAATTAATTCCCCAATTAATAAATCCTGCCAATCCCATTAATTAACTCATCCATTAATCAATCAATATCTCCAACTCAAAATCCAATAATTAATTCCATAATTTATTATTTCATTCACAATCTCAATAACTCATAATTAACTGCACAATTAGTTATCTCAAATCATATATCTCAATATCTCATAATTAATTTATTAATTAATTATTCAACTTAGTAATCTCATTGTCCCATAAATAATTCAAAAATTAATTATCCAATTTTTTCAATTCAATATCAAGAAAATACACATTAATTTATTTACCAATTAATTGATCCAATTAATTTAGATACAATAGAAAAACAATCCCCATTAATTAATTAACTAATTAATTAATCTAACTCGTTCAATTTCTTCAACACAAAAATCTTCATTAATTAATTCTTTAATTAATTAATCTAACTCAATCAATTGCAAATATCAAAACAATCCTCCTGAATTAATTTCCCCATGAATCAATATAACTCATAAATCATAAAATTAAATCCATTAATTAATTCACTAATTAATTAATCCAAATCATATCCATTAATTAATACCTCAATTAATTAATCTAACTCAATACCTTCAATTAATTCACCAATTAATTATTCGCGTACAATTCCATTAAATAATTCCATAATTAATTATTCACAATAAATCCCTTGTATTAATCCTTCAATTAATTGTCCATGTTAATTACATTAAAGAGGGAAAATCAGAACAATACTATAGTATCTTCCTCTTCTTAGTGACTACGCCATGATAACAAGCCTTCATCATCGCATGCCCGCTCAACAAGATGTCTCATGCTGGGTTGCATGGGCCTGGTACCAATCGCAGAGCCATAACCTCTCGAACATCCAAATCTAAATGGCATGCTCAGGTGGAAGCTTCATTCTTCGAACCTCATCTGATATAGATCCATGTACAATGTTGGTTACCAACACACCAATGATTCACAACAAATTCAGTCAAAATATTCCCATAAAAATAGTAGTAGCGCATCAAGGGTACATGCACGTTCAACCAAAACCAATGAAAGAAATTAAATAATCCCTTTAATCCAATTATTTAATTTAACAACTAAATAAAAAAATTACTCGATTAATTAATTCATCAATTAATTATTATCATCTTAAAAAATCCAATAATCCCAATTAATTCATAAATTAATTGTTCCACTCAATCAATTCAATATCCCCAAAGAATTACTAAATTAATTGTTCTATATCAAAAAATTCAATATCTCCAATTAATTTCTCAATTAATTTTTCTATCTCAATAAATTCAATAATCATAACAATATACAATAATTAATTCTATAATTATTTATCTGAATCAAAATCTCTTGATCCCAACCATTCCCATTAATTAATTCCATAATTAATTATTTAACATCAACAATATCAATAACTCCATAAAGATATTAATAATTAATTAGTTATCATCAATAATCCTAATATCCTAAATTTAAACATTTCTCTTCATTAATTAATTTTGGAAATAAAATCATTCAGTCGAGAACTCAATTAAAAAACATATAATAGAAATTATAGAATTACATAAACTTAATTTTAATAAATATTATGTGATTTTAATTTTATACCACCAACCTCATCTTTTATTAAGAATGCTCACTAATAGAAATTCCCAAATTTTGAGCTGCACAACAACGTAGATCGATATCTAGATCTAATACAGAAATAAAGATAAAAAAATCAAGATCCACAAGATTATATATAGATTCACTAAATAGAGATATAAATATATCCGAATATAATATTTCGTCCACAAAAATAATGAGAGAATATAGGAGAATGAATAGGAAAGTGATGGTATAAGATGCACTTACCGGGATGGATGAAGATATTTGATATGGGGTTTTAATAGAGAATAACAGAGTTTGGGTGACCTTATAATCCCTCCGGAAAGCTCCACAAATGTATAATACCTCCTAGGGTCAAATGAGGTATGAAATTTTATGTTCTGGGGGTTTGAGGTATTTTAAAATTAATTTTTGGGGAACCTTAAATGTCCATAACGGTTTCCTGGGTAGCAGTGCATGGTTTTCCCTAACCATTAACCAATCGTGTGAACCCTCAATTCACAATCATTGATAATTTCTTGGGTAGTGTTCATGGTTTTCTTTAATTGTGTTCCAACCGTGCACAACCCCTTTTTCTTCCATTATTTTTAATTTTTACTCAAACACACCCAAATATATAACCAAATAATTACTAAAATAAGGTCAAATAATTACCTATAAAATACCCACTCTACTCTAGAAATGGTTTTTATCTTACAAATAAATTAAATTTTGGTTTTAACAATGTCATTTGGTTTACTTAAAAGCTAAAAAATGGCATTATATTTATAAAAATATATTTCAAAATAGAATGCATGGGTTTTACTTTTAAAGACTATACATGGGGTGTGAGGCAGTAAGATTGTAACATGCTGAGTCTTTATGACTAATTTTCTTTCAAATTAATTTAACCTATTTGATATCTTCTGATACACACAACACCTGGTTTAAATGAATTGTGATACTGTATTAAAATATTATTTAAACAAGACACTTATAACCATTCTATTAAATTGGTGGGTGTTAATAAAACTAAATAATTTTGTAAAAATATATATTTTAAACACATTATTTATCTATCTGTTGATTATATATAATAATCATCATCATTATAGTGAAAAATCAATGTTTTCTAAAAAATGTATTTTTTTCAAAGAAACTGGTTTCATCACTTCTTGTGCACTTACGATAAAATTAATTTTTCGAATTTTTATAAATTTTTTTTGAAATAATTAAATTTATTTTTAAAACCATCATATGAAAATTATATTCAGTAGAAACTTTTGGATTTTTTTGGAAAGCTACATTTATTATGAATAGTGAAAATGGTGATTTTTATTGAAAACTGACATTTCATTTAAATAATTTAAAAAGTAAAATTAAATTTTAAATATTTTTTTAATTGAAATTATTATAATAATATTATAATAAATAAAATTTCTAATAATGTAATAAATATCATATTTAATTTTGATATTAAAACCTTATATACTTATGATAATTTTCTCTTTGAAATCCCGCTTTTCTATCGCATCCACGAGTATAATTTTACATTGGATTATTCCGATTCTGTGAAATGAATTTGGAAAAATGTATTTAATATTTATAATAATAATAATTTATATTATATAATTATTTCAACATAATTTAAAACCATTATTAATTGTAAAAAATATTAAAAATTAATTACCACAGCTAAGGTAAAAACTAGTTTTACCATGGGGTTAAACTGAAAATAAATGTGTTAAAATAACTGAAGGCTTGTCCAAAACCCATTTTATATCCATATCTAGATATTATCACATTTTAGAATCGATAATGACCCATTATGGAGTCTTTAATCATTATAAACACCTTTTCCTCATTGATTCTTTTTCAAAAACAAATGCGTGTATGTCCTCTCCCCCACTTTTAAAAGGTCACCACCTCTCCTACCCTATTCACACATAAAATACATTTGGTTCAGCCTAGAACATACCAAATCAACTCCTTACACCCAAAAAAATCATATATCCCTTTGTTTTATCATAAATCCATTTTATGATGGTTTTTGGTGTAAACCTATAGATAATTACCCAAGAAGATGTAACATTGTTAAATAGTCATTTCTATTTTATTTATTCATCCTCCTCACTCAAATATTATTTAATAATTATAATATAATAACACTAGTATCTGAAAAACATGGATACATTATTATTTTAATGGCATAATATATATCCCTCTTTGCTACCATCAAATGGAAAATGAAACCATATATCGTGGGTACAGTGGACTACTGCATCGCGAATTGATGTAATTAATTCTTAATCAAAACTTCTCATATAATCATATAATGATCGATATAGGGTTTATATATAATATTTAGGAGATAATTATTCTTATTGAATCACAATTACATATAATAAATTTTACATTCCTTTCTATTTAGAACATTATAATATCACTCATGTGTATGGTGGACTACCACCTCGCGAAGCGATGTGATTTATTTTTCACTTAGGATTTACATGGAAGGATATAAGAATAAAATTAATAAATAAAATTTACATATATTACATTATATAAATTCAGAAAAATTAATATATCATACTCTACCTTTCCCTTTCACCCAACAATGGAATGATATAATTGCTCGTGCTTACGTACAACTTACCATTACAATGAACCAATGTGATCCATTTTCAATGAAAAACTTTTAAGAATGGTTATACTATATAATAAGTAAATATAATATTAATAAAACTATTATCTTTATGTATATGATTTATTTATAAAATATATACAAAAACTAGATCTTTTATAAAAACATGCATGATAAAACAACGAAATTAACACATGAAATAATGAAAAAAAATTCAAATATTATTATCAAACAGGGGTAAAATGTTATAAGAGGGTCATATAATATTTTATAAATATGAGTATATATTTTTATAAACTAAAACATTTATTAAGGCCATTATAAATGAGTCTAATTCATGTTTAACAAAATAAAATCCTAAGGTAAAAGATTTGATTTGATTTTTAATTTCATTGAGAAATATTTTTTTAAAGTCCACAAATTCAGTTTTATACATTGTATATACAACTAATTTAATTTATTTAACCTGAATACCTATTTATTCAGGATTATTATTGTTTTTTTCAAGTTTATTCTTAAAGGGGATAAAATTATAAAGTTACCAATGAGGTAAAAAATATTGTATAATCCCATGTTATTAAGTGACTATTAATATTTTCATAAAACAATCACATTCTTGGGATCATTTTTCATTAGAAATTAAATTTATATTAAATATCTATATTACTTTATGATTGAAATGATTATTTCCTAAACCATTTATAATTTTTACATATGGTTTTTACTTTGAATGTTAATTTATTAACTCGAGAAATACAAATAAATCCTTATCATTTAATAAATATAGATATTTGATGATAATACATGTTGATTCATATATTAAATAAATTATTTGATATATTATGAATGATTTGGACATTTAATTATGGTTTAGACCAAGTTATATATTTTTCCTTGATACATCTAGAGTTCTCATGACACAAATTAGTTGTTCAAATTAGATCGTGTCTTACCCTTTAGTTTTAAATTGTCCTATGGAAGGTCTAGATAGTAGAATAATTGATGATTCATGAGAACATGAAGTCTAATAATTATTCATTCACATCATTGTGAGTTAGGTTATTATTTTCTTTTATATTTTCACAAACATATTATTTATAGAAGAATTTATTTCTCAATATATTGAATAAATGAAATGATTGTTTAGTTATTTACATTTCATGATTGATTATTCATTATATAATTATGATAGTCAAGATATTGATTAAATATAATGATTTATTAGTAATTTTTCTTTCTATATGGATTATTATTTATTGATTCATGATAGTTTATTCTATATGTAACCCTTGATGATTTCTTAATATCACCCTTATTTTGATTCCTTTCCCTGGGATATGAAGAATAAATCTTAGAATGAATTCAAAGAAGACAAACATTTTATGTTACTATGATTTATATTTTATTTCCCTATATAAATTGGGTATCATGTATGTATCTGGTTCACTAAAACTACTAAACTAATTGGTCCTTTGAGATTTTACCCTTTGTATCTATGGAAATATAATAATATAGACAGAGACTCTTGGTTATTGAGGACGGGGTTATTACAGTTTGTAACATAGGATGTTTAATACAAACCATTGCAACTAGATTATGTAAAACATAGATTAGAGATCATAACCTTATTATATAATTCAGGGATAGTATATGAGAACATCCTAGAATTTTGGTAAGGAATATATTATGTGGTTTTTCCTAGAAATACATCAATATTTGGATAATACAAATGGATATGGTTTTGGAACATATATACAAAGGGATAATAACTCAAAAACAGTAAATTGAGATTGACTTGATTATCACATGATTAATCATATAGGGCCTTACAATACAACTAGTTTGAAACTCCCATGGGATATTCTTAGGATTGTTTAAATTTAATTTACAAACCATTCTGAAGGATTTAAAAATAAAGATGTCCCCAAAGATACAATGTTTATGATTTTGGGAATAATAATGTATAAATTAATATTATTTATTTCTAGTGTTAAGATATATTGTTTATAATTATGCATTATGATTTCAAATAAGTAATATTATGAGATAATCCAGTATATCCAATTATTTAGAAATGGTGCCTGGAAGTAAGAAGGGTATCAAAAGTTATGGACATTGTAGATATTTCTCTATATATTAAGAAAATTCATCCAGTATTGGTACTGATAATATCATGGCTATATAAGGTTATTATAACTAGGTATTGTAAATAACATTTATTAGATAGAGAAACATTTTCCATAACATGAATCTCCTATATTGTATTATGTCATGCGATATAATCCCCCATAATTTTGCTGGACTACTAATCCAATGGATGTTGAGAAATAGATTAAGTCTCCTGAGAAGATATGTATAGCCTTGGTATATGATAAAAAAATGTCATATTAATATTATATTATCTCAAACACAATGTAGATCAATGTTGTTCATTCATCCAGAATGTAGGGGAGTAATTGGGAATAAAATTCATGGAATGTATATATTATAAGGATTCATTCATTGAAAAATTTATCCCTCATGAGAAAAAATTTAAATGAAGAGATAATTAATTATCTTAAAACAAAAGTAAGAATAAATTATTTTTGATTATGAGGATACATTTACAAGGTTATCCATGTGTTCAACGAATTACACATGAAACATGGAGTGAAATATTGAAATTATTTTGAAGGTCTTAAGCCAAGTTTCCAAAGGGAAATGGTCTTTCAAAATGTTCCATCATATGTTGACATAGTTATATGTAATATCTGGATGGAGAAGTAATTATCTATATCCAAAATGTTCAAGATAAATCAAGAAAATAGTAGGTCTAATGAGAAGAAATATAAATTGGATGAATCAAATGATAATAAGAGAATGAAGAAATTTCATCATTATAAGATGTATGGAAAGAATCGTCAGGTAAAATGATTACAGTTTTTGGGAGTTTATTATAAGTGTAAAGATATGGGTTATTAGGATAAATAATTTTATGGGAAAAAATGTTGTTATTTAGTTATTTAAATGTAGGGTGATGTAGAACTATAAAAATTAATTCCACAATAATCAAGGGAATCTACCACAAAAGAGGAAAAGGGGAGAAGTATATGATTATGTGATCAATACAACAATGGTTTAAGTATCCAATGAGTTATTGGCAGGTACATTATTCTCAACTTCAAATTTAGATATTTCATTATTTGATTTCGGATCCTCACACTCTTTTATATCTTCTTTGTTTTCTATGAAAATTTGATATTTCCCTAGCACTTTAATAAGGTAGTTTTTAGTAAAAACTTCAATTCGATGTCTCACTAAAAAAGTATATGTCAAGAACTACCCATTATAAAACATTAAAATGATTTATTTTATAACCTTTTTATCATACCTATGTTTGAATTCGATTGAAACTTAGTATAGACTTTCGTTCAAATTATGGTACAGAAATTTATTATAAGGAGAATTATATTAAAATTTGTGATGAAGATTTAGAATTACTTATCTTTAGAAAAGAGACACAATTATTTTAAATATGTCTAGAGTCACCTTCAGTAACTCTACTAAATGATATTCTTTGGGAATAATAGTAACAAAAATATTGGGATGGATAATTTAATATTAAAACTAAGCATATAATTATATAGTAGGAATACATTGATGAATTTATTGAGGAATTACATGGAAATAAACTAGATAATGAAGTTAAATTTTCCATTAATTTAATATCTAATGCATTTCTGATATCAAAGACTCCCTATAGAATAGCCACTATGAAATTAATGGACATAGAGAAACAACCACAGGATTTATGTGATAGGATATTTATTCACCCTAGTGTTTCACAATGTGGATCCCATGTTCTCTTTGTTAACAAGAAAGGTGGATCCATTAGGTTTGTAATTTATTATAGAGAAATCAATGATATTTTGATAAATAAATAGTATCATCCACCACACATTGATTCTTTATTAGATCAACTTCATGGTTCATAATAATTTTCAAAGACTAACCTTCTTTCTAGGTGTCATAAATATTATATAAAGAAGGAAGACATTCCAAAGATAGATTTTGTAATTAAGTATAGACATTATGATTTTATAGTAGTGCATTTTGGATTAAATATCACACCCTTTCTTTTTTATGGATCTAATGAACAGAGTATTCATGGTATATCTACATGATTATTTTTGAATTTATCCATTTATGGAATATCTGATGGTCCTATTAAGAAAAATATAATCAAATAACGGCCTATGAAAAAGAACATAACTAAGGAACATAGATGAATTGGTTTGAAAATATACTATTGACAATTCATTTAGAATTTTTCATGATTGGATAAATCGTTAATCAACAGTACATGTAAAGGGGTTAAAATGAATGTTTGGAAAAAGTCATGGGATGAATGTTTTGATAAACTGATGAGGATATTGGTCAATTATTTGATTTTGATGATACTATCTGGAAATGATTGGTTTCTTATATATAGTGTTGCGCAAAGAAGGGGCATGGTTCTTTCCTAATATAAAATGATAATGTTATTGCACATGAATTAGAGAAATTTATGACTCATGAATAAAACTATCCAACCCATGCTCTTAAGTTAGTATCTGAAATCATTTCTTTGAAGTTATTGACACATTATCTCTATGGTGAATGATGTGAGATATATAAAGATCATAAAATGATAAAATACATCTTTTCATATAAGGATCTAAATATGAGACAAAGGTGATGGATTGAGCTACTCCAAGATTATGATTTCCTGATACCCTACCCCCTTGGGAAAGAAAATAAGGTATCATATGAATTGGGTAAGAAAGATATGGTTATTAGACTCGGATAAGGATTGAGAGGGACGATATATTCATTAATATAATAAATATAGGAATTTGAATTTTTAAGGGGATACATCACTCACTTTTCAAATGATTGTGATTCTTATTTGTTATACAATATAAAAACTTATTAATATGACGATGAAAAAATTTAGAATAAAAATAATTCTATCAATAATGATAAATTATTATAATTTGTTTATGAAGATTTTATTTTGAAATTTGTAAAGTTATTATGTTTTAAATCTACACTTGAGATAAAATGGCATTTTTGGATAATTCTCATTACTCGAACTTTTCTATATACCTTGGTAGCATAAAGATGTGTCGATATTTGGGTGAACATTTTATGTGGGAAACAATATGGAGGAAATTAATGATTATGTGTCTAAATATTTCATTTTCCAAAAATTTAAATCCACATGATATAATTCTATAGGAATCATGCAACCTATTTCTATTCCTTTTTGTAAATGGGATGACATTACTATGAATATTTTCATAGGACTACAAAACAATATTATTAAAAAGGTTAAAATTGGTTTATCATTGATTTCCAAACCAAATATATAATTTTCCACACTATAAGAGAAGATTAACCTATGCATCACCTCACATGTCTCTATATTCATGACATACAAAGTCTTTTTGGTGCACCTATTTCGAATATTTTTTATCTTGATCCCCATTTTACATTGAAATTTTGGATGAGTATTTAGAAGTATCTATATATTATGCTTCATTTGAGAGCATCCTAACATCATTAAACTCATATACAATCTAAAGGGACTATTCATACATTTTAAGACATGTTGAGGTCATTCTCACTTGACTTTCAAGGTATGTGGTATTAATATTTACCATTGGTATAGTTATCCTATAATAATAGTTTTCATTCATGTATTAAAATTTTATTGAATGACGAATTATATGGTAATATATTTAATACTCCAAATTATTGGGACAAATATGCTAAAAGTAAACTTTTTGGACCAGAACATGTTTAAGAGACAATAATAAAGGTAAAGCATATTCATGTTCAAATTAAAGTTTTTTAAGGTATGAAAATTATTTATTCCAACACTTGAATGAAATATTTTGAATTCAATGTGGGTGGTTATATTTTCTTGAGAGCATATCCGTAGAACAGTGTAAATGGTTCGATACAAAAGGGCAATTGAGACCCAGACACATTAGACCCTTTGAAGTCCTTGAAATAGTTGGATCTATTGATTACTATTTTTAAATGATACCAAGTCTCTCCAAAGTACATGATGTTTCTCATTTATCATTTCTATGAAGTATATTCTAGACCCAAGACATTTTCCCACCAATTATGAAATAGAAATGAAACATGATATATCTTACTATTAACAAACCATATATATTCATGAAACTATATAGAAAATATTGAGAAATATGATTATGTTTTTGGTAAATGTACTTTTCAGAAATAACAAAATAGAGGGTGTGATGTGGGAACTAAAGGATATTATAAAGAGGAACTGACCTCATCTATTTAGAAGGTAATAACCATGAAATTTAAAGGATAAAATTCTCTTAGGTGTAAATAATGTAACATCTTGATTATTTATTATTTATTTCATTTTAAATTACATTGTCCTCCATGATAGCTTGTAATTCATCAAATATCATGTTTGATCAAAACACAATACTATATTAAAATATTATTTAAACATGACTATTATAACCAAGCCATTAAATTTAAGGGTAATAATAGAACTAAGTAAATTATGAAAAAAATATTTTTTTCACACATTCATCATATATCTATTTATTATAAATAACAATAAGATTCATTTCTATGTTAATGAAATCTTTTTTAAAACTATATTTTCTTCAAAGAAAATAGTTCCATCACTTCTTCCACACTGATGATAAAATTAATTGTACAAAATTTTAGAATATTTATTTTAAAAAATTAATATCATTTATATAAATAGAACATCAAAAAATAGGGATAGTTTTTGGGATTTTTCTAAAAAAGTTTCATTTTTAGATGAATTGTGAATAATTCTGTTTTTATTTTAAATTTCATTTTCAGTTAAATTTTTTTCAATGTTAACTTATATTTTAATATTTTTTACAATGAATATAGTTCAATTATAGTATGAACAACACAATTTATGTCGATGGAATCAGTATTATTTTGAATTTTGGTAATAAAAACTTAAATACTTATATAAAGTTTCCCTTTGGAAACCCATTTTTTGTCGCATTTTCTGGTATAATTTTAAATTGGATTATTAAAATTCTATAAATTGAATTTTGGATAGTGTATTCTATATTTTTAATTATAATAATTTATAGTATCTAAAAATTTCAACTTATTTTTTTACCATTATGAATAGTACAGGTAGTAAAATTAATTCTCACTTTTAAGGAAAAAAACCAATTTATCGGGGGTTAAACTAGACATATTTAGGTTAAAATGACCATTTAAATAATAAAATAATAATTTAATGGAAATAGTTATACATTATTTTCACTAGGAGAAATAATTAACCATTTTACAGTCTTTCTTCATGATTAAAATGTGTGTGTGATTGATTATTTTCCAATTAACCATGTGTTCCCTCTCCCCCCGTTATAAAAGGCATCCCCTATTAATACATCAAAATATATTTTTGGACAATAAATACCTAAATAACCTCATTAATCTCATAAAACATATTATATCTCTTGTTTTTATTAGAAAACTATCCTAGTAAGGATTTTGGTGAACACCAAAAGTGGTCGTTCGATGAAGATGTCACATTCTTAAACAGTCCTTTTTATTTTATTTCTTTTTTCAACTCCCCAACATATTATTTAATAATTATAATATAATAACAAAATTATATAAAATTTAATTATATTTTGTCATATTAAATTTATAACCTATATTATTTTCCAATTCTTTCAAATGGAATACAAAATTAGTGATCATGTGTTTGGAGGACTACCACTTCACGAAACTGTTGTTACTCATTTTCACTAAACACCTATAAAAGTTGGATATAATGATGATTTAAATGTTTATATATAATATAAATGATATAATTACACTTATTTAATAATAATATCACACATACTTATATATATATTTTTCATTTAAAATGTGATAATGTCACTCGTGTCTACGACGGGCTACCGCTTTACGAGGTGAAGTGACTGTTTTTCACTTACGATTTTTATGGATGGTAATAAGGATTATATTAGTTAATATATATATATATATATATATAATTATATCAATAATAAAAAATTAAAATTTCATACTCTAACTTACCCATTCACCCATTAATTGAATAATATCATCCATCGTGCGTACATATATCCTTCCTTCTCCGCAAAGCGATGTGATCCATTTTCCATGACCAAATTTTAAGAATTGTTATAATTGTATATTTACTTAGTAAAAATTATATTTATAACATTATTATAATTCTGGATATGATTTATTTATAATCTATATCCAAGAACCAAAACATTTATGACAAAAAAATCATGGGAAAACACGGCTATTAACACAGAAAACAATGAAAATAATTAAATATTATTAATAAAATGGTGGTAAAATATAATTATAGGGTCATATATATTATTATAACAGTTATTATGGTCACTATAAATTAATTACATGCTAAAAAACACTATGCATGAGGATAATTCACTTTCAACTAAAGGATGGCATGATGTAAAGGATTTCATCTCAATTTTCATTTCATTGAGACAAATTTTTAATATGAACCAATTCACTTTTATGTGGTGTATATACTCCCAAATTGATGTATTTAACATAAAAACCTATATAGACATGATTATTGATGTTTTGTTTTATGTTTTTTCTTCATGGAGATAAAAATTTAATCTTACCTAATAAGTACAAATTATTGTAAAATCTCACTTTCTTAAGGGATGTTTTATTTCACTTGAAATAATCAATTTATTGTTATCATTTTACATTATAAATAGATTTTCAATTTAATGAAAATATTATTATATGATGTATAATATTATTTCCAAAATAATATTCCATTTTTACAAATTATGTTTACTTTGAAAGTTACTTGATTGACTGAGGAAATATTAATAAATATATATCCTTTCCTCAATGAAAATATTTGATGATTAGAAAAATTGATTAGTGAATTAAAACAATTATTTGATATAATAGTAATGGATTATACATTTATTTATTATTGGTAACTGATTATAGATAGTCCCTCAACGAATTTATTGGTCTAGTGAGATAAATCATTTGTCCAAATAAGATGAATTTTTACGAA
Source organism: Viscum album (assembly GCA_963277665.1). Classification (NCBI taxonomy): domain Eukaryota; kingdom Viridiplantae; phylum Streptophyta; class Magnoliopsida; order Santalales; family Viscaceae; genus Viscum; species Viscum album. Next base: position 1,019,921,774 of record OY728135.1, read on the forward strand.
GTAGTTTTAAACTACCTTGTGAAAGGTCTTGATAGTAGAGGTATTAATGATTCCTAATTTCATGAAATCCAATAATTAATCATTTACATCATTTATAATTTAGAAATTATTATTATCCATAATAATTTCATGATGATATTATCTTTGGATGTGTTTCATTCTCAATATATTGATTAAATGGCATGAGTATTAAGTTATTTACCTTATCATATTGATTATGACTTATCCAATTATAATAATAATGTTATTTATTAAATAGAATACTTCTTCTGTTATTTACCTTGACATATTGATTATTATTTATTAATTCATGATAGATTCGTATATATGTAACACTTACTAAGAATTTTAGACCACCATTATTGTGTTTCCTTTCCCCAGGATATAAAGAATAATTTATGGGATGAGTTCATGGATGCAAATGTTTTCCTTACAATTATTTTTATTTTATTTCCCTATATTAAATGGGTATAATGTATGTATATGGTTCTCTAAAACATCCAAATTTAGTTTTATTTTAGGATTTTACCCCTTTTTTATATGTTAATGAAAAAAAGTAGATGTATCATATAGGTTATCTGGGTCGGGGTCATTACAAACCTACTAGACATTTTATAATCATGCATATATTAAAAATTTAGGTTCTCCTTGGGTCTTATATTAGTCATGAGTTTTGAAATCCTTCCCACTATATGATTTTGTATCATGTATTTTTTGTGTCTATATTATAAAATTGGTTACATAATGTTTTATAGATCAATGTTGTGTTTTGTTTTTGATTTTTTGGTTTCATGTATGTATCAGCGCTTTTAACCTCAATATATATTATAATATTCTTTTATATTATTATTTCTTCTATACACTATTTTTTAGATGTTCACATTTTGTTAATCCTTTTCTATTTTTCTTCTTATTTTTTTTATCTTTTTGTTCCATTTTCAGGGATTCTTAACTTAGGGATGTGTAATTCTATAATGAATACCAATTTATATAGTATCTTTTTTATGTTTATTGGTAGAAAATATTCCAACATGTTTGAATATGTTCTCATAATGATTCTAACTAGACAGGTTGATTGATAAAACACCTCAAGCCTGGTTATGGGAAATATCATGTGCTTTATTAAGGAGTGTATTAGGTTGGTTCATAAAACAAACCCCCCATAAAATACATATTAGGACACCTCCCACTCTATGAATCATATGGTGTATGTATATATTGCTTTGATAGAATAAATAATGACCTGTTAATTTAATACCACATAAATATAAGTTTAATATAATGGATTTCATATTTTACATTCCCATTATCTTTTAGATCTAGATATTTTGAAAATTTGGAAATATATTACATTAAAAATTGTATATTGCAACATAGAGTCTATTTTTTCAAAAAAACATGTTTTTTAAAAAGAAAAACTTTATTCGTTCATGGTAACTCCCATATATAGAACTCTAAATTTATTATTTTTCCAACTCTTCTTTAATCTCTATAAACAACAATTGAAAAAACATGAGGATCAAAATAAATCTCAATAAGGTACATAAAAGAAAATAAAATCATTATTCCATCTATAAACCTAAAAAATCCATAAAAATTTACCTTTTCCATTTTAAACATTAAAACCAACTATTCATTTATATATACATGAAAATAGCCTATATTTTTAAAATCTCTCAGAAATAATTTCATAATCATTCTTATATACAAAATCAAAATCATGAGGGTTTCTAGGAAAATATGAATACTTATGAATACTTATCCTTGAAATAACCCTTTCACCTCAAAAAAAGTCATAACATTTCTTTAAAAACATAAACACATTTACATACCATTTAAATCAAAATATTTCCTTTAAAAACAATTTTAATAATATCATATTGGTACCCTAGGACATTATCATAACATTTAATATTACCTGAACCCTTATAATGGAATCACTTTACCAGATAATTCTCATATCTCTAAGGAGTAACATATCATAAGTAAACTCTATCACTTTACCCAATGGATTGGTGATCTATAACTGGATCACCCATCATCAGAGATATATCAGGCTCATCTATCATTAATATAAAATTTATGGGAAAAATATTATAAATAGCACACATATATATTATACTTTATTTATAAAACTCAATTACATTTTCATTCAATGCCATTAGAAATAACACTTCCAATTACATATTAAAATGATAAAAAATAATATTTCCACAGAAAAACATTTTAAAAATAACAATCCAAGAATTCTAGGAATATATTCATCATTTAAAAACCATTATAGCATGTATTGGAATACTTATAACGAATAATATTCATGAGGTCCCGAAAGGGATGGCGATACAAAAACATTTAATAAATAATTTTTTATCACTTTTTGAAAAAAAAATTAAAAATAAACCATACAAAAAACAATGAAAGGATTTGTTAATAATTATTAGGAAAAAAATTAAAAATTACTTTAAAATTAAATTTAGAAAACTTTTAATCATAATTAGGAATATTAGTAAAACTTTCAAAATATCACGATCATGTTATAAAGAGTTGGAATGAAGAAATTAAAATAATATTTTTTAAAAATATTCCCATAGATTGAGTCCCAACTCATTTAAATTGTATATATACCTTTTGTAGAAATAAAATTATATTAGTTTAATGCTTTATTTAGAAAAAATTCCATGTTCATTATATTATCATTATTCAATTTATTTCATTTTTTACTACGAACTTTTAGTTACTAAAATGGTTAAGTTCAAGTTGGATGTGTTAAAGACATTCAGTTTATAAGTCCAAAAATACTTTGTCATGTTATATATTTTTCAAGGAATCATGGTTCCATAATCTTCTGAATCATAATCCTGAAAATCTTATTATACTTATTCATTTAAAACATTTTTATAATTATCCATTTAATGTGGATGTTAAAAATGAAATACTTTATATCATATTTGTGGTAGTATTCATGTACACATGAGAAAAATTTCCATTTTATTACTGGATGTAAAACAAATAATGAAAAACCATAATTCTATTATAAATTTAATATTTATACATTATTTTCATGAGTATGACCCACCATGTGAGGCAGTAATGAAAAAAATAAAATTTCTTCAACGGATGGAAATTATAAGAGGGTAAATAAAATCTTATATTTATAGATTCATAATATTTTCAAAATCCTATTATATATTAATTATATCCATCATTATAACCATCCAAATATTTTATAATTTATTTTACTTAGATAATATATTTGATATCATGTGGTATACATGACACCGTGCTTAAACAAACCTTGATGTAAAATAAAATTATTATTATTAAAATACAATCATTATGCCATATCTATTTCTTTGGGGTGTATAAATATTGAAAACACTATTTTGAAAAGTATTTATAAATTTTTTTATCAATGGGATTCACAGTCAACCATTTATTGATTCGTTGGAATTGAAGATAAAATATTTTCAAGGTAAATAATTGTTTTTTCCTAAAATATTTTTTGTGTGCATAATAGATTTTTATATTAATAGATTAAATTTTTCATTATTGATAAATTTTTCAAAGGAAATATGTTTTTTTATATTATATTAAATTAATTTAAATTAATTTATTTATTTTTATTTTTAAAGTACTGTGAATACATGCATTTTAGAAATCAAAATACATTTTCATCAATTGATTGCATTTTGTATGTGAATATTATAATTAATTTATATAATTTTTTAATTTTTTGGTGAAAAAATGTATATGATTTTTAAAATGATAGTTTTCAATAGGATAGTGATGAATTTATGTGATTTTTCAAAGTATAATGATTTTTGAGTAAATTATAAAAAATGACAATTTTTTTAAAATAATGATTTCATTTATTTAATTAAATAATTTAAAAATATAAAAATATTTTATATTTTTTTATAAATTATCATAATAACCATTTTATTAAGAATAGTCTAATTAAAAACATAGGTATAAAAATTATACTTGATTTTTGTATAAGCTGATTTTGTTTCTTAAAAACAATTTTTAAAAAAAACAAATTAATTGTGTTTTACAAATTTTTATTAAAATTGATATCTAAAAGATCTCAAAATTGAATCTTGTAAATTTTATAAAATATTTTGAATTATTGGGTTTTGATTTATTAATCATGTACATTTCATTTTTGGTCATTATGAATAGAAACCATGGTAAAAATGTGTCATAACGATAAAGGGTAAATCTGTAAATTAAGGTAAAAACTAAGTGATAAGGTGATGAAATGTAATATTAATTATCATATGATGATGGTATTTTGACCATTATCATCATATAATATAAATTATACTTTTTTAAAGAAACTTTACCATGATTACTGATTTTTAATATTTAAAATTTTAGAAAAAATTACAACTCTGTCACTCCCCTCACTTATAAAAGGAAACCCACTCTCCTCCATTCCTCACACCTTTTAACTATTCATGTTTTTCCAAGACCTAAAAATACCTATCCCAAACATCCGTCCCCACATCCTAGAGGTTTTTTATTTCTCAAAATACTAATTTTAGAAGGCTTAATGTGTATACAAAAGGTAGATTTATGAGAAGATGGTATAGGTCCTAACCAACTTATTTTAAGTTTATTAATTATTCTACATTATAAAAATCATCTAAAACCATGATTAAATAATTAAATCAGTATATTTAAAGTAGTAAATTTTTTTATGATTATTTTCAATCCATTTTTCATCTCCTTTTCCAAATTATGAAAACTGAAAACATCCCATGTGCATACTTTTGTACTACCACCACCACAAAGTGATGTGTTTCATTTTTCATCACCGGAGCATATTGATGTTTAAAATGATGAAAAAATGAATATATATTATATTAATTAGTTAATTTTGATTTTATAAAATTAATATATCACATACCTTCTTACCCATTCTCTCAGTTCAAAATTTATAACATCTCTTGTGCATACATGTTGAATACTGCCTTCATAAAGAGATGTCATTAATTTTTCATTTTTACATATATGGATGGTAATAAGGATGGAAATAATGAATAAATATGAAATTTATAAAATATTTATGATTTTTTTAAATTGAAATATTATTTACTTTATTTCTTTTCCACCTGTTAGAAAAATTTAAATGTCGTTCATACGTAATGATAACCTACCTTCTCCCTAAAACGTCATGGTTCCTTCTTCATTACCACCTTTAATCATATGAGTTAATTTTTATATAATGTATAAATATGAAAAATAAAGCTTGTTTAATATTTTTTATTTAATTTAACCATAACTCTTTGGGCCAAGGTTAATGCACCGATGTTGTTTTGAGGTTATAAACTGAATGATCCAAAAATTTCCAATGTAAACGTAACTATTTTATTAAATAAATAAGGTATGGTAATAAGTAAAAAAATGGAATGATAATAATTAAATGAATATTAAAATTATAAATAATCAATAATAAAGAAAATATAATTTTATTATCTATGATTAACCAAACATGTGATGTTAGAAGAAACTTATGGTAAGGTATTTCTCATCTCAAATTCATTCCATGGAGACTCATACCATTTTCACCACATGTTGTATTTTTGTGTGGATTTTATACTAATGTATGGATTTATTTTTACATTAATTAACTAAAATTAAACTAGTTAATAAATCAATTTCTTGTTCTCACCTTCATTTATAGTTTGATTCAAAAGTTACCAAAGTGGAATTTAATTTTCCTTTAAAACATTGTTTTAAATGTTTTAATCTATTTATGATCCATATATATGTTATTTTAAATTGTGTAATAATGTTATTATTTATTATTAAAAGTTTATTGATTTTAATTTTTTAATATATTTTAATTTTTTTTAAAATGGGTTAAAAAGGAAAACCTTTTATCTTTTTTAATAATATTTAATTTTTAATTTTAACCAATGTGTAAATATATTATATTTTTAATTTTTATGGAATGAGAATAACATCCCACCATAATTTCCTTTAATTATTATAAATATTATTATTCATTTTTTCATCATTTTAAAAAGTAAATTCAATTCCCATTTTATTGTTTAATTTTTAATTTTATATATTTTTTAAAATAAAAGGGACATTCCATAGTATTTTTTTAAGAAAATGGAATGTTGTTTTCTTATATGTTCAAATGAGTTTTTAAGGGTGTTATTTTTAAAATGAAAAATATTACAAATTTTTTGTTCATGATATTATACTTTAGAATTATGTTTGATGATGGGTGGTCTCAATATACCACGAGATGATTTGTGATACCAATATATCTCTTTAATGCATTGGGTACTAAATAGTCTTAAAAAGTGAAAATTTAGGGAGATAACGGGTTAGGTTATTCCTATGAAATTAACTGGGATTTAGTTATTTTGTCACTGGTAAAAAAAGTAAACACGGGTTATGAATATGATTCTTCAAGATAGAAGTTTTGTTCTTTCAAAAGTTTTTTTATTGAAATAGTTTAATTTCAAAAGGTAATAAATGTTTAAGAACATTTAAAGTTGAATGGTTTTTTTTTCAAAGAAATGTTTTAATGAATTCACATTTTACTTATAATGACCTCATGGTTTAGTGTTATTTCTAATGTGTTTCAAAACAATTTAATTTGTCAATGGTATATTTTATTTTATTTAAAAATTTTATTGTGAAAAAGGTATAAAAAATTATGGGGTTTCATGTTTTTATTGGAATAATGGGATTCCTTTGTTTTTGTATCCCCTACTATGATTTATTTTGATAAAACATTATTTTAATCTTTTTTCATTTGTATTTTGGATGATTATAAACTATTATAAATTCAATATCTTCATAATGGAACTTTTACTTGAATGAAAAAAAAATGTTTTATAAAAAAATATGATTGTGAACTTAATAATTTTGTTTTTATGGAAAAAAGAGACGTTTTTATGTCTGTTTTCCCTATATAATATAATAATTTTCTAAATTATATAAAAAACACAACCCAAAAGATCATATAAACTTTAGAAAGTAATTTTTCATAAATCATGTAATTATGGGTTTTATAGGGTATGGAGAATTATACTTGGTATCATAGGAAAGGTTTAGACAACATTAGTGGTTATTTTGATTAAAATAAAGATATTTTAATATTATTTGATGTAATTATTGGTTAATAACTGTAAGTTTGATAATAATTTTAATGTAATATATTCTATTTTAGTGTTTTATGTGATAGTATTTCCTTGGGGAGATTTATTTGTATTTTAATATATTTGTTTGGTATATATAACCCTAAAGATTAAATTTCACAGTAGTGAAAAGTTTATTTGAGAAATAAATGTTTTTTATTTTTTAAAAATAATTTTAAAGGTATTAATAACATTTAGGGTTTCAATTATCTTTGATGTTGAGGTAATTATGGGTTATTAATGTTTTGGGAAAATTATATGATAAATTTAAGTGGAATATTTTTGCACAAGAAGGGATTTTATTTGAGTAATTAAGTTTGAGTTAATTTTTGGATGAATATATGTTTTTATTATACATTGTTATAAATTATTTTTATTTTGGGAATATTTGTATACATTGGAGAGTATATGTAATTATGTTTTTAGTGACTAATGTTTTTTGTGGATTTATAATAAGTTGATCACAGAAAAATAAGTGATAAAATATTTTATATATTTTTTTATTCAAATTTTTTTAGGAATATTTTAAATATATATGAGGTTATTTATTTATGGAATTTTTAAAATTTAACTCTTGGTATTATTTTTGATTATTTTGAAATTAATTAATTATTTTATCATATATAATATCATCTTACCCTAAGCTAACTATTTTGGTTTTGGTTAATGTGTAAAGATAAGGTAAATTGTTTACCCCTTTTATGGATTTTTTTTCCATTAGATGTTGAATTTAGTGCTTCAAGAATAAAAGATTCATAATAATATTCATTTCATGGAGTATTATATGATATATAGGCGGGAAAAATTCTGCAATAACAATAAATGGATGAAATTATGATTATAGAATGGAAAAAAATCAAGTAAATAAATTTTATCATGTTCATAATAATAAGAGTAAATTACTCACTCAAGGCTAGGAAAAGGATATCGAAATAATAATATTATACTTTTAAATTAATTTATTATTAATTTATGGTCTATTCTCTTCTCATAAAAGTTTATTGTATTTTCGTAAATTGAACTTTATTCCAATTCCACGTTTTTCATTCCAGTCAATGTTCTCTTTATTTGGGAACCAGATTATTTGTTATTCCAGGTGACCTTCTATATACCTTTACTAATGTAAACAATATGTATTATTATCCATTTTTATGATATGGATTTTCAAAAATGGTATTTTGAAAATTAAAATTTTTTTCTCAATCGTGATGGTAAGATTTTTTTCTTAATCTTGAAATTTATTCAGAAATGGTTTTAAAACCTTTCTGTCAAGCACAATAAAAAATTTATAGGTGGAAATTCCATTGAGGGGGTAGAATGAAACACAATAATATTTTAAGATTCATTTCCTTTAAATAATATTTTTTATTTCTATTGGTATAAACATCACCGAGCTTAAAAGATCAATGATCTACTATAAAACTTTTAATATTTTATTATGATTATTATGAACTAGACATTAGTTTTGAGAGTATAAATTGGAATAACAGTATTATGAAATATATTTTGAAATTAAATATTAAAAAATAGTAATATTAAATAATTTATTCAACATAAATTGGTTGGGACTGAATATTAAATCTTTTAAAGTTTGAATAGATTTTTTCTATAATACAGTTTTTTGTGCATAATTATTTTTTACAAAATTGATTAAATTTATTAAAATTGATAAATTAGAATAATAAAATTTTATATTATATATCCAATTTATTTAATTTACATTAATTTAGTTATATTTATTTATTTGTGACTTATAATAATGTCATTTTACACTAGAAAATGAATTTTCTTCAAAAATGGTTTTTACATAGTTTTTTGAACGAACATTATAGTTAATTAACTCCACTTTTATATGATTTTTTTGAAAAAAATGTAATTTTATTAAATAATCACATTATAATAAAATTATTATGAATTTTTCTTATTTTTCTATAAGGAATGATAATTGTGTGAATCGTGAAAATGATGATTTTTTAAAACTCCCATTTCTTTTCTTTAAATATTGTAATTTAAGATTACCCTTATATTTTATATTTTTATTTAAACTAATATAAGATTAATTATATTAATATTAAACAAACCAAATAAATATTAGTTGGAATTATACTTTATTTTGGTATAAGTTTATTTTTAGGTTTAAAACACATTTTTCTAAAAAAACTATTTTTTGTTACATTAATACAATTATATAAAACATATTTCCTAAAAATATAAAAATTAAATCCTGAAAAATGGATTAAATATTTTTAATTATAAGTTTCGTATTTATTAATTCCTTTAATTTAATTTTTTCACTTTCAATAGTAATAATGACAAAAATGTGTTACCACGGTAAAGGCTAAATCGGGTTAATTAATGTAAAAACATTGTAATAAGGCCACAAAATATTATATTAATTATTATTTAATGATGGTATTTTGAAAATTATAACCTTATATTATAAATTGGGTTCTTTTGGATCCACTTTTACATTATTTAGACTTTTTATTATTTTAATGTTTAGAAAAATTGTAGTTGTGAAACTCCCATCACTAAAAAAAGGGAACCAACTATCCTCACCTACTCACACCTTTCAAGCACTATAGTTCTGAATTTATATAACCAATACTCTCCCCAACATCACTCCCTACATATTATAGGTCATGGTATTCTCAAAATACCAATCCTATAAGGTATAAGTTGTAAGCCAAAGGGAGATAACTGAGGATGAGGTATAAGTCCTAAATGGCATATTTTATCTTTTTTTAAAGGTTGGGGTCAAAGCCTCATTTTATTATTTAAACAAAAGTAATATTAATACTTAGTAGAGGGAGACCCACACTACTAAAAAATAAATCTATAGCCATGGTTTGGAATCGTGGCTATAGGCCCAAAAACCATGGCTATAGGTTATTTCCACGGTTTTATAAATCGTGGCTGGTATTGCCATGGCTATAGGGTAAAACCTATAGACATGGTTTGACCCATGGAAATAGCCTATAGCCACGGTTTTCAGACCATGGAAGAATCCTAAGTATAGAAATATATATAGCCACGGTTTTAAACCGTGGCTATAGCCCTTTTTCTACAGTTTTAAACCATGGCTATCGACATGTTTCCACAGTTTTAAACCGTGGATATATGTCCCCCCATTCCATAAAAAAACATCCCCCCTGCCCCCTTCCCCAGCACCCCCCCTACCCACTACACTTCCCTCCACAGCCCAATGCACACACACCTACCCCCTACCCATTGCACCCCCCCCCCCTCGAACCCCCTACACCCCCCTACACACACACCCTGCCCCCAGCACACCCCATGCCCCTACACTTCCCCCTACCCACTGTACTTCCCCCCATCCCACTACAAACCCCCCTCCCCCCAGAAAACCACCCCAGTCCCCCAACCCTTCTACATCCCTCCCAGGATTATTTATCTAATGCAGATCACCCCCATTTAAAAAAGATAGCATCAAAAAAATACCCACAATGTGATCCTATAGGTACACACACAACCTCTAAAAAACAAACCTGTTGTGACCCCCCCCCCCCCGATGAGGAGCGCCCCCTCTCACAGAATCTTACACTTCATTCATAGAGGATGACCACAATAAGATTAATGGGATGAGGCCAAGGGATAAAAAACACCGATCATGTAGTAGGATCACCAAAGGAGTCCCTAGTACTAAAATCCCTAACACGGTTCATTCCTTCTCAAAAGAACATTATGAGGCCTCGATTTCAATTCTAGATGAACATCTTACAAAAAGACCGAGGATCATAGAATTGTTTAATAATATTTTTCCACCAAAAGGCCTCTGAACATTACAGAAATAACCACATCCTTTTCCTTACTGATTCTGATCGAAGTTCTGTATCAAATCATAATGATATGTGTAATAATATTTTTCTCTTTTTCCATGACCTTTGTATAGTGGGGTAGTCTCCCATTTCTCCTAATATAAAGAATGACTCAGACTAGTTGTTTTAGAGGAGATTAAAAAGTCGATTATCTGTGATATTACAGATGATGAGATCCTAATGAACTTAACAAAAACCATTCAATGAAAGAACTAGTCTATGATGGTTTCCAGTCCTTTTTTTCAAGAAGTTCAGGCAAATTATTGGAAGGAATGTTTCAGGACTCATATATATTCTTTGGGTGGGAAATTACTACTTTAACTCAATCAATGAAATTTTATAACCCTTATTCAAAAAATAAAAAAAAACATCATTGGTCACTAATTTTAGACTCATCAGCCTCTATAATTTTACTTATATTCTCCTAAATTCCAGTGAATCAGATACAGCCATTGCTTCCCTCTATTGTTTCTGAAAATCAAATTTTCATTGTTCCTAAGAGACTAATATATGATAATTCTATATTATCCCATGAAAATTTTCAATATATGAAAACATAGAAGAAATATTAACAATGAATTATTCCATGGAAACATGACTTGAAAAAGGATAATAATAGAGTTGGATGGTCTTTCCTAATGTTTGTGTTGACTAAGATTGGATTCTTCTATCATAGAAGAAGGAGAAAAACATAGATTCTTTCCAACAAGCCTTGCTTGTATTTTAAAATATAGGCAATAAATAGCATAATGGAAGATTTTTCCAAGGATAATACAAATGTAGGTAGAAGGGGGCTGGTGTGGGATGGATGTGGCGGGAGCAGGGCCAAATTAGAGCATTACCATGGTGTGACCACAGTGTGACTGCGGCGTGACCGAGGCATGACTACGGCGTGACCGCGGCGTGCTGGCACGGTCTAGTGACATTTTTGGGGCAACATCTTCTGGCCAAGAGTGAAGGGAGCGGGAGAAGGCTGGAATGCTGGTGGAAGGGGGCTGGTTGCAGGTGCTAGGGGGATGGTGCGGGCTGATTCGAATGTGGAAGGGGGGCTGTTGTGGGATGGAATGTTGGTGGAAGTGTGCTTAAATGAAGGTGGAGGGGTGGTGTGGGCTGGATGTGGCTGGAGCAGGGCCAAATCACGGTACAACCATGGCGTGACCGCGTCGTGACTGCGGCATGGCTATGCCGTGACTGCGACATGTTGTCCCAGTCCAGTTTCATTATGTTATTTTATGGGCCTTTTGATGAGTTGTAAGGTTTAATAACATTGTTCAATAATGTTCAATTTTATGGTTTTCTTGAGTGATTCACTTGTATTATTAAATGATTTTTCATTTAGAACATGGATAAACATATAGAAATGATATTTCATGTTATTAATGATATTCTATATGTTTAAATGAACTTATAATAAATTATATGTTATTCCATGTGAATGAATCATTAGATAAGAATTAAATGATGATTTTTTGGGTTAATTTGGGTGGTTTTTCGACCACAACTAAATTGTTTTGGTTAATAATTTAGTAATATGTACATAAGACAGTTAAATAACATTAAATATGTCACCCCCCTGACAGTCCCCCTACCCTCCTCTCCACTACCCTGCAGACACTCCCCCCCCCCGTACCTCCTTCACCCTCCCCCTCTGCCATTTTTCCCTCCCCACCCTACCCCTGCCTTCCCCATGCACACCCTGCCCCTACCCAATCCCCCTGCCATCCCCCACCCCTGCCAGTCCCCCCATGCCCCTGTAAATTCCCCTCTCCAGACTCTGTACACCCCCCCACTACCCCCTGCCCTTATTCACATCTCCCCTACAGACCCCCCTTTCCCTCCTACACCCCTCCCCTATGCCTTGCAGACCCTCCCCCCTTGCACCCTCCCCACTTCCCTGCAGACCCCCTACCCTCCTCCCCACTGCCCTGCAGACACCCCCCCTGCCCCCCTGCACCTTCTCCCCATGTCTGTTCCCACCCTGCCCTCTTACAACTCTCCCCTACAGACCCCCCCACCCACCCTCATGTACCTCTCCCCTGTAGACCCACCCCCCTCCCTTCTACACACCTCCCTTATGCCTTGCAGACCCCCCTGCACCCTCCTCCCCACTACCCTCCTCCCCACTGCCCTCCCTCACCCTCCCCACTACCAGTCCCCCCCCCCCACAGACAGATCCCCCCCAAACCCAGACATGACCCATGCCCCTTGCCTACTGCCACATCAAAATCATCATAAAAAATGACGAAAAATGGATTATTGAAGCTACTGCATTGAACATCCTACAATTACAAGACATACCTGACTATATAGACTTTGAGAGAGCTTCCCAAGCAGGATTTGCAGCATGAAAAAAAAATAGGGACCATCCTCAATCAGGAATGTTCCTAAAACCGATGACGAGTGTAGCCCTTCACTTCTACAATACCATAAACTACTTATTAACTAGAAAATTAATAACTAAATATTATAATAATACATGAATGATTTAATAAAGGGAAGGAAAAAAAGAGTCATAAACACTTACATAATAGGCCATTTAATCATGTGGTAAGTTAAAGAGGTGAGTGACACATAAAAAACAAGTATGTTGGCTTAAAATATCATTTCATACATAAATATACAACTCACAAGGCCTAGAGGATTTGTCTACAACTCAATTCAAAGTGTAGAATTCACTAACTGTAATTTACTATGGAAAGTGTAGGTGGGTTTAAATATAGTAGTTCTAGATTAAAAATAACAAAATCTGGAATTATTCTATCCAACAAGGGGACTAAGGTTTCAAATTCATATTTGGAGGCATGAAAAGTTGTTTTTTCCATCATATATCTTGTGGAAGAATTTTCTTGAGAAAGGGGGAGTAAAGCTGAGAATGAACACCAAATGGGGAGAATTTTCTAACCAAAGAGCTTGTGTGTTGGTTTTTTAAAAATCAAAAATAATCTAAAATTTTTAAAGTAAAGGAATATATTAATGACATTATAAAAAGAAAATTCTTAAGGAGTTATAGAGAATTGGTTCACAAGGATGTATATTGATGCGCATGTGGAGGTGGAAAGTCAAATGGTGTTTGATGTGGTTTATTATGTTTATTAAAGAATAATTAGTACTTGGAAGGATTTGGAGCTTACAATGAATTATCGGGAGAATGATAAAAGTGATATGGTGAATGAAAATTTCACAACAGCCTGCCCCATTCCATGGTGAATGAGGGTGAGAAATTTTGGAGATGGAAATGGTTGGATATTAAGGTAACTGGTTATTAACAAAGATTCATTCCATTAAGAGGACAAAAAATTCCATAATTCTAGATGTGGGTAATGATCAAAATAAAGAACAAAGGCCATGGAATTTTGGGAGTTAGTTGAACCATTTTATAAGACCACACAATAACGGACATCACAACACTAATATGAAAAGGGGAAGATCATGGAACAATATCCTGAGAATTTATATGAATTAACAAGAATTGTCTTGAACAAAATAATACATTGTGCCACACGTAGAATGAGTGTGGAAAAAGTAGAATAAGAGATTAATTATCAAACCTTGAATGAAAGGTGTATGTTGCTGGAATATATAAAACTGATATAGCAGCACCCCCCCCCCCCAGCTTGAGCCTCCTTGGACAGCCCCCCCTGCTGGACAGCAGCCCCCCCTATTGGACAGAAGCCCCCCCTGCTGAAGATTTTTATGTTGAATGTACAATTTTTTTTGGATATAACTGGTTAAACTAATATTTGCGTAGTGGAGATATAATGAATATGCTAAAATAAAAATCTGTCTGAAACATTATGAAATAATAAAAACTTACCCAACATCAGTGGTGTAACTAATTTGTAAAGATACACAGCTCCAAAATGAGTCACTACTCCCTTTTCCATGATGGTGTATTTATCCAAATTCTAGTGTGACTCCACCCTATGACCCTATATGTAGGATTAAGAACATCCCAATACAGTTAATGTTTACTAATGATTCATCACCCATTCTCATTCTAAAGCATTTATAATTCTCTAATCATATGTGCAAATTTTAAATTTTCATCAAAACAAATAACATATAAATGAACAGATTATTCAAATAATAACTAATAGTTGTAGAAGTTTCTAAGAAATCATCACAATATTAGTAAACATTAATTTTATATGAAAAGGAATAACGATTTATTTTTACCATTGAGAAATGAAATATATGATGTAATGTACTGTTAAAATAATAACTAATAGTAATGGACATTGAAACTGAAACACTGTAATTGTGAATGTCAACGTAATGGAGATAGTTTGGAAACCAATAAAATATAACAAAATCTATACAGAAAAAAAAATTAATTGTGAAAAGAATGGTGTGTGAGGTTACAAAAGATGCTGTTTATTAAATGATAATCATGTTGTACCTTCCACGATGGTGCATTTCTCCAAAATCTAGTGTTACTCCACTATGTGGCCTTGTATGCTGGATCGAAATATTGCACTAATATTGATTATATTGAATATATTGAATGCATAAATTTTTGGTACAAAATATTGCAATAAAAGTGGATTAAATATGGAGGAAGTTAAAATAATAGAAACAATAAATGATAATCACATTGTACCTTTGTACTGATGTTCATCTGACACATTGAACAATATCAATACTTAATAATTGAAAAATTAGAAATATAATGTATAAAAATATAATAAATAACACATCAAATAAACTGTATCATATTCAATAAGTCAAAACAACAAAACCATAACGAAGGAAAAGCTGACAATAAAGAAAACAATAAATCGAAACCGATAAATGATACTAAATTCAAATGAGAGGAGGATAACAATATGCAATAAAAAACCACATGCACACCCCTTGCCCCCCCCCCTCACCTGCACATCCATCCCCCCAGCAACCCCCCTCTCCCTGCCCCCTGCCCTCCACCTACACACCCCACTGCCCCCACACCTGCCCCCCACCTGCACACCCCTCCCCTACCCCCCCCCCCACCTGCCCCCCTGCCCCCCCACCTGCAGACACCCCCCCCTGCCCCCCCCCCCCCCTCACCTACACACACCCCTCCCTCTGCCCCCAACACACCCCCCCTACCCCCCACCTGCACACCCCCTCTCCCTGTCCCCTGTCCCCTACCCCCCCCCCCCCCCACACCTACACACACCCTTTCCCATAGGGATACCTTTGATGGTTTCCTGGTGGTTCATAAGGTGAGTGAAACCTCAATACCTTCTCCAAAGGTGGGATCACCCATGAAGTTTCCATCAGAGACAGAGGAGAAGGCAATAGTCACCATATTTGGGATTTTTAATAAATCATTATTTTAACATTTGGATTTCATATAACATGTGACTAGATCAAGTCAACAACCCTTTAAGATATGTCATTTGTGGAGGAAAACTAGTTTCATACCAAATGTAAGATAGTTTCAAATGTCACACCAGATTCAACAAAGAGTTTTTCAAATTAGAATGGATTTGATAATGATAAAGAAGTGTACATTATCCCTCTTGGTAAATTTATGGGCATTACAGATTATTTTCATGTAAGTTCATGAAACCAGTCTATATGAATTTTCTGGAAGTAGTGTTTCATAGTAGGTTTCATTAATGCCTCATCACAAAATGATTATACTATTGTGGTTATGGGTGGGTCAGAGATCATTTTATCTATTTTTTATGCTAATAATTATACAAATAGATGGATGGAATAGTGGTAGATGTTATGGAAATTCAACCCAGTGAGGCGAGACAGGTTTGTAAGAGGCGATTTTAATAATATCACAGATTATTGAGAAATTAAGGGTGGTGTGACTTACTATAATTCATCCTCCTGGATGCACATCCTTGAAATATTCTTCATAACAACCACATCCAGCAACATAGCCCGCTCTACAATCTCCTTTCTCTTCTTAGTCGACACATTATGGGCATTTTCTGTACAGTAAGTCATGCAGATGAAAAAGCAGAGAGATTAAGACCATGTACATACATGTATAGTATAAAACGAGGTAGATATCATGCATACCTGTTGTGAATCATGAGCAGCTCCAACTCCTTCAGATTGTGGAACCAGTTTTCCTAACATCACAAGGGAATGAAATGGAATTAAGGGATTGTTTGGTTTCTAGGTAAATCACATATATCCCATATGATCAACTAGATCCAATGTTTTTTGCTTTACCGAACATATCCTAAATAACATAGTTCGAATAAATTTCTTCCAATAAAAGTAAATAATAGCATCAACACACAAAGTATTATGATGAAATGAAAGGCAGCCACGTGTCGGCTGGAAAATGGGAGGGAGAATTTGATGGGGATCAAGAAACATATATTGTGAAATCTGGCAACACTTGACCCTCCAAAACAAAAGGGAATGTGCAGCACTGTTTAAATATTGTGATGACATTTCCACTCAGAATTCATACTAGCAATGCACTGTTTATTATTCTCATGAACCAATACAAAACGCTATGTGTAATGACCACTCAAAACCATATTGGGGTTCACCACAAGACCCCAATATGAGTATGATTCTTATGAGTCTTTTAATTTCCATGAAATGTACTTATTAAACCATGATTTCTATCTCTTCCCTAAACTACAATTATAATATTTTTTCAACATAGAAGAATCAACAAGTCCTTTACTGTTGATAGGTTCAAATTCCAGCCAAAAAACTTTCCTGGATTAGGAAACAATTACCTAGTAAATAACAATCATCAAAATCGTTGTGGTTTCATTTATAAAATACTTCATAAAAATGGAATGGTTTTTAAATTCATAAGATAAAAGAATTAAAAGATTAAAATTACAATTCATTGTGTGTGGATTGGTAACTCATTAAAATAATCACACCATTTTTGAGAGAAAGAAAACAGGCCTGTAAGAGAACCAGATTCCTCTTCATTTCTATATGTTTCTTTTCTCTATTTAATGTGATGAAACTGTGGGGGGTCAATCACTCCCCGTTTACTTTTAACTCTCAAAACACAATTTTCAAAAAAAAACAGTTCGTATTTGTATCAAAATAAATCAAACCACGTACACTAGAATATGGTCTTCCGATTGCATAAACTATGTATTAGGAACTCGTCATACATTCTCAAGCATGAATCACTTATCAGGAAAAGAAACCCATTCAAGAACATGGCCATGAAACACACCATCCTATGTCTTAAGGAACCCATCATACATTACCAATCCAAAAATACAATTTACATCAAAATTGAGTCTCAATATCAGTATCATCAGAATCATGATAACCCTCATCCAAACCTCCTATAGAAACACCATCACCACCTCTCACACCCCCAACATCATCATCGACATCTGCATCCGAACCGGAACCAGCACCAGGTTCAGCACTAGGTCCAACTCCAGCTCCGACATAAGAATATACATTAGCAGAACGTATCGACATCAAAAAGGTATCTACTATTGCAGATGATTCTTGTGGAAGTGTAGAAGAAAAGGAATACATAAATTTCATCATATTTGCAGTTATCGGTTGTTCTGATTTTTGACTTTCTTCTTTGATTGCGGCATTCATTTTTTCCACTTTGACAAAACCAGACCCGGTACTCAATGAAACATTAGTAGACTAGTATCGAGATGGTACAATCTTCTTCCCAGGTCGATAATGCACTCTACCCAGATGCTCATCTCCTAATACCTAATGTAGATGATCATTTGGGCCCAAATTGTCAGGTTATTTTTCTGCCATTGCCTCTAAAGCATTATGTTGATTGATATATAACATAAATTAAAATGATAAAATAATATAAGGAATTAAATTCATTAAAAATAAAATAAATTGAAATGTACTTACAATCGCCTTCTCGGTGTCGGTATTTGGCACAATACCATCTTTCTTTTTCTAGATTGTACAAAACAAAGTTGAGCGAGGAACACGACCCTTGATCTTCAATGCCTTTTTCTAGAAATAAACAATGAAATAAATAAAAATTGGAAGTTAAAAAATTTACACTAAACAAAGCTAAATATTTTAAATGTCAAATTACCTTTGTCTGCTCATGATCTGGTAATGAAGTGTGTCTGCGAGTATAAATGTGTTTCATTGCACTATTTTCTGTTTTATTTCTGTTTGATTTCTTCTATAAACAAACAATTATATAAATTCATTAACAAAAATAAAACAAGTAATTTAAAATCATTTTTAAATAAATAAATGAACATATATATAAATTTAACAAACACCTTAAATGTTGGACTCTTCCAATAGCTGATCCTCTCTTTATATTGTGATATTGGGCAATCATGAAACACCGGTACTTCTTAAATCTCTATACCAACTCTATTTTTCCAACCAGGATATAAATCATACTTTTAGGCTCACCACATTTCACCTAAATCCATTATCCTTGAATCCTTTACATTTTTTCCATCAGTAAAATTCTATCGAAGCTGTAATAGACATAATATTTGTTAAGAAAATATTATAAATTTATATATATATAAAAGGTGATTAACATTACTTACCCAAATCTCTTCCAAGGCTTTGTCCTTTATTTGTTTTCCAACTGCCTTCTAACTTATCGGTTGAACTGGAATGATATTGTTGTGTCTAGAAAGTGTTCTCATAAAACTTTTACATTCCGTGCCATTTTTATTAATTGTAGAATTGTACTCATTGTAATCAACTATGATTTTCATGTGGCGATTCCAAACCTTGTTCATTTTTGTGCGGCATCATCGTCTGGTAGAGTCTGGAGCTAATCATGAAACCAAAAATAAAAGAAAATAACATATACAAATTTATCATTAATCAGTAACAATAATGTTTAAATAAATACCAGTAGACGGGGGATCAGCTGACCCCTGAAGTGATGTGTCTAGAGGGGGGGTAGCCTCCATGTTAGGTGAGATATCTACAGGAGTACTATGTATAGTAGATGCAAAGTGTACTGATGGAGGCAGAAAACCCGATGGATAACCCTGTACAGCTGAGGGTGGATATGGATATGGATATGGTGGTGGGATATATGGGGGCACAGTACCCTGTATAGTGAATGGTAGGAATGGAAAATGAGGGATGGGAGTCTGAAAACTACCCTCCGATGTGGGTGTGGGAAAAAAATGGATATGGAAAAGGTGGGTACGGATAATATGGAGGTGGCATAATGGGAGGATGGCCTCCTGGTGTCTCAAGTGGCGTAGTAGTAGGCTGACCTATAGAATTAGTACCCCTCGCCACAATATCATCCTCAGTGGAATAATCCAAGCATCTCCTCGATGATGCAGCCTAAAATAACATAGATGATAAAATAAAATGAATGATAACAAGATAATTAATATGAAAGACCATGATATTCAAACATAATTTGTACTTACATTGTTTCCAGGAGGAGACCTGCATTGTTCATTTCTCAGTATTCTTCTACTCCTTCTAGTATCATCATAATCAAACATTTTGACCTGGAAATTTAAAATAATATTCTCAAATAAATAGAAATAATGAAAAATGTTAAATAATACAATTGTATCATAAAACAATGATATACATTTTCATGTATGATAATTATATTGATAAAATATCAAGACTTTTCTATGTTCAAGATTTACTAGAGAAGTGTTTAAACATAAATTATTCAGGGTATTAATAGTTTTATATTCGATAATGGTACAAAATATACTTGTTATTTTGATATCATGAATGGAAGTTAAAAAAACATACAATATTGCGATAATATCAGGTAAATACTTACAAATGTGTCAACGCTATGTGGGGTATGTTACAATTTCTTGTTCACAATATATTTTAATAATTGCATCATCCTTATCATCAAATGAAAAATTCGAATAAATACCGACAGGTTCATCCACAACATCATTGTCATCTATTCCTTCATCAAAAATATCTAGGAATAACATCAACAATAACACCAAATTGTGGTTGTAATAGGTCACTTACATAAAACACCTGTTTTGCTTGTGACGCAAGAATATAAGGATCATCAGTATAAAGCTGTTGGTTCATATCAATAACTCTAAATCCATAGTTATCAATATGCATTCCTTTTCGTGTCATTGAATCAAACCACTTTCATCTCATCATTGCGATATGACCATGTGCATAGTAATCTAATAAAATGAATCTTTTAACAACACCATAATACGATATATTTTCTGGATCTAGGCTTCTTGTCCGATGCACTTGCATAAAAATCTATTGTTGAACTTATCTTGACACCGTCATGCTATGTTTCCATTTTTTTTGCACAACTATTTATAACAAATTTAAATCCATTGAAAACCATTTCCTTACAATCATGTACCACATTGTTTGGACCAAAGGACAATGCTTTTATTTCATCTCATACTTCAATCATTATTAGAGTTAAAACCTAAAAGATACCAACATATAATATTAAACAGGGACATGTGATTATGTTATGAGAAAAAGAAAAAGATATCTATTACCTTTGACTTTAACCAAGCAGCAAATTCTTTGCTATGCAACAGTTCCTTCCAATTAATAGATAGAGGGTGATGTCTCTTTTTTATAATTTCTCAATGCTCTCTAAAGATATGAAAACATTAAAATGTCAGAATATATAAAGAAATCACACGATAAAAAAATACATATATATTAGTTTACTTACTTGATATAATCATCAAGAACACCACAGTTGAATAATACTATGTGATGTGCCATTTCCCACTCTTCCCTAATTAAAGTACACAACGAGTACGATCCAGATATCCCCCTGTTTGGGGATGTGAAGGAAATGAAGTCTTAATGAGATCATATTGATCCTCTTCAGTTCTCATTAGTCGATTAGACCTCGTAGTGACGTTAGCCAAGTACGATGAACAGAAATCCATGAATTATTGTGCTAAATAGTTTTTCACAATAGAGCCTTTAGGATGATATTTATTTCTCACATAATATTTCAATGTAATCATATTTTTTTGGTACGATACTTCCACAGACATGAAACAGGACCACCAAAGATAACTTTCGTGGGAAGATGCACAGTCAAATGTAACATACATGTGAAAAAAAAACGGTGGGAAAATTTTCTCCAAGTCACAAAGAATAATCGGTGCATCTCTCTGCAATTTCTGAACAACACTTCTGCTCAATATTTTGGCACAAATATCTCAATAAAATTGACATAACTTAATCACCAAAACTCTAATATTATGTGAAAGTAAATGTATAATGGAAATGGGAATCAACTCATGTAACAAGACATGGTAATCATGGGTTTTAAGATATTTGAGTTTCACATCTTGTATATTCACCCTTTTCCAAATATTACTTGAATAACCATCTGGAACCGTCAAACTTTCCAGGACCTGAAGAAATTGTTTTTTCTCTACATTTGTCATCGAATAATAGGAAATAGGGACTTTCCACTTATTTTTACCAATTAACTCAGGATGAAGTCTTTCTCTTATACCCCTATCCATCAAATCATGACAACACCACAAATCATCTTTTGTTTTTCCTTTGACATTTAAAATAGTAGCAAGTAACATCTCACAAATGTTTTTCATGATATGCATTACATCCAAACAATGACGTAATAAATTCGATGACCAATACGGCAACTCAAAGAATATGTTTTTCTTTCTCCAATTGGTATTGGAATTTGAATTAGCATCCTTTCTCTTTCTAGTATTTGATTGACTTCTACCAAGAACATAATTCAAATCATCATGTTCTTTAACAATATTAGTGCCTGACATTTGTTGAGGTGTCTCATCTGTCTCGAAGGCATTATTGAACTATCTCCGATTTTTCTTTTATGGATGATCCATTAGTAGAAAATGACGATGTCCTAAGAAGCTGAATGTTTGTCGAAACATTAATATTCGGAAACGTGTATTTTTCATACAAATAGGATAGGAAAATTTCCCTTTAGTACTCCAACCATACATCATTCTTTAGGTAGGGAAATCATTTATCATCCATAATAATGTTGCACGAAACATAAAGTACTCCTTTCTGAATGCATCATACGCTTGTGCACCAACAATCCAAATTTCATTTAACTTCTCTATTAATGGCTACAAGTATATATCAATTTCATTTCCAAGATCACTAGCTCCAGATATCAATAAACTCAGGATAGTGAATGACTTCTTCATACACATCCATGAAGGAAAGTTATAAATGTGAATGAAAATAGGCCAAGTATTGTGTGCAGTATGCATTTGGAAAAATGGGTTGAATCCATCATAGGATAATCCCAATATAACATTTTTTGGGTCGGCTGCAAAATCAGGATGTACCCTATAAAATTTCTTCCAAGCCAACCCATCTGCAGGATGCACTATTTCATCATTATCCTTATTTATTTCATCTGCATGCCATCTCATATTCTTTTCCATTTGTTCTGACATAAATTTTTTTTGAAGCCTGGGAATTAAAGGGAAGTGCCACATCACTTTCTGTGGTATGAAAGATTGAGATACGTCTTTATTAATCTTCTACCTTGATTTTACACACTGTTTTCATTGACTGCAGTCTGTATTCTCCTTCCAGAACAAACAACAGTCTTTGAGACAAGAATAAATCTTACTAGATGAAAATCCAAATTTGTTAACCAACATTGATTCCATGTAATCATTTTATAGAATACATGAATAATCAGGTAGTAAATCCTTAATAAATGTAAGGACATAGTCGACCATAGTATTACTAAATCCATACATTGTTTTCCAATGATATAATCACATTAAAAACTCAAATTTTTTCATTTTTCCACATGCTTGATATACTGGGGTATTTGCATCTTCCATCATCTTTCTAACACTCTCAACGTTATCATCCTGATTAAATGATGAGAACTGTGTTCCAGTATTCATTTCCTCTTGCACTAGTCTACATGAGGAGCCAGCTTCCGAAACAAAAGGAAACCGACCAGAAATCAGATTTTTCATACCAATCTTTTCTACTGAATCGATGTCATTCAACACATAAGCTTTTTCTCCATTGTGATACAACACATGATAATTTTTTTGGAAACCACTTTTAGTGATATGGTAACTCACTTCCTCATGATTAAACCAAGGTATTCCAACACAATCAAAACACGGGAATCGAATCAATCCACCATCTGAATCATTAGTGAATGAAAAGTCCAAAAAATATTGTAACTCCATCTGAAATTCTTCAGTGATCCGATCAATGTTGTACATCCAGTATCTATCCATTCTAAGGCAGATAAACATACATTATAAAATAATCTATAAAATGAAATAACATTGTATGTATTGTTTCATAAGATATTAAGTAATCATCAATAACAAGTTAATAAAAAAATCATAAAAACATATTAAAATTATGGTTTAGGTAATTCATAAATGTTTTAAATTATAAAAATTCATGAATATTCATACATAAGTTCTACGAATGAGGATTTATTATAGTAAAAATATTTTATATGAAATCTAAGAGATAATAATAATCAATTCCCAAAAGCGTTTGTGTTAATTCATAAGGAGGTGTGATGTTTTGTATTAAATCTATAAATATTTATTGAAATTTAGAGACATTTCGAAAATATAAACCATATAATATACCAAGAATTAATATTAAATAATTGGTTGAGAATTAAAATGGTAAAAAGATGAGAATAATAACTAGAAGATAGAATATATTTCTACATTATTCTTAGAATATTAAGATTATATAATTGGAAGGAAGATTAATTATATAAAGATGAGATAAAAAAATGAACTATCTTAACTTGTGTGTGTTTTCCTTGGTCATCCCCATGAGGGTAAATTTTGGTATTACATCCTAATAATAGGACTATGATCTCCTTTATGGGATTAGTTTTAGATAGTGTTTGGGAATCCCTCTGTGTGACCCGGGGTGTGATCCTATATAATTTTTTCTATTTCCCAAGGTGGGTTTTTTGGAATCATTATTATAAACTTATCTGTGTGTACAATTCCATACTTAGTGGGATATTATAGCTATGGTATGGCATACCACAGATGCCCTTGGAGAGATCCCCTATCTGTGTATCGAGATCTTAGGAGTTACATTGAGTACATCTTTGGTGAGGTCTGATGAGCATGACCTCTTGGGAATACACCATCAGTGAAAGCATAGATCATGTTGTGAGTGCAACCAGAAGAGTGTTAAATTGTATCCTTGAGTAGAATCTTATGGATAAAATAATGGATAATATTCCATTGAGGCATGTTTTATGTTATGAGTATATCTAGTTTATTTTTCCTATTTCTATATATCATATTTTTAATGATGTGTCTATGTGATGATGAGATAACTACTCTCCAAATGCCTATTGTTTAGTGATTTTGGAGTGTCCTATTGATCATTGTTATCCTGAACACTGCATGGGATCTACCCAAATTTTTCATGTCTTATGTAGACAATATTCCTTTTGAAGGAATCCAAGGAGGACCAAGAGCAGATATAAGATAGTGATCTAGATAGACCATAGTTCATGCTAGGATGTGGCATATGTCATTAGTCCCTTCCCTCATAACAAGTTAGTCTTTTTTATCTATTTTTTGTAGGATTTTATTTTCCCCTTTATTCTTTTCATGTGTACAGGTACCATAGTCTAAGGACAACCTTGTGTGTGTTATGCTTACTCAGGGATGGTCACTAACCCCTAACCAATTAGAGTTGGGCTTGTGGTGTCACACTCAACTTAACACTAGCCAAGTGGGCCCCAGTGAGTAAGTTTATAAAAAAAGTCCACCGTAATGTTAATGAATTCTAAAAAATTATTTTACATGAATGAAGAAAAATTCAAAATCATGGAAAAGTTATTTTACAAGTTTTTAAAATTTGGTCTCACCTTCATTGGTCATTCCCTATTTTTCCCAAATAAAGAAAAAATAGTACATCTTCCTTTAAACTAGCTGACTCAAAAAAATGTATGTAACTATTTGTGATCTCTCCATGATTTTTTCACTAATAAAATAATTTATTAACTAATTATCATTTTAGTCATTTTCCAACAGAATAATTAATTTAAGATGAATATCATTTATCAAATTAAAACCAATCAATAGATTGTTAAAATTATTATTATATAAATACCTCAAATGATTCCATATATTGATGGTGAAAACAACATGTAAGTCCCATAATGAAATTAAGAAATAAAACAAGCTCTAGTAAAATAGTGAGTTATATTTCTGAATAAAACATCATGGACATTTTGGAAAAGTTTGAGGTTGAAACAGTGAATAATTTTTGGGCTATAAAAAATTTAAAATAATTGAAAGAATAAATTTTAAAATGTTGGAACTGATGATAGTTTCATTGATATAAAAATTCAAAACACTAGATAGTCATTGAAATTATGAAGAATAAAGTGGAAACGAATAAGAATTATGGAAGGATTTCAATTTAAGATATAAAGGATGAAATCATGTAATTTAATTGAAAAATCAATTTAACACCTAATAATTCCATAAAAGCATCATATGTTATGGTCCCTAATCATGATATTGTATATCCCTATCTAAAAGTAATCCTGGGGTGGGAATAAACTTTTTTTTCAAGAAGGAAGGAATTATATGGGGCTGATGATCTAGAACACTCATAGTCCATGGAAAGAAAATAGAAAGCACCATAGGATTTATCAACAACATTAAGAATGTCCTTCATGATTTGAAAAAAGTTATTATGGTCTATTATCACTTTCCATGAGTTATTATTTGTGTTTCCACTATATAACAACAATTATATTCTCTCAAGAATCTAACGGGTTAATTACATGGTATAAAATTCACAAATCTAGTTGATTCATGTGATGAATAATTAAGGATAAAAAATATTGTAAATTTGAAGATGTTAATAGTGGTAGTGTGGCATGTATATTCATATTTCCAAATATATGTGTTCAAGGTGAAAATTAGCAGACACTGAGTAAAAGATAACAAGAATCCAAAATAAAACAATACAGATAATGATCATATTGAAAAATAATGTCAAAGGTATAATTTAAAAGAGGTAAAACCTATAGAAAGGAGAAAAGAGAGACTGCTTGAATGTTCTTATCACTCTCTTCTTCCCCTGTTCACTGTCTTCCTCCTCCTACTATGTCGATTCTTGACAGCTATTGTATAAAAATATACAAAGTCACCATTATCCAGTTTATCACTTAAGCATGACAATTCATGTTGGTTTTGTGTTGTTTTTTATAGAACCTCACACACAGCCCACTAAACCTGGAGACACTAAGGAGAAGATCATTTTCAAAACTCTGCACCAGTCACATTATCGGAGGTAGATGTGGTCAAGTCCCAAATTAGTGTTTACTGTGTGGTAAATTGAGGGGTTATAGCAGTACATATCAGTGTGAAAATGGGACTAAGTGTAGAATAATATTAAAAATACTTAAGGTTTAAAAAATTCAACAATAATGGTGGATGGGGATGAAGGGAGAGACAGGGGATAACCTCTGGTGTTGAGGGTTGTGGGGGAGAACCGTCGGGAATGGAGGAGGAGGGGAGGTAGCTCAGAACGGCTTCGCTGGAGGAGGGTCGGGGTGAGGAGGGTCACGGTGAGGATGGGTCAAGGGTTTTGAGGGTTGCTGGTGAAAAGGTGTCGGGGAGGGCGATGGGGTTGTCGACCTTGGTGTCATAAGAGATTCTTCGGGGAGGAGGCATCGGGGAGGAGGGTCGTGGTGAGGAGGAGGGTCATGGCAAGGAGGCGTCGGGGAGGAGGGTCGTAGTGATGAGGAGGGCGTGATGAGGAGGCATCGGGAATGAGGGTCACGGTGATGAGGAGGGTGTGGAGTGGAGGTGTCGGGGAGGAGGAGGGAACAACGAGGAGGTGGTCGCTGTGAGGAGGAGGGTGTGGCAAGGAGGAGATCATGGGGGAGGAGGAATCACGAGGGCATGAGGGTCTTTGATCGAGAGAAGGGAGGAGGAGCCCGATGGATTTTTGGGGAAAAAAGGGGACGGAAAATTTTAGGCATGATTTTTTAATTAAACCATGGCTATAAATTGGTTATAACCACATAGCTATAAAACTATGGCTAAAGGTCCATGGCTATAGCATTATTTTCTAGTAGTGCCATTACAAAGCCCAAAGACCCAAGGCCACGTGGCCTGAAGACTAGGCTTGAAAGCCCATTTCTTGGCTCAAAGAGCCCCTCGGTGAATAGTACTGCTACAGTAACAGGCTGCTACAATTCCACTGTAGTACCACAGCCGCTATAGTTCCTGCTATAGTACCTTCGCCGCTACAGTGTCGCCGCCGCAAGAAGAGCTATATTTCTCTACATTTTTTTGCAAAAATGGAAATTTCATTATTTATGGGTTAAAATAAGTTATTCAAGTAATTTATTTGGAAAAAGTGAAATCATACAATTTTTTTGTTCAAGATATAGTAATTTATAATTATATTTGAATATGGGTAAGTACTCTATAACTCATGATGATGGGTGGTCACGATATATCTCTCTAATTCGTTGTATAATGAATAGTCTTTGAAGGTAAAAATGAGGGGGATAATTTGGTTCGTTACTCGAATAGAATTTACTGGGATTTAGTTATTTTGAAATTTGTTAAAAATAAGTGTACATGGGTTTTGAATATTATTCTCCATTATTCCTATTCTATTTTTTCAAAAGTTCTTTATATAATTATTTTGATTTCATAAGTTGGGGAACGTTTAAGAACTTTTAAAGGTGAAAGGTTGACTTTTCAATTAATTGTTTTAATGAGTTCCCATTTTCTATATTATTACTTAATGGATTTATTTTTATTTCAAATAATTGGTTTTTATTCATAAATAGTTTATTTTCTATTGTTGATATGTTTTTTTATTGTGCTCAATGTTTTTTTATGAAAATTGTAAATATTTTCTTGGGATTTCTTATTTTTTTACTTGGATGATGGGATTTAATTGTATTTATATCCCTTACTAATTTTTTTTGATCATTTTATATTTTCAAATGTTTATAATATGGTTGAATGGTGATTATGATCTATTATAAATTCTACCTCCAAATAATTAAAATTCTTTTTGGATGAAGAAAATTGGTTAGGAATGAAACATGATTGCAAACATAAGAATTTTGTTTTTTATATAAAAAATGTATTTTTTTCATTTTCCGTATATAATGTAATGATTTTACTAATTCATTAAAACTTGAAACCTAATATATCCTCAATGTGTAATAAAATTAATCCATTAATTTAAATAATATAATTCTGGTTAATATAATTCATGAGATGTTATACCTCAAGCCTTCTAGGATTTGAATAGTGAGAATTATTGGACCACTATGATGTGGGTATGATTGTTGAGAAATGATTTTGGAAGATATTGGTTGAGATAAGGGGATTAATGTGTGTAAATAATTGACCAGAGTATGTTCCCTTATGTAAGTTAGGGGAGTGGAAAACTTGTAAATACATTAATCTTAAAAATATATAATATGTATTTATCAAATTAAAGTGGTTCTAAATTGAAAAATTGAAAACCTAGGATGTATATTAGTTGAAGTCCACTCATCCAATCATTGTTTAAAATATTTCTATATATTTTAAACATTATCTCTTTGTTTTGACCCCCCTTGTTAACTCTTTCAACCATTATCATGGTGACAATGTTTTACAAGTGCTATTATTTATATAAACCCAAAATTTATGTGGCCTTATTACCAAATTTAAACCTCATTATTCCAAATATGAAATCTATGTTAACATGTTAAATTTATATAAGTTTATAAATTTAATTTTAATATAAATACACAACCTGAAATAAAATAAATTTTCAGAAAAATTGTCTTTATAAGCATTAAAATGATTTTATACAAATAAAAACTTGTATAATTATGATTACCATGGAATTAATTGAATAATTTTTATTAAAAGGGTATTAATTTCAATTTAAAACAAATAAACAATCGAAAATAACCATGTAATCACATTATTAAAATAAATTAAGTAAAACTATTTTTATTTGAATAAAAAAATTATCAAAATATACAAAAAAATTAATCATTTCTTTATAAGATCAAAAATATTTTTAAAATAAACTATTACTTTTGAAATATATATATTTATATATATTAATAATATTTCATAAACTAAAAAAGTGGAAATACTTAAAAAATTATCATTTTCACAATTTAGTTAAAAAATAAATCTTCTCATAAAAATCTCAGAAATCCACCATAAGATAATTTAAATATGAGTAATAAAAATATAAAGTTAATTTCATCAATTTATAACATTAAAAGTTTGAAATTTAATTTTTAAATAAAGCCATATGTTTTATGAATAAAATTCTAGATTAAAACTATTTCTTTTTCAATTAAAAAATTACATAAAATTATTATAGTGAGAAATTAATCCCTAAAATATATTAATAAAATTAATAAGGCATGAAGTTGATTTATAATTAATATTATATAAACTTTCATTTTATTCCTCTTTACAGAATTGAATCCTCTTAATTTTATTTAT
Organism: Viscum album; assembly: GCA_963277665.1. Taxonomy (NCBI): domain Eukaryota; kingdom Viridiplantae; phylum Streptophyta; class Magnoliopsida; order Santalales; family Viscaceae; genus Viscum; species Viscum album. The sequence continues at coordinate 1,019,952,218 of OY728135.1, forward strand.
TATTATAAAACCTTGATATTTAAAAAATATAATTTTCAAATTAATTTAATCTATTCGATATTTTTCATTTCACGCAACACTAAATATAGCCATTGTTATATGAAAGCACCATGTTTTTATTTATTTATATGAAACACCATATAGATATTGAATTAATTGCAACACTTTTCATGGTTTTTTTTGCACACATTATCGACTTCCTTCGATTTCTTACACTACAAATAAGTCACAGTTTTACCGAACTACAATGTGCTATTAATATTATTATTAAAATATTATTATAGCTACCACCTAGCATTTGGAATGACATTTATGAATAATATTTATTTAATTTTAAAATTATGGTGAACAAATTTATATAATATGAATTATTTGGTGACCAATTTACTGGAAATGAAAATAAAACCCTTTTAAAAATATAGGAAATATTTTACTAAAAAATTATATTTACACAATTAAATAAGTTTTACATTAAAATTTTAATTAAAATTATTTCTATGAATGATATTAATTTATAATATATATTACATTCAATAAACTATTTTAAATTCATCTTATATATTTTCTATATAATAGATGAGAATAAATCAAATTTTAATGTATAAAATGAGGTATTTTTCCAAAATGTAATTTTACCGCCTTTTAACGGATAGCCTATTTGAAATAAAATATTAGAGACATTGATAATTTTTATTTTCTAAAATAAAATTAATTTTTTTAATCAGAATATCATAGTTTACTTTGGGTGAAGTTTTATTATTTTTCTAAGAAGATTCATTTTTTATAAATAGTGAAAAATGATGAATTCGAATTCCAAACTACTATTTAATCCAGTTTATTTATATAGTTAACTTAAATTTTAATGTGGTTTTAAATTTTTATTTGTTAAAGTTTACATCATTTAATCTAATTGAGGTCATTGGAACCAATTTTACATTTAAATTTCGTATAAAACCATTTCAAAATTTTAAAAATTTAAGCTTAAAAAATCACTATCGCGATGCGTCAGCATGATTAATTTTAAATTAATTTCTTAAAATTATCTGATTATAAATTAAAAAAATAGATTCCATATTTTTAATAATAATAATTTTAAATCTATAATTAGATAAACATAGTTTTTTATGGAAAAAGTTAGTGAAATTAATTAAAATTAATTATAGTAATTAAACTAAAAATTATTTTTCTAAATGGTTAATATTTAATCCTAAGAGGCCAAATGACATAGATACATGTAAAAAATCTATTATCTTGTCATATTCAAACCAATCACCCTCTTTTATATATTTTTTACAATTATTGGATTCCCATTATCTATGGGAGGCCTATCAAAAGTGATTACCTTTTTATATTTACAATAATATCATTCATCCCCCACTATAAACCCCCCCCCCCCCCCTCTCTAATTCTTCACACATTTCAAGCCCATTGGCATGGAAAGATCCTTCCAAAATATCTTCAATGCTTATCTTTATCTTATAAACATCACATTGGGCATAAATCCATCCAAGGAATACCATTGCTGCAAACCAAAAGAAGTTACCCAAAGAAGAGGCAACATCCTTCCCCAAACTCTTTCGTTTTATTTTCATTATAAAACCCCTAAAAAAATTTATTATATTATTATATTATAAATCTAGTATACTAAATATATTGATATGTTTTAATTAGATGGTTTATACCTACACATACGCACACTTCAATCTAATGGGTAATGAACTTACAGTTCTTGTGTATGGAGAACAAGCACCGAATAAAAATTGATAAACCTCAGAGAGGCTTCTCCCTCTTGCCTTTCTTGAGCTAGGGTTTCCTTGTCAAAAAATTAGAGGGGGAGGCAAGGACATTTCATCCTTGTATCTCCCCTTCCCTCTCTTCTCCTCTCTCCTTCGCCTCCCTCTCTTGGTTGTATTATTTTTGCTCTTATTTTCCACTCTTATCTGCTCTCTTTCGATTCCTTCGGGTTTGTTCTTGATGATGTCTCTCAAGGAGTTTCTGTTCATCTCGAAAAAGGTGGTATAATATTGAATTCCCCAACCTCTCTAACCTAGATCTGACCTATCATTCCACCACACCTCTCCATGTCGGACCTATAGTGATAGTTTCATAGTAGTTTTTGGATTTTTAGTTCTGCAATTAGAGGCTTTCTAGGTACTCATGAGTTAGTTCGCTCTTGTCTCTTGTATATGGTTTCTAGTTTCTCATTTCACCCAATGTGATGTTATCAATTAGAGCCTCCAACTATTCATGGTAATACCCTGACCTCAAACACCTCTGCTACTCCCCTAGTCGGATCTAGAGCAGTGATTTACTAATGTTTCGAGATGTGGGGTTTGGTGGCCGACAGTGCTTCCCACGCAGCCTAAGTCAACATCCTTATTTGATGGCCTTCTGGATCTCTTCCTTCGAGGAGGAATCAACTTAGTCTTTGGTTTCATTTCTTATTTTCAATTTTCTTCCACTTTTTCGATGAATGTGTTTTGGGTTCCCCTACGTTTTGTTTGGTGTGGGTTTCGTTTTGTGTTTCTAGTTTGTTTTACTTTGGACGGTGATGTCGTCGATGTTAGTGGTAATGACGATGAGATGGAAGTGGGGTTGTCGATGTTATTGATTATTATGGTGATGGAGGACGATGATGATGGTTTTTGTATGGATATATTTTTTTGTTTTGGTTATCACAGGTTCATTGGGGAATAAAGATGACGTGGTGTGATGGTTTTTGGTGGCTTCGATGGGCTCCGACGTTCTCCGGCGGTGTAGTGGTTGAACGACGACATCGACAGCAGTGATGGATGGTGACAAGGACAGGGTACTCATGATTTTGTGACTGATGACTTGAATTTAGCAAATGTGGATGAATTGGGTTCATGAACTTATCATGTCTAGTGAAATATTTTGAATTTTTAACCTTTTGTTTTGGTTCCCGCTCACCCATAAAGCTGGTTTAGAAAATCATATAAAAATAGGTTTTCAGGTTGTTCATTTTTTCCTTTACCACCTCTCATGGTTGAGAATTATGATAAAAATTTATTTTATATGATATATATTATATTTATGATTTATTAATGACTTTGTAATTATTATATAAAATACCTTCATTATTTACCTTTTTAGTAAATATGATAACTTCGTTTTTGGAAGTGTTGGATAATGCTTCCTCAAAGTAATTTGATTCAGTGACATTTTACATTGGATGTATTATGGATGGGTTTAGTAAAAATATATTATCTATCTGAAATTATAATTCTACTTTAATTATATTATATAAATATATATATTTTTACTTACATTCTATATTTTAATACGATAAGGAAATGGAAATAATGTTCATGTATTTGTATAACCCACTATCTCCATAAATGGTGTATTTACTTTTATATTTATATCTTTCATATATTATTATAAATACATATATAATGAATATATTTGATATTTTTATCATTTTTTTCATTTATGAAATCATGATATAAGTATAAAAAAAATTAACAAATTAAGACATATGTGAATAACAAAGTAGTTAATACCTGAAATATTTCATTAACGAGGAATTATTAATAAATAGGTAATTTAAAGTCACAAGTAAATCATATATGGTGTCATGTATAGAAATATGATTATGTGGTAGATGAATAATAAACTTATATTTTCTATATAAGAGGATAGAATGTGTATAAAAACAATTCAGGACATAAGTTAATGGGATTTCAAGTCTCAGTTTTATTTTCATGAGACTTATTCCTTATTCACCACTAATTTATTTCATTATGATGTATATAATTCTAATGAATGTATGATATTATTTTTATAATTATATTTATGGTTATTTACATTTATATTTGATGATTTATATTTTATGGTGTTTATGGTTCTAAAGTTACCAAATCGATAAGGTAATTTTTTTCTTAATTTTCATTCGTTGAGATACATGCCATGTTAGGCACCTATATGTTTTATATGGGGTGTATATACTGACCCTTAACATGTTATTTCCTTAATTTCTTTATTTTAATGATATTTTAGGCTTAATTTAATGTTGTTTTTATTTGGGTTAAAATGATTTAAAGTTACCAAAATGGAAACAATTAATTATTACAATCTCATCGTTTATTGGGATATTTTATGATAATTCTTTTATGGATGAAATAATATAATCAATATCTCCAAAAATATATTGATTTTTATTCCCCTATTTTTAATAATGATACATTCAAGAAATTTTAAAAAATATCCACTCTTTGTACATAAGATAACAATGAAAATGTTTTAATTAAAATCCAACTATATTATTTAAATAAAAATTTTACCCATGCCTAACCTTTTAAAAAAATTAAAAGTAATTTTTTTTCATTTTACGATCAAGTCACTTTCCTAAAATTTTTAAGGTGAAAAAGTAATGTTCATTATGTATAGACTTACGCTCAATCATGACCATAAATTTCTTGAATATTTATTTATAATGATAAAAATTTATTTTAAAAGAAATTTTTTCCAACTATTATAAAAATTTAATTATTTTAATATTTTTTTCAATGAAAACAGTTTTCAAAAAAAAATTCTATTTTAAAATTTTTTTAAGGATTTTTAAAAATTCCTTTATTAAATTTCAAAATGTTATTTCCAAAGAAAATGATTTTAATTATTTTATGTTTTCTTTATAAACCCATTTTCAAGAAAAAGGATTAAGAAATTATTTCAAGCCTTATTTCTATGTTTTCGTAGGATTTTCATTGAGAAAGGTTTTCAAAACAAATTCATGATTTCCTTATGAGTTTTCATGGTTTTTTAAAGAAAATTGTTTCCAATGTTTTTTCATGATTACTTTATATGTATTATAATATATTTTAAAATCATTTTTTTTGACAAATTAATAATATATTAAAAATATCTTTTCAAAGAGGAAAAGATATTTTCCTTAAGAAATATTTAAAATTAAATTGTAATTCTTTAGTTATATGAAAAGTATTTTTGAAATGGTTTTATAAAAGGATTTTCAAAGAAAGACTATTTTTCTTCAGAAATTTTATAGATCTTTGAAAATTATTCTATATATAAGATGTCATAGTTTGTTATAGTCTCTGATTTTCAGGAGATATGATCCAGTAATACAATTAATATTATTTATTTAATGGTTTTTTACTTTTATGGTATGAGGTTCATGAAAACTGTTTTTATTCCACAGGTTATATTCTTTTGAAACACACAACTTTTCACATTTTATTCTTTGACGAAATGATCATGAAACCTATATTTTCTACAGGTTATTAAATGATGTCATGTTTATGATACCCATTTCATACCATGGGTTATTATATGATTGTTTATGATCTTTTTGAACATGTATGTATGATTTAATTATGTTATGGGTGAGACCTATATCACCCTCCAATGCATTGGGTAATGATTAATAACTCATGGTATAATGATGGGAAAAAAGTTGAAGGATAGATCCATAATAGAAAATAGGTGTGTCATGATCCAAAATGGTAAAAAATGTGTGCCTTGATCCACTATGGGAAGATGGGGAAACCTGATACACTATGGAAAAAAGAGGAAACCCAATCCCCTATGGGAAGAAGGGGAAACCCTGTCCCTTATAAGTAAAGGATTGTGATTGGGGATGGTGGTATGTCCCTTCTAAAAAGAATTTCCCAATGAGATTCCATAAGAAGTCTTGACAATGAGCCTTGGCTTCTAGGGAAATATTTTTATGCGTGAACCTGATTGAATGACCACAATGTTATGTGTGGACCTAGATACATGTACATAAGTTTATGTGAGGTCCTAATTTCATGTAATTAACTAAATGAGTGAAACTATTACTATTTACACATGTTCACAGTTTTAGAAGATAATTCTTATTCTAGAAATATATGTCTTATAACTATGTTATCATTTCATGACAAATGTACTTTGACTTATTTATGATTTATATCTTACAAACTTCCATTATTTATGTCATTACTCTCAATTATGATCATTTATATGAATTTTATGATCTTAAAATGTTGTTCGAATGTCCTAATACACTTATTCTCATGTTATTCTTATGTATCTCTTTTATTTACCCTTACTAATCATCTAATATTATACATTCTTATGTCTTCTTTCCCTAGGTTATGGATAATGTTTTTATGTAGGATAATCAAAGGGGATGATCATTGTTGGAAACATTGAAGATATTTCAAAAATTTATATTATTTTGGTCTAACATTCTAAAGGCAATAAACTATTATGGTACCCATGAATGTACTTTTTTAATATGTTGAAAATTTATAAAAAATGATGTAATGTCCATTTATTTTAAGCATATGTCAATATAGTTGGTATCAAAGGAAATTATTAGTCAACCTTTGTAAAATAAGATGAGAAACTTTAGCGATGACCCTAGGGATATTTCTATGGATATATCTAGGGATGTATCTAAGGATAAGTCTACAGATGGGTTATAGTATAAGAAAATTTCCAGTAATTTTGGTAATGGATTGAGAGTGTCGTTTCCAAGAAATTAAATCCCTATCTGGATACTAAAATTGGATGTGGATCTAGAATATTTGTATACAGTTATAATAACCTTAAAACCCCCATATTCATCTAGACTCAATGGGGAACTGTTGCACAACAAATGATCCTTTCTTCACACCTAGTTTGACCCTCTAGGGGGATAATATTTGGAAATTCAAAAAATCTTTCTGAAGCATTATGAAATATTTAATTAAAATAAAACTATTAATAACCATGGATAAACCTACGGTGTAAAATATTAAGTAATGTGTCATGATTTTTACATCCTATAATTAATTTTTCATGATTGTGTACTTTTCAACATGATATATGTTTCTCATACTATGCTTTCTAGTTCTATTCAACGGAGGGAACTAGAAAGATGTGGGTTAACATTGAATTTTTCATATGTGGAAATTATAGGCATTATAAAATCAATTTACTAATTTCAAATCACATGAAGATAATTAGAACGGTGGTATGATTACTGGTTATACTACTAAAGATAAAGAGAACGAAAATGACGTGTGAAAGGTATGGGAAGTTCTTAAAATAGTGTATCCATTAAATGTAAAAAAAATCATGATAATTTTGATGTTGAGGAACCATAACAAAAGATTCATATTTTATATAATAGGGAAGAGGTATTAAGTAATAATATTATAAAGCCTTAGTAATGGTTTAAGAATAAATTTTGATAATTGTAGTGTATATTCTTATGAATTAAGACATTATGATATATGAATCGTGTTGTATATAAGTATTGTTTTAGATGTTTTTCATCAAGTATTTTCAAGAATGTTTAAAATGATACTGATGAACTAGAAAATTGATTTAATGGTAATATTTCATTAAGGGAAGTTGGACCTTAACATGTTCCTGAGGATAAGAAAATGTTACTTTATGTTGATAAAGAGATGATGATATGGATAAAGTAAATTGGAATGCATTTATGACCTCAGAAATAATACCGGATTTATTGACAAAGATTAATATGTTTTCATGGATGGAGTTTACGACTTCTTGGATTTAAGGAATATATCTAATAATCTTTGGAATATGAAAGAATGCATGTTTTACAAAAGGATTTAGGTAATTTATGTTATTAAAATATTTCAATAGAATATATGATGATTATTTTCGCAAGTTTGGAATGTAAAAACCAAGAGCTACTTTATAATATATAAGGGAATAATTTATGGATAATTTAGTGAAGTATATTCATATTTTTTTGATTTTCATCTTTTATAATGGTTACAAGGTTAACCATTTATGGAATGGTTTATGTTAAACGTCATATAAGGTTTTAGAAATTAAATTATTATCTCTATATATAAGGATTTATGCATATTGGAAAACAAATTATAACCATTTTTTTGTGAGGTTAACTAAAGATAGATGGAATGACTTTGAATTCTGTTTATGGATCTTAAGATCTTTTAGTTCTTCAAGAATGAAAAATTTAGCTTTATTACATGGTGTAAAAGATGATGTGGGAATTGATCAAGGCATAACTAATGGATGATATTGTGTATAGAGAATGGAATGAAATAAATGAAGTAAATATTTTTTAGGAAAAGGGTCTTGAAATAGTTTTTTTCACTACCATCATCATTTTTTATAATATCATTGATGTCTTTGATGATTCTTAATATTATGGTTTTGTGAATGTTATCTTTCTCTAGATCACCCAGTTTATTATGATCAATGATTTTATCAATACCATTAATTATTTAATCTTTTATTCAATGTCTATGTTTTCAAATTCCAACTATGTTCTCCAACGTTTGAGTTACATTGGGTAATAGTTATTTTAACGTCCTAACCCGGATCACCCCTGAACTGGTGGTTGTACCTATCATCACATGACCTCAAAAGCGTCTCCCTTCTCTCTAAGGGCTATGGAGTTACAGTGAGTTTCTAAGGATTGTCAATGGGGAGATTCTTCCCTCTTATCATAGTAAAAAAGGAGTGGAATATTGAAGCAAATAGTAGAAGTAGTCAAAATAAACTATACAACAACAAAATACATAATTTTATAAATATTGTATAAAAAAATGGACAATGACATTATTATATGATGCATGCATAATATGATGTTAAAATAATGAAAGAAATAAACAATACATAATTCTTTACATATCAATAAATAAATAAATAAATAATGACTTGATATCCCCAAGATCAAATTCCACAAGCATCCTGCGCTCCAACTCAATTAATTGCTTCTATCTCCAAGTAATAATGATAAAACACATTTTTGTTGAATATTTTATTGATAATAAATTATATAATTTCCTCACATTGTGTAAAATATGTTCATTTAGAATGTATTTGGGATTAGATCATTCATTTGAATATTTGATGAAAATTCCATTTTTACCCTTTCAAAATCATTGTATTATTTCAATAATAAATATCTTTATTTGAATTATTTGAACTTACTATTTTCTAACTATGTTCCTTACTTCATGGGATAAAACTTTTATGTAGGACACTAGATAAAAAGAATGCATTTGGATGGAGTAATTGGGCCATAAAGGCAAAGGTGGGCTGGACATGCCAGAATAGAGAAGCTTATGTATTTTGGACATAAATCCTTCATCTAGGCCTAGATTAAGACCAAATTTTTTGAGGAGATAGACGACCCATATCCTCAGATATTATCCCTCTGGAAGGTTGGAACATTCCTGTGTTTTGGTGGTCAAATGGGCTGATCAATTTGGAATAAAATATTTGGCCGAATTTCCACATTCACACTTGGAACCACTTATAACCTCTCCTCCCCACCCCTCTATAAATTGGAGTTTTTCTAATTTCGTGGGGTTGGGGACATGAATTAGGAAGTTTAGGGCAGTGGATAAGAGGTTCCACTCCAATTCGCCAAGCAAATCCATAAGGGTGGCTCTTGAAGCAAGGATCCCTTCGTCGAAGCCCTATTCTTCTTCCTCATGTTGTAATGTTTGTGTTTTTTTAATAAACATCGTTGTTCTTATTTTTTTTATATTCTTTTCATATCTTTTGTTTAAATTTATTCTTCTCTTAATCTTCCTCTTTGGTCTGTAATTCTTGAGTATAAGTGTTATTGGGTTATACCCATTATAAACCTTTGCACATGCAAAACGCTTCTACGATGATTACGCCACCCATGTAAGAGTAGTTATTTTTTGTAATCGATTGACCTCTATCCATATTCATTCATTTATTTTGAATAAATGAGATACTTTAATTCACTTAATATGATCCATGAATTTTGTTTTTAAATTTTAAGAAACTAAGCAAACAATTGAACCATTAACACAAAAACACGTGAGGTCGGGATTTTTGTGTAAATTGTGAGAGCACGATCTTAATCGGTAATACAAGACCATACGGGATAAATTTTTAGAGTTCAAATATAATCCCTAAACACAATTCATCTTCATTTTTAGAATGGATATGTGCCTTAATTTACCACTGACCATAAACTATCCTTATAACATCAATCAATGCAGGGTGTTGCGATTTCATGTTACGAAGTTAGCCTAAGGTTAAATTCACTTCATCTTTTTGGTAAGGTTATTTCTCATAGGGTTCGGGGGTTAACAAATTAAGGGATCATAATTAAGTGAATATTAATTTAAATTATAACTATTTATAAATGATTTAAGAGGTAGAGTTAGATCGATTACGCCTTTTAAATATTGTCTAAAAAATATCTTTTTGTTGTGTCATTTTAATTGGACATAATTTCAAAACAAAAAACAAAAAAATACAATCTTCTTCCAGAAAACTTCTCCTAGATTCATAAACTATAACCAACCACCATCTTTTCAAGTAGTTTTTTTATTCATTTTTATTTTATTTTTAGAATACCTTTAAAATTTGGTTTTAAATCTACTTCCTCCTTTGAGAGACGGCCTTGGCCAGCCACTCTGCTGCACCTAAGTAACCCGAAACCAAACATTATTTGAAGGCTCCCACGACAAAGCCTCATAAAATTGGAACCATTTCCGGGGAGGCAAGTAATTATTTCAAAAAATTAGAGGTATTTATTTTATTTTACATTTTATTCTCTTCCTCTCTTCTTTCTTCCTTCTTTACCCAATCTGATTTTTTTTCCTTCTTCATTTATTTACTTCTAATTCTTTTTGGACCATCAACTCAAACTTCTAATTTTTATTTTACTATTTTCCACCTTCCTTATTTTCATCTTTCATTTATTTATGACATGAACTAATACCGAAGATATCTTAGATCTTGACCCTGAGATTAAACACAACCTTAGGGAACAAATCAGACATTCTCAGTCTACGGAAAGTTTCAATATTCAACCAGTTGGAGAATTCCACTCTTATATAAACATTGAAATTTGAATCTATTAAAATTAAAACATAAAAGAAGAACCAATGGCTTGAAATAACAACAATGAGATAAATAGAACCATTGGATAATTGGCCACACCTGATATTAATTATCAACCAAATTGTATTGCATACCCAAATCTCAAATCGGACTTTGAACTAAAATCTGGGTTAATTCACTTACATCCAAAGTTTCATGGCCTCTCTGGCGAGGATACCAATAAACATTTGAAATAGTTTAATGTGGTTTTATCAACCCTAAAACCTAGAAATGTCTATGAAGATCAAATCAATCAAATAGAATTCCTATTCTCACTTGATGGAGCTGCGAAAGATTGGATGTATTATTTACAACCCGAAGATATAACTTGTTGGAACGATTTAAAATGTCTTTTCTTGAAGATATTTTTTCCAGCATCAAGGACCACTTACATTCGTAAGGATATCTAAGGAATCAAGTAAGAATAAGGGGTGTGCGATTCAAGCAGTTGTGTGCAAGCTTCCCACATCACCAAATCAGTGAGCAATTACTCATCCAGCACTTCTATGAAGGACTCACACCTATGGAGAGAAGAATTGTGGATGATGCGGCAGGAGGAGCATTGGTGGACAAGACCCCATTAGATGCACGTGCATTGATCAAAAATATGGCACAAAAGTCCCAACAATTTGGCAATCGAGGTACACCACATGTAAGGGGAGTAGATCAGGTAAGTCCTTCTCTTGAAAGTCATTTGATTGATACCAAGTTGGAAGAATTGACCACTATGGTGAGCCAGATTGCATTGTCTTAAAAGACATCCCAACCCCATCCTTCAAGGCCATGTGGTATTTTCACTGAGACAAGCCACCCAACTGACTATGGCCCACAACTACAAGAGACAGAGGATTGCGTAGCAGTATTCCTAGGGGGACAATTTCAGCAACAACAACAACCATATCCCCAAAAAAAGTTTGATTCATTTCCTCCAACATACAACCAAGGGTGGAAAGATCAATTGTACATGAGGTATGGATCTGGAAAACAACAAAGGCCAGCCTTTCAAAAAAACATCCAACAGCCTCCACGTTACCAGTAGGGTTTCCAACAACCCCAAATGAGATTTGAAGCCCAATCATCAACAAGCCAACAACAAGGTAATCCCCCACCAAAGGTAGATTCTAATACTGATGATATTTTGAAGAAAATTGTTCTTAATCAATAGAATGTGCTGAAGAGTCAGTGTTCAAAGTTTAGGGAGTTGAAGACTCAAATGATCCAGATTGCCACCGCCCTCCATGAATTTGTAAGTAAGAATTCCGGAAATCTACCATCCCAACCCACTCCAAATCAAAATGGGAATGTTAGTGCCATCCCATTGAGAAGTGGAAAGAAAATGAACGATACATCTCTGCCTACCATTCTACCAGGATTCACCTCTACTCCATAGAAGCTGCATTCCATACCAACTGATGAGAAATCCAAGGAGAAAGATAGAGGTAAGAAAAAAATTGACGATGTTCCTCATAAACCCCTTCCTTTTCCAAAAAGGGTTGTTCAAACCAAGAAGATGGCTGAAGAAGCAATGCAAAAGGAGTTTTTGGACACATTCAAGCGTGTGGAGATCAACATTCCTCTACTTGAAGCCATTAAGCAAATCCCAAGGTATGCCAAATTCATAAAAGAACTCTGCACCAATCAAAGAGGGCTCATGGGAAATGGGAGGATCAACCTTGGAAAGATTTTCTCAACACTCATTACACCAACTCTAGAAATGCCAACAAAGTGAAAGGATCTTGAGACATTCACCATCCCATGTACAATAGGGGAGTTTCACTTCTCTGATGCTTTTTGTGGTTTAGGAGCTTAAATAATTTTGATGCCTCACTCTGTATTATTTTCCTTGTAGGTTGGTGAGCTGATGCCAACAAGAGTAGTGGTACAGTTGGAAAATAGAGCTACAGCATATCCAGCAGGAGTCCTTGAGGATGTACTTTTCTGGGTAAGAGACATGAGCTTCCCATCAGATTTCTACGTTCTTAACATAGAGGATGATCAGGTAAGTTCTCATGCTCCAATAATCATAGGTAGACCCTTCCTCAAAACTGCAAAAACTATCATAAATGTCAATGAGGGTACACATTCCATGGAGTTTGGAGATGAATTTGTGCTATTTAATGTTATATATTCCAAGATGCGCCCCTCAGAGGATCACTCTGCATTTGTTATCTCCCATTTTGAACCACAAAATAAAAACACCATGGAATTTGATGGTCATATGCTTAGGGATATTATGACTATTGGTTCGAGATGATGTCTAAGAGAACTTTCACACATGTTTCTGGTACAAAATCCTCTCTTGGATTTGATTTTGATGTCGATTAATATTCTGATTTTGATCATGTTCACTCTGATTATGACATGGTTGTTGAGTATGCTGAGGGATTTGATGCTTTATTCTCTGATTTTGAAGATGTCTATTCTGATACTGATGCTCTTTGTACACATATTTCAGTTCCTTCAATGTCTCCATCCATACTACACCCTCCTTCATTATAACTCAATCCATTGCCACCAAATCTGAAATACTCATACTTGTTGAGTGGTGAGATATTACCTGTTATCATTGCTAACAATATCCATTTTGAACATGAAGAAAAGCTTTTGACTATTGTGAGGGAGAACATCAGGGCGATTGGGTGGACAATGGCCGACATATCAGGTATTAGCCCCTCCATTTTCATGCATAGGATTCTCATGGACGATGGGGCTAAACCGGTGAGACAGCCACAAAGGAGACTCAATCCCACCCTCCTAGAAGTTGTTAAAAAAGAAGTTGAGAAATTTCTCAAGGCAGATATAATCTTTCCCTTTTTAGATTCTTAGTGGGTAAGTCCTATTCAGGTTTTGCCTAAGAAGAGTGGTGTTACTGTAGTTAAAAATGAGAAAGATGAGTTAGTTCCAATGAGGGTGCAAATTAGTTGGCGTGTGTGTATTGATTATAGGAATCTAAATCAGTCCACTCACAATGACCATTTCCCCCTCCCATTTATTGATCAAATGCTCGAGAGACTAGCTGGGAAAACACACTATTGTTTCTTGGATGGATTTTCTGGATATTTTCAGGTTGTTATAGCTTCAGAGGATCAGGAGACGACTATATTCAGCTATCCCTTTGGCACATTTTTCTACCATAGGATTCCATTTGGACTTTGCAATTCCCTAGGTACCTTCCCGAGATGAATGGTGAGTATTTTTTCTGATTTTATTGAGACCTGCATATAGGTATTTATGGATGATTTTACAGTGTATGGTTCTTCATTTGATGAATGTCTAATTAGGCTGGGAAAGGTGTTGAATCTTTGTATTGGGAAGAATCTTGTCCTAAAATTTGAAAAGATTCATTTCATGGTAGAGCATGGCATTGTCTTAGGGCATGTAGTGTCAAACCATGGGATAGAGATTGATAGATAAAAGGTAGATATTATTTAATCCTTACCATATCCTTAATGTGTGCGTGATGTTAGATCTTTCCTAGGGAATGCAGGATTTTATCGGTACTTCATCAAAGATTTTAGTAATATTGATCTTCCTATGTCAAGATTACTTCAAAAGGATTCTAATTTTGTGTTTGATGTTTCTTGCAGAAATTCATTTGATGAGCTAAAACAACATCTGAACACTCTACCTATAATATATCCCTCATGGTGGGAGATTCCTTTTGAGCTTATGTGTGACGCCTCCAACTTCACGGTTGGAGTTGTGTTCTCTCAGAGGGTGGAGAGACGTTCAAATGTGATCACCTATGCATCGAGGACACTGGATTAAGCCCAATCAAAATACACATCCATATAAAGGGAGTGTCTTGATGTTATATTTTCTTTAGATAAATTCTGTTCATATTTATTGGGTTCTAAAGTAGTTGTTTTTTCGGACCATGTAGCTTTGAGGTACCTCCTGAAGAAGCTAGATGAAAAGCCACGACTTATCCGTTGGATGATCCTTATTCAAGAGTCTGACCTTGAGATAAAGGACAAGAAGGGGTCAGAGAATTTGGTGGTAGATCACATGAGTAGGCTTACTCACACACTAGAGGATGACACCTTGGACCAGGTACCACTTCGGGACAATTTTCCTGATGAGCATCTTTATTACATCTCAGGTATGCATCCTTGGTATGCTGATTTAGTTAATTACATTGTTTTCCCTGAAATACCAACAAATTTGAAGAAGCATCAAGTCAAAAAATTAAAAAGTGAGTCTAGGTTTGATTTGTGGGATGATCCTTACCTCTGGCGCATGTGCAGTGACCAAGTCATTAGGAGGTGTGTTCCCGATCATGATTTTGAGTTTGTTTTTCATTTCTGTCATAAACTATCTTGTGGTGGAAACTTTGGACACCAACGGATACCTAGGAAAGTTTTAGACTCTGGATTATATTAGTCTTGCTTATTCCCTGATGCCCATCTATTTCGTATGTCATGCTCTCGTTTCCAACCCACTGGGAACATTTCTCGGAGACATGAGATGCCCCAAAAACCCATACTATTCTGGGAGATTTTTCATGTATGGGGCGTTTATTTTATAGGTCCTTTTCCTAGTTCATTTGGATTTTTGTATATTTTGGTTACTATTGATTATGTGAATAAATGGGTGGAGGAAAAGGCCACTAGGACTGATGATTCTCATGTTGTTGTGGACTTTGTCAAGGCTCAAATTTTCTGTAAGTTTGGAGTACCAAAGGCCATTATCAGTTACCAAGGGACACACTTCTGCAATCAGAATTTTTCTTCCCTCCTTTGAAAGTATGGGGTGACACACAAAACATCAATACCATTCCACCCCCAAAAAAATGGCCAGAATGAGGTTTCAAATATTGAGTTGAAACAAATCATGGAGAAAACCATGCATCCAAATAGGAAGGATTGGAGCAAGTGCTTGGATGATGCATTGTGGGCTTCTAGGACAACATACAAGACACCCATTAGTATGTGCCCATTTCGGATTGTTTTTGGGAAATCATGTAATCTCCCTGTGGAAGTTGAGAATCGGGCTTATTGGGCTATAAAGTAATGTAACATGGATTTGGCCCAAGCTGGAATCCAAAGGAAGCTGCAAATTCAAGAGCTTGAGGAGATTCTATTTTCTTTGAATGAAAAATCAAGGCTCTATAAAGAAAAATCAAAATCATCTCATTATAGAATGATTCAACAAAAAGAGTTTCATGTTGGAGAGAAAGTCCTCTACAGTTCACGACTGATGCTGATGCCTGGTAAGTTGCGTTCCCAATAGTTAGGTCCTTATGTTGTGACTAATTTTTTTCCTTATGGTGCAGTGCAGATCACACAAGAGGACACAAGAGAGATCTTTACAGTAAATGGGAAATGATTGATGAGATACATTGAGGGACTTCCTACTGATGTAGTGGAATTTATCACACTACAAGACCCCATCATCACTTGAGCACATCAGGCTGTTCCTAACCCTTTAAATTTTATATTATTTGTCCTATTTAAAAAATTCTTCATTTCATGTGAATAAATCATCTCATGGGTTTACATTGAGGAAAATTCAATATTTTAAGTGTGGGGGAGGGAACCTTTTAGTTTAGTAATTTCAATTGTTTTCCTGTTTAAAAAAACAAAAAAATTGTGTGTTTTTTCAAATTTTGTGTGTTTATTTTTCAATTTTCATTGTGTTTTTTAAATTTTTGAGAAGAAATGATTCTCATCACAATTTTGAAATGCATATCAATGAGTGAAACAATTTATCCCATGAAACTGAGCTTAAATGAATGCTGAAATGACTTTGTTTCAAGTTCAAATATTTAGTAATTTCATGAAAAGTACACTGAAATTTGAATCCAATGCCACATCTCTCTGTCTTTATATTTGAAATCAATTTCTTGTGAGGCTTCTGAACCATTATTTGCATATTCTTTACATTCCCCTCACTTCTTGAGAGAACTAAACCATGCTTGATTTAACCATAATTTGATTTATTTCTATCAAAACTTGAGGGTTTGAGGTACTTATGTTTAAATGATTAAGGCATTTGTTTGGTATTAAATCCCCCACTTTAAGGAATCCTTTTTTATAATGGCCTACCTTGAACATTTAATACTTTTAGCCCTTAGAATCCGTGCACATCCTATTAGGATAGCCACATTACAAGCCAATTTTTCTTATCCAACAAACTCTTGAAGTGAAATTACATAATATAGGTGAGTTTAAGTGTGGGGGAAGCTATCTTGTGTTGTGCTACGACATTCTATGATACTTTGGGTGGAAAATTAAATTTTGAAGAGATGTATTTGATACTGAAGAAAATCATTATATTGAAAGTTGTGCCTTTTATCGAGCATTCATGATAAGTGAAGTTGTGCCTTTTCTGGAACATCTAATTGAGGTAGAAAGTTCTGCCTATCTGGAGCTTTCAAGAAAATCATGTTTGAGAATATTGACATTTTTATTGCTGAATTGATGAATGGTGAAATACTTCCATGAATTTTCATGATGATGGAGCTGAATTGATACTATGGGGATTAATAACGATACCATATTTAAGTGAAAATTAGATTAATGCAATTTTTCTTTGAGTCAAGCCCTTCTTATTCAGCCTCATATTTTTTCACATCTAAATCCTACCAACCGAAAGCCACAGAACAACCCTGAAAAGTCATCATGAACAAAATATGTCCTTGACTCACATCGAGTGGGGATTTAGGAATTTATCAAGCCTATGGTGACCCTTGTATGATTTTGGATGAAAAAGACATTGCAAAAAAATTGACATTTGTGTTATAAGAGAAAATTCAAGCGAAGTAAGTGTTTTGTGCATGGGAGGATAAATAAAGTGGAAATATATTGAATGATATAAATGAAAAACTTGAAATAATGTTTTTTTATGAGGGATGATATATTTTGTTTCTTGGTGTTTAATTGTTTGATATCAAGGATATGTGTTTAAAAATTTGTTTTGATTTGATATTGATGTTTATTTCATATGAGGTTTTGCCCAGCAGTGCAAAAGGGTAAGTGTGGGGGAGTTGATAAAACACATTTTTATTGAATATTTTAGTGATAATAAATTATATAGTTTACTCACATTTTTTTAAATATGTTCAATGAGAAAATATTTGGGATTAGATCATTCATTTGAATATTAGATGAAAATTCCAGTTTTACCCTTTCAAAATCAATGTAGTATTTCAAACATAAATATTTTTATTTGAATTATTTGAACTTAATATTTTGTAACTATGTTTCTTACATCATGGGCTACAACTATTAGGTTGGACACTAGATAAAAAAGAATTCATTTTGATGGAGTAATTGGGCCATAAAGGCAAAGGTGGGCTGGAAACGCCAGAATAGAGAAGATTCTGTATTTCGGCCATAACGCCTTCATATAGACCTGTATTAAGCCCAAATATTTAGAGGAGATAGAGGACACATATCCTCACATATTACCCTTCTATAAGGCCGGACAAGTCATGCGTTTTGGTGGTCAAATAGGCAGTGCAAGTTGGAATAAAATATTTGGCCGAATTTCCACATTCACACTTGAAACCACTTGTAACCTCTCCACCCCTATCCTCTATAAATTGTGGTTTTTATCATTTTTAGGGTTTGGGGACGTGCATTAGGAAGTTTAGGGAATAGGAGAAAAGGTTCCACTCCAATTATCCAAGCAATTCAACAAGGGTTTCTCTTGAAGTAAGGATCCATTCATCGAAGCCCTATTCTTCTTCCTCATGTTGTAATGTTTGTGTTTTCTTAATAAACTTCTTTGTTATTATTTTATTTATTATCTTTTCATCACTTTTGTTTAAATTTATTCTTCTATTAATATTCCTCTTTGGGATGGAATTCTTGAGTAGAAGCGTTTTTGGGTTATACCCATTATAAACCATTGCACATGCAAAACGCTTCTACGATGATTACGCCAGCCATGGAAGAGTAGTTCTTTTTTGTAATCGATCGAACTCTATCATTATTAATTAATTTATTTTGAATAAATGAACTACTTTAATTCACTTAATATGATCCATTAATTTTGTTTTTAAATTGAATGAAACAAATCATGAAATTGAACAATTAACACAAAAACACACGAGGTCGGGATTTTGTGTAAATTGTGAGAGCGCGATCTTAATCGGTAATACAAGACCATACAAGATAACTTTGTAGAGTTAAAATATAATCCCTAAAGAAAATTCATCCACATTTAAATAATGGATATGTGCCTTAATTTACCACTGACCATAATCTATCCTTAGAACATTAATCAAAGCAGGGTGTTGCAATTGCATGTTTCGAAGATAGCCTGAGGTGAAATTCACTTCATCTTTGTGGTAAGGTTATTTCTCGTAGGGTTTGGGTGTTAAAAAATTAAGGGATCATAGTTATGTGAATATTAATTTAAATTATAATGATTAATAAATTATTGAAGAGGTAGAGTTAGATTGATTATGTCTTTTAAATATTGTCTAAAAAACATCTTTTTGTTGTGTCATTTTAATCGAACTTCATTTCAAAACTAAAAAAAATACAATCTTATTCTAGAAAACTACTTCTAGATTTATAAACTATAACCAACCCCCTTCCTTTCAAGTAGTGTTTTTATTCTCTTTTATTTTATTTTTAGAATACCTTTAAAATTTGTTTTAAATCTACTTCCTCCGTTGAGAGACGACCTTGGTCAGCCACTCTGCTGCACCTAAGTAACCCAAAACCAAACTTCATTTGAAGGCACCCACGACAACGCCTCTTCAACTGACATACAACAACAAGTAAGGTCCAAGGTCCATAGTCCTATGAACAGGAATGGTCTACATGGATACCCCTATGCAATGTAGTTCTGAGTAGGGTGTGAGATATATATCTTAGAAGGTCGGCACCACCAATGTCTAGCCCTATCCAGATAGTGAAATATAAAAAGTTTGCAAGTATAACGAAGTAACAACCGAATTGAATAAATGAAATAAAAATCGTCCAAGTTCATAAAGGACACCTGATAGAGATACCTGCTTCAGATCATATCTAGAAGTAAGAGTCTAAACAAGAACTATATATATATATTTCATAAATAAACTTTTTAACACTTTAATTTATATAATTTATTTACCCGCATAAATCCTAGGTTCCCATGGACTCCTGTATCTCAATACATACCTCAGACGTGCCAGGGTCTGAACCATTTCCCATATTCAATCAACAAATAATTACATCACATCGGCTTTCATTAACCATTTAATTTAGTTTATTTATGACCAATTAGACACATAGTCCAACATCAATTAATGGGTGTAGAATGTCATTTCAATAACCCTCGTGATTATTTAGAGCATCATTCCTTGTCTCATAACCCATGAATATTTGGAGCATCAGTCTCTATCCCATAAAAGAATATTTATACACAAGATGTGTGTAGAATTCCTTGTCCAGTACCCCATGAGTATTTAGAGTATCATTATATATCTCACAACCCATTTATCAATCATACATATATATTTATCATTGGTGTATAATGCCATGTCTAACACCCCAAAAACATCCATTAATTAATAAATAATTTAGTTAACCAAATCTATTAATTAATTCAACAACTAATTAATAACATTAATATCTCATCAAGTAATTCTACAATTATTTAACCATTAAATATCTCAATAGTTAATAATTGATTAATAATTCATTACACTTAACCACAATAAAGTCAACTAGACAATTAACTTAACAATTAATTATCTCAATTTTTAATCAAAACATGCTAATTAATTCACCAATCAAGTATACTTATTCCCTTACTAATCCAATTGATTAGTTCAATATACCAAATCTATTAGTTAACGCAACAATTAACTAAGTTCACATTACCATTAATTAATCTATTAATTAATTAATCTACAAAACAAACCACATCCCATAATTAATTTTCCAAAATTAGTTATCTCATTCTAAATCACAACTCTCCATAATTAATTTATCACCTCATTGGCATTTAATTAATTCACAATTAATTAACTTGGTTTAACAAGGTCAACATCCCTACATTAATCCAATAACTAATTAACACTATTCAAGAACCTCATCATCTCATGATTAATTCAACAAACAAATATTTATTTTGTGGCATCAACCCATCATATATAAGTACTAATAGAAATATATACAAAAAACTCAAACCATAAGAAAAAATGATAGAACACTACCACTGCATTATTGTTTTAATGAAGCGCACCTCGATTGAGGGGTTTTATTAAAAAAACATTATATTACTTATCATACAAATCACTTATGACATTTATCATTTTAAATCATTAAACATTCTAAATTAACCTTAAGAGGAATTCAATATAAATACTTCACTGCATGGATTTAATTTCAAATAAAATTGTAGTAACTAATTTATTAATGCATTTATAAAATTTGGGACTTGGAAAGGGACCCTACCCGAATGAATTTGGTTGACCCAAAGCTTCATAACTTAACTTTGATCCGCTCGCGTTCACATAGCTCAACAAAAACGCACATGTATTTTGAATTTATCATCTCACCAAACAACCATTAAATGACACCCATAAAATAGTGTGGAAGGGATCAACACACACCCAGAATATTAACTACAACATAGAAACACCATAAGCATCCAATTCGTAGGGTTCAAAACAAAATAACGGTTTTAAACCTACACCCGAATATGGTGGCGATGAACAAAAATTGAGTCGAAATTATTCTCCTTTAGTGGTGGTAATTGGGATATGGACCAATGGGTCTTGAGGATCCCCATGAAAAACCCTAGAATAAAAGAAACATGGAAACAAAATTAAACCCAAACCCTAGGGTTTCAGTAAATAAAACAGGGGGAGGGAGGAGCCAAAAAATCAATGTGAATCATGAAACATACGCTGACGGACTCACATTGATGAGGCATGCAAGACTTGTAAATACACCGGAATGATAATAGCACGTTAAGAGGAGCTGACAAGGGGGTGTAGCGTGCCTTATAAGGGGTGAGGGTATGGTGTGTGTTGCTACTTCTCCAGTGTGCCTCTAACTTCATTATATCTCCATAAACTAGTTAAAATCTTAATAAACTAATAGATATAATATAATATTAATAAAATTTATTATTCTCATTTATTTTAACATTTTTCCATTAATTAACCTTTAAATAAATGTTTCATAATTATTTCTGAAATCCTCCATTAATCATCCAATTAAACCCTTATATAACATTTATTTATTTAAATAAATACAATAATAATAATAACATCCTTATTATTATTATCATTAAAACATTATTTTATTTAACTTAAATAAAATTACATTTTAAAAAATCCAGGTAACCATGCAGCTGACCCGCACAATTTGACTAATCGTGCATAGCCTGATATATACATTTAAAATGTCCCCCAATGCACATTTCAAATTCAACATAACCATGAATTTAATTAAATAAAACCTATATTTTTAATTAATTAATTAAATTCCTCATTACCTTGAATTTTATTAAATTAAACCTACCTCCATATTTATTCCTCATTTAATATTACCATTTATTATTATCCTTCTTCGATAACACACAACTCCTCATTGACACGTCTTTTAATATTACCCTTCTTAGATAAATACTAACTCCTCATTAACAACTTATTTAATTAAATTCATCCACAAAATTTAATTAAAAAAATCCCCCACTTCATGTTATTTATTTAAATTGTCTCCATACAATTTAATTAAATTAAAAACACCAACTCATTGTTTTTTAAATAACTCCCTCAACACGAAAAAATTAAATAAAACATCCACATCACGAGGATTAATTAAATTCTTATTAACCTTGAATTTAATTAAATACAACCCCCAACAACTCATTTAATTAAATTCATTTAAAACTCAAATTAAATAAATGAAACCACCATAATAATAAAAATCATTATTATTATCATCTAATAAAAAACTTATTTAATAAGACCCAAAAATCCCCACTACGTGTAATTTAATTACATTTCATTTAACTCCATTAAATTAAATAAAACTGTTGTTTTGAAAAAAATAATTAAATCCCCCTTTTTCTTTGATTTAACTAAAAAACCCTCAAAATCCATTATTATTATTCTTCATAATAATAATAATAACAATAATTATTATTATTATTAAACTCATAAAACCATTATAATAATAATCACATTATTATTATTATCCAACTTTAGATAAGACATCACACCTCTATTAAATAAAAACACTTCTTTATTAATTCTGAAAGTCTTTATTTAATTAAACGCATCTTCATTAAATCTAAAACTCCTCATTTAGTTTCACATAACTGTTACTCCTCATTTAATTAAACTTTTCTTTGAGATACCCATAAGCGACATTAATTTCACACAAATATTATACCCCATTAATCATTAAAATCTTTTAACATCTAAATAATTTAAGACACCATAATAATCATAATAGATTTATTATTATTAACACATTATTTTATTTAAACACAAATATCCATTTTAAAATTAATTAATTAAAATAAATAAAATATTAATCTGGGTAAGCTGCACAGGTTAGGCTGCAATCATGTGTAGCCCATGCAAATCCATTAATGTGGAATTTAGTGAATCCGGTGCTCTAGAGACTTATCGGGACACCTGTGAAAATTATCAGGTATTCACTTAAGTCAAAAAAAAACCTTTAAGTATTAAAAAACATAGAATAAGGTCCCAGAGTTTTGTTTCATAACTGACCTCTCGATAAACGGGAAAAAAATTGAAATCCTTTGTATTTAAACCTTGTTGAAGAACATGGTATTTTATAGTTATGGTTCCTACTTTCCCCTATTAAAGGATGTTTTAGTATTTATTTTCACAATGTGGGTTTTTATGAATGTAAATTTTTCAAGTATTAATAATTTGAAAACCCAAATGAATTTCGGGGGGAAAATTAATTTTCATGGGGTAAAATGTAACGTCCCTAGATCTTGTGGGATATGTTTTTCAAATTAATTTAAACTATTGTAAATTTTTAATTTCACGTAAAACTAAATATAGACCGTGTTATTATAAAGCACCAAGTTTTAATTTATTTGTAAGAAACACCATGTTGATGTTTCAGTACACTCAACACTATATTTGTCTTGTTTTACACAAAATGGGTATTTCCTTCGATATCTTTCACTACATTCAAGACCTAGTTTTACCAAACTACAATGTGATATTAATAATATTATTAAAATAAAATTATAGTTACCATCTAGCCATTGGAATGTGAGTTATGAAGAGAATAAATTATGTTAAAAAAATATTGTTTAAAAATGTATATAATATGAATTGTTTAGTGACCAATTATTAATAAATGAAAATAAATCCCTTTTGAAAATAGAAGAAAATATTTTGTTGTAAAACAATATTTGTGAAGTTAAATATGTTTTATTGTAACAAATTAAGTATAAATAATTTTATATTTTATTTTAATTTATTATATAAATACATATTATATTAAATAAACTATTTAATATTCATCATATTTGTTTTCTAGATAAGTTATGAGAATAAATCCAATTTTATGAAAATATGGTATATTTAAAAAAGGTAATATTACTGCCTTTTAATGAAGAACCCAATTTAATTTTTTTAAAACATTTATAAATTTTTTATGAAATAAAATTCATTTTTCAAATTGGAATATCAAAATTTAATTTCGGTGAATTTTTTATATCTTTCTGAGAAGTTTTATTTTTTGATAAATAGTGAAAACATTGAATTTTAATTCAAGGAAGTTTTTTAAACTAATTTATTAATATAGTTAAATTGTATTTTAATTTGGTTTTAATGTTTAATTAAATTAATTCAACAAAAATGAATCCAATTTACTTCATTAGAACCAATTTCACACTAAAATTTCATATAAAAACATTTCAAACATTTAAACATTTACGCTTCAAAACCCCTCTATCACAACACGTTTGTGAGACTAATTTTAAATTAATTTCTGACACTTTTGTGATTAAAATTTATAAAAATGTTTTCTATATTTAGAATCAAAATAAATTAAAATTTTTTATAAGGTAAAATTAATTTTTTAAAAATATTATTAGTGAAAGTAATTAAAATTAATTACATCGATTAAGTTAAAAATTTGTATACTTAATGGTTAAACTTTAATCATAAGGGGAAAAATCAACATGAAACATTTCAAGAAGACATTTTATAAAAATATTTAAACTAATTAGCCTCTTTTATTGAATTTGGAAAATTATCAGATTTTGATTATGTAAGGGAGACATCTCAATAGTGTTTAACTTTTTATATTTACAAGAATGTATCTCTCCTCCACTATAGAATGGAGCTCAGCCCACCCCCCACATATTCACACCTCTTATGGTATTTTTAACTAATAATGACTTTCTAAATATCCTTCCAAATCCCATCACTTAATCACAGAATCCTCACTTTTAGATGAAATCCATTCAAGTAATCCCTTTGGTGAAAACCAAAAGGAGTTACCTAAATAAGTGGTCACATCCTTCCTCCAGATATTTTGCTTTGTTTTCATTCTCCATAACTAAAATATTATTATTATATTATTATATAAAATAAATAAGTATCTCACAAATTATAAAATTTTTTATTATAAGTTTTTAACCTACACCTACACACACTTCCATCAAATGGGTAATGGACTTACCATTACTGCCTACGAAAAACTTCTACCTCACAAAATAATGTTGTTTGTTTTCCATCACCACCTCTCATGGATAGGAATTTTGATGGATACTATATTTTTATATTATATATATGATATTTAGGACGTATTTATTCTTATTTAATTATTATATAAAACATATCTTCTTATTTTCCATTTTTTTAATATGTAGACTTCATTTGTGAACATGTAGACTACTGCCTCCTAAAAGCGATGTGATTTGTTCACAATTTATGAGGATGTACTGAGGATGGGTTTATAAAAAATATATGATATATGTGAAATAATATTTCTACTAGAATAATATTATATATATATATATATGTCATTTACTTTCATTCTTTCAAAATAGTAAGGAAAGAGAAACAACATTCATGTGTATGTACAACCTACCATCTCCATAAATAGTGTTTTTAATATTCTATATATATATTTCATAGATGCTTATAAATACATATATAATGAATTTATATGATATTTATATCATGGTTTACATTCTAAAAATAATGATATAAGTATGGGGAAAAATATAACAAATTAAGACACATGTGAAAAAAGCGATTATTCCCTAAAATGTTACTTTAACATGGAATTGTTAATAAAATGTTAATATAAAGTTTTGAATGTATCATATATGTTATGATATAGTGGAATATGATTCTTTGTAATAATAATAGAAAGATATTTTTTATACATGAGTTTTGAATCTGTACATCTAAAGTTAAGACTTAATGTAATAGGATTTCTCGTCTCACTTATATTTATGTGAGGCTTTTTCCTTATTCAGCACTAATTTATTTTATTTTGTGTATGTACTACCCATGAAATTATTGTATTATTCTTATAATTATATTTATTTTTATTTACATATCCATTCAATGATCTTTATTCCTTGGGGTTTATGGTCCAAA
This sequence comes from Viscum album, assembly GCA_963277665.1. NCBI lineage: Eukaryota > Viridiplantae > Streptophyta > Magnoliopsida > Santalales > Viscaceae > Viscum > Viscum album. The sequence goes on from OY728135.1 coordinate 1,019,978,661, forward strand.
AGTAACCAAATCGGTAATGTAATAATATTTCAAATTTCCTTCTCTAAGATACATGTCGTGTGATGTGTAGATATTTTTTCTCTGGGGTGTATATACTGCACTTTGAAATGATATATCATTAATAATTTTATTTTCATGATATATTTTTATTCATTTAATGTTTTTCATTCATGTAGTATTATGATTCAATATTACCAATGTTGTAACAGTTTATTACTACTCTCTCATTGTTTATCAGTATTGTTTACGATTATGTTTATGTTAATGAAATATTATTATAAATCACTCAAAAACTCTCATGAATTTTCTTATACTACATTTATAAATGTTACATATAATTAATGGTACCATTTTTCCACTCTTTGGTATCTTATTTGACTATGAAGTTGTTTTTATGAAAATCTAACTTTATTTCCCATTTCTATCAGAAATCTGTGTTCTTTAAAAAATAATGTTTTATAAAAATGTCTCAACAACAAAAATAAATTATTCCCAAGGTTTAAAACTCTATAAATAGGCTCATAAACTATTTTCATATCCTAATTAAATGGTTTTCTTGAACTGTAGCTATAATAGTATTTGCAATAGGGCCCGACATATAACCATGGTTTAAACTAGGGGAATAGGTGGATATATACACTATTTAAACCATGAAAATATTTTTCTATATAAATTTTTTAAACCATGGTAATTGGTGGCTATATCAACACTTTAATATGTGGTAATTCATGGCAATATCCATGGTTTAAACCGTAGAAATAAGTGGATATAACTACAGTTTACACCATTGAAACATGTGGTTATATCCAAGGATTCAAACTATGGAATTACGTGTCTATAGAAATTGTTTCAAACTATATAATTTGGTGTCTAGGTCTATAGTTTGAAAATGTGGTCGTATCCTCAATAAAATAAATGTTTTCAGTGAGGTTTGATATTCTAACCTCCTCTATATTCTTTCCAACCCTTTACAACTATATCGAAATATAATATATGTTTATATATACATATATTTATATATATACATATTTATATATATATAATGATATATAAATATAATTGATAATAATTTAAAAAATATAAAACCTATATCCATGGTTTAAAATGTTCTCATAACCAAATATTTCCATAGTTTTGAACCGTGGCCTTAGGTGCCTATAGACATGGTTAAAAACTATGGAAATATGTGGCCACATCCATAGTTGTAATAGTGAAAATAGGTGGTTATGGATATGGTTTCAATGATAGAAATAGGTGTATATGTCCACATTTTCAATTGTGGCCATAATTGTCTATAGGAATAGTTAAAAAATTTCAATTGGTGGCTATAGACATGGTTTAAACTATGGTAATATGTAATTATGGATAAGGTTTAAACTATGGAATTATGTGGTTATGGAAATTATTTAAAAAACTATGCAATTTCCCATTATCTTCTATCTACAACATTTTTTATGTGTTCCTACAAAACCTACCACCACAATTTCATATAACTATGGATATATGTTGTCTTATATCCACACTTTACAAAAAACCTGCCTATAGGATGACTACGATCATGATTTTCCAAACTGTGGAAATAGAAGTGTGGTCACAGGTTTATTTTCAAGTTGTGTATTTTAAAAAATGTTTTAATATTACCCTATGATGTTTAATGGACATTTTTACACATTTCCCCCCTTTTACAAAATGGTTCTAAAACAGATTTTCTTATTTTTCTCGGATTAGGAAACTTTTATAAACTTTTTAAGGTGAAAAATTAATTTTATATATATAGGGGCTTACCTACCACCATTACCATAATTTATTTGAATCATACTTTATATGTTTATAAAGTTATTTTTAAATAAAATGTTTTCCTAATATTATGAAAATTTGATTATTTTAAATTGGTTTTCAAAGAAAAATATTTAAAAAATGGTTTATTTTTTTAAAAAAAATTAAATGATTTTCAATGATTCCATTATAATATTTCATAATGTTCTTTTCAAAGAAAATTTATTCAATGATTTCAATTTTTCTTTATAAATCCATTTACAAGAAAAGGGTTTCCAAAACTATTTCAACTATTCTTTTAAGGTTTTAATGGATTTTCAAAGGAAAAAAGTTTTTAAACGATTTTAATGAATCTTATATGACTTTCCAAGGTGTTTTCAACAACAAAAATTTCGAAGTATTTTCAAAATATATTTATATGAATTCAAGCAATTTTAAAGGAAAAATGTTTCCAAAGTTATCATGTTTTAAAAATATTTTTTCAAATAGGAAATGATATTTTCCTCAAGATATTTTTAAATAAAATTATAAATATTTTTTTCTAAAAATAATAATTTTTGATATTGTTTTATGAAAATTATTTTCAATGAAAGACTATTTTCCTTAAGAAAAATTCCATTTTATCTTTAAAAATCCTTCTCTATCTAAGATGACATAATTTGTTACAATTTATCATTTATTTGGGATATGATCCAAAAATACAATTAATATTCTTTCTTAAATGGTTTATATTTTAATGGGATGACACATGTTTCTCTTCCACGAGTTATATTCTTTTGAAACCAACTTCTTTTTATAGGTTATGGCTTGATAAAATTATTATGAAACATGTATCCTTTCTATAGGTTATGATATGATTCCGTGTTTATAATTCCCATTTTATGTGATGGTTCATGATACAAATTGTTATGCTCTCGTGGAAAATGTATCTATGAATTAATTATAAGATAGGTGAGACCTATATCTCCCTCTAATTCATTAGGTAAAGATTAATATCTCATGAGAAAAATAATGGGAAACAAGATGATGGGCTTGATCCACAATTGGTAATATGTGTGTCCTAAAAAAATAGGAAACATGTGTCTCTTTATCCACTATGGTAATATGGGGAAAATCGATCCACTATGGGAAAATAGGGAAACTCGATCTAATATGAGAAGAAAGGGAAAAATGATTCCTTATTAGGATGTGACTATGACTAGGGATCGTAGTGTGTCTCGCCCAGTAGGTTTAGTCCCCATGATGTTACCTAATATGTCTGGAAATTGAGACTTGACATATAGGGAATGATTTTTATGCATGAACCTGATTACATGTTCAAAATGTTATGTGTGGACCTTATTGCATGTCCATAAGTTTATAAAAGGGACTGATTTCATTTCCTTAACTAACTGTGTGAACCTATTTTTATTTGAAGATGTTCACAATGTTAAAAGCTAATGTTTACGCCACATGTCTATGTCTTATGTGTGAGTTACATTTTCAAGAATTATTCTCTTTGAATTAATTATGATTCATATCTTATGAACATCCAATACTTATTCCACAAACTCTGGATTTTGATCTGTGATATAAATATTGTGATATTAAAAAACTATTCTCATGTTTTCATACCCTTATGATCATGATATGATTATGTATCTCATTTATTTACCATTAATGAGAATCTCAGGTCATTGTTTCTTATGATTCCTTTCCCTAATTTATGAAGAATGTTTTTAAGTATAAGTACAAAAGGGGAGGATCTTTTTGGGAAACATTTAAGATCTTTCATTAAGTTAGAATATTGTTTTCCATGGTTCCAAAGATACTAAATATTATGATCCCTTTGAATGTACATTTTTTAGAAGCTGAATATTCCAAAAAAATATTGTAATATCCATATATGTTATGCCTGAGTCTCTATAATTACTTAAAAAATGATGATATTTTTCCCTCATAGATTTCTTGGATTCTGTGGGTGCTTCTTTAATCATGTGATTATTCCCAAAAATCTTTCACCTGGTGAATCACCCTATTTCATAGTACATACTTTATTTTATCCAATATTTGAACAAAATTTTATTCATAATAGATATTCTTCTCTAACAGTAACACATCAGGGGTAAAAACATGAGATTCATTAGGAATATGATTCCATATAAAGAAAACTTGAAACAAATCATGCACTTCAGATAAACTCAGAGGTAAGACTACCTATTAGGTAATTGATCCCAAATTATCTAGAATTTTTTAGGATCTAATGAATCATTGGATAAACATTAATTTCTTTTCAAAAAATTGTTACTCTTTCCCAATGGGATATTTAATGAAATACATTATTACCTACCTCAAATGAAAGTTATTTCCTTTAAATATCTTCATTACTCTTTTTTATACTCGGTGATTCCCTTATGTGTAGTAAAATCATCCTTAACTTATCAACCATCACTTCTACTAATTCTGGTCCTTACAATTTCATCTCACTGACTACTTCTCAATATGATGAAGTTTGACATCATTTTCTATATAGTACCGTAAAAGGTTCCATCTATATACTGGAATGAAAACTGTTAATATATGAAACTTCTACCAAATAATGATGTTAATCCCAACTTCTGTGATAATCTAAAGAGAAATCTCACAAAATATCTTCTAATGTATGAAATTTTCAAACTAATTTTCAATCAGATTGAGGATGAAAATCTGTACTAAAACTAAATTTTATACCAAATTTATTTTAAATCCATTTCAAAAAATTAAAGTTAAATCTAATATCATTATTAGATAAAATAGAGAGTGTAACTTAATGAAATATGACTTTCTCTTTAAGATAAATTCTTGAAAGATGATCTAAAGATATAATATATTAAATATAAAGAGAATGCACTAATTTAGTAATACAGTTTTAAATAACCCAAATTTCTTTATTTCCTTAAGTTTTCTTTGTTAATACCACCACAAAATCGGAGGATATTTTCATATATTTCTATATATGTGTCCAAAAAGGATAAATCATCCCCTTGGGTAGTTTTCATTCATCTTTTACCTAGTGATAAGTCAAGTATTTCAAGGTAAAATCTATTATATCCATCATTCTACCTTCCAATAAATATTATTTGTGAAGGTATCTATACATAACTTTTGTTCTTAGATAGTAGAATATATAGGTTTGTGAGAATCAGTTAATAATCCTTTTATAAATTGGAAATTACTTGGACCACATAACCAGCTTTCAAACCTGATAATTCCTTCTTTTGCAGCATTAATCTTAGGCAATTTTCCTTTCTAACAAATTACTACTTTTCTTTCAAACCATGATCTTACATATAAATAATCATAATTATTTCTAAAAATAATTACTATATAGATACCTAAGTAAAAGAGTGTATCTTTTGTATACAAAACATCCACCATTCATTATATCATAAACTAATAGATCATGTTCTAAACACAACCTAGATAAGATTCGTTATCTTTTTGAATCAAGGCATCGAATACCTTATTTACTATACATGGATGATAGTGAATTGTGAAATAATAATACTTATCAATTATAAACATATTTTATACCTCATATTCAACTAGTTTTTTAATATACAATTTAAACCTTTATAATTAATTTATACTTCACATTTCTACAAATATATGTTTTCTACAAATATATGTGATTTATCCATATTTTAAAATCAAAAACAATTATAGGAATCTCAATGTCATGTGTTAGATAATTCTACTCATGGGGTTTAAATTGATTAGATGTATATGTAATAGCACAATAATTTTTCATCAAGCACCACCAAGTCCCTTTAAAGAAGCATTATTGTAAAAAAACATTTTATTTATAGAGGGATAGGTTAACAAAATGATATTAAAAAATATAATTTTCAATTCTTGAAACCATTCATCGCATTCCTATATCAAAATAATTTCACTCCTTCTAATAATAATTCGGATAGTGGGTTAGCTAACCAATCAAATGATTCAACAAATATTCTGTAGTAACCCACTAATAAAAGAACACTTTAAATCTGTGTGAAATTTTTAGGACTTGAACAATTTTCAACCACTTATTTTAGTAGGATCAATAGTTATTCCATCTTGAAAAAAATTACCAAAGAATGAATTATTTTATAAATAATTTCATTTATTACATTTTCTATAAAACTTATTTTCATTAAAATAATAAAAAACAATACATATATGTTTCACATGTTCTTCATATATTTTAGATTAAACATGAATTTCAACATTAAAAACCCACAAATTTATCCAAATACTAATGGAAAACCTTATTCATTAGATCTATAAATATAAAAGGTCTGTTTGTTAACCTGAAATTCAAAACCAAACACTCATAATGGATATACCTAGTCATGAACATTTTCCTATAATTCTAATCTTATTTCACATTTAACTAATTATACTCGGACAAGAGATCAATCTTTAAAAAATAATGTACTAACCGAAGATAATAAAAAATCCATTCATATGAGGAAAATGATACTTGTTCTTTATGTAATTAAGAGCTATATAATCAATAAAAATTATTATATAACCATCATTTTCTAAATTAAAAATGGACCATAGTATGTTTCAGTTATATTTTGAATGAAACCCTTTTCAAAAAAGTTTTATAACTACTTCAATCAACTGAATACATTTGATAGGGATACTTTAAAATTGTATTAGCATTTGAAACTAATTCATCAATAAATTCAACCTCTTGATCAAGAATAACACCTGAAAAAATCATTAGTAAGTATATCCATATATAAATTGACATCCAATACATAATTAATTTGAATGGTTTCCTTATTTTAAAAATTATGTTAAATATAACTTCAACTACCATATTTAATTAGTTTCTCATATAGTTGGTATGTTTTTGGGTTAAAAAATCATTCATATATAATAATTGAAACTAAAACCAATAATTAAATATGACCTCTTTAACTCAATAATCTATCTAAGCATGATTGAAAAAACACTATAACTAAAATAACATCAAAATCCATAACAGGTGAGACAAAAAATATTTACCGGAAATATAATTCCACTTATTATGATAATAACTTTCCCATAAATCTATCTTTCATTAATACTTACACTAGAAGTTTTTATTAAAAAATTGTTTTTACTTTTTAAAGTGATATTTCAATATTACTAGAAAATTTCATAGAAATAAAATAATGTATAGATCTCTAATGAAAAATGGTATTAATATACATATATTAAATATGTAATGTACCGATCATCAGTTCATTTGATGGGAAAAATATAAAATGGCATTGACATGTGTTTCTTCATATGTTCCTTGTGATCAATATCCTTTATACATTTATTTTTACATGTATTTTCATAGTAGAACATCTCATTATAATTAAAACTTGTGACATCCTACTTTTAATTATTAGTATGAGAATTAATATTAATCTTTTATTTCTAGAAATTGGAAAAGTATCCATGATCTACATATTAATAACACTTTGAAAATATAATAATAAAATCTCTATGATCCACAACACATTTATCATAAGAGGGTAATTAAATTTTCTTAACTTCAGATTTCCTCAATTAATGCTTTCCCATAACATTTCACATATATTCCCTCTTATATTTAATATTGTAAAAATACAGAACCTCCTTCATGAATTTATCAACAGACCACATTATTTCCTCCAAGCATCTCAAGTCAAGAGTAACCAGATTCCTTTATCGACTTGGATTCAACCCTAAGAAATATTGATGAAGTTTATTAGCATAGTCTGTATTGAAATTTGGTTCATAGCAGGAAAATATACTAAAATTATTTTCATAAGTGGAAACATATTCTTCAACATTTTTCTTCAAATCAAGGAATTGTTTCCTATTTTAAGTTGAATAACATTTAGAAAATACTTTTCCAGGAAGAGATATTTTAATATTTTAATTCCATGGAATAAATTTCCTCATTTTCCTTATTAATCTTAATTGATTACCACTATTAGTTAGTTTCAAATTAAAAATAATAAATATAAAATATTTCTTTTTGATCATCCAAATATCCTAGAACATCATATATCTTCAACAAAGTGTTAATCAATATTTCAACCTTCACTCTGTATGAGGATCAACTAAAAGCCAGAGGTTAATGGTTTAAAAAATTTTATACTATCAAAACATTCTTTTATGAATAAATTTGTATCTATATTATATTGAAACCTCCATTATTATCATCTGTCTTTTAAGTTAACATATCTATAAACTACTTTATTCTAATTATAACTACTCCAAGATGATGTTTGGAAGGATATTATCTTCTTTATCCCTTTAAACCTCATCTTCCTTATTTCTATTATGAAAAAAAATTCTTAATAAAAATAGATTATATAAATAAACATTAAAATCCATAAAATCTATCTCATGATGATGTAACAGTAAATTAGGATATCTTATGACTATCTTAAAACATCATCCTAACCACTAAGTATATCTAAATTATTTTTTTGATACTAACTATAATGACTCATTACATTAGCAACCAATAAATATGAATATAATAAGAATGATTTTACATTTTTAAATTCCCATGATCTTTTTGTTTTATAGATTTACCAAATTATAAAATACGTTACCTTACAAAGTGGACATTTATATATAGTGTCTATTTTACCCAAAAATGTATACTTTATGAAGACACTTGCTTCAATCAAGGTAACTCCCCTGACTAGAATATTGACTTTATTAATGGTCATACTTATTCTTGAGCCATTTAAAAAATATTTGAAAATCTGGAATGATAAAAAAACATCCCAAAGGGATATAAAAAGAGAAACCTACTTGTTCATTTTTAAACCAAAAAAATATAAATTAATGAGTACCTTTTTCAAAATAAAAATTGAGATAAAATATTCTTTTAAATATCTTTGAAAAAAAACTTAATTTCTATGCAATATTAGTAAATCTTTTCATAATATTTCACAAAGACAATATCATAATAATTTGGGTTTCATGAAGAGTATAAAAAATCATGAATACCATCCCTTGAAAAAAATCATCTGAACATTAAATAAAATGTCATAACTTATCCTGAAAAATAATCACATTAACATACATTTTGAAATAAAAATATTTCTTATATAATACATTAAAATAATATAATATATGTACTTTGGTAGATTATCCTAACATTAAAACATAGAAGATCCATTATAATGGAATCACTTAACCGGATAATTCCCACATATTTTAGGAGAGTCTTATCTAAATAAACTCAATCACTTTGCTCAGTGTAATGGATAGTTATAAAAGGCTCGCTCGTCATCATAATTATATCAGACCCACCTTCCATTCATATAAATTTTCCATGAACCATTTAATAAATAAAATACATATATATTAAACATTAATAGTAAAACACATTTTATTAGCTGTCTAATTCTATAAGTAATAAATCATTAACTTATCCCATAAAAATGAGAATAAATTTCATTTTTCATAGAGAAATTTTTTAAAAAATCCAAAAAATAGAGTGAATAAAATATTATTTGAAATCCCATGTCAATATTTACAATAATATTAATAATTAATAATTTTTATGATGGTGTTAATTTTTTTTCAAGCCGTATACATTTAAAAACATTTTTTACACTTTTTAAAAAACTTAAAAAACAACCCATATGAGAAAAAATAAAAATATTACTTTTTATTTATTTAAAAAGAAATTTGAAAATTTACTTTATAAAATATTTAAGTATAAATATAAAAATTATTGAAATATTTTAAAGACCCGTGACATGGAAGAAAAATAGTTTTAAGGAAAACATTAAAATAAATTTTTTAAAAGAAATTCCCATCACTTTCATCCCGAAACTATTTTTCTGTATGTTTATCCTCTTGAATATTAAAATTATATTATTTTTATATTTTTTAAAAAATATTTTCATTTTAATTAATTTATAAAAAATCCATTTAATTCATTTTTACCACTTTTTATTTAGATACTAATATTGCTAAGATCATGTTGGACGTCTTGAAGACATTCAGTTTATAAGTACCAAATGACTTTCAGTGGTTTACTATGGTCAAAGGAATCATGGTTACATTATATACAGAATATTAATAATGAAAAAATATTAATTTTTATACATTATTTTGTTTTAGAACTATCCAAATAATATATACATGGAAAATGAAATACATATTATCATAGAGGTGGTAGTCTGCACATACACATGAGTGATATTTCCAATTTTATAATGGATGGAAATGAAATAAGGTATATGATAATTTAATTTTCAAAAACAAATTATGTTATAAATGTAACATTTATTCATTATTTCTATCATTATGAACAACCATGTGTGGTGATAATGAAAAAAAGAATCACATCGCTTCATAGAGGTGATATTCGGCACACATAAATGAGTGATGTTATTAATTTCTAATGGATGGAAATAGTAAAAAAGGTGAGTAATATGTTATATTTATATAAAAAATATATTTTCCTGAAAGCATTATATATTCATTAATTTCATCTTTATAACCTATCATGTGAGCGAGTGATGGAAGAAAAAACACATCACTTTCCATAGGTGGTATTTCATATGTATGGACGAGATAAGATTTCATTACCCATAAGATGGAAAATAGATAGAAAATAGTTTTTACATCAACATAATAACAAATTATTATATATAATATATTTATGGAATTATTTTATATTTTTTTATAATATATATTAATGAGGTATTAGAAGAAATAAAATTAATATAGGTCAGTTAGGGTTTATACATTATCCTCATATATCTTCCATTCCCTCGCAACTTAATCCTTTAATTATAGGGATTTATATAATATCAAGACCAATAGGATGTGGGGAGGGATGTTAGGATGTGATTTGGTAAATCATGGGTCTAGATAAGTAGCTTACTTTGTGTGAATATGTTTGGAGATGAGGATTTTATAAGTGAAGGGAGTGGTGGATTTGTAAATATCAGATACTTTTAGTTGTATTACATTTCTTTGTTAATGAAAAGTGAAACTAAATTAAAATATTTCAAATATTGGATGAGTATGAGTTAAAAAAACTCATATAATCAACTTTAAATATGATTTTGTGACATTTTAAATATTTTTCACTCATTTTTAACCCCCTCATAAACTTCTTTAACCATTACCATGTTGAAAATGTTTTATAAATGTTACTATTCATAATGACCAAAAATGAAATTTACCATATTAATAAATAATAAATAAATTTCACCATGTTCAATTCCCATATGTGGTAAAAAATAATTTTTATTTAAATACGTAAACTACAATGAAAATAGTTTTTATTAAATATCAATTTATGCATAAGAATGTTTATATACCAAAATCAAGTATAATGCTTATTATTGTGGAATTTAATAGATTTTTATAAGTAAAATGGAAATCATTTAACTTTAATACCTATCAAAAAGAGAATATTACCATTTAAATACTTGAAAATAAATGAAATTTTTAATAAAAATCAGTATCTTTACCCTATGATAGATTCATTATGTTGAATCAAATGGTTGAGTGAATTTTATAAAATTAAAATTATGAAATTATGAAATTTTTCATTTAAATAAAACCATGTAACATATGTAAAAACAATTTAGTTATATAAAACTATTGCTTTTTTTTGTTGAAGAATTTAATAAAATTATTGATAAAGTTATGATGAATATTAATATTTAAAATGTATAATTATAAATCATAATATTTATTTATTTAGGTGATTACATGGGTTACCATATACTTCAGTTAATTTTGAATGATATTTATTTAATATCATATCCCCATGATGATATAAATAGTTCACACTAACTCATCATCGACCAAACAATACCCAACATGTTAAGATTTCTCCAATCAGACACACCATCCCACTGTGATATTCTAAGAGGAGTGGATTGGTAAAAAAAATTACAATCTATTTGATATTTAATAAATTATTTTCTTAATTATTCACCACTTTTATCTAATTATATAGTTTTTATTATTATCCCTCTTTATTTTTTAATTAATTTTTAAAAACCTTGAAAATATCAAACATTTCAAACTTGTATCTAATTATAAATGCATAACCATACCAACTATAATATCCATTAAAGGTTATAAATACCTTTATGGACCATTTATTGAATAATAATTGGTCCATATATCACTATTTATAAGATCAAATAATCTATAAGGCCTCTCTCTCTTTTCCACTCAAATGTGTTTTTGTCATTTTATCAAATAAAAAATATTCATAATTATAAAGTTATTCCTAATTGGATTATTATAACAATACACCTCTATATATTCTTTGTATTTCTTTCTCATTTATATGTACAAGGTGAAATAATAAAGATAATTGTTATTGGAATTTTGCTTTATCTTCTTATCTTAGACATTATGGATTGGAATATCCATGTCTAGAATGTATAAATCATTCACTGAATTCTCCAAGTCATAAACAATCACTTCATATATATAGAAAAACGTTTTTTCATAATTATAAATGAAAATTATCTATTTCCAATATGATATATACAAATCAAATGTCTATTTATGGCCAGAACATATTAACAGTTATCAAATTCTAGAATTAATCCACTTAGTTGACTACATAACCAAAATTTATCAGAATATTTACATTATTTTTACATAATTTGTGTTTATTTCTTGTAAAAATAGCTTATTGATATTAATTTTTATTATTTTAGGGTTTGATATTCACATTTTTGGAGACAAGTATTTCAATACCTATTTCGACTCATTTTTAGCACTTTGTTGGAACACCATCCTCGAATATATACAAAAATATATTTGATTAATGAATTTAATCATAGAACACTAGTAATTTTTATGAACTCATTATTTTATTGAATTTATTCACACACTATTTGGTTTTAAATTAACAAATTTAATTATGTATTTTTAGGGTTTATAATATTTAGGGGAACCAACATAGGATATGATGGAACTTAATGTTATATTCCCTGGACAATGCAGTCACAATCTCACTACTCATAAAGACATCAAACTAATGAATATGAGTTAAGAATTTTGAGAGTACATCAATAAGGGAATAGAGTCCTACATTACAATATGAAATTATATTGGGATCCATTATAGCCTCTAAGAGAGGTTAGAGAAGGTGTTTCAATACTAATTGAACATCACGTAAAATCTTTGAGGATGTTGTTGAATGAAAATGTAATCCCATAAAAAACTTGAAACTATGTATATATCAAAGATGACTATGTAATTATCCCAACATTATGATCTCATAATAATGGAACCTTAAATCCCAACACATATTTCAAAATCAATTCAATGTAACTAATGTTATAACACAACAATTTTGGGGAATTCAAAACACTGTAGTGATAGATCCTACATCTGAGCCAATGTAACCATGAATGTAATAAACTTACTCAAGTCAACTTTACACATCATGAAAACTAGTCCACCACAAGGCCCAAATAATTTTCTTGATCTATATGTTTTTTTGATAAAAACCTGGGTATCAACATAAAAAAACCTGGGAATGATTTCACCCAGAATGATAACACAACATGCCTCATGTATAATAATAGAAAAGTAAAAAATCTTAGTAAACCATGGAATAATTGGTACATGGCCATAAAGAATACAAACTATATAAAAAGTATAAACCCAAAAATGAAATAGAGTCATGTACAAACCAAAAAACTTTGTGATCATCTGTCAGCACCATCAAAATCCACTATGAAGATGAAATAAACCAAGAGATGTCATTGATATATGATTCCCTCCCATTAACCTATATCTTACAAATGAAAATCTAGATTTTCTAAGAGGAATATATAGGGTGTGAGGTGAAGGATACCACCATGAATCTATACATGCATTTCACCATGAAATCATTAATTATTTTTATAAAAAACATGTTTCATAAAGTAATTTCATTTGAAAGTACATTCTCACAAATATATTTTTGTTTCATTTAAAAAATTCTACATTCAAATAAATAAAAATATAAAAATTTACAAAGAGATAAATAAAGGTCATAGATCAAAATCAACTATATTAAAACAATAATATATATATATATATGTTATCAATAAAACATGAAACATCCCCATCATATATAAAAAACATAACAATTTGGTATCTATACTATTAGAATACAAACTAGGTCATGTAAAGAACACAATATTGGAATAACCTGAATCCTAATGATATTGAGTCTTACATTGGTCTATTAATATCTCAAACATAACCCCTAGTGGTTAATCACTCACTAATGTTTTCAAATGTTTATAACCGGATGCACCCAAGGTCGTCAAGTTCTATGTTTTCCATAAAACATTTCTGTAAACTATGATTATAATTTTATAAAATATTTTCACAAGTGAAAAATCACTTCTACCATGATTGAAAATACATTTTATTGTCAAACCCATATTTGATACATTTCATTGATCATAATAAGTGCATAAAACTATTTTAAAAATAACAATTAAATTTTTTTTCATTTCACCCAATATGAAATATTGTTAAGCATCCCACAGAGATTTTAAATCAGTAAATTTCACAAGAAAAACAAAAATAATTTACAATAACCTCAACTAATTCATGATATAAAACCATTGTATAGGGATACCTACCATCAAAATGGATAAAACCAAGTCCCCCTGAAAATGATGATTGGGAACAAATATATCAATCCATATCTTTCCTCAAAGAAATCCACCAAACCAATGGAAAGTCACCAATGGACTATATGAGGAATGTCCAAAAGCCTTCCTGAAATTGACTAGATCAGAAACCCTAGAAGGATGAGGAGTATGAAAAAATTAATAGAGGGAAAAATAGTTATAATATGAATTAAATATACCCTATTAATTATTTATTAAACCTTATTAAAAGGTGAAACTTCACCAAAATATCACCAACCATATATTCAGGTTCAAATTCTAAAACATTCACCACCATATCCTAGTGTTTCCAAACATAGTGTGGTTCCCTCAACCACACCAAGAACATGTATCCTTATATCAAGAACCAATATTATGTAGTGTAATAACAATGGTTATTTTTGACACATCACAACATCCACTATGGTGTGGTGGTGGCCATTCTAGTTATGGGCCATAGGAAGACCTCCTACATCCCATGCCTGTGACCATACCCACCATTGGTATGTTTTCCAAACCCATTTATCACATGAACTGCTCAGAATAAACACATATTAAATCATGGAATGTTTCTAAACATGTTTCATATAGAAATTACAAAAAAAGTCCTTTTTATGACACTAATTACCTCTAAAACTTTCCAATCCTAAAATTAACAAACTAAAAGCTAAAAATAAAACATACATATGATGTAGAGGGTGTCAAAATTACCCTTACTGTGGAATTTTTTTTCATTAAATATAACTAAATATTCCAAAATTGTAAAAATATGACACTATTACATCATCAATGATTCTTGATCCCATATTAATGGTTATTCCATCTATATTTCCCTATAAAATGGATAAAGAGAATTTTTTTACCATATTGAACCTTATGTTGTAGATTCATAATAAGAATTGGCTTCTCAACCACTAATATATCTGGACCATGACTAATATCATATCATTAAATCACATGGGAAGTGTCCATTTGATACCTCCTTAATTGAGAAACATGAAATAGTTGATGGATCAATTCCAAGAGAGATGTAAATCCATTGTTCAAATTTGTTTGATAATATAAAAAGGGCCAACAAACCATGGAGCTATCTTACCCTACATACTCAAATGATGATATCACAAATGACGTGAGACCCAAATAAAAAATAATCACCCACTATAAAATAAAATTGGAGAACATGATGGTTTGTATTGGATTTCTAATGACTTTGTGCTATCACAAACCACTTTTGGATCAAATATACCTTTTACATCATCTCTTGAAGTATACTCATTCCAACCAAAGGTAATTATCCCAATACCACCCAATAAAAGGGTGATCTAAATTACCACCTATAAAAAACTAAGAATTATTCCATTTTAATTCAATACTATTAACTATAGTTACATGATAATTAGAGTAAAAGAAAAAATATTTTCCCATAAACCACTGAAATCAAGAACTCATTCCCAAAGAATATCTTTAAGAAACCAAATGTCTTACTTAGACTTACTATCTATCTAATAGTGATAATCCATGCTTGATTTTAACTGGGTAACCATCACCTCTTGTAAATATTTCTAAAATAGAGATATAAATTGAAGATATCTAGTAGAAATAATAAAATAACGAAATCCACTGACTTTCATTATCTCTCAGAAATACAAGTTCCCAAGGTATTCTACCTTTATTTCCTCTTAAATAGGAAGTAAATGATAAGATCTCATGAGTTGATCAATGATCACAAAATTGAATCCTCTCCAATAAGATTTCATGGTAAACTAAAAATAACGTCCATGGATATCTTATCCCACATCCACATCAGAGTGAGTAGATTTTGCAGTACACTAGTAGGTTATTGGTTTTGTGTATTAATCATCTAGACAGTAAGTAATTGTGAAATCAAGTCTTAATTAACAACCTCATCACTGGCCACCAATACCGATGTATCAAACCATTATATATCTTTGTAGTCCCATGGTACATGGTCTAACTAGACTAATGTGCACCATACATAAACACCTACCTCAGAGATATGATAATAACCAATCATCCTTATAAAGAAAACACATCATCATAAAATCAAGACTAATCACTAGATCTATCTCATTCATTAATTATTTTACTAAAACACTGATAATCGGTTCCAGTTCCATGCCCAAGATGAATTCAATCATAAATTGATGAATTAAATTCCACAAAATATAAGAGCACATTTCCATAAACCTCTACACATCCAATCTCATATCTATGAAAATATTTAACTAAGACCACTCTTATACTAATTCCTTAAAGGCTTGAGTAGGTTACATCCTTATCAACTCATTAGCAACCACATTCCCTTTTCCAGTTGTATATTCAATATAAAAATCAAAATTATATACATTATAAACGAAATATACCTGATCTAAATTCAAGTATCTTTGATTAAAAATGTACTTTATGACATTATGATTCGAATATATAGTAAACCACTCAACAATGAGGTAGTGGGGGAATGTCTGGAGATCATGCATCACTATAGTGAAATCGAGATCATGGGTTGGATAATTATTCTAATCAGGATGTGGATGGGGTGAAAAATAGGTCACCATCTACTTTAATTAGATTAAAACAAATCCTAACCCCATACCCAAGGCATAATAGAAAACATCATAGGTAAAACCCTATTTTGGAAGAATTAGAACTAGATCTTAAGTCAACCTCACCTTATTTTCCTTAAATGTCATCTAAAACTTATCATTAAATTTAAACATAACACCCTTAGGGGTTAAATATATCATAGGTGATGTAATCTTGGATAAATCCTGAACAAACTTCCTATAATAACCATTCAATTAGAAGAAGCTCTTAATATTAAACAGAATTTTGTATTTCTCCCAAAACATGACCACCTGAATCTTTTCAAGATCGACATATATGCTACTCTTGAATATAATATGTCCCATATAAATCAATTTATATATCCAAAATAGAAATGTTGAAATCTTTCCATGCATAAGATATTATTTTAGAGTTCTGAGAATAATATATAAATGGTTTCAGTTTTCTTCTTCTGAAATGGAATAAAAAAATATCATCCATAAAAAATGTAGAAAGTGTCTAACAAACAATGAAATATCTAATTCAACAAATACATAAACACCACATTAGTGTTAGTAAGATCAAATGGCATAAATATATACATATAATACCCATGGATTCTCTTGAACATTGTCTTAGGAATATCCTCCTCCCAGACTCTTAACTTATGGAACATTGAATACATATCAATCTTAGAAAACCATTGGGTTCCCCTGAGTTGGTCAAATATGTCATCAATCCTATGAAAATGATACTTTTTATCAACTTTCATCTAGTTATAATTTTGAAAATAAACAAAAATCTAGAGGCTTCCATCTACCATATTTTTGAAAAGGGCCTGTAAATCCCATGGTGATGCACTATGATGAATAAATCCATTATCTAAAATATCCTCAAGAATAACTATAAGGTCCTTTAATATGTCAATTTTCATATTAAATGATATAAAGGATATGGGATTCATCGCCGAGAGTTTTTCAATTGAAAAACCAACCTCTCATTGAGGTAGTAATCCATAAAAATCATTTATAAATACCATAGTGTACTCATCCACCATAGAATAAATCTAATCGCTTAAACATTGGTCAATTGTTTTGTGAATCGACTTTGACAATGGGAATGAGATCATTACTTCTTAATTAAAAATAGTTTTTTCTCTCTTGAATATAGGATCCCACTCACCCTGATAAATTAGAGTAACAACAACAAGAGATAGAAACTAATCCCAATGATTCTAATAGTCAATTTGGATTTTAAAACTAACCATATGATCTATGATAATTATGAGATCAAAGATTTCATGATTAACAAATATAAAATACAACATTAACTCATGATCATATATTACAATTGGACACTTAAAATTTTTAAAACAGTATTCCTTCTTTCTTCCCAAGGGAGTGAAAAGTTCCATCATGGATGACATAGGCTCTAATCAGATGATAAACACATAAATAAACTGAGATGATATAAAATAATTATATTAACATGCATAAAATTAATCTAGGACTATAGTGGATGAAATAAATCATCATACTTATCATAGTATCTAGCACTACTTTATATTCCTCAAGTGGATACTCTACTATATAAATATATACAGCCTTAGATCCTCTGTTAGTTTTCATGACTATGTTTTTAACCCCTTTTCATGATTATGAGATCCACCAACCTTTTTTATATTAATAAGATCCTATGAACATTAGGTATGATTGGATAAAACTCTATTTACCTAGGATACTCTTTATAAAAAACACCTAAGATAACTATATTGTAAACATTGATTTAAAACCATGGGTGATACTAGATAGTAAAGCCTAGTATGTCCTAGATTTTCACACTAGAACAAAACCACCAAGAGGTAACCAGAAAATTCCATTAAAATTGATCTTGATGTAATCTGAGCAACCTTAATTCGATTTTTTTCTTTCCAGATGAAACACTCGGTCTTCCCCCTACTACAATAAAATATCAACCTAAAACTATCAACCCAGTTATGTTTTATTTATCCATAGATTCCTTATCAACTAACACATTAAAGGATGGATGAAAATCCATATTTTTTATATACCTTTTCTAATAATTTATTAATTTGGATACCTATAATATAATTATAAAATATTTAGAGGCCTATGTAGGATCAAAATAATATATATAGATTCAAACATACAATAGGGGTGAATTGTAAGATAACTTTCATTTTTAATTTTAAAGAAAACTATGTTTAACAAAGTTAAACAAGGTAAATTCACAAACCCAGTTTTAGTTATTAACTATAAAACAAACGTACATAGGGTCCAGACATATGAATCTGGAAAATAACTAAAGAACAATTTTCATTATGAAATATTCTACCTTAAAGAAAATATAATATCAATTATCAGAGTAAGGAAAAATACAAGAAAGTATAAGAAATTCATACTTTCTTTACTCAAAAAAATACGGGTGAAATAAAAATTGAAACAAGAACAATTAACCAGAAGGAAATCTTTTAACCCAAAGAGTTGGGTATCCAACAACCTTGGATAAAGGTCCCTTGATTTATACTTCCAAGAAAGTATTCCTTACCTACACCAGGGTAAGTCGCCAATAGGAATATCTGAATCTATCTTGTTATCCTCACAATCCCTAGAAATTTAAGGTAGTAAAAACCTCTATATTCTTATCCCCATAAGCCCTTGATTGTATTAAAAAACAATCAAAGTTTTACTAATCACGTTTAACAAGTTGCTCATAGATGAATAAGATGTTCATTAAACGCACAAAGTAATAGAGTATTTCTCTCCCTAGAAATCATATCATAGAATAACATCATGTAATCTCTATGTTAATTCATAGATAATGAGCTCATTCGAATGATATCTTATTTATTGTCAAAACATCAATGGTCAACTTCCTCCTCCAACGGTAATATTTTTCCTTAAATTTCGAAGTGACCTGTACATGTGTCACTCAACCAATGGTTAGATAGATATATATTGTGAAACATCATTTCATAATAAAAACAAATATAAGGAAAATTAAGTAGCTTAACCAATTATGAAAATTTCGAATCTAATGAAAAAAAATATAGTTTAGAGTTTAACCATATAAACAATCGTATTATAGAAACATGGATATTCAGATTATTTATTTCAAATAATTCAGAGTCTGATTTTTGTGGAATTCAGAGTCAAAATTATAAATAATTCAGAGTTTTAATTTTAGAAAATTCAGAGTCTGAAATTCAGAGAATTAGGAGTCTGAATTTTAGAGAATTCGGACGCTGAATTTATTATAATTTGAATTATAGATTTCAGAGAATCTAGAGTCTAAAAACAGAAGACTCTATATCAAAGGACATGTAAAATTATAAGGTTTTAGATAATGATCTGAATTTTTGAATTAGTAAGAAAATTAGTTTAGTTTTGAGAGTTCATAAAATGAGACAATGTAAAACACGGTAAAAATAATAATTTTCCATATAGAAATGATATTTTCCTTAAGAAAATAATCCTTAGAGAAAAGATAATTTTTCTTAAGATAAGATGTTTTTTATTTTCAAAACATATAGGAATGAAAAATATGAAAGCAAACCTTATTGACTCAACAGACTAGTGTATTTTGGAAATTATATACATAGAACATTAACATGAAACATGGATAGAAAGAAATTATTTAAAACTCTGTAAAATACCTTTAAATTCCATTGATCTTATAATATTTTATAGGATAACCAATGGACGTATATTAGAAAGGGGTGATCCATAAAGCCATGAAAATGAGTAATCGAAACATAAAATGAACAAAGTAATACAGTGGAGTAAATATACATATCAAGGTGAAATAAAAGGATGAGAATCATAAAAAACATCAAACAAAGAAATAATATGATACATTAAAAAATCATAAGAATGTGGAACCAACATAAAACATGACATAAAAATTAAAAATTTAAGGCTAAATATTATGAAATTATAATATAGTGTTATTAGTATTACCCCATGTTGATTATATATGGAATTTGATGATATAATAACAATACATAATACACTTTAGGGCTATATAATTCATGTTCCACTTGCCACGTTCCCTTCATGTACAGGAATTTTTGTTCCACATATAACATAAAACAGAATATCTTATTAGATAACATTTCATAGTATTATTAACGAGTTTGGGTTGGATACATGGAAGTAACTAGTCAATTAAGTATAGGTGCAACTAGGTGAATACCCTTTAGTGGAAATGGGTATGGGTATTCACAATATAAAAAGTTTAGAATAGAAAATCATAGAATAATTTCAACTGCATAATGGGTGTACATAAAGGTTCATATCAGAGATTATTGAGAGTACATGGTGGTATATCATTACGTGGGAATCACAAGGATGGTAAAATTATGTGTAAAAATATGTGTCAACATGAGAAATTTTGAATAAAAAATCATAATACAATGACATTACTTGACTAAAGAGGAAGATAACGAGAATTCATTACTAGAGAGTTTTCTAATAAAAGATTGGGAGGAACATTATATGAGAATGGGAACATCTTCTGAGGGATTTAGAAAAGGTTATATGGAGTAAAATTATGATCATTGGGTTTTGAGTAAAGATGAATGGGAGTTTGGGGGTATTTATTGAAATAGACAGGGTAATTCATTATTAATTTCTAAACATAGGTTTTTCACTCTAGGTTATAAAATAATAAAATCAATAAACTAGATAATGTTTTTTCCCATGGTTTTATAAAAAGTTGAGTGGTTTCTAATTTTTTTATTAGTTTAAGTACTGAACTCATTGAAATATTTCCATTCATGATGTGTAAGGGACTGATGTTCATAATGAATTGTATTCAAAAACATAAAATATAATATTGGTTTTTTAGGATTCATTATATGTTTCTCAAATATATAAAATAACTTCAACAACACATTATTTTAAATTGAAACCATATTTTTGGCCTTAGATTAATTTTATAGTATTTATTACATCACTTTTGGGCTGTGATGATGTCATAATACATAATATAATTTTATATCATATTTAATTTTTACTAAAAACCTTGACTACCTCAGAAAATTATAAAACATTTACCACTAGATAAATTTGATGTACTTATTTCAAAAATTATATTAATTTTACCAATATAATTTTTTAAATAAATATAATCCTATTTTTGAATAAAAATATTTATTTAATGAATAATATTAGTTTTATAAAAATAAAAACTTTTTTTCCCTCATAAAAAGTACAATGTAATTCATTAAATTATATTATAATTTATATTTAAATAAATATAATTTAATAAGTATATTTCTTAATAATAAAATTTATTCTAAAATCCTTTAATTTTTCAAAAGGAATGTTTTAATTGAAACTATAGATTTACCAGAAAATAAAAATTGGGATATTTAATATCAAAATATAATTTTTTCTCAAACTCTGTATATAATCATGCGTGTGTTTATATATAAAGTAATAATGAAAAAAGATAAATATAATTATTTTTTTATTAAAAATTAAATATATAAATTCATAGAACAATTTTCTAGATATATAACCCTTTATTACACCAGTGTACTTCACAAGGGTAAGGTGTGAGATGGTAGTATTTTATTGGGGGTAGTTTGGAAAACATGGTTTGGATGGTCATCTCTAAAATTTAGAACTTCTTCCATAAATGGTTTCACTCAAGTCTTAGTTATTGAATAACAAATTGGACTTGTTCAAGGTAAAATCCAAATGATACTATCTCCCTCAAAATCTTCAACAAATGGGCTTCATAGGGTGTGCTTATATTGGTCTGGGTCATCACTTCATCCTTCTTTGTCAACTAGATTTTATTATAACCCTTAAAATATAATAATCTTAACATTCACTGTATAATGATTATATTGAAAATGGTTATAATGATAAATATTATTTTAAGTTGGATATAAAAACTATAGTTAAATTATCTAAGGATCCAAAATAAGAAATTAGATATAATGTATGTGTTTTCTATAACTATTTTCCATAATAAGGATTTTATTCATTAAAAAATTAATTCCATTTATAAAATTATAAGTCATTAAATTTTTCCCTTGTCATAAAATTTTCCTTTAAAATTTCATTTCATGTAGTAAAATATATAAGCAAACTTTTATTTCATCACCTCTTCTACATCCTATATTTCCTACCAAACATGAGGTTCCACCCTAGTACTTTTGATAGGGTTGATTTGTTGTTTCATATAAAATTGTATCTATTATCTCATATATTCAACAACTAATCCTCATATAAAATATAATTCTCTAAAGGTACCACCTATGGATTCAGTTTATGTGATGGGTTTGGTAATTACATCATTAAGAAGGATACATTGAACAAATCATGTAATTGAGATAGACTAGTTGAGAGTTCTTGTATATAGGACACACCTTTAATATGATCAAGGATCTCAATTTAGATGATGTATCTTGGACTATGATTTTCCTTCTTACCAAACCTCATGACTTTATTCCATGACGATTTTTAGAAAAATTCATTATCTTCAACCATATGTTCTAAGTCTCATTGATGAATGTCCTCATAAAATTTTTGTTGAATTTATAGTTATTTTATATATCAGAGAATAGTTTGAACCTTCGTTTTCATCTGTTGGATAAAATTAGGTCTCATAAAATTCCACTCCTTAACTTCCTCTAATCATGTTGGTGTTTTTTCCCACTTCCCATATAGATCCTCAAAAGGTTCCTTTTGATTGATAGATTAGAAATATTTTTTATATGAGAACTCCAGTAAGAAAAGTTTATGAACCCAATATCCTTGGAAAACCATTGAACATGAACAAATAATATCCTCTATAGTATGAATGATTCTTTCATATTAAAAATTTATCTAATGGTGAAAAGTAGTTTTAAAACTCATCATTGTATCCAAAGCATGTGGAAGGAATCTCTAAAACATTGAGGTAAACCTAGGATCTCGATAAGATACAATAGAGAGAAGTACACTGTGATTTTTTACAACTTCTCTTATGTACTTCATAAACAATTGGATAATAGATAAATTTACCTTGATGAAAATGAAATATATAGACTTTATAAGGGAACATACTACAACCCAAATGGTTTTATGGCCTATAGATATCCTAGGGAGTTGTATGATAAAATCCTTGGTTATTTCTTCACATTTCCATATTGTTATTGGTGATGGTTGACTCATACCCTAAAACTTATGTAATTCATCCTTTAATTTTTTTATATTATGTATTAAGATATAAATTCTACAATTTCCCTCTTTGTTTTCTCCCATAATATGTTTTTATTCATATATTTATACATCTTAGTGATTCCTTTATGAATAGATAATGATGATCTGTGCACATCATCAGGAAGTTGCATCATCAGTTCTATTTTTTATTGGACATATATCTGGGTTCAAAAAATTATAACTCCATATTTTGAAAAGTTATACTCTATAGTATTCACTACTTTTCCTTGTAACTCATCTTTATCATTTTGGGATTCCTTTATCTTCTGATGAATGGATGGTTCAATAGTTATTTGAGAAAGGTAGGATGATGTTACTTTTATGATATCGATGTATATCTTTTTCATGTCCAATAATATTGGATCCCTTTCAATCCTCATCATGGATAGGCCTGTGCGGTCCTTTTTTCTCAGTGCTTCTAACACTTTATTCTTCTTCCCATAATGGTGATAAATTTCATAATCATAGTCATTGATAATATCTCACCAAATTTATTAGTGAATATTTAGATATTGTGTGTGAATATATATGTTTGGATATTGTGATACATTTGTATTTCTCCCTTCTCCTTCTAAATCAAATCATAACAAATATTTGATGTGAAGATCCCTTCATTCAATTCCTAATCATGTTTTAGGTAGTTCTGATCATGGATCATTAATTGGAATGAGTCATATCCTATCACTTTATAATTTTTCGTGAGTACACAAAAAAAACCTCCATGGGGAGAATCTCAATAAATCATAAATCCTTACCCACAGGTTAGTAATGTAATCACATATGTAGTGATTAGCCTCTTATTTAACTCTTTAGATTTCTCCTCGCATTAATTTTTCTAGAAAAACTTTACTCCCATTCGATTTATCTTGGTTAGTGGGTTTCAAAATTAATATAATTATCTCAAAAATAAATGATATTATATATCTAATTTAAGGAAACTTTTGATCTCCATAACATATGTTGGTTTGTTTCATCCATCAATTTCATATGTGTTGGAATGATACATAAATATATATTTTCTGTTGTTCACATGTCCAAATAATGTTACATTATCCATCATAAATTAACCTTTACTATATTTCGCATATAAATTCACCCTTTTTATGTACTTTATCACAGAATCCAGGTTCTTCTAATATACTACCTTAAATTGGTAGTAGAAAAGAATAATATCTAAATATACTATAAAGAATTATTGAGGTAATCTGTAAAGACCCTATTAAATATATCAATGAAGATATATAGAAAATTAGTGAGTTTAATTTTAATTTCATTGAACTAAAAGTCATTATATCATTTACAAAATGTAGTCATAGAGATATCCTCCTTTTTTACCTTTACTTGATAATATTCCGATCAAAGATCTACCTTAGAAAAGTAATATGATCCATGTAACCGATCAAATAATTCATCAATCTATGGTAGGTGATACTTGTTTTTTTTATCTTTTTTAGCTAACGATAATAAATATAGAGTCATGTTGAACCATCATTATTCTTAATGAAATGTACCAGTTCACCCAAAGGTGAATAACTTGGGAATATAAAATCTTTTTCTAGATTATCTTGAATTTGATTTTACTCCTATTAAAGTTCAAAATTCCCCATTTTATATAGATTCATATATCATAAAAACACTCTAGGTATAAGATCAATTGATTACTCAAACTCTCAGTTAGGTGAAAGACTAGTAAATTTTTCAAGGAACAAATTTGCATATTATACTACAATGAGAATGACAACAAGGATGATCTTTTACATTATCTAAATCATTTGAGATGGATACACATTATCATAAGGTAGTAATATCTATTCTTGAAAAAATAATTACCAATGAAATCCATCCAACTACATTAATTTGTATAGATTCATATTGAAATTCATAATATGGAGGTAAATCTATTTCTCCATAAAACTTATGATAGAACAATATAATGAAATCCAATCCATATACAGAATATTATTGAATGACATTAAAGGGTTAATCACTTGGTTTTCTAGTAAATTCATCCCACAAATACTCATAGGGGGAATTTATATGGTTGGGATACAATAATTGACATATTTTCCATTTTACTAATAGCTCAAATTTGGTGTTTTGAAGGGGTGTTTTGAATAGTTTTACTAAACATGAGTGTGTGAAAGAATTCAAAGAACAAACACCAAATAATATGTTTTTATTATTTAATGAATAACTAGCATACATTTCACCACATTGTTGTTTGGATCCACCTTATTAGTTGTGATGATATATCCACACTATTTCTCTCTTAACCTTATTGGTTGTTGTTGTTAGTTATCATTGATAACCCTTATCTAATTGCACTATTTTGAATAATGTCATTGTTTTTTGTATTTGAATCATTGGACTATAAGGTAAGGTTTTATTGGAGCATTATATTATTTTATCACATTTCTTGGTATCCCCTATTATTATTCCCTAGCATTTCCCCCTCAATTAGACACAAAAACTATTTCCTTGTCCCCTTTATGAAATTTCACAGAATCTTTTTCCAACACTTTTGACAAGTGGGATGTCTATGTTTCTTAACATCGTGATATTTTTCCATTACTCTACCAGAATTTAACTCTATTATCACATTCCTATATCTAATCCCATGAAAACCTTTGGATTCTATAACCTATTTCTTAACTTTTCATGAACATTGTCAAATTTCTTCATAGATTTCAATGTCTAAAATTATCAAGGCCTTTCATATATTCAGTTTTATCCCACTAAAGGAGCATTAAACATCACTTTTAGTAAAAATGAAAACTTTTAAGGAAAACCTTGCATGTATTGTGATATTCACCTCATATTCCACATTGGATTATTCTTATTTTTTTCTTGAGGCCAAAGAACTCACTAGTTATATTAAATAAATTTGTGGAAGAAAAATCTTTATTAAAAAATATTTTCACAAATTATTTCCACTATTTCACTTTAATTTCTTCCATGTGATTAATATTCTTGATCAAAATCCACCACTGAGTGGATTCTCCCTTGATATAATAAATATATTTCACAACCATCTATTTCATGAGCCTTGAAGGATAGACCACATCTTTTTTAATGGCGTTTTATGTTTTTTTTATTATGTAATCATAATATCCACTTAATTTGAGGGGCCTTTATCATATAAAGGTATCTTTTTAAACATTCTTTTATTAGGGAGATGTTGGTGTTTCTCTTTATAAGGTTTTTTCAAAACTTGAATTAATTGAGTAATTCTTATAATGAAATTATTTTCAAAACTTGAATTAATTGAGTAATTCTTATAATGAAGTTATTTTCTTTGGATCCCATCGTGTTAGGAATATCATTTTTGTAGTCATACCATTTCCCATAACTTCAGTTTTTGGCTTGGTTCCTTCTATTTTAATTTATTGACTAAAATAAAGGAAAATTAGGGGTGATAATATTCATACTATTAAAAATATAAAATGAAAACTATTAACATTTAAATGATAAGCAATAAATGACATGTATTCCTTAAACTATTAATTTCTAGGTTTCAATCAAATGTTATCTAAGGTCTATTTCCTAATATAAAATTTCATAGGAATTTTGGTCCCTATTATAATAACTTATTAAAAGAACATTATTAACCAAAGAATATCCCTTTAGAGTTTCAATCCAGGTGTGATATTTGAGGACTTATCCTTTTACACTAATGACAAGTCATGATAATACCTAGTGAGCACATTAGGAGTTATTATCCCAAAGAACATCTTTTCCATAGTCACATCCTCTTTCCAGTCTCCAAATAAGGATTCATTTTCTCATATTACCAAGCACTCTATACTTTCCCAAAATATATGGATGTTTTATTATGTTTATTATTACCCCTAATGATTTAAATAATTTTTTTAAATCCTAATCCCCAAAAATAAATATACTTATTATGATACCAACTATTAAAACCAATATTATTTATATACCATATTTATGATTTATTATATAATAATACACATAATTCTATCTCAAGAGATCTAGAGGCCTGGTGTCTTTGGGATTTGGGTACATAGAAAAATAACTTGAAATCAGGATACAAATACATTATTTATAACTCCATAACATGACCTTATATTCTATTTATCTTCTGATACTGCATGGGATAATCTGGGGGATTACATAAGAAATGAGTTAGTGATAAAGATCGGTAAGAGAGTAATGAGATAATAATGTGATGAAATTAATAGATTTGAGTCAAGAGGAATATGAAGGTGACATAAAAGGTTGAGAATAATAAACATAAACATCAAATCGTGACTTAAGATGATGACATAAATAAATTATAGGAATGTGGAAACAACATAAAAATGACATATATGCACCAATGATAACCATTGAAAAATCATAAAATAGTCTGCCTGAGATAACATCTTCTAAACTATACATGGTATCTCATGAGATAAATACATACCCTAATGCATTGTGGGGATATTAAATTTCTAGCCCACCAATCACATTTATGTCTTGTACATGAATTTATGTGCCACATAGATCATAAAACAAAAGAAGATCTTTCATAGATTGTAATATCAGGATTAATAAGAGTTGGTTAGAAACATGAAATCCCAAAATAAATTAAGTATATGTATAACTAAATGAATAACCCTGAGTGTAAATGAGAGTGGATATTCAAAACACAAAATTTTGGCATTGAAAGTCACAAATTAATTTTGGAAGCATAATGGGTGTACAAAAAGAATCATAGATATAATTAATGAGAGTGAAAGGTGGTATATAATTACTTGGAAATCTTATGTTTTGAAAATAGATGTGTTAAAACACATGTGAAAATGAAAAATTGTAAATAAAAAGGCCTAATACAAATAATTTAATTTAATAATGAGTAAGGGGAACACAATCTCTTACCTGAAATGTTTCCTCTAAAGTATTGGTAGAAGGTTCTTAAGAGATTGGGAACACGTTAGGTTTGTTTATTTGGGGATATAGAGATGAATTTAATGTTCAATAATTTTTTATTGTTGAGGAATCAGAGGTTTAGTGGGTATTCATAGATAAAAACTAGGGACTTATTTATTAATTTTAAAAAATAATTTTTGGACTCTAAGTGAAAAAAATTATCAAAACCACAAACCATATACTATATTTTGACCAGGATTTTTACCAAAGAGGAGTATTTTCAAAAAAAAAAGAAATTAGGTTAAGAACCAAAATCACTAAAATAATTCAATTCATGATGTTCAAGTGATTAATTTTCCTAAATAAATTTTTTAAAAATTAAAATATATAATAGGTTTTGAATGATTCATTATAAATTTGTAAAATGAATAAAATAACTTCTAAATAAATTGTTTCAAATTTAAAACCCATTTTTTCATGTATTCCTATGATAGTATTTATTACATCTCTTTTTATATATTATAATGTCATAATGCATACCATATATTTACACCATATTTAATTTTTACCTAAAAATTTGACAATCTAATAAAATTGTGAAAAATTCACTATTAGCTAATTTTATCATAATCATTTGAAAAATGGTATTTATTTTATCAAAATAATTTTAAAAATATTGGAATTTATACTTTAAACACAAAAATCCTTATTTATTGAAAATAACTAGTTTATACGACAAAAAAAAACTTTTTGGCACTTATAAAATTAAATTGGACTTTATCATATTATACTATCATTTATATTTAAATAATTCTTCTTATATAATGTTATTTAATGAAAAAAAAACATTTATTTCAAAATACATGAATTTATCAAAAAGTGTGTTTTAATTGAAATAATAAAATTTCCAAAAAAAACAATTTTTCATTATTCGAATGGAAAACTAATTTTATCAGAATCACTATATACTAATATATATATATATATATTAATAAGGGAAATTGAAAAATATAATAATTAATATATTAAATATATATTTAAATTCATACTATTAGGTTCTAGATACATAACCCCTTATTACACCAATATACACCTTAAGGATATGCTGTTTGATTTTAGTATTTTCTTTGGGTGGTTTAGTGAACATGGTTTGGGTATTGACCCCTATAAGCTTAAATTATACCATAAATAGTTTCACCCAAATTTTAATTTTTGAATCATGGCATGGGATTGGTCAAGGGAAAATTCTAGGGATTCTAACTCCCTTGGAAGCTCTAAAAAATGGAACTCATAGAGTACGATTCCACTGTTCAATGTCATCGCTTCTTCTATATATGTGAATTACATTTTATTATGAACATTAATATACAATTATTTTAATTATCATTGTCGAATGGACATATTGATAATGGTTTTGATACTTAATAGTCCTTTAATCTTGATAGACAAACTATTTCTATATTCTATGATGATTTTAAAAATTAAAATATATTCCATATGTTTTCTATCACTACATTACACAATATTTAATTTATTCATCCAAAAATGATTTAAATTTATAAACATTTTGGGATGTTACAGGTCAGCAAAAATAAGTGAATCAACATTAACTAAATATTTTCCCTCAACCCCATCTTAAATCATTTACCTTTAAAGTATTACTTAGAAAAATGTTCTAGAGATAGATGAACTGGATCAGAGAAACATGTAGGATACTTTGTCACTAAATCCCCCCTTAATCTAAGGTCAATAATTCATGAATTTTCACCCCATGAAATGTTTCAGGATAAAAATACAAATTTAAGACCTATAAGAAAGTGTTCTAAGTAATATCCTCATGCATTTATGCTTACATAATGGATTCACACCATTTCCTACCCAATCCTTCAAGAATATATGTTGTGTAACCAAAAACCAACTAAATCCCTTAAACAATAAGGATATTAGGTGGATATGGATTCAAAAAAGGGATATGAATACATTATGAATAAAAAGGAGATAAGAAAATGTTCATCTGAATAAACCCCAAAATTAGGTTCATTTAGATTACCATGAAATCAAGCTTTATGGAAAATTACATAAATCCTTCTGGTAAATCAATATCAAATACAAAATTGAACTAGAGAATCACCCTTCTACACCCACTACCTGAGTTATAATTCTCCTAAATCCTTTAAAATATAACCCCTAAACAAAAAATAGGTTGTGTCATCACAAATATTACTGTCTATGATCCCTTCGATACAATTTTGTAATGAACCAACCTGATCTGACAAAATATGTCACTCAAGTTAGCCTTCCACAAGGCCTAAAGATTATTTCTGATCACCATGGGTTAGATAAAAGCACCTAGGAATCAATATATAAACCCTTGGGAAGGATTTCACCTTTAAAAAACCCTAACATGTCTCATTTATACAAAATAAAGGCAAAAATATCAGTACACCGTTGAAGAAGAGGCACACAACCATGAGACATAAAAACCAATCCTGAAGTCTAAACTTTAAAAAAATTAAGTTCAATTCCAACCTAAAACTCCATGTGATCATTTTCCACTTCCATCCCAACCCACTATGAATAATACTTAAACCAAGATAATTCAGTGTGCTACATGATTCCTTTCCCTTTACATGTATCATGCAAGACAAAATATGCATATAAAGAAATTCATATACAGGGTGTGAGGAAAACACCTAGTAAGATACCACCATAAATCTATATAATGAATGTCACTAGTAAACAATTATTTATGGATTAATAAAAACATGTTTCTTAAAGCTATTTCATTTGAATATTATATTCACAAATAACCTATTATTTTTTTTAAACATAAACTATTCAAATAATCAAAGAATATAAAAACATTTATAAGAGATAAATAGATTTTAATGATCATAACTAACCATGTAAAAACAATAATCTATACATATGAGAAATAAAACATGAAATGTCACAGTCATTTATATAAAAAAGAACAAGTTGGGATATATCCCATAGAAAAAACCAAGACATGCAAGGAACACCATGCTAGAATAACATAAATATTAATGATATTGATTCCTTCCACAATCTATAAATATCACAAACATAACCCCTAGTGGTTCCATTCTCACTAAGGTTTCCATGTTTCAACAATTGGATGCACATAAGGTTCCCAAGTGCAATGCTTTAATAAAAAATTAAAGTAACCAATTATCTCTATATTATAAAACATTTTCACAAGATAATAATCAATTCACCTATTCTAGAAAACCAGTTTCATAGTTAGAACCATCATTGAGACATTTCATCAAATAAAAGAAGTGCATAAAACTATTTTAATGAAAACCCCCTTTAAATCCACTTTAAAAGACACCCAAGATACAATTTTATTAAACAACCATCACATATTTAAAGTAACTCAATTTCACATTCCAAAAAATAATAATTTACTAAAAAATAAAATAATTCATTATATATAACCATATTATAAAGACACATACCTTTCTAATAGAGAAAAACTAATCTATTTAGAAAATAGAGATTAGAAATAAAGAGATATATCATTATCTTACCTAAAATAGATCCAAAAAATTGAAGGAGAATCACCAAAAGACCAATGGAGGATTATCTAAAAGGATTCCTAGAATCAAATGGATTAGAATACCTAGAAAATGGAGGATGAATAAAGGCTTAACAAATTTGAAACCTTGTATTATATGTATTAAACATCCCTTAGTAATGATCACATGCTACTTCATTAAGAGGAGAAATATCACCTGAAAGATTAGTGTCTAAATTAATCATTTCAAATTATGAGATAATCTCCACCATGACCTAGTTCTTCCCACCACTTCATGGTGTCATCGACCATGCTAAGCCCAGATGTCCTGACACAATATCCATCTATGGCATGGTGTAAGAACCATAGTTGTTTTTTACTAACCATGAAATCCATCGTGAAT
Organism: Viscum album; assembly: GCA_963277665.1. Classification (NCBI taxonomy): domain Eukaryota; kingdom Viridiplantae; phylum Streptophyta; class Magnoliopsida; order Santalales; family Viscaceae; genus Viscum; species Viscum album. Next base: position 1,020,011,715 of record OY728135.1, read on the forward strand.
TGATGGTGGACATTTTGGCCATGTTCTATAGAAAGACCCTAACATCCCACACATAATACCACACCAAACATTTTTTTAGCCATACTCATTTCACACAAGAGGCCCCCAAAAACAAAACATATTTGACCATAGTATGGCCTTTTCCATTTTACACAATGATATTACTATACTATAACACCATCATATTTTAATATATGTGTTTCTTTAATAATAAATTATAATAATTATATAGAATTCCACTTACTCAACCCTTATTCTAAATGAACCTTGATATATTTTATTACCTAACTATAAGATTGGAGAGTATAAATATGAAGACCCAAAATTTTAAATATAGCTATAGATGTTTTCTTATAAAAATTTTATTTATTGATTCTTAGGAAATAAGTAATCAAGTTTTGATAATGTAATTTTAATTATTGAAAATAAATTTTCATCCAAAATTTTTTTGTTGAATTTTAAGTATGGTTATTATAATTTATTTTTTCCACATTAATAAATTATGTGGAAAAAAGTTAACTTCATTTTTGAAATAATCATTTCAAAATAAGTTAATTGTGAATTTTTAGGGTTTTTTTTAAAAAAAATCTATTTTTAAGTGAATATTTGAAAATAGTGATTTTTAAAGAAAGTTTACCTTTTATTTCATATGTTTAAAAATTTACTTTTTGATTTAGATGAGTTTCAAAATTTCATTGGTTTCTTTTAGATATGTATATTCTAATTTATTTAATTTGGTAAAGATTAATATTTGTGAGCATAAATGGTACACCAATGGTTATCCCAATCCCAAGAGATTGTACATGGGATATTATCTGAAACCCAAAAGATGGTATATGAAATGTAATACCATGATCGAAGTAGGTACAAATAAATTTATCCAAAACAAATCATGGGATGAATGACTTGGCAGTCATCCTTAACATAAGATTTTTATGATTATGATTATGCCACACTTTATGAAACTCTTTTATGATATGATCTTATGTCAATGTTATGTTCTCACAGATCATTTTTTTTCATTTCTCTATGATTAATGTCTTATGATATACAAAAATTTATGTCATTACACATGATTATGATCTATGATATGTTGGGTATGGTTTTATAAGGTTATTATCATCTTCACATATCCTTATGTTCATATTATACTTAAATGATCATTAATTTCTCCATTTTTTACCCTAACTGAGAATATGAGCTCACCCTTTATTATGTTTCCATTTCCCAAATATATGAGGAATATTTTAATTATGATATTTCAAAAAATTGTTGATAGTTGTGAATAACTTATTGGGAGATGATGTATATATTTTATATAAAAGTTTTTTATGTATCTAAGTTTCAAAGGACACTAAACCTTTATAGTTATGGTATGTATTTTATTTATTTGTAATTAATATTCAACTAGTAAGATGTTGTATTTATATATAAAATTTTTGGGCCACCTCATTTGGTATTAGAGAAATTTTTTTTATTCATTGAAATGAGTATGCGAATTTTTTTGTAAGAAGACTTATGAATTTCCTAACTATATTAGAACATAAAAATATATGGTAAATAAATGAGTGTGTTTATACTTGAATGTAAATCCATGTTTGGATACTGGAATGTGGATGTGGCTGCATCACAAAATATTCTAGGGGTAACAAATCATAATGGGGCATAGATTTGGTATTAACTCAATTTTAATCGGTGCATGATGAGTGGGCCTAATACTACACACCTAGAAAGACACTCCCAATGTATTTTCTTATGTTAATTCAAATTTTAATTTTGAACATGTATGATGGATTGGAATAGATAATGGACTTGTATGACCTATGTTAAACCTATGTTGTCATATATTGAAAAGAAGGTTTCATGATTTAGACATCCTATAAATTATTTTTCATGATTACGTAGTATTATCTATGATTATTATTTCTCAAAATATTAATTTTTGTTTTACATAATGGATGGAACATGAAGGAACGTTTTTAACAGTAAAATGAAATAGAGAATGAAGTGATTTTCCTCCTAAAAATGAAATTTTATCAGAGTCATAAAGAAAATTTTTTTTATTATGTTTACACAACATTATCAATATTTGACTATATTTATTTAAAAAAAACAAAATGGTGGTAAAAATGTTTTATAGTCCTTCATGATGCAATGTCTATCTTATTTTAGTGTGTTTACTAATCCACTAGTTTCAAAGTAATGAATTACTTCTATTAATAAAATATTTTCCATTATCCATTATTCTAAATGAGAAAATGATATTTTAGTTGTCTATCATTAAGAAGTAGATCCAGATAATTGGTGGACTCTTATCACCAACATGAGGAAATAATAATAAATTTAATCTATGGAGTGGTATTAGGTTATAAGGTTATTTTTTAATAAGTAATTTCCTTATGTTCTTTATATGGAAATGGGGAAGTAATTCCTTGAGCAAAAGAAGAAGGAAAATGAATTCATTAGTACCTATGAGGTAAATTTTACATGAATTTTCAGGAACACATATAGTATTATCATCCAACCAAAAAGCAAGATAGATTGATTCTTTACTGTCTTAAAACAAAGTCTCTAAAGAGTTTAATCTGTAAGGGTCTTTTTAGATATGAATAGATCATTAGATGTGATGTAAATATATAAATGTATAATGGAGTTACCCATAAATCTCATGGTTTTGATAAGAAAATAAATATATAATTCAAAGGAAATTATATCAATAAAAATCATGGAAGGAATAAGATAATATTTCAATTATTCTCTATGAATGGAAGGAAACATTGGGCAAATTTTTATAAGGTGGATAGTAAATGATTTGAGTACGGGGAATAAGTTTATCAAGAAATAATATTTTGAATATATGTGAAGAAGTTAGATATTTAATTGAATGGATAAAATTAACCAAATAATTCACCAACCATAATCTAGTGTTTAAAATGTGAGGAGCTATAAATCATGTTAACTGATGCCCAAATATGAGGGTTAATTATGATGATCATCATCAACAACCCTTTAATCCATTATTCAATGGAAAATATCATCCGATCATTATTGCCAATGTGGGGTATGATAAGAAAGTGGTTAAAGGTACACTAATAATCCACTATAGAACAACTAATATCTTGTTTTATTATATATATACCCACTATTTTATATCTGAAAAATTTGATAAGGGTGTCACAATACCACCACAAGGATTAGATGTTGAATTAGAAGTAAAAAAAACCTAATGATATGATGATCACATCCCAAGTTTATGATTATTCTTTGATTTATGTTTTTGAGAATGTGCTACCCATAAATCTTATTATTATCACCATAGTTGAATTAGATCTTATTTTGGGAATATTTTTGATTCACTTATATAAATCCCATGTCAATTTTTGGGGAAGGGAACTAAAATTTGATATTTTGAACAAATATATGATTATTCATTGGTTCCATGATAAATATGAAAATCCAATTGAAATTATATCTGTTGTATGGGTATTTATTATTATTGAAATGGGGTGTTTATCTTAAATGGTTAAGAAGAAACTCAACATAAAAGATATTCATATTATATAGGAGCTTTTTGATGACTTTCTAGTAGAGTTATCTAGTACTCCTACGAATTGGGAAATTTTGTTTTTAATAGAACTCATGGATGGTGTTAAACCTATTTAAAATAGTCCATATTGAATAGGCCTAACTGTGTTGCAAGAATTCAAGAAGCATATCCAGGAGAATCATGAAGAAGTATTCATTCATCCAGGTGTTTCACCATGGGGTACACCTATTTCTTTTTTTATAAAAAATATGGATTGGTTTGACTCAACATTAAGTATCAATAGTTTAACAAGAACACAATCAGGATTAATTATCATCTTCCTGATATTGATAATATTTTTAATCAATTATGTGGAGATAAATGTCTTTCAAATATTTATCTTTTATCTGCATACTATCAATTGTGATTCAAAAGTGAAGACATACCCAAGATATTATTCTATACGTGGTATGGACACTTTTAATATATAGTAAATCCATTTGGCCATACTAATGATCCTTTTATATTTATAGATTTATGAAATAGAGTCTTTAAAGATTACCTTGATCAGTTTTTGTATTATTTATAGAAAATATTCTTATATATTCCAAGGTAAATAAAAAACATTAAAATAACTTGAATATTTTGTTGACGACTATAACGAGTATGAATTTGTATGTAAAATTTACCAATTTTGAATTTTAGTTACATAATGTTTCATTTTTTTGTTATATAGTCTCAAGAATGGGTATATCAATGGATCCATCAATGATGGATACAATCAAACATATTACTAAACTAACTACTTTGACTGAGATTTTATTTTTCTTGGTTTGGATAGGTATTATCAATTATTTGTGGATAATTTCTCAATAATCTCTAATCCACTCACTATTTTTACTCAAAGGGTAGTTAAGTTCCTTTGGATAGATTCAAGTGAGGAAATTTTCAAGGATTTGAAAAGAAGGTTGGTCAGTACACTTATTCTACCAATACCCTATAATAGAGAAGGATTTGTGATCTATAGTGGTGCATCAAAGAAATTATTTGTATTATTACTCATTTTTAATGATATGGTGATATCTTATTCCTCACTCCAATTGAAGTTTCATGAGAAAAATTACAAAACTCGTGATATGTAGTCAGTTGTCGAAATTATTATATTAAAGATATGGTGGAATTATCTTTATTTGGAAAGGAATGACATATATACTGATGATAAATGTTGAAATTATATATTCTCACATAAAGAGTTTATTATGTTCCAAATACTATTTTATTGTTTTATTAAATATTATGAATGGTCCATACATTAACACCTTGGGAAAGAGAATAAGGAGGTCAATGATTTGAGTGAAAATGATCATGAAATATTATCTATTACGAGGATAAAAAAAGATCTAATATTTTTATATTTTCACAGGGTGGATATTAAAATATAGAAGGAATGAGAGAAATATTATCTTTCATAGATACATTTTTAATTATCCTTCCATTGGGAGATTAAATAGATGAAGATAAAATATGATAAGCTATAAAAGATGTGAAAAATATACATGAGTTTAATCATAATTATGATAGAATGGTAAGGTTCAATAATTGATTATGTGTCCCTTAAATACAATTGTTGATGAAAGATATATAATACAATTGTCATATCTCATCTTTATCTATTCATCCTAGAAGTATGAAGATGTATAGAGACAAGGAAGAGTATATTTGATGAGACTACTTGAAAATAGATATTGTAAAGTATGTATCTCAGTTATTGGTATGTCATACTGTTAAGGATAAGAGACATAATTCTAAGGGTATGTTACAACCATTACCTATACCAGAACAAAAATGAGGAAACATCACCATGGATTTCATCATTGGACTCTACAAAATGTTTAAAGGTCATAATGTTATAAGGGTTGTGTTATATTGAATTAAAAAGTAATCCCACTTTGTTTCAATAAAATAGGATTTATCTCTTGATCATATTCCATAATATTCATTATGAAATTCATAGGTTTCATATATTATCAACTTTTATTGTTTTTAGTAAATATTTTATGTTTATCATAAAATTTTGGTGCTGTAATAAATGATCGTTGGATATACAGTTTTATTTTATTACTACTTCACATCCTTGGAAATATGGTTAGTCTAAGAGGACCATTAAAACCCTAGAGTATATGTGGAGAACATAGTATTCTTATTATAAAATTAGTTTAGATCAACACCTTCCTCCTGTAAAATTATCATATAACTATAGCATTCACATTAGCATTCAAAAGGATCCCTATGAATCCCACTATAGAAGGAAGTGTCAAACTTCAATGTGTTGGGATGAATATGGAGATGTAAGTCTATTGGAAACTAAGATACCTATTAAAATATCTGAAAAAGTCAGATCTATTCTACAAAATATCAAGGTAGTTCGTAGTCGACTAAAAAGTAAAACAAAAAATCATCATCAAAATATTGAATTTAATGTAACTAAGAAAGTATTCCTATATATTTTACCATGTAATAAGGTAATGATATCCATAAATAAGATAAATTTGAGCCCTATTTATATTTTCCTCATTGAGATTTTTGATGGAGTAAGGATGTTTGTTTATTCCTTGTCACTCCCACCGAACCTCTCTAAATTTTATGATGTCTTCTATGTATATCTCCTAAGGAAGTACATACTAGATCCATCACATGTACTGATCTCAGTGTATTTACCACAAGATCATGATATTTCCAAGTAATAAAAAAAATAAAAATATTATATCTTAGAGCCGAAATTTGGATAAACAAGACTAAAACCCATGTTAAAGTTCTTTGGAGGGATACAAATTCAAAAAAGTTATATAGGAACCTGATAATGTGATGAAATAAAGATATAATCAATTGTTTTTATCAAAGTGATGTAATTTCAAGGGTAAAATTATTTTTAAGGGGGTTATAATATAACACCAATAGATTTTAATATTTATGTATTTTCATTGCAATAAATTCTAAGATTTTGATTACCTAATTCACACATGACCCTATGTTTAATCAAATTGTGATATATTACATTAACTAGTCAATGAATTTGTATGTATGAATAATAATAAATTTTTTATGAAATATATCTATAGACAGTTCCATATAAAAAATAATTTATTGATTCTTAGGAAATAATTAATCAATATTTAATAAATTATTATTATTCTTTAAAAATAAATTTTTATCCAAAATGGTTTTTTTACATTTCATGTGTTATAATTATAATTAATTTTTAAATCTTAAATATGTTTTATTTATAAAAATTAACATCGTTTTCAGACCACCATGTCAAAATTATCTTGTAGTACATTTTATTTATTTTTCTAAAAAAAGTTGATTTTAAGTGAATTATTAAAAATAACAATTTTTATAGAAAACTGGCATTTCTTTTGAATTATTTAAAAAATTATTTATTTATTTGAATGGGTTTCAAAATTTAATGAGCTCCTTTTTAATATGAATAATATAATTAATTTCATTGGGTAAATATTAATTTTTTAAGAGCTCAAAGGGTTCAGAGTAGGTTATCCCAAGCCCAAAAGAGGGTACTTGAGAGGTTATCTCAATCCCAAAAGAGGGTACACTAGAGGTTATCCAAATCCTGAATTTTGTACATAGGTAGTTATCCTAAGGATAACATGTGATTAATTTTATGGTGGGTTTCATTAACATTAGATTTATATATATTAAGATTATGATACACTTTATGCCACTCTTTTGTGATATGAACTTACCCCAATGTTATTTTCTCATGACTCGTGTTCTTTTATTATTTTATGATTCATTTATTATGAAAAACTAAGATTTATTACAGGCCTCATTTTTATAATATATGATATTCTAGGTATTTTTTTCAATGGTTAATCACATATTATCATACCCTTATGCTCATTTTATGCTCAAATGGTCATTAATATCTCATTTTTTACCATTACCAAGCATCTGAGATAACCCTTTATTATGATTATTCTTCCTTGGGATATAAATAATTAATTTATGTTTGATATGTATAGTAAGGGAGTTTTTTTTTGAATAAAGTAATTGCATATGTTTTATATCTTTTTTGTTATATTTGTTTTTATATCCATGTTTCTAACGATATAAAAAATCAATGGTTCTAGCATAGATCATAAGAATGTGTAATTAATATTATTATAATAATATGTAGTATTTATGTATGAAAATTTATATCACCTCAAAAACTTCTATAATTCAAATTTAACCATCTTATAGATCAAAATAAAACATACATATAACCTAGAGGGTGTTATAATGATCCCACCCCTGACACTATGTCTTTTCATCAATGTAGCCTTATATCTCAACACTATCTGAATTCATTTCCAATATTGTCTTGTGTGAAAAACTCCTATTACAATAATAGCTCAATCAATCATAGACCAATACTTTATAATACATTATCATTCCACCACTAACTAAATTTCATATAATCCCAAATTTTCAGATTGATTACCTGGTATACACCATTTTATATGAAAATCGACACCACTTGTATGAAAGAGTCAAATAAAGTCTAAAAATATAAAGGAGGGTCATGTATTACAGAACATACCAACATGGAAAACATGTAATTTTAGGGGACCAAAAAATATTCCCATGTACTAATTTTCAATCTAAATCAGGAAATGAAACGAAAAACAAGACATGTAGAATAAGATAATCGTAAAAGGGATAGGAAATAAAATTCATGTTTAAGGAGGAAGGAATCATGAATCCCACATGGTATTGATCCATGCTTCATATACCATATGTTCCAATAACACATAATTATCACCAAAATGAAATTATAGGGGGATAATAAGAATATGTAGTGGTTAAAAATGGGTTATTGATCTAAGGATATCAAGAGTTTATAGAAAAATTACTGGATTAATGGAAGATCAAAAGATGACGTTCAGGGAGACTTGTTATATCCAGAAGAAATTTTATATGATGAGGAGGGGATTTCATGGAGGAAATTTATGGGTTTAATGATAAATATTTTTTCATCTACTTCATTTTAGATTTTATTATTTCATGTTTAGGTTTTAATATAACTTATATAGTGGTTATTATTATTAAATTGAATTTTTAATCCTTAAAATATCTATTAGAATAAATTAAATGATTCAATATTTGAACATAATGCATATATCAATTATAGTGAATAAGTAATAGGTGATTGTATGTGATCTAATGAGAGTAGAGTTCTACACAACCATTGATAATTAATTCACTCACACTTCACAGTGAACTATGATTGGGAGCTGAAGTGATTATTATAACTTGTACAAGCACATGAGGAAGTTCATTTTAGCATTGTTAATAGTTCTACAGAGTGTGACACTCACACAAGTGTGATTTATTACTACATCAATAGGGGATTGAAAAACCATAACTGAGAACCCAGTCTAATGGGGTAGTGGAAACTTAAGCATCACATATTACATTTTATTCATTCTTATAAATTATTATTGAAACACAATATAAAGTGGAATAATAATATAGTTAGTAATTCATATGATTTTCTTAAAGTATAATTCATAGGGGAATGGTGGTGGTTTCTCATTTCATTAACATGCACAAAGGTGTCTTAGGGGATATTGGATAATTGGAAATTTACCTACAATTTAATTCTACTCCAGTGAGGTTTATCATATTGATTTTCAATTCTACATTAGGTGAACCTTAATCTAATAAAAATATTAATCACATTCCGTATTTAACATCACAAAACTTACTAATTTTTAGATTCTTGAAATCAAAACCACAGTTTACACAACCTTTTCCATGGGAGAATGACTTTGCACTCTCGGCTATTTTGTTATACCAAATAGGGGAGCTTGTTGTGTCATAATGAAACATTTTTACTAGACACTATTTATGATGTTATTGGGGATAGGTTAGTTTTATTTGGGTTTGGTGGGGAAATACAAAAAACTATATAAATTTTATAAAAAAATTAAAATATCAAAAATACATAAGAAGTAAAGTTTCTAGTTTCTTATTTCCCATGTCGATAGCTTTATTTCTTGTATCATGTTTAATATATCTCCACCTGAATTTTAATTCACTAATTATTTTTATTTTATCAGAAAAATGAATTATTGTTGGCAGTGTGATAGAAAGGAGGTTCCTTTGACATTTTTGGAAGATATGGACACCAATAATTGTATGGTAATTGGTTTGTGGAAAGGAAACCCTACCCTATAGAAGAATATCCTAATAAGGATTGGTCCAAAACATAATAATTTATTTGGAATAAAATCAAGGAAATAAAATAGCATAAAAAATAAGAGAAGCTTAAATTGAAGAAATATATGTCATCATTCAAACCAAAATCTAATATTAGATTACTTTAATGGTAAGATAATAACAAAATATCTAGGAGACTCAAGAATAGGTTTAGATTTTCAACCAATGGATAAAGGAGAAATAAGAAGAAGAAATTTGTGAATCTATTGTGTATATGTCCTCACTAGATGAGGGTGTCTAGTAAGTGTAGAAGGAGGAAGAATCTTGTCATGACCTATAATAATGGGTATCATGTCGCAACTCCCCAAGACCACCTTCAATAAGCTAATGGATGGAAACTAGAACTAAGTAGGCATATCACTGACATGGGAGGCCATATCCTAAGTACCTTCACATACACACACATCTCAAATCCTAAAAAATGCGGAATTTAAAGAAAAAACTAAACAAAAATACATCAATGAATTCATCTAAATCCCACAACCAGTGTATGAAACTAAGTAAAGGAAAGTAAATAGGTCCAAATATAATCCCATGGAAAAATATTGTAACACAAGTCCAACCTTAAATAAAATTAGGAATTCTATTAGAATACTAGAGGGACACACCTTGGTAGGATCATTCTCAATAAGGATCGTCTTGTCCTAGTTTGTCAAGGACTCTATCGAAAGGCTAATCATCTTCCCAAGACCCGACATGTCCAGGAAAAGCATGTTCATGGGTGAGTATAACAATACACAGTAGGACACCCCAAAACCACAAATAATACAATAATGTAAATACATTTAGTTCTACACAAGTATATGTCTACATCACATAAAACAAGCATATCAACATATAATCAATAAATACACATATTCTAAAGGTAATTCACAATCATAGTATACCATACTAGGATCTCAACTCAAAGATTACAAAAATCAATCATCTGGGATAACACAATCAAGAGTATGATAGCACCGATGATGCCTATTTGAGAGGTTTTTCTTGTCGGGTCTTGTTAATAGATGTATATGCCAAAGGTTTAAAGAGAATACGATACACAGATTAGGATCACTACTAAGGCCATGGGGTTATACCCCGAACTAAATCAGAGTTAACTCAATAAATAGAGGATTACAGTCCACATTGTGTTGGTCATGAAGATACTAGGAAATTCACCTAGGGAACAAAGATGAATAGAAGGTCTCACTTTGTGCCTTACAGAGAGATTACAATTAATATCTAAGAAGCCCTCATAAAGGGATAATTTTATTACGAGTAAGAGATGATACCATACTAACCCTCAAGGTAATGATAAATGGGAACACACCCTAATGAAAATTTTATAAGATATGGAGGAAAATGGATCTAAGACATGTATAATAATGCACATGGTGTATAATATGGGTCACATGCTCTGTCTATTGATCCCAGGTCCTGCCCATGTAACTAGCATGTGTCTCAAATGTTGTCTATGTAGATGTACAATGTGTGTAAGATACCAGTGAAGTCTACCCATGTTCTAGTACATGTTTCATCCCATGTACATGTTCCCATGTACTAATACATGTCTTATTCAGTGTACTTGGTCTAGGATGTGTCCGTGTGGGGGAGCACATGATGTGCTCCAACCCGTGTAATCTAATTTGATTCCATGTACCACCCAAGGTACAGTCCAAGCCACCGATGAGAGACCACACACCATCCAAATTTCAACTAATTCTATCATTGTACCACTTTCATCTCATTCCTATCGCATATCTACAATATCATATCATTCCACCAAGAAACAAATGTGAAACTATCGATTGGTTGAGATATGTCGTACCGTGGGTGAAGGGAATAATGTCCACGATGATTGAAGAATCGGGATAAGAAATCATAAGAACAAAAGAGGGAAATGAACCTAGATCGATGTTCATGCTGAACTTGACCTGCTTCCATTATAATGAAAATAAAAGTATCAATAATTTAATCTTATTGAAATTGTACCAAAAAATGATTAATCTAACCCATTCTGTAAGATGGCTTATTCGTGAATCATTGTATTCAAAGATTGATATTTTCATCTTAGAAAATTGTGTGTATGTGTTATTTAATATATGTAAAAAATTTATTCTGAGAACATCAAGGCTTGGAGTTTCACAACATTTTAGCACATAATCTCTAAAATAATCCATATAATATCAAAACATTATACATGGAAAATCTGAGTCATTACATTCTTCACACCTTGGGGATTTACATCCTAGAAAAGAAAAAATAGGGGATACTCCAAAATATGTTGGTATTGAGAAAGAATATAATCCTCTTACTCCCATGTGATCTCCAGTAGATTATTTTTCTACCACCAAGTACACACTAAAGGAATCACATGGCCGATCCACTTATGCTAATTCTCAATCTCTACTGTGTACTAAAAAAATATAGTTATGTCCTCAATGTCCATCTTGCTCCAGTCAATAACATGATATGGGTCATGCACACACCTCATCAATTATGAAATGTGGATTTCATCTTGTACTCATTCTAACTGCAGGGGTACAGCTAAGAGTTATGCTACCTCACCAACTCTACGTAGTATTTGTAAAAGGAAGATGAATCTCATAGATAGCATTCCACCCCAACCAAATATCCATAATCCATGTCGAGCTGAAACCTGTTGGAACTCATGGTCTCCTTTCTCAAACACCAAATGCCTTGATGTCCTGTTAGAATACTAAATTTGATATATCTCTGTAGTCTTCATCCACTCTTTGATTATTTTCACCTTCTCATTAGTTTCTCGCACCAACTATGGGCTCGTGAATGCTGACTCTCCAATTTAGTCTACTAAATCCATGACCTGAAGGTTCGTCTATACATGTCCTAGAATCATGTCATACTGATGATGTAATGGTAGATGTTATTATACACAAACTCAAACATAGTTATGTGATCTTTCTAACTACTTCCAACATTTAACATAAAATATCAAAACATGTCTATCAGAATCTGAATGTCCTGCTCAGTATGGCTGTTATTTTATGAGTGAAACATTATGATCAATCATAAATGAGTCCCAATACCTCATGAAATCCCTTCCACAAATGGGATGTAATGAGAGATTCATTGTCCTAAATGATTTTTTATGGAAATCTATAGATTAATACTATCTCCTTCATGTAGATGCATCCCAAGATCTCTATCGAACTTTGTTCACGTATATCTAAGAAGTGGTTTGACATGGTAAGTCAATCTATGATCGCCAAGATAGAATCATGTCCCCTAGATATACATGGTATTCCGTCCATGAAGTTTATGGATATCTCATCCAACTTATATTTGTTAGCCTTAAGTGGTTCATCCCAACCCATTGGAACTTGGTGCTCAGCCTTCACCAACTAACAAGTAAGGCACCAAGAGGAAAAATTCATGACTCCTTTATTCATATCTATCCACAAAAACATACAATAGAGGCCCCGTTACATAATTTTGACACTTAGATATACCACCAAAGGAGATGTATGAAACTCTCTAGCAACCTCTTCCCATAACAACACTGATATCAACAAACGTCGTCTGAAAAAAATAGGTGCTCCCCATCTTTATTAAATCCTTCTTGAGAATGTTAGGTATATAACTAAGTACATAGGGTCTCATAGTTGGTATCACATAGTTGTGCCTCCCTTACTCACTATAAGATAGGATGGGTAACCACCATCCACTGGAGGTAAGCGTCCCCGTCTCCATCCAATAAGGATAACTACAATAACTATAACTTCTCTGATTCCTAGTTCAAACATTGTGAACAAGATATCCTAATGAGATAATCTACTACCATGTTCCCCTACCCATGTGTATAGAAAATTTCAACCTCATAATCCTAGAGGAACAATATCCATCACCTCTATCTCGAGTTAATATCCTTCTGAGAGAAAATATACATGAGACTCTTGTTATTGGAGTAGACGGTAAAATTTTCACCCTTCAAGTAGTGTCACCAAATCTTTAGTGTTAAGAATACATCTATTGACTCAATATCATGGTTCATTTAGTTCTTCTCACGTGGCTTCAACTGGTGTAACCCATAAGAAATCATCTATTTCCTCTCATCATAAAACAAACAATCTTGGTTCTTCATGAATCACAAAACACTACGTACTCGACACACTCCTCTGGATATATCAATATGGGAGAACTCATCAAACTCTACCTCAACAACTGAAAATCTTGTTGGCACCTCTTTGTCCACATGAAAGGCTACCCCTTTTGAGTCAAATATTTGATGGGTGGTTATACTCTATAGAAATCAGGTATGGATATCTGGTAATATTCTATCAACCCATGGAATATTTACACCTCCATCAGACTCTTTAGAGGATCCCAAGCTAACACTACCTCAACCTTGGCTGGGTCTACTTCCACTCCATCTACTGAGATAACATGTCCCAAAATGTGGACTCCCTGAATTCAGAACTAGAACTTCATGTGATTTATATAAATATAGTTCTCTCATAGTACATCCAGAAATATCCTCAAGTGTCTCATGTTCTCCTCCTCAGACTCCAAGTTCAATTGGATTTCATCGGTGAAGACTACCATGATAATGTCTAAGAATTCTTGAAAGAACTGGTTCATGAGTCCCATGAACACTGCAGGGTTTTTCATCAGACCAAAGAGAATCACGAAGTACTCATAATGACCATCGAATCATCTTAATTTCTTCTTTGGTATATCCTCATCCCATACACCAAACTAGAGATATTCTGACTTGAGTTCAACCATCAAGAACCACCATTCCCCACTTAACTGGTAAAAGATGTCATTTATCCTCGTTGGTGGATAATTGTTCTTTATGGTCACCTGGTTCAAGCATCAGTAGTCCACACACAACCTCGATCCCATGTCTTCCTTATTGGAAAACAAAATAGGGGCATCCTATGGAAAAAAAACTGGGCCTAACAAAGCCCTTCCTATAAAAATCCTCTAACTACACCCTTAGCTAAATAATTTCTTTGGCAGACATCCGACGGGATGGTGAAAATATTATTTTCGTCCTAAGGTTTAGATCAATACATAATTCTATCACTCATTTGGTAGGTAAACCTAGAATGTTCTTAGGGAATACTTCCTTATAATCCACCACCACTATTAGAAACTGGGAACTCATAACATCCAATACATTAAAGGTTAGACTAGCCAACTAATGTGTAATTGGTTGCACCCTCCTAAGAACGAGTTCATCCCTTGTTTCCAAGGATTCCATTTCATTGAAAAACAAAAACCTTGTTCAATCACTATAAAAACACTTCATTATTATCCTAAAATAGTCAATATGGATGTCAAATGTAGATGACCAGCCCCTAATAATAATGACATCGTAAGGCATCGATGTTGATACCAATTGATTCCAATAGAAACTCTCACCTCCAAGGGAAAGGCCACTCTATTTTTACAACTATCTGATCACTAATTCCTCTCTAGTAGGGGTGTTCAAGCGTAAGGGTCGAGCCAAGGTATCCACTGTAACCTCTAATTCTCATATATGGTATATGGCTAAAATGTAATGACTAGAACCTATTTTTATCAGTACTGAGGCTAAGGTAGAAAAGACACAGATCGTACCTTGAATCATTATCTGAGCCTTTGGGTTGTAATCTTTGACTACCTACACCTATCCCTGCCCCCATCCCCTAGCTCCCTAATCCTAGCGTGGACCACCTGGGGGTGGTGGTGGTAACAAGATAATGTGTTGATCATGTCACACTACTCTCCTAAGTCTTCTTCCACATCTACCACCCTGCAAACATGTTTTCTCCAACCGCCTCCTCTGCCCCAGCGGCCTATCCATGATCTCTCTGTTAGTAGTATGGAAGGATAGAAAATTACTTGCATGATTTCCTCTTCCATCACATGTGTAGAACCTCCACTCTATGGGATGGTTAGACCCACCTTGGGATCCTTGTACCATAGATCCTTTTTCATGGGAACTTCTCTTGAAACCTCTCATATTTTCTGGTCCCTTAGAGTAATTTTTTCTTTCTGCTTCCATGGTCTCTTCTCCTTCTTTCCCAATACTAGGAACTACTATCTATATATTCTTATACAAGATAGTATTAACCACAAAATCACTCTCTATCATTCCATAATAAGTAGTAATTCAGAGAGATACAACATTGTTTTGGATGAATATATGCAGACCATTATTGGAGGTTCAAGACCTGTATAACTAGTCATGAACTATATGAATCGAGTATTTAGAAAGGTTTTTAAAACTCAATGAATACTTAGTTATTGTCATTCTACCCTACTGTAGCTGCAAAAGCTCATATATATGTACATTCCATAGCATAGATGGTGGTAACTCCTCTCTGAAAAAGATCTCAACTCTATCCATGAAAGAGTCACCTCGTCATAATATTGGGTCACCAAATCCCCCAATCTCCCTATTGAACCATGAAAAACGCTCACCGCCCAGACCACCATCAGATCTGCTAGTGTCTTGAACATATGAAAAAATCATGCCACTACCTTAATCCATTCCTTATCCACCTATGAGTCAGGATCACCTCGGAACATGAGGGGTCATTTCCACAGAAACTCATGAAGTGTACTCATCTTACACACCTCATTTTCTTGTACAATGGGTACCGTGTGATGTTCTATGGTTGGTGGTATAGCTGGAACACAACCTAGAGGTAACACCATAGGAACGTTTCCTCATATCAATGTCTCATTATTGAGGGTATCAACCTTATGATCCTTATGTTGTATAGTAGCTATCATACATTTTAGAGGAATCCTAAAATAAACAATATGTACCATAGGAAATGTGTATATCTAGAGACATAACTCAATAAGGAAATGGAAACCACAACCCTTTCTTATATGATTCATGTACTATTTTTTACCCTAAAAAGAGTGTTCTCATGTACCATTTTGAAATAAAAGTGATCATTGTCATGGTGTATGGATACATCAGCCCCCAGACCAACACTGGAGTCCCTAGACTGAAATCTGAACTCAAAAAACTTAACATTATTTCCCAAAACCAATCTCACAGACGGTATTACTAAAGTGAAACCAACCAACTCTGATAAAACTATGTAATTATCTTTCTTAAAGGGGCCCATGCAGAAACTCTCCACCCCTTCCTCCAACAGGTCAGAGGATAACAACTAGCACTGAGTAGGAATATCACTAACATGGGATGACTTAGCCTAAGTATATGTACACACACAAATCTCCATGCCTAAAAAATGATGAAATATAAAAACAACTGAACAAAAATGAATTAATAAATATAAATACCACAACAAGAGTACGATGGGATGTAAAATAGTGTAATTAGTGCCAAATAAAATCCCAAAACAAAATTATGGAACACAAGTACAGACATATATAAAACTATGACTACTGTTAGAATACCGCTGGGACACACCTCATTATGCTTGGTCTCACTATGCACCATTTGGTCTTGGTCTATCAAGGAATCTATCGATAGGAGGGTTGTCTGCATAAGACACAACATGTGTCTGAAAAACAAGTGTAGGTGTGAGTATAAAAATACACATTAGGACACCAAGAAACCATAAATCATAAAACAAATGAAATAAATTCAACTCTACACAGGTATATTTCTACATCACATATAATGAGAATATCTAGGTATACACAACAAAGACACATAGTCTAATGGTAAGTCACAAATTTAGTATACTTGTCTAGGATATCAGCTCAAAGATTCCACAATGTACTCATCTAGGAGAACACACTTCTATGTCTAATAGCACCAATGACGTTAGTCCAAGATGTGGTGGTCATTGAGTCTCATTATTAGAAGTACATGTTGAAGGTCTAAAGATAATATTATACATAGATTAAGATCACTTCCAAGGATATGGGGTGATATCAAAAACACATTCTTGATTAACATGCTAAGTAGTGGATCGGTACTTGTGTAGTGTTGGTCATGAAGATACTAAGAACTCCACCAAGGGTATGATGATGAATAGAGGATTTCACTCCATGCCTCACAAAAGGATTCCAATGACTCTATCCAAGAAGTGCTACCAAATTCATCATTTCCCAAAGTGGATGAGATGATACCATACTAACCCTCCGGAAAAAGGATAAGGGTGAGTTCACCCTAAAGAAATGTTTCCAAGATACAGGGGGAAAGGGATCAAAGATATGTATATTAAAGTACATGATGTGTAGTAGATGTCACACACCATTTCCCATGACCCCTGATCCTACCCATGTAATGAGCCCATGTATCAAGAAATTTCCATATAAAATTTCATGGAATGTAGGTTGTTCATGTAGTCCACCTTTGTGTCGATACATGACTTCATCTCCTTAACATGTTCCCATGTACTAGTAATTGACGTAGCCCATGTACATGGTTCTGGTCATGTCTGTGTGGGGGAGTACACTACATGCTTCAACTCGTGTATTCCAACATGTGTCTGTGTACCACTTGAGGTACTTGTTGATTAACCGGGGAGAGACTACATGTCATGTGATAAGGGTCTCATGTCGTGTGATACTTAAATCTTACTAGAAACCCCAGCTACCACAAAGGGCCCCCCACATTTTGTGTAGATCTGGATTATAATATATGTAACAAATAAATTTACAAAAACCCAGATCATTGATCTGGTCACCTTCTTCATTGTTTAAGACTCAAATATAGAAATTACGTGCTGAAAAAATCAATCTCGTACAATATTTTCAATCAACAAACATCATGTTTAAGCCATAAAATATGGTAAAAAATAGAACTATCTATCATTATTTATTTCACAATGAAGAATGCCAAAGAAACTAAAACTGGGTGTAAAAATCCATACGAATCACTGCTAATTTTGTTGTTGCACCATCGCCATCATGCTAATCCCAGATCTACAAAATCTAATCTTCATTCCAAGATACTTTGGAATTATTGATTAATCGGGATATATTGGACAATGGGACAAATAAAGAACTCCCAAAATGATCGAAGAATATGGGGGATCCCAAGAACAAAATAGAGGAATGAACCTTGATCAATGTTCATTTCGATATTGTTTTAGTGTCATTAGGAATAAAATTAAAGAATCAACAATTTAATCATGAAGAGATTCTCCAAAAACCTTATTAATATCACCAAACTCAATAGATGATCGATCTGTGAACAAAAAAAGTCATTGATTGATTCATATTAATTGTAAAAATTAAGAATGAAAAAAAGAATCCAAATAAAAAAAATCCCACCTTGATTCGGATTGATCCATGATGAAGAAAAGGTATGTTCCATGATCATTAGAGTGATCCATTGAATCTATTGTCTGTCAATCGTCGATCCACGATTTGGTCATCACTCTTCTAAAAGAAATCCTATGAATCTCCCTACAGTGACTCTCCAACGTTTCAAGGGTTATATGGAAAACCCTTGAATTTATCCATATTAGTCTATTTAATGATAGAACAATCATTGCATAAATAATTTTACATGAAATAATTTTATTTAATTATTATATTCATTTCAAACATGTGATGAATTTTCTACAAATGACCCACGCTAATCAAGGAAAAGTTGTCCTTATGGTAAAACCCACATTTTGAACCAGACGGTTCCCTCAAATGTCTTATTCGGGCACCAATATAGGAGTAATTTCACCTTTTTAGAGATACTATGTTTGATATTTAATATATTTTAAACATTAATTCTTGGAAAACCATGCCTCAGAATAGCACACCCTTTCACCTCCTAGTCATTAAAATAATCCATACAATATCCAAAAATAATACATGGGAAATTAGAGTCATTAAAAATTCACATTAGAAGTTTCTATAAGCTCTGAATAATAACAAGAACCTGATAATACAATCTGTACTCAAATAACACCCTCAAAGTACTTAATCCATGTATCAACTATATATGTAAGTAGTCCAAAAATATTTTACTTTATCTAGAAAATGATAACTTCAAGGGATTTTAGTTGTATATATAATTTAGGATTCATCCATGGATCCTCTAAGGGAAAAAGTAGTTGTTATCCCCGTGATGATCATAGGAAAAAATGATCAATTTGAATATGCTGGTTTGTGAAAGACACGTTTTAGATAATATGTTATGAATAATGGAAGGAGACATTTTGGTAGTCAAATTTCTAATGCTCGGATGGAGATGGTGGAGGATAATCTACAATATATAGATGTTTGGAATCTAGAAGACCAGATAATGATACTCATAAGTAGCCAATTTAGTTTCACCCCTCCGTAACACTAAATTTACAATGTAGAGAAACATAGGAATTTTGTAAGAGTGTATTTGAAAGATATGTAAGGTTCTTCCCCAAGAAGTTTTTTAGTAATGGTAATATGTAAGGATATTTAAGATGATATATAAGGTTGAACTCAGGGAGCATCTAGAAGCCTTCACCGTTAACTAGAAGGGAATTTAAGGAGGTTTATGTCTTTGACTGAGCAAAGGGATACCCATTAAGATGGGAATTGGGTGGAAACACTCTTAATGAAGATAAGAATAAATCATTACTGGTTGCATCTGTTGGACATTGTTTTATTTAGCAGGGTGAAAAAACTTGTTTGAGATAACTATTTTTTACTATAATCATCTTCAACGTACTTAATAAAATAGAATGTATTGTTCACACCATGGACCAGGATTAATATCTAAACCACTAGAAAACTTATGTTACTATTTTGCACTAATTTATTTCAATAATTTTCTTAAAGTTGTTCGATTCAAGGTTTTGTTTTAGAGTGTGTATTGAGATATAGTGTATTAGGTGTGGTTTTATTATATGTATTGCTGCATAGATAATGTGTATTCGTTTTTTTAAATTGTTTTCTACCTTTTATGTTTTTAATGCATAACTTCTTGGTCTTAAAAAACTTAATTAGACCCAATAAATGGTGTCATGGATTCAGTTGTGGAACATTAGATAACCATAACCTAGAGAATGTGTTTTAGATCATGGTTTATTAGAATCATTATGACATATTCATTGTAAGATAATTGTGGTAAGAAATTATAAATCACTCTTACATGTTTAAGAATTTAGTTAGAGTTCACTAACCCTTGAATTAATTATAAAACTCTGAGATTATAATATGTTTTTTACCTTAAATAATTATTGTGTTGAATAACATTTATAATACACAACATCAAACCAAAATGAATCGTGATATATTTTATAATGAAATACAACCATTAATATGTTAGTTGAATGAAATTTTAAAAATATGTAAGAAGATTATAAGAAATGTAAAACAAAAGGTAAAAAAAAGATAGTAAAACTGCCTAATTTTATATATTATTATTATTATAAATAATAATTTTGAGGTGTTATAATAATAATAAATTTTAAAATTTTCATTCATAAAAATTGTTATTTATTTTGATGTTATTATAATCATTTAGTGTTAAAAAAGAATATTTTTTAAGAACAATTTTTTATATAGTATTTCTTGTATCCCATTAAATTAATTTGACCACTTTTATAGGATTTTCATAATAACATATTTAAATACAAAAACTAATAGAAAACACTAATTTAATTAGTAATTTCTATGTAATAACATTAAAAACACTTAATGTTGAAAAATAAATTTTCAACAAAAACTTTTTATAAAATTATCTATTATGTTTTCATTAAATGTTAAATTCCAAAAATCTATAATTTTAATTTCATAAAATAATTTAATTTTTTTATTTAGCATTTCAAATTATCTTAGGGTTAATTTTTTGGATTTTTCGTAAAACATTATTTTCATTAAATAGTGAAAATAGTGTTCTTGTAGTTAAATTGAAATTAAATTTTATCAATTTTAAAAATTGAATAATGTAAAACAAATATCAAATTTGAAAACAACATGTCTAAATTATGTAATAAGATTATTTTCATTTTTGGTTATCAAATTAACTTACCAAGGTAAAATTTAGTCACCATGGTAATGGTTAAAATGAAGTAAAAATATTTAATCTTGAGGTAAAGCATCAAAATATCATTAAAATATTGGGAGTTTATTATTTATTGTTTATAATGTTTTTTGAATATTACAATTCCTCAAAAAAGTTATTTATTTCATGTTATTCATAATGTATGGATATCTGTTTTCAATTTTTGTTTTACTATATTAGTTTTCAATTTATATTTTGCTTTTGTTATTAGAATATATTGAATATACCATTGTGGGTTTCTTCGAAGTTACTCCATGGATGTTTTTAGTGTGACCGTATGTTATTTTATTTTGAGTGATAGAATGGGTTATTCTTTAAGTGATTGCATGAGTTAACCTTTCAAGCTACCAAAAATGTTTTTTTTTCCCAACCTATGACATGATATGTCAAGAAACCAAAAGAAAGTGATTTCATGATATGTCAAGAGACCAAAAGTAAGTGACCACGTGATGGGAACTTAAGTGATTTTGCATTAAAATTCTTCACACGATTAGTATATAGACTGTATGTTATATCAACTGACCACACATTATATCAGTTAACTACACATCATATGAACTGACTTCATGCTTTAATGGAATGGTAATTTATCAAAATACAATCCATATATCTTATAGTCACTCGGTACTTATGGTCATTTCGATACATTATTTATTTTTCTAAAATCATAAATTTTGAGAGTTCTTTATTTTTCATTTTGTTTTTGATAATATAATTCACTCATTTCTTAAATTAGTTGTTTTAAGTAATTTATTGATTTCTAAAATACATAAATATTATATAGAAATTGTGAGATTAATTTTTTAATTTATTTTACATTTATTTAAATGGTGTTTAATTTATTATTTATTTTCATATATGCATACCCCATATATTTTGATCATTTAAATTTCTATATTTTGAGTTGATTTCGTTATTTTATTCATTTATAAATTAATATTTATTGACATTTTACTTATTTAAACTAAATTTGTAGTATTTAATGTTGTAAAATAAATATTTAATAATTATACACAACATAAAATTGGAATGTTTTTTGAAATTTAAATTTAATAGTTATATTTTCATACAATATTTATAGAATAGTTTTGACTTATTATTATGGATAATATTTGAATTATTTAATAATTAATTCAAAATTTTTTGCATTAGCCTTATAGTTTAGAGTTGAAATTATTTTTTTACCATTATTCTACAAGGAATCTTATCTCTATCTTTGATAAATATGATATTTGAATTTAAATTTCATTACACAGTTCGAGATTAGATGTTTTGTTTTATAGCTCCTCTTTAAAGGGTTTGGAAAATATTAAATGTACTCTGGTCATGAGAACATGATATTTTGATAATAAAAAGGGATTTACTTTGAACATTGAAGTGTTTTACAAAATAAGTCCTATGTGAATATCTTCACACCTACTGGATAACATTTTCAGGTGTTGAATGATATCTTTGATGACATATACTACTGTCTTGAAAATTCATCCTGATAGATTACTCAATAACTAGTACTTGTTCTTCGTTATTTTATATTATAATTCATCGTACTCTCTGGTGTATGTAGCAGTACTTCCCATTTATGACACATGCTCTCACAATATATTTATGATTTTACATTCGAAATATTTTTTTTATTTTATAAATTTGTGAATCATGGATTCTAATGTCCGGAATATTTGGGTTGTGACACCTATAGTCTAAAGATTGTGTTGTAATTGGGTTTTGACTCCCTATATAAAATCTAGAGTCTCAATGTGGTTATCCCTCCACTTTTAAGAAAAGGATTTTGTATCAGGTTATGAATTCCCTTTAAAAATCAGTATAATGAATAACATATCTCTCATAGAGTATAGTGTTATAAGAGTTGAAGAGTTCCAATTTTGACATAACTCTTGTAAAAATTCTTTATTTACTATCATTTTATTTGTTTTATAAAATTAATTCTTCTAATTAACATTGATAATAATTTTATCTTGTTAAAATTATTAATTTGGTCTATTTAGTGCCCTCTAGACCATATTCCATCACCATTTCAGACCTAACAATTGTTATCATATAGTTAACCTATTAAGATTTAATAGTCTAAATCTATTGTATTTTTATATATCAAACATTTGTATCAGAGGTTTAACTTGTTTAAGGATATAATGAATATAGTGGAATTTATTTTTTAAAATCTTATCGGGAAAACCCTTTCTTAGACATCACAGTCTAAGGGAAAGATATTTATGATTGAAGGAATGAATTTAAATGATGCATAGATTCTTTATAAGTCAACTAACATTGAAAACAATGATTATAGTTACTGGTAATCAATAATAGAGGCATACCTCAACTAGTTAATCATAGGACACATGAAAATATTGGAAAACCCATTGGAACTACTAGAAGATTACTCGTATATTCTTATGGGAAATGATACTGCTAAATAAGTTTTGAATTATAAAGTTAAAATATGTAATATATTTCTATTATTATAAGTTTATTTAGTCATGTTTTCTAATGTAAAAATTGAATAATATATAGAATATTTTATAAGTTACTCACCTTGGATTAGAAAAATTCATTTGAACGAAACTCAGAATGATTTGAGATGAGCACCAAGACTTCTAAATTGGTAAAGATAAAAGTGTAAACTAGATTTTCCACCAATTCACAAGAATTTTTAATTGAATGAATTACCTTGGATAAACATTATAGAATATAATAATTATTGAATGAATCCTATAAGAACTACCAAATAAATGGAATTCAAATAATTTCACCATTGATGAAATAAACGAATTCAAAGAGTACACTTCTGATGTATTGATTGGATCACTACTTTATTATAAACTAGAATGGAATAATATTGCTAAAGATGATAGTTAATAGATAAAATTAATATCATTTAAATCTATAAATGTTGTTTTACCAACTCATCTAAATATAAATATATGGATTGGGAAAAATAATATATGTCTCAAATTATGGATGGAGTCTATAAAAGAATGAAAATGAAACGATTCATGAACTGATATATAAGAAACCATCAATGGAAAAATCATTTGAAATAAGAATGGTAATATTAATTTTCATACTTTTGATGTTAATTTATTTAGTTAAAAAATAAATTTAATATCAATCCTAACTTCCCAAAAATAAATAATAATGAAAAATACGTAATGAAATAGAAAAAGGTATTCACAACTAGTGTAAGTTGTACTGAATAGTCAAATTCTACTGAAGAATATAGATTTGAAAAAAAATATGCTATCTTATGACTCAATGATTCTCTGGATGAGGAAGTGATTCTAGATTCTTTTTTGGATGTTCTGATTATAATTATGATTCTTGAAATATGAATGTTTCAGTGTTAAATTTTTAAATTTCGTGGTTGAGAAAATATATATTTAAAACTGTTGATTTATATAATAATCCAAAAGAAAATAATCAGAAACTTGTTTATGAAAATAATCTGTTTTACCAGATAATGTAAAAGTACAGAATAATAATTATTCTTCTCATTATTAATTTTTTTGATGATTTTAAATCTTCTTAGTATATGAATGAAAAACTGAAAATGATGTTGGAAGTCATTAAAAAAGTTTTGCTGATTTTTTTCAAGGTCATGAAAAGTATCATAAAATTATGTTTTTAATAAAATGAAATAAAATAAATTTATTGGATATGAAAGGAGATTTCTTCTAATGTATAAAAATCATTATTTGAAACGTAAAAATGGTTGTAACTCTACTGTTATATGTTTTCAATGTGGTATGGAATGATGCTATAAACATGATTTATCTCTTAGATTTAAATTATCTTTGGGATTTAATGGGATACAATTTATAAATATTTTTTATCTATAGAACCTTAAAATACATTTTAAAATTTTATGTTGGTGCCTAAATTTTTTTGACTGATCAGATTGGACCCAAATTAGCCTGGGTACCAAAATTTTCAAATAACAATTTTTGTCAAAAAAATGTCTTGGATTTATCAAGGATGACAAATGTTATATGGAGAGTTGATTCTGTTAGAATATAATTAAAGACCCATCAAATTTTAATACTTAAAATAAATGTGATGGTGGCACTATTACATTTGTAGATATTTATAAAGGCAAAATGAATGATTTTGGTAAATTTGGTATTTCCAAATCGACATTTATTACTATAATTATATATTTTGAAAGTTTAAAAATTAATTTAAATAATTTTTTTTCAATTATGTGATGACGGTATGGTAGTAAAATTTATAAATGGTAATATTGTAGTATATAAATATGATTATTTATTATTTTATTCAAATTTAATTGAAAATATTTAAATTATTGATTTTCTGAACTAACCATTCAACATGTTATTTGTTTTATTTTTTTGAAGAGTGTTATAATTATTTTTCATCAATGATTAGGTCATGTTATCTTAAAAATATTACATAATATCTCTAAACATGATAATATTCTTTAGTTATAAACCATGAAGAAAGAACTAATACATTTTTATAACAAGTGCATGAAAGGGAAACAATGCAAAGTTTTATTTAAATCTATCAATTAGATAATTTATAATAAACATCTATAGTTGGAACATATTGATATATTTAGTCATAATCAGATTTATAAACTTATAATGAAAAAATATACTTAGCTATTGTTGTTTATTATAATATATTTACATTGGTGTATTTTCTAACACACAAAAAAATATACATTATCATGATTTATTTGTTTTTAAACTTATTTAAAAATGAAAAATGTATTATTATTATTTCAATTTGTAATGATAAAAGATGAAAATTTTATAATTTATATTTTTTAGGTTTTATTGAAAGAAATATTAATTGAAATAATATATTTTCTCCTAAAATACCTCAAAAATGGTGTTTTAGAATAGAAAAATATAACTTTTATTAAAATGGAAAAACTATATTAAGTGAAAATAAGTTTCCTAGATATTTTTTAGTTGAATATAATTTTATTATATATATAATTTAAAATGGAATTATTATTAGAAATTTGTTGAATAAAATAGCTTATGAATTTTTAAAAGGTAAAATATATAAATTTTTTTATTTTATAGTGATTTTATGAAATGTTTTTTTAATTTTAAGGATAACTTTCATAAATTTTATGATAATTTGGATTAAGGTATTTTTCTTGGTTATTATAATAATATCAAGGTTTATAGATTTTATAATAAAAAACTAAGGTTATTCTTGAATGCTATCAAGTTATGTTTTATGAAAATAATGTGAAACTTATTTATAATTTGGATATTTTTATTATTAGCCTATAGATATTAATGTCAATGAAGAAAAACCTAACAATAAGTATAAATCAATTAAAGGTATGCTAATTCATTCTAGACATAATACTATTTATTTTAATGTCCATATAGATCATCTTGATGACAATGTTATTATTAAACCCCATTTAGATAAACAAGTTATTATACCTAATAGGATTATTACAAAATACAATGGTTCAATCCGGACATGTTGATAATAATAAAGCTATACCTATTTCTCAAGGTTAATTTCAAGATGAATATATTGACTATTTTGATTATTTTCACCTGTTACTATAATTTAATCTATTGTAATTTTGTAATCTTTTTATACTTTTCAATTTTTTATGTTATTTCAAGTGGATATGAAATGTGTGTTTCTAACTGGTTTTATTTATGAAGTTTCTTATGTTTCTAAAACCCTAGTTTTTAAAATGATATATTTTATAATCATGTTTCTAAGTTATCAAAAATATTTATATGATATTAAGAAATCACATCATGCTTCATATAATAAATTTACTGGGGTTTTGTTGAAACAATATTTTTACCAACATAAATTTTATCATACTTTATGTATTCATATTATTTCAAATAATATTTTAATTATTTATATTTATATTGATTATATTATTATTGGATATTTAAATGATTTTATTTACAATGATTTTTAAAATTTAATGGAAATTAAGATTAATATGTGACTTATGGGATAATTGAAATTCATTATATGGAAGAATTTTTTTTAGAAAAATGATTGGATGTTTTTTCATCAATCTAAATATGCTAAATATATGATCAAATGTATTGGACTTTATTCTTGAAAATATTTTAAAATTATTAAAACTATTATTGGTAAATTATATTTTGATTATTTTGGAAAGTATATTGATTATAAATTATTTTTAGGCATGATTGGATGTTTGATGTGTTTAAATACTTAAAGAACTGATATAATGTTTCGTATTTTTTATGAAAAAGTTCCCAATCATATCTTAAGAAATCTCATATAAAGACTTTAAAACATCTTATAAGAGATTTTAAAAGATATGTTAATGATATATTATTTAATTCTAGAAAAAATTAATTAATTAGTTTACCTAACTCTAATTTTGGTGGATTTAAACTTGATAGAAAAATAACTTCCATTACGTGTCACTTTTTTAGTAATAATATATTTTGATGGAGTTAAATATAATACAACTCAGTTACTTTCACAACTATTAAAACTAATTATTTTTTTATTACATTTTCTTTATCTGAAAATTTATAGAATCATAAATTGTTATAACGACCCATAATTTACATACATTGTTAATACTTCAAAATTGAAGCACACTTATTACAACATATGACAAAACCACAAAGGACCGTATAGGTATAGTGTCTTTAGAAATTGGGAAACATAAACAACTGGTTTATAAATCTTATACAGTGTCTCCCATTTATTTCATCATATCTAGGGTCCCTTTTAGCATATTCTACTTAATATCCATCTTCCTGACCTGGGGAAAAGAAAACATAAAAGGGTGAGCTCAAATGCTCAGCAAGGGGAAATAAAGGAAATAAAAATCGTATCATATCTTTTTGAAAATCATAACCTGCAAAAGAGATCATAATATCTTAACATGGAACAAATCATAGAAGTGAAAATGAGATCCCCATAATCATAACATAAAACTTGAAACTTTGTGTCATGCACACATAATCATGGAAAATCATTTCTTGTTAGTCATGACTCATTTCCAAGACTATCTTAGTGGACAAAGTCCCTTTCTGAACCGAGTTCACTCCTCGTTTCAGTCCTGTATCACTGAACCGAAATAACCTTCCGTTCCATCCATGTCTATCTCATGAGATATAAAATCTTTACCCAATGCATTGGAGGGAGATATAGGTCCCACCCATCTTATAATGAATCCTTTCTTATGTGTCCCACATAATCATAAATAATACATCATTGCATAACCCATGTAATACAAATTGGAATCTTAAACATCATGACATCATAAAACAATTCATACAAGATAAAGGAATTCATAAAAATAATTCAATCACAACATGATCAAATCAATGTAATAATAGGGATAAAAACAGAACCCTTTATTATCTTAGATGGAAAATAATTTTGATAAAACACTTGAACTCCATTCTTGAGGAAAATATCCTTTCTTCTTCAAAAAAAACATTTTTCCTTTCATAACATGTCATACGACATTAAAATAAAAGAAGTTGATTAAAAATAAACTTGAAAACATGTAAAGGAATCTTCTTGGAAATAATGTTTTAAAAATCCATACATGTCGTATAAGTTAAAAAAAACATTCTTCGTACCTTTGTCAGAAAAGTCAAAAAGTACCTCGTACGAAAAAAATGACAAAATATTCCTTTCATATTCTTTACTAAAAACTCACTGAAGGGTAAAATTGGATTTAAACTATTGTAAGTGGATGGAAACAATATTACATATTGAGGGAACATGGATGTGGGTGATAAAATACACCCCAGTAAATACTTACGAATAAACAATCTCGGATAAAAATGAGATTGTGGTATTTTCCCTTACCTTAGGTCCGATTTTCTTTGTACGTGTCCGAAGCTCCTGTATAATGGTTTAAATAATGTTATTGACTTATTCCAGAATCATACATATTGATATGATATCATATATGGTCATATTCTTAGTAATATTTCATTGTTACTTGTTACTCGGGTCTTTATTGTCTGTTGTTCTTATGCGTGTTTTGCCGAATAAATTCTTATTCTTCTTTTAAGGTTATAGATAACTTATATCCAAAATGGTATTAGTGTAACATATATCATATTTATTCATTCAATTCATTTATATAATTACTATGTAATGATGATCATGTAGAACGAGTCGCATCACATCGTGGAGACGGTATTCCGTACGTACGCACGAGTGATGATATCGTTCCTATGATCGTGAAATTGTATTGGAGTGTATATATATTATTTCAGTATCAATATTAATTTATAATAATTATAAATAGTTACTCATTACACCATTATACCCATCCTTGTAAGGTGGTGGTGGAAAATAGATTACACCACGGCGTGGAGACGGTATTCCGTACGTACGCACGCGCGGTGATTTCATTTTTCCGTATGATGGATAGAAGGTGAATTAGGGTTGTTTCATATTTATAATAACATATCAGTATGTAAGTAATACTTATGTTATTACTTTATCATGAAACAACTAAAGGAGAAGAAGTTGAAGAAGAAATAAATTGAAAAGATCGGTAACGGATATTACCTCTTCTTTGGAACGCCTCTTTGAATCCTCCGCTTAGGGAACTAAGATTGGTCTTTGAAGAAGACCAGGACCTCTAGGATTATTCTAGGGAAGTGGATAGGAGAAAATTGCAGGGTTTGGCCGAGCTTGAGTGCTCAAATTGGTGTGAGGAGGAGGGGGAGGAGATGCCCTTTTATAAGGGAGGAGAGGGGCACCTTAGGAATATCTCAAAATATTATTTTATATTAAAGTCAAAATCGGTTTATAATGGTTCCAAAGGGTCTTATTTCGAAGCTAAAGTGGGGAAGGGTCTAAATCCTATCAACCAATAGGATTTAGACTAGTTTAGGGTATTATTTTAACCTTATCAATTAGATTTAACTCTAAGTTAAATAATTTAACTTTTACCATGTCTTTTTGTTTTCTTTCACTATATGGTTAATACACTTACTATAACATGCCAAACGAACCCCAAATTGTTTATTATTAATATATATATTTTTATCTAAGTCATTTGGCCGAACCTTATATTTTTAGGAATAAAATAACAATTAATAATATAATATTTGATTTAAAAACTATTTTGTGTCAATTTTGACACTATTTGATATATGATTTTTGTGAAAGTCATAAAAGAATTATATGTTCAAACCAAGTTGATTAAATCAACATTAATATATCATAGTAACCTAGAAAATTAGTGGAATTCATAAAAAGTCTCAAATTACATTTATTTTGGTTTTTATAACATCAATTATGTCAATATTTCATTAATAAGATAATTACTGCATCATCATTGTGTCATAAATAAATTAAATTATTTAATGTCTAAAAATTACAAATAAAATATCATTATGTAGGAAATATTTTTATCTTTCTAATGAATATTTATAGTCTAATTTATCTTATGTATAACCACATATTAAAAATGATTTACTTATTAAACTTTGATTTTAACTATTTTAACCCTTCTTTAAATAAATTAATAATAAATGTCCTAATCTAATACAAGTGGGCCTAAATGGTCATATTTTTATTCCTAAGTTTGTTTTTGGTCGAATTACACTTATCCAATAGAATTAGGACATGTGTTAGGGTAATAGTAATATCATATTTACCCTTAGTTACCCTATTTACTATTAACCGCGGTAAAAAAAAGTAAAAAGTTATTATTCACCAAAAAATTATTTTTATCTCATTGAACCACATTTTACTTACTGATATCAACCGTGTCTGTCGGAATTTCGAAATTCCATTCACATAAGCAGTAAAATTAAGTTTTATGCAAAATTCAGTTTTTAACCTACCACTTAGTGGTTTCACTATTCATCAAAAATTGAAAGTTTTCAGAAAAATACCAAAATTTCACCCTAGGCTAATTTCGGTATTCTGAATCCAAAAATGAAGTCCATTTTAAAAAATAAAATTTATAAAATTTCAAAAAGTGGTTATTAATATTCATAACGGCTAGTTTTAATAATATTTTAATAGCATATCGTTGTTTAGTGAAACTCGGTATTGCGTACGACGCAAGCTATCGAGGAAGGTCGTGATTGCGTGTAAAGTAAGCCAAGCTAGTATGTAGTGAAAGATTCCTTTGATGATATATAATAAAAACAAAATATTACTCATAAAAATCTCGGGTGTTACATTCTACCCCCCTTAAAAATAATTTCGCCCTCGAAATTCGTCACTTTGTAACAAACAGATGAGGATACTTCTCCCTCATCATATCCTCAAGCTCCCATGTAGCTTCTTCAAGTTGGTGGTTACTCCATAAAACTTTCACCAAGCGAGTGGTCTTGTTTCGTAGGACTTTTTCGCTACGATCCAGAATCTCTATCGGCTGTTCTTCATAAGAATGATCTTGCTCCAGCGGTACAACTTCTGAGCTAAGTACATGTGAAGGATCAGGTATGTACTTTCTCAGGAGAGATTCGTGGAACACATCGTGAACTTGAGAGAGATTCGGTGGAAGCGCCAATCGGTAAGCTACCTTCCCAACACGATCCAGTATTTCGAAAGGAGGGATATATCTAGGGCTCAACTTCCCCTTCTTTCCAAATCTCATAACCCTCTTCCAGGGAGATATTCGTAAGAACACTTTAGCACCCACTTCAAACTCTAGGTCTTTTATTCGGTTGTCGGCATAACTTTTCTGTCGACTCTGAGCTGCTCTTATGTGTTGTTGAATAGATCTGACCTTTTCTGCCATTTCATCAACGAGATCAGGTCCTAATAGCTTTCTTTCCCCAACTTCATCCCAGCAAATTGGAGTCCTACATTTCTTTCCATAGAGAGCTTCATAAGGAGCCATCTGAATACTGGAGTGAAAGTTATTATTATAAGAAAATTCCACCAAAGGTAGGTGTTGATCCCAACCTCCTTTGAAATCCATAGAGCAAGATCTCAACATATCTTCTAGGGTTTGAATTGTTCTCTCAGACTGACCGTCTGTCTGGGGATGATAAGCAGTGCTGAAACTCAACTCTGTATCCAGAGTATGCTGAAGAATTCGCCAGAACTTCGAGGTAAATCTCGGATCCCGATCAGATATAATAGAAAGTGGTACTCCATGCAATCTTACCACTTCCTTTACATATATCCTGGCAAGCTGATCTAGAGAAAAATTCTCTCTAATAGCAATGAAGTGTGCAGACTTTGTAAGACGATCAACTATGACCCAAATAGCATTATTGCCTTTGGATGTTTTAGGAAGTCCTGTGACAAAGTCCATAGTGATGTTTTCCCATTTCCATTCGGGTATGGGTAATGGTTGTAACATCCCCTTAGACTTCTGTCTCTCAGCTTTAACTTGTTGACAAACCAAGCATCGAGAGACATATTCAGCAACATCTCTTTTCATGCCATCCCACCAGAAGTACTCTTTCATGTCCCTATACATCTTCGTGCTTCCAGGATGAATAGAAAATGATGAACTATGAGCCTCATCCAACAGCTCCTTCTTTAATTCGGGGATGGGAGGAACACAAACCTGATTCCTGAACTTTATTATCCCATCACAATCAAGGTTGAATTCAGGAACATTTCTCACCTTCTTTTGTAACTCGACATCTTCTTTCTGTGCCTCTTTAATCTTCACATGTATAGATGGTTGAACATTCATTTGATAAAGATAAGATTTTTCCCCTTCCATTATAATTCCAAGATCCATCCTTTGTAAATCCATAAATATTGGATCATTTGTGATCCTCGTCATGGATAAACTAGCATGGTCTTGTCGACTTAATGCATCTACCACCTTGTTTGCTTTCCAAGGGTGGTAATAGATTGAGCAGTCATAATCCTTAATCAGCTCTAACCATCTTATTTGACGCATATTCAACTACTTTTGTGTGAAAATATATTTTAAACTTTTATGATCAGTATAAATATCACACCTTTCACCATAAAGGTAATTCCTCCAAATCTTTAATGCAAAGATTACCGCAGCTAACTCCAAATCATGTGTTGGGTAATTTTGCTCATTGATTTTCAACTGTCGTGAGGCATAAGATATCACCATATCATTTTGCATAAGAACACACCCCAATCCCTTCTTGGATGCATCACTATAGATCACAAACCTTTCTCCACTACAAGGCAGTGTGAGAACAGGTGCACTGGATAACCTTCTTTTCAACTCCTTGAAATTCTCTTCACATTCTTCCGTCCAGACAAACTTAACTCCTTTCTGGGTCAACTTGGTGAGTGGATTAGATAATCGTGAAAAATCCTTTACAAAATGTCTATAATATCCAGCCAAACCAAGACAACTTCGGATCTCAGTTACTATTGTTGGTCTCGACCATCTTTCGATAACCTCTGTTTTTGCTGGATCCACAGATATCCCCTCTTTTGAGATTATGTGACCCAAAAATGCAACTTTTTGAAGACAAAATTCACACTTGGTAAATTTGGCATAAAGCTTCTCCTTTCTCAGGGTATTCAATATAATTCTCAAGTGATCTTCATGCTCTTCCTTGATCTTTGAATAGACAAGAATATCGTCTATAAAGACTACCACAAATTGATCAAGATAGTCTCTAAAGACTCTATTCATTAGATCCATGAAGATAGCAGGGGCATTAGTAAGACCAAATGGCATCACTATAAATTCATAGTGTCTATACTTTGTACAGAAAGTTGTCTTTGGTATATCCTCCCTTTTGACCCTTAATTGATGATACCCTGAACGAAGATCAATCTTGGAAAAGTATTGAGCTCCGCGTAGTTGGTCAAATAAGTCATCAATGTGTGGTAGAGGATATTTGTTCTTGATAGTGATCTTGTTAAGTTCTCGATAATCAATGCAGAGTCTCATTGATCCATCTTTCTTCTTAACAAATAGAACAGGTGCTCCCCAAGGTGACGCACTAGGGCGTATGAATCCCTTATCAAGATTCTCTTGGAGTTGCTTCTTCAATTCCTGTAACTCAATTGGGTCCATTCTATAAGGTGTCTTTGAAATTGGCAAAGCGCCTGGTACGAGTTCTATTGAATACTCAACTTCATGATTTGGTGGAAGACCCGGTAATTCCTCTGGAAAGACATCATCAAACTCCCGTACAATGGGAATATTCTTAATAGTGAGTTTCTCACCAACCATTTGAGATAAATAACCTTCATTTTGTGGAATCAATACCCATAAGATGAATGAAATTTCCACTGGAAGGTTATGTTCATCCTTGCATTGATAGACGATTGTAGATTGATCTGGAATATGAAATGTGACTTCCCTTCTTTGGAAATTGATATGAGCTCCATGTAGAGAAAGCCAATCCATGCCAAGAATCACATCAAATTCCACTAAAGGAAGGATCACAAGATTTGCAGGAAGCACTTTCCCACAAACTTCGATCGGAGAAGAATTATAAACTTTTGATGCGACTGTTTTGCCATTAGGTGTTGTCATAGCTAACTCAACATCTAATTGTTGAGGTAGTACGGTGATACCCATAGAAAAGTTTTCAGAAATAAAAGAGTGGGTGGATCCAGAATCAAATAAAACATTTGCTACTTTAGAGTGGATGGTAAGTGTACCTTTCACCACTTCGTTATCGTACTCCACATCGCTGATAGAAATTGCATGTGACTTTCCTTTGTCGTTAGCCTTAAGATTTTGTTGACGTCTACCATCATCATCAACCCTTGGATTTGGGCATTGATTGGCATAATGCCCCATCTCCTTGCACTTGAAACATTGAAGTGTAGTAGGTTCATTCTGTGTATCCCTTCCTTTGTTTCCATCATTCGACATCTTCTTCCCATTATCGCGGAATTCAAATGCCCGATGACCTTCCTTTCCACATTTAAAACATTTACTTTTCCCTTTAAGACAACTCCCTCCATGTTTCTTTCCAAACAATGAGCATAAGGGAAAGTTCATCTTCTTTTCAGTGTGCTCATTAGATTTTTCTTTGAATTCCATCTTCCTCTTCTTATTAAACCCATGTGACTGATGGGTTACTCCAATCTCCATCTCAACTTTGAGAGCACATCGAACGATTTCCTCGTAGCTATTGAAGTCCCTTATGGCTAACACCCTTTGAAGACTTGGTTTTAAGCCTCTAAAGAATCGATCGATCTTACTCTCAGGTTGGATAATAATACCAGAAGCATACCTTGCAAGTCTTGTAAAATTTTCTTCATAGGTACCAACAGATTCATCATCCCTTTGCTTCAGTTCAAGGAACTCTTTCTCCATCTTTGTTCGGAGAATACGAGGGAAGTACTTATTGAAAAATAAGTTCTTGAACTCGTCCCATTCCATAGACTCAATTTCATCTCTTTGCCTCGTATTCTTAATAAGATTCCACCATTGATCAGCATCTCCTTCCAAACGATACACTGCTAGGATGACTTTATCATGTTCAGAACATTGAAGAACTGAAAATATCTTTTCCGTAGTACTAATCCATTTTTCAGCAACTAATGGATTAGTAGACCCACTAAAAGAAGGTGGACGCTGCCTCATGAAGGATTCAACAGAATTTTGCTCCTTCCTTTGCTCGTTTGGAAGTCCCGCATGATTCATAGCTTGAGAAAGTTGTGTGAGAATTGCTACAAGATTTTTCATTCCAGCTCCCATATCGTTTGGTTGCTCAGGGGGACAATCATTGCATTGCCCATCGCATTCCGCATTAACACGGTTCCTTCGAGTTCCTGCCATTGACTAAAACCAAGAAGAATAGTGCGAGCAACACTAATTATAATAGGAAAACCACATAATCAAGGATAAAATTTCACACTTAAGGTCTTATCCTAGGGTATTCATGGCCATTTCTAAAACACTAAGATTGTGTTCTATGCTTAGACTTATCCTTAGGGTTCTTACTAAGGCTTTCACATCCTAGTTTCCAAAGGTTGACTATACATTTCCTTTGATACCAACTATAACGACCCATACTTTGCATACATTGTTAATACTTCGAAATTGAAGCACACTTATTACAACATATGACAAAACCACAAAGGACCGTATAGGTATAGTGTCTTTAGAAACTGGGAAACATAAACCACTGGTTCATAAATCTTCTACAGTGTCTCCCTTTTATTTCATCATATCTAGGGTCCCTTTTAGAATATTCTACTTAATATCCATCTTCCTGACCTGGGGAAAAGAAAACATAAAAGGGTGAGCTCAAATGCTCAGCAAGGGCAAATAAAGGAAATAAAAATCATATCATATCTTTTTGAAAATCATAACCTGCAAAAGAGATCATAATATCTTAACATGGAACAAATCATAGAAGTGAAAATGAGATCCCAATAATCATAAAATAAAACTTGAAACTTTGTTTCATGCACACATAATCATGGAAAATCATTTCATGTTAGTCATGACTCGTTGCCAAGACTATCTTAGTGGACAAAGTCCCTTTCTGAACCGAGTTCACTCCTCGTTTCAGTCATGTATCACTGAACCGAAATAACCTTCCGTTCCAGCCATATCTATCTCATGAGATATAAAATCTTTACCCAATGCATTGGAGGGAGATATAGGTCCCACCCATCTTATAATGAATCCTTTCTTATGTGTTCCACATAATCATAAATCATACATCATTGCATAACCCATGTAATACAAATTGGAATCTTAAACATCATGACATCACAAAACAATTCATACAAGATAAAGGAATTCATAAAAATAATTCAATCACAACATGATCAAATCAATGTAATGATAGGGATAAAAACAGAACCCTTTATTATCTTAGATGGAAAATAATTTTGATAAAACACTTGAACTCCATTCTTGAGGAAAATATCCTTTCTTCTTCAAAAAAAACATTTTTCCTTTCATAACATGTCATACGACTTTAAAATAAAAGAATTTGATTAAAAATAAACTTGAAAACTTGTAAAGTAATCTTCTTGGAAATAATTTTTTAAAAATCCATACATGCCGTATAAGTTAAAAAAAACATTCTTCGTACCTTTGTCAGAAAAGTCAAAAAGTACCTCGTACGAAAAAAACGACAAAAGATTCCTTTCATATTATTTACTAAAAACTCACCGAAGGGTAAAATTGGATTTAAACTATTGTAAGTGGATGGAAACAATATTACATATTGAGGGAACATGGATGTGGATGATAAAATA
This sequence comes from Viscum album, assembly GCA_963277665.1. Taxonomy (NCBI): domain Eukaryota; kingdom Viridiplantae; phylum Streptophyta; class Magnoliopsida; order Santalales; family Viscaceae; genus Viscum; species Viscum album. The sequence goes on from OY728135.1 coordinate 1,020,049,598, forward strand.
CACCCCAGTAAATACTTACGAATAAACAATCTCGGTTAAAAATGAGATTGTGGTATTTTCCCTTACCTTAGGTCCGATTTGATTTGTACGTGTCCGAAGCTCCTGTATAATGGTTTAAATAATGTTATTGACTTATTCCAGAATCATACATATTGATATGATATCATATATGGTCATATTCTTAGTAATATTTCATTGTTACTTGTTACTCGGGTCTTTATTGCCTTTTGTTCTTATGCGTGTTTTTGCCGAATAAATTCTTATTCTTCTTTTAAAGTTATAGATACCTTATATACAGAATGGTATTAGTGTAAAATATATCATATTTATTCATTCATTTCATTTATATAATTACTATGTAATTATGATCATGTAGAACGAGTCGCATCACATCGTGGAGACGGTATTCCGTATGTACGCACGAGTGATGATATCGTTCCTATGATCGTGGAATTGTATTGGAGTATATATATATTATTTAGGTATCAAAATTACTTTATAATAATCATAAATAGTTACTCATTACACCATTATACCCATCCATGTAAGGTGGTGGTGGAAAATAGATTACACCACGGCGTGGAGACGGTATTCCGTACGTACGCACGCGCGGTGATTTCATTTTTCTGTATGATGGATAGAAGGTGAATTAGGGTTCTTTCATATTTATAATAACATATCAGTATGTAAGTAATACTGATGTTATTACTTTATCATGAAACAACTAAAGGAGAAGAAGTTGAAGAAAGAAATTGAAAAGATCGGTAACGGATATTACCTCTTCTTTGAAACGCCTCTTTGAATCCTCCACTTAGGGAACTAAGATTGGTCATTGAAGAAGACCAGGACCTCTAGGATTATTCTAGGGATGTGGAGAGGAGAAAATGTCAGGGGTTGGCCGAGCTTGAGTGCTCAAATTGGTGTGAAGAGGAGGGGGAGGAGGTGACCTTTTATAAGGGAGGAGAGGGGCACCTTAGGAATATTTCAAAATATTATTTTATATTAAAGTCAAAATCGGTTTATAATGGTTCCAAAGGGTATTATTTCGAAGCTAAAGTGGGTAAGGGTCGAAATAATATCAACCAATAGGATTTAGACAAGTTTAGGGTATTATGGTAACCTTATCAATTAGATTTAACTCTAAGTTAAATAATTTAACTTTTACCATGTCTTTTTGTTTTCTTTCACTATATGGTTAATACACTTACTATAACATGCCAAACAAACCCAAAATTGTTTATTATTAATATATATATCTTTATCTAAGTCATTTGGCCGAACCTTAGATTTTTAGGAATAAAATAACAATTAATAATATAATATTTGATTTAAAAACTATTTTGTGTCAATTTTGACACTATTTGATATATGATTTTTGTGAAAGTCATAACAGAATTATATGTTCGAACCAAGTTGATTAAATCAACATTAATATATCATAGTAACCTAGAAAATTATTGTAATTCATAAAAAGTCTCAAATTACATTTATTTTGGTGTTTATAACATCAATTGTGTCAATATTTCATTAATAAGATAATTACTGCATCATCATTGTGTCATAAATAATTTAAATTATTTAATGTCTAAAAATTACAAATAAAATATAATTATGTATTAAATCTTTTTATCTTTCTAATGAATATTTATAGTCGAATTTATCTTATATATAAGACCATATTAAAAATGATTTACTTATTAAACTTTGATTTTAACTATTTTAACCCTTTTTTAAATAAATAAATACTAAATGTCCTAATCTAATCCAAGTGGGCCTAAATGGTCATATTTTTATTCCTAAGTTTGTTTTTGGTCGAATTACACTTATCCAATAGAATTAGGACATGTGTTAGGGTAATAGTAATATCATATTTACCCTTAATTACCCTATTTACTATTAACCGCGGTAAAAAAAAGTAAAAAGTTAATATTCACCAAAAAATTATTTTTATCTCATTGAACCACATTTTACTTACTGATATCAACCGTGTCTGTCGGATATTTGAAATTCCATTCACATAAGCGGTAAAATTATGTTTTATGCAAAATTCAGTTTTTAACCTACCACTTAGTGGTTTCACTATTCATCAAAAATTGAAAGTTTTCAGAAAAATACCAAAATTTCACCCTAGGCTAATTTCGGTATTCCGAATCCAAAAATGAAGTCCATTTTAAAAAATAAAATTTATAAAATTTAAAAAAGTGGTTATTACTATTCATAACGGGTAGTTTTAATAATATTTTAATAGCATATTGTTGTTTAGTGAAACTCGGTATTGCGTACGACGCAAGCTATCGAGGAAGGTCGCGATTGCGTGTAAAGTAAGCCAAGTTAGTATGTAGTGAAATATTCCTTTGATGATATATAATAAAAACAAAATATTACTCATAAAAATCTCGGGTGTTACAATTTTTTTCTAATTAAGGCTTTATTTTTTAAAATTGCCTATTTATTATGATAATTTTCCTATTATTTTGATTTCAAAAAAACCCTTTATAGAATTCTATAACTGAGCACATATACGTGAATTTTCATTTTCTTTTATACTATGTTAACAAAGGTGATAGTATTACTTAATATTTTCTAACTGAAAATATTTTGGAATATATTTTTAATAAACCATTGAATAATTCAAAATTTGTGAAAATCAATTTTGACCATGGTATGTTTGAAATTTTATTTTGAAAATCGTATTTTATTTTGATTTTGGGTTACCTAAATATGCATTTATTAAGGGGGATATTTTATAATTTTTAATTGATGTTTTCTACATCTGTTAAAATATGTTAATTTTTATATTTCTTAATATTATTTTTCTAAAAAATTTCATAAAAGAAGAGAATTATATAAAATCTTTTTTTGGTTTTCTAATTTTCAAAAAGGGGAGTTTGTTGGGTGTTTTCTATTATTTGTTTTTTTATGTTTTAAATATTCTAATTCCTCAAAATATTTTTCTTATTTCATGTTAATAATAATTTCAAGAAATATATTTTCTCTTTTTTGTTTCACTAGCTTAGTTTTCATTTTATTGTTATCATCTATTATTAAAATATAATGAAGTTACCACAATGGGTTTCTTAAAAGTTATCATATGAATGTTTTCAAAGAGATGAGATAATATTTTATTTTAAGTGAATGCATGTGTTATTATTTAATTCAATTAATGGGTTAACCTTCCCAGATATCACAAGTGTATTTTGTTCCAACATACCACATGATATTTTAGAAACCGCAAGCAAGTGGTCTCATTATATGTTAAAAGAATGCAAAGAAGTTATCACATAATGAAAACATAAGTGATCATGAAATATAATTATTCTTCTAGTTAGTATATCAATAGCATGTTATATTAATATATCACACATTAAGGAATATACCTCACGACCTAGGGGCATCCAAACCCGGCCCAATCTAACCTACCCTAACTGACCTGACTGGGTTGATTAAGGTTTTTTTAGGTTAAAAAATATATATCCATGGGTCAGGTTTCATTAGGTTAACTTATGCTTGATTCAATAAGATCAAGGGATAGAAAAAATAATAATCGAACCTAACCCAAAAACATGATCATTGCACCTTCTTCCTTCTTCCCTTCCACTACCCCCACCATTACATCAAAAAAACACCCTCTAAGAAAGTTTTTGACCAATTATTTATTTTTTCTTCCCATGTTGTCACATCCAATATTTTCCTTCCTCTATCATTTCTTCCATCTCTCCCACTCATTTTGTTTCTATCATTAAAGGCATCACCTTCCTGTGTATGTGTTAATCCCATATACACAATCCATTTAGTTCATATGATCTCTTTCCCATGTCATCGTTAATTTCACCTAAATCCATGTATTTACCAACCCATTTCATACCTATCACACATCACCCTCCCCTTTTATTTTTTCCAGTTCACCCACCCGTTTCATCTCTATTGTGTCTCTCGCCGACACTATCGTAGCATAGTATGTCGTTTATGGAGGAAAATTCTAGCATTATGGGGCTCTAAGCGATGTTGTTGAAGGTGATGTGTGAAACAGACATCACTTATAGTGACCCTATCCTTCTACACATAACATTAAATGCATTTAAGCATAATAAATCATTGTATTACAAGCCAAGGATCATAACATCTACTGTCTTGGAAGACTACGTACATAAAACTGAAAATGGGATACTAAAAAACATATATTTATTTAATCTTAATAAAGAGATCCTAACTTACATTGTTCTCATACATCTACATAGTATAACCTATTTGTAACATGAACAAATAGATGATCTAAAAATCCTAGTAAGGGAATAAATATAAGAATAACGCTTTAGAACATGGGTTAGGAGGCATGACATAATGATATAAAAAGGCATAGAACATATAGAATCACAACATATAATCATGGGATCATATAAAAATGTAGTCATAGTAATGTGGTAGCAACATAAAACATGAATTTATAATGATTTAAGGATCTTTTAATCTAGAGGATCACAATTCAATGTTAACCACTCAGATTAGTGCACATGGTAGCACGAGTCAAGGCTAACCGCCAAGACCATTACACATAATGTCTCATGATACTAAAATTTAACTAACTCATTAAAGTGATATCTTGGTTCTCCCATCATAATATGTTCATTAATATTATTTCCACATATATAATCATATATAATCAATCATACATAAACATAAGGGTACCCATGGAAAGAAATGGGTATCATAATCTTGTCAAAATGCATAATTAATGGGTGTATCATACAAGTGTCCATGGAATAAAGGGATTAAAAAATAAATGGAAATTAATTGGAATATATCATGTTAAGTGATTTCAAACATAATTGATAGCATGTAAGAAGAGTTTTTAAGAAATTTTAGCATTAAAACATTTTAGTGTGGTTTTATGGAAAATACGAAAGAGAATTTAAAATAGAAAAAGGAATAATATTTTACATAAAACAAAAAGTGAAAAAATAATTTCATTCATAATAGAAAATAATCATTTTATAAAAACAATAGTTTCTTTCAATAGATGATATAGTTTTCTTGAAATTGGGTAAGAATTTTGGAAGTTCCCTTGAAACGGGCTTGCTTATAAGTAATAATTGAAGAGAGATTCATTTAAAAAAATTTATATCCCTAAAAGAACATGATGAATGGATCATGATACATGTGTTTAGAGAATATAAAAAAAAATTTAATAAGTTCATAAAAAGAATAGATAACTTCATTTGTATAAAACTAAAGATAGAGTAACTCAAAGGAATAATAGAGGTTCGGGTAGAATCCCTTACCTCAAATCCAAAGGTGTCCTTCAATTGGTATTAATGTCTGGGATAACCAAATTACATTAAATAATTAGTATTTAAGAGCCTATTATTCATGTAATTGACTTAATAAAAGCTTATTATGTTCATTCATGACCTTTTTTATGGGTTAAAAGGTTCAATTTCAATGTTTTGGAGCTTTTTTTTCCTCAGTTTTCATGATTAGTTTACTTATATACATGTAAGGATAAACATGATAGATGAAAATGGTTGTCCATAATTGACGTTTTATGTTATTAGTGAACATCCAGAAGATTACATGATTAAACAATTCATTTGGTTTTTTGGATTGAATATGAATCATTATATAAAACATTAATGATAACTATTTCGATTAATTGGTGGTTTTTTTGATCACATTGAACTCATTTTTCCTTATAAAATTAATATCATGTGTAAAAAAGATTCCAAAACCTTAAATTAGAAATAATATATATATTATAGTCTATTTTAAACATAAAAATGGATTCATGTATAGAATTATGTATTGTAATAGAAATTTGAAAACTCGTTGTCCTTGAATGTGATATAGTAACACATCTTAGATGGTGTTTTTATTTCTAGTATAAAATGAGGAGAAAGGATAGATTGTTACATCCTAGGTAAGTAAAGAATATGACATTTTCATATTTGTTAATATTTGTGAAATAAATATTAATTTTAATATAAATTTGATTCTGTGTCTAATAGCATACTTAACACACAATAATTGATTTCTTTGAAATCTTACATTACGCACAATGTTAAGTTATACTGAAAAATAATAATATAAAATTGTTATTTTAAATGGTAGTTAACACATAGTCATTATATTAGCAGGAATGAACAGAACTAGCTAAAATATTATTACACATGTTTGTTAAATGTTTTTACATTTATCTAATAAAATTAAGAAGAATAAAATGTGAATGAATCCAATTTTAAGCATAAACACTCTAATATTCGTTAAAAGGTCGATTTACCGCCTTTTGATGGAGACCCATTTTAAATCTAGTTTTTCACTTTTATATTTTATATTTGACCAAATAATATTCTTCTTTATAATCAGGATGTCAAAATTTACTTTACATGAAATCTTGGTATTTTTATGATAATGTTGATTTTTTAATTAATAGTAAAAAATACTGCATTTTAATTCAAAAATGCCTTTTAATCTAATTTATTTATATATGATAGATTATATTTTTAATTGATTTTAAAGTTTAATTAGATTATATTTTTACCAATTAATCTAATTTTTTTCATTTGAAGTAATTTCACTTTGAAATTGATCATAAACAAGTGTCATTCTTTTAATAATTATTATTTCTTAAAAACACACTTTTTTATAACGGAAATTAATTTAAAATTAATTTATTCCACTTATGTATTTTGAATTTTGAAAAATGGATTCCAAATTTGAATTAGGAGGTCCAAATTGTGTAAATAGGTAACTTTGATTTTAAGACATTATGAATATTTACTTTAATAAATATTTTATTTACCATTGTTAAAAGGTAAATATGGTAAATAAGAGTAAAAAAATATTATTATAATAATATTAAATTACCCTAACATGTGTCCTAATCCTATTTTCTGATACATGTCTGACCATGGAAATTCTTGGGTCGATTTTGGGACCACATAGAGCCACTTAAGAGTGATAATGACAGTTTATATTAATTAATTTAAAGTATAGACAAATAAATACATAAACATATATCTGTTAGTAAAACAATATCTTAAATGGGGTTTCATAAGTCATATATTAAAATATAATTATTCATTTGAAAAAAAAATCCAACATCATGGTAATTTATATATAATTGTTTGACATAAAATAAATACAATTATTTATGACACAATGATGATGTAGTGATTACCTTATTAATAAATTATTTAATTAAATGTGATTATAAAATTTAAAAAACTATCCAATACTTTTCCAATAATTATTTTATTATTTTATTTCAAATAAGAGTCATCTTATCATTGAATTTAATTAGTTTTGTACCGTTTGAAACTGAAAATTAGTTTTTAATAAAATAATGTTTCCAAACATTCCTATTGAGACCCTCCACCCCCTTATAAAAAGGTATCACCTCTATCCCATTACTCAACCATCTCAAACCCCTTGGATCATCCAAAATATGCCTAAATAATTTCCCAACATCCCTCTATTCCACCTAGAATACTTCCCTTAGGTAGAAAGAACTTTAAAAGAGCCTTTCAGTTCAAACCAAAGGGAGTTACCCGATTTAAAAGTAACGTCTTCTCTCAAGTTCTTTTCGTTTTATTTTACTTCTCCAAACCCCTAAACTCTTTTTATTATTTTATTTTATAAAAACACCAGTATCCTAAATATTCTTGGTTTTTTAAGAGAAGGATTAAAACTACACTTCTCCACACCAACGTCTAATGGGTAAAGAACATATTGTTTCTATGTACGACGAACTACTACCTCATGAAATGATGATTGTTCAATCTTCTCATACCACATCTTATGGTGTCCATTAAGATGAAACTATATTTATATGTGATATATATACTATTCATATTGTCTCTATACTTATTTATTTTATATTTATAGAATACCTTTAGGGTTTCAATAATGGATAAATACAATAATTTCATTTGAGGAAGTGCCGACAACCGCCCCCTCAAAGTGATATGACTCGTTCATGCCATACATGGGACATATAAAGTATGGATTTAATTATATTGTATATGATATTATAGTGGATTTATAATATAACTTTTATCATTATGTTTTCATTCCATTAAAATACAAAATAGAAATGAAAGTAGCGTTCATCCGTACGTACGACTTACCATCTTCATGAATGGTGCATTTCATTTCTTACCTCCAAATGTTGTGTACTGTTATAAATTCATATACATACTATATATAAATGACATATATGATATCTAAATCATGAATATAATTATGGATATAATGGACTTTTGACCACATGAACAACTTTTAATTATAATAAGTTCATTATTTACTCAACTACCAAATATCGACAAAATGACCATTATTAACTTAAATGATTATATAATGTTTTAAAATTGTAATAAGTGATATAAATGGAATAATAAACCTGAAAAAGGTTTTGAAAAAAGTAAAAATTGACATTAGTTTATTATTTAGGAGATTAAAGAATGAACGGGTCAAGTTGGACACGAGGTAAGGGACTTCGTCTCAATCTCCTTTAATTGAGGAATCCATTGATTTATACATGACTTTATTTTATACGTTGTATAAACCCCTTTGACATTTCATTTCATTCAAAGGGAATCTTTTTCTATGAATAATTTTACTAATTGAAAAAATTGAATGTTTCTTTTAACTTACCCAGTGACAATGACCATTCCACTACCGTGAGCGTTATTTTATATTGGGCTTCCTTAACAAGCCGTAATGTTTTTAAAAGGATAATAAATACCACATACTCTTTTATGTATTTTGGTATTGAAAATGGTTTTGATAATGGATTTTTTATGTCAATATATTTAAATAATATATTATGATTGAAATTTAGAAATGTTATCTTTTCTTTATGTTTGTTTTATGTGTTATGAATATGTTATGGTTCTTGGGAATTGTTTACATATACGGGTGGATCTGTGATAAACCTAGGGTAGGTGAATCCGAGATAGCTATCCAATGCATTGGTTAACGTGACGGAGGTAAATGTAGATTTTTTTCCTAAGAGATTTAGCGAATATACTGTGATGGGTATTCCAAATGTGACTCCCTACGTAGTTGTGAAAGCTACAATGTAAGTATGTTATGGATGCCACAAGTTACCTTTATGATTTATGGTTTCCATTTGATATTCATAAATCTTATGATTTTTTTTATGTTAAATATTGAAAAGTATGATTTCATTGACTTTAATGAATTAATGGACTAATGATTTCATTCATTGTTTTATAACCCTTACTGATCATTTTATGCTCATCCCAAGTTTTTTTGAAATGTTTTTCACAAGACTTAAAGATGAATAGGGTCAAGGTTGGGATCTAGAAAAATTCATGCTATCTAAAACATGGAACTAGACATGGATATTTTTTTTAATAGATTTTATTTTATAAAAAATGGATACTATGTAAGAGTGTCTATATATAATAGTCAAGTTGTGATGTATATGTTATGAACCAATTCTATAAATATCTAAAATTGAAAAGATCCTTGTTGTGAATTATTAAATTAATTCAGGATTATGTAATGTTTAATTACGAGTCCTTGTATTTGGTATCAGAGGTCGGTTTAGATAACTTTAATGGTTAGAATATCATTAAATTAATGTCCATAAATTTATTTATGGTCAAATTTAAATGATATAGAATTTACAGATTACCATGTTTCTTCTCCTAATGTATTTTTGTGTTCATAATTGTTTTCTGTAGAGGAAACAAGGCATTTATGATGGGACACCATCAGGAGGAAGGGAACCTTCTAAATCAGTAACCTGATATTGTGAGAATCTGAACATAACAGTTTGTTATAGTGATGGAATAACTGACTCAGGCTATAAATGGTGGTATTATCCATGCACGAGATCAACCAGATCAACTAAAGACTAACATGTCAGTAGTAGAGAATTCCATGAGGCAACATCACCCATCATTCAAGGGATCATCTTACCATGAGCTAGCTGAATGGTGGATTAAATCACTGGAGAAGATTTTTGATTTCATGGGCTGTTTATAACATCAAAAGGTTAGTCTTTATATTTACTGTTTTTAAGGTGAATCCAATCTGTGGTGGTCGATGGTGAAAAATATCAGGGATAGTGAAGATATTGATGCTCTCGATTGGGATGAATTCAAAGGTATGTTTCATGAGAAATATTTTCCTAAGGTGGTTCATCATAGGATGGAATATAATTATAGGAATTGAGGCCGAAAGATGACTGAGTGGCTACTTATGAAGCAAAATTCCCTCGACTAGAAAAGTATACTCCAAATTCCATATGAGATCTTGATAGAAAAAACAACTATTTTTACTTAGGATTAAAACCAATGTATTGAAGGGATTTAGCTTATTCTGAGTTAAAAAGTTATTAAAAACATGTTCGATGTGTGTAGAAGGTGGAAATGTAGTTTTCTGAAGATTAGGTGTTCTTTGAAAAAAAAAAGAATAAGAGGTCGAGGTGGCAGATTAAAGGGAATAACTCTTCAAAAATGATTGGCGATAAGAAACCTAAGTTTATTGTTTATGAAAATGGTGGTAAAAATCACACTGGGGAATGGCTTTGGAATTCTAGTAAGCTCTACCAATGTAGTAAAATGTTACATAATGCTCATAATTTCAATGATACATTTCAAAATAATGGTAAGAAAAAATCTTATTTACAGTCATTAAAATTCTTTAAGTTCAATGAAATGGGTTATTATGCAAATGCGTGTCCAACAAAAAAAGTCATATGAAGGAAAGTAGTTGGACTACAAGCATAATGGGGTGGTGAAATTTTTTTCAACTACTTCAGAAGGTGTTGGTCCATCCAATGAAGTAGTATTAGGTACACTGTTTGTTTTTTCAGATTATGAAAATGTGTTGTTTGATTTAGGGTCTACACACTCTTTCATTTCTGATAATTTTTCTTATAAATTAGGAATTTTATCTCAAGATTTGAATCCCGAACATATGGAAAAAAACAGAGAAGAAATTTTGAGACAAAAATAAATTATAAAAAGCTCCGTGTCCTTGTGTGCAGAAAGAATCTACCCACAAACATTATTGTTTTGCCTCTAGTAGAGTTTGATGTTTTTTTGGGATGAATAGGATTTCCATTTACCATAATAAGAATGATTGTAGAGATAAAGAGGTTTCTTTTTAGGAAGAATTTCAGTTTGTGTACAAGAATTAACCCTTAATTTTGATAACATATCAGAAAGATGACAACTAGTAAAATATGGAAATGAATTTTACCTTGCTGATATTGTTGAAAACAAAAGAACTTTTCAGATTAATGTTTTTCCAGTGGTATATGAGTATATTTATGTTTTCTTTATGAGTTTACTGGTATAATACCTAATTATGAAGTTTAATTTACTATTGACTTAGTTCTTGATACTAATCCAATTTCAAAACCCCCTTATCGAATGGATTAAATTGATCTTTTAGAGTTAAAGAATCAATTGCAGGAGTTATTAGATTAAGGTTTAATTTGACCTAGAACATCACCATGGGGTAGTCCTATCATGTTTGTTAAAAATAAATATGGTTCCACTACTCGAATGGAGAGCTATACCAACATTTTCGTGCCAACGGTTTTAGAAAACCGTTGGTATATGTGGATTACAGACCTCTTTCCCAACGGTTTCATTAAACCATTGGGATATCTCACTATGGGACAACTTTTACCAACGGTTTATGTAAACCGTTGGGAAATCTTGATTTCAACCAACTTTTACCAATGGTTTACATTAAACCGTTGGCATATGTCATTAAAACTAAAACTTTTCCCAACGGTTCAACAAAACCGTTGGGAAATCTTGACATTCAACCACATTTTCCCAACGGTTTAGTAAAACCGTTGGGAAATATTCATATTCAATCATAGTTTTCCCAACGGTTTTTAAAAACCGTTGGGAAAAATTCTCTCCAAATACAGTGAGCCCCCAATTCTCTCTTCGTGCGACTACAGCCCTAAAATTGATTCTCTCCCGACGCTCTCTCCTTACGGGTATTGGAAACTCCATCCATCCTCTTAAATCAAAAAACTTTTCTGTTCAAGACATCTGTTCAAGACATCAAATCTGTAAGTCCTACCTCAGTTCTAATTTTCTTCATCTATCTTTTCTATTTTTTATTTTTATTTGACCTAAATGTGAGCGATCTCTCTATACCCAGATCGAGAAACTCGTTCCACTTGATAGATCCATCTTAGATCAAATAATTTTGTAGTTCTACACTCTAAATATGTATGTACTACCTTTCTTTAAATGTTTTGCATCTATAATTTTCGTTTTCTTTTTTAATTTGATATAAACCTTTTTGTGATGTTTATGGCATGGAATACCCAACAGGTGCACTTTGATTTGTTTTTTGTCTTTCTTCAATACTTATGTTTCATGATTGTATGGATCAACATTATTTGAAGTCTACATAGCCAATCCTTTCCTGTATTTAGTGAACCATATGAACCAATGGAGGTGCTGGTGAGATGTATCCCCACTCAAAGATGATAAAGAGTTTGTTTAGTCATATTGTCTCGGGGTATGTAATGGATATAAGTATGATTCATGTGAAGTGATTGTGGACAGTTGGGGTAGTGGAATAGGTGGTTTTCCATTTTTTTAGTGGGGTGATATGGTAGTATCTATGGACTTTAGTTTAGTTCAAAAAATGGATATGTCTTTTGTATTTATAGTTTTTGTTTAAGGAATAATGGGAAGGTTACTGATATTGAGGATGAATTGGATGTTGGTTGGGTGATGGATTGGAATTGTGATGTTGTTTGGATTGGGTTTAGATAATTTTCAAATAATTATATGGGGATTTCCTCTCTTTAACAAAGAAACCCTACTCCTGGACCATGGACACCCCCCTCTTGGACCCTAGACACCCCCCTCCTGGAACATGGACAGCCCACCCCCTCTTTCTTGAAACATGGATAGCCACCCCCCTCCTGGACCCTGGACAACCCCCTCCACCCTCCTCCCAAGACCTTGTATAGTCCCTCCTCCACCCTCCACCCAAGACATTGTATAACCCCTCCACCCTCCTCCATGGTCCTCGGACAGCCTCCTGAACACCCCCTAGATAGCCCCCACCCTCTTCGTTGGACCCCAGACACCCCCCCCCCCCGGACATCCCCCCACGCTCCTCCTCGGTCCCCGAAAAGTCCCCCGGACAGCCCCCTATACATCCACCCCACCCTCCTCCCTGGACCCCGGACAGCCCCCCGGGCACCCCCCAAATACCCCCTGGACTGCCCCCAGATAGCCCCCCGAACAGCCCACGGTTAACCCCCCACCCTCCTCCTTGGTCCCCGAACAGCCCCCCCCCCCCCCCCTCCTCCTTGGTCCCCGGATGACCCCCCGGACAACCCCCTCCTCCTTTCCCCCGGATACCCCCCCCCCCCATCCTCCGTGGTCCCCGGACACCCCCCCAGACAGCCCCCACCCTCCTCCCTGGACCCCAGACAGCCCCCCCACCCTCCTCTCTGGACCCCGAATAACCCCCCGGACAGCCCCCCACCCTCCTCCTTGGTCCCTGGATAGCCCCTCGGACATCCCCCCACCCTCCCTGGACCCCGGACAGCTCCCCGAATAGCCCCCACCCTCCTCCTTGGACCCCGGACAGCCCCCGGACTTGAATAACATTTTCCTTTTGTACCACTGTGTATGCAAGTTAATGAGACTCATATGCCTTATGTATAATTCTATTACAAGTTGATTAAATTTTATACCTCATGGATGATATGTAATTGTAGGCATGTTGATTTCACATGCCTTTTTTATTTCTATGATCATGCAATGTTATTTAGGATTATTCTATTTTTTTATGTCTTGAAATATATGAATTTCTTGGTAATCTTATCAATTCATTCTCATCAAATGCATGTGATTATATTATTTAATTTGAATACAAATCCTTGTTGTACATTCTCCATGTTATGTGAATTATGCCTTGTTTGATTTGGTTTACTTGTTAATTGTTAGGATAAGACATTGGTTACTTGTTATGGACTCATGGATGGACTCTTCATGCTTAGGGAGAATGATCCATGAGTCATATGTGACGTGTATGAGTCAACCCCGCTAAAATCTGAGCCACGGTGTGGCCGGGACTACTCGAACTGTATCTCTTTTGTTAAAAATGTACCAAATTGTAAGTGAAATCAACAAATGACATACGAGAAACGGACCAAACGCCTTCAGATTCTATTGAAACGTTAGGTCAATGATCCATGGGTCATATGTGATGTGTATGAATCAACTCCGCCTTAATCTGAGGCACCGTGTGGCCGAGACCACCCAAACATCCTCTCTTTTGTTCAAAATGTACAATAATTTACGTACATATTCCAAACCAATCAAACAGATTCTGATTGTGTTTAAACTTTATGAAAATTATAACTGGATCATATATGACATGTACGAGTCAACCCCGCCTCAATCTGAGGCCCGATGTGGCCGAAACCACTCAAAGTGCCTCTCTTTTTTTAAAATGTATTTAATTTTAAGTGAAAACAACAACTAACATATGAGAAACCGACCAAACGCCTACAAATTATGTTGAAACTTTAGGAAAACAATACATGAGTCATATGTGACGTGTACGAGTCAATCGCGCCTCAATCTGAGTCCTGTTGTGGCCGACACCACTCAAAGTGCCTCTCTTTTGTTTAAAATGAACTTAATTTTAATTGAAAACAACAACTGACATACGCCAAACTGACCAAACACCTACGGATTCTGTTGAAACTTTAGGAAAACGATCCATGGGTCATATGTGACGTGTACGGGTCATCCCCGCCACAAACCGAGCCACGATGTGGCCGAGACCACTCAAAATCTCTCTCTTTTGTTTAAAATGGACTAAATTGTAAGTGAAATAAACCACTAACATACGGGAAACGGACCAAAAGCATTCAGATTATTTTGAAACGTTAGGAAAATGATCCATGGGTCATATTTCAGGTGTATGAATCAACTATTCCTTAATCCGAAGCGACGTGTGGCCGGGACCACCCAAACTGCCTCTCTTTTGTTCAAAATGGACAATATTTTAGGTACATACGCCAAACCGAGCAAACGAATTCTGATTGTGTTTAAAATTTATGAAAATCATACCTAGATCATATGTGACGTGTATGAGTCAACACTGCCTCAATCCGAGGCCCGGTGTGACCGACACCACTCAAAGTGCCTCTCTTTTTTTTAAATGTATTTAATTTTAAGTGAAAACAACAACTGACATACGAGAAACCGACCAAAAGCCTACGAATTATGTCGAAACATTAGGACAACAATACATGCGTCATATATGATTTGTAAAAGTCAAACCCGCCAAAAAATGAGCCACGGTGTGGCCAGTACTACTCAAAATGTATCTCTTTTGTTAAAAATGGACTAAATTGTAAGTGAAATCAACAACTGACATACGGGAAACAGACCAAACACCTTTTGGTTCTATTGACACTTTAGGAAAAGGATCCATGGGACATATGTGATGTTTACGAGTCAATATCGCCTCAATCCGAGCTGCGGTGTGGCCGGAACCACTCAAACTATCTCTCTTTTGTTTAAAATAGACATAATTTTAAGTGAAAACAACAACTAACATACGCAAAACCAACCAAACGACTTCTTATTCTGTTGAAACATTACAAAAATGATCCATGGATCAAATGTGATGTGTACGAGTCAACTCTTCCTCAATCGGAGCTACGGTGTGACCGGGACCACTCAAACTGTCTCTCTTTTGTTCAAAATGGACTAAATTGTAAGTGAAATCAACAACTGACATACGGGAAACTGATCAAACACCTTCGGATTCTATTTAAATTTTAGGAAAATAATCCATGGGTCATATGTGATGTGTACGAGTTAACTCCACCTCAATATGAGGCACCGTGGGGCCGGGACCACCCAAACTGCCTCTCTTTTGTTCCAAATGGAAAATATTTTATGTACATATGCCAAACTGATCAAACGGATTATGATTTTGTTGAAACATTATGAAAATAATTCATGACTCATATGTGACGTGTATGATTCAACCCCACATCAATCGGAGGCCTGGTGTGGCCGAAACCACTGAAAGTGCCTCTTTTTGTTTTTTAAAATGTACTTAATTTTAAGTGAAAACAAAAACTGACATATGGAAAACCGACCAAACACCTACGGATTCTGTTTAAACTTTAGGAAAACAATCCATGGGTCATATGTAATGTGTACGAGTCAAACCCGCCTCAATCCGAGCCACGGTGTGTCTAGGACCACTAAAACTTTCTCTCTTTTGTTGAAAATGGACTAAATTGTAAGTGAAATCAACAACTGTCATACGAGAAACAGACCAAATGCCTTCGGATTCTGTTTACACTTTAGGAAAAAAATCCACGGGTCATATGTGATGTGTAAGAGTCAATACCACATCAATCTGAGGCACTGTGAGGCCGACACCACCCAAAATGTCTCTCTTATGTTAAAAATGGACAATATTTTACATACATACGCCAAAATGATCAAACATATTCTGATTGTGTTGAAACATTAGGATAATGATTCATGGCTCATATGTGACATGTACGAGTCCACCACGCCTCAATCTGAGGCCCGGTGTGGCCGACACCACTCAAAGTGTCTCTCTTTTATTTAAAATGGACATAATTTTAAGTGAAAACAACAGTTGACATACGCCAAACCAACCAAACAAATTAGGATTCTATTGAAACTTTAGGAAAACGATCCATGGGTCATATTTGATGTGTAAGAGTCAACCCTATGTCAATACAAGCCACGGTGTGGCTAAGACCACTCAAATTGTCTCTCTTTTCTTCAAAATGGACTAAATTGTAAGTGATATCAACAATTGACATACGGGAAACAGACCAAATACATTCTAATTCTTTTGACACTTTAGGAAAACAATCCATGGGTCATATGTGATGTGTACGAGTCATCCCCGCCTCAATACGCATCACTGTGGGGCAGGGACCACCCAAAGTACATCTCATTTGTTTAAAATGGATTAATATTTTACATACATATGCCAAACCGATCAAACAGATATTGATTGTGTTGAAACTTTAGGAAAATGATCCATAGATCATATGTGATGTGTACCAGTCAACTCAGCCTCAATTCGAGGCATGGTGTGGCACTTATTGAGTCACAAGTGATGAGACTCCTATGAAAATACATTTTCACCGTATATTATAAAAGTGGTTGTCGTATGAAGATTGAAATGGGTGTAAATAATATTTGATTTATTGAAACTCTGATTCAACTATACTGGATGATTTTTTTCATATGAAGATTCAAAAGGGGAATTATTCACCATGACTCTAATCAAATAGGTGGTGTAATCAAATAAGTGGTGTTCTTTTTTGTTGGTTTAATTCTGTCACTATTTTTAGTGCTCTTTTTTATGCAGGTGTATGCACTGGAGGGGCTACTGGAGGGGCTGTTGTGCAACAATTCTGGAAATACAGAATACCAATGGTTTTAAACCGTTGGTATACTTTGAGAAAGAATTATACCAACGGTTCAATAAACCGTTGGTAAAAAACCATACTTAAACATATCCCCACGGTTTCATTGAAACCGTTGGGAAAACATCTACACCAACAGTTTACAACCGTTGGTATAAGATCAAAACCATTGAATTCCCAACGGTTTTATGAAAACCGTTGGGAAAAATACTATACCTACGGTTGTGAACCGCTGGTATAAGATCATAATTATAGTATTCCCAATGGTTTAGAACCATTGGGTAAACCTATACCAACGGTTCTTGGTGAACCGTTGGCAAATCCATACCTAGAGTGGGCTATACCAACGGTTTACTGAAAACCGTTGGTATAGAATATACCAACGGTTCTCCAGCCTATACCAACGGTTCTAAACCGTTGGTATATCCTTTATTTCCAGTAGTGTTCATTGAGAATTTTCATTGATTATAGAGCTTTTAATAACATCAATTTTAAGAACTAGTATCCTTTGCCTCATATTGATGATTTGTTTGATGATCTCTAGGGAGATTAGTACTTTTCGAAGATTGACTTAAGGTCGGGGTATCATTAGTTGAAATTAAAGGAAGCAGACATTCTAAAGACCTTATTTCGTACTTGATATGGCCATTATGAATTTGTAGTTATGCCTTTTGGTTTAACCAATACATCTGCTGTATTCATGGATCTTATGAATAAAATATTCTATGAGTTCTTGGATAAGTTTTTGGTTATGTCTATTAATTATATTTTGGTTTCTTCCAAAATTAAAGAGGAACATGAAAGTCATTTAAAAGTTGTCTTGAAAAAATTTAATGAAAATAAACTTTATGGGAAATTCAAAAGGTGTGGGTTTTGGTTACAAAAAATTTCATTCATTGATTACATTATTTTCAAAAATGGAACAATTGTTGATCATGCTAAAACAAAAGTTGTTGAAGAATGGCCAAGACCTACCAATATCATAGAGATTCATACATTTCTTGGTTTAGTAGGTTATTATCGGAGCTTTGTTGAATATTTATCACAGTTATCTAGCTCAATGACTAAGTTAACTCGAAAAGTTGTTAAGTTCATCTAGAAAAAAGAATGTGATGATTATTTTTGAGAATTGAAAATAAGATTGGTGAAGCTCCTGTTTAGGCACTGCCTTCCAGAAATGGTTAGTTTTTTATCTATAGTGATGCTTTATTGAAAGGACTTGGTTATGTCCTAATGTAGAATTATCAGGTATTTTCTTATCCTTCACGTCATTTGAAACCTCATGAGTTAAATTACCCTATACATGATTTGGAATTACCTAATGTTGCTTTTACTTTAAAAATTTAGAGGCATCATCTATATGGAGAAAAATGGGAAATATATACAAACCACAAAAGTTTAATGTATATATTCACTCAGAAAGAATTGAACATGAGATAGAGGATATTTATGGAATTAATTAAGGATTATGATTTCACAATTTATTACCATATATGATAAGAAAATAAAGTTATTGATGCTTTGAGTTGGAAAAGTAATTCTAAATTAACCTTGTTACGTTTGGAACAATATCCTTTGAATAATGATTTGATGAACTTTGGAATAAAAGTTGTTCATACAGGAAATTCCTCTGTATTGTTTTATGTGTCTATGAAACCATCTCTATCAAACAGAATTAAGAAAGCATAGAAGGATGACAGTGAGATGCAGAAAAAATCTAGAGTTGGTTCAGAAGGGTAAGTTTCCTGATTTTACTATTGATAATGATTGTTTTTTGTGATTTGGAAAGATATTATATGTTCCTTGAGATTCATAGTTTAAAAATGAGTTAATATATGAAGCTTTTGGTTCTCTTTTTTTAGTTCATTGTGATTGTACTAAGATGTACAGAGATATTCGGGAGTATTACTAGTGGGATGGAATGAAAAGAGATATTTCTGACTTTACTGTAAAGTGTTTGACTTATCAGCTGGTTAATGAAAAGTGGAAATTACCAAAAGATATGCCTCAATATTTACCAGCCCCAGGGTAGAAATAGGAAAATTTATCCATGGACATTATTGTAGGATTACCAAAGAAATCTCGAGGTAATAATGCAATTTGGGTTATTATTGACCGATTGACTAAATCTACTCATTTCATTCCAATTCGAGATATTTTTTTGCTATATCAACATTCTCAGTTGTATGTTAAATCGATAGTCAGGTTGGATGAATTACCCCTCTCCATTGTATCTGATTGTGATCCCATGTTTACTTCTAACATTTGGAAAGGCTTTCAGAAGTTGTTGGGTAATGAATTAAATTTTAGTACATCTTTTTGTCCTCAATCAGATGGGTAGTCAGAACGATGAATTTAAATCATGGAGGATATGATAAATTCATGTTTACTATATTAATAGGGTAGTTAGGACCGACATATTTATTTTGGTTAGCTTTAATATAATAACAATTTTCATTCCATTATACAGTTGGCTCCATTTGGGGCATTATATGGAAAGCGGTGTCGAACTCCAGTTTTTTGGGATGAAGTAGGTGAAAGGAATTTTATGGGACCAGAATTGGAAGAAGATATGGTAGAAAAGGTTTAGTTAATTTAGAAGCACATTAGAACAGTTCAGAGAAGGACGAAAAGTTATGCAGATAACCGGTGGAAGGATGTTTCATTTGAGGTCGGTGATCATGTCTTTCTCACTGTTTCTCCTTGGAAAAGTGTGATGCATTTTGGTAAGAAGGGAAAGATGAGTATGAGTTTCATTGGACACTATGAAATCCTAGAAAAAGATGGATCAGTAGCCTACATAGTGGATTTTCATCCATGTTTATCCCAATTACACAATGGTTTTCATGTTTCAATGTTGAGAAAGTATTTTCTGGATCCATCTCATATTTTGAGTCTAGAGGTAGTTCAGTTGGAAGAGAATCTTTCATATGAGGAATAAAAAATCCATATTTTGATCGAAGAGATAAAGTGTTGCATAATAAGGTAATCCATCAGGTAAATGTTTTGTGGAAAACCCATATAGTTGAAGAGTCAATGTGGGAATCTGATAATTATATGACAGATACATACCCCCATTTATTTGATAAGTGAATAAAATTGAGAGGATGCAATTTCCAAAAGGGGGGAATGATGTAAAATCTAGGGTAAAAAAAGAATATGAAATTTTCATACTTATTAATATTTGTGAATTAAATATAAATTTTTATTTAAAGGGAATTCTTTGTCTGATAGCATACTCAACAAACAATAATGAATTTCTCTGAAATCTTACGTTACACACAACGTTAAGATATACAGAAAATTAATAATATATTATTATTATTTTAAATGGTAGTTAACACATAGAAGTTGTATTGATGATAATGAAAAGAACTATCTACAATATGATTACATGTATTTATTAAATGTTTCTACATTTATCTAAAAAAATATTGAATCTTAAAATGTGAATGAATCCAATTTTAAGCATAAACACTCTAATATTTTTAAATGGTCGATTTACTGCCTTTTGATGGTAAAAAATTTTAAATATATTTTTTGTGATTTTAATATGTTCTATTTTAAAAAATAATATTCTTTTTTATAATTGGGACATCAAATTTTGATTTTTATGAAATTTTGGTATCTTTCTGATAATGTTCATTTTTTAATCAATATTGAAAATTATTGCATTTTAATAAAAAACTTCCATTTAATCTAATTTATTTATAAGGATAGATTATATTTTTAATTGTTTTTAAAGTGTAATTATATTATATTTATTCCAATTATTACATTGTTTTTTATTATAAGTAATTTCACTTTGAAATTGAATATAAACGAGTGTCAATATTTTGATAGATATAATTTTTTAAAAACATGCTTTTTGTTTTGACAATGGGAATTAATTTTAAATTAATTTTTGTAACTTCTATGTTTTGAATTTGGAGAAATGGATTAAATATTTGGAATCTGGTGGTCCAAATTGTGTAAATAGATATCTTTTATTTTTATACAATATGATTATTTACTTCAGTAAATATTTTATTTACAATGGTTAAAAGGTAAATATGGTAAATAAATGTAAAATTAATAATATTATAATAATATTAATTTACCCTAACATGTTCCCTAATCCTATTGGATGATACATTTCCAACCACGGGCATCCTTGGGTTGATTTTGGGACCCCATGGAGCCACATAGGAGTGACAATGACACTTTATATTAAATAATTTAAAGTAATGAAAACAATTACATTAACATATTTCTTTTAGTAAATAAATTTTTTTACATGGGGTTATTTAAGTTATATCTTATATTATAAATAATAATTTGAAAACTTAATATATTTCCTATATCATGTAATTTTATTTATAATTTTTAGACATCAAATAATTAAAATTATTTATAACACAATGAGGATGCAGTGAATACCTTATTAATAAATGATTTAAATAAATGAGAATATAAAATTTAAAAAACAATCCAAAACATATTAAATTCTTATTGGATGATTTTATTTTGAAAAATAGTCCTCTTATGTTAGAATTTAATTAGTTTTGGACCTTTTGAAACCAAAAACCAATTTATAATAAAATAATGTTTTTGAAACTTTCCTAAAGAGCCCATTCTCCCCCTTATAAAAATCCATCAACTCTAACCCATTAATCACACCTATAAAGACCCTTGGATTGTCCAAAATCTACCTAAATAATCTCCCAAAATCCCTCTATTCTACCTAAAATCCTTACCATAGGCATAAATTACTTTAAGAAATCCTTTTGGTGCAAACCAAAGGGAGTTACCCGATTTAAAGGTAGCGTCTTATCTCAAGTTCATTTTTTAATTTTACTTCTCCAACCCCCTAAACTATATTAATTACATTAGTTTATAACAACAACAGTATCCCTAATAAACAAGGTTTTTTTATGAGTATTATTAGAACTACACTTATACACACCTTCGTCTAATGGATAAAGAACATACTATTTCTGTGGATGGCGAACTAGTGCCTGACAAAACGATTATTGTTCAATCATATCCTTCCACCTCTTTTGGAGTCCATTAATAAGGAAATATATTTATATGTGATATATATTATATTTATATTGTCTCTATAGTTCTTTATTTTCCGTTTAAAGCATACCTTTATTGTTTCCATAGTGGGTAGATATGATAATTTCATTTGAGGAAGTGCAGACTACCGCCCCCTCAAAGTGATATAACTTGTTCATGACATAAGTGGGACATATAAAGGAGGGATTTAATGAAATTATATATGATATTATACTGTAATTATAATATACCTACATAAAATTATGTTTTTATTCCATTAAAATACATAATAGAAATGAAAGTAGCATTCATGCGTACGTACGGCTTACCGTCTCCATGAACGGTGCATTTCATTTCTTATCTCCAAATGTTATGTACTGTTATAAATACCTATATATAATGGATATATATGACATATATAATATCTAAATTATTAATATAATTCTGTATGTAGTGTACTTTTTACCACATGAACAACTTGTAATTATAGAAAGTTCATTTTTTACTCAAGTACCAAATATCGACAAAATGATCGTTATTAACATAAATGATTATATAATGTTTATAACATGGTAATAAGTGATATAAAAGGAATAATAATCCTGAAAAATGTTTTTAATAAAGTATAAATTAACTTTAGTTTATTATTCAGAAGATTAATGAATAAAAGGGTCATGTCGAACACGAGATAAGGTACATCGTCTAAATCTCTTTTCATTGAGGCATCCATTGATTTATACACAAATTTATTTTATACGAATTATAAACCCCTTTGACTTTTCATTTCATTCGAAGAGAATATTTTTGTACAAATAGTTTTAATAAACAAAAAAAAAGGAATGTTTCTTTTAATGTACGTGGTGAAAATGACCTTTCCACTGCCATGAGTGTTATTTGATATTTGGCTTCCTAATTAAGTTGTAATATTTTTAAAAGGAAAATAAATACCATATACCCTTTTATGTATTTTGGTATTGAAAATAGTTTTGACAATGGATTGGTTAAGTCAATATTTTCAAATAATATATTTTGGTTAAAATGTGGAATTTTTATCTTTCCTTTATGTTTGTTTTATGTTTTATTTATATTTTATGGTTCATGGGAATTTCTTAAATATACGGGTGGTTTTTTGATAAACCTAGGTTGTGTGAGCCCAACATAGCTCTCCAATGGATTAGGTAACGTGACAGAGGTAAACATAAATGTATCTACTATGATATTTTGTGAATATATTGTGATAGTTATTCCAAATGTGACTCCCTATATAGCCATGAAAGATACAACATAAGTATGTTATAGATGCCACAAGTTACCTTTATGATTTATGATTTCCATTTGTTATTCATAAATATTACAATTTTGTGTGGTATGTTAAAGATTGAGAAGTATGGTTTCATTGACATGTATATATTAATGGACTAATGTTTTGTTTCCTTGTTTTAAAACCCTTACTGAGCTTTTTATGCTCATCCCATGTTTTTTTTAAAAAAAATTCATAGTACTTAAAGATAAATACGGTAAAGGTTGGGATCCAGGAAAAGTCATGCTGTCTATAATATGGAACTAGACATGTCTCATTTTTTCAAGAGTTTTTATTTTATAAAAAAATTTGATACTGTATAGAAGTTTTTACAAGTAATATTCACGTTTTTATGTATATGTTATGCCATAATTCTCTAAAACTCTAAACTTGAAAAGATCCACAATGTTAATTATTAACTTTATTCAACATTATGTAATGTTTAAGGATGGGTCCTTATAAAGATGGTGGTGAATTATTCCATTAATAAAAAAACTCCTTTACATGTATGTTACTAGAGTTATAATAATATTTGGATGAAAGGATTAGAGGAAATAAAAATAAATAATGTAACATGAAGGAAAATAAAATAAATGAAAAGAGGAATTTACCTCTTGAATATATCTTCCTTGAGAACCTCTTTAGGGGAGTGTATTTGGACTTTTGAAGAAACTAAGTGATGATGGACATGGGATAGGGAATTAGGGAGATATTTGATCAGAATTTGGACTAGGCACAAGGCTTTAGAGGAGTGAAGAGAAGAGGTAAAGAGGGGTGGTATTTATAGTGGAGTAGAGGAGGGGTTTCCCATTATTTTAATCATTAGTTTGATATTTTTTCTCGAGACTATGAATAGTATTTATTATTGTGACAAAAAAATTAAAATGGAACATGTGAGTTTGATCCAATGGTCATTTACAATATCCATGGCTCAAGCATGATGCATAAATTTTCATTTTATCATTTATCATAAATTATCTTATTTTACTATTCATCAAAAATTCAATAATTTTAGAAAATTACCAAAAATTTACCTCGGCCATTTTTCAATGTGTAGAATTCAAAAAAGATCTCAATTTTATGAAAATAATTTTCTAAATATGTGAAATTTTATTTTTAGATAAAATAATAATTTTCTTGAAAAATTTAAATTTTAAAATTAAAACTACTTTTCTATCACTTTTAAAAATTAATTAAGTTATCGTAAAATAATCTTATGATTATAAGATATAAAAATAATAATTTATGAATTCATTTTTTTGAAAATTAAATTTTTTTAATGTATTAAATTAATCTTTAAATTGAAATAAAATATAAATGACTTACAAAAATACTAACACTTAATTAATAATTTTTAAAATATTTACTTACTTATACTATGATATAATTTTATCATATTGTCACTTATAAGATGGATAAATTTTATTTATAATTTTATTAGTGATGTTACTATTCAATTGGCCAGTTTACTATTCATATGTGTCACATTACTATTCCAAAGGTCAAGTTTCTATTTCATCAGTATGTGTTCTTTAACTTCTATAGATACCTTTTATTTCACTAATAATAAATTTATAGGGTTTTAATTATGTTATATAAGTAATATTATGTGATTATACGATAATTATATGAAGGCAATTTTTACTGATAAAACACTATGTCATTACATCACTGGGGTAAAGGACATTTCATCAAGGTGGCAGCGGCGAAATGGGTATATTTTTACCTGAACACGATGGGTCGGGCCCAACCCAATGTGATTCTAGAATGGTTGGGTCAAGTTATATCTGAACTAAAAAATACCCCTGACCTGATCTAACCCGTCCCAACCATTTTTGATTGGTTTGGGTCCACAAAATCCACAAACCCAACAAATCCTAACCCATGGACACCACTATCATGTTCACTTAGTACTCGTGGAATGTTCAATACATGATTTTGCTAAAATATGATATTTTTATAATGCTGTGTTTTTCATTATTTATCTATATTTAGATTTACATCATTATTGTATTAATTATTTTTTGTAATTTATTGATTCCTAAAATACATATATATTATATAGAATCGATGTAAATAATTTTTTAATGTATTTTTAATATATTTTAATGGTATTTAATTTATTCTTTATTTGCGCACAAACATACTTCACATATGTCGATCATTTAAATTATTATATTTTAAGCTAATTTATTTGTTTTATTGTTTTATAAATTAATGTTTTTTTGACAAAGAAAAAATTCAAATTTATTTTTTATTACTTAATGAAATATAATTAAATTTTTGATAAATTCTCACTATAAGAAATTCGAAATTTTTTTAAAATTAGAATTTATTAGTTATATTTTTTATGGCCCTTATTGAATTTCTTGAACAAATTATTATAAATATTATTTGAATTATTTAATTATGAATACAAATTAATTTGATTTAGTATTTAATTTTTTAATTTAAATTATTTTTTAGGATTATTTTTGAATGATATTTTTTACTCTCTTGGATAATTATCAAGTTTGAATTTAAATTACTTTTCCTGGTTTGAGATTGGATTATTAGATTTATAGGTCCTATTTAAAGTCTTTGGGGCACAATCAAAGTACACCATTTAGGAGAAAACTGTCTTTTTAGAAACAAAATATCTTTACTTTGAAATTTTAAGTGTTGTACAAACCAAGTCCTGTAGAAAAAATGTTTTATCTATTAGAAAAACTTTTCAAGTGTGAAATAAATTTTTTTATATATTCTACTACTGCCTTGATGAGATTTCCTAGTATATTACTCCATAAACATCACCTATGCTTCATTTTTTTATCTTTGACTTATTCCAAGTTCCTTATATCAATAACAGTACTTTTGATCTCTCAAATGTGCTCTCAATTTCTATTTATGATTTTATATTCAAAGGAATTCATTATTTCTTTCATTTGGTTATGAATATAGGATTGTAAATCCAGGACCATTTGGGTGTTAAATCCCATAGTCTAATGTTAGTGTATTAATTGGGTTGTGAATCCCCATGAAAAATTCAGTCTGTCGGTGTGGTTATCCCTCAATTTTGTAGAAATGGTTTTTGTAATCGGGTTATGATTCCCCTTAGAAAACTAGTTTAGTGCACAATGTATCTATCGTAGAGTATAAAGGTATAAGATTAGAGTAGGTCCAATTTAGACCAAACTACTACAAAATACCTAGTACTATTTCATTTAATTCAAATTTCAAAATTAAACCTATTAATTAATTTTAATAATAATTATATCTGGTTAAGATATTTAATTCGATATATTCACCCCCAACACACTATAGACCATCTTCCATAACTCTTTGAAACCTAACTAAAATATAATGTATAAATGTATGTATGGGGGATTTATAAACCATTACTTATATTTTACTCTCTATCTATCAATTTTTGACCCACTTTCAATGAATAATACATCTCTTTCTATGATAAATAATTAATATTTACAGACATAATCATGCCTCTCACCTATAGAATAACCCCTTTCACCAGAAAAATTCACCTCAAACAAAATATTCCTATACCTACCAAAATCTACTAGAAATCCTCCCTAACCCACTTTCCCATGTCATAGAGTTTTTTTGACTCACCTAAACACAAATTGAATAAGTATTAAAGAGTAGTCAGAAAGAGGATATTAAAGGAAGAGATAATTATATTAAATGAGCTGGTTCAAGTATAGTTATTATATTTCCTCATCAAAATATATTATAATCATACTAATATAATAACATTATAATCATTATTATACTGAAATGTTATTATTTTGATGGAATAGCCATTATCTTCCTTCCTTTCATCCATTCGAAAATGAAAATGTCCCTCATGTTTTGGTCAAATAATAACCCCTATAAAAAGAGTATTTCATTTTTCATCACCACCTTATCAGGATTGTTATAAAATTGAATTTAATGGTTAAATATTATATTTATGACAAGATTAATATTTTGAAAATGAAAATTATTTTTTTTATTAATGATAATAATAATAAATGGTTATTATAAATTTAACAATATAAAATAAGATTATAGAGACACTTTAGTTAATCTAAATAATTTTTAAAAACCAAATAAACTCCAAAAGTTTTTTCTAATAGAATCTTAAATAATAAAAAACTATGAATTATAGGAATGATTACACTATTTTAAAACTTTTTTATTCTTTGTCGACATTCCAAAAAAAATGGAGGAATTTTATGATAAACCCCAGTTTAATGATGAGTGAAAAAAATATAAAATAAATGAATGTCATATAATATTAAATAATATTTAAAAATAGAATATACATATAAAAGGTTTTTAATCAATTTTTTAATAAATATAATTTTGTTATTCAGTAGGTTAGATGTATGTACTAATAATGATGGGAATTGAGGTATGTGTTCTTTTTCTCAATATCAATTCCTTGAAACATTTCTTATTGTGAACCAATTAAATTTTATATGTTTTAAAAACTTCCTTTTTGACATATTATATTTTAAAAACGTTTTTATTCTTTGGAGTTTCAATTTAGTTTAAGGTCTCCTTATTCCTTGTCCAATAATTCATTACCAAATTTATAAGGTTTGTTGTTATCTTAATTTTCTTTCATTATATAATTGCCATTATTCATTAAATCCATCAATGTAAGTTTGATTTCGTGGACCATATTATTTTATTACATTATATTCTAACTTTATTTTGTAGTTTTTAATAATATTATTTACATTTAAGCACCCTCTTGTTTATAATTCAACCAAACAGTATCTTGTTTTTGGAAACAACCTTATCTCTTATTTATAGATGGGAATATGTTTACACCATGTACATATTATTTATATTGTTTCAATAACTATCTTATCCCTACTTAAATTGCTGATTAAATTAATTTACTATTTCCTTTTAATTTCATTACCATTGTTTAAAAAGGTCTTTTAAACATTTTTTACAAGAATCATTTTTTACTTTATTTATTAAAGTTTTAAACTAATATCATTGTAAAAATTTACTCCATGATCTTCTTTCCACACTTATATAACTATTTTTATAATAAATCTTATTATTCATGTTTTCATGGGTTTCATATGAAAATTAAATTCACATTATTCTATGAATTTTTCATTTTAAAAATGCAATGTTTTATGTTTAATAAACATAAATAAGGGTATTTCCTTCCACATATGTACATTTATATCTTCTATGTCATGATATTTTTCTACTAGTTCCCCTCCTGGGTTGGTAATGATTGTGAGTAGTGAACCCTCAAATCCAACCTCCAATAGCTCAAAGGATGGAAACTAGAATTAAGGGTATTATATACATGGATAGAAGGAATTACCCTCAATAATATGATTTATAAAATAAACATCCACTATCAAACTCTATCATATAAAAAAGAGTTCATTCAAATAATATAGAGACATGATATGTCATAAAATGGTGAAGAAACTAAAAAAATAATGAATCACACCTGTGGTAGAGTCCATGAACTCCAATATCTCATGAACAACTTCATAACCTTATAGAATCTTCTTGATCCCCTACTCTCACCTTCTAAATTAAAAAAAATTATATATATATCGGTGAGAATACATGTATACTCAGTAAGAACCTCCATATATCCTCTTTTCCAAATATGTAAGTAGCATACCAATGCCTGTGTGAAAAAAAAAGAGAAACCAACTTGTCAACTAATAAATTATATTATAATTTAATCCTCTCCAAGGCTCTATCATCATGTATTGCATAATATATGTTAAAATTATATCAAAATCATATATATATATATATATGAGTGTATCTCACTACCACATTCCCATTGAACTAGTATCCTTAAACCCCAATGGTTCATATCCCAGCACTCTCATATTCTATTTAGTTATCCCCTGATGTGGGTCAAGCCTCGAACCTACATACCATCGTACCACATAGGGCCAACCAACTCATGTTAGAAAAAACATATATCAATGTTAGAAAAACACCCTACACCCCATATATCTCATCCTGGACATATTATCATTAGATCCCATATCTTGGAATCATGTCTAAAAGACATCACATAATATGTACCATGAACTACACCTCAAGTAATCACAAACCATATAATAAAAAATTATATAGTAAATTTTTACTTAAGGATTTAACTATTCAATCATGAATTGATTATAAATTTGTTGGAAATAAATATACAATATTTTTAAGGCAAAAGAGATATGTATCATAAAACTATTCTTATGTACATAAAGGTATTTTTATAGATGTAATTAATCAAGATTGATAAATGATTCTAATGAAATATATAGAAAATATATATCCAATTAAATTAATTAATAAACATTTAATTTTGGTCATTAGGTAATGAATGGGAATAATGGCATTTATGATTTAAATATAAATTTTCTTCAAAAATAGTTTTTATCAATTTTTGTGTCTGAATTGTATAGTTAATTTATTTTAAATTTATAAATTGTATTTTAAAAAAGGATATATTTTTTCAAATAATTATTTACAAATTATCTTACATTGATGTTTTTGAATTTCTATTAAAATATTGATTTATTTGTGAAAAAGTGAAAATTGATGATTCTTGCAAAACCATCACGTATTTTATTTAAATCTAATAATTTAAAAGTTACATTATATTTTGGATTTGGTATTGAATTAAAATGATATACATTTGATTAAACATAATCTAATTAATTCAATAAGAATGGACGTTATATTTATTTTGTTATATGTTAATTTTTTTTCTTAACACACATTTTTCTAAAAATTTATTTTTCAATCCAGTTTATGAAATTATATTAATTAATTTTTTCCACTTATATAAATTGTGTAATTAATATTGGAAATAATATTTTTTATTATAATTTTTAATATTATTAGTACTGATAATTCCATTTTTTGTTATTATGAATAGTAACCATGGTAAATATTTTTAACAACGACAAATGGTAAATCTGGTAATTAGGGATAAAAAATGTGGTAAAGATTTAAAAATGTATCACAAAACTATATTATTTATATAGGATGATTTTACGTTGACTATAATCATATAATTTCAAATATATGAAAACTTCATGCCATTTTTCTTTGATAATGACCTATAAATTATTTTTATGAAACAATAAATACAAAATGTCACTTAATTTATTTTAATTTCTATAACATAATATTATAAGGATAACAAAATTAAGAACACTTATAAATTTTTATATATATTATTAATACACTATTTTTGTTATAATAAATTAATTTTCATTTTATTGAGTATATAATTACCTAGAATTGTTATGCAACATCAATGAAGCACTTGTGCAAGTAGTAGAAAAATAAAGTAAATGATTATAAAAACCGTAAAAGTGATATGATACTAAAAAATTATGGTGTTCCATAAATATAATAGATTTTTATAATATATTATTATAGCTGTAACACCCCAAAATTTTATAGTAAGTTTTTTTCTTTAAATTCAATAGCTTTCACCTCACACAACACCGAGTTCGAGCGCATGATGACTTACCAAACTAGCTGTTTAAAAGCAGTTATGAATATTATTAACTGGATATTAAATTATATATATTCAATATATTTATAACATCCATATTATGTGTTTCTTAGACATAATATAAGATCAAATTCATTTTTTTGGATAAAGGAAGTATTTTTCAAAAAAATGCAATTTTACCACCTTTGAATGGTAAACCCCTTTTCAATCCAATATTTGACACTTTTATATATTTAATTTGACAAAATAAACTAATTATCTAGAACCGAGACATAGAAATTTAGTTTTGATATGTTTTGGTGTTTTCGGATAACTTTCATTTTTGGGTGAATAGTGAAAAAAATACTAAATTTTAATTGAAAACAACTTTTTTAATCAAAATAATTTATAGTGTTCAATTATAAATTTTAATTGTTTCGAATCATAATTAGATTATATTTTTACCATTTAATACAATTTTTTTCATTGGAATTAATTTCACTTTGAAATTATATATAAACAGCTGTCAATCTTTTGATAGTTATTGTTTTATAAAAACACGCTCTTTGTTTTGACAACGAGAATTTATTTCAAATTAATTAATTCAACTTCTATGTTTTTAATTTTGTAAAATAGACATCATTTTGGAATTTAGAATATCAAATGTAGCTTAGGCTGAAGTTTTGGTATTTTTCTGAAAAACATCAATTTTTGATGAATAGTAAAACCACTTAGTAGTAGTTTAACAACTGACTTTTTTCATTTAAATGGAAGTTTACCGCTTATGTGAATTGAATTTAGAATATCCAAAATACATGGTTTTTATTATTATGTAAAATTTGGTTCAATAAGATGAAAATAATTTTGGTGAATAGTAACTTTAGACTTTTATTTACCGCGGTTAAAGATAAATAGGGTAATTCAAGGTAAAAAGAATATTACAATAATAAAAAATTACCTTTACACTTTTCCTAACATTTTTGGATGAGTCGTGGCCAACCATGGACATCCTGGGGTAAATTTTGGGACCCCATGGAGCCACTTAATAATGATAATGACATTTTATTTTAATTAACTTAAAGTGAAGACCAAAATTACATAAAAATATCATTTAGTATATAAATTTGTACATGGGGTTATATAAGTCATATTTTTTACTATAAATAATAATTGGAAATCTAAAAATATTTCCTAAATTATGGTAATTTTTTATAATTTTTAACATCAAATAAAGTAAATTATTTATGACACAATAATGATGATGTATTTACCTCATTAATAAATGATTTAAATAAATATGATTATTATTATTAAAATAATATCCAAAACCTGTCCAATTCTTATTGGATGATTTTATTTCGACCATGAGTCATCTTATCTTCAACATTAATTATTTTTGGACCTTTATAAACCGAATAAAACTATATAATAAAACAATATTTTCACACATTCCTAAAGAGCCCCTCCCTCCCCCTTAAAAAAGACCCCACTTATAACCCATTCCACACACCTCTAAAGCCCTTGGATCATCCAAAACCTACCCTAAAAATCTCCCAATATCTCTCTCTTTCTCCTATAATCCTTAACATAGGCATAAGGCACTTAAAGAAGTCCTTTTTGTTCAAACCAAAGGATGTTACCCAAATTAATGGTAACACTTTCTCTTAAATTATTTTGTTTTATTTTGTTTTATTTTGTTTTATTTTAATTATCCAACCCCCTAAACTCTTTTTATTACTTTATTTTATAAAAAATCCAGTATACTAAATATACTAGTATTTTTTCTTGAGAAGTATTTGAACTACACTTACACACACTTCCATCTAATGGTTGAAGAACATACTGTTTCTGTGGATGGCAAACTAACACCTCACAAAACGATGATTATTCGGTTATCTCTTACTGCCTCTCATGGTGGCCATTAAGATGATTCTGTATATATATATTATATATATATAATGTTTATTTTTTCTTTATTCTTCTGTATTTTTTCATTTATATCATTATTTTATGGTTTCCATTTTGGGTAAAATGTGATAATTTTATTTGAGGAAGTGCGGACTACCGCCACCTCAAAATGATATGACTCATTAATGCCTTTTGTGGGATTTATAAAGGATGTATTTAATGATATTATATATCATATTAAACTAGAATAATAATATACCTATGTATAATTATGTTTTAGTTCCATTAAAATACAAAATAGAAATGGAAGTAACGTTCATGCGTACGTACGGCTTACCGTCTCCATGAACGGTACATTTCATTTCTTATCCCAAAATGTTATGTACTATTATAAAAACATATATATACATAATATATAATATATTTATTATATCTAAATCATGTATATCATTCAGGAGATAATGGAAATTTTACCACATGGAAAATTGTAATTATAACAAGTTCATTTTTTACTCAAGATCTGAACATCGATAAAATATTCAATATGAACTCAAATAATTTACTATTTGTTATAGCAAGATAATAAGTGATATAAAAGGAATAATAAAATTGAAAAATGTACTTAATAATGTAAAAATTAACTTAAGTTTATTATTCAAGAAGAACAAGGAACATACAAGACAAGTCGGACTTGAGGTAAGGGGTTTCTAATCTCACTTTTAATTTCGTAAGATTTCCATTATTCAACACATATTTATTGAATGTGGTGTGTGTAATGACCATGATTGTAATACTTGTGTAATATAATCTAATTTATTTATATTTACATCATCATTGTATGATACTTATTCCATGGGTTTATGTTTTGTAAGATACCAAATCGATAAGGGAATTTGAAATTTCAATTTCCACACATTCATCTTTACACATACTTAATTGATTATTTTACTCCAAGATTATGTGTGGAATCAATATTCATTTACTTATGTCATAATATCAAATCCCCTTTGTGTGAATATACTTTTGATACACATAATCACTCCATTAATAATTCCTCAAGTCATCGATATGAACTTGATAAGATTAATCTTAACTAAATTTTCATTCATTGTGTTAAACATCAAAGTCATTGGTGTTGTTTTTACAAGAATATGTGTAAATGTCTTATGATTGATTTATACTAAATATCCAATCATATTGGGTGTATTTATATTTTTCACACATAATTATTTCATTCATTTATCCTTAACCTAAGGATATGGTCTTTATAATGAATTTTATCTCAATTTACAATCCATTGAGACTTCTTTTCTTCTTTATGCCAATTCACTTTTATATGGTGTATATAATGTACTTTAACATAATATATCATGAATCCCTTTATTCTCATGATATTATAAAGTTTTTATTAACTCAATTATTATTATTCAATTGTATATCTTCTGGTTAGGAACTCCAACTAAAATACCATTTAAATGTTTTAATGATTTATTCTTCTAAATCATTCTCATTAGTGTCCATGTTTTAAAAATGGTTTTAAGGATTTATTTATATGGAAATTAATGTTTTAAAATTAAAATTCATTTTCAAACGTTGAAAGTTTTATGGGACACTTTGATTCAAAAATCAATTTTAAATGACTTCTTGATAAATTGTGTGACTTTTAAATGTTTTCAAGAAAAAGGTTAATTTTCTCTCAAATAGTTTTGATGATTATTTTCATCTTTGTCAATATCCTTCATTATTATCGATTTAGGTTAATTTTTTATAATATAATATTCAATATTGTATTTAATAAGTTATGCTAGACTGTGGATGTTCTATTTTTATACAATTTATGGTTTATAGATAAAGTATTGATATTTCGTATGCTAGTTTTAATACGAATGTTCCTGTTATGTTTTCAACCTTTTAATTTGAGAAATGAATTGGACTTATTAAGTGATGGGTGGAGCCTATTATATCTCCTCAATGCATCGGTAGGTCTCATGAGACAAACTAGTGTCTTGGCATAAGGCCTTGAAAACATCTTATTTGTAGTCTTGGCACAAGGTCATGACTATGTGGTTATGATGTCCAGCATTATGCATTCAATCATTACGAGATTATATATAGATATTTCATATGGTTATTCAACTTGTAGAATTCCCATGAATATGTTGTGTTATGGAATTATTTACTCAGCTCATATTACTGCCACAAATAGTTCTTGTTTATTATTTGTAAAGGCATGTGTTTTAAATTATTCACCATGCCTAATGTTTATGTTATCTTCCACTATATTTCTTACTCTTATTGAGCGTTTGAGCTCACCCCTTTCTCATTATTCATTTTCCAGGATATGAAGAAGTTAGTTATCAGTGAATTGCAAGAATAATATTGGAATGATGGATGGTTCTAATGGAGGAAATTAGTGTAGTTTTCTGTTCATGTTGTAATGGTGAACTTATGTATGTATCTTGTTTACAAGAATACTAAACTAATCGGTCCATCAGTACTTGATTCCTTGTAATCATGCCAATGTATTAAAATAATGCACTGCCTCCAGGATTCTGGGGTCAGGGAATTACAGTTTGTATCAGAGGATGTTTAGTACAAACCTTGGAAACTATATTTAGATAAACTCTGATTAGAGAACATTACCCTAAGATACACATTGAGAATTAGTATAGAAGAAATTCCTTGAATCATGGTAATGTAGAGATTGTTTGTATTTTCCTAGCAGTACATCCCTATCTAGATACGAGCAGGTAGAGGCGGCTCTGGCCCAGATGTACCTAGGAGTGAAAACTTTGACCTGGAGTTTCGAGCTTGACCTGGGGTATCCTGGTATATGACATAGGGTCTTGCTTCACTATTGGTTACGACACTCCCGGGGGATATGCTTAGGACGATTTACATTTTCATTACAAACCTATTTAAAGTATTTTGAATATAATATGAGAATAAATGACCTTGGTTAATACTAAGGTGTTTTAAATTGAAAATAAGGTGTCATGATATTCTCCAAATGATTTTATGACTAATATTTCTCACACAAAACATTCTGGTTTTAGTCAATGGATGGATTCCAAGGAAGTAATAGTAACTTTGAGCATTATTTACAAGGTTTAAATGGTGGTGGAAATGAGAATCAAAAATAAATGTTGATAGTCATAAAATATATCTTGTTCATGCCGAATCAGTTTTCAAAAAATATGATCAAAAACATATATATTTACCAACTCCTCGACTCAATAAGGAAGAGAAATGTTGTGAATGATAAGATATCAATCAGTGAATACCATGGAGAAAATAAAGCTCATTTTCCATATTGCAGGAAATGTGAAAGGAGACACCTAGGAAGGTGTCTTAATAGAACAAATAAATGATTTATGAGTGGGAAATAAGGACATAAAGTAAATAATTGCTGAGGAAAAATGAAGAGTACTAGGGAAAAAAATAAAAATGGTCCCAAGAATCCATTTACAGTCATTTGTCATAAATGTAGGGGACTTGTCCATTATCCAAGTGAATACCCTATTCTATAGGATATCCTCTTGGTCAAGGAAGAAGCTATGGACAAATAAATTGATGGAGAAATGTTTAAATAGTGTTAGTGCTCTTTGTTGATGGGATTACTTTGGCAGACATTCATATTGTATTTGCAAGCCTGAATTTTGTCATGTGAAAATAATATTTGAGGAAGAATTATCTTTTCTCTTATGGACTTAGTTATAAATAACCATTTGGTTTTATATGATCATTGATTTTGAGGCAGTTACAAGTTATTAAATTTTGGAATGAAAATGTGAGGTATGAGATAAAAATTGTGATGAAATTATGTTATAGTTGTTTTGAGGAATCTATCCCATTTTTGGAAATATTAAAAAATTATATAATTTTTGAAAAAGAGACAACATGCAGACCGCTTGACAAACCTTCGTGTTGGACAAAGTTGCGTGAATCGAACCCACAACCATAGTGCGATTGGGATTTATTGCCTACAACGAGACTGCGTGAAGTCTCTGGTTAGTGTGACTAATTCTTTTTAGTTAAATGATTATATTGATCAATAAAAAGTTGATTTGGGATCTTATTTCTTATCAAATGGATATCCTTAGTATAAGATAATGATTAGTTTATTAAGTGATAAATGTTATTTTGGAAGAATTTTACTCTATTGGGAATACTATATACGTAAAGAAAATAGAATACTATAGGATTTCATTAGAGTAGTAATGGTGGGTTTTTACCTATGTTTTTATTGGGGATTTATAGCGATTTGGATTATTTATAGAAATGATTAACCTATCATAGAAAATATGTGATTATGTTAATTACTTTTAAGTGTGTGACTTTAAGAGTAGTCGAAATTATTTGGAGATAAAATTTAACGTGGAAAACTACTTAAGAAAATTATTCTGAGTTTTGGGTTTCAATAATAATTTGGATTATATTAAATGATTTTTTGGACAATTGTTTATTGAATGGGTTTTATTGAACTTTGGGTATTGTTGGTTTAATTTTAGAAAATAAGATTAGTATTTCTTTCTCTAAATTATTATCCCTTTGTGGATCATCTTATATTGTATTAACTATTTTGTATTTAGTTAATCTCTAATGACAAGGTAAATATATATAGTTTATCCTTTATAGATTATGCGATTTTAGCGCTTCAGGTGTGACAATGTCATCTTGAATACTCATCATTTAAAAAAATGAGTTAGTGGTTGAAATTTATTAAAGGGTGAAACTCTACATAAAAAGTAAATATATCCCTTTATGTTCTTACTCAATCTCATAAATAAATTCCTCAACTTTATGAAATATAACTTAAAATAAAAAAACGGTATCTTTTTACTTTTCTAACTAAGAAACTAATGATTGTTTATCCCGTCACAAGTTTGTTGTTTTATTATTGTTAACTTTATCCTGATCTTGTTTTCTACCACTCTCCCCCAGAAATTGACACTTAGTTTATCTTTCATATACATGTTTTCTTACATGGAATCCTAGTATGGGTTATCTTAGGTGACCTTTGTAATTCTCTTTCATTCTTTTAATGAGATAGTTTTATAGACTCTTTTTATGATTTGAGACATTCAATGATGTTCCCAAGATCAATTTTAAAATTTTGAGGTCGCAATTTCCAAAATGGGGGAAGAACATAACACCCAAATATTTCATAGTATGTTATTTTCTTTAAATTCAATAGCTTGCACCTCACACAACACTAAGTTCGAGTGCACGAACACTTACCAAACTAGCCGTTCAAAAGCAGTTATGAATAGTATTAACTGTATTTTGAATTATATATATTCCATATAATTTTAAAATCCATATTATATGTTTCTTAGACATAATATAATAACAAATTCATTTTTTCAGATAAAGTAAGTATTTTTCAAAAAATGAAATTTTACAACCTTTTAATAGTAAACCCCTTTTAAATCCAATAGTTGACACTTTAATATATTCAATTTGATAAAATTAAATTCTTATCTAGAATCAGGACATATAAATTTAGTTTTGATAAATTTTTGGTGTTTTTTTGATAACTTACATTTTTGGGTGAATAGTGAAAAAATACTAAATTTTAATTAAAAACAGCATTTTTAATCAAAATAATTTATAGTGTTAAATTATACATTTGAATGGTTTAGAAGTATAATTACACTATATTTTTACAATTTAATCTAATGATGGTAATTTTAATTAATTTCAAGTTGAAATTATACAGAAACAACTGTCAATTTTTTGATAGATATTATTTCTTAAAAACACGGTATTTGTTTTGACAATGAGAATGAACTTTAAATTAATTAATTCAACTTATATGTTTTTAATTTGATAAAATAGACAAAATTTTTGAATTCAGAATATCAAATATAGCTTCAGCTGATGTTTTGGTATTTTTCTGAAAAACATCAATTTTTGATGAATAGTTAAACCACTTAGTAGTATGTTAAAAACTAACTTCTTTATTTTAATAGAATTTTACCACATCTATGAATTTAATTTCAAAATTCCTACATAAATGGTTGTTATTAGTAAGTAAAATGTGGTTCAATATGAAGAAAATAATTTTTGGTGAATAGAAACTTTTGACTTTTATTTACCGCGGTTAAATGTAAATAGGGTAATTCAATGTAAAATGAATATTATAATTATACAAAAATATCTTAACACTTGTCCTAACATTATTGGATGAGTCAGGGCCAACCATGGGCATCCTTGGGTCGATTTTGGGACCCCATGGATCCACTTAAGAATGATAATGACACTTTATTTTAATTAACCAAAAGTAAAGACAAAAATGACATTAACAAATATCTTTTAGTATATAAATTTTTACATGGGGTTATATAAGTCATATTTTCGAATATAAATAATCATTGTAAATCTAAAACTATTTCCTAAATTATGGTTATTTTTTTTTATAATTTTTAGACATTTGATAAATTAATTTATTTATGACACAATGATGATGTAGTATTTACCAGATTAATAAATGATTTAAATAAATATAATTATTAATATTAAAATAATATACAAAACCTGTCTAATTATTATTGGATGATTTTATTTCGACCATGAGTCTTTTTATCTTTGACAATAATTAGTTTTGGACCTTTAGAAACTGAATAACACTATATAATAAAATAATATTTTTACACTTTCCTAAAGAGCCCCTCCTCCCTCTTATAAAAAGCCACCACTTCTAACCCATTCCACACACCTCTCAAGCCCATTATAACATCCAACCCCTACCCAAATAATCTCTTAAGATCCCCCTCTTCCTCTTATAATCCTTACCTTAGGTATAAGGCACTTCAAGAAGTCCTTTTGGTTCAAACCAAAGGAAGTTACCCAAATTAAAGGTAATGCTCTCACTTAAATTCTTTTGTTTTATTTTGTTTTATTTTACATCTCCAACCCCATAAACTCTTTTTAATACTTTCTTTTATATCAACACTAGTATCCTAAATATACTAGTATGTTTTTATGAGAAGGATTCAGACTACACTTACACACACCTCCATCTAATGGGTGAAGAACATACTGTTTCTGTGGATGGAAAACTAACGGCTCACGAAACGATGAGTGTTCATTTATCTCCTACCGCCTCTCATGATGGCCATTACGATGACACCATATTTATATATGATATATATATATTGTTTTTTCTTTCTTTATTCTTCTTTATTTTCCATTTATATCATTATTTTATGGTTTTTATTATGGGTAAAATGCGATAATTTCATTTGAGGAAGTGCGGACTACTGCCCCCTCAAAATGATATGACTCGTTACTTCCTTATGTGGGACATATAAAGTATGTATTAAATAATATTATACTTGAATTTTAATATACCTATGTATCATTATGTTTTAATTCCATTAAAATACAAAATAGAAATGGAAGTAGCGTTCATGTGTACGTACGACTTACCATCTCCATGAAAGGTGCATTTCATATCTTATCTCCAAATGTTATGTACTGTTATAAATACATATATATAATGAATATATATTATATATAATATATCTAAATCATTTATATCATTCTAGAGAAAATTGACTTTTAACCACATGGAAAAATTGTAATTATAACAAGTTCATTTTTTGACTCAAGTTTCGAACATGAATAAAATATCTAATATGAACTCAAATAATTAATTATTTATTATAGAAAAGTAATAAGTGATATAAAAGGAATAATAAACTTGAAAATTTTAATTAATCAAGTAGAAATTAACTTCAGTTTATTATTCAGGAAGAACAAGGAACATGCAAGACAAGTTGGACTTGAGGTAAGGGGTTTCTTATCTCACTTTTAATTCTATGAGATTTCCATTGTTCACAATATATTTATTGCATGTGGTGTGTGTAATGCCCATGATTTTATTCATTGTGTAATATAATTTAATTTATGTATATTTACATCATCATTGTATGATCCTTATTTCAAGGTTGTATGTTTTGTAAGTTACAAAATCGATAAGGGAATTTGAAATTTCAATTTCCACTCATTTGGCTTTACGCATACTTCATTGATTATTTTACTCCAAGATTATGTGTGGAACCACTATTAATTTGATTATGTCATAATTTCCACTCCACTTTGTGTGGATATAATTTTGATACACATAATCACTCCATTGATAATTCCTCAAGTCATTGATATAAACTTGATAAGAGTAATTTTAACTCAATTTCCATTCATTAAGTTAAACATCAAAGTAATTGGTGTTGTTTTTACAAGAATCTATGCTAATGTCCTCTGATTTATTTAAAACAAATATCCAGTAATATTTAGTGTATTTATATTTTTCACACATAATTATGTCATTTATTTTTCCTTAACCTAAGGATAAAATCATTATAAGGAATTTCATCTCAATTTACAATCCATTGAGACTTCTTTGTTGTTATACGCCAATTCACTTTTATATAATGTATATAATGTACATTAACAAAATATATCACAAATCCCTTTATTCTCATGATATTATAATGTTTTTATTACCTCAATTATTTGTATTTAATTGTCTCTCTTTTGGTTAGGAACTCTAACTAAAATATCATTTAAATGTTTTAAGATTTATTCTTTTTAATCATTCTCATTAATGTCCATGATAAAAAAATGGTTTTAAGGATTTATTTATATAGAAATTAATGTTTTAAAATTAAAATTCCATTTCAAAGTTTAAAAGTGGTATGTGACACTTTTATTCAAAAATCTATTTTAAGCGACTTCTTGATAAATAGTGTGACTTTTAAATGTTTTCACGAAAAGGGGGATGTTTCTGCCAAATAGTTTTGATGATTATTTTATTCTTTGTCAATATCCTTCAGTATTCTCGATTGAGGTTAATTTTTTATAATGCAATCTACCATATTGTATTTAATGATTAATTCTTGACTATATATGTGCTATTTTTTTCTATTCATGGTTTATGGATAAAGTATTGACATTTCATATGCTAGTTTTAATATGAATGTTTGTGTTATGTTTCAACCTTTTCATATGAGGAATGAATTGGACTTAGTAAGTGACAGGTGGAGCCCGCTATATCTCCTAGATGCATCGGTCGGTCTCATGAGACAAACTAGTGTCTTGGCACAAGGCCTTGACAACATCTTATTTGTACTCTTGGCACAAGGCCTTGACTATGTGGTTATGATGTCCGGCATTATTCATTACATCATTATGGGATTAGCTATTTATATTTCATGTGGTTATTTGACATGTAGAATACCAATGACTATGTTTTATTATGGCATTATTTACTCATCTCCTATTTCTTCCACAAAGTGTTCATGTTTATTATTTGTAAAGGCATGTGTTTTCAATTATTCATCGTGCCTAATGTTTATGTTATCTTCCACTATATTTCCTACTCTTACTGAGCGTTTGAGCTCACCCTTTCTAATGTTTCATTTTCCCACAATATGAAGAAGTTAGTTATTAGTGATTTGTAGGAATAATCTTGGAATCTAGGATGTTTCTAATGGAATAAATTAGTGTAATTTTTCTTTTCAAGTTGTAATGTTGAACTTATGTATGTATCGTGTTTCCAACACTACTAAACTATTCGGTCCTTCAGGACATGATTCCTTCTAATAATGCCAATGTATTAAAATCATTCACTAGATCATAGATTCTGGGGTTAGGGTGTTTGTAACATCCCAAGTAAGTAATGAATAATAGATATTTTTATCTATGTCTTTTAATGATTAAGATAGTGTTATAGAGGCTTAAAATGAAAATAAATACAATCTTATGCATGGAATAAACTAATATTCTTAAAAGATTGTTTTACTGCCTTTTGATGGCAAACAATTTTTGAATCTATATTTTGACAATTTTATAAACTATGTTTGTCAAAATAAACATATTCTTTATGATTGGGACATCAAAATTTACCTTGTGTGAATTTTTGGTATTTTTCTGACAATGTTCATTTTTTAATGAATAGTGAAAAATACTGCATTTTACATCAAAACTGCTTTTTAATCTAATTTATTTATATGATTAGATTATGTTTTGAATTGCTTTTGAAGTTAAATTAGAATATATTTTTACTATTTTATCCAATGGTGGTCATTGGAATCAATTTCACTTTGAAATTAGACTTAAACTGGTGTCAATCTTTTGATACTTATTGTTTTGTAAAAACACGCTATTTGCTCTGGCAGTGGAAATTAATTATTAAATTAATTAATGTGACTTATATGATTTTAATTTTGTAAAATAGACTTCATTTTTGAATTCAGAACATCAAATATAGCATAGGGTGAATTTTTGGTAATTTTCTGAAAAACTTCAATTTTTTATGAATAGTGAAACCACTAAGTGGTAATCAAGCAAACTGATTTTTCAGTTAAATGAAAGTTTACCACTAATGTGTATTGAATTTTGAAAATCCGACATAAATGGTTTTCATTAAGAAGTAAAATGTGGTTCAATGGGAT
Organism: Viscum album; assembly: GCA_963277665.1. Lineage (NCBI taxonomy): Eukaryota > Viridiplantae > Streptophyta > Magnoliopsida > Santalales > Viscaceae > Viscum > Viscum album. The sequence goes on from OY728135.1 coordinate 1,020,093,256, forward strand.
TAAAATAATTTTTTGGTGAATAGTAACTTATTAAGTTCTTAATCGCGATTAGTGGTAATTAGGGTAGTTTAAGGTCTAAATAAGGCTTTAATAATATGAAATGACCTAGACACATGTCCCAACCTCATTGGTTGTGTCATGGCCGACCATGAAATGCCATGGGTCAACTTGGGGACCCCATGGTTCCACTTTTGTTGGGAAATGACATAAATTACTTTTTATTTAATGTTAAAGTGAAAATGACACAAACATAATATGTTTTACGAAAACAATTTTTAAGTGGGGTTATACAAGTCCAAAATTTAATTATAAATAGTCATTGGAAATCTAAAAAGATTTCCTATATAATAGTGTTTTGTTATAATTTTTAGACATTAAATAAATTTAATTATTTATGACATAATAATGATGCAGCGATGACATCATTATTTGACGATTTAAATAAAATAGAAAGATAATGTAAAATCTATGCACTACACATGTCCAAAACCAATTGGATGAGTGGATTTCGAACCCTTATCACCTTGGCCACGAATTATATCAATTTGGGACCTTTTAAAACCGAAACCCATTTTCAAATAAAGTAATATTTCTTTACTTTCCAAAAGTGCCCCTCCTCTCCTCTTATAAAAGGCCCCCACCTCTACCTCATTTCACACACTCCTCAAGCCTTTGGGTCAGCCAAAACCTGCCAATTTACTCTCTCCACATCCCTCTCCTCATCCTAGAGGATTCCCTTTGGGCAGAATCTTTTCAAAGGAAGCCTTTAGGCTCAAATCAAAAGGAGTTACACTTTTTAAGGTAATTTATTCTCTCATGTTCATTTGTTTTATTTTGCTTCTCCAACCCCCTAAACTCTTTTTATTTAATTCTTTTGTAACAACACCAGTATCTTAAATATACTAGGATGTTTTTATAAGATTTATTTGAGCTACACTCTCACACAACTGCATCAAATGGTTAAAGAACATACGGTTTCCGTGGATGGCGAAATTCTGCCTCCCGAAACGATGATTGTTCAATACTCATTTAACACCTTCAAAGGTGGCCATTATGATGTCACTATTTTCATATATGATATATAATATGTTTATGTTTTCCTTAAGCTTCTGTTTTTTTCATTTTGGGCATAAATTTATGGTTTCCATTATGGGTAAACACGATATCTTCATTTTAGGAAGTGCGGACTACCGCCCCCTCAAAGTGATTTGATTCGTTAAATACCATATGTGGGACATATAAAGGATGGAACTATGATATTATATATGATATTATACTGGAAGTATAATATACCTTTATATAATTATGATTCCATTCTATAAAATACGAAATAGAAATGAAAGTAGCGTTCATGCGTACGTACGGCTTACCGTCTCCATGAACGGTGCATTTCATTTCTTACCTCTAAATGATTATATAATATTATAAATGCAAGTATGTACGGGACATATATGACATATATGATATCTACATCATGAATACCATTCTGGATATAATGAACCTTTGACCAAATTAACAACATGTAAGTGTAAGAAGTCTATTTTTGACTTAAGAACCAAATACCGACAAAATGAACATTATTAACTTAACTGATTACATGATGTTCATAACATGGTATAAAAGGAATAATGAACCTAAAAAAGATTCATAAGCAAGTAGAGATTAACTCAAGTTTATTATTCAGGAGATTAAAGAACGGTCGAGTCAAGTCGGATACGAGGTATGGAACTTCGTCTCAATCTCCTTTCATTGAGGCATATTTTATTTTATACACAACTTTCTTTTATACGGTGTATAAACCCCTTTGACTTTTACGTTTATTAAAAAGGAATATTTTTTATACGAAGTGTTTACTAAATGACAAAAGGGAATGTTTTTGTCGTACGTATGCGGCGACAACAACTTCTCCGTCGTCGTGACCATTATTTGAGTTTCGGCTTCCTCTACAAGCCATACCTTCTTTTTAAAAGAAAAATAAATACCATATTTTACTTTTCTTTTACTTTGGTATTGAAAATGGTTTTCATAATGTTTTTATTATATCAATGTGTTGTATTGATATCTCGTGATTGAAATGTGGAAATGTTATGTTTCCTTTATGCATGTTTTATGTGATATGATTATGTTATGGTTCTTGGGCATTATTATGAAGACGGGTGGTTCCGTGATAAACTAAGGGCGGGTGAGCCCGTTATAGCTCTCTAATGCATTGGGTAACGCGAAGGAGTGAAACGTTAAGGTTTCTCCGAAGAGATTTTAGGGAATATACTGTGATGGGTATTCCAAACGTAACCAAGAGGGTTACTCCCTACGTAAGAATGTTATGAATGCCTCAAGTTACCTTTATGTCTTATGATTTCTATGATTTATTCATGATTTTATGAGGTATGTTAAAGTGCCTATGTTTTATGGGTAAAGTATGATTTCATTCTTATGTATATATGAACTCATGTTTCCTTTCCATGTTTTTTTTATAACCCATACTGAGTTTTTATGCTCATCCCAAGTTTTTGAAATGTTTTTCACAGGTCAAGGGAAAGGTACATGATAAGATGGTAGAGTCAAGGATGTGTCAAGAAATAATCCATGTTTTATTTTAAATGTGTTTCCATTGATGGGAATGAAGAATACTATCTTTATGTAACCACTTTGTTTATATGTGGAATGTAATGCCAGTTTTATGATCTAATTCTCTAAAACTCTAAACCCGAAAAGATCCTCAATGTGTAATCTTGTAATAACTCAAGATTAAGTAAGGTTTAAGGCTGGGGCCTTATAGTTGGTTTCAGAGGTCGGTTTAGATAACTTTAGGAGTTAGAATTCTATTAAATGATTATCCAAAAATATTTTTTTTTTCGAAATGATAGAGCATTTAAAGATTACCATGTTGCTTCATCTAAGACATGTTTGTTCAGAATGGTTTTCCGCAGAGGAAACAGGGAAGCAGTGCTAGGAAGGCATACAGAAGGAAATAACCTTCCGAATCAGCATCCAGAAATGGTCGGAATTGGAACTGAACAGTTTGTTGCAGTAATGGCGCAGTTGACTCAAGCAATAAATGGCGGTGGTATCCATGCACGAGATCAGCCAGATCAACCGCAGAGGAACATGTCAGTGGTGGAACATTTCATGAGGCAACATCCACCATCATTCAGAGGATCATCTGACCCTGTGCTAGCTGAAGGGTGGATTAAAGCACTGGAGATGATTTTTGATGTCATGGGGTGTTCAGACAATCAAAAGGTTAGTCTTGCTATTTACCGTTTGGAGGGTGAAGCAGATCAGTGGTGGTATATGGTTAAAAATATCAGGGACGCCGATGAGATTGATGCTCTTGACTGGGATGAATTCAAAGGTATGTTTCTTGAGAAGTATTTTCCTAAGGCTGTTCGACTTAGGATGGAAAATCAATTCTTGGAATTGAGGCAAGAGGAAGACTCAGTGGCTGCCTATGAAGAAAGGTTCACTCGATTGGCAAGGTATGCTCCAAATTTTATCCGGGACCTTGATAGTAAAATCAATCGTTTTTACTCAGGATTAAAGCCAATGTACCGAAGGGAATTAGCTTCTCGTGAGTTTAAAAGTTATGAAAAGCTTGTTCGATGTGCTGAGAAGGTGGAAATGGAGTTTGCCGATGACCAAGTTTTCTATAACAACCAGCAGAAGAAGAGACCGAGGTGGCAGGAGAAAGGTAAGAATTCTTCAAAAAAGTCCGATGGTAAGAAAACTAAGTTTCCAGTTTGTGATAAATGTGGAAAAAGGCATGCTGGGGAATGTCTTCTGAATTCTGAAAAGTGCTACCGATGTGTTAAGATGGGACATAAGGCTCGTGATTGCACTGAAAAAGGATCAAGGTGAAGGTAAGAACAAATTTGATTTACAGTTAGTGAAATGTTATAAGTGCAATGAGATGGGTCACTATGCAAATGAGTGTCCGACAAAGAGCTTGAGAGATGGGAAGCAGTTAGACTACAAGCAGAAAGGGGTGGTGAAATCCTTTGCAACTACTTCAGTAGATGTCGGGCCATCAAATGAAGTTGTATCAGGTAATTTGTTTGTTTTTTCAGATTATGCCAGTGTGTTGTTTGATTCGGGGTCTACACATTCTTTCATCTCTGAAACCTTTTCTAGTAAAATGGGAATACCATCTCAAGAACTGACTCCTGAACTTTTGGTAAAAACACCTGGGGGAAGTGTCGAGGCAAAAGAATTTATAAGAATCTTCCTATCCTTATCTGTGGAAAAAACCTACTTGCAAACCTTATTGTTCTACCTCTAGTAGAGTTTGATGTTATCATGGGTATGGATTGGCTCTCTATTTACCATGCTAAGATTGACTGTAGAGCTAAAGAAGTTTCTTTTCAGAAAGACTTTCAGTTTGTTTACAAGAATGAACCTTTACTTTTGATAACATATCAAGAGGCCGAGAAACTTGTAAAAGATGGAAATGAATGTTACCTTGCACACGTCGTTGAAAATAAAGGAACTGTTCAAATTAATGATGTGTCTGTGGTAAATGAGTATCTTGATGTTTTTCCTGATGAGTTGCCTGGAATAATACCAGATCGGGAAGTTGAGTTTACTGTTGACTTAGTTCCTGATGCTAAGCCAATTTCAAAACACCCTTATCGAATGGCACAAATTGAACTTTTAGAGTTGAAGGAGCAATTGCAAGATTTATTAGAGAAAGGTTTCATTAGACCTAGCACATCACCATGGGGTGCTCCTGTTTTATTTGTTAAAAAGAAAGATGGTTCTATGAGACTTTGCATTGATTATAGAGCCTTGAATAATATCACTTTTAAGAACAAATATCCTTTGCCTCATATCGATGATTTGTTTGATCAGCTCCAGGGAGCTCAGTTTTTTTCAAAGATTGACTTGAGATCGGGGTACCATCAGCTGAAGGTAAAGGAGGCAGATATTCCGAAGACCGCGTTCCGTACGAGATATGGCCATTATGAATTTGTAGTAATGCCTTTTGGGCTAACCAATGCACCTGCTTTATTCATGGACTTAATGAATAGAATTTTCCATGAGTTCTTGGATAAGTTTGTGGTGGTTTTCATTGATGTTATTTTGGTGTTTTCTAAAAGTAAAGAGGAGCATGAAAAACATTTAAGGGTTATCTTGCAAACCTTAAAAGAAAATAAAATGTATGGGAAATTCAGAAAGGGTGAGTTTTTGTTGCAACAAATTTCTTTCCTTGGTCACATTGTTTCTAAAGATGGAATAACTGTTGATCCTGCAAAAACAAAAGTTGTGGAAGAATGGCCAAGACCCACAAATGTAACCGAGATTCGTAGATTCCTTGGTTTGGCGGACTATTACCGAAGGTTTGATAGAAATTTTTCACGGTTATCTAGTCCAATGACTAAGATAACTCGAAAGGGTGTTAAGTTTATCTGGACAAAAGAATGTGATGATTGTTTTCAGGAATTGAAAAGAAGATTGGTGAATGCTCCAGTTTTGGCACTACCTTCCAGGAATGGTGAGTTTGTTATATATAGTGATGCTTCATTGAAAGGACTTGGTTGCGTCCTAATGCAGAATGATCAGGTAATTGCTTATGCTTCACGACAGTTGAAAACTCATGAGGTAAATTACCCTACACATGATTTGGAACTAGCTGCTGTTGTTTTTGCTTTAAAAATTTGGAGGCATCATTTGAATGGAGTAAAGTGTGAAATATATACCGATCACAAAAGTTTAAAGTATATATTCACTCAGAAAGAGTTAAACATGAGACAAAGGAGATGGCTGGAATTAATCAAAGATTATGATTGTACAATTCATTACCATCCAGGAAAAGAAAATAAAGTGGCTGATGCTTTGAGTCGAAAAAGTAATGCTTCATTAACAATGTTGCGGTTGGAACGTGATCCTTTGGTTAACGATTTGATGAACTTTGGCATAGAAGTTGTTGGTGCAGGAAGTCCTTCTGTTTTGTTTCAGGTATCAGTGAGATCATCTCTATCAGATAGAATCAAGCAAGCACAGAAGCAAGATAGTGAGTTGCAGAAAAGGGTAGAGCTGGTTCAGAAAGGTAAGTTGTCTGAATTCAACATTGATAATGATTGTGTTTTGAGATTTGGGAAGAGATTGTGTGTGCCTTGTGATTCACAGTTGAAGAGAGAGCTGTTATGTGAAGCTCATAGTTCTCCGTTTTCAGTTCATCCGGGCAGTACTAAGATGTATAGAGATCTGCGGGAGTATTACTGGTGGGATGGAATGAAAAGAGACATTGCTGATTTTACTGTAAAGTGTTTGACACATCAACAGGTTAATGCAGAGTGGCAGTTACCGAAAGGGATGCTTCAGCCTTTACCAGTGCCAGAGTGGAAATGGGAGAATATATCCATGGACTTTGTTGTTGGATTACCGAAGACATCTCGAGGTAATAATGCAATCTGGGATATTGTTGATCGCTTGACCAAATATGCTCATTTCCTTGCTATACGAGATACTTTCTCTCTTGATCAACTTTCCCGTTTGTATCTTAAAGAGATAGTCAGGTTACATGGAGTTCCTCTCTCCATTGTATCGGATCGTGATCCCAGGTTTACTTCTAACTTTTGGAAAGGCCTTCAGAAGTTGTTGCGTACTGAATTAAATTTTAGTACAGCTTTTCATCCTCAATCAGATGGGCAGTCGGAACGAACAATTCATACATTGGAGGATATGCTACGAGCTTGTTCTATGGATTATCAGGGAATTTGGGACCAACATATTTCTTTGGTTGAATTTTCATATAATAACAGTTTTCATTCCAGTATACAGATGGCACCATTTCAGGCATTATATGGGAAGCGGTGTCGAACTCCAGCTTTCTGGGATGAAGTGGGTGAAAGGAAGTTGATGGGACCAGAATTGGTAGAAGAGATGGCAGAAAAAGTTCATCTGATTCAGAAACACATGAGAACAGCTCAGAGCAGGCAGAAGAGTTATGCAGATAACCGGAGGAAGGATCTATCTTTCGAGGTAGGTGATCATGTTTTTCTCAAGGTTTCTCCTTGGAAAAGCGTGATGAGATTTGGTAAGAAAGGAAAGTTGAGTCCAAGGTTTGTTGGACCAAACGAAATTCTGGAGAGAGTTGGATCAGTTGCATACCGAGTGGCTTTACCTCCGAGTTTATCTCAGGTACACAATGTTTTTCACGTTTCGATGTTGAGAAAGTATATGCCAGATACATCTCATGTTTTGAGCCCAGAGGTAGTTCAGCTGTAAGAGAACCTTTCTTATCAGGAACAACCGGTCTAGATTCTTGACCACAGGGAGCAAGTGTTACGGAATAAGGTGATTCACCAGGTAAAGGTTTTGTGGAAAAACCACATGATTGAAGAGGCAACATGGGAATCCGAAAATCCAATGAGGGATAAGTACCCTCATTTATTTGATAAGTAAATAAATTGCGGGGACGCAATTTTTTAAAGGGGGGAAGGATGTAACATCCCAAGTAAGTAATGAATAATAGATATTTTTATATATGTCTTTTAATGATTAATATAGTGTTATAGAGGCTTAAAATGAAAATAAATACAATCTTATGCATGGAATAAACTAATATTCTTAAAAGATTGTTTTACTGCCTTTTGATGGAAAACCATTTTTGAATCTATATTTTGACAATTTTATAAACTATGTTTGTCAAAATAAACTTATTCTTTATGATTGGGACATCAAAATTTACCTTGTGTGAATTTTTGGTATTTTTCTGACAATGTTCATTTTTTAATGAATAGTGAAAAATACTGCATTTTACATCAAAATTGATTTTTAATCTAATTTATTTATATAATTAGATTATGTTTTGAATTTATTTTGAAGTGAAATTAGAATATATTTTTTCCATTTTATCCAATTGTGGTCATTGGAATCAATTTCACTTTGAAATTAGACTTAAACTGGTGTCAATCTTTTGATACTTATTGTTTTGTAAAAACACGCTATTTGCTCTGGCAGCGGGAATTAATTATTAAATTAATTAATGTGACTTATATGATTTGAATTTTGTAAAATAGACTTCATTTTTGAATTCATAACATCAAATATAGCTTAGGGTGAATTTTTGGTAATTTTCTGAAAAACTTCAATTTTTGATGAATAGTGAAACAACTAAGTGGTAATCAAGCAAACTGATTTTTCAGTTAAATGAAAGTTTACCACTAATGTGTATTGAATTTTCAAAATCCGACATACATGGTTGTCATTAAGAAGTAAAATGTGGTTCAATGGGATTAAAATAATTTTTTGGTGAATAGTAACTTATTAAGTTCTTAATCGCGATTAGTGGTAATTAGGGTAGTTTAAGGTCTAAATAAGGCTTTAATAATATGAAATGACCTAGACACATGTCCCAAACTCTTTGGTTGTGTCATGGCCGACCATGACATTCCATGGGTCAACTTGGGGACTCCCTGGATCCACGTTTGTTGGGAAATGACATAAATTACTTTTTATTTAATGTTAAAGTGAAAATGACACAAACATAATATGTTTTACGAAAACAATTTTTAAGTGGGGTTATACAAGTACAAAATTTGATTATAAATAGTCATTAGAAAGCTAAAAAGATTTCCTATATCATAGTGTTTTTTTATAATTTTTAGACATTAAATAAATTTAATTATTTATGACATAATAATGATGCAGGGATGACATCATTATTTGACGATTTAAATAAAACAGAAAGATAATGTAAACTCTATGAACTACACATGTCCAAAATCAATTGGATGAGTGAATTTCGAACCCTTATCACCTTATCCACGAATTATATCAATTTGGGACCTTTTAAAACCGAAAAACAATTTCAAATAAAGTAATATTTCTTTACTTTCCAAAAGTGCCCATCTTCTCCTCTTATAAAAGGCCCCCACCTCTACCTCATTTCACACACTCCTCAAGCCTTTGGCTCGGCCAAACCCTGCCAATTTACTCTCTCCACATCCCTCTACTCATCCTAGAGGATTCCCTTTGGGCATAATCCTTTCAAAGGAAGCCTTTAGGCTCAAATCAAAAGGAGTTACACTTTTTAAGGTAATTCATTCTATCATGTTCATTTGTTTTATTTTGCTTCTCCAACCCCCTAAACTCTTTTTATTTAATTCTTTTGTAACAACACCAGTATCTTAAATATACTAGGATGTTGTTATAAGATTTATTTGAGCTACACTCTCACACAACTGCATCAAATTGTTAAAGAACATACGGTTTCTGTGGATGGCGAAATTCTGCCTCCCGAAACGATGATTGTTCAATACTCATTTAACACCTTCAAAGGTGGCCATTATGATGTCACTATTTTTATATATGATATATAATATGTTTATGTTTTCCTTAAGCTTCTGTTTTTTTCATTTTGGGAATAACTTTATGGTTTCCATTATGGGTAAACACGATATCTTCATTTTAGGAAGTGTGGACTACCGCCCCCTCAAAGTGATTTGATTCGTTAAATACCATATGTGGGACATATAAAGGATGGAACTATGATATTATATATGATATTATACTGGAATTATAATATACCTTTATATAATTATGATTCCATTCTATAAAATATGAAATAGAAATGAAAGTAGCGTTCATGCGTACGTACGGCTTACCGTCTCCATGAACGGTGCATTTCATTTCTTACCTCTAAATGATTATGTAATATTATAAATGAAAGTATGTACTGGATATATATGACATATATGATATCTACATCATGAATACCATTCTAGATATAATGAACCTTTGACCAAATTAACAACATGTAAGTGTAAGAAGTCTATTTTTGGCTTAAGAACCAAATACCGACAAAATGAACATTATTAACATAACTGATTACATGATGTTCATAACATGGTATAAAAGGAATAATGAACCTGAAAAAGATTCATAAGCAACTAGAGATTAACTCAAGTTTATTATTCAGGAGATTAAAGAACGGTCGAGTCAAGTCGGATACGAGGTATGGGACTTCGTCTCAATCTCCTTTCATTGAGGCATATTTTATTTTATACACAACTTTCTTTTATACGGTGTACAAACCCCTTTGACTTTTACGTTTATTCAAAAGGAATCTTTTTTATACGAAGTTTTTACTAAACGACAAAAGGGAATGTTTTTGTCGTACGTATGCGGCGACAACGACTTCTCCGCCGTCGTGACCGTTATTTGAGTTTCGGCTTCCTCTACAAGCCATAACTTCTTTTTAAAAGAAAAATAAATACCATATTTTACTTTTCTTTTACTTTTCTATTGAAAATGGTTTTCATAATGTTTTTATTATATCAATGTGTTGTATTGATATCTCATGATTGAAATGTGGAAATGTTATGTTTCCTTTATGCATGTTTTATGTGATATGATTATGTTATGGTTCTTGGGCATTATTATGAAGACGGGTGGTTCCGTGATAAACTAAGGGAGGGTGAGCCCGTTATAGCTCTCCAATGCATTGGGTAACGCGAAGGAGTGAAACGTTAAGGTTTCTCCGAAGATATTTTAGGGAATATACTGTGATGGGTATTCCAAACGTAACCAAGAGGGTTACTCCCTACGTAAGAATGTTATGAATGCCTCAAGTTACCTTTATGTCTTATGATTTCTATGATTTATTCATGATTTTATGAGGTATGTTAAAGTGCCTATGTTTTATGGGTAAAGTATGATTTCATTATTATGTATATATGAACTCATGTTTCCTTTCCATGTTTTTTTTGTAACCCATACTGAGTTTTTATGATCATCCCAAGTTTTTGAAATGTTTTTCACAGGTCAAGGGAAAGGTACATGATAAGATGGTAGAGTCAAGGATGTGTCAAGAAATAATCCATGTTTTATTTTAAATGTGTTTCCATTGATGGGAATGAAGAATACTATCTTTATGTAACCACTTTTTTTATAAGTGGAATGTAATGCAAGTTTTATGATCTAATTCTCTAAAACTCTAATCCCGAAAAAATCCTCAATGTGTAATCTTGTAATAACTCAAGATTAAGTAAGGTTTAAGGCTGGGGCCTTATAGTGTTAGAATAGTTGAATGTATATATATTTGAATTAAATTTTTTCTTGAAAATTTTAAAGTAATGTTTTGTGAATAGTCTTGGAAAATAAAATAAATTATATTTAGTACATAATTTTTTTGAAAATACTTATAAAACAAAATAATTTATAAAATGAATCAAAGTAATAATAAATTGTCTTGTATATCATTATTGGTTCATTTATTTTTAATTTTTAAATTTTAAAATTACATTAATGGTTCTTAATGGGTGACAAATTTGTAATCATGAGAATCATTAAATGGTATAACAGGGCTTAAACTGAAGATATAAGGATTAAAATGACATAAAAACATATCTAAATCTTATTATTTGATCATAATTTTCCATTATACCTCTAATATTCAAAATTGTGACATTTGGGATCCATTATGAATGAGTTATACATATATTATATAGTAATATTTCAAATAACTCCATATGGGTCCCACCCCACACTTATAAAAGCGTATTTCCCCTCTTTCATTATTTACAAACATTGATTCATCTATCATAGAAAACCTACCCAAAAACCTACCTAGATTTTATATAGTATTTATTGAACATATTTTCTTCTCCTAAGCCTAGCCTAAGTAGACATAAGGGGTAATCCAAAAGATGCATCTAAAATAAGTGGTAATCGACTTTATTGACTCTCTCAAAGTATATTTTTATTATACTTATTCTATATATTTTTTATCCATAATAAAATAATTAATCCTATATCATTGATACACTAAATGTTTATTCTGATTATGTTCCAACAAATTTACATCTTTTTCCCATCAAATGGAAAATGAAAGTATCGAACGTGCACATGTACGGACTACTACCTCCACGTAGCGATGTGATTTATTTTCCATCATCACCTCTCATAAATTATTTTAAAGATGGGTTTAATAAATATATATGATATTAATTATATAATTATTATTATTTAATGATAAAATTTTAACTTCTTTTCTTTTCTTCCAATATTTAGAAAAATGGAGGTACAATTCATGTGTACTTATGGACTACCATCATCATGTGTGATATATTTCATTTACAATGTATCCCATTTATAGATGGTTATAAAATTATATATAATTAATATATATATATATATTATTACATAAATAATCTTTTATAAATGTTATATTAATATTTTAACTTATCATGTTCTTACTCATTCAGATATTATAACACGCTCTTGTTTAGGTTGGTTTTTCTATATACATGAGTGGTGTTATAATGTTTATGACAGGAATGATTAAGAAATGTTGAATAGTGTTTATATTTGGTAATAATAAGACAAAAATTACATTATTAACATTATGGATATGATAGAATCATGATCAAAGTTCAAGGATTGGAAAAATGAACCGAAACATACATGAAAAATGAAACAATCATCACCTGGAAAAGAGATTTTAATAAATAATTATTAACAAAATGTTAATAAAAAGTTATAAGTGGATTATATATGATATTATAAGTATGAATACAGTTATTTAATATAATTATAATAAATTTTAATTTTTTATACATGATTTTATAAAAACTTATAATGCAATTCGGACATGAGATATGGGATTTCTCAGATCACTTGTATTTCTACGAGTCATGTTCTATATTACCAGTTTTTTATTTTTTGTGGTGTATATACTAACCAAGAATTCATTTTATGGTTATTATAAGGAAAATTATGGGGATTTTCAGAACAATCAAACTTACTAGCTTTTATAAGGTTTTGATATATATATTTTCCAAACTCTAAGAGTTTATCATCTCAATATATTTTCCCAACCCCATGCAAATTATTTTACTAGAATATTACTTTAAATGTTTCCATTTTTATTTTCAATGAAAACTATTTCCTTAATATTTTGGGGATTTTAAAATTTTAAATAAGTATTTTCCAAATAAAAATGTATTTTCCTAAATAGATTATCCACTGATCTTTTAAAATTAATTTCATTTATGACAACATCCTTTGATAAATATTATACTTTAGTGGGGATATAATTTAATTATAATATTCACTATATTACTATTGATATATTTTGAACATGTTTATCTAGCTATTTCAAGGGAAATATTAAAATTCATAAACCAGTTTTTCAATATGAGTGTTTATGTTGATTTTTTATTAAATTATTTTTCATTTATTTAATACATTTAATTCATTTGACCAAGTAAGTGACAAGAATAACCCATTATAGCCCCTCAAAACATAGTTATGTCTAATGAGACACACTATTTTGGGTATTTAGAATATTCAATACCTATTTTCATATTTGTTTTCTAAGCATAAGGCCATGATATATGGATTGTGTTGTCTGAAATCATTAATTATATCATTATCAAACTAGTTTTCATCATCCATGTGATTATTTATATTATTTCATCACCCATAGATATATTTTACTCATTACGTATTAGTTATATGGAATATTTTTTACTATTTTTATCTTACATATTTCCCATTATTTATTTATTTATTGATTGATTAAGTTTTATGATTTCTCTTACTGAGCATCTAATCTCAGACATTATTATGTTCTCCTTTCCTTGGTACACCAAGAAGATATATATGAATTATTTTGTGGATATAAAAGAAGTAATAATGAATTTATCAAAAAAAAATTAGGTTTTATTTCATGTTTTAAAATATAATTTAAGAATAATTTATGTATCTAGTCTTACAATACTTCTAAACTATTCGATCCTTTGGGAAGCAATCTCTTGTATGTTGTGTTAATGTTGTAAGCTAACCACCATCATTGGGTTATTGGAGTCTCAGTGGTATATTTGATATCATATAAAGTTTAGTAGAACCCTTGAGAACATGATTTAAGAAAACATATATTATATAACATAACCCTATGATAGATTCAAAGTATAAGTTTGTGTATAGGGTAATATCATCGTGCATTGGTAATGTTTATATTGTGAGTTTTTCCTCAAAAATACATTGATGTATGAGTTATGGCAAGTGTATACGGTTATGAAATAGATAAACCTAGGGTTTAAAACTCTAAAAGGGGTTGATTGGGTATTATATCAATTTTCACTGGTTCAACATGAGTGGGTATAAGGTTTCACGCCAATATAGACACCCTAAAGGGATAATCTTGGTTCAATTTACATTTTCTTTATGTACCAGTATGATGAATAAGAGGATAAAACCAATGAAAACCTATGATATTCCATAGTGATATGGGTGAAACCTAACGTTTTTTTGGTTGATAAGTCTAAGGTTGATCATATGTTTAAAATCATAGATATCCATTTTTAGGTATTATAGAATGGGAGTTTAATAGGATAAAGGGTGTTTTGGGATACATTTTTGGGAATACAACCCGTTGGTTTAATATATGTTTTAGAAAAGAAAATAATTGGGGAGAAATGAGTATATATTTTTTAGACATAAGTTTAAAAGTATTAATAACCACTGGTTTAATATGATCATTTATGTTAATTTGGTTAATTGGGATAAAAGGGAAATTACATTTTTTAAACATAGGTTTTATCGTATAGATCACTATGGGATTTAAAATTGATTTGGTGACTAAGTGGTTAATGTTATATTTTAATAATTATCCTATATTGGGAAGATAATAATATTGAATTAAAAACAATTTTAAGAATATATAATTACTAAATTAATGGAAATATATTTTTTTTGTTCCATTATGATGATTCAGGTTATTTATGGAAAATATAACAATATTTTTTAGATTATATGATTAGGGAATATACAATTGTTGCATGTGACTTTATCAGTGAATAATTTTTCTTTTAGATAAATGTTAGGTTGATCTCAAACGAATATGTGGTGAAAAACTTCAGGTTTTTGGGTTTAGAAATTTATCAGGAACATTTTTTAAGAGTTATATGGTTTTTTATTTATGGAATGATTTATTTAAAAATTGTGTGTTATTGTTGATGTTTTAGAGATTATATGGATTATTTCTTATTAAGAATATTTATTTAGGATTCTAACTTTACATGTGTTAACCATTATGGTTTTTTAAAATGTATAAAGATATGAGGAATAACTTGTAGTCTATTTTTCAGATATTATGATCTGTTGAAAGTTAAATTTATTACATCAGTCATGAAAAATTCCTTATTGTTATTTATCATTTATAATATAAGATTAAGTAGAGATGTGAAAATTCATGAATTATAACCTAAGTATTAAATTTCAATTTTGTATTTAGAAATATAAAGTAATTATGTTTTCATTTTCCCTTTCTCAAAGTTAAAATAATTCCACAACTAAGGTAGGAAGAAGAAAAATCTATTGATTATATAACCCTACTATTAAGAAAACCATTTAGAAACTATTTCACTAGTATGAGTCCCACAATGATAAATGCATTGCTTAAGAAATATTTATGAAATTTTAATTTTCCTAGTCTTAAAATAAACATTATATTTATTATCAAAATGAAATGTTATTGATGTAGATTAAAATATAATTCTTTCCACTTATGGGTATTTATCTTTCACTCATTGGATTTGATTCTTAAAAATGTTTTAAGACTTTTACTATACCATAGATAAAATCATAAAGCTGAAATTTCTTTAAGGGGGTACAATATAACAACCCAACATTTTAGAATGTATTTTCCTTAAAATATATATTTTACAGCCTATAGTATACACAACACAGAACAAAAATAAGCTGTGATTGAAATATTATTATTTATATATAATGGATAGTTATAAAATATTAGTGATGTAAAATTTATTTATATTTGAAATACTTTTTTATATTTATGTCATTAAAGTCATGTTCGGTGAATAGTCTCAAAAGAGGACTTTAAATTGTTTTCAATATTAAAAAATTATTTTTAAATCATTATAAAATTAGAAAAATTATTTAATGACTCAAATTAATGTGAATGTTTCTCTGATTTAATTATTTTTTCATCTATGTTCCAATTTTAATTTTTAAAATTAATTTCATGACCCTTAAATAGAGAAAACATTTTATCACAATAATCGTTACAGGGGTTAATGAGGGGTTAAACTAAAGAGATAAGGATTAAATTTAACAAAAAACTTTTATAAATCTTATTAGTTGATCATATAACTTTTTTATACCTCTAATATTTTAAATTTTGACACTTTGGATCTATTATACATGCATTAAAAATAAATTATATAATAATATTTCAGATAATTTCATGTGTGTCGCACCCCACATTTATAAAAGGGAACTTAATTTGTTACCTTATTCACAAACATCGATCAGTCTAACTCAAATAAACATGGACCAAAAACCTTCCTTTAATCATTTACTTAATTATTGATCTTTTGGTATTCTTCTATGACCATCATAAAAATTATTAAGGTTTAATCCAAAGGAATTCTCTAAAAGAAGTGGAAATCGACTTTATCGACTCTTTCAATGTTTATTATTTAATATACATCCTCTAAATCTATTTTATCCATCCTTAAATAACTAATATGGTATATTAAATTCACTAATATTTTATTATAATTATGTTACAAAAAATTTCTCCCTATTTTCTATCAAACGAGAAATGAAAGTATCCCTCGTACGAACATGTTGACAATCGTCTACATATAGTGATGTAATTTATTTTCCATTACCACATCTCATGTTTTTTCATAATAATGTATTTAATGAATATATATTATATTTTTTATATAATTTTTTAAGGATAATATATTACATTATTTATTAACCTTTTTCTCTTTATAAAATGGATAAATCATCCATGCGTATGTACAAACTACTATCTCCCTACAAAATATATTTCATTTTCAATTTCATCCTTTTATAGGAAGTTATTTTTTATGACGCTTTCTCCAGGGCACACATCTGTCTTTGTAGGTTGTATTGTCTGTTGCCTTGCATTCATGCTTTCCAAAGGCAGGCAGTATCCATCACTTATTTAGAGATGTTAGCTCCTTGATCAAAATAGGATAATGGGATGATGGTTCTTCCTTTCATGGATTCCACCTCAAAAGTCGTCGCCTAGTCTGGGTATCCTTTAAATATTGAAACATTGTTTGTGAAACTCCTCTCTGTTCCATATCTTTTTGGACGTCGGTTAATTTCACTACTTCAGTCAGGACATTCCAATTGGTCAAGTTAGGGGAGCAACCTTCGGTCAGAGGATTAGTCAAGTTGAACATTGCTAGCATTTCTGGACACTAAAACACTAGTGCGTCTGGGTTTCCTTACCTTATGATAGGGATTCTTGAGGGCACAGAAGCCCAATGCATCCCACATAGTGTGTGAAGAATTATATTCTATAGGCATGTCTATGCGGTTTTCCTCATCTTTTCATGTTTAACATAGTGTGTGCCACGATTTTAACATCATGCAGTGATTGATCAGACTAATTAGAACACCTATGAATGTGGATCAGTGGGTGCATCCCCAAGAGTGAGCGCCTAAGATTCATACTAGATGGGCGTATCAAGACATCTAGTGAAGACAGATCTGAGGATTCTTGGGTCCCTATAGAGGGGATATTGGATTTTACCATAGGACGGGATTGCACCTTTGGAAGGATTTTTACGTACCCTGCCCTGGGAGATAGGGATCAAAACCTGCATAGTTCAGATGGGCGATGAATCAGGGTGTCTACAGAGGATAGCGACCCAGAGACATAGTAGGGATTACACGAGGATATTGTCCCGTCGTAAGAGGAGTGCCATTGGTTGTATGATTATGGATTGTGTTGGTCTTATGTGTGGTTAGTTTCCTGATTGCTGCTAGGAGCAGTGAGGATGTGAGTGACATTATCTCATCTGGATGTGGCGGCCCGGGTAAGAATCAGGATGGACATGGATGGTTGAGGTTAGTGGATGGAGAATGAGATGGAACTGTCATGAAGATGATGGTAGTGTTGGGATTGAACCTAAAGGAGGCTTCCTACGTATTCCCACGGTGGGAAATCAATGTTTGTGTAGTTTGGTCGGGTGATGAGACACCATAAGGGGTGACCCAAAAATGGACATATGGATGGGACCCGGATGAAGTGGAACCTCCAGGTAGGGAGATGACCTTCCTGAAATGCAGAGGCTCAAGGGATAGACCAAGATGATACATGGATGATGGGATCGAACCTCTGGGAGGATTCTTACATATCTTTGTGGTAGGGAATCAAATCAATGTAGTTCAGGATGGGGCATGGAATCGGGGTGTGCACAGAGGACAGTGACCTGATGACTTATTGGGGATTACGCATGGTTAGCATTCAGGTTTGGTCTGACGCCACTAGGAAGGACCAAAGATGTGTATCCCAACAGGAGGGATACCAAATTTTACTAGAGTTTTGGGTTGAACCTCTAGGAGGCTTGTTATGTACTAGGTCTAGGATACAGGGATCAAACCCACATAGTTCATTTGGAATTTGGGACTACAATGGATTACAATCGGTTGGGGATGACAATCGCTTACCATCGGTTGGGATCAAACCTCATCGAGGCATCCTACATAAACTTTCTAGGAGACATGGATCAAAACCGATGTAGTTATAATAGGTACAGTTTAGCATCATGTAGGTTGAAGAGTAGGAATAAAGTTTAATGTCATACAGAATGAGGGTGAACTGATGTGAAGTGGTTAGGACCAATGGGTGATTGGCTTGAACATCCGGGATTCTTCCTACATACCATTTTTAGAAAGGGAAAGGATAAAATTCCACATAGTTTGGAATAGGATTTTGGGTCTTATACACTAAGGTATCCCATTAAGGATGTCATGGTTGATTCTTACTATAACCCATGTGATTCATGATCGTTGTGAGAAACAAGCAGCAGCAACGACGTGAAAATCATGTTGTGAAAGGTTCATCCATGGGGAATAGAACATGGATTATGCAAGGAAAGAATCCCTAGATCTAAATAGGGGCTTAAGTGTGGTTCACGTCCTTGGTAAATGAAGATTGGGACTTACTCTAGGATGGAGGCCTGATGGAGACAAAGACCAGAGGGAGAGGGATGGGGTAATAAAGCTCTATGTGCCCATATCTCCTCTAGTCTTTGGTAACAAAAGAAGAGAGGAGGAGAAGGGATGATACCTCGCAAAAAACATTCTAGGGGATTACACCAATAAGGTTTCCCTTACATGCAAATAAACGCCACTCTAGAATATAAAATATCATTCCATTTGAAGAAGATCTCGCTCTAGTGAAGACCAATGGGAGTGGAGGTTTTCTGAAATGGGGAACCCTGTGTATATTTCATGGGGAGAGGCAATAATTTAGAATAATGTAGTGAGGATGATAGTGATTGGAAGTTTAATGTCCTACATCTCAGATAAAGAAAGTTCACTCTACACCCCTAGGACATACCTAATTGATACCCACCCACCCTTGGGGAAGGGAAGGAATCAGTAATGCCATGTACAGATGGGTTTATGGAGTGATCCATTGAGGGGATGAAATTAGTGTGGCAATGAAAATAATCAATAGCCGTTAGAATTAATACACGAAGAATCATGAGGCTAAGAAACACAACATGAAGCACTGCCCAAGAGGCATTGAAATCACTTCGTAAAAACCTATAGGTTCATATGGGAGAAGGGAGCATAGGATATGTGTGTTGCGCATAAGAAGCACCCGAATATGGTTTCTATGGATGTGACATTGAAGACTTTCTAAAGGGAGCACACAAGGAGGGAGGTCTGCATGAAAAAGGAGGATTTTATGTGCAATAGGCACACAAATGAGAACTATTGCTCCCAATAGGAGATGCATGGAGGCAATAATCTAGGGTTTTGTGTATAAAGGATGTTTGTGTGAAATTGGTGGAGTACTACGTAGAAATGGATTAACAATAAAAGAACTGGGATAGGGAAAATCCCTAGTGGTCCCGCCCAAAGGTGGGCCCCTGGGATACCTGTCACAGAAAATATTGTACCTGAATTCCATCATTTCTACATCAATGGGATGTATTACGCACATGTGAGACAATTCATATTCTTCAGCTTCCATAAGTGAGGGGGTTTGCATCTATTTATAGGTAATCGAAGGTTAGCAACGGGGGAACAGACATCAACCGGCGTGAAAAACAATACCCATCAGTCAGTCGTGTGGGATTTTTTCATGCCAGGATGCTAAAATTAACCAAGTCATGCAAGATTGTGCACATTTGAGCACTTTTTTCATGCACCCCTTGGATTTACACACAGCCTTTGGCCCATCCAGAGATGGTTCATTTGAGTCAAAATATGACTTTGGTTTTCCCTATAATGCATGCCTGTGGCCTTTGGCAGATTTTTGTGTCTACAAATGCCCCCCACCCCATAGAATCAGAACTGAGAGAGGGCTTAGAGGTCGAATTCAGAGGGAAATGTTGACATGCCGGGACACTATGAGGGCGGTGTGTGAAAAATGACCAATGTGGCATGCAATCCCTATCACGCATGCGGAATTCATGATTCATGCTAATAAATATTGTGGGCATCCCATGCTCTATAAAATATTTTTCACATGATAATCTTTCAGTGCTCTAATGCACATAAATCCTTCCATCTTTTTTATGGAGTTCGTTCCATTTTTTGTACTAAAATCCTTGACTTTGGTCTCTATTTTTCTCAAAACCCCCGTTTTCCATGAAGATTTCCACTTTTTCTGTGTAACCTCCTTGTTGACTCCAGACTTCCCCAAAAAAAATAGCTATTGATCCGAGTGACACTGGGAGAGAAGCTATCTATACCACGTGGAGGGCTGATATGATTACAAACCCTCAATTTTATGGTGCAAGGAATGTTTTATATGATAACCAAGCTCTCTTCAAAATGCTGACCCAAGCCTAGAAGAATTGTGTGTTTTCTAAAAACCTACTGATATAGGAATTTGGTATTCTAGAGGAAGCACCAGTGCTAAGATTTGATATCAATAAACCGTGGTCATGGGTGATGCACGAGGATGATCTTCCATGATACAACATTACAAACAATGGTCATCCCTCTAGAGAAACCATTCACATGGACATCTATGTCCTGAATCCAAGGACCTAAACCATCTCGGGATGTGAACCGGGTGCCAAGGATTCTCCAAACCATTATGAAAGTATCGTCCAACAGAGCATCACTAATGAGACTAAAGGTTGGCTGCAGGATTGGGACCTGAGGTCTGGGGGAAATTTTACCAGTGATAGGGCCTGAGCATATTGGGTGTGCCGAACATGTGAGCAGTTCAGAGCAGAACTATAGCACATCGGGTTGTTCGAGGTGGTGTGGATGTCACAGTTCCTTTTCTACCGCCATCAAGTTCTTGGGTCAGAGTTGTTTAGCTGATGGTCCCTTGATACCAACACATTCCATATCCATAATAGGGAGGTTGGAATCAGTCTTTGGGACATTTGTTGCATCGGGGGTATCACATTGGATGGCCATCAGTATGATTAGTTTCTACCAACAGCGAATATCTGGTGGGACAGGTCATGAACTCCCATCCTGGCATGAAATCTGTTAAGGATGACCAAGGAGAGGTTGGGGGTCAAATAATTTTTGAAAGATATGCTCTTTTTAAAGTGGTTTAGCCTATTTATCTAGAAAGACCCAAATATAATGATGTCAGGGTGAGTAAATAGGTGTCTGACTGTGGAGTAGAGGAGAAAGAGTGGCTTATATTGGAAGGTATTGAAGATGGGGGAAAACATTCCTGGGGATTTTGTGTGGGCGAAAGTCAACGATTGAATGTCCTGTATGTTGGATTTCATGAAACATTATTGAGTGTGTGGATACTGTAAATAAGGGACACTAATATGGGAGTCCTCCCAACGACATTAGTGATGGATGGCATCATGGAAGCCAGTCAGAGGTTTAACTTGGGGGTTCTTATGTTGGCCATATTGTAAGACATTCTGGGGAAACTTTAGAGGGGAGGCATGACAAGGAATATTTGTGGCCCTTTCCAAATAATTCATTTTTGTGTCGTGGCTCATTGTTGCAGGTATGCTTTTACAAACTCTATTTTTACCCCAAGTATTGTTATATGACCCTATTTGTTAAATATTGTTGGGATCATGCCATCGACAGTTATTAAAGAGGGTATAAGGCTCATAATCGGTAATCATTCTATCTTCAAATTTAATCTATTCCCCACCCTGGTCGGAAAAATGGTAGACAAATGGAAAGGATCACTAGAGAAAAGAGAAAATTTACAATGAATAAAAGGTGGGGTTCTTGTGACCCAGGTTGATGGGAAGATCCATTGTGATCCCTATGCGCCATCATGGTTTTCCAGGAAGTTTGTATGCATCCAAAAGATGCCAAATAAGTTTTATAAAAATGTTTTGGGAGAAAAAATCATTTCGTTATTCATCAAATTTGGTTGATGTTCACAACTTATGGCTCTGGTGAAGTAATTACCTTTCCCCCCATTGGAGTTGATGTTTCCCTCTCAATAAAGTATTATAAAATTTGGGTGGAGGAATGTCCAAAGGGACTTATACAGAAGAAATTTTGGCAGTTCATGGTGGCCAGTGTGAAACCAGGAAGGTGAGAGAGTAGGAAACGTGCTGCTAGGGAGAAGAGGCCAAGAAAAAGTCTGGCAATTGGGTCAGTACAGGCTGAGACTTCAATGGTGGGAATGTCACGTGGTGCGGTCATACCCCCACCATCTGGAGATATAAGGGATTGTGAATAATCTCATGGAGAATCCATGGATATTCTTGAGAATAATATATGATGTTTACATTAGCGTTGTGAGGATTCAATCATTCATGCACTGTTGTTTTCCTGGATGACCCTACAGTAGTCGTTGAGCCCCGAAGTCCTTTTGAAAAAAATAGTACGAGACAGGATCCAGCTTCCAGAAATTTTGCTCATATGGATTGATGAAAAGGTAAAATTTCATCATCGTCACACGTATTTGATGGAAATTGATTTTTATGCACTTAAACTGGGGTGTTGTGAGGAACCATATCTCTTGGTGAAAGTGATGCTTGTCCAGGAGAATGATTTGGAAAGAATGTCGTCTGAACTTTACGACAATGATGATGATATAGAAGAAAGTGAATCCAAAAAAGTAGAAGAAAAGGAAGAGGAATAAGAAGTAATAGGGGAATCTGAATAGGAGCTTGGAGGTGAAGGGTCTCAGGGAACATACCACCAAGGGAGTCCTTAAGAGAGCGGTGAGATTGTTGGCTCAGACATAGAAATTATTGAGAAACTTGAGGTATGCCTCAATTTTTATCCTAAACTTTCTTCTTTTCATCGTTCATAACCACAAATAGAACTTTTATCCTATTCAGGTGCATATTGGAGTTGGTGGTCGAGAAGCTCCACTCACAGGGGGGTGAAGTTTCACTAATAGAACAAGGTGGAGATCCAGCACCCATTATTGAATTAACATCTGTTGAAGGACCTCCTGTAGTGGTATCTATGGTAGTGACTGAAACACCAAAGGTATACGTTCTGAGCTCCTGTAAGTTTCATTCCTTAGATACACATAATCACCATTAAAGAGATTGTCTAATCCGGGCATTCTTTGTTTGTGCAGTAATCACGATATTGGTGGCTTGGCAGGCCACTGAATCCAGACCATCTGCAGAGAATCCAGTGGTGTCTTTACCCACCCACTCAGAACACACTTCTCAAACCAAGATGGCCCCAACATCTAGTGAGAAAAGGGTTTTGGACACCACTGATATAACTATTGAGGTGGTGTTTGAAGTTGGCATGGGAAAACTGCTGAATTGGAGACGAGCTAGGAAGGTCTCCCACATATCGAAGACCCTAGCCCCTTGGGAGGAATTCTAGAGATAGGCCTTACTGCTGATCTTCTATCTACTTTCCCCGAATATCAAACTGAAGACCCTGAGGAGATATATGATTCTAATCCTAAAGCATCCAATGAGAGTCGTATGATGTGGTTCAAGGGGTGGAAGTGTATCAGGTGCTTCCACAAACATACAATAGCTGAATGTGTTCCCTTAATGGGATCACTACGCACATAGTTTCTCCTTCTCTGTGTCATAGGGGTGGATTCTCATGATATTCATATTATGATATGTGATTATATGGATGAGAGGATGAGGGAGAGAAGCCAAAGTCTCCCTATCAACCATTTCTAGAACAAATATGTGAACATACAGATGTTCCTTAAGGTCGAGAGAGAAGTTAGACATCTTGATGAGAAGTCAAATGAGTGAGTCATATTCATCGCAAACCAAAATGAGATTATCGAATGGAAGAATGCCCAACTTGTCAAATCCCAGGAGAAATCAATGCTGGAAAATAGTCAAAATGATGGTTCTCAAGCTGAGAGAGAGTGAATTCAGATCAAAGCTAAGGACATTTGTTGCACATCTGTGGATGAAGATACTGAGTTCAATGAGCGGGAAGCAGTTCTGGAGGCTACAATATTTAAGATGGTAACACTAGAGAAATCCATAAAATAGAAATATCCATAAGGTATGTGTTTTGGCCGAATATATAAACATATCTCCCTTTGGTTACTTATCTCGAACTACATGCACATACTTGATTGTTTATTTTAATTATCGCATCTCAATCAAAACTGTGGAGTAACCAACAATCAATCCCTAATCCCACAAGGGTCATACATGGTGTGAGAAACAAGGGTTGATTACATAATTATTCACTATTTGTATGAGGGTGTTTTATAAACATCAAAAACCTAGGGTCTGGATGACCGTCCAAAGTTTTTTGAAATGGTAAGGGGAGACTTGACTAGGGAATAAGGTCCTCAGAACTGCCAAATTGCTACCTTCCCAACATGATCTAGTGCATGAGTGGGATGATGTGAAGTGTGTTGGAATCAATCCAAACAAAAGGAATTGGAAAGTGTGAATCAAGATTCCCAAAATCTGGAACACGTTAGGGGTTGCATGAAAATGGAGGATGACTATTGACCATGTTCTAAAAAAATATCCTTATTGTGTTATCCTGAATTGGGGACAACAAATGATCGTCCACCACTGACCGTGTGCAAAATGCGCATCCTGGATTGAAATGTCATCCATTAGTCTTACGAAATCTTAACCTAGGATAGTAGGCAAGCCATGGGCTAAGCATCCATAGTATTAGGGGGTTTCTTTAGGCATGGAAGAGGACGAGGGTCCAAATAAAGGGAACACAAATCATGGAGGGTGGAGTGATGGGTTGTTCAAACGGAGTCCAACTCTTGAAATTACACCACTGTGATAAAATAACATTAGGATAGCACATCAATCTGACCAGAGATCATACCCATTTCCTAAGAGTATCTCTCTGGTGAGAACCTATAGGGGATCACAACTTTACATCATACCAATGATGATGATAGACACATAGTTTAACATCTTACTGTGTGGAGGACACATATAGTTTTAAGGTCATACTTCTTGGACCAAGGATAACAGTTTATGGTCATGTTTCAATGACTTTGGGCTCCAAGTTTAAGGTCATAAAGAATAGACCATAATCAATGCCGAGGGGGGAGAAGGGTTAATGAACCTGGGACTAGGCCCAAGGAAAAATTCATGGGAATCGCTATGTATCCTATAAGGATGGGAATCAAGACAAACGTAGTTCTTGATCACAGCATGGTTAGAGACCAATGCTGGAAGGGGTAATTCTCTCTAGTGAGGAAGTTGATGTATCCCAAAATTATCATGGGGCATCCTGAACATGTTCTGGTTACGGATGCAGTTTAATGTCTTGTGTCGATGATATGGTTATCTAGAAAGGAAACATGTGGTGAAGTACATATCCCAACATGAATGAGGACTATAAGAGTCCAAACCACACCATGTGTTCCCAATGGGATTCTTTAGTCCATAGACTAGAGGAGGGCTAACTTGGGGTTGGACTTGAAGGGAAGTTCTTAGGCGTTCCTACGTACCCCATGTGGATTGGAATCAAGACATATGTAGTTCTGGATGACCTGTGCAGTTTATCATCATACGGTAAGGTGAAAAGTGGAAGGATCACACCCCGAAGGGGGGTGTACGTGGTGCGTCCATCATAGACCCGATGAAAATGCGGACCAAGGAACTCCATACCACACTACATAACCCTGGGAAAAATCCTAGGTCAAGAGACTGAAGAAAGTGAAATTTGGGCTGGGCCCCAAGAAAAAGTGTCTGGTGTTCCTATATAACCCATGAGGATGGGAATCAAGCCATACGTTGTTCTCATATTGTAGTTTAACGTCATTCCGGATTAAAGACGTGTGTGGTATGGTTTTGCGATTACATGTCCCACCAAGAATATTAACCCCACGTGAGTGCAGCTCGATTTGGGAAACAAGTTGTAGTGATGGGAATTTCTTGGTATTTGGAGGCATGCATTAGGAGAAATGAAATGCTAGGTGAGTGACGTCCCACCATTACCAACCCACCTACTTAACACACATAGATGTATGGTGGTTAGAACCAAGTGTGTTGAAATTCCACTTTAACATAAGGGGTTGGAGAGATGTGAATCATTGCACCTGAGATCTGGATTACAATGATGGTGGTGTGACGGCGGAGGATAGTTGTTCACCATGTTCAAAACACAGCATCTGTTTCACGTTATCTTGGTATGAGGATAGATAAATGAGGGTCAACCATTGACCATGTTCAAAACATAAGAGTTGTCACAAAATGTTGTCCGAGGTCTTCCAGGGCATTGGCCCAGATGGTAGCTAAGTCTATGTGGCATGTGACCAGGTCGTAAAGGGGGTCCCTCCAGACCTAGAAGGGGATGAAGATCAAAAATAAGGGCTCGTGATGTTTTGGATGAAATGAGGTAATGTCCATGTGAAAACACTACACTTTGGTCTCTTTGGAATGATGCATTTGAGTATGCCAATGGGGTATGTCAAATAGATGGAGTTAAAACCCTTTCTAAAGACAAGGGTCCTGGGCTAGTTTAAGAGGAGACCTATTGTAAAACCCAACATGAATGAGAATATATGAAGTCTGCACCACACCACATTCCTCAGAAATAGTTTGGGCTAAGGGGCAGAAAAAAGGGGAGAACTATTTAAGATACATGGGGATAGACCCATGGATGATATGTCTGGGAATTCATACGTATACCATGAGGATGGGAATCAATCCATATGTAGTTCCAGAAAATTTTGTGCAGTTTAATTTCATGTGACAAGGACATGGTTGGATCTTAGTTTTAAGGTATTAGAGTTTGGAACGTAATGGAAAGGATAAAGGGAGACAAAAGGTGTGTCTATTTCAATACCCGATGTGAACAAGGAAAACAAGAGTCTTTTCACACCATGTACCCTCAGGGGAGATTTTCAGGTCAAGGGAGAAAAATTTTAAGTTGGGCTTGGCCTGGGGAAAAGTGCCTGAGCATTCCTAAATAGCCAATTATGATTGGGATGATGTCGTATATAGTTCTAGAAGTGTCCTATTAGGGTGCCAATTCCAGGGATAATACTTTGATGTGGTTCTGGACCACAGACCAAATGAAGTGACATTTGATAGATCTTGTTTGTTAATTATGATGGATGTTGTTGTTTTTAAGCAACAACCCCAAGACGAAGAATCTGAGCATCACTGTAGGAATCAATCCATATGTACGCCTTGAAAAATGGAATGGTGGATGTCCAACACCAAACATGATGTCCCCTCACATGTGGACATCACAATGCGGTTTCATTTTTCATTGTGAGTCTAGGATGATAATGTCATAGTTTAAGGTCATATGATGAGACCAACCTATGTATTTTAACATCACACGACAAAGATGTAATAATTTAGAGTCATGTGGGACTAGGAAAAATAGTTTAAGGTCATATTTCTTGTAATCATTCAAAAGATCAAGGTTTTAGATGGAATTTTTATGGTGTGCTAAATCATACCTGATTTGAATGAGGACATCAAGACCACACCATACCATGCACAACTCTAGTGGACAAACCTCAGGCCAAGGGATCGGAACAAATCAAAGGATATGGGGATGGACCCAAAGGCGAAATGTTTGGGTTTTCCTACTTATCATGTTTGGATAGGAATCAAGCCATACATAGTTTTGAGAGTGTAGTTTAACATCATGTAGTACAAAAGGTATGAGATACTAGATCTTAATAGGGAGGCGTGCATGGTGAGATCATCATAAACATGGTATCCAAAGTATTATACAATATAATGTCTATGATCCTATAAGGGAACTATACCCAGGGGAATTCAAAGAAAATAATTTGGGGTTGGACTCTAAGATGAGGCATTTGAGCATTCCTAAGTATCCCATATGGATGGGAATCAAGACATACATAGGTATTAAGATGTCTTATAGTTTAAGGTCAAGTTACAAAGACATGGTAGATCTTAGTTTATGGTCATAGATCTTGGATTGTAATGGTATATGTTCCACTAATATTTTAACATTGTGTAGGATGACGAAACAGTTTAACGTCATGAGGGACTGGTGATGATTAGTTTTACGTCATTCATGTTAGACGGATCACATAGTTTAACATCATGTAGTGAGTACAGACCATTTTATGTTCATATAGGAATGAGCATCCATTTACTCAAGCAAAGTACTGCTTGAGGAATTTGACATTGGTAGGAGGAGTGATCCGCTCACAATCCATGGTTACCAGGGAGTACGTTCAATTAGGGTAAACTTTGTGAATGATGTAAGGTCCTTCCCACTTGGGCTCTAAATTCGGTGGTTTCCTGCTGGGTATCATCATCATTCTTAGGGCCAACACCATGTCACCTTGAAAAAAGGATATTATGTGAAAATTCATGTTGAGAACTCTAACTATATTTTGGTGATGCCTCTCCAAAATTTACAATGCATAAAGCACGTTCTCATTGAGTGCTTACAGTTAAGCTAGATGTATTATTCATACCTTATCTAGTTTATATTGATTATAGATAGTTGTGCACAATGAAGGAAAATAAATCCTGAGGTGCATAACTGCCTCTATCCCATACACCAGGGAATATGGAGCCATCTGAGTGGAATTACGAGTTGTTGTTTGGTAATCCCAGAGAGTGTTGGGGAGTTTATCTGGCCAACTATTCTTTTTTTGACCAACCATATTATATATAATGTTAGAGAGGGCTTTGTTGAATTCCTCGATCTTCCCATTTTCTTGCACATGATAGAGGGAGGTATGGTTATAACCGATGTTGTACTTAGAATATGAATTCTTTAGTTAAAATTCCTAGATGTTGGTGCCATTATTTGTGAGGATGACATGAGGGACTATAAATCATTAGATGATATTGGAGCTCAAAAATTCAGAAATAGAATGGACCTTGACCTCCTTGAGTGGAACATCCTCTGCCACTTGAAAAATAAATCCATAGCAGTCAGGATGAACCTACACCGGTGGGTGGTCACTGGTGGATAGGGTCCCATGACATCGAGTCCCCAGATCGTGAAGGGCCAAGAGCACTTGTTAGTGTGGAGAGGTTTCGGTATCCAATGCACAAAATTAGTGTAGACTTGATGTAGATGGAACCTCTTGGAAAACTCGATACAGTTGCATATCATGACGGGCTGAAAATACCCCAATCTCTGGATTTGGTGAGAGAGTCTCATCCCTGCGTGATGAGCCCCACATGAACTGGAATAAACCTCTTACATGACCTAATAAATCTCACATCATTGAATGAAACATAGGAGATCCCCATCTAACATTCATCTGTAGAGGATCTACTCAAGACCAGGGCCACTCTAGAGGGTAAACATAAATGTGTGGCATTATATTCGCACACAATCGACTTGATCAGATGGGATACTGCAGTTCTATAGATACTTGATAAATGGGGTCCTCTAGTCTAGAGTCACTTCCAACACTGTAGTATGTTGAACTGGGGGTCCTAACATGGAGGCTTCAGCAGTAAGGTGGCTTACCTACGGGCTATCACCATCATCCAGAGTGATAAGAGAGTTGACTGTCTAGTGCGCCACATGAATAATCAAATCATCCTCATCAGGTTCTAAAAGAGATGTATCCAATTTTTCCAAGTCATCAACTCGACCATTCTTTGAATGAGGGACATGAGTAAATTCTGGTCGAGATGGGAACTGGGCCATCAACTGGAAGGTACGTTCCAATAGTGGTATGTGATCCATCTTCCTAAATATGTAGTCACCGTTGATATGTTTGATAACTACTTCAGAGTCCCCTTTCACATGTAAGTGGGGAATATCAATCTTGAGGGAAATCTCAATACCAGTAATGAGAGCCAGATTCTAAACCTCATTGTTGGTACAACCTTCTGACAACAGGAGTGAATACGGAAGAACAAATTTTTCTAGCATGATGAAGACGATACCCAGGCCCACTCTATTTGAATTTGGGGTCCTTGATTATTCTGACGGTAGGGGTTTAGGAAGCACCATGAAAGTGTATTTTCCATCACGGAATATCTTGGTATACCAAGAGGATTGCCTCTTTGGGGAAATCAAGATCAAGATATTGGTCTGTGGGAGGTGGATAGGTGGCAAGAAAGTCTTTCAATGCTTTTCCCTTAATTTCATTCTGCGGGAAAAACCTAATGATGAATTGCTGGATGATCACTGCCCATCGAGCTAGATGACTTGTCCACATGGAGAGGTTCATAATTTTCTTCAATGGATCATCCCGAGAAACTATATATATCTCATGATGATGTAAGTAGTGTTGTAATTTCAGCACTACAAATACCAACGCAAGGCATCTTCTCTCGATAGCATAATATTTGTTTTCTATATCAAGGATAATGCAGATGAGATAATATAAATTGTTCTCCATTTCCTTATTGTTCTTCTGGGTGATAAGCACACCGAGAGAACATTCTATAGCGGTCACATAAAGGACAAATGGCTTTCAGGAAACAGGTGGCATCAGGACCGAAGGCTGTAATAGGTACTACTTTATTTCCTCAAAATAATTCTAACACTCATCATCCCACTAATAATCGACACCTTTATTCATGATCTTGGAAAATGGATTATACTTTCTAGCTAGATTTGCAACGAATCGGTGTATATAGGAAAAGTGGCCTTTAAAACCTCACATATTCCAAATGTCTCATGGGGGAGGCATGTGACTGATGGCCATGATATTCTTCAGATCGATCTATATGCCTCTTTATCTGATAATGAAGCCAAGAAACTTTCTGGAGGTAAACCTGAAGATGCACTTCAAGGGGTTCATCTTCCAGAGGAAAGAACGGAGGAATTAAAACTATTTATTGAGATATTTTATATAGTCCTAAAACTCGTGAGATTTGACCACCAAATCATCCACATAGAATTCCACTAATTCTTGAGAATCAGATTAAATATGTGATGCATGGAACGTAGATAGGTGGAACCTGCATTCTTTAGACCTGTAGACTCTTCATCCTCAGGGGCCATTCAAATATGGTTATACCTGAAATTCCCATCCCTGAAGGAGAGAACATATAACCCAGCTGTGATTTCAATCAACAGTTCCATTATAGGAAGGGTAAATTCATCCTTTGGACAGTGATATTACGATACCGGAAATCGATACAGACTTTGATCTGTAAGTTCTTATTTCTAATGGGAAAAAATTAATCAAACCATATAAGGTACTGGACTTTCTTGAAAAGTTTTGATCTGATGGGCTTACACACCTCGGCCTTGACTGTGGAACCATGAGAAGGGTGCATCTTTCTAGGATACTATTTGAACCTGCAATTATTTTCCGGGAGACTGAGGCAATGGACAGCGACCTGAGGATCTAGTCATGGAATATCATCATAACTCCAAGAAAACACATCATGATGATGCTTCAGGAAGTCCACATATTATTGTTTCTCTTCTACAGGCATAGTGGCACTGATCAATGTGGGTTTCAGATCTGTCCCATTATCGTGGTTCACCTGTACCAATTCATCGACTGTCGTGGAGACACACTCTTGGAAAAAGGGAGGAGAATCCTTAAAATCCAATTCTTCTTTCATGGAGGTGGGATCCTCATCGGGAGGCGATTATTCTGAGTCAATAGATCCTGATGGGACACTGGTTCCAGCCTTAGCGGCAATGGACACTGCATTGAGGAGCTCTTGTACTACTGACACCATTGCTATGAAAGTCGTCGACCCAATCCCATATGGCCCTTGACCTAAGGGGAACACATCATGATATCAAAGAAATAGTGGCATGTTGGATTGAGCTGGTTTATCCTAGTTTAGAAAAACAAGAATGTATGATATATATTTTTTACCATAGGGAGGATATCCCAAAACTATATGGCAGTAGGATGCTCTGGGATCACACAAGCCAAATTTGTATAAGAATACGAGGTGATCTTATGACATCTCTTATAGTTGGGAATGTGATTCCACCTCATTCCATAAACAATGAAGCATTTCCCCATGTCCAGGGTCGTGGACTCAAATCAGTGGATTGGAAAAATGTAAGCATCATCAAGGTATGTCCACGGGTCAAATGTAGCTATAGTGTTTTCAACCTTGTTGGCCTGAATCTACTTGTCCTTTCTCTGGTAATAGTCATCATCTAGGTAGAGGGCTCCACAATAGGTGGAGGAGGATGCATCACCTTGGAGTACTCCCACTCAAAAATTAAGAGATTACTTAAAGCATTTTTGATATGATGAAGGGACCACCGCATGTAGGTGTATCCATGGCCTACCCATTAATGCGTTGGAGGCGGTGTCCTGTGAGATAACCATGAACTCAGTGCTGTCTACCAGGCCACTGAACATGGTCTTCAGGAGGATCTTTCCAACTAGTTTCTATTTCATTCTATCATATCCTTGAATTTTAAGGTTAGAGGGGCTCAGATCATCCTCGGACAACCCAATTTTTTGGAGTGTCTGGGTCATGATAAGGTTGTTCCATGACCCTGTGTCGAAAATACTGTGGAAAACCTCCACGCCATTAAAATAACTAGTGAGGTACAGATAGTGAATGTTCCCATATATGGGAGATCCTTCATCTTCACCAGAGAAAGATAAAATGGCCTAACATTCTGCTTTCTTGACTGCATCAGCATGGAAGGCTTCTTGGGCTGCTACCTTCGTCTTAAACTACATAGGGCTTCTTCAAGCCACAACTAGGGATCCATCCATATCTATAAATAAACGAAGGGCCTTGAGGATACAGATTCTCATAAAAATTGTTTCTATATGTTAAAGGATAACATACATCCATGCGAAGCATGATATTCTGCTGATAAGAGGTTGTTCTGTGACTGTAGATATGACAAGCCCTTCTAGTTGAACCGGCAGTCAACTGGTACTGAGAATTTCCCACTTCTCGCTAGTCTAAACTCATGGAATGACTACCAGATCAGGAATAGATGGCTAAAGATGGTCCATAATGGAATGTGTCTGATCGCAATGCAGTTGCGGTAGTTCCTCCTCATCATGTAATACAAATGATGGCAGAAAAAGATATAGTGAAATGAAAGAAGAAGTTTGTGTGTGTTGAGCTCTGTGTTGGTCCTATTGTCTGGTTTCAGTGTCATGCACAACTTGGATGGAGGCATTGGGTAAGGAATTCTGACGACTCACATAACCATGGCTCTGTCGACACTGGCGATAGTTGGGGACTTTAGGAGGATCTGTCTGGGACTCCTCACGATCAGGAATCATGTAGATATTTACCAGGTCCACGGTGTTAACTGAAGCGCACCCTTGGTCATCAATTTAAGACTCATCCATCACTGGGAATATTATGGGATAAATCACCATCTCTACGGGAATGAAGTCACCGATAGTATGTAATAGAGATGGCACTAGTGGGAGCTTTGTTTTTCCTTACGCCATCGATGCTCTCCCTTCTGAGAATAGGATGGTTGGGACATCGATGCAGAACTAGTGGCTACGGGTGATGTGGTGACTCTTGAATGCTTGGTTAAATTCAAATGTGCATGGTTAATACCATGGGAATTAGCTACTACCTTACAATCCATCCAATCATTTTATTTTCAAGACCCATGGTTAGGAACCTACTGCCACTCACCTTCGTTTTCGCTATCGTTGTCGCTTTCAGGCTGTATGAATACCCATGGCACGTGTTCTAGTGTTGGGATGAACATTTCTTTGTTGTTTTCAACTGGTTATTGGAGCCAGTTATTAAACAAATAGCACTACTTCAGGGTGTTCCCTAGGATCTGGTGATATGGGTAGTAATTGGGGTGACCAATGAGATCTGCCTCTTGGGGTCTTTTGTATTCCGACAACCGTAGAATTCCCTACTCCAAGGAACTTCAGAAATAACCGAAGACCTAAGCCTCATTAAATGATTAGGTATGGTTCCTTTTATCTGAGAATGGGTCTCAGGGAGCTTTTCCCTGATGCAGGGCTGGAGGAGCCTGTCAAGGAGGTGGAACATGATTATATCACCTAGGCGGCGGCGACATGTTATGCGGGCATGCCTGTCGATTCTGAGGTAGGTGTTGCAGGGCTGGTGGCTGCATCTATGGTGGAGGGCCTCTAAGAGGATATAGATATGTCTCCAATATTAATAAATCCAACTACTTTGGGGCCTTTATTTTGGCTACCACAGCAGTCTAGGCCTTAGCGGTCTTTCTGGAGGGAACTACAGGAGGCAATAGGTGTGACTACTTGGCCTGCAACAAGGCATCCTCTAGATGCTGGGACTTATCAGATAAATCCCAGAATCTCCTGGCGTAATTCTGAGTGATGAGGGCGGGGACCAGTTTAATTTTGACATTCCACAGACACATTTTCAACAGTTCTTCTTGATTCAGTGGCATATCGAGTGAGTAGGTGAAGCATTTCCATTGGGCGACAAAGTCTGTGACATCCTCTCAAGGCCATTGATTTCACTTGAAGAGGTTTTCAATATTCATCTTCCTAGTGATAGAGATGAACTACTAACGAAACTTCATAATAAGATCTTCCAAGCTTGTTAGTAACCCAATGGGTAGCTGTTTGTACCAGAAAAATGTAGTCCCTTCCAATTTTTGTACGAAACACAGGAATTTGGCGGCGTCCTACTGCGCTGGATTTCCCAGCATGGGTCCAATCCTTGAGATAATGTGTTCTAGATGATGAAGTGGATCGCTTTTCCTATTAAATGGGGAATGGTCATGTTTATAAAACTAGGGAGTGCTGACATATTATCCAACTTTGGTAGATATGGCTTCCCATCAGGCAGAATTTCCACCTGTCAAGTTTCTAAAGCCTCGAGGTGAAAAATTAGTGATTCCACTAGATCATATGGATGGGGATTCCTATCTTGGTGAGTGTCCCTGACCAGCAGTGAATTGGAACGTTCTTCAACATGATAATCAGGCTCAGCATCTTGTGGAGCAGCTGGTGGGATGACCTATGTGACTACGTGGGGAATTACCTATAGAGTGGCTAGGAGAACCTGAGTTGGGTCCAAAAGATTCTTACACCACTCATGTGGATTTAATGATAAGCTCCAGCTTCTACCCTATATATGTGAGTAGAGTGGTCAGGTTCAAACTGAGGAAACATGTTGGGGGGGGGAGTTGTATATGACCCTGCTGTCCCGGCTGAGGATCACCATAGTCTGGTCACCTCTCCATAGAACATTCAAAAAGTAGTTTTTCTACCATATTATTATTCTCTATGAGTTGTTAACAAAACAAGACCTTAATGGGATCATCCTCCATCTTCTGTACTGATCCCGATGGTTCAGTGGGTTTGACAGTCCTAAGATTATCTTTTCTATTATTGGGATTCTAGTTGATGGCTAATGACTCAGTAGGTATGGGAAGACCCATTAGATTTATTTGTTGGTGAGTAATTATTACCAATGAATCCAACAGATGTGACAGTCTATTAGGGGTAAGTTCTCTTCAAGGAGCTCTAGCTAGTTCTTTACCTCTGACAGGTCGACCATATTAACTACGAATATTCCTGTAGGAATATACTCAATGTCACCTGGGAAGTCGGGCTGGCACCAGATAGAACTGAAATAAAGGGAAACATACCACACCCAGCCACAAACCGGAATTTTGGGGAAGCCTACTTTATAATCCTATAGAGAACTTTAAATATATGGACGCACCGCTGCCGGAGGGTCTGATGGACACCGGATGACTCAGGAGGCAAGGCCACAGGGAGGGCAGCTAAGTCGACCATGTGGAATTGTTGGAAAATATCTTCAAAGTGTGCCTAACTCTTGTGGTAATACACTCTATGATAATGGATATATAAGTGTTTCTCCCAGGGAGTTTGGAAAAAACACGCGTCTTCTTCTTGGGTAAGAAATTCTGACTCACTGAAGCTCGTGGTTGCAACTAGACTGAACATCGCTGGGAAATGTTCCGCTGCATGGATGTCTGATAATATCTTTGACTCATACTTGGTATTCATCCCATGGTTTCCCAATACATCAACTGGGGGAGGCTAAGGGAATTGTAACGGCACAAAGTAGACTGTTGAGATGGTAGGCCGGCTGGTGGAGAATACAGCGAGCAAGCTGACATGCTGTCGCATCTTGGGTTGTCTTGCAAATAATGAAACAACTTCCCCACTACATCTCGGTAATATGGACTATCGACTGTATCATCTAATTTAGGGGCTTCAGTTACTGATGGTGGGTCAAGTTTTCATCCATCCTCTATCAATCACTAGAACAACTCTCAGTGATCTCTGGTTGATGTAGAGAAAGACCCTCTTGATGAAAGGGAGAATTGTATGGCTAGACCCTGGAAAGAGGCCAAATATTCCTCCTCCTAAATGTATCTTTCGAGGGAGGTTGGAATCTGCTGGACCTCGCATTCCTGAAGGATAAAGACTATATACCTCATTCCTGCCTCCACTATCGACACAAGAAAATCGGGGTGAGGGTTCCATTATTGAATCGCATTTTGTCACCAAATCTAAGAAGCGTACATTCTTAATCGTGGGCTTAAAAATCTCAGTATTCTTCTTATTGAGGCGGTGACCCTCCCTCCTACCGTGATATGGTTCTTCAGGATTGGTTAGTTTTTAGACTCGAGGATGACTTTCAGCCGAACTAAAGCTGGGGTATAGAAGACGTCTGCCTGGGTGAGCTGGAGTGCGAGGAGCACCTGGAAAAATGTTAAAGGTAACTTGCGGAGGACCTCTGTGTCTACTGGCTGGTATGCAGAGATAATCTTTGAGGTAAGTTTTGGAGTGGGTAAGACCTCCATTGGAGCTGGTGGGAGCATGGGTAATACCTCTAGGCGTGTTTCCCTGCACTGTGATGGTACGAGGGGGGCCTTCATACTGGTCAAACTGAACATGGGGAATACCTCCACATTGGGTGCTAATGAAGTGAGGCAGACCACCGCTTCTCTAATTTTCATGATGAAGAGCACCTTCTTTGGTTGTTGTAAGAACATGAGGAAGAGCCCCTTTATTTTTGTTGGCTGTACAAGGTGGATCATTGCATCGTCAACCTGTGACAGTAGGAACGACTCCATACCTAAGGTCAGGGGTGTGGAAGAGACTTTCGTAATGGATGTCAATGTGGAAGGGAGGACCTTTGCTCAAACTGATGGTGGTATGGGGAGGACCACTTTACTGCTCTTGGGAGTGGGGAGGACCTGTGCTCTCATTGGTGGTGTCACGGGGAGGACCTTCATACTGGATGTCATCGCCGTGGGTTAGCCCGCAATAGACGCCACCAGTGTCGACAACCAGGATAGTCATGCTAACCAGCCAATGGGGTGGTTGGGACTGCAATCCAAGTCGATCATATAAGTTACCCTATAAAGTATAAATGTGGAATTGTTGGAATATTTTGTCAGTCACACGGGACATGGTATCCATTGATGATGAAGCCCCCTAGCGGGTATCCTCCTTATCTTGCACCTGACAATGGCTTCAGGTTAACCAGACTGGGGCCGGTGGTATAGGTGTATGACTCACCTGCTTCTCATCCTGTGGGGCCCTGTGGTTGTGCTGACATGGCCTGGTGAGAGCCCTCCTTGGTTCCCCCAAGGACGGTATTATAGTTGGGCTGGCCTAGACATCCCTCAAATCATTTTTGTGGGGGAGGTAGCCATTAAAGCACTCCAGGGAGCGGCTCTGGAAATAGTTGTAGATCGGAGTGGGGAGTAGTAGATCCATGAATGGTCCTTGGGGGGGTGGTGACGATGAGGCATAGAAGACTCTAGGTCCTGTCAGGCCATATCCTGGGTTGGGATAATCCCCACTTCCTTGTATCGTCAATTGAAGTCGTTAATAACCCTCCTACGAATGAGTTCAAATGGGGAGATGGGGCATGGGTGCCCAACATCCATAGATGTGGGGATAATTTTAGAAGAGATGAAGTTGTGTGGGGTTGCCATGTTAAAATTTCTCCAACCCCAGTTTCAGTGGGTGGGGTGATTGTTTTCCTGTTATGACAGCTTGGGTCCTACAAAGTCGGGACATTTAACTATTAGTGTTGAAAGAAAGAAAGAGACATCAAGTACCCCAGTGTTGTTCCATCTTCCACGATTGGTAAGAAGGATCCATGATTAGAATGTCACGGACCAGGATGTCCAACATTCAATTGCCCCAATATATGGTTAGTTTCACACTAGTCCGACTATTAGATTGGTGGGATGTGGTGCCGCATTGCTAGATCTGGTGACATGCTTATCAACCGATGTCTCAAATTCTACTAATATCCACATTGAGGAGAAGAAATTCATGAAAGGTTTACCATTTATATTTTCGATGCTTTTGTTGGGGCATGTATCCATCATTGGGGGACGCGGTGTTTGTTGCCCCACATTCCCGATTTCCAATGTTAGAAAAATCCATCGGTTATTTATATACTTTTTCTTCTTGATCGAAACGGGATGATGGGATGTCAGTTCCTCCTTCTGTGGATTCCTCCTCAAAATTCATCGCCTAGTCCATGTCTCCCATAAATATTAATACATTTTTCATGAACCTCTTCTTGATGCCGTATCTTTGTTGATTCCTTTTAGGTACACTACTTTTATCAGGACATTCCAAGGGGTCAAGTCATGGAAAAAACCCTTAGATGGGTGAGTAGTCAAGTTGGACATCACTAGCATGTATGCACATTGAAACACTAGTGAATGTGGGTTTCTTTCTCTTATTATATGGATTCTTGAGGGCGTGGAAGCTTGAGGAATCCCACATCGAGTTCTGGAAATTATATTTCATAGTAATGTCTCTGAGGTCTTCATCTGCTTCCCATGTTTAACACATGGTATTATACAAGTTTAACATCTTGCGGAGATGGATCAAAATAATTACAACACTGATGTAATTGGATTAGATGGGTGCATCCCCAGGATGTAGCACCTGAGATCCCTACTAGACTGACAGATCAAAAAATCCATTGAAGATGGATATGAGGATTCTTGGGTCCCTATAAAGGGGATGCAATATTTTACCATGGGCTGGGATTGAACATTGAGAAGGATTCCTACGTACCATACCCTAGAAGATAAGGATAAAACCCCACATTGTTTGGAGGGGTGAAGAATTAGGGTGTGAATAGAGGAAGGCAACCAAGAGACATATTGGGGTTTACGCAGGGATAAAGGCATGTCGGAAGAGGAGTGCACTTATTTTTATGAATACAGATTGGGTGGGGCTTATGCGTGGTTAGCTGCCGAATACTGCTAGGAGTATCCAGGATGTTGGTGACATGATCTCAGCTGGATGTGGTAGCCCAGGTAAGAATCAGGATGGACATGGATGGTTGAGTGAAGTGGTTGGATAATGAGATGGAACGGTCATGAAGATGATGGTAGTGCAAGGATTACACCATAAAGAGGCTTCCTATGTATTCCCATGGAAGGAAATCAATGTCTTCATAGTTTAGTGGGCCGATGAGATACCTTAGGAGGTGACCCGTGTAAATGGATGCATCAATGGGGCCTAGAAGAAGTGGAACCCTTGGGTTGGAACATGGACTTCCCGAAACACAGAGGCTCAAGGGAGATACCAGGAGGAGACATGGATGATGGGATCGAACCTCCCAGAGGCTTCCTACTTATCTTCGTGGCAGGGAATCAAATTCCATGTAGTTTTGTATGGGGCATGGAATCGTGTTGTGCACAGAGGATAATGACCCGGTAACATGCTGAAGCTTATGCATGGTTAGCATCCTGAGTTGGTCGGATGCCACTGGGATGGACCAATGATGTGGATCCCAATAGGAGGGATACTAATGTTTACTAGTGTTTGGGGTTGAACCTCTGGGAGGATTCCTGCGTACCTGGTCTAAGAGATTGGGATCAAACCTATAGAGTTCATATCGAATTGAGTACTACAACGACTTATCTTCGGTTGGGGTTGAACCTCATAGAGGTGTCCTACATACCCTTCCTAGAAGATAGGGATCAAAACCCAC
This sequence comes from Viscum album, assembly GCA_963277665.1. Lineage (NCBI taxonomy): Eukaryota > Viridiplantae > Streptophyta > Magnoliopsida > Santalales > Viscaceae > Viscum > Viscum album. The sequence continues at coordinate 1,020,133,512 of OY728135.1, forward strand.
GTAGTTCGAATAGGTATAGTTTAGCGTCATGTAGGATGAAGAGGGGGCATACAGTTTAACGTCATGTGAGATGAGGGTGAACCGACATGAAGTGGTTGGGACTGATGGGTGATGGTATTGAACCACATAGAGGATTCCAACATACCTTTCTTGGAAAAGGAAAGTATAAAAGTCCACACAGTTAAAAATGGGTGTTTAGGTCTTACTCGCTAAGGAATCCCAGAAAGGATTTCATGGTCGATTCTTACTCTAAGCCCATTTGATTCATACTCGGTGTGAGAAACAAGAGGCAGCAAAGACCTGACGATCGCGTCACGAAAGGTGCATCCGCGAGGAATAGAATGGGTCTTACGTGTAGCTAGTGGCCCTAGAAGGAAACATGGGATTATGTGTGGTTAGCATCCTAGGGATATGGAGATTTGGACTTACTCCAGGATGGAGTTCTGATGGAGATAAAGCATGGAGGTAGAGTGATGAGGTAGCGAAGGTCCTTGTGACCATATATCCTATCTTATTTGGGCAAAAAAGAAGAGAGGAGGAGAAGAGATACTACCTCCCACAAAAAATGCTTGGGCCTTACACCAGGATGGTTACCCTTCCCCATGGATAGATGCCACTCCAGTAAAGAGGATCTCATTCCATGTGAGTAATATCTTGCTCTCATAGAGACCAGTGGGCATGAAGAATGTACGAGATGGGGAACCCTATGTATAAATCATGGTTCAAGGCCATAGTTTAACATCATGTGCTGAGGATGATGGTGTTTGGAAGTTTAATGTCTTATAGATCAGATGAGGCAGGTTCACTCCGCACCCCTAGGACTTATATAATTGATACTCACCCACCCTTGGGGAAGCGAAGGAATCAACAGTTCCATATAAAGATAGGGTTGTGGAGTAATCCATTGAGGGGCTCACATCAGCATGGCTATATGAAGAATAAATACCTGTTAGTGTTCCTATGAGAAGAAGCTTGAGGCAAAGAAATTCAATGTGAAACACCTCCCATGGGACCTTGAAATAACTTCGTACAAACCTGGAGGGTTGTACAAGAGAAGGGTACGTAAGATAGGTGTGATTTGTGTAAGAAGCACTTGAAGATGGTGTCTGAGGAAGAGATGTTGAATACATGCTTAAGGAAACACACAAGGAGGGAGGTTTGTGCGCAAAAGGATGATTTTACATGCAATAGGAACACAAATGAAAAAATTTGCACGCAATAGGAGATTTTTGTGCGCAATAATCCAGTGTTGCATGGATAAAGGATGCTTGTGCACAATTGGAGGATTATTGTGTATAAATGGATTAATAATAAAAGGATTGGATGAGGGTCAAGCCCTAGTGGTCTTGCCTGAAGACGGACGCCTGGGAGACATGTCGCAGAAACTCCTCTACCAAAATTCCATATATTTTTTTGAGGAAGGGATGTATTATGTTCATAGGAGATGGTTCAAATTCTTCTGCCTCCAGAAGTGAGGGTGTGTGCTTCTATTTATAGGTTATCAGTAGTCAGTGGGGGCGTAGAATTCATCCGGTGTGAAAACCCTTCCACGTCAGTCAGCCCCGCGGGACTTTTCCACACTAGTGCACTAAAAAACCCCTATCACGCAAAATTACGCGTAGTTGAACACCTTTTTCTCCCACATCTAGGATTTTACACGCAACCTTGATCCCATCCCAGGATGGTTCATTTGAGGTGAAATATACCTTGAGTTTTCCCAATAATTTATACCTGAGGCCTTCATTGGATTTCAGTACCTACAGTTATAAAATTATATATTATGAAAATATATAATAGTTTTTACATGAATAATATTTTTTAAATTTTATGTTAAGATTATTCTCAATCGTGTTCTTACTCATTCAGTATTTATAACATGATCTTGTTTATGTCAGTTTTACCACCTAAATTATTGATGTTATAATGTTTATGACATAAATGATTATGTTATTTTTAATACAGGCGGTATTATGTAATAATATTATAAACATGACCTGATTAACATTTTGGACTTTATGGAACAATTATAAATGTGCAAGGGCGAAAAACTTGGAATTGTAACAGTTATAAAAAATGGAGAAGAAATCACCCAGAATAATGATTTTCATAAAAATTATTAATAAATATATGATGAAAATTTCAAGGTGGACCATATTTGATTTTATAAGAATTAATACTATTTTTAATAGAATTATAATAAATTTAAATTTGTTATATAGGATTTTAAAATTACCAAGAAGAAATAGGGTTTATTCAAGTCATCCCTATTATTATTAAATGAAATTTAAAAGTAAAAAGTCAGGAATTATAACGGTTTTTAAAAATTGAGAGTGTGTCATACCCCTCATGTCATCATCCACCATTCTAGAACAATAATCATGTATTCTAAAAGGCCATATGGAACTCAGTTCCACAATTTCCTTCTTCCAAAGAGCTTTTTCAACTTGATTAGATTCCCTTTAGACATGTGATATAGATAGTTGGAAGTGTGTAGAATGATTGAGACATTAAACCCATTAAGGTATGATTTTTCATGGAACATATATAGTTCATAATTTGAGTGCATTAAAAAAAATTTGAGTCTAATTAAATCCATAATGGGGTTCAATTATGGTGGAATTCATGATTAATTTCATAAATAACTGCACAAATCCAAGATTCATAATAAATACCTCTCCTAATAATTTGGTTGAAGAATCCTTTAATAAATCCACGGAAGGTTCAGAATACTCCCCCATAGACCGAAGGTCCTGTAAATCCAGATGATTCCCCTTCAATGTTAACATTAATATAGGATGTGATCGAGGGGGTCCATCGAATGAACTTAAAATCTAGAGGCTTCCTCAGTTTCCATGCAACACAAATCATCTAGAGTATATGCAGGTCAGAAAAAAAAATTCATAGTGCATGTTTGAACAACTATAGTAGTGTGGATGTCCCTATGAAAAAATGGATCTTGTATATTTATATGTAGTTTGACTGCTAAAAAGGCATTGGACTCTAGCTAACTAGATTGTATAGATGACTGAGGCAGTTACCACAATCCATGAGTTATGAATTTGATCACTCCACCCTCTCATGATGTTGTGTAGTAAGAGCTCCTTTAGGTTCAATCACAATTGAAGCTCAATAAAAAACAACATTCTGGTACAATTCCTCAAATACCTTTCATATGTACAGTAAAAAATATAAGTGATGCAAAGTTTCTTTATCTTGCATTAAAAGGTGATATGTGGAGAAAATTTGTTTCCCTACCTTCTTTAGTTGGTCATGTGTAGGGAGTCGATTCTTCCATAACCTTCAAAGGAGAATAAGTCTTGATGGTTAAAAAATGATGATTTATATTGAGTCATCCAATTTTTTGGTTTTTAGATCCATCTCATTGTAACATATAGTATTCATTAGCATTAAAGTGCCTCAGTGGGGTTTCCAAATAAAGGTGTCATCATACATAAAAGTATTAATCTATATTTCCATAAAAAATTTTGGGGATATGATGTCAACAAAAGTATTATGTTGATTCATGAGATCAGCCATAGTCATATAAAACATGGTAGAGGGAACAATGGTGATTTAAATGGTACTTTCTAACCATAGGGTATGCCATAAATTAATATTTGAGTCCCTACTAACCATCTATTTCAATTATTGCATGTTAACATTAAAAGTGTTCCTTAGGTAGGGATAGATAGATGAAGTAAGGTAGCATGGGTAGCCATTTAATAATTTCTTTTTGAACCTACATGACAAGAAATCAGTCAAGGAGTCATTTGAAGAAAAAAGGTTCCATGTGAACTTGTTGATGAGGCCATCATTAAAGGTATTGATATCCTTAACCCCAAGCCTCCCATGTCAAAATGATTAATACAATCCTTCCAACAAATAGTTATAAGTTTCCTTTTATACACTGAACCTATCCATCAAAAGTTTTTTATCATGTGTTAAAGGTCATTTGGAAATGGTTTTGGCCATTTTCAGATGGAAATAGAGTAAACAAATATTGAAGTGGTGACCGATTTAATGAGGCATACCCTACCAGCGCGTGACATGGTCTTTCCCCTGTATCATGCAAGTTAATTAATAATTCATCAATATATGTTTCCAAGATAATGACATCATAATTTTCCCCAAAACAATGAAATTCTATTGTAAGTTAAAGGGGGTGATCTATTTATCACTCCAATTTTTTAGTAATTCTATTTTGTTTTCCAATAGGGATTCGGTTTCCAAAATTGATAAAATATTTGTTCTAGCTGATAACCTAACCATAGACCTATTCATAGTGATTAAAAAAGGATTTGATGGAAAAGATAGTATTTCTATAAGGTTTCTAAAAAAAGGATGACATCATCATCATAGAGAAATATATATTGTATGAGGGTTTCTTGACCAGCATTAATTTTCTTATTTTTTCTATTATATTATGATTCAAAAGTTACCGTAGTTTTAAGGGTTTATTTCATAATCACATCCTTATCTGGTATTGTTGATGTTTAAGTTTACTTTACAGAAATTATATGATATTTTTATATAAAACTATATATACATTTTTTTTCTATTGTTATTTCTATAAATTATAGTTTTTACTTTCATTTCACTCTCTTTAAGTACTAAAAAGTCTAAAATGGTGTTTTTAAGGAAAATCAACATTGTTTTTTTATACGGTCATGTATAATTTTATTCCATATCCGTATTTTATTTAAAATTATTTCAATTTTTTTACTATTGTTAAATGATTTATTAATGTAATTTTTAACCATCTTTAAATTTATATAAATACTTTAAAATGCATCTTCTTATAATTTTTTGAAAGAGGCAGTTTTTACCGAACATGTGAATAGAAACTTTATTTTTAACGCATACTACAAGGATGAATTTTCCCCCCATTATAACTATTATTTATTTTGATGTTTACTTTTCAAGTCCCCATGGATTCTTTCAATGAATATTTTTTTCACATATTATTGGGAAATTTTTAGATTTTGAATAAGTGATTTTAAAATAGAAACATTATTTTCCTCAAGAAAAGTTTCAGTTGTATTTTAAAATTATTTTCATATATTTCAAAATATTTTGATGAATATTAAACTTTACTAGGGATATAATCTAATGACACCATCCACTATATTACTCTGTATAGATTATTATCATGTTTCTCTAGTGATTTATTAGGGAAAATATTATCATGTCATATCACAGTTTTTTTCAATATGAGTGTTTATGTAAATTATGTATTGAATTATTATTCTATTACTATAATTATGAATAAAATATACTTAGTAAGTTATGGTTTGGAAAAACTATGTCCCCTATATAAATTTGTAAGTCTCCTGGGACAAATTGGTTTGGGTATTTGGCATACTTCTTAGCTATTTACTTATTTTGTCTTGGCATTAGGCCATGATGGAAAGAATATAATAGTATTACGAATTCTATAATTTTGAAACAAATTTTTTATATCAATTTGATTATTTATGTTTCAATTTCATCTATGGATATATTTTCCTTTTGTGATATTACATATATGGAATATCTTATTTGTTTTTATCTCTATCGTACTATTCATTCTTTATTTATTTTGTGATATATTTTATTGCATATTTTTATTTACTGGGTATTTAATCACAACCTTTATTATGTTTTCCTTTCCATGAAATACATTGAAAGAATTTATGAATGATTCCATGGATATTATATAAGAAATTATAATGATCGCACTATAATTATAAGTTAAATTTAATTTTTTTAAATGTATTGTGAGAATTGTGTATGTATCTAGTATCCAAAGGATGATGAAGTATTTGATAAATAAGGATATGATCTCATGTATATCATGAAAATTTAGTAATATAACCACTATATTTGGGTTCCTAGAATATGGGTGTTACACTAAGTGTTAGGGGAATTTTATTAGGACCATTGGGAACTCCATTTTGGGAAATGTAGATTAGTGAATAAATCCCTATGATATACTCATGGTATAATTATAAGTGTATGGTAATATCATAGAGCTCTAGTAACGTAGTGATTTTGTTACTTTCCTAGAAAATTAATCCATGTTTGGATATTGGATAGTCGATGCAATTATGGAACATATTCATCTAGGGGTAACAACTCTAAAAGGGTTGGATTGGGGATTAACTTGATCATCACTGGTGCTCAATTAGTGGGGAGAAATTTATGGGAATTAATGTCTTTGGTGAAGGGAGTTTAAAATGATTAACGATATTTGGGGAGACATTTATGGGAACTAAAATCTTTGGTTTATTATGTGTTATAGTGAAAATGTTATTTGAGGAAGAATGGTTTTTTATTTTTTGGACATAATTTGAAATACATTGATAAGCTTTAGATTTAATGTGGTCTTGATGTTAATATGGTTAATTGGGAAAACATGTTATTTCATTTTAGTAACATATTCATTATCATGTAGATAATAACGAGATTAAAAAAGTGATTTGGTGACTACGTGATCAATGTTAAATTTTATGTGGTACACTATATTGGGAATATTTTATAATTTAGGTAAATATAATTTGAGAAATAAATATTGAGTTTATTTATGTAATCTTATATGATTTTATTGTTTCTTATAGTGATTAAAGTTATTTATGGGAAATATTATCATATTTTAGAGATTATATTATAATATAATATACATTCTAGTTGAGTGTATTTTTTAGTGATTAGTGTTTCTTAGAGATGAAGGTTAGGCTTGTCTTTAAAGAATATGTGATCAAATATTTGTGATTTTTTTGTTTGTAAATTGATTAAGCATAGTTTTTAAATAGTTTAGAAGTAATTTATTTATATAATGATTTCAGTTGACCATTATGTGTTGTGGATGGGATTTTGGAGACTATATTTATTATATATTCATACTAAAATTTATTTTGGATATTATATTTAGTTATTTTAAAAATTTTGTTTTTAGTAAATGCTTAGAGGCCGGAGGAATAACATGTAATCTAGTTTATGGATATTATGATCTCTTTGAATCTAATTTTAGTAATTGAGTCATGAAAATTTGAACATAATATTTTACATTTAGATGAGATGAAACATAGTTTTATAACTTCTCTGTAGGATCGAAATAGAATATGAGATGCTCAAAATACAAGAGGGGGGGTGAATTGTATACTTTAAAAATTCCTTAGGAACCTTTAAAGTTAGTTATGAATAACTAGAGTTTCCTTAAGAAAAGGAAAGAACTAAGTTTAACAAAGTTAAACTAAGTAAATTCACAACACCTCTAACACCGAACTAAACTTGGAAAGAGATTCCAAAAGTAAGTTCCGGAAATATGGTTCCGGAATTTGAAACTTAACAAAAGTTACAATATAAGATTCTACCTTAAAGCGTATAGAATCTGAATGAATCAGAGTAAGTAAGGAAGTATAAGAATGTTATACTTTCCTTAAGATACAAATTACAGCGGAATAGAAACGAGTAGTAAAACTACTAGCAACAAGATAATAGTCTTTTAACCCAAAGAGAAGGGTATCCAACAACCTTGGATAAAGGTCCCTTGATTTATACTTTCAAGCAAGTCTGTCTTACCCACACCAGGGTAAGCCCTCGATACGAAGATCGGTGTCTCTGTCTTGCTATCCCCGCAAGCCCTCAACTTCAAGGTAGTTGGCAACCTCTGTCTTTCTCAGCAAGAAAGCCCTCGATCTTTAAGGTAGTCGGCACCTCTGTCTTCCTATCCCCGGAAGCCCTCGAATGTAATCACCAACATTCGGAGTCGCACGAAGCTTTGAGAGTTAATAAGAGACTCTCTCTCTAGAAATCACTTCAACAGCATGTATGCACAAAGTCCAAATGTTCATCCATCCGTCTTGAGCTTTTTCAAATGAGCTCCTATTTATAGGTGAGGTCGGCTCCTTCTCCAACGGTCATATTTTCCTTAAAGTTCGGAGGGACCTGTACACGTGTCACTTAGACAACGGTTAGTTTATAACAAAATGGACGACATCGTTTTATAACAAAGTAAGTGTAACAGAAAGTACGACATCGTTTTAAAACCTAACATAAAGGTTCGGAATAGAAATTTCGGAGTGAAAGTTCGGAGTGAACAAATTCAGAGTGTATAAAACAATGATATCCAGATTCTGTTTAATGAGTGAATTCGGAATGAGAATTCGGAATAGGAATTCGGAATAGGAATTCTTCATCAGAAATCGTAATGAGAAATCGTCATCAGAATTCGTAATGAGAATTCGGAATGAGATTTCTTCATTAGAATTCGTAATGAGAATTCTTCATTGGAATTCGTAATGAGAATTCTTCTTCAGAATTCGTAATGAGAATTCGAAATGGGATTTCTTCATTAGAATTCGTAATGAGAATTCTTCTTCAGAATTCGTAATGAGAATTCGTAATGAGAATTCTTCATTAGAATTCGTAATGGGAATTCTTCTTCAGAATTCGTATCCTGAATCTGGAATAGAACTTAGTCAGAATTCATAACCGGAATTCGGAGTGAAACTTCCTTATAGTTCTTGTCCAGAATCCGAACCCTAAAACAGAATGCTTTTTATCAGTTTTAATGATTCCGAGAAAGTGAATCCGAATTTCATACTTAAGAAAAATATTAATGAAAATATGATAAGGATAAATTTTTCTTATAAAAGCGTTTTTCCTTAAGAAAACATTTTTCCTTATAAAAGCAATTTTCCTTACAAAAGCAATTTTCCTTAAAGATAAGGTGTTTGTGATTTTCAAAACAAGAAGGAATGGAAAAGTCATAAGGAAAACCTTATTGACTCAACAATCTCCCCCTTTTTGGAAAGCACAAACATCCTTACGAAAAAGCTATTTCTAGGAAGAAAGAAACACAATAAAGCTTATCTCCCTTGGTTTAAGAATATAGATGAATACGACTAACTCCCCCTTAGGCTTTGAATCTCTAAGGATCGTATTCATATTTCCGGAGTGATATTTCTTTAAGATAAAAACTCCCCCTTAAACAAACTCTTATTAGAGTTCTATCTCATTGGGTATTTTTCTTTCTCCCCCTTTGATAAGCACTTATTAGATTTCCTCTTTTTCTTAAGGATCTTTTCCTTCTCCCCCTTTGTGATTTTCAAAAAGAATTTCGAGGGAATGGAAAAAAAAAAATAACAAAGTACCTGAAAGATTAGTAACAACAACAAAACAGAACAACAAGCACGATTCTCATTAAATTTGAAATGTCAGCAACAAAAACAGATTACAACAAAAAGATCGGATTGATTATTTCGGATCTTTCTCCTTTGACATAAGCCCCTTGAGAATAGTCTTGATCTTTTTGAGGTCCTTATGATCTTCCTCTGCTTGCTTTTCTAAGGCAACTATTCTTGCTGACTGAGCTTGAATGATTTCTTCCTGAGCCTTCAACTTTTCTTCCTGAGCTTCCATTTTCTCTTCCTGAGACTTTATCCTTTCTAGAAAATTGATCTGATGATCCCTTTCAAATTTCCAACTTTGATTAACAGAGTTGAGCTTTCCATTCAGATCTCTTACTTCCTGACTCCGAATGTTCTTTTCCTCTGCCAATTTCTCATCGAATGATGCAGTCATCTCATGAAACTTCTTATCCTCGGTTTGAAAAGCATCCTTAACATTCTCCTGAAACTCATCCAGCAACCTCATCTCTTCCACATTTTTCTTCGACCAGCTAGTCATCCTTTTGCAAGATCTTTTATGGGCTTCGTAACCAATGAAGAAATTTTTGAACTGGGCTTCTATCTCAACACACTTATCCATTACCATGGATACGGAATCGGTTTTCTGATTCAGCGTATGTTGGAGCATCTGGCACCGAGAATCAATACTGGAGAAAGTCGGAATAGTTCCCACCAACTTCTTCAAGGATTGAACAACAAAATCGTGCCCCAACGAAGATGATTCCGAATCTGACATCTTGCTAGGAGAATTTTCTTCTTCAATAAGCTCCAACTTCCTCTTTGAAGAACTACCAGCTTCCTTCCTCATACTCTTTTCTGAACTCGGGGTATCAGCAATAACTTGTTTCCCCTTATCTTTTTTCGGAATAGAAACCTGTTCCGGAGATTTCTTCTCACTGTCAGAAACTTGAACAACCAAATCTTCCTCATCAACAACTTCTATATTTTCTTTCTGAGCAGCATCAAGTGAAAGATGTTCTTCTTCTCCATGATAAGAAACTTCTTCCTCTCCTTCCTTTCCTTCTATTACTGGAGTAACTAGTTTTGAAGATTCGGCTTCAGAAGTTCGGAGCGACAGGTGTTCCGAAGGAGTTCCCTTGTATTCATCTACTTGTTTGAGCACATCTCCTGTCTCACCACTTCCTTCAGCAGCTTCTTCCACTTCTTCCACTAGCTCTACTTCCTCAGCATTCTTAGCAGCAGCCTCTTTCGGATCATCAAGATTTCTTCCTGGAGTCTCAGGTAGAGAGTCCAAAGAAAAAATTCTCGGAACGGGAATGGTTGCTGAAACCATTTCATTAAACTTCAACAAGGCTTGCACAGCCTCAGCTTCTGACAACTTCTTCTTCAGCTTCTTTTCCTTAGCTTGCTTCTCGAGCTCATCAGCAGCCTTTTCTTTCAGAGCTTTAGCCTCTGCGGGATCCAATCCGAACTGCGGATCTCCTTCCTTCCTCTTTTCCTTGTCAGCTCTCCACTTCGCTGCAACCTCATCAGTATATGTCTTCTTCTTCTTAGGCTTAGGAGGTGCGGAATGGACTTCCTTAGACTTAGGTTCTTCAGCTTCACCTACCACTTCTTTCAGCTTCCTCTTCCTTACCGGCTTAGGCGATTCCGGATCAGCCACTTTCGGAGTCACTTCTTCTTGAGGAGGAAGATCAATAAACATGCCAGACTTCTTGTCAAAAGCTATATTCATCCTTTTAAGAGTTGCATCACTGAGCAACATGATCTTGCAAACTTTCGGTTTAGAACTGCAAGCAACCTTGAAGGACTCAAGGCACCAAACTATCAGCTTCGACAATATTGCCGGATACATTACTATCTGAGCTCTCAGATTCCCTTTCTTTAAATTCTCAAGATTAAGAAGGATATGCTTCATCAGGTTGAACTTCCTTTGATTTATCAAGAAATCTAAGATGTATATCTCACTCTTCTTCAAGCTGTCCTTGTCTCCTTTTCTCGGTACAATAAGCCCTTGCACCCATAACTCCAGAATCCGGAAGTTTGTAGATAGGGTTGCAATTTTCGAAGCCTTATCATCATCCAGTCCGAGAATTTCTAAGGCTTTCTCCTTGTTGAAACTACCCAAGGAGTCTGGTAGAACATGCGAGATAAACTCAGCTTCCCCTTCATAATTCAACCCTACCAAGCTTGCAGCCTTGGTGTAAGATAGCTTATAAGTCTTGCCATACGATTTGAAGGAAAATTTTTCTCTATTGTCTTCCACGAAGAAAGCAACCGACTCATAAAACTCAACAAGCAAGTCTGGGTAAACTTCATCTTGGTTGCCAGATTTTGATATCGCAACATCTTCCCAGCCATTGAGCTTGATATTCTTTGATATAATAGAATCATAGTTGCTGAAGAAATTCGGATGCACTAACCGCTCTCTGTAGACTAACCACTGTGAAATGGGCTTTGTTGAAGACATCTCTTGAGAAGCTAACTCTGCAGACATTCGGATTAGAAGTCTCTGAGAAGTTCGGAACTGAGAAGACTGAAGTTCGGAACTGGAAAACTGTAGTTCGGAACAGCCTTAAATCAGAGAGACAGAGCTTCAGCACGCAAGAGCTTGAGATCGATGTGGGACGAGAAAATAGGGTCCCCTTTATATAGGCTTTGGAATGACGGTTCAACTTCCTCGGTTGATCTAACGGTTTAGAAAGATCTGAGATCAGATCTGACGGTTGAGAGATTGAATCCGATCTTTTTGAGGTTTTATTAAAACAAAATTCAAGAAATTAAAAAAAACCGAAAACAAACTATAAGAAACTGCCAGCAAGTAAAATATGATTACGAAAACTTCAGTAAGGAAGTCATACCTTTCGGATTAGCTTAGGAAAGTTATTCGTAATGGGTAATGTAAAGACGACTATGAAAAAAAAACTCAATACGAAAAACTTGATACGAAAAACTTGATATGGAAGATTCAATACGAAAGTTTTTCCATTATGAAAATACCAGTACGAAAATTTTCCATTCCGGAAATTTTCAATACGAATACTTTTATTCCAGAAGTATTTTGTATGGAAATATCCATTCTGGAAAATTGTAGTTCCGGAAGTTCCATTCCGGAAAATTTCGTTCCGAAAAATTTGAAAACAAATTTTGAAAAAACTTTGTTAAATAAACAAACAAATGTACTCCCCCTATGAAAAGGAGTTTATTACTGTGAGAAGATTTTTCCAACAGAAAGTTAATTAAGGAAGATTACCTTACGGTTATCATTCCTAACTTCTGTTTAATATATTCAAATCTATCAGAAGGTAAAGATTTTGTGAAAATATCAGCAAGTTGATCTTGCGTTCCGATAAACTGAAGAATAATATCTCCTTTAAGTGTGTGATCCCTAAGAAAGTGATGCCTAATATCTATGTGTTTTGCACGGGAGTGATGTGCAGGGTTTTTACTTAGAGCAATGGCACTTGTGTTATCACACAAAATTTGAGTTTTAGTAAAACTCAAGCCATAGTCTGTGAGTGTGTGTTGCATCCACAACACTTGTGCACAACAACTTCCAGCTGCTACATATTCAGCTTCAGCAGTGGAGAGTGCAACAGAATGTTGCTTCTTGCATGACCAAGAAACTAATGAATCTCCTAAGAAATGACAAGTTCCGGATGTACTTTTTCTATCCATTCTACAACCACCAAAGTCAGCATCAGAAAAGCTTTTTAGAACAAAATCATTTCCAGAAGTATAAAATAATCCTAGATCCATGGTTCCCTTAAGGTAGCGAAAAATTCTTTTAACTGCCTTTAAGTGAGATTCCTTAGGATTGGATTGATATCTTGCACATAAGCATACTGAAAACATTAAGTCTGGTCGACTAGCAGTTAAGTAAAGTAGACTTCCAATCATACCTCTAAAAGATGTTTGATCTACTGATTTCCCAGCTTCATCAAGATCTAAAGAGTTTGAGGTACCAATAGGAGTACTTATACTCTTCGTGTTGTCATAACCATACTTTTTAAGAAGATCTTTAATATACTTATGTTGAGATATGTAGGTTCCTTCTGGTTTTTGAGAAATTTGAAAACCAAGGAAAAATGTTAACTCACCCATCATACTCATTTCAAACTCAGATTTCATTAGACTAGCAAAAGAATCAGTCAAAGATTGCTGAGTTGAACCAAATATAATGTCATCAACATAAATTTGAACAATCAAAACATTTTTCTTATCTTTCTTTATAAAAAGGGTTGGATCTGCATTTCCCTTAACATAGTTATTTTGAAGCAAAAATCCAGTGAGTCTATCATACCATGCTCTTGGGGCTTGTTTAAGGCCATACAAAGCTTTGGTAAGTCTAAAAACATGATCAGGATGTTTTGTATCTTCAAAGCCAGGAGGTTGTTCAACAAAAACTTCCTCTTGAACATAACCGTTAAGAAAAGCACATTTCACATCCATTTGAAATAGTTTGAAATTAAAGAATGCTGCAAAGGCAAGTAGAATACGAATAGATTCAAGTCTAGCTACTGGAGCATAGGTTTCTTCATAGTCTATTCCTTCTTGCTGATTATAGCCTTTAGCAACAAGTCTAGCTTTATTTCTAACAATGACTCCATTTTCATCACATTTGTTTCTGAAGACCCATTTTACTCCAATAACAGAAGTTTCCTTAGGTCTTTCAACCAAGGTCCAGACTTTATTCCTTTCGAATTCATTTAGCTCATCTTGCATTGCTTTGATCCAATCATCATCACCTAAAGCTTCATCAGTGCTTTTAGGTTCTAGTTGGGAAAGAAATGCTAGATGTTCTACTTCATTTCTTAAGGAACTTCTAGTCCTTACAGGTTGATTTACATCACCAATAATACTATCACTGGGATGATTCTTAAGAAACATCTGATTTGGGTTTTGTAAAACCTGTTCATCAACATAAGGTAGAAAGTCTTCTGGGGTAAATGTTTCAGAAGTATCTTCTAGAACAATTTCCTTATCAGAAGGTTCTTCTAACAAAGGTTGACAATCAGTTTTTGAAAACACATCCGAAGATGTAAGTTGGGAAGTTTTAAAAACAAAAGGATCTGACTCATCAAATTTCACATGTACTGTTTCCTCAACAGTACAAGTATTTTTATTAAAAACTCTATAAGCCTTAGAGGTTGTGGAATATCCTAAGAAAATTCCTTCGTCTGATTTTGGTGCGAATTTATGTAAGTTATCTTTAGTATTCAAAATGAATACTTTGCAACCAAAAACCCTGAAGTAGGAAAGCCTTGGTTTTCTACCATTCCATAACTCATAAGGAGTTTTATTAAGAAAAGGTCTAATCAAAACTCGATTTATAGTATAACAAGCAGTACTTACAGCTTCAGCCCAGAAATGTCTAGCAATAGAATATTCACTCAACATGGTTCTAGTTATTTCTTGAAGAATTCGATTTCTTCTTTCAACTACACCATTCTGTTGAGGAGTTCTAGGTGCTGAAAAGTTGTGAGTAATACCTTTCTTACTACAAAAAGTTTCAAAATCAGAATTTTGAAATTCTCCTCCATGATCACTATGAATAGTTTTCAATGGAAGGTTTTTTTCATTTTTAACTTGAGCTCTAAAACTTTTGAAATAAGAAAAAGCTTCAGATTTTCTTGCTAGAAAATAGACCCAAGTAAATCTAGTGTAATCATCAACTAGAACAAACACATAGTATTTGCCTCCAATGCTTCCAGTTTGTGTAGGACCAAAAAGATCCATGTGCACCAACTGTAATGCATCGGTTGTTGAGACTTCACCGATTGACTTAAAACTAGATTTATGTTGCTTGCCATATTGACAAGGATCACAAACTTTAGAAGAATCAAATCTAAGCTCCGGTAGATCCTTAACTAGTTTCTTCTTAGAGAGTTTACATAGGTTTCTAAGATTACAGTGTCCTAGTCTTCTATGCCATAACCAAGAATGATCTTCCATTGCACTTAGGCAAGGTAAATCTTGGCTTCTTAGGTCTTCTAAGTTTAAGGTGTAAACATTCTCTTGCCTGTTGGCTGAGAGAATAAATTCTTCCTTGGAATTGTGAACTAAGCATTTATCATTCCTAAAATTCACAAGGTAACCTTCATCACATAACTGACTTATGCTAATGAGGTTGTGCTTAAGACCTTTAACAAAAAGAACATTTGAAATCAAAGTTTTACCTAAAAGAACAATATTACCAATACCAACAATCTCTCCCTTAGCATTGTCTCCGAAAGTTACCTTTCCTCCTTTCGTCTTGATAATTTTTTCAAAGAAGCTTTTGTTACCAGTCATGTGCCGGGAACATCCACTATCCATGTACCAAACATTTTTGCTGGAACTTTCTTTATTTTCCTGAAATTAAGAACAAAGTTAGACTTTCGGAATCCAAACTTGCTTGGATCCGAGATTTCTAGACAATAAAATCTTAGGTACCCACATTTTCTTGGAAAAATAAGCTTTATGAAAACCTAAGGATTGGGTTTTGTTTAAGGAACAATTTCTTGCCCAGTGACCACCACATTGACACTTAGTACAAAATGGGGCACTTTGAGGAACAAAATAATTGTTGCTGAAAACAGGTTTTGCATGGGTATAACCAAATCCGGATTTATTTCTTAAAGGTCGTATTTGAGAATACATCTTATCAAAATTTTCCTTACCATGGGTAAAGTTTGATAAGCACTTCTTTAAGGAAAAAATTTCGGACTTGAGTTTTACAACCAAGTTTTTATCTTCAAAATAATTAGTTTTGGAACTAGAGTTAGGCTCGAAAACATTTTTATTAGAAATTACTTTTTCTAACTCTTTAGAAAGTTTATTCTTCTCAGAACTTACTTCCTCAAGATTTTTTGAAATACTTTCAAAATCAGCATTTTTCTTATCAAGATCTTTAGAAAGATCTGATATCTCTTTAGTAAGAATAGAATTCCTAGAATTTGCCTTATCAAGTTTCTTGTTGAGTTTGGAATTCTCAATCTCAAGAAGTTCAGCAAATCTAGAGACTTCTTCAAAAGTAGGTAAAGTATTTTCCTCATCAGAAGTTGATTCTTCATCAGAAGAGTTATAATACTTACTATCATTAGGATTTAAAGAAACATTGGTCAAAGATTCAGCATTTCGTACCTTAGCCATAAGACAATGATTATCAATAGGTAATCTGGCTATAAGACCAAGATTCTTCTGTCCTGAAGATTCATATTCAGAAGATTCATCTGAAGAGTCACCACCACTGGCACTCCAGGTGTCATTAGCTTTCAAAACTTTCTTAGCTTTAGCTTTGTAATATTTCTTCCTGTTCCTGTCTGAATGCCTTTCCTTTCTTTCTTTCTTTCTGAGCATAGGGCAATCTGGTCTAATATGTCCTGCTCTCTTACATTCATAACAAGTAACTTCTCCATCTTTCTTATCTTTCCTATCCTTCTTCTTATACTTGGATTGAAAGTTTCTTTGTCCAGCTATCTTGTTCATCCTTCGAGCAAGATTGGCTAATTCATTTTCTGAAACTTCACTTTCACTAGATTCGGATTGGAAAATGACTTTCTTCGATTTGGATCTGGTTACTCTCTCAGGAGTCTTAGCTTTCATCTGATTCGAAGTTGTAGTAAAAGCAACAGTACCATTTCCATTCTTCTTCTTGATGTTGTCAGCATCTCTCTTCATTCTGGTCTCATGTTGTAGAAGAGTTCCAAATAATTCATCAAGATTTATTTGAGTAACCTTCCTGTTCTCATCTATAGCTGTTCTCTTGGATTCCCACTCATTGGGCATAATGTCAATTATCTTGTCCACAAGAGCTTCATCATCTAAACCTTTCTCTCCCATAGACTGTAGACTATTGACGATTGTCATAAATCTTTGTTGTACTTTACAGATAGGTTCTCCATAAGGAAAATTAAAGCCATGATATTCAGCTCTAAGCATAGCTCTCCTAGTTTCAATCACTTTAGAAGTCCCAAAATGAGTAACCTCTAACTTCTTCCATATACAATTAGCTGCTTCACAAGAAGAAATTTGGCTATATATATTTCTGGTCATTGAACATAATAAAGTGTTGCGTACCTTGTAGTTGAGTTGATATTCTTGCTTCTCCTGGTTAGTAAAG
This sequence comes from Viscum album, assembly GCA_963277665.1. NCBI lineage: Eukaryota > Viridiplantae > Streptophyta > Magnoliopsida > Santalales > Viscaceae > Viscum > Viscum album. Next base: position 1,020,150,747 of record OY728135.1, read on the forward strand.
GTTCTGACTTCCTTGTCAGGAATTTTGTAATCACCAGTAAGCATGACAAAGTTATCTACTCCAGTATTGATAACAAACGTCTTCATACGATCTCTCCAGTATTCATAATCATTACCATCAAATATTGGTGGCCTTGTAGGATTCAAATTGTCTATCGAACCAACATTCATTCCTGCCATACTTGAAAATAACTTGGAGACAAACTTGTTAATAACAAAAATTCGGAATTAAAAAGTTCGGAATAGGAAAAGTTCGGAATGAATAATCTGGAATGAAAAAGTTCGGAATTGAAAAGTGAGCAAGAAAAACTTGAACGTGAGTACAAGTATTTCAGTAACCTTGGCTCTGATACCAAATGTAAGAATGGTATAGAGTAAGAGGTTTCCAACCTTTGATACCAATTGTAGGATCGAAATAGAATATGAGATGCTCAAAATACAAGAGGGGGGGTGAATTGTATACTTTAAAAATTCCTTAGGAACCTTTAAAGTTAGTTATGAATAACTAGAGTTTCCTTAAGAAAAGGAAAGAACTAAGTTTAACAAAGTTAAACTAAGTAAATTCACAACACCTCTAACACCGAACTAAACTTGGAAAGAGATTCCAAAAGTAAGTTCCGGAAATATGGTTCCGGAATTTGAAACTTAACAAAAGTTACAATATAAGATTCTACCTTAAAGCGTATAGAATCTGAATGAATCAGAGTAAGTAAGGAAGTATAAGAATGTTATACTTTCCTTAAGATACAAATTACAGCGGAATAGAAACGAGTAGTAAAACTACTAGCAACAAGATAATAGTCTTTTAACCCAAAGAGAAGGGTATCCAACAACCTTGGATAAAGGTCCCTTGATTTATACTTTCAAGCAAGTCTGTCTTACCCACACCAGGGTAAGCCCTCGATACGAAGATCGGTGTCTCTGTCTTGCTATCCCCGCAAGCCCTCAACTTCAAGGTAGTTGGCAACCTCTGTCTTTCTCAGCAAGAAAGCCCTCGATCTTTAAGGTAGTCGGCACCTCTGTCTTCCTATCCCCGGAAGCCCTCGAATGTAATCACCAACATTCGGAGTCGCACGAAGCTTTGAGAGTTAATAAGAGACTCTCTCTCTAGAAATCACTTCAACAGCATGTATGCACAAAGTCCAAATGTTCATCCATCCGTCTTGAGCTTTTTCAAATGAGCTCCTATTTATAGGTGAGGTCGGCTCCTTCTCCAACGGTCATATTTTCCTTAAAGTTCGGAGGGACCTGTACACGTGTCACTTAGACAACGGTTAGTTTATAACAAAATGGACGACATCGTTTTATAACAAAGTAAGTGTAACAGAAAGTACGACATCGTTTTAAAACCTAACATAAAGGTTCGGAATAGAAATTTCGGTGTGAAAGTTCGGAGTGAACAAATTCAGAGTGTATAAAACAATGATATCCAGATTCTGTTTAATGAGTGAATTCGGAATGAGAATTCGGAATAGGAATTCGGAATAGGAATTCTTCATCAGAAATCGTAATGAGAAATCGTCATCAGAATTCGTAATGAGAATTCGGAATGAGATTTCTTCATTAGAATTCGTAATGAGAATTCTTCATTGGAATTCGTAATGAGAATTCTTCTTCAGAATTCGTAATGAGAATTCGAAATGGGATTTCTTCATTAGAATTCGTAATGAGAATTCTTCTTCAGAATTCGTAATGAGAATTCGTAATGAGAATTCTTCATTAGAATTCGTAATGGGAATTCTTCTTCAGAATTCGTATCCTGAATCTGGAATAGAACTTAGTCAGAATTCATAACCGGAATTCGGAGTGAAACTTCCTTATAGTTCTTGTCCAGAATCCGAACCCTAAAACAGAATGCTTTTTATCAGTTTTAATGATTCCGAGAAAGTGAATCCGAATTTCATACTTAAGAAAAATATTAATGAAAATATGATAAGGATAAATTTTTCTTATAAAAGCGTTTTTCCTTAAGAAAACATTTTTCCTTATAAAAGCAATTTTCCTTACAAAAGCAATTTTCCTTAAAGATAAGGTGTTTGTGATTTTCAAAACAAGAAGGAATGGAAAAGTCATAAGGAAAACCTTATTGACTCAACATTCTCAAAGTACAAAAAAATATTAAATTTAATTTAAAGATTTAAATAAACTAATTAATTTTTTTATTCTCTTTTTGGATGGTAAAATAACTCCATAACTCAAAAAATAAGAATATAAATCTATTATGTCATTTAACTCAACTCATTTATGGATTTAAAGAAATCAAGTAATTTTTTATTCTCTTTTTGTATGGTTAAATAACTTTTTAACTCAGAAAAGAGGAAGATAAATCTATTGTGTCTTATCACTCAGCTATTATGGTACACTTTCAGAAACTCTTCCACATGTATGAGTCTCACAATTTTTAATGAATGGTTTGAGAAATATATAGGGAATGATATGTTTCCTAGTATTAAATTAAAAATTAAAGTACTTTTCAAAACAAAATGATATTAATGTGTATTAAAAGATAATTTTATCCATTTATGTATATTTATCTTCCACTCCTTAGATTTTATTCTTGATTTTTTCTTAAAACTTTTATAAGGCATGAAATAAATTTGTGAGTATGAAATTTCTTTAAGGGGGTAGAATTTATCACCCCAATATTTTATAATATATTTTCTTTGAATAATATATTTGATATAATGTGTTATATGCAACACTAAGATTTAATGAACCACTATTGAAATATTATTATTTAAATAATACTATTATAACCTAGACATTGATTTTATGGGTATAAATAGGAATAAGTGTATTATAAAATATATCTAGTTAGTATTTCATTATTATTTAAATAATTAATCATAAATTTATTATAAATTGGTTTGAAATGAAGATAATCTCTTTTGAAGGTAAAAGTGATATTTTTCATAAAACTGTTTTTATATCCATAAATATTTTTTTTATTGATTAAGTTAATACCTATTAATAAATGATAAAAATTAAATAATATGATTATATAAATCCAATATAATGATTTTAGATTTATTTAATTATGTTTATTAGACAAGTAGTTGTAATAAACTCATTTTATGCTTTAAAAATAAATTTTATTCAAAAATGTGTTTTATAGAATTTTATTGGATGATATTATAAATAATGTATTCTAATTTTACTAATTTTATTTAAAAGAATAAATAATTTTTGAAATATTTATTTAAAATTATGTAACATTGATGTTTTTGGAAATTTCTAAAAATATTTATTTTCTAGTGAATAAGTGAAAATATTGTTTTTTAACAAAACTGTCATTCATTTTCTTTAAATAAAGTAATTTAAAAGTTTCATTATGTATTTTATTTGATTTTAAAGTAACACAATATATATTTATATAAAAATAATCTAATTAATTCCATAATAATCAACATTATATTTTATTTTATAGAACTTCGTTTTTATGCTTAAAACACATTTTCCTAAAAATTGATTTTCTTAACTTTATATACATACATTAAAAGTAATTTCTTCCATTTAGACAAATTTAATCTTGAAATTAAATTTCATATCTGGAATCAAAAAATTAAAATTTATTAATAAGGCCAATTTCATTTTTTTCATTATCAATGGCAACCATGGTAAATATTTTTAATTGTAGTACAGGGTAAATCAGGTAATTAAGGATATTAATAATGTTATTAGTTTTTAAAAATATATCTAAAAGTTAAATTATTTCCATTTTATGATTTTATTTTGACCATATGCATCTAATATTTTAATATATTGAAACTTTTTTCCATTTTCCCTTAATAATGACCTTTAAATTATTCCACGTAAAAATAAATACAGAATGTCACTATATTTATTTATGTTTGTATAAAATATTATCATAGGGATAAAGAAAGTTAATATCATTTATTTAATTATATTTAAAATATTAATACACACTTTTTATTCTGTTAATTTATTTGTAATTCTTTTTTGAGGATATAATTAACTAGTATTCTTATGCAACCCGATGTGGCACTTATGCAAGTAGTAGAAAATTTCAGTATATGATTTTAAAAAACATTAAAAGTGATATTATTTTGATAAATTATGGTATTCCATGAATATAATATATAGTTAAAATATATTAGTGATTTTGAATGTATTTTTATTTTAATTAAATTGTTATATTTATTCCTTTAAAATCTTGTTTTGTGAATAATCCAGAAACAGAATTTGAATGGTATTTAGTATTTGAAAATTATTTATAAATAATTATAAAATAAAAAAATATATAATGACTCAATAGGATGTTGAATAATAATCTATATGATTAATTTTCCCTTTGTGGTCCACTTTTAAATTTTAAAACCACTTTCATGACCCTTAATGAGTGAACAAATTATTATCATGAGAATATTTAAAAGGGTTAATAGGCGTTAAACTAAAGAAAGATAATATCTTAAATAACCTAAATACATTTATAAATAATATAGGTAGATCACAATTCAACTTTATTATTCTAAAATTTGAAATTTTGACCCTTTATATTGATTATGGATTAGTTATATGTATATTATATAATAATATTTGAAATAATTCCATTTATGTCCCTCCCCTCATGTATAAATTAGATCTTCCTCTCCTCACTTATTAAAAAACATTGAGCCCTAAATGTAATCCAAAAACTACCCAAAAACCTTCCAAGATTCTTACCCTTAAATATTGTTCTTCTTTTCTTCTCCTAAGTCCATCTAATGAAGGATTAAGGTGTAATCTAAAGGAGGTCTCTCAAAGAATAGGTAATCTCCTTTGTCTAATATTTCAAAGTTTATTTATTCTTATAATTCATATAAATTTATTGCATAGATCCTATAATAATGAATATATTTTCATAAATATACTAATATGTTATTATGATTATGTGATAACAATGTTTCACCACTTTCCCATCAAATGTGGAATCAAAGTATCGTTAGTTTGTATATGTGTATACCACTGCATCCACACATATGTATGATTTATTTTCCATAATCACCTATAATGGAAATTTTTAATGATGAATTTAATGAAAATATATGATATTTATTATATAATAATGATTATTAAATGATATTATATTATCATATTACTTTTTCTTTCTTTTTAGAGAATGGAAGTATCATCCATGTGTACATATGGACTACTGTATATGTGAGAGATGTATTTAATTTTTCATGCCCACCACTTATAGATGGTTATAAAATTATACATAATTAATTCATATAATACATATTAAATTAATAATATTATATAAATTTAATATTAATATTATACCTTAGCATGTTCTTACTCATTCTGTATTTATAACACACTCTTTTTTATGTCAGTTTTTACAACTACTTGAGTGTTATTATCATTTTAATGAATTTAATGATTAATTAATATTTAATATTGGGGATATTATATAATAAAAAGATATAAATGTAATTATTAACATTTTTATATCATGGAACCAGGATCAAAGTTCAAGGAATAGAACATCTGAACCGAGCATACATGAAAAACGAAACAATTATCACTCAGAATAGTAATTTTAATAAAGAATTACTAATAAATAGTGATAATTTGTTAGAAATGGATATAATATGATTTTATATGTTTTAATATGGTTATATAATATAATTATGATAAATTAAAATTTATTATGCAGGAGGTCAGAAGCACTTCTGAGTTAAGTAGGTCAGAAGGTAAGGGATTTATTCTCTAACATTAATATATGTGAGATATATTTAATATTTCCCACTTAGTTCTTTTGTGTTGTGAATTTATTTTAGAGGAATTTATTTTAATATTATTTTCCCGAAAATTGTGTATATTTAAAAACATAACTTAGATGCCTACTTTTATGAGGTTTTGATTTATATATTATCAAAACTATAAGAGTTCTTTATCTCTATATTGTTTCATTGAGAATTGTTTCATGTATTTCACCTATTTGTGTTTATATGTTGTATCCATTTCACCATTAATATGTTATATCAATAATATATTAATATTAATGAAATTTATGTTTTTTCATTAAGTTATTTATTTTAGGTATATTTTTACTCTGGTCTTGCCAAAGTGGTAAGGATTTATTTCATAATTTCATCCTTATTCATGATTGTTTATATTTAAGTTTATGTTGGATGAAATATATAACCATTCTATGTTAAAATCTATCTATCTAGATTCTTATTATTATTTTTATAAATTATATGCTTTCCTTTCATTTTTCAATCTCTATGTACTCGAAAGTCTGAATGAATGTTTTTAAAGAAAACCAAATTTGTTTTTATATTTAGTTAGAAATATTTTTCTTCCATATCCATATTTTATTTAAAATATATACACTATTGTAAAATGATTTATTAAATTCAGTTTTGTCCATATCTATATTTTTATAAAAAAAATTGAAAGGATTATTGCGATTATTTTCTGAACACAGAATTTTTAATAAAGGTGTGAATTGTATCTTTGTTTTAACAATTGCCGTATGAATGGAAATTCCCACTTCTATGAATATTATTTTCTATGAATCTTACTTTAAAAGTTTATATGGTCTTATTTAAAGAAAATATTTTCACTAATATTATAGGAAAGTTTACATTTTAAATAAGTGATTTAAAAATAAAAGTTTATTTTTCTTAAGAAATTTTCTAGTGATCTCTTAAAAGTATTTTTATCTATATCAATATCCTTTAATAAATTATATGATTTACTAGAAATATAATCTATTGATACAATATAATGTATTACTCTAGATGTATTATGATGAGGGTTATCTAGTTATTTACAGGTAAAATATTTACATTTTTTATGGTAGTTTATCAATATAAATATATATATTTATTACGTATTAAATTATTTTCATTTCCCTTATATGATGAATGCGTCAGATATAGTAAGTTATTGAAAGGTCCCATTATAGTTCCTGTATGCATTAATGGGTTTTATACTACAAACTACTTTGGTTATTTATCATACAGGTTACCTATTTAGGTATTATATTTTTCCACAAGGACATGATTGAACGATTATGATGTTTTGAATTATGAATTCAATCATTATGAAACTAGTTATTTTTATTTATGTGACTATTTATGTTCTTATGTCGTCCATGGATGTATTACCCTTTATCGTATTTATTAAAAGTAATATTTTATTACACTTTATCTCTTCCATATTATTCATGGTTTATGTATTTTGTGATATATTTTGTTGTACACATTCCCATACTGAGCTTGAGATGTCATCATTTTTTATGTTTTCCTTTCCACAAGACACCTAGAAGGGATATATGAATGATTCCAAGGATATGCTAGAATAAATAAAAATGATCTCTCTATAAATTTATGTTGTATTTCATGTTTTCAATTTAATGTGAGAATCATGTATGTATCTAATCTCCTAATACAGCAAAAAAATTTATCCATCATGATATGATCTCTAATATCCTTTTCCAGTATAATAATATAACCACCGAGTTTGGATTACGAGAGTATGGGTTTTACAATATGTTCCCTAAATAATCATGATACTAGGAAAAACTCATAACTTAGGGAAAATATGGTCATCATTCACCAAAACCAACTTGGGGGTGGAGTATAGTAAATCAGATAACATGATAAAATAAATATCCTAAAGCCGCACTTGGGGAAACTACCCCCCCCCCCCCCTGACTCAAGTTATATCAAACATCCCATAAGATATCCAAGGTTTTATCTCTAATAATAAACTAATAAAAGTATAATCAAAAAATAATTAAAGGTTCCTCATCATATTCATTAAGCAATATAATAATTACTATTCCCGTTATAACCCTATGATAAATTCTAGTTTAACTACATAAAAATCCAATATACATTAATAATCTATTTTTATTTATATCATTAAAAATTTAAAAAATGGACACTTAAACCATTAATAACCATATCATTTTTGAAATTTAACATATAATTTCATTATCAAAAACTCATCGCATGGGTTCAAGCATAAATTAATTTTTCATCCCAATCCCATGTATTCTAAGACTCAACCTGGTAAATCTCAAGGGTATGTATACCTGAATGGATTGAGTAACTTTACCAATAACAAATAAACATAGGATCAAGAATCAAACCAAACAAGAAAATGAGAAATCATGTATCACCACCCAAGGAATAAATACTTATATCCAACTCATCACATCGAAGGTGTTAGGTAATCCCTACTCTTAACCTGTGTTATCAAACATGGTTTCATCCTTAACATCCCAATCCCTACCACATTCACGGAAATTAATCCCTTACCTAAGATAATAACTCAACCATAAAAATTTCCTGATAAAATAATGTTAATGTATCTAAACTATAAATATGTTGAATCACACATAATTTGAAGAAAAAAATTAAAGGGATTTCTAAGTCCCTTTCAAACATGCTGACAAGCGTAATAGGATCTAGGATAGAATTACAAAACCTTAAATATTCAATTCCAATAGCGAGATTCATTTCTTATTTAATATATTAAATGATTAAATCTTTATGAAGGGTTTAAAAAATAAGAAACTAACTAAAAAGGATTGTAGTGGATAATAAATCAAATTAATATACTTACACAAGTCTTTATATTTATTAATAATTCAAAATAATTTATACATCTATTTCATTGATTATTCAATTTAGTATATTCCATAGTTTTCCAATTTCTTTATATCATTTGATTTTAAAGCTATTATATAAATTTTAGAACCAATTAATCATAATTTTATATCATTTTTATTTATAAATAAGACATGTTGATAGCAACACTTATCACATGAATCCTTCAAATAAACATTTATAAGGATCATTAAATTTCCTAATTCATTATCTTTATTTTTTTACTAAATTTGAATTTATTTTTATTTTTAGAATGATAAATTAATAATGGAATCATAAATAAACATATAATCATGTGTCTATAGTAAATCACATGAAAAAACCATCATGTAATAACTCTCAAATGCATGGAATCATAGCATCCCTCTCAAATTTTTTTTATTTATAGTTATTTTCTTCAATAAATCCAAACTCACCCATTTAACCAAGAAGATAAATCATGATTACCTCACACATTCAAATATAATGGAGAATTCATGAATTCCCTAACCCAAAATGAATTTTAAAAATCACTTCTCACAATATATTGAGAGATTAAGTGTATGAAACCTATAACTCATCAATGATTCCACATCAAATACTTGAAGCAATCAATCGAATCCAATAGAGGGAATTGTAAAGAGGGAATACCAAAAATAAAGGGATTAACCAATGTTCATATATAGATTAGAAATTTTGAGAGTGGTATAAGGAAATTTTGTAATCCTTTATAGAAGAAAAATGAACATTGTCAATATTTAAATAGCAATGAGACAAAGAAAACACATCCTCCCCCACCTAATACAAGTATAATGAGGTAGAAAATGTGGGTTTTCAAGCTCTAAATTTCTTCTCATCCTCAGTATGTGAGGAAATAAAACATAAATCAATGGATATTTAAATTAAATGATCCACCCATCCCTAGGTCAGATACATACCCTCACCACCATGTCATGTTGGAAGCACCAAGTCATTATTCCCTTCAACCCTGGTCAAAATGGGAATCCTCGACAGTGTGGTTTGACCTAACAATCCATTTTAAGGATAACCATGGTTATCACTATGACATATAGGTATTCAGTTGTCTATTTTTGCATCACCATCTTATCATGACAATGTGTTTAATAGGGCCATCATGCCATTCAACTCACTATGGTGGTCATTTTGTTTCCCATACGGAGACTCATTGATCACCACACCCATCACTTGGGAATTTTGGCCCAGGAGATTCCACTAATAGAGATCACTCTAGTTCTTATTAGGAACCATATATTGGAAAAATATGAAGACTCTGGGCATTTCAAACTTGGGATTCACCAAAAACCAAAATAGCCAGCCCCATGCTCATGGCTCTAACACAGCCAGACAAAATGGGAAACCCCTCTATAAATCATCGACTAAAAGAGTTATTTTTGACATACAAGGACCAAAATGGAAACCACCATAGACATTTTAAACATTATGGTGAACCCACAAGTTAAAATATCATACCTCTAAAACAGCCATGTCCAAAAAAGACAGCTTTCTCACCCTCAATTATAAAATTCCCTCTACCACACCAAAGACCATGGTGTAGAGGACCTCAAGAGGGATATAACTTTCATTCACCTATAAATCACTTACAAATTACCTCTCGAAACCACCACATATATGAAAAAATAGGGAAGTGTCCCGGAGGACATTCCATCATACATTTACTATTTTAGATATTATTTTCCTCAAGGGATCAATATTTGGAATTCATTTTTAATCAATTTTCAAAAATGTTCTAATATCACCCTATGAATTGGATTTTTCAAAGTGATTTAGGAGTTTTTTAAAACCAAATTAAAAATGATTTGTGATTTTATTTTTATAATTTCACTTTAATTTTCTTCTCAAACTCTAAAAGATTTATCCCTTTTTGAGTTATATTTATTGTATTACCCGATAATTACTCTTATAAATTTATAGTTTATTCCTCACCTTATTTGTATGGTTTATATTCACATGAACACTTATTCTATCTATTGAATATATTTTTCCCTTTCATGTCAATATTAATAAATTTCACATATACATTCTAAATCACTTCCAGTCATTCTATATTATATTTTCAAGTATAGACATAACTATATAACTAATTATATGTATAGTGTTAGTTTTAAGAGAGATTACTAATAAAGTTATTATTTTTATTAACTAGGGAAATATTTACATTCTTTATACTCTTTATTTCAATATAGTTTTGTATTGAATAAAAAGTCTTATTGGTTATATTTTATATTATTTATTCATTCCTTTATATAATGAATGCATTGGAATTAATTAGTGATGTGTAGGGCCCATAATTATATATCCATTTGATGCATTTTAGGGTCTCATGAGCAATCTAGTTTGGTATTTGGTGTAAACCATACCCAATGTTTGTGATTTATTATCATAAATTCTTGATAGTTACTTTATAATGTCCATCATAATGCATTCAATCACAATGTAATTAGTTATTATTGTACAAGAGATTATTTTCATTATTATTTTATTTAGGGATATATCACATGCCCATGTTATCAGTTATATAGATTTATTTGATTATTATTTATTCCTACCATATTATCCATGTCTTGTTTATTATATAACATATTGTATTGTACAATACCCCTTATTGAACGTTTTATCTTACAGTTATTATATTTTTATTTCCCCATGTTATAAATAAGACTATTATGGATGAAATGTATTTATGAATGTCATGTGTGGAGAATGTTTTGAGAGAATTTGATGATTTTTTATTAAATAAGGGGTCATTGGTTAAGTGGAAAAAATTACATTTGAGGGGAAATATATGTATTTTGTTAGTCAAAGGTTTTTCCTAATTCTTTAAAACTCTAAACCTAAAAGGTAATGGGTATATAAGTTACTCAATATTTTTTATTAATATTATAATTATGAATAGTTGATTTTGAATCACTTCAGTTAGTACCAAACCAGTATGAAAAGAATATTTTTTTAGCACTAGATCCAAGAGTGTGTGTCTGGAATGCTGTAAATAGTATCAAAGTAGGTTTTATATAATTTTAGAGGTTCATATGATTTTAGTTGAAGAAATTTTAATATTTTTACATAACATCAAGGGTTAATATGTTTACGATTTATCTTATGTTTAAAGGTATAATTAATCTTTTAAATTCTTATGTTGTTGTATTTTAATGGGATTAATGATATTTTTGTAGATATTTAATGGTTTTTATAAATATTAATTGATTGAGGTATAGGTAACCCGTTGGGTTGGTGTGTAATTTGATTTCAAGTAAATTCAGGTTCCTTAGAGAAAATATTGATATCTTTTTGAGAATATATAAGATTATGGTATATAATGATTGGTATGTGATTAATGATTTTTTATAAAGTTTATGTTTGATTTTGAGAGGATTTTCCCTAAATTTGAGTTTACGATATAGTAAAAAAATCTTGATTTATTTATGATTGTGAATTATAAATACAATACATTAATATAAACTATATGGATAAATGTAGATATACAAAAATAACTAAAAAATTGAAAAAGTAAGGAGTGTGTGGTTTCTAAGTGAATAAATGTATGTCTTGTTATAAACAAGTGGATGATAGTTATGTCACCTTTTCCTCTATGGGTAATAACTCGAAAAATTAGTGGTTGGATATAAACATGATCTTCACCCAGTGCACTGAAAATGGTCTAACATCACTTTTGGTTTGACACCCCTAGGGGGTTATTATTTATATGAGTCACAAACTCTTTATGATCCATTATAAATGATTTGAATACATTATTATATCATGATTCATATTTATATTTATAATACCCTCATATATTATCATCGGTGAGTGAAATTAAAATTGTGAGAATGAAATTTATTTATGGAGGGTACAATGTAACATTGTGATATTATTGTATGTTTTTTACTTTAAATAAATATTATAGTGAATATATTATATCATAAAAACAACTAAGTAAATTAAAATATGATATGTTTTAGAATGTATGATAGAAATTAATATATTATGAGTATAAAATGTGAAATTTCATTAGGAAAATCACAATGAAAGTAAAAACTCATGTAAATAAAAAGATAGTCAAAATTAATTATTTTAACTATTATCATTATTATATTAAAGTAAAAAACCTTGTGTTTCAATACCAATGAATTGAATAGATTTAATAGTTAATATATAAATAATTAATTTATTTGATTAAAATCATTTAGTAATAAAAAGTCCAATTTTCAAAGAATTAGATTTCTATATATTATGTATTTTTATTTTAATATAACAAATTGAACACATTTAAAGGGTTATTATAATAAAAATTTATAATTTAAAAATTAATATATTAAATATAATTTAATTAGAAATTAATAAAAAAATAATATTAAGAACACTTGACATTTATAATAATTTTTCTATAAAAATGGTTTTCATTTATATTTTATGTTTACATTCAAAAATTAAATATCTAAATTTTAGAATTTTATTTGTTAAAATAATAGTAATTTTTAAATTCAATATGAAAAAAATTCTTAGGGTAATTTTTTGAGATTTTTCTAAAAAAAATTATTTTTAGTAAATAGTTAAAATATTGTTTTTATTAAATAAATTTAATTTAATATTAACCAATTTTAGGAACTGAATAACGAATAATGAAGTTAATATTTGTAATCATCATGAATAAATTATTTAGAAAATTAAATTAATTTTTTTCTTGAAAATAAGTTACCATGGTAAAAGTTAGATACTAGGGTAAATATTAAAATGAGGTTCAATTTTTAAATCACGAGGAAGAGTCTCAAAATATGATAAAACCTATATATTAAATGGGAGGATAAGGGTTTTATGATCCAAAAATTCTTTTTTTCTCTCTATTTGTCATTTTTTATCAGTTTTCCTTGAACAATTTATCATAATTTATAATATTAAATTAATATTTAAAAAATGCCACCCCTCTCACCTATAAAAGCAGGCCTTTACCACCCCACTTATCCTCACCTGTAAATATTCATTGGAAAAAAATTGAAAAAATTCCTAACCAAACCAATTTCACATTTCTTATAGGTTTTATCCTTACTAAAACTCTAATCTAATAATGCTTAAAGAGTGTTATAAATAAGGATATCAAAGGAAGAGATAATTATTTTAACTGAGTATTTTAAAGTTTTTATCTTCTTATTAATCATTCAAATCTATAAAAAAATACTAATATAATGAAATAAGGAAGATTAATATAATAGAATTTTATTATAGATTTGTAATTACCATCATTAACCATCTTATCACTTATAAGACAAACAATGCATCACCCATGTTATGGAAACATTACCGCCTCCATAAATGATTTATTTCATTTTTCAGCACCAATTTAAATGCATTTTTTAAATATTATATTAAATGAATAAATATGATATTCATGAAATTTTTAATATTCTAGAAATTTATATTATACATTATATTAATAAAATTTACAATAAATGGTTATTGTAAATTGAACTGCCCAAAATGACCATATCGAGTGTAATGAACCAAACTGGTTCAAAATAACACATTACTTAAGATGACCCACCATAATGTAGAGAAAAACATGGTCATTAAAACAAGTCTCATGAGTAAGTGAAAGGATAAAAATAGTGTAAAATGTGGAAGAAAAGTACACATCCATGAGATATACATATACAATCCAAAAGGCTAAACCTAAAAGCATAATAAGCCAAGAAAAAAAACATTTCTCCATATGAATAACTACCACTACTATCCCATCTCACTAATAAGGTGAAAATAACCAAGATATTATGAAAAAAATAAAATTATCCCTTCCCTTTACCTATTTCATTAAAAATCATATCTACATATGCCTAAAGAAATATGTTGGGGTGAGGAAAATGCCCAATAGGATAACCCCTTGAATCTATACAATGATTATCACCATTAAACCATTAGTTATATATTTAAAAGAAAATAATATTATAAATCTATTTCCTTAATAAACATTTTTAAATAAAAAATTATTTTGGTATTCTTTAAGAAAATCCATATTCAAGGTAGAAATAAAATGATTATAAACACAACTAATACAGATATAGAAGTAATAAATAATAACCATATCTCAAAAGAAAAAAATATAAGCAATAAAAAGTGAAACAATTCCATCATATAATAAACTAATTAAAAGTTTCTCTATATCCTTTTGGAATACATAATGTGACATGAGAAGGAACACTAACTAAAGAATACCATGAGTCCTATCAATATTCAGTCCCACCATAGTCTATCGATTTCATAACAATAACCCATAGTGGTTCCACACGAACTAACATTTTCATATTTCCATAGCCTGATTCACCAAAAGTTAATAATGTTATATGATTTATAAAAAAATACATTCCCACAATTTTAGAAATCATTTTCGCAATCAATGTTTCCCCATTTCCATTCTTAAACCCCCATTTTTGGATTCCAAATCATCTGAGGCATTTTACCAAACACAATAAGTGAATAAATTTATTTTTAAATAAAACCCCATTCCAAAACCCTTTTCCTTCCACCCAAGATGATGTTTCATAAAATATATTCTTTGATATAATTTAATTTTTTAATGAACCAAAAAAATGAAATTTACAAGAAGGTGTAGTAATTCATTATGAGATAACCATTGAATAGATAAACTTAGCTTGTCAAATAGGGAAAACCAAGACTCATATGAAAAAATATGTTAACAATGAGGAGATTTGATACATAAAATACTATATCCCTAAGAAAAAATATCAATTCCCTATTAAATCCTATAGATTAATCAATCATATCCCAATTGGGATCCAACATAGAAATGGGAAAGGAGATCATAGAATGATCTATAATAGAAAGAGGATATCAGATGAAAAATAGAATATAACTTGATGATATCCAACCTAAATGATATAGGATCATTATAGAATAAAGGATAGATGCCTCTAGATTTTCATGGAGAGGCTAATTCAAGATAATAATGATTTAAGAAGAGATTATATTGAAACAAACTAAGGCCATTTGGGTAATTTTACATTTTAAGAAGTTCGGATCTAGGTTCATTGTTAGGACACATAGTTTAAAAACACTGGTGTCCTCTGTTCTCTGAAACCCAAGTCATACAATTTATTTGTATTATTAGTATAGTTTTAAATACTATGCTCAATCCATGAGATAGGCTCTCATAAAAATCTCATACATTTGTATGGATTTTCTACAAACTCACCAGGTTTGAAAACCCATTCTCAAACTATGAAAAACACCACTATAACTCATAAATCCATATCACATGGTTACTATATTATTAGTATTAACGGTGTTCCTGAAATTTTTACCATGACTATTTTTCCTAAAACTCAAAACTTTTAACACATAAATCTTTAAAACCTTTTAAAAATAATAATAAATAATAAAATTTTAAATTAAATCATAATTGTGACCCATAGTGCATCAAAATTATCTCCAAAATAAAATCTTTCAACCCCAAGAAATAACTCAAGATTATGGACCAATAAAAATATAAGACCACTAATATGTAATTAATGATTACCACTCCCACATCTAATGGTAATTATTTTTGTACTATCATAGCACACATACCAAAAGAATTATTTTTCCAAGTAGTACCTTATATTAGGAATCCATAATATGATAGGATTGTTCATCCACAATGGTGTATGGATCAATTATAGCATATATCCATTCAATTACTTGGGAAGGGTTTGGTTGATACTTCCTTGGTTAGGAAACATGAAACAATTCATGAATTAAAATCAATAAATATGTAAATTATTTCAAATATTCCACCTTTCCAAGATGTTTAATGATATTTAAAGGGAAAAATAATAGTTCCAGCTTACCCTACTTACCAAATCAATGATGTCTCAAAAAAGTTAAAACTCTGGGAAAAACCCTATCACAAAACTTTAAATACAATGAGAAACAAAAATTATCTACATTGGATTTATGACAACTCTGATATATATTTAACTACTTTTGTATAAATTTATCGTTTTCTATTTTCTCTAAAACAAGGCTCGATTTCACCAAACATCATTCTTCTAACTTTACCTAACACAATGGAGATTGATGTTTCCATCAATACAACACTTTAAAATTTGTCATTTTAATGAAGTCATGGTAACTATTTTTTTATAAAAATTAGACCAAATGTATATTATTTTCCCACGAATGACCAAAATTTGGAACACATGCATGATGAATATCCAGAAGAATGTGAATGGATTTCTCATT
Source organism: Viscum album (assembly GCA_963277665.1). Classification (NCBI taxonomy): domain Eukaryota; kingdom Viridiplantae; phylum Streptophyta; class Magnoliopsida; order Santalales; family Viscaceae; genus Viscum; species Viscum album. Next base: position 1,020,167,623 of record OY728135.1, read on the forward strand.
CTACCCTTCCCACTGAGGGTGATACATCATGATCAATTTTAATTGGGTACGAATTTTCTCTAGTAAAACATTCTAAAACAAATAAATAAACTAATTTCCATTATCAAAACAACAACATAATAAACTTCATGGATCTTCACTATCTCCCAAACATGAAATTGTCTGATATCCTCCACTATCATCACCTCCTTAATATGAAATAAATGAGATGATTTTGTAAATTGATCAATGATCACCCAAATTCAATCCTTCCCACTAGGATTTTATGGTAACCTGATGATGATATCAATAGATATCAAATCCCATTTCATACCAGAATGGGTAGAGGTTGAAACAAATGCATAGGTATCTGATCCTCTGCCTTAATCTTTAAAAATTTAATACATCATTACATGAAGTTTGCAATCGACCACATCATCATTAGGAAACAATATCTCATATCATGATACATCTTGGTAGTCCCAAGGTGTATATAGCAATATTTATAGTGTTCACTATCTATCAATTACTACCTATCATAATGACCAACCTTCCACGGTAACACAATGAACCAATGAAAGACTGAGACCAAACACCCAAGTCATCCCCACCATAAAATATTTTACTAAAATGATTGTAATAAATGTTTATTACTTTTTGAAGCCAAATCTAATCATCAAATGATAATTTATACTTCACATAATCTAAGAGCACTTTTCCACCAGCCTCTTCCTCTCCCAAGAATATCTCAGAAAAAATCATCATAGACCTCTCCTATTCTAATTCCATCAAGGCTTGAGTTGGTAACTTCCTATTAAACACATCTATGATCACATTCCATTTTCCAAGTGTATATTCAATATAAAAATCAAAATATTTAATATAATCAAACCAGCCTCTCTATCTCAAGTTTTTATCCCTCTAAGTAAAGAAATATACTTCAAGCTCTTATGATCTAAATATACATTAAATAACCACCAAATAAATAGTAATTCCAAATGTTGAGAGTGTACGTCATGGATGAAAACTCAAGGTCATGGGTAGGATAATTCTTCTCCTTAGGGAATAACTATATTGTGTCATAGCCCCCCAACTATTTCCCATGTATCAAGACACACCCCAATATCATTCCTAAGGAATCACAGAAAACATCACAGCCTAAACCCAATTTTGGATGTATTAGAACATGATCTAAACTCAACATCAATTTTAGATCCTTTAAATATCTCTCACTTTTATCATAATATTAAAACTTAATATACTTACAGGTTATATATATCATTATAGATTCAATATTAGAGAAATACCAAACAAATCACTGGCAATAACCCCCTAATCCCAAGAAGTTATGAATCTCAAACACATTTATGGGTTTCTCACATAACATTACTGTCAAATTATTATCAATATCAATTGATATAACCCTATTAGATATAAAATAACCTATAAAATTAACTTACATGATCAAAAATCCACATTTAGAAATATTTGAATACACATAATGTTCTTTAAAGAGTATAAGGTTTATATCCAAATAATCCTTTTGTTCATCCTTTGACATGGAGTAAAAAAATCATCCACAAAAATTAAAACCAGAGAGGCCAAGTGTATCACCCCAAGCTTCCATGGTACGCTTCTATTTGAATAATACAGTAGCATCTGTTGTACACAACTTCGAGTTCTAACACCAACCACAACCAATCAAACTAGTTGTTATGAATAGTAATACCCACATTTTAAAATTTTATAACTTTTATCTTTCAAAATTGAATTCATTTTTGGATATGGAATATCGAAATTATCTTAGGGTGAATTTTTTGTATTTTTCTAAAACATTCAATTTTTGATGAATAGTGAAAAACACTGAGTTATAGTTTAAAATCGAATTTTTATTTAAATAATTATTTAATTTATTTAAATTTATTTTAGGTCAAAATAGATACATAATACCTATATATGTTTAATGTAATTCATTGGAGTCATTTTATAGTAATTTTAGATATATAAAAAATTTATTGAACTTTTCACTGTCTTTTACCCATCTCCTAGGAGAATTTTCAAATTCACATAAAACTTAATTTTATCACTTCTATAAGTGGAATTTTAAAAATTCGAAAGACACGGTTAATATCAAGGATTAAAATGTGGTTCAATAAGATAAAAATAATTGTTAGTGAATAGTAACTTTTTATTTTTATTTACCACAGTTAAAAGTAAATAGGGTAATTAGGGGTAAAAATGATATTAATATTACCCTAACACATGTCCTAATTCTATTGGCTAAGTATAATTCGACCAAAAACAACCTTATTAATAAAATATGAACTTCTTTGGTCCAATTATATTAGATTAGGACATTTATTATTATTTAATTCAAAGAAGAGTTAAAAGAGTTAAAATCAAAGTTTAATAACTAAAACATTTTTAATATAGGGTTATACATATGATAAATTCTATTATAAATATCTATTAGAAATAAAAAAAATATTTCCTTGATAATGGTATTTTATTTATAATTTTTAGACATTAAATAATTTAATTTATTTATGACACAATGATCATGCAGTAACTTCCATATTAGTTAAATATTATAATAATTGATATTATAAATACCCAAATAAATATAATTTGAGACTTTTAATGAATTAAAGGAATTTTATAGGTTAACATGACATTTTGGGGTTGATTAAATGAATTAGGTTTGAAGTAATAATTCTATTATGAATTTAGAAAAAACAAAATACTAAATAGTGTCAAAATTGACATAAAAGAGTTTTTAAAAGAAATATTATATTATTAATTGATATTCTTTTCCTAAAAATTGAAGGTTCTTAAAAGAGACTTATATAATAATATCTTTATCATTAATGAACCACTTGGGGTTCTTTTGGAAGTTTATAGTATGTTTACTAACCATATAATATAAAAATACAAAGAGACATGGTAAATGTGAGACTAATTAACTAAGAGTTAAAACTAAAAGATAAGGTTAATATAGTGACCCAAACCTATCTAAAACCTATTGGTTGGGTGGTTTTACACCCATACCAACCTTTTCCTTTCAATAATTCACTTTGGAGCCATTATAAACCGAATATAAATTTATTATCAAATAATATTTCTGGCCTTTCCTAAGGTTCCCCTCACCCCTCTTATAAAAGGGCACTCCCCCTTCTCTCAATTTCACACCTTCAAATCCTTTTGGGTCAGCCAAACCCTGACCAAATATCTTCTAAGATTCCATCACCTCAACCTAGAGGCATTAGTTTTATCGAAAAGCCATCCTAAAGATCCCTTTTGATCAAATCAAAATGAAGAACCTGAAGAAGATGTAATGTTTTCACCACCCTCTTTCACGTTCATTTCTTCTTCCACTTCTTCTTTATTTGTTATTTCCATTCTAAAATAATAACTCCATTATATTCTATATACTGTTATATTATTAAAAATATTTTACCACCATATTGATTATTCTATCCATCCCTTGGATGACATGTCACCATACGTGCGTGTGTACGGCTTACCTTCTCCATGTTGTGGTGTAATTGTTATTCAATACATTATTACATGGATGGGTATAATAATGATGTGTAATTAATGTAAATAATAAATATATCATGATAATGATTCTGTATATATGATATACCATCCAATTATATATTATTTTAATATCAAAAGAATGATGTTTTCGCTCGTGCGTACGTACGGATTACCGTCTCTACGAACGCGATGAGATTCATTCCCCATTGTATCCATTCAAGACTATTTTTCATTAGATGATTAAAAATAATTTTTAAATACTTTATGTAATTCTGGATATGAATATGATACATCCCATCCATAACAAATATTACTCACATAACAAAGCATATAAAGGAAAATGAATCTGTTAACACCCGAAATGACGATAATACTAAGATATTATTAACAAAACAATGTTAAAAGATCATATATGATATTATATTAATATATATGATTATTTTATAATTTAATAACAATTATTTCACCATTATACAAGAGGTTAACCTACCCTCAACCATGTAAAATTACAAGGTGAGGGTTTATTTCACAATCTCTACATTATCTGAGGTTGTTTATATGTAATTATCTATTGGGACACCTTTCTCATCCACATCCCTATTTCTTAAAAATGTATTTCAAAAAAATCTTACTATTTAATAGATTATGGTTTAAATTCATTTATATCCTAGTTTGAATTTTTATAATATGTTTATAAAGGAATCTTTCCGTCGTTTTCCAAATAAGGTCCTTTTTAACCTTTTCGACAAAATTAAGGTAAGAATGTCTTTTTTATATTATACGGTGGGTGCGGCTATTTTCCGCCATTATAAAATAGTCTAAGCTTCCCTTACAAGATTATAAGAATATTTTCAAATTAAATGTTTTATATTATAATTATGTTACTTTTAAATGATTTCAAAAAAATGAGATATTTCTCTAAAATTGTTTTGATTTCATCTATGTAAACATCTTTTGATGGATTTTAAGATTATCTGAAGTTGATTTATTATGATAAAAAACTTCCATATTGTATTGAATGTTTTGTGATATGTTTGACTATGGATGTATTATTTTTATACCATTCATGGTTTATGGAGAAAGTATTGACATTTCATATCATAATTTTAATACGAATGTTTATGTTATATTTAAACCTGTTCATATGAGGAATGCATTAGACTTAGTAAGTGATGGGTGGAGCCTGTTATAGCTCCTCGATGCATCTATAGGTCTCATGAGGCAAACTAGTGTCTTCGCACAAGGCCTTGACAAAATCTTATTTGTAGTCTTGGCACAAGACCTTGACTATGTTGTTATGATAGTCTGACATTATGCGTTCCATAATTATGAAAGTGGTTATTGATATTGCATGTGATTATTCTACTAGTAGAATATCCATGTGAATAAGTAAATGGAATTATTTCATTTTATATTTTCCCTATTATGCTGATGTTCAAGTTTAAAAGGATTTGGTTTTAGTTATACATTTCCTTAATATGTTTATTTATGAAAGTTTCCTCTATATTGTTATCCTTACTGAGCATCTGAGTTCACCCCTTTCAATGTTTCATTTTTCCAGGATTTGAAGAAGTATTTTATGAATGACCTACAGGGATAGTGTGAGGGGATATCAAGACAAGATTTTGTTGTAGTTTATTTCACTTTATTATGTAATGGAAGACTTATGAATACATCTAGTGTTTCTAAGGCTACTAAACTAATTGGTCTTTATAGACTTGATCTTTTGTGATCATGCCAATATTATGTAATAATGCACCGACTCTATGTAACTGGGGTCGGGGCATTAAAGTTGGTATCAGAGGAAGTTTAGTACAAACCTTGGAAGTAATATTTCGATAAACTCTGATTAAATCACATGGACCTAAGATGGAATTTGAAGATTAGTATAGAAGAACTTCCTAGAATTTTGGTATTGTAAAGATTTTGTGTGTTTTCTGAGAAATACATCCATGTCTAGATACGAGCAGGTAGAGGCGGCTCTGGCACAGATGTACCTAGGGGTAAAACCCCAAAACACTACTTTAAGATAGACTCGAATGAGAACTGGTTCATGACAATAGGCCATGTTTCACTCTTGGTTATGACACACCCGGGGGATATGCTTAGGATAATTCTCATTTTTTTACAAAACATTATGAAGGGTTTATGAGTATATACTTCCTCAAAGAAAACATTTTTATTATTAGGGATTATATCCATAAATTGTTCAATTTATGTTAAGTGTTTTAAAATTTTGGATTTATGTATTGTGATTCATAAACTATTCTAGTGTATGCCATTTTTTAGAAATGGAACCTAGTGGAAGGAATAGAAACCGTATCAATGCATACATTCCATGTAGGGATTTTCCTCCTCCTTAAGATAATTATAGTGGAGCTGGTAATGCAACTGGTGCTGATCAGCTAATCACCATACTGGGACAACTCTCTCAGGTTATGAATAATAACCTCACCCGTATGGAGCACCCTGATCCGCAGCATGGAGGATCAATGTTAGATCGCTTCATGTGGCAACAACCACCAACATTCAATAGGGGTACAAATCCACTAGTAGCTGAGAAATGGATAAATTCCTTAGAGAAAATATTATATGCCTTGGGGAATAGTGAAAGGTAAAAAGTTGTCATGGCAGTTTACCACCTCACTAGAGATGTTGATCAACGGTGCTCATTGATTCAGAAAAAAAAGGAAGATGATGAACTACCAAATATGGAATGGAGGGAGTTTAAAGATATTTTCCTAGAAAAATAATTTTCCTCATGTTTATCGAGCAGATATGGAATGAAAATTTCTGAGTCTGAGGAAAAAGGAGGATAAGAATGTTGCAATGTACGATTCTAACTTTACAAGGATATAAAGGCATGCTGTAGATTATATACATAACCCAATAAGTAAAATAATCGTTTCTTTGATGGGTTAAAACCATTTCTCCATCGATCATTAGTCTCACAATCCTTCTAATCATAAGAAGATATTTTCTCATGTGCTATCAAGACAGAAAATGAATTTTCAAAGTCTTACGACTTTAAAGAAAAGAAATAGAAGAAGAGATATGCTAATCACTCTGGAAATGGAAATAAGGGGAAGAAAAGAAAAATTGTATATCCATCCTATGGTAAATGTGGGAAGAAACACCCTGGTACGTTCTTTTATGGAATGGGAGTCTCTTACAAGTGTGGTGAAAAAGACCCCCAAGCTCAGTATTGTAAGGGGAAGTAAGAAGCTACTGATGTTCAATGCTACAATTGTATGGAGATGGGAAATTATGTTAATGAATGTACCAAAACGTCATGGGAAATTACCTCAGAAAAGGCCAAGGGATCAAGGCAAAGCTTATGCTATCACTACTACTGAGGTAAAAGCTCTGAAAGATGTGGTGGCAGGTAATTTAATGGTTTCCTCAAGTTTAGAAAATGCTTTATTTGATTCTGGATCATATAATTGTTTCATATCTTCGTAATTTTCTAAGAAAATTAGATATTTCCAATTTGATTTAACAAGGGATTTTTCAGAAAAAACTTCTAAGGGAAGTATCATTACTATAATGTTCTGTAAATCGGTTCCCATTAGGGCATATAAATGTTCTTTATCTTCCGATCTCATCGCCATTCCCATGATTGAATTTGATATAATCATCGATATGGATTGGCTTTCGGACCATGATATGAAGATTTATTATAAGAAGAAGGACGTTACTATTTTTGATAATGATGATAAATAACACCTTATCTTTAGATAAGAATTGTCACCAACTAATTCTTATCTAGATCCACCCCTGGTAGCTCAACTAAATTCAACTATTGGGGAGCAAGAGAATTAAATGATTGTGGGTGAGGAAAAAAATGATGAAATAGGGGATGTACCTATTGTGAGAGAATATATTTATGTGTTTCTAGAAGATTTACCTGGACATCCTCTAGAATGTGAAAATGAGTTTTCCATTGATTTAATTCCTAGATCAAGGCCCATATCGAAGAACCCTTATAGAATGTCCACTGTTGAATTAGTGGAACTAAAGAAACAACTAGAGGAATTGAGTAACAAAGATTTATTTTCCCTAGTGCTAATCCATGGGGAGACCATGTCCTTTTTGTTAAGAAGTAAGATAGATCTATGAGGTTATTTATCGACTACAGAGATATCAATGCTATAACAATAAATAAAAAGTATCCCCTACCTCTCATTGATGATTTATTTCACCAACTGCATGGAGCTCAATACTTTTCAAAGATTTACCTTTGATCTGGATATCATCAGTTGTGTGTGAAGTAGGAAGACATTCCGAAGAAAACATTTTGAACCAGGTACGGGCATTATGAGTTTACAGTAATGCCTTTTGGGATAACTAATGCACCCTCTATTTTCATGGATCTAATGAACCATGTTTTCAAGGAATATCTTGAGGAATTTTAGTGGTATTTATTGATGATATCTTGGTATACTCCAAAATCTACGAAGATCATGAAAATAACTTGCACATTATATTGAAGACTCTGAGAAGACATGAATTATATGGGAAGTTTAGCAAGTGTGAATTCTGGCTTTAAAAGATTTATTTTCATGGCCATATTGTCTTTAAGGATGGAATATTTGTTGATCTTTATAAGACAACATAAATCCAACAATGGCCAGCACTAACGAGTATTACCGAGGTACGTATTTTTCTTGGTTTAACAGGTTATTATCGACGTTTTATCCATAATTTTTCTTGGTTGGCTAACCCAGTAACAAAGCTCACACGTAAAGGGGTTAAATTTATTTTTGGAAAAAAGAGTGTGAAGAATGTTTCGAAGAACTAATGAAATGATTATTCAATGATCCTATATTGACTCTACCATCAAAGAATGATGAGTTTGTTACTTATAGTGATGAATCTAAGAAATGACTTGGTTGTGTGCTTATGCATATTGATAGGGTTATTTCTTATGCATCAAGACAGTTGAAAATTCATGAGAAAAACTATCCTACTCATGATCTTGAGTTATCAGCTGTAATCTTTTATTTGACGATTTGGAGACACTATCTATATGGTGAAAATGTGAGATTTATACTGATTAGAAGAGTTTAAAGTTTATAATCTCACAGAAAAAACTCAATATGAGGAAAAGGTGATGACTTGTAGTACTCAACGATTATGATTTCATGATACACTACCACCTGGGGAAGGAAAATAAGGTTGAAGATGCTTTGAGTAGAAAAGATCATGGATTTTTGAACAAGATGAGAGTTGAGAGGGATTCTATTTTCATGGATTTAGTAAAGATGGATATGGGAATCACCATGGAAGGTGAAAGATCAATACTTTTTCAAATGGTTGCCAAACCATCTTTACTAGAAAGGATAAAGAGTTCTTAGACTGATGATGAAGAGTTTCAAAAGAAGGTTAAACATGTGAATGATGGAAGATTGAGTGACTTTGTATATGAAGATGGAATTTTGAAATTTAGGAACATACATTGTATCCCCGATATACCGGATCTAAAAATGGAATTGTTGGAATATTCTCATAGTTCCAATTTCTCTATACACCCTAGGAGAACCAAGATGTATAGAGATTTGAAGGAACATTTTTGGTCGGACAACTTGAAGAGGGGTATTGCTGATTTTGTGTCAAGATGTATGGTATTTCAACAAGTGAAATATAGAAGGAAAAAACCTAGAGGAGTCAAGAAACCTCTTCCCATACCTGAGTGGATATTGGATAATATTACGATTGAATTTTTCAAGGTACTACCAAAGACTCCTAGAAGGAACGATGCAATATGGGTCACTATTGATTATCTTACCCAGTCAACACATGTTTATTCTATATGATAAGATTTACCACTTGAACGTATGGAAATACTGTATATTAATGATGTTTTAAGACTTCATGGAGTTCCCCTATCGATTGTTTCTGGTCGTGATCCACATTTTACATCAAGATTCTGGAAAAGTCTTCAGAAATCCCTGGATACTGAGCTTCATTTGAGTACTGCTTACTACCCCCAAACTAATGGACAATCGGAACAGACTATACAAACCATATAAGACATGTTGAGATCTTGTTCACTTGACTTTCAGGGTATGTGGGAACAATATTTACCTCTGGTGGAATTTTCCTATAATAATAGTTTCCATTCATGTATTTGGATGGAACCATATGAAGAGTTATATTGAAAGAGATGTCACACACCAACCTGTTGGGATGATGTTGGTGAAAGAAAACTCGTAGGCCCAGAACTGGTGGAGGAAATTTTGGAAAAGGTGAAGGTAATCCAAAACCACATCAAAGCATCTCAAAGTAGGAAGAAGATCTATGCTAATAACCGAAGGATGAATTTGGAATTTCAGGTAGGAGATCATGTTTTCTTGAAGTTATCTCCATGGAAGGGTGTTATACATTTCGGTAAGAAAGGTAAATTGAGTCCTAGGCACATATGACCTTTCGAAATTCTATAATTAATTCGGGTTGTAGCTTACCGTTTGGAAATGCCACCAGGTCTCTCAAAAGATCATGATGTGTTCCACGTATCACTATTGAGAAAATACATGTCTGACCCAATGCATATACTCACCTATGAGGAAGTAGAACTGGAACCCGGTCTATCTTATTGCGAACAGCCCATCAGGATTCTTGATACTAGAGAACAAGTGTTGATAAATTGGACGACACGTCTGTTAATGTTCTATGGAGAAACCATAAGATGGAAGAGGAAACTTGGGAACCCGAGGATATTATGATGAAGAACCACCCGAGTCTTTTTATGTAGTAATATCCTAGAAATTTCAAGGATGAAATTATTTAAAGGAGGGGAGAATGTAACACCCCAAGCTTCCACGGTACGCTTCTCATTGAATAATACAGTACCATCTGTTGTACGCAACTTCGAGTTCTAACACACACCACAACCAATAAAACTAACTTTTATGAATAGTAATACTCACTTTTTGAAATTTTATAAATTTTATCTTTCAAAATGGACTTCATTTTTGGATTTGGAATATCAAAATTAGCTTAGGGTGAATTTTTTGGTATTTTTCTGAAAACATTCAATTCTTGATGAATAGTGTAAAACACTGAGTTATAGTTTAAAACCGAATTTTTATTTAAATAATTATTTATTTTATTTAAAATTTTTTGAGGTAAAAATATATAAATAATACCTATATAAGTTTAATGTAATTAATTGGAGTCAATGTATAATAATTTTAGATATATAAAAATTTTATTGAAGTTTTAACCGTCTTTTACATATCTCCTAGGAGAATTTGAAAATTCACATAAAACTTAATTTTACCGCTTTTGTGAATATAATTCAGAAAATCTGAAAGACATGGTTAATATCAAGGAGTAAAATGTGGTTCAATAATATAAAAATAATTGTTAGTAAATACTAAATTTTTACTTTTATTTACCACGGTTAAAAGTAAATAGGGCAATTAAAGGTAAAAATGATATTATTATTACCTTAACACATGTCCTAATTATATTGGATAAGTATAATTCGACCAAAAACAACCTTAGGAATAAAATATGAACCTATTTGGTTCACATGGATTAGATTAAGACATTTATTATTATTTAATTCGAAGAAGAGTTAAAAGAGAAAAAATCAACGCTTAATAACTAAAACATTTTTAATACAGGGTTATACATAAGATAAATTATATTATGAATATTCATTAGAAATAGAAAATTATTTCCTACATAAATATATTTTATTTATAATTTTTAGACATTAAATAATTTAATTTATTTATGACACACTGATGATGCTGTAATTACCTTTTTAGTGAAATATTAAAATAATTGATATTATAAATACCCAAATAAATATAATTTGAGACTTTTAATGAATTAAAAGAGTTCTATATGTTAATATGACATGTTAGGGTTGATTAAATGAATTATTTTCAAAGTAATAATTCTATTATAAATTTAGAAAAAACAAAATACCAAATAGTGTCAAAATTGACATAAAAAAGTTTTTTTTTAAAAAAATATTTTATTAATTGATATTCAATTACAAAAACTCTAATATTCATCCAATAGACTTATATAATTATAGGTGTATCATTAATGAACCCTTTGGGGTTCTCTTGGAATTTCATTGTATGTTTATTAACCATACAATATAAAAATACTAAGAGACATGGTAAATGTGAAATTAATTAACTAATAGTAAAAAGTAAATGATAAGGTTAATATAGAGACCCAAAACTGTCTAAAACCAATTTTATGGGTGGTTTTAGACCACTCACCACCTTAGACTCCAAATAAGTCACTTTTCAGCCATTAGAAACCAAATATTAATTTATTATAAAATAACATTTCTTGCCTTTCCTAAGGTGCCCCTCACCCCTCTTATAAAAGGGCACTCCCCCTTCTCTCAATTTCACAACTTCAAAGCCTTTTGTATCGGCCAAAAGCTACCCAAATATCATCTCATCTTCCATAAATTCAACCTAGAGGCCTTATTTTGATCAGAAATTCAACCTAAGTATCCCTTTTGATCAAATCAAAAGGAAGAACCTGAAGAAGAGGTAATGTTTTCACCACACTCTTTCAAGTTCCTTTCTTCTTCCACATATTCTTTATTTATTATTTCCATTGTAAAATAAAATATTCTATATCTTATATATACTGTGATGTTATTATAAATATGGTACAACCATATTCAGTAATCAATCCATCCTTTGGATGACATGTCACCATACGTGCGTACGTATGGCTTACCGTCTCCAGGTCGTGGTGTAATTGTTATTCAATACATTATTATTTGGATGGGTATAATAATGATGTGTAATTCATATAAATAATAAATATAACATGATAAATATTATCTATATATGATATAAAATCAAATTATATATTATTTTAACATCAAAAGAATTATATTTTCACTCGTGCGTACATACGGAATACCGTCTCCACAAGCGCGATGAGATTCATTCCCCATCGTATCCATTCAAAACTAATTTTCATTATATGATTAAAAATAATATTTAAAGACTTGATATCATTCTGTATATGAATATTATACATCCCATCTATATCAAATATGACTCACATAACAAAGAATATAAAGGAAAACGAATCCGTTAACACCTGAAATGACGATAATACTAAGATATTATTAACAAAACAATGTTAAAAGATCATATATGATATCATATTAATATATATGATTCTTGTATAATTTAATAACAATTATTTCACCATTATAAATGAGTTTAAACTACCCTTTACCAAGTAAAAGTACAAGTTAAGGGTTTATTTCACAATCTCTAAATTATCAGAGGTTGTTTATATATAATTATCTACTGGGACCCCTTTATCATCCACACCCGTTTTTCTTTAAAATATATTTCAGAACATTCTTAATATTTTAAAGAATATGGGTTAAATTCATTTATACCCTTGTTTGAATTTTTATAATATGTTTTTAAAGGAATCTTTCCGTCATTTTCCAAACACGGTCCTTTTTAACCTTTTCGACAAAATTAAGGTAAGAATGTTTTTTTAACTTATACGGCGGGTGCGGAAATTTTCCGCCATTATAAAATCATCAAAGCATCCCTTACAAGCTTATAAGAATATTTTCAAAGTAAATTTTTTATTTTATAATTATGTGACTTTTAAATGTTTTAAAATAAGGATATAATTCTCTCAAATTGTTTTGATTTCATCTATGTCAACATCCATGGATAGATTTTAAGCTTATATGAAGTTGATTTATTATAATAAAAAACTTCCATATTGTATTAATGGTTTTGTGATATGTTTGAATGTGGATGTATTATTTCTATACTATTCATGGTTTTTGGAGAAAGTATCGACATTTTGTATGCTGGTTTTAATACAAATGTCTATGTTATGTTTAAACATGGTCATATGAGGAATTCATTGGAATTATTAAGTGACGGGTGGCGCCTACAATAGCTCCTCGATGCATCAGTAGGTCTCCTGAGGCAAACTAGTTTCTTGGCACGAGGCCTTGATAGAATCTTATTTGTAGTCTTAGAACAAAGCCTCGACTATGTGGTTATGATAGTTTGGAATTATGAATTATATCATTAGGAAAGCAGTTATTTATATTTCATGTGATTATTCGACAAGTAGAATATCCATGTGAATAATTAAATGGAATTATTTAAATTTATTTTTTCCATATTATGTCGAAGTTCATGTTTAAAAGGATTTTGTTTTAGTTATACATTTCCTTAAATGTTTATGTTTATTTATGAAAGTTTCTGCTATATTGTAATCCTTACTGAGAATCTGAGTTCACACCTTTCAATGTTTTATTTTTTCCAGGACGTGAATAAGTATTTTATGAATGACCTATAAGGATAGTATGAGGGGATATTAAGAAAAGATGTTGTTGTAGTTTTTTCACTTTATGATGTAATGTAACACTTATGAATATATCTAGTGTTTCTAAGGCTACGAAACTAATCTGTCTTTCGAGACATGATATTTTATGATTATGCCAATATTATGTAATAATACACCGACTCTGGGTAACTGGGGTCCGGGAGTTACACCAAGAATTTATTAAAGATCATATTTTTCAATGATATAAATACTTTGGGATATTTAGATGAACATAAATCCATAACTAGATACATGAAATGCTAATACTAGCTCCTAAACGATGTCTTAGGTGTGTCTTATTCTATGAATCTTAAATGATGGTAATATGATCATAGGTTAAAATTAAAAAATCATTACACTCCTCTAACTTGATCAACGAGATCATCAATCTTAAGAAAGTGGTATTTGTTCTTAATAGTTTCCTGGCTAATATTTTATTAATTAACACAAAGTATGATGATTCCATGAACCTTCATTGCAAAGATGACTAGTGATTCCAAAGGTGAACTAGGATGAATAAATCCATTGGATTAAAGATGTATAAAATAAACTCTAACCACTTTTAACTCACTAAGTTTCATACAACATAATTTCATAGAAATGGGAATTTTCCAAGGGAGCAGTTAAATAGTGAACTTAAACTTTCTCTGAGGTGGTAACCTAGAAAAAACATCATTAAATACCTTAGTGTATGAAATCACCAATATAGGAAGTAAACTTATCATATGATAATAAATTGTGTCATGAAACATCTTCAATATCTAATAGTATATCATTATATCATTAAAAAATTGTCCCCAAGATCCCTGATATTGGATCTAACTAACATTGAAAGATTTAAGGGACAATATTAGAAGATATAAACTAAACATGATAATGGTAACTATAGATTTGGAGCATAAAAATGATCATCCAATCCATATTAATAATAGGATCAAAAATATTTGGATCAAGAACTAAGAAGTCCTTCACAAATTTGAAGCCGACAATCATCACCCAACATGTGGGACATTTTAAAACATGTTTCTTCCTTTTTCCCAAGGGTATGAAAAGATCTAACATGGACAACATATGATCTGATCATAATCCCAACACGTAAATAATATTTTATGATATAAAATAATTATATTCACCAGTATCAAATAAATTTATAACCACATAGGATAAATTGAACTTTATACCACTAATAATAGTCATAACTACTTCAGAATATTCTAGTTCATACTCTACTATATAAATATGTGTGTCCTATACTCCTCCTTAAACCTTTTTCATAGTGTAAACATTCACCTTGGTATATGAATGAGATACACCTCCCTTTTTAACATCATGATGAACCTAATATAATTTTGTATGTGTGGATTCTTTCCTACTATCTTGGGGACTTCTAGCATTAGAATGCTTAAATTGATGAGATTTTCTACAACAATGGAATTTCATGGGTGTTTCCATATAGTTAGGATTACAAGGGCTTAGTCTCCCACACTGATAGTAGAATATATTAATTTTTTCTTAGAAGACTAAGAAACTAATCTCGATGTAAACTGATCTCCCTTACACTTTATTTTCTATCTAAATGACATTGCTTAATGACCTCATGCAGTAACTGAAGCTCCACTTAAACACATTTTCCTAGCATTTTCTAACTCAACCATAACTACTTTATCAACCACCTAAGAAATGTTTGGTATACATATGAGATCATATTTTATTGAATATCATCCCTCATTCCCATCTCGAATAATCAAACATTATGGTAGTTGTTAGAAACAAGATCAGCTTATAAGTGAACCTACTCTATGAAACTAGTGGCATAATCCATTATACATAACTCCCATATATTTAAAGATGTAAATTCTTGATTCATTACCACTCACAATGTTTTATGATAATGAATTTGGATAAAGACCTTATTGAAAGAATTCCAGGTAATATCCTCACGTAACTTGTCTTACACAATGTAATCCCACCACTGTTTTATATTACATAAAGCATATAAGTGGAAAACCCCACCTTATAGTCCTATGGAGTTTTTAAATAGAATAATATCCTCTCAATCTATTTGAGACACTCTTTAGATTTTTGGGTTCCCTTATCATAATGGAAGATTGGTGGATTTTTATTTCTAAATTATAAACCATGTTGCACCGGTCATCCCTAGTTTCTATCACCCACTTGTCTCATAGTATAGATTTTATAGATAACCATTTCCACTAATGAAGGGTCTACTGTAGGGTTTTCCTATGGAACTTGTGTCGCAACTTCCTCTCTTGGATTCAAAAGATATCTTCAAGGAGGAATTTTCTAATTGAAAAAAAATCAAATTATATTAAGATAAAACATTCAAATCAAAATAAAAATTCAAGAATCAATATTAAATCCTTTAAAAATAAGAATTTAAAGTAATCATGGATTCAATTAATGGGAGAGAAAACATTAAAAAAGAACAGAATCATCAAAATAAACCCCACATAAAATTCAATTAAATAACTTTAATAACCAAGATCAAGATTGATTAAAATACATGTTCACCAATGGTGTAACACCATGAATTTTTATGAATTATATTTCAAAAAATATATTAAAATTTTTTGATATCTTGTGTTATACGCAACATCGTGTTTTAACAAATCGTGATATGTTATTAATTTTATAATATAAATATGAATGTTATAACCTATCCATTAAAAATAGAGATAAATATATATAAATAAATTTTTAATATTAAGTATAATAGTTTTTATAGATAAAAAATATTGTTAAAATATTACTTAATTTTTAGAAAAGTATTTATATGTTTTAAAAATACTATTTCCTCAACAAAATTGTTTTTTATTTATTTTTGTGAAAAATAATAAAATTAATTTTTGAATCATTTGGAAATTTAATTTGATAAAATAATATTCATTTTTAATAATTTCATGTCAAAAGTATCTTATCATTATTTTTTGGTGTTTTTCTGAAATGAATTATTTTTCATTGAATGGTGAAAAATATTGCTTTTTGTTTGAAACATTATTTTCATTTAAAGAATTTATAGGGTTAATTTTTATTTTAAAATTTGTTAAAATGTAAAATTAACTCCATTATATATCTATTAATCCAATTTAGTTCATTTGAAACATTTTCATATCGATATTTGATATAAATATGTTTTAAACTTTTGAACATTTTATCTTTGGAAAACCTTTTTCTCATCGCATCTAGAGGTTTTATTTTAAGTTAAGTTATTCATATTATATTAATGGAATTTAGAAGAATAGATTATATATTTTTAGTTTAACTAATTTATATTATCTTATCAAGTTAACATAGTTTTTGGAAATAATTAATAGTACAAACAGTAAATACATATTTATCATAATTAAAGTAAAATTGGATTTACCAGGGGTTAAACATGAAATTTAAGAGTTAAAAATGACCAAAAATAGTAAAAAAATATTTTAGAGAAATATTTAGACCTTATAATGTCTAATTTATGATAATGGTCTATTTTTTTTCCTTTCAGCCTGATACAAACATGGGTTCACCTTTTCCCTTTAGAAAATTTCAACTGTCTCACTCACCTCACTTATAAAAGGCCACCCCATCTCTTCTCTTATTCACACTTAAAAAAAATTGACTCAAAATTACCTACCCAAAAAAATTCCTTAATTTCATCCTCTCATATTAGAATCCTTATTTTTTTTAGAAAGATAACATAATAATCTTTTGGCATAGATCAAATGTTTTCCGAAGAAGGGGTAACTCTCAAAACTCAGTGTTTTATTTCATTTATTTCTTCACATCCTTAAATATTATTATTAAATAATTATGATATAATAACGACAATATATTACATATAATTATATTTTATATGTTAATGTGGTTACCTAAAACCATCTTCTCTTCAATCAAATGGGATATGAAATTATTATTCTAGTGTACGATGGACAACCGCCTCCCGAACCGATGTTAATCGTTTTCCATCTCCAAATATCAAAAATATATATAATGATGTATTAAATGTTCATATATTATATTTTTATATTATTTTACTTTTTAAATTATTGTATCACATACTTTCGTACTCTCCATTCAGTGGGAATATGTTAATGTCGCTCGTGTGTACGGCTGACTACTACCTCGAGAAATGATGTGATTCATTCACTATTTTCTTAGAAGGTAACAAGGACATGTTTAATGAATGTATTTGATATATATGAAATAAAAAGTATTCTATAATTTTAATATGTTACTTATCCTTATTTATTTTAATCTGTCGAGAAAATAGAAATAGTTTTCATGCAAACATACAACCTTCTGTCTCCATTAACGATGTATTTCATTTTCTATCGTAAATATTATTGATTGATATAAAGTATATATAATGAATATGTATGATATTTTTATCATTATAAAATAAATTATATGATGTAACATGATAAAATTACGAGGAAAAAAAATAATAGATAAAAAGATACATGAAAAACAAAGAAATTATTGGTCGAAACATGACTTTAACATATAATTGTTAATAAATCGATAATAAGAGGTAATTATTAAATAATATATGTTATTATATAAATATTAATTGTATTTTAATGTATTTACAATAAACATATATTTATTATAAATTATTTTTGAACATGTATTGCAGATGTTGAGACTTAAGGTAATGGATTCTCATCAAACTTTTTACTTATGTGAGACACATGCTATATTCACCACCTATTTCTTTTATGTAGTGTATATAATGTTCATGAATTTAGTTTAATATTATTCAACTAAAAATTATTGGTAATTACATTTCCATATTATGATCCCTCTTTCCGGGAGTTTATGGTTTAAATGTTTCAAAATTGGTATGTGGGTTTTGTATCAATTTTCCATCCCTATGATATATGTAATGTTATGCCCATATCTTCTTTTATAAATTGTATATACATCCCATTTGATATATAATTTCATGAATTTCTTTATTGAAATGATATTTTATGTTTAATTAAATGTTATTCCATCATGGGGATTATAATTAAAAGTTACAAAACTGGAAATGATTTTTTGTTACAATCTCAACATTTATTAGGATTTTTTATAATTAAGTTTCTGTTGATTACATATTAGTATTCATATCTCAATAAACTCATTAATTTTATTATCCCATTTTTATTTCAATATAATATATTTTCCACCTTATTTTCTTCTCATTACGTACTAAATAGTTCAAAATAATGTTTTTGATAAAAATAATCTTTATTTATATCTTCTATCAAAAAAACATTTTCTTCCAAAACCATGATTTATAAAAGTGTCCTCAAAAATGTTTTTGAAATTATCTAAATTATTTTTTGAATAAATTTTTAACAAGGTTTGAATTTTTTTCTATTTTTTAAATTAATCTTCAAGTTTTTATTTAATCAATTCCTATTTCATTTTTACTGAAAATGTGAAATGAATCTCTGTTTGAACATGTATGGTATGAAAATAATTCTCCATTTTCAGGGAAAATCATTAATTTTAATCATACTTTATAATATTTTATGTTTTAATCAAATAAAATGATTTTCTAAAAGTTTTATGTTTTTATAAAAGTTTTTTTCAATGTGGGAGGGATGTCTTCCTCAATTAATACGTTAAACGACATTTCAAAATCATTTTACATATAATATAACATTGGGTAATAATACCTATGTTGTACTGGAGATATAATCCAAGGATAACATTCTTATTATTTATTTGAAGGGTTTATGTTTATTATGGTATGACATTTGTGAATACTTTCTCTTTTCTATGGGTTATGATATAATGAAATGTTTATGAAACCTATTTCATCTCATGGGGTATGATGTGATGAATGTTTTATGATTTTATGGAAAACATACATATGATTTTAATTATGTAATGGGTGGGACCTATGTCTCCCTCCAATTCATTAGGTAAATATTTATATCCCATGATATGGATATGAATGGAGTTGGGATTGAACTTGGATCACTAAGGGATTATGTCCACTATGATGCTCTTAGGAGTGAACCTTGACTTCTAATATGGTTTGGGGAGTAAACCAAATCTACTATTATAGCATTGGATGTGATACATGACTATTATAGAAATGATTTTTATGATTATGTGTATATTAAAATTCCATGTATTATTCCAATGTTATTATCTCATGGCTTATGTTCATTGATTTCCTTATGATTAATTCCTTATGAATGAAAAATATTTATTGCATGGCTCAATATTATATTATTTGATATACGGAATATGGTTTTCAAATGTTATTCTCATTTTCTTATACCTTTATGTTCCTGTTACGCTTATATATCTCCATTTTTTAACCTTAATATGCATTTGAGGTCGCAATTTCTTATGTTTCCTCTCATGGGATTATGATGAAATGTATTATGTATGATATTTCTGAGAAGTTTGATAGTTATAAAGAACATAGTGGAAGATGATTTAGGTAAAATATGAACCAATTGTTTATGTTTCCATGTTTCCAAAGGCATAATACCTTTACTATAATCGGGTGTGTGTTTGTATAATATAATTAATGTCTATATAAAGATATGTAATATATATGTATTAAAATATTTGGTCACAATATCTAGTATCAAAAGATAGTTTTATTTAACCTTTTGAATATAGTATGAGAAACATTTAGTGATATCCCTAAGAATATGTCTAAGGATAAGTCTAAGGATGAGTAAAAGTAATATCCTTGAATTTTGGTAAAGGATGAAGTGAGTAGTTTACAAGAAATTAAATCTATGTATGGATAAAAAAAGTGGATGTGGCTCTAATACCGAGGTACCTAGGGTTAATAACTCTGAAAATAGCACATTTAGTTTTACTTTATCGTTACCTGATGCATGAAAATAGGCCTTTTTGCACTCTTGGTTTGACAATCCCAGGGGATATATATTGGAAATTCATATACCCTTTATGAACTATCAAAAAGGATTTAAATATATTATTTATATCAATATACTAGGATAAACCTAATTTTTCATGGACTAAAAATAGGTCATCTTGATTTAGACATCATAAAAGTGAATTTTCAAGATAATGTAATTCCCCACTATAATTATTGTCACTCACGCTAAACTTTTTTTTGTTTTATTCAATGGATAGATCATGAAGGAAATGTCTTAATGGTGAGTGTTATGGAAAATTAATTGATTTTACTCCTCATAAACCAAATTCTATGGGACATGGAATAAAAAATCTCATTTTTATGCTCATTTAACATTCTCAAGCCATGAATCATGGTGTGCTTCCAAATTAGAAAAGAAGGAAATAAAATTATTTTGAGTTTTCATGGGGTAATTTACACCTTTCTTTAGTACATATGGGGATCTCCATGTTATTGAGAAATAGATCAATACCACTGATAATATATTTTACATTATCTGGTATTTAGAACATGAAATATTCATTTTCTCTTTCTATTATTTGGATAGTGAAGTGGATAAATGGTGTACTCTCATCAAGAAAAAAGGGAACTTGATGACATTTACTTAATATATTGACATGAATTCAAGAACATATTATTAAATAATTAAATTCCATGAAATATTTTTATAAAGATATATAATAAGTTCCTTGAGATAAATAAAAATTATGATGAATATGTTGGTACCTGGAAGGAAACTTTTACAATACTTATGAGGAATTCTTTTGTCATTATCATCCAACCTAAAATTAAGGTCGATTAATTATTCAGTGGCATAAAAATGAATCTCTAAAGGGAGTTACACATAAGAGACACTAGTATCTATAAATTGATTATTCAGTGTACTATCAAGGTAGAAATTATGTTTGGAATAACGAATTAACCTCATTGTTTTGATAGGAATAGAAAAATGAAATTTAATGGGAAATATAAAAACCATGGAGAAAAGAATATGATATTTCATTTTTACTCAATGTGTTTGAAGAAACTTGGAGGAAATTTTATTATTGGGACTATTAAGTGTTTTTAAGAATGTAAGGGAAGGTCATTGGGAAATCTAATTCCGATGTGATGGGAAGAAGTTAGATAATTAAGAAAATTGAGAGAAATCTTTTCAGAATGCACCGCAAACACCCAAGTGTTTCAAATAAAAGGCGTATGGGAGTTATGATAACTAGATACAAAATTTTAAGTTTATTGATGATGATCTATATCATCAACCTGTTAATCTGAGAGACAAAGGGAAATCTCATGTGATTATTATTTATGATGAGGGGTTCAATAATGACGTGTTGAAAGGTACACTTACCATCCACTCTAAAACTTCTAATGTCTTTTTTGTCTCTCGATATACCCATTCTATCATATATGAATAATTTTTTAAGGGTATCAAGATTCCACCCAAAAAATTAGATGTATAATTAGAATTGGAAAACCATAATTGTATGATTATCACATCTCAAGTCTATGATTATTCTCTAGTTGAATTTTGTGATACTATGCTTCCAATAAATCATTTCCTTCTTCACCTAATTGAATTTGATGTTATATTTGGAATAGACTAGATTTCTCTAAATAAATCCGATATCAATTTTCAAGGAAGGGAGGTCATATTTTATATTCCAAACCAAACCATGAATTTCTATTATTGTGCCAACAAATATGAAATTCCAATTTAAATCACATCCATTGTATGGGTTTTGATTCTTATTTAATAGGGTTGTTTATCTCAGGTGTTTAGGGAGAAACATAAAATTTATGAGAAACCTATTATGTGGGAGTTTTATTAATGTATTTCTATAAGAGTTTCCTAGCCTTCCACCAAAATGTAAAGTGTTGTTCTAAAGAGAACTCATACCAAGTTCTACCCCAATTTCAAATAGTACCTATATAAAGGCCCTAATTAAGTTGCTGGAATTGAAAATGAAACTCCGGGAGAACCTTGAAAAGGGATTCATTTGGTCAAGTGTGTCGCCTTAGACTACACATGTTATTTTAGTTAAAAATAAATATATATTTATGGGACTATGAATTTATTATCAATATCTAAACAAGAACATGATCAAGAACATCTATCCTCTACCACGTATTGATGGCCTATTTGACCAACTACATAGATCTCAATATGTTTTCAAGATTTAAATTTATGTTATGTATATCATGAATTAAAATTCAATAAGGAAGATATTCTTATGACAACAATATTTATAAGGTTTTAAAACTATGAATATATAGTGATGCTAGTCAGTCTTACTAATTTAACCACTATCTTCATAGATTTAATGAATAAGGTCTCTAGGTATTACCTTGATCAGTTTGTGGTAGTCTTTATAGGTGATTTTATTATCTATTAAAATTTATGGTAAGATATTTAAGACCACATTTGAACTATACTAAAGACCCTTTTGAAGGAGAAACTATATGAATGATTAGAAAACTGTGAATTTTGGCTACAAAATGACTCATTTTTAGCTCAAATAATCTCAAGGAAGGGTATATCAATAAATCGATCCAAGAAAGAGGCTATTTAGTGTTTTACTAGATCATATGTGGTGATTAAGATCTATATTTGATTTGGTTATTTAGTTATTATTAATTTTTTATTTGTATAATTTCTCATAATTATCTAATACACTCACCATTTTAACTCTGAAGTGATCCAAGTACCTCTAGAAAGATAAATGTGAGGAAAATTTCAAGGAACTGAAGAGAATATTAGTCATCAAACATATGCTTACATTAAACCATAATTTATAAGGGTTTTTAATCTATATTTATGCATATAATAAGGTATTAAGACGTTTTCTTATATATATTGACATGTTTGTAGATTATTTGTTATGAAAATTGAAGATCTATGTGAAAAAATTCCCAACTCATGATTTGGAGTTAACTATGATAATTTTTTCATTAATGATATGGAGGAATTATCTTTATGGGTAAAAGTGTGATATATATTTAGATCAAAAATTCTTAAAATATACATTCACACACAAGTAACTAAATTTCTTCTAAATATGATAGTTATAACTGATTAATTATTATGACTTATCAATGCATTTATGCCCTAGGAAAAAGAACATTGTGGTCGATGCATTAAAGCGAAAGGATAATTCTAGATTATCATGATAAGGATCAAAAAAGATCCAATATTTCTAGATTTATAAAGGATATATATTTAAATCCTTAATAAATAGGATAAATATATTCTTTATTAATTTAATGTTCAACAATATATCCAAGTAAATATTATATAGGGGCCTAAAAAAATATGGAGATGCAAAAGAATGTTATAAATTTTCACGAGTTTAACCTTGATCATAATGGAATGATGGAGTTTAGGACCGTGTATGTTTTACGTCTATACTAAATTTAAAGACTAATTTATTAAATGAATCTCATAGTTCTTTATTATCAATTCATCCTAGAAGTATGATGATGTATAGAGACTTGAAAGAGTATTTCTTATGGGGTGTCAAGAAGACAGATATTTTAGATTTTGTATCTCAAGGCTTGGTATGTCATCAATTTAATTTTTAGAGAAAAAATTCTAAGTGTATGTTATATCAATTTCTTATACCATAGTTGAAATGGGAAATAATCACCATGTATTTTGTTGTCAAACTCCCCAAAATTCCAAAAGGGAATAATACTATGTGGTTAGTAGTTGATTTCCTTAAAAAACCAGCACACTTAATTTTTATTAATGAATAATTCTCTATTAATCATCCTTCCATATTATATATTAAATATCTGGTATGGTTTCAGGGATTACCATATTCAATTGTATCTTAATGGGATAGGTGTTTTACATCGAGGTTTTGGGTAAGTCTTCAATAATCTCTTGATACAGAGTTAAGTTTCATCACTGCGTATAACCATTAGTTAGATGGTAAGTGTGAGAGAAATATTAATGTCCTATTGGATATTTTTATATATTATTCTATGGATTTCAATGTTGTTTGGTATTAACACCTACCTCTAGTTAATTTTTCATATAATAATAGATTTCAGTAAAGAATTTAGATGGATCCTTATGAAGACCTCTATAGAATAGAGTGTAGATCTATAAAATTATAAAATTATATTGTAGAAATAAAACTATTAGAACCTAAAATATATTAAGAAATTAAAAATAAGGTTAAATCTATTCATCAACACAATAAGGAAGATAAGATTTGGATGAAAAAGTTATGATGTCAATTGCCGCTATGATCTAGAATTTGAAGTTAGTGAAAAATATTTTCTTAGAATTTCTACATGGAAGAAGGTAATGAGATTTGTAAATAAGGTAAAATTAAACCCTAGGAATATCAGTATTTTTTAAAATTATTGATTTTATTAGGATGGGAGTCTATCATTTGGTGCTTCCACCAAACCTCTCTCAAGTCCACGATGTGTTCCACGTATCTCTCTAAAAGAAGTACAAACCTTACCGTTCACATGTACTAATATCAGAGCTCCTAAAACTATATAATGATATTTCTTTTGAGTAAAAACACACACACACATATATATATATATATATTTTATTATATTTATTATATTCTATAAAACAATACTATACACCTGGTTAATGTTTTGTGGTAAAACCACTAGTTTCAAAAAGCTGTGTGTGAACCTGAGGAAATGATGAGGTAGAAGTATCCATATTATTCTATATCACTGTGATCAATTTCAAAGAATAAATTCATTTTAAGGTTTTATAATTTAATAACCTATGTTTTTATGAATTATCACTTTTTAAATAAATTTAGTTTCTTTTATAGCTTATATTATATCTAACATCGAGTTTTAAAAAACCATGATATAGTATTAGTTTTATTATTTAAACGTGACCATTATGAACTATCTATAAAACATAGATATATTAATAGTAATAAAGAGTTTTTAAATATTAAGTATATTTTTTTATAACAATAAAACATCGTGACAATAAAAAGTACATAATTTTTATAAAAGTATTTATTTGTTTCGAAATACTATTTTCTCAAAAAATTGTCATTTATTTATTTTTTAACAAATAATAAATTAAGTTTTTTAAACTTTTAGAAACATAATTTGTTAAAATAAAAGTAATTTTTGAAATCATGATCTCAAAGTTATATCAAGATGAATTTTTGGGATTTTTATGAAAGAAATAATTTTAAAGTGAATAGTTAAAAATAATGGTTTTTATTGAAAACTGCTTTTTCATCTAATGAATTTATAATGTTATTTTTTTATTTTAAAAATGTTTTAAAATTAAAATATACTAAATTATATATCAATTAATTATTTTTTATTCATTGTAATAATTTTTCTATTTAATTTTAATATAAAAACATTTTTAACTTTTGAACATTTTCTTTTTGGATAACTGCTTTCTCATTACATATAGAGGTTTAATTTTAAATTAAATTTTACCAATTATGTTAATCGAATTTGAAAAAATGAATTTACTTTTTGGAATTAAAAATATGGTTATTATCTAATAATTTCAACTTATTTTTTTACTAAAATGAATATTAAAAAATAGTAAAAATTATTTACCATAGTTAAGCTAAAAATGGGTTTATTGGGGGATAAACTAATAATATAATTGTTAAAAATGAATCATAACTCATATAAATTACATTTTATACACGTATTTAGACTTTATAATATATAACTAACTATAATATCCCATTTTAGATCATTTTTTCATGAAAAAATATGTGGGCACACCTTTTTCTTTTTAGAAATTTCAAGTGTGCCACTCACATCAATTATATATGGACACCCCTTATCCTCTCATATTAACTCATAAAAATCCATTTGTTTATGAAAATACATTCCCAAATACCTTTATTTATTCACTAATATCATCCTATAATCATTTTTTTGTTATAAAGACTGCCTATGAATCCTTTTGGTGCAAACTAAAAGAAGTCATCTGAAGAAGATGTAATACCCCTAACCGAGTGTTTTACATTATTTATTCATCCTCTTCCTTAAATTATTATTAAACCATTATGATATAATATCCACATTTTATTCTATATTATTATATGTTTTTATGTTAATTTAATGACCCATAACCATCTCCACATCCATCAAATGGGATACGAAATCATTATTTTTGTGTACAGTGGACTACAGCCTTGGGAACTAATGTTATTCATTTTCCACCAGCACCTCTAACAACTAGATATAAAGATGAATTAAATACTTATATATTATATTTATGATATTATTATACTAATTGTTATATCATATATACCTACACACTTTCCATTTTATGGGAATTCGATAATGTCACTCATGTGTATAGAGGACTACCGCCTCACGAAGTCATGTGATTCATTCACACTTTAAATAGAAGGAAATAAGGATGGTTTTAATGAATATATTTGATATATATATATATAATTAAAATTATTCAGTAATGTTAATATATTACTTACCCTCCTTTTATTCAATCCTTCATGAAAATGGATGCATCGTTCATGATTATGTATGACCTGCTGTCTCCATGAATATTGTATTTCATTTTCTATCTCAAACAATTATGTATTACCCTAGAAAAATATATACAAATTATATTTGATATTTATATCCTGGTTAAAATTTCTTATATTATTTATCAGTGATAAAATTAGGAATAACGATAATAAAAAATAAAATCATAAATGATGAAAAAATCATTTATTGCCCGAAACATGATTTTGACATGGAATTGTTAATAAATAGATAAAAAGGTCATATGAAAATATTATATGGTACAATATATATATGTGTGTGTGTTTGTGTGTGTGGTTTATTAATAGATATATAATAAAAATATATTTATTATACATGTGGTTTGAATGTCTATGATGAATGTCGATACTTAAGGTAATGGATTCCCATCTCACTTTTTTCTTCTGTGAGACACATGCCATATTCAACACATATTTACTCTTTTTTGTGTATATAAATTCCAGGATGTATTTAATAATTATTCTCCAAAAAAATTATTTAAAAATCCATTTGGGTGTATCTCTTTTATGGGGTTTATGGTTCAAATGTTTCCAAAGTGGTAAGGGATTTTTGTCTCAATTTGACATCCTTAAGAAATATGTTATGTTATGCACATTTCTTCCTTTATGAGGGGTATATACATACACTTTGAAATTTAATATTAAGAATTTTTTTATTATCATGATATTTTATGTTTGATTTAATTTTATTTCTTCATGAGTTTTACAATTCAATGTTACTAAAGTGGTAATGATTTTATGATATAGTCTCGTCATTTATGAGGATTGTTTATGATTTTTTTTTGTATTGATGTAATAATAGGATCTATGTATCAATAAACACATATATTTTCTTCTCTTGTGGTTATTTCATTATAATAAATATTTTCACTTCATTTTACTCTCTTTATGTACACAATAGTTCAAAATAATGTTTTTAGGAGAAATCATCTTTATTTCTCTCTTTAGTTAAAACCTTATTTTTCTTCCAAAACCAAGTTTTCTAAAAGTTGTTTAAAAATGTTTTTTTCATTATACAAATTATTTATGAAATACATTTTTACCCATTTTGACAATTCTTACAAAATTATTTAAAAGGAAACTTCATGTCATTTTTTAAACAATGTCCATTTACATTTTACTAATAGTGTTAAAGGAAACATAGTTTTAACATGTATGACATGAATTGAATTATCTACTATCATTACCAATCATTACTTTTAGGAATAGATTATAATATTCCATGTTTATGTTTAAATAAAATGATTTTGAATTTTTTTTTATAAAAATGTTTTTCAAATTCGAAAGGATATTTTCCTCATAAAATGTTTTAAATGATCTTTAAAAATAATTTTCTATCTAAGATGACATCTGTTGATGTTGTCTATGAATTTTTTGGGATATGATCCAAATATACCATTCTTATTATTTCTATAAATGTTTTATGTTTATGCTTCCATGATGTTTATGAAACCTTTATCTTTTCTACAGGTTATGATATGATGAAATGTTTATGAAACCAATTTCATTTAATGGGTTGTGATATGATTAATGTTTTGTGATATTGTGGCAAAAATAAATATGAAATTTAGTATATGAGATATGGGGACTATATATACCTCTAATGCATTGGGTAAATATTTTTATCTCATTATATTGATTGGACTAGAATAGGGATTAAACCCGATGCAGTGAGGGGGTTTTTCCACCATGATTGTCTTGGAAGTGAACCTTTGCTACTAAGATGGTTTGGGGAGTGAACCCATTCTACTCTGATAGCCTTGAAATTTATCCTTTACTACCATGTAAATTATTCACTATGATTATATTTATGCAACATTTCACTATATAAGGATAATTTAATGCCCTTGTGGATCATATCCTTTTATATTATTATGATTCGTGTGTTTTGAACTACCCGTTTTTATTTCATGACTTACTATTATGAACTTTAATAAGATTCTAATGTTCTTATATGATTATATTCATGTAATTCTAACATATCTCTCTTGTTTACCCTTACTAAGAATCTAATATCACCCTTTTCTTATGTTTCCTTTACCCAGGTTATGAAGAAATGTTTTATGTATGATCTATCTAAAAAGTGGGATAGTTATGATGAACATAGTGGGATACAATGTAGTTCACATATGAACTAGTTCTTTTTGTTTACATTTTCCAAAGGCATGAAACAATTACGATTATGAGGTGTGTGTTTATATAATGTAATAAATGTTCATATAAAAATATTTAATAACTATGTATTAAAAACCTGGGTTTTTGTACATGGTAACTCATATTTAGATAAAAAGTGAGTTAGATAGACACCCTTCATCACTACCTTAATTATGATGATCTCAAATCCTATCAACCATATACCCTAAAAAACATAGGTATTGTCATCATAGATCCAATTAATTATTAGCTTTGATACCATTTTTTAAAAGATCAAACCGAATCAATGCAACACATCACTCTATATAACCCAATGTATGTTAGATATCAACATAAGCACTAATCATATCTCATTACTAATTGAAAGGAGATAAACTAACATACTAAAATGTTCAATAAAATTACACATACATGAGACATAAATGTAAAATCCAAAAGTGATAAACCTAAAAACATACCAAAAAATAAAAAAAAACATGTATCCATGTGACCCACCATCACCTCTATCACACCTCATTAAGAATGCGATAACAACCAAGAGAATCCAATGAAATAAAAGATTCCCCTCACTTTACCTACATCCAAAAAACCCAAATATTTCTATGTAAAAAGGCATATGTAGGGGTTTATGATAATATCCATTAGAGTTCCACCATGAATATATACAATTTTTATCACCATGTAATTGCTTGTTATAGCTTTAAAATAATAAAAAATTATAATGAAATTTATATTATAATAATTTTATATAAGGAATCCTTTGGTTTTCATTAAAATAATCAATATTCAAATCCAAAAAGATATTAGTATAAAAAATAGTGGTAAAAACAGTGATGTCATAAAAATTATCCATATCTCAAGAGACAAACATGCGAGCAATCAAACATGAAACAATACCATCATGAAATAAATAAAGCATAATTTTGGTTATTACCTATGGGAATATGTATTAGGTAATGAAAAATAATACTATGATATGAATCATATGAATCATATCTATATTGATTCATTCCACAGTCTATTAATATCACAATAATAGCCACTAATTGTGAGACACACATTAATAGTTTCATGTCTGTAACCCGCCACAACCTAGGATTTCAATGTTATATGTTTTTTAATAAATATAAATAAGTCATGTCACAATTTCATATATCCTTTTCAAAATAAAATAATCATTTATACCATTCTTAAAAGTTTATTTTTGGGTTAAAATCATCTTCTATCATTTTATGGAACACAAGAAGTGCAAAAAACAATTTTTAAAAGAAAAAATCCTTAAAACCCCTTTTATATCCCTCCAAGATACATTTACATAAAAAATTGATATATAAATAATTATTTTAATTATCCAAACCAAATTCACTTTCTAGATCATTGATTAAACATGTTAGAGAACCGTTGATTATAGGAACCTACCATGTTATTGGGGAAAACCTATTCTCCTTCAAAAACAGATATTGAAAATGAAGAGATCTAGTCCTCACAAGACTAGATCCATAAGAGGAATCATAAACTCCCCATTGAGCCCTCTAAATCCAAAAATAATGGCCTAATTGGGTTATAATAGAATAATAGGAAATGCGATCATGGAGTTATTAAGAAATGGGAGAGGAGAAAAGATCAAAAACAGAACATACCTTGACGAGATCCACATAAGATTATCATGGATCACCAAGGAATCATGGAGAGAAACCACTAGATAATCATGAAGGGGGTGGTTAAATAAAATGATAATTTATCAATATATTATACATAGAAATAACCAAGGGAGTATGGGTAATTTTAGATTTTAAGAATTTTGAATATGGGTTCATGGTTAGGATATGTAGTTTAGTAAAAAATGCACAAACAACACAGCAACCTTTGTCCTTTAAAAAAATAGTTACATGATTTCCTAGGATTAGACACCTAGTTTGAAAAACAAATCTCAATATATGACAAATACTCTAGACCAAATCCTATTCATTTTTATTTTTTTCTATTGAATTTCGTGGTTTGAAAAATCCAGCTCAAACTGTAAAAAACACTAATGGAACTCAATGTTTGGTATCATAGGGTTACTGTATTATTTCTGCATAGTTACCACATGGTTTGTAATAAATATGTGCATAACCCATTTTATTCTCCCATTTTTCCTAAAAATATTAATTTATAACCCCCAACTCCTAAAAATCTCTAGATCCTAATAATAGATAAACCATGATCAAATCAAAACACATATGTGACCCTGAGGTCATCACACTATTGAACATTTCATAATTTAAATCTACTTTTTAAAAACTATTTAACAATTAAATTTCTTTATGATGGAATCATAAATAATATATATCTTTATTATTATGGATATGATAAAACTATTTAATAACTCCTTTGACTATGATCAATATACCAAAACATTTTATATGAATTGAACAAACCCCAAGTGGTTAATGAGAGAAAAAAATAATACAATAAATTAATGAAATATGATAATAAATAGACCTTAAAAATAAAATATACATGAGAAGGTTTTTAATAAAATTATTTAATAAACTAAATTAAGATATTAATGAGGTTATATGCATGGACCAAATGAGTCGGGACTTGAGACATGGGTTCTTTATCTCAATTTCATTTCATTGAGAAATACTTATTATTATGAACCAATATATTTTTATATTATGTAAATAAATCGATGTTGACTTATTATACCTAAAATAAATTTAAATTCTGGGGATTTTCAATTTCATTTAATTTCTCCCTATTATTTTTCCTCTGATTCTTTATCTAAGTCTTAAGAGTTTTTTTACTAAATTTACTTTTATTAAGTTATAAACTTTTTTATATAACTTCATGCTTATATGTTAGGTTCCTTCAAACTTGTGACCATATTATATTATATTCATAACTTCTTTTTAGATATTCAAAAATATTATTGATATTTCACCTCCCTTTAGTACATTATTAAACACAATGGTTTCTTGTATGTGGAATCGACCTTATATATTCTTAATTGTCCGGAATATTTTTCATCCATGTTTGTGTTATTTATATATTTGTAATAATACTCTTCTATATAATTTAATTATTGGTTAAATTAATTTTCTATTTCCTTTCACTTTATTTAAAAAATTAAAAATAATATTTTATCTGCTTTCATCACATGTTATTTTTTTCATTCTTTACAAAAGTGTGAAAATAAGTTCATTACTAATATGTATGGAATGAGGTAATTTTACTACTTTTATAAACATTTTTATTAATAAATCTACCTATTAATATTCTTGAGGTTTTTAAAAGAAAATACAATTTTCATTGTTCTTTGAATTTTTTATTTTAAAAAGAATAAAGGATAGTGTTTTAGAAGAATAAATTAATGCATTTCATTTCACTTATGTAAATATTTATCTTACACTCCATATTTAATATTTTTAGATCAATTTATTTTCAAGGTATAAATATATTAAATTTTTTTAAATCAAAATTTTAAATTTCCTAGTTTTACACCTTGAAATGGATGTTTGAGTGTAAATTGTGAGTTTTTTAAATGTTATTACATAATCATTATGAAAATTAATTATATGATTTTGCTTCCATTTTATTCACATAATTTAAAATATGTAACTCTTATATATTTATGTTTCATGTATTTCCTTTTAAATTATCATAGTACTTTGTCTTTCATACCCACCTTGTGCGTAAGGGTTGTGTTTTATTTCACTCTTTATATCCCTCTTGAATTTGTTTTTCTCTTTCATGTCTTTATTATTTAATTTCATGCATATATTATATATCACTTTTATTATTGGTATTTTTTCTAGTATTGAGTTAAATTTATACCCAATAAAATATAGGGTATTGGTTTTATGAATGCTTACCAAGAAAGTTATTCAATTTATTTATTTGAGAAACTACTGAAATTTGTTGTAATTTTTTTTAATTTGGATGTTTATTGATTAATAATGTGTATTAGTTATATATTGTATTTTTTATTCTTCCCTTTGTATATTTAATGAATTGGACTTAATAAGTGATGATTGGGTCCTAGAGTTACATATACCCTTGATGAATTAGTAGGTATCATGATACAAACCATTTTGGTATTTAGTTTAATCCTTACCCATTTATGTACGATTCCTTGTTATGAAGCCTTGTTGGTATGTTTATGATGTATGGTATTATGCATTCTATAACTATGAAATCAGTTATGTTTGTCCATGTGAATATTTACATTGATATGTTATCCGTTGATATATCACATGTTAATGTTTTTAGTTATGTAGAATTAATTATTATTATATATTCATGACATATTATCTTTGTCTTTTTTAATATATGATATCTTTTGTTGTATGCTTCCCCTTACTGAGAATTTAATCTCACACTTATTATGTGTTCATTTTACTAGGTTATGGAAAATAGTATTATGTATAAATTGTCTAAATGAGTGTCATATATAGATAATTTTATGGGAGATATTGAAAACGTGTTATTAAATAAAGAGAATTTAGTCTAGTAGGGAAAATTATCATTTTATGGGAAACATATGAGTTTTCAATTAAATGTTCTTTTCTAATTCTCTAGAAATATAAATATAAATTTTCTTGGTTATATTAGTGACTCAATATTTAGTATTCATATTGTAATTATAAATGGTTAAGTTTGGGTCATTACAAGATGTATAAAACCTATATGAAAAGAATTTTTTTAGCACTATATCCGGGAATATGTGTATGAGGTGTCATAGTGGACATAAAAACATTATTTAGAAAACTTTAGAGGTTATGATGTTATATGTTGACTATTATTTAATAGTTGTAAATTTCATCATAGGTTAATATGTTTAAGGATGATTATAGTTTAAAGGAAAGGATGCCCTTTTAATCTCTCATGCGATTAGATTATAAGGTGATTAATGATATTTTTGGAAACATTTATTGGTTTTTAATAAAAATACATGATCGAGGTATAGGTTTTCCTTAGGGTTTGTATATAATTTGAAACCAAGGAAATTCAGCTTATTTTTGGGAAAATATTAATATATTTTTAGGAATATATATGATTGAGGTATATATTGAATAGTGTTTGATTAATGTTTTTTAGGGATAAATGATATGATAAATTTCTGTATCATAGGTTTCCATGATTTTTTTAGTAAATAGTTAAAAAGATCTTAATTTATTTGTTATTGGGAATTATGACTAGATTACATTAGTGGACATCCTAGGGAAAATCTAGATATATAAAAACATCCTTAAATTCTGGTAAATTAAATATTGTCCGATTTACTTGAAATGAAATATATGCATTAATAAAAACAAGAGGATATATTATCTAGAATAGATTCACCTAGGTGTAATAACCCAAAAAAGGTGGTTGGTTAATAACTCAATCTTCACCTAGTGCATAAACAATGGCCTAACTAAACACATGGTTTGAAAATCCTAGTAGATATTATTTGAATTATTAAAAATCTCTTAAAAACAATTATACAGTATTTTAATACATTTTTTATCATGAGTCTTGACTATATTAAGGTTAACCTCATATATTATCATTGATGAGATTAATTAAAACTGGGAGTAGTTAAATTATATAAAGGGGAAGAATGTAACACTCGGAGATTAAAGTAATTTTTTTAATTTAAAAAAAATATTTTGAATATAATGTGCCATATAGACCACAAAACTAAAATGAACCATGATATTTTTAAAATTAATGATATACATTAATAAATTTTGAGATTAAATGTGAAATTTCATTAAGAAAATTACAAGAAAAGTAAAACCTCTTGCCAAAAAAAGATAGTTAAATTGATTTATTTTACTTATTTTTTTTATTATTTAAAAGAATAAATTTTTTCTTATACCAATGAATTGAATAAATTTAATCGTAAAAAGATAAATAATTAATGGTATGTGGTTGAAATCATTTATTATTAAAAGCCTATTTTTCAAAGAATTGTATTTTTTTGATATAGTGAAAAACGTTTTCTTAATAATTTAAAAACCAAACTTTTAAATAATTATTATGATAAAAAATTTTAATTTAAAATCAATTATGTTAAAACTCATTTAGTTATTAATTTATATAAAATAAAATTAATAACAATTAATGTTTAAACAGTCAGTTTCCTATAAAAAAGGTTTTTCTTTATTTTTTATGTTTTCATAAAAAAATTAAATTTCTAAATTTTAGCATTTTAATTTTATATAATTAAAGTAATTCATAGATTAAATATATAAAAATTATCTTTGGGTAAATTTTTGGGTTTTTTAAAAATAATTTATTTTTATTGAATAGTTAATTTTTTTTCATAATTAAATTTATTTTATTTTTTTATCACTTTTAGAAATTTCATAATGAAAAATAGATTTAATATTTGTAATTATCATGTGAAAATGATTAAATAAGTTCAATTTCATTATTTCATAAAAATCAGTTTCCATGGTAAGAATTTGTCACTACAATAAATGATAAAATAAGGTAAAAATGTTAAATCAAGAGGTAAAGTCTCAAAATATCGAAAAATAATTACATAGAAACAATAAGATGAGGTATTTATCAACCATAAAATATCTTTTACTCTATAATTAAAAATTTTGTATCAACTTTACTTGGATAATTCATCTTTTTTTATATTAAGAAATTAATACATACAAAAAATTCCACCCCTCTCACCTAACCGAGTTCTTTCAAGTTTTTTTCTTTTTCCACCACCACTAAATAGATCATAATCATAATCATATAAGAACATAAGAATCATTATTATACTAAAATATATTATTATTTGAAAATGGTTTTCATACATTAACATTTTTTTGATAATGCATTGTCTCAATACATTTATTAAAAATCTAAATTGTTATTAAAAATTTAATCTTTTTATATTGATATACATAACTTTTTAAATATTCGAAATATAGTGCTTATGAAATTTTTTAATAATTATTATTATTTTTAATTATAATTTTTCTAATATTTCACATTTTTTTGTTATTATTTTTTCCTTACCCAAAATGTTTGGGCCATCCTAAGTGAGCCACCAAGGTTATCCCTGAACCACACTAAGGGGATCCAATGGGTCAACCCCGAGGAATTTCCTACCATGGGAAGCCCACTTAGAAGAAAGGGATTGCCCGAACATGCATAATCTAGTCTTATTGTGGGTAGTCTCGTGTATAAGGCTTGTATAGCATGCCCGGAAGGCAGATGAGTTGGGCTTAGTAAGCATCTTGGGTCGCAGCCCATGTGTGTGAGTATTTGGTTGCGGGTGTTGATCCATCACTAATAACTTGAGTGGCGAAAGGTATGGATTAATCTATATATCACTTGATCACTACTTCTTATAACCAATATGTGACTCGTTCCATGCTAAACTATTCATCCATGTTAAAAAAACCCGAATAGATCATCAGTCGTCATATCAGTTCAAATCAAACCATATAATCTCTTTCATTCTCAAACATAATATTTTTTATCCCTTTCACCTCCTATTAAAAATTTACATCTTATTATTCCTCACTTTTATTCATCATTTCACTAGTTCACTCGACCCAACATGCTTGGATATTTCATACTACACATAGCTTTCACATTGTATGATTTGGCACAAAATGCAATACTCGTTCGAATCATCCACTACAGACATCAACACTAGAAATTTTTTTCTTCAATCATCTTTCATTTCTATATTCATTTGGTTCTTCTAGTTTGACTGTCTTCATCAACCATGGTAACCCCTTTCATGATCAGTATATATTTATAATGGTCGACTATTAGAGCACAGTGGAAGCATCATCACATAATGATGGATAATGGATCACTAGTTTGATAGTAGCACCATTACTCAATTATAGATCATTTTCCCATCAGAATCATATATCATAAAGTTTTCTCTATTTTTTCTACCATTGTATAACCAATGATTGATTCTTTCATCCACTGTTAGTTCATTTTTTCTTTATCTCATTTGACACAGGTCTTTTTTTGTTTCATCTTTATCATCTATAATGTTTTTTCCCATCTATTGGTAGTTCACCAGCACTAGTAGATCATATACCACTATTGTATATCCACTATTATATTATCATCACTGGTAGATCTTTTCACTAATGGTATCACTTCTTCTTAGTTTCATAGTGGCATGGATGTATCCTTATTTTAGTTGGATCTAACTACTTTTTTTCTTCCAAGTCAAATGGTAGATATCTTTATTTCACAATAGTAAAACAATTTTCCACTCGTAGAAAAATCATCTAAAATCGTTTATTTTTATACCATTATATATACAAATGTAGATCAAAAAAAGAAAAATAAATCTACTAATCTATGTTTCAATGGTATATTTTCACCAATTGTAGCATAGTTAATCTACCGCTAGTATTTATAATCCATCGTCAGTTCAAAAATTATTTGAAAACATTTTATTTTATATTTTAATTGATGTCATTAAAATAATTATTTTGTTAAATATTTTATATTTAGTTAAAAAATAATTTCAATTTGTATATGAAATTAATTGTGATCATTAATTTATGTATATATATAGAAAAAGATATATATTATTTTAATTATCTTCTTTACAAATTTTTATTATCTAAATAATACAGAAGTCTATCTTCTTTTATTAAATTTTTTCATTAAATCTTAATTTCATACATTATTTTAATTATTATTTTAATTATTTTATATTAATATTTCATGATAAAATATGAAGCATGATTGTTTTCAATTATTTATAACAACTTTAAAAAAGAAAGGTAATGGTAAAATTGTATTATGGTTACACTCTAACAAGTTTCAGAGAGTTATTGGACATGTACATGATTTTAGAAGATCTTTATCTTAATGAGACAAGATATATCTTCAAGGCATAAAATAAATTCTAGTTTAGATCATTCAATAGATTCTTTTGTGACACAAATTCAACACATTCTTGTTGCTATTAGTTTTTCTATAACTTTTGTGACTTCTATTCTCTGGTTGTTATCATAAAAGAAATTCAAAATTTTAAATTGATCCTTTAAAAAGATAAAAAACAATAAATCTTTAACATATTCAAAAAAATTTGATCATCTACTAAAAATTTGAATTTTTATATCTTTGTGTAATAATTATTCTTATGTATTAATTTCATTGAGTCTTGTTTTTTATTTTTCAAATCTAAAGCAGGTATTTTTTTATTCCACCACCAAAAACTAAGTATGGTTTGTGACTCTAAAAAAAATAAGGTAAACATACTTGGTTGAATCTCTAGTAAAATATTGTGTTGTGCCTCTAGGATCATGTAAAATTCACTATCTATAACAAGGTTCTCACAAAATTAAAAGTGAGGTTCATAGTGGGTACCAATCTTCTTGATGAGTAGAGAAGGTTGAGGTGTGGACTAGGATATTTATAATATAAACCTATATAAATCATGGTATTATTTCATTTTATATATAATAAACCTCATATTAAGAACAATAAACTCACTAAAAATATTTAATATTTAAACTCTGATTATTATTTTTTAATTAAAATTTTAAAACGACTATTTACCACCTAGTCATTATTTCCATCAATATCGATCCAACAATTGGTATTAGAGGATGGATTCTGAAGGGATATATTTTCTAGTTTCTCAAAGCTGATACCATATAATTTGTATCAAAACTAGTTCAATAGCTCTATGAATATGGTGTCAAACAATTGGTATTATATCCTTATCTCTGATAACATAGCATCTTAGTAAAAAAATTTATTTTTAAACCCTATGCTAACCTGAAATATTATACATAACAATAGAATGAATAAAAATAAAAAGGTTTCTTTTAACATTATATGTGTCAATGTTAATGATAGATAGATTCCAAAAAACCTCATTTTTTGATTTTATTGACTATGGTTACTGGAAA
This sequence comes from Viscum album, assembly GCA_963277665.1. Taxonomy (NCBI): domain Eukaryota; kingdom Viridiplantae; phylum Streptophyta; class Magnoliopsida; order Santalales; family Viscaceae; genus Viscum; species Viscum album. Next base: position 1,020,206,979 of record OY728135.1, read on the forward strand.
TTGGAATGGAATCCTGCTTAAAGAAGTTAAGTGTGGATCACTTCACTATCATGGATAATCCATATGAGCTACTCAAATATGATATGTAGACACTTGGAGGTAATTACATTGTAAAATATGTTTTTATTTATAATGTTAAAAATATTTTTTGTTGTGATATAAGTATAAGTGTCTATAACCATGTATCATCTTGTATAAAAACCTGCAATATATTGAGGATACTTCATGTGACTCATTATTTTACTAAAAAGCTCAATATAACCAAGATATGAATTCTATGAGAAGAATATCGGGACTTTTATAAGGGAGATAAAGAATCTACAAACCAAATATTTCATTGGTTTACTTGTATTTATAATCGAATGACTACTATTAGAGAAGTTTTAGACAACACATCTCAAGTGGAAAGAGTTCTAATATCTCAAACAATATGGCATGAAAATAAGGTGGCCATCGATGAGAGTATAAATTTTAAGGAATATAATTAAATGAATTAACAGGATATATTTTTTAGTATGAGTTAAGGAATAAAAATTCTATTGATGAGGAGTCTACTAAAATAAAATTTATTTCACATAAATACAATTTTATTGATACCTCAAACTTCTCTAAATTTGAATTTTATGAAATTAAATATTAGATGGGTTAATTTATAAATAAGTTTTTTAAATTCATGAAGAATAAAGGTGTAAAAAAGCAGTTCAGAAGGAAGTTTAGAACTGAATATAAGAAAAGTAATACTAGTAATAATAATGATGTTTTAGAATTAACATGTTTTTATTTCAGTAAGAAAGGTCACATAAGAACTAACTGACCTAAACTCAGACATCAAAACAAATTCAAAGAGAAAATAAGAAAAGAAAAATATATTTTCTTAGAGGATGGGAATACTCAGAAATTTGTGAATGAATTTTTTATTCTATAAGTGAAAATGAGACACGGAATCTTACCCTGATGGTTTTTAAATGTGAGTTAAATTATTCACTTTTTACTTAGTAAATAAATTTTGAAAATTTTGATCATAATGTCGTATGTTGAAATGAAGCAAAATTCTCTCTCATTCATATTCATATTTTTATTTTGTAAATTCAAAAGATATGAAGGTTCTTAAAAAAGTGAAGAATTAAATAATGGTAGATTCAATAAAATTGAAAAATGTACTAACATAAAAATTAATCATACTATTTTGATTATATAAAATAAAAAAATAATAAGGCAATGTAATAATTTGAAAATTTATGTTTCACATTGTGATAAATTTAAATAGTATTATGATTATGAATTTTTAAAATTAAAAGAGTAAAATTAAAGGATTATAAACGTTTTGGCATTAAATGATAAAGATAAAGATATAAAATTTAATTTAGTTGTGGATAACTTAAATAAATTTGAAAATGAATATAATAATATTAAGCATGAAAATAATGAATTATGAAACATTTCTTTTGTATCTAATTTTAATGTTTATCCAGATTTAGAAATTGTTCAAAATGAGAATATGGTTATGAAAAATGATGTTTTAAATATTAAAGATAATTTATATACTTTCATGAAATGTAAAGAACAATATGATTATATAATTTCATTAAAGAAACTAAGAACAAATAAAACCAGTTTCGGATATAATATTTTTTCACTAGTTTCAATAAACCTAACTTTATTAAAGGCTCAAAAGGAATCATTTCCGGTGTAACCTTTTTAAAATGTTAAATTAAAGGGAATTATTCTAATGAGTGTTCATTTATATTTATTCAATAATTTATGCATACTAAATCATTCATTTATAATGATATACTTTTTAAAAACCCACTAATAAATTCTTCAAATCAAATTGGGTTCCAAAATATTCTACTACTAATCCAATTGGACACAAGTTAGCAAGGGTACCTAATTTAAGTGTTTAATTTTTCGATTTTAGGAAATATTCTACCTAATTCTCAATGAATCATAGTATTTAGACACTTGATTATCGAGGAATATAATAGGTGATATTTCAAATTTTCTATCATTTAATTCAGGTGATGTTGGCCTTATCACATTTGAAGACAACTCTAAATGTCATATTAAATGTATTTGTGAAGTTGGTTTTTCTAAAACAATTTCTATTTAAAAAGTATTAAGTGTACCTACTTAAAAACATAATATTATAAGTGTATCACAGTTTTGTGATGAAAGATTAAATATTATATTTGAAAATGATAAATGTACTATTCTATAAAATAAATTAGTTTTATTTTATATAAATAGAAAATAAATTGTATACACTATCAATTTCTTATCTAACAAAACAATAGGTTAAGAGTTTGAATGTTGTAGAAGAAGTTAAAATCTTGTGGAATATGAGTCTTCAACAAAATAATTTCATATTTTTACAAAAACTATCAAAGCATGAATAGGTTTTGAAACTACCAAATTTATATACAAATAATTTTTGTCAGATTCATATTTGAAAGGTATGCAACACAAATAATGATTTAAATCAATAAAATATATTAGTACTATTATTTGTATTTAATTATTACATATTTATTTGTTTAGACTAACAAAAACTAATTTTTGTTGTTTTAAAAAGTATGTATTTTTTATTTTATATGATTACATGGGATTCTAATGGATTTATCTATTATATCATAAAAAGGAAATGTTATCTAAATTTTTTTCTTTCTATTTCTAAAAATACATCAATCATCTCTATGAGAAGTGATAGAGGTGGTGATTTTTTTAATTTACAATTTGATAATTTTTTTGAAACTAATAGATATAAACATTATTTATCACCCCTTAGGAAACCACAATATAATGGTTTGGTGGAAAGATAGAATACATATATTCAAGAAATGGGCTGTTCAATGAAAATGGAATTTATTTTTCCTAAATAATTTAGGTAAAACTGTAAATACAGATTTACATATTTTTAAAAGATATTCTATTTTACCTTTCCTAAATAAGACCCCTTAGAAAATTTTTAAAGGTTTTAAACCTAAAGATGGATATTTCAGGGTCTTTGGCTGTAAAGTGTTTATCTTAAATACAAAAGTTAATTTAGATAAATTTGATTCTAAATCAAATGAATGGATATTTTAATGATATTCCAATGCTATAAAATCTTACAAATTTTTCAATAAGAAATTTTTTTTGTTAAAAATTTCATGTTATGTTTAATGAAAAAAATTCTAATAATCAGAAATTTGAATCATACAATAAAAATGATGAATTTAGTGAACTTAATTTGGGTGGAGAAAACAAACAAAATAATGAAAATGAATTGGTTGATGGGGATCATATCTATTCTAAAACTAATCCAAATGAATGTAAAACTCTTAAATACCATCCCATTGAAAAAAATAATTACTAATGTATAATATTGAATTCAAACCATAAAATATATTTTACTTTATTTTGTAAACACTACTTTTGTTGTTGATTTTTTTTATGTCAATGTTGAAACTGATTTAATTGATTCATATTGAATTAATGAAATACATGATGAATCAAATAAATATTAAAGGAATAAAGTGATGGATTCGGTTTCTTTTTCAAAAGAGAGCCCTATTATAGGAACTAAATGATTGTTTTACTAAACTTGATAAATCTAGAGACATAGTTAAAAATATATAGACAAGTAACTCAAGGTTATTCTCAAGAATAAGGGATTGAATTTGAGGATTCTTTTTAACATGTTTCTTGGATGGAAGAATTTAGAATTATATTATCCTTTTATAGATTTAAAAACATCAAATTATTTCAAACGGATTTAAAAATTCCTTTTAAAATGGAATTATTTCAAAGGAAGTGTATATTAGAAAACCTATAAGAATTAGGTTCTTTTGTGAGGTACATATCCTTTAAATTCAACAAATTTTTAGTTTAGATGTTTATATATGGGATAATGTGAATTCCCTTTAATATCATAGAGGTACCAGGGGTGTTTAGGGTTGGTTCAGATCTAAGAGCCCAAGATTTTTAGTGAAAATGGTCTGGCACTTGGTTAGAATAAATAGTGTGGGGTAGGCTACATGTTTAGATAAAAATTTGCAAGGCTAGGCAGAGTGTAGGAAAATACTTCATGGTTTGACTAAATCATACTATTTGTGGCGCCGGACCATATGGGAATGTCTGCAATTTTGATAGTGGGGTTTTTCATGGTTTGTGTACAGTTATTCAAACCATACAAACAAACTGTGTGATATTTCCTTCACTATAGCTAAGCAGAATGGTTGGTTAACAGTTTGGACAAACTGTGTATCCAAACCATGAAAACCTATTTTTTTGGGTGAAATTACAATTTTTTCCTTATAAATTCTGTAAAATCAAAACTAATTTCATTTATATCCCACATAGAAAAGGCTCACATGTGAAACCCTCATTGAGATCTATTCTATGAATCAAGGTAAATCGCATATCTAATATTTTAATCAAGCACCACTCTTCTCATTAGATCTACATCAGTATGATATCGATTACCTTTGTGTCATTCCTCATTTAGTTTGGTATCGAATATTCTATTTAGATGAATGATAATATACCCTATTATTAGATTCTTCATCTGGTCTTTGAAATTATCCCAATCTAAGTTGAATTCAGAGTTAATACTGGATGAGCTATCCTCTATGAACTTATAGTAGGTCATCATGTACCTTTATTTAAAAGTAAATGTGTTTATATATTTCATTGTGATGCATACCCAATTCTTGGGAAACACCATGAAATGAAACATAATACTTGAACTAAATTTATAGGTATAGACTGTTTAATTATTGATACCCGTTGATGAATGTTAACTGGTTTAGAACCTTGGTTGGAACCACCGCTTTGGGTGTGTTGTTCATTTAAATAGACCATTATGTTGGCATATGACTTGTATACATTTGAGGTGTTCTTTTGACCCCTTATAATGCGATTTTAATATTGAATTGATTATAGATGACTTTAATTGTGAATTGATATATAAATTGAATTTGGATATCAATTATTAATTGATTGATTAAAGATAATGGATAGAATGACCATAACCCATGTCCCTTTCTATGAAATTGCTCATTTAAGCTTGAGTTTCAATTTTAAAATAAATTCCCATCTGAGTTAAATAGAAGTTATTCTATGTGATTGTTTTTTAAGCATGAGATACTTGTTATAATTAATTTCCCATGCGATTAAATTAAAGACTAAGCCTTTTAAGCTTAGCATATACCATTATCTACCTTTTAAGGTGAGTTTGAATTGAATGTTCTTAGTGATGACCTCGAAAGGTTTTAGATGAATTTATTAGATTGTATTGAATGATAATAGATGCTTATATTAATTAGGTGATATATGGATTCAAGTGAATAATTCCATGGATGGACTAAATAAAATCCTATATTACTTATGACCAAGTGATACTTGGACTCTACTGAGGAATAACAAGGTTGAACATAGATCCCTGACAGTTATATGTCAAGTGAAACTTGGACTCCTTATGGATTTCAAAGGATGGACTCAAAGGGAATTTGATCATGTTTCATTGGGTGATACTTGAGCTCCCGTAGTGGACCACCAAGGATATACTTTATTTGTCGGGATGTTATACCACACCTAGAATGATACATATGTTCTTAAGTATTGTTGTGGATGGGCTTGTACAGAGTTGTTTTATATTAAACCTGGAGAGATACTTGGATTCCAAATTAGTAATTACATGGATGGGTCTAGGTTCTTAAATGAATTAATACCGGAATGATTTATATAATGGTTCTTCCAAGACAAACCATATGCTTGGATTTAGTATTTCTATAAGCTTTATGGATGGCATGTTTAGGTATTCTTTGATCATGATATCACTATAAGGGATTCCATGATACATGTCAGGTCATGATACTTATTTATTAAAGGAAATTAAATCATTAACTAAATATACAAAGAAATGATACATGACTCAATATTAATTTAGTAACATAGCTTCTAAATGGAATTAATGAGATGGGTTTGGTTGTAAAATGAGAACCATGACTTTATAGGATATTTAATCCCAATACTTTGTTGAATATTATATTATTGTCTCACACTATTACTATTCATATATTAAAAGACTGGTTGGAACTAGAAAATGGGTGGTTTTCTACTGGGAATATGTCTGATACCTTATTTGGGACACCTTTTGGTACCCAAATAGACTATATTATTGCATGTATGGATGAAGTAATGTCCCCTACTATAGGTTCATGATTACTTATTAGGAGTAGGGCAGAACCAGACTGAGCCAGGGCTTGTGATTCTTGCTATGATACTTTTGGAATTATTTTAATTTTGATAAATGTATTATATTGTTCTGTTCTGTGCCTATTTTGGGTATTTATTAGAGACATATCAAATGTATCTTTGTAATTATATATGATCTTACTTTTAATATTGTTATCTATCCCTATTGTGTATCTATTTTTTATTGTATTTACTTCTTCCAGTACTTATATGCTATTTTTTCTATCGTATGCACTCTGGTGATGAGGACATAGCCTCCCTACGGACATTCCTAGGCCCTTACTACTAGTTGGAAGATTATGGAATTTTGGGAGATGCTCTTGAGGCCTTATAACCAACTGGGATAAGGGAATCATTGAGTGGAATCTGAGTCTGTGATGTTACAATGTGGTATCAGAGCTCTTTTCTGGTTTTCATTACTATTTTGAAACAATAGAAATGGGTAAGAAGGAATAAGGATTTGGTAATGAGTTGTTTCAAGATGCATCAAACCCACATACATGAAAAATCCAAATTTCCTCGAATTAAATTTTTTTTTCTATATTTTGAATATTATATTTGATTTGATTTCACCATTGGGTGATGCACATGAATTATGATGTTATTATTGATATAATTGTGGGTTCTATTTTGTTTTATCCCAATGAGATGAGGGTATTACATCTGATGCATCATTTTAGGAACTTTAAAACAATCTTATTACATGTATTATGACATCCCATCAAGGATGCAATATTTATTGTATGTTATCGGTATAGGTGTCGAAATATATATACCTTATATTGGGATAATTGTTCTAGAATATATTATGGTATTAAATAGGTAGATTCCATTCATTGGTTCCTGAAGAGTATGGGCCCTCATGGATTAGAATTTGGTGAAATATTTGGTTTAACCTGTTTCTAGTTACTGGAATAAATGAAATGGAAAATGAATGTGGGAATAAAATAGAAATTGAAACTTTTTATAATACAGAACATGACCCCAAAACAACCTTAGTAGTGGGAATTATGCAGTATATTTTGCTTCTCATGATCTGTATGATACCCGAACCTGACTTGAGAAGAAGGTAGTGGGGTGTGTTTATTATATAGGATGGATTGTACTTATCTTGTTTCAATATATTCACTTTTGAGCTCAGAAATTTGATAATGATATTTAAATAAGGCATGTGTTTGGAATTATAGAGGCATTTCACCACGACGACCTCTAGACTTACACCAAGACGGTGGTGATGATCGTAATCTAGAGGTGGTGGGACATGGGCTACTGGTGTATCCTCTAGTAGGTAAAGCTATGGCACCAGGTTTTGTACAATACATAGGTGATGATGCATAGTTATGTGAGGGATTCTTCTGCTTTATGAAGATCATTTAGGGAGCACTATGACCACCCTGACTATGGCATATTTGATGTGTGAGTTGCAATAGCATAATCCTCTCACTTTTTCGGGTGATAGATGACCACAAGATAATGAGTCATGGCTAAAGGACATGATATTTATATTCAAGAATCTAGAGACACCACCTGATAAGAGGATAAAAAATGCTACATATGTGATACGTGATTTATCCAAGAGAATGTGCGATGTTATTGCTCAGATGGAGTGTCATTAGGAGATGTCCTAGAGGGATTTTCATAAAAATTTCTAGGATTACTTATATCCTAAAATTTTGATGGATGATATATCCTTATACTTATTTCACCTTGATTTGGTCATGCTATCACTTATGGATTACTTGACCTTTTTTACTAGGCTCTAGTACACTGCACCTATTTTGATGGGTGACAAGTTATCTAATGTAAGGTGATTCGAGGATGGTATCAGGTATGACATTTGATCTAATGTGAATTTCTTTCAAATGACTACCATTTTTGGAATAGTGAATCTAGCACATATCACATATTGTTACTTGAGTGTGGTTGGGGGTGAGATCAAGGGAAGTTTGGCAGTTATATATGTTACTACATCAACCGTTAGTATGAAGCATAATTTGGAGATTCCACCTCATAATATTAGTAGTTAAAGAACATACTTGGTAGCCAGGAAAAGTTATACCAGTGTGGTAGGTTGGGACATACGAGGCCTTAGTGTATCAGAGACCTATTAGAGATCTGATCCTGTGAAAATATGGGCCATTAATATCACTTATACAAAACGTTTCTTCTGATATCAATTGATAGAGGTTCTACATCAACTCCATGTTTAAGAGTGTGTCAACAGCTTCTCATTAGACATGGAGATGGAGTAAAGATGACCTATCATGATAGGGTGGTGGTGGTGATTGTGGTAAACAAACCCTAGTTTTATAACAAGAAGAGAGAATATCAACTCAGGGTATCAAGGTAGTATCATAGGGTCATGGTATAAGCTAGATATACATAGTGAAGAGACCCTTGAAGAGTAGGATCCATACCTTCTACTGTCAGAGGTACAATTCTGGAAGCCTCTACCTTAGCTTCTACGCTATTTTGATATAGTGGCTTCTCATAGCTTTATATATGTGCCAATTGTGGATATATTTGGGCTCAGTGTTCAGTTTTCTAATGGTGTTATAATGCTTTAAATTTCATTGGGGATTAAAACATGGGGTTTACATCAGTGAAAGGAGTTCCTGATTGAGATTGTCATGTGTCACGTCATATGGACCTCTTTGTCCTCGAGATTATAGGTTTTGAAATCATTCTTGGGATGGATTGGTTGGTTCCCTTTCATGATTTCATTGATTGTTACCATTTTAGGGTGACCTTTACATCACAATAGGATATATAGTTTATCCACAAAGTTGAGTGGGATTTCTAGGAGAGCCGAGAGGGACTCAATCATCATGGGTTGGGCTGGATAACATACCATATTGATAGTTTTTATTGGTATGATCAGGGAACACGTTAGGTTGATTTACATCCAGTGGTTAATCATTTCAGGGATGTTTTCCTAGAGTATTTTTAGGATTACCTCTAGTGAGTGAGGTTTAGTATTATATTGAGCTAGTTCTAGGAACAATAATGCATTCAATTCCTCATTATAGGTTGGATAATACTGATATGAAAGAGATCAAGAGGAAGATAGTGTATTTAGAGGTAAAGGATTTTATTTTACCCAGTACTACTCTGTGGGGTCTACTATTCCATTTTGCAAAAAAGGAAAAAAGGACTCTTAGTCTATGTGTAGATTATCAAAAATTGAACCATTTGATAGTTAAGAAACATATCCTATACCATATATAGATAATTATTTACTATCTCTAAGAAACGTAGGTATTATATAAGATTTATTTGATACCCAGTTATCATCAGGTGCATGTTAGAAATTTGAAAAACCCTTTAAGAAAATTTCATAGTAGGTGCAGTCTATATGAGTATTTGGTTATTCTATTTGGCCTAACCAACACACCAATGTTCATCAAGAAACTGATGAACAATTCAATCCATCCTTATTTGGATTCATTTATGGTGGTTTTATGGATGATATATTGATGTATTCTCTAAATCAACACGACCATGCCAAAAATCTTGAGATCATATTGAATACACTGATAGAGCATCAATTATATTCTATGATCACAAAGTTACACTTCTAGATGTATTAGATTTACTTACTCGGTCACATCATCTCAGAGACAATAGTATCAGTTGACACAATGAAGATGTGAGATTTTGTTTCCCAGGATCATCCCAAGAATTTCTTTGAGGTATAAAGTTTCTTGGGGATAGCAAGTTTCTATAAGCATTTCATACAAGACATATCACACTTTTCAACACTATTGACAGGATTGACTAAGAATGGTTTGATGTTTATATATTCATATTTCTTGTGATATGGCCTTTCAAGAGGTGAAAGGGAGATTGAATTCAACGCCAATAGAACCGAGAATGAGTTACACTATTTATTGTGATGCATTAGGTATCTGAATAGGAGTGGTTATTATGTAAGGGGATAGATTCATGGAATATAGGTCTCAGTTATTGGGGAAACATGAGAGGAATTACATAATGTATGATCTAGAGTTATCTATAATTGTTCATGTATTATGTTGTTGGAGACATTACGTACTTGGAGAGCATTTTTTGGGGTACTTGGACCACCAAATCACTAAGTACATATTTGTACAGCATGATCTCAATTTGAGGTAGAAAATGTGGGTTTAATAAATATAATATGTTGAATTTGATCATTTCTACACACCTGGTAAAGGAAATGTAGTGGTTAATGAATTGTGCAGGAGGACTAAAATACATGTAGTGCAGTATGCTAGTAGCGAGTGGTAGCTTTTCATTTTGTTTTCTGAGATGCACTTAGGGGTGCATGATAGTTAGGGGCATCCTTTTTTATCATCCATAGTTTTTACCTCTACCCTTATGAATAGGTTTAGGGTGTGGCACATATCAGACTCAAAAGGACTAGTTTCTGTGGGAGATTGTGGTGGGTGTGGACCCTCCTCCATGTTAGTCCACAGTTAAGGAAGAAATTCCCATTGTACATGGTCATATATGGATTCTTTTAGAAATTCATGGGGATATGATGTGGGAGTTTAATGACTTATATTGGGAAGTACATCTAGGCATCCCCAAGATGCATAATGATTTACCTCACCAATACTGGTGATAGGATATGAAAAGAGATGTAGCTGGTTTTGTCATTTGATGTTCCACCTATTAGAATGTGTAGGCAAAACCCCAAAGACCTGTTACATATATTTTCATAGGGCATTAGGTACAAAGATTCTCTTGAGCACAACATACCACCCCCAGACATATTTTTATCTAGATAAATTGATTTAGGTGATTGAGGGCATGTTGTGAGCTTGTGCCCTAGATTTTGGAGGCTCTTAGGAGAGGCGCATATCCCTTGTTGAATTCAATATTAAAAATATATTTTGGGATACTATTAAGATGGTGATTTTTGAGGCTTTTTATGGTAGTCCATGATGATCCCCCTATGTTGGTTAGATGATGCAGAGTCTTCTATACATGGACCTTGTCTTGTTAAAGAGACCATAGAACACGTGAATTTTATTCTGATGTGGGTGGATATTGCACTGTCTCATTAAAAAACATATGTTGGTCACTGCAGATGACCTCTAGAGTTCAAGTTTAGGGATAAGTTCATTTGACATATCTCACCAAGGCTGGGACACTAGAGGACAATGAGACAAAGTAAGCATTCACTGTGATATGTTGAGCCATTCAAGATTTTAGAGAGTGATGGGTCGGTAGCCTATCAATTATAGTTAACTCAGAGGTACCATCCCATGCATGATGTCCTCCATGTTTCTTAGCTATGATGATATTATTCAGACTCATCTCATAACTTTCGGTCTGAGGAGGTTCAGTTATAGGTAGATGCGTCTTTTGAGGAGAATTTTATATGCATTACGGATTATAACACGAAGGTTCTCCAAGGCCAGTCAATTCCTCTTGTGTGGGTTCTATGGAAGCACAGCTATGTATAGGATGAGACCTAGGAGTGGGAGGACAATGTAAGATCATAGTGGCCAGAGTTATTCTAATAACTTGTTTCACCTCCCTTAGAAGGGGATGTCGGGGATGAATTACTTTAATGGGAAAATTCTTAAGAACTTGGTTCTTTCTTGAGGTACGTATACTTTACCTTCCATCAATTTTCATTTAATATAATTAAATATTTCCTAATGTGAATAAACTTTGAGGTGATAGTTGTATTGGGGGTGTCCAAGGATGGTTCAGAGCCCATATCTCTATATTTTTGGTGGAAATGGCCTATCACATGGTTAGAATAAACCATGTGGGCAGGCCACATGGAAAGATAAAACCATTAAAGGCTAGGAAGAGCGCAAGAAAAGCCTATACGGTTAGACTAAGAAATGATATTTGATGCACAAAACCATGTGTGCATGTCTTCAATTTTTTAGTGGGTTTTTTATGGTTTGCACATGGTTAGTAAAACCATGAAATGCACCCTTCCCTATACCTAAGCATTCACAGTTGGTGCACAGTTTTTCCAAACCATGCAGCCAAACCGTGAGAAACTATTGTTTTGGTGAAATTACAATTTTTCCATTAAATTTTCTTTAAACTCAAAACTAATTTCATTTCTCTCCCATGCAGAAAAGGATCCCATTTCAATATGTCATTGAGATCTATTATAGGAATTCAAGTTAACTCCTCTGTCTGGTCTCCAATTCAAGCACCTCTTATCTCGATGGATATTCATCATAAAGAAATCAATTCCTTTTCTATTTTTTCATTTGCTTTGGTATCAGCTACACTATTTAGGTTTAACCTAATATTACCTGTTATTAGGTTCTACATCCTTTCTTCAATTTTCTCCTGATCTGAGTTGAATCTGGAACTGATACCGGATGAACTATAATATATGAACCTATAGTAGGTGATCTCATGCCTTTCATTAAATGTTGAATTATTTATATATGTCATTATGCTATACACCCAATTATCGGAGGGTGTATTGAAATGAAATATAATCCTTGAACTAAATTTATAGGTATATTTATTCAATTAATCATACCCATTTATACATGTTAAATGGTTTAGAAACTTTATTGGAACTACCCCTTTGGGTGTGTTGTTTATTTAAATTTACAATAATAATGGAATGTGACTTGGATACCTTTGAGGTGATACCATAATCCCTTATCATGGGATGTTAATATTTAATTGATAATGGATGGTTTAAAATATTAATTAATATGTAAATTTAACTATGATATCAATTTTAAATTTTTGATTAAAGATAAGGTATATAATGACTATGCCCCATGTCCCTTATTATATAATTGTTCGTTTAAGCTTGAGTTCCCATTTTACATGAAATTAATATGGGAGTTAAATATAGGATCTGATCTATGATAATTTTTTAAGAATGGTATTCTTGTTATAATTAATTTCCCCTGTGATTAAATTAAATACAGTTCCTTTTAAGATTAGCCTATTCTATAAGCTAGCTTTTGAGGTGAGTTTTAATTGAATGTTCTTGGTGATGACCAGGAAAGGTTTTAAATGAATTAATTAAATGGTATTGAATAATATTAAATGATTATATTCCTTGGGTGACACATGGATTTAAATGATGAATACCATGGATGGACTCAATTGGATTCTACCTTGATTATTCCCATGTGATGCTTGGACTTGCTTGAGAACTTCTAAGGATGGACTTAGAGGCTTGATAGTTATATGTTGAGTGACACTTGGACTCTTTATGGATTTACAAATATATATTCAAAGGGAAATTGATTATATTGACATGGGTGATACTTAGGCTCCCTTAGTGGACCACCAAGGATAAACTTGATTTCCACTATTATTATACCACACCTAGAGCAATAACTAGGTTCTTGAGGACCTCCATGGATGGGCGTTTAGGGTGTTGGTTTGTATTAAAAAAAGAATGATACTTGGATTCCAAATTAGGAATTATATGGATGCATTTAGGTTCATAAATCAATTAATACTATAAGTATTTATATGATGTGTCTTTCAAGCCAATGAACAATATTAGATTCGATCTTTGTTTATGATTTATAGATGGAATGTTTTGGAATCCCTTGGTCATGATATCATTATAGTGGGTTCTAGTATATGTGTCAAGTCACGAGACTTATTCATTAAATGAAATTTAATTATTAATCAAAAATGCTGATAAATGGTACATTTCTGAATGTTAATTTAATAACATAGCTTCTAAATGAAATTAATGAAATGGGTTTGATTATATAATGAGAAACTGGACATTATAGGATGTTTACTTTTAGTAGTTCCGTGCATATTATATTATTGCATGCACACTGTGATTGTTATATATTCACTAACTGATTGGAACCATACTTTGGGTGGTTTCCTACTGGGATTATGTCTCATGCCCTTTTTGGGCCACTGTTTGGTACCCAGATTGACTATATGATTATAGGTTTAGATAAGGTAAATCTCTATACTACAGGTTCTTGATTAATTCTTAATATTAGGGGAGCACATGACCATGTTGAGTCACATGATGCTAGCTGGGATACTTTTAGATTTTTTTAGTTTTGATTCATGTATTGTATTATGCTGATGTGTACCTATTTTGGTTGTTTTTTAGATCCATATAACATGTGTCATCATCATAATATATGGGATTTCTTTTGATATTGTTATTTATCCCTCTTTATTATCTACTACCTATATTATTTACAGCTTCCTCTACTTATATGTTATTATTGTTCCATTGTGCTACACTCTGGTGATGAGGCATAGTCTCCCCATGAAGACACCTAGTCCCTCACAGGTAGTTGGTAGCCTCTAGTGTTTGGAGATATGTTCTTGAGGCCATGTAACTAACCAGAATCCGGGCACCATTGAGTGTAATATTGATCTATGGAATTACACAACCCCATAGATTTGATAATGATAATTCACCAAATCATGTTTTTAAGCTTAATAATGTCTTATATGGTCTTACGAAAGCCCCAAAATATTAGTGTGAAAGGAATTAATATTTTTTATTACAAAATAATTTTATTAAAGGTATGGTTGATCCAAAAATGTCTATAAAAATATTTTAAATTGATATACAAATTATATTTATATATGTTGATCATATAATTTTTGGTTCAATAAATTATTCTATGTGTAATGATTTTTATAATGTAATGACAAGTGAATTTGTTATGAGCTTAATGGTAGAGGTAAAAATTTTCCTTCGATTAAAAATTAATCAAAGGAAAGATGGTATTTTCTTAAAACAATCTAAGTGTTTTAAATAACTTGAAAGAATATTTTGACTTGATTCTTGTAAGAATATGACAACATCAATGAAAACTACTTCAAAATTAGACATATATGATCCTGGAAAGTTAATTGATATTAAACTATATAGAGGCATGATAGGAGATCTTTAATATCTCACTTCATCTAGACTAGATAAAATGTTCTCAGTTTTATTGTGTGTGAGGTCCCATTCCAAGAATAAAGAAAGTCACCTTAAAGCTGTTAAAAGTGTAATTAGATATATTAATGGTACTTTTTATATTGGATTGTTCTATTATAAATATTTTTTTTCATTTTCTACCTTAATCTGATTCTAAATTTGGTGGTTTTAGACTAGACCAGAAAATCACCAAAGGTATGTGTCTTATTTTAGGAAAATTTTTAATTTCCTGGAGTTCTAAGAAACAACTTTCAGTAGCACTATCAATAGCTGAGGCTGAATATATTATTGCTACTAGTTTCTATTGAAAAACAATATGCATCAAAAAACACTATATTATTTTAATATTAGTTTTGATAAAATTCCTATTTATTGTGACAATTCAAGTACTATTTTAATTTTTACAAAACCTCCTCAACAATATAGTATAAAACACATAGACGTTAGATTTACATTTATAGGGATTATAGAAATAAATGTGATATATATTTAGAATTTATTCCTATTAATAAACCATTATCTTAAACTTTTAGAAAAGCCATAGATTTTATTAAATTTGAGAAAATGAAGTTTAATTTTGGTTTTCTAGAAGCTTAAAATCTCTATTTATTATAATCATTGATCATAAATATCTTATTACATGTGTTCTATAACTAAATTTTATTTTTATACTCAAACTAAAAAAAATTATCTTTTACTCTATCATAATTCATTGTATATTTCAATATGATAACTAAATGTTTACACTTATGACACTATACTACTATATTTATTTTAAAGTAGTTAATTTTCATTAAAAGGGAGTCTGTTTTATATATTATTTCTTATTTAATTTTTGATAAATTTAAAAAAGGGGGAGACTTATATTGAAAATTTAATAAATGTTATGTTTTTTAATAACAAAGGGATATTTTTTTTATTATTTGAAATTTAAATTTAGATATAAAATGTTTTATTTTTATTTTTATTTTAATAAATTACTATCTCAATTCATTTATAAAAATTCACGAAAATTAATAAAAATTAAACTTCTTATATTTACAAAATTATCTCTTCAAATCATTGAAATGGTGTTCTTATGTAAATGTTTTAATAGTTTTTATTATTCCTTAATTATTATGTTTTTAATTTTACTCATTGTTTGTTAAAAAAAAGTTTCCCTTTATCCAAAACAATTGGTCTATCCTAAGTGAGCCACCAAGGCTAGCCCTCAACCACACTAAGGGAACCCAATAGGTCAACCCTATGGGAGATCCTACCTTTGGTGGCCCACTTGGTGGTTAGGGATCACTCAGCCATATATAATGTAGGCCTATTATGGTAAGTACCGCGAACAATGCCTGTGTAGCAAGCTCAGAAGGTGCATGGGATGGGCTTATTAAGCCCACTGTCCTACTTCTCATGTGTGTGAGTAGTGGGTTTCGAGTGCTGATCCCTTACTACTAGCTTTATTATGTCAAGGAATCGCTTAATTGATATATCTCTTGGTCACCTCTTCTTATAACCAGTGTGGAAATTGATCTATGCTACACTATTTATCTAGGGAAAAAACATTGATAGATCATCAACCATCAGATTAGTTTAAATTGTATAGCATCCATAATTTTTCTTACATTACTATTATTTCATTTTAAAGATAAACAATATAATAACATTACAAAACCTTGATACAAAGGTTTAGTGTCTTGGAAAAATTATGTCTAAACATAAAAGTTACATAATAAAAAACATTATTGAATTCCTTCTTCTCTAGCTTCTTCGTGGCCCTTATTTTCTCCTTAGTACTAGTATTCACTTGGGGATATACATTAAAAGAAGGGGTGAGATAAAAGCCTAGTAAGAGGATAGATAATAACATGAATCAATATAACATGGGTGATCATAATTATCATAACATAAGAATGGTATCATCATCATAATCTTAACAGGAAGAATTAGATAAATTCAAGGAATGTAGATATGAATACAAATAAACAATCATGTCTTAGTGATGAACTACCATGCAGTGTTTTGAACAAATATAACATCATTTTCACACATAACATATGTGAATAATCATAAAATAACAATTGAGAAAACATATAGCACTATTTTTACACATATTTCACATTATCTCATGAGATTCAAAAAATTAACCAATGCATTGGAGTGCTATATAATTCTGAGTACGCCTGTCACATCATAATATATACATAATCATGAATGCCACATAGAATGTATATATATATTTTCTGTAAAATAACCCCTGGAAAGGAAATGGGTTTCATGGGAAGTTTATAAAGATTAATTTCAAAATTAATCATTGGATTTTCCATAATAAAAAGGGGATAACAAACTTTGTATAAGAATCGTCAATCTTTAGTGTAGAAGAAACAATATCGGGAGAAGTAAAAGATGTATTTTTAGAAGGAAGAGCTCTTTCAGAAAAATATTTACATTTTTCCTAAAATAAGATGAGAATCACGTATATCATAAAACTAAAAATGGAAGTGAAATTAAATAATATTTTTGTAATATTAAAATAACATACATACTGAAATTTGGCATGAAAGAGGAACAACCCAAATAAAGGAAATTGGTTTCAAGATTCACTTTGCCTTATGTCGAAATTCTTTCATCACTTTAATAACTTGTATAATAAAATTATATTAATTAATTAATAATTCCATAACTTATTATACATTTATTTGATTCGTTATAATTTTATTAAGTTCATTTATGTCCATTTTGGTGAGTTATAGTTCTCAATTTCATCATTTGGGAGTGTTCGTTTTCATGGTTTTTATGATCGGTTCACTGGTATACATATATGGAAGGTAATGTAAACTGTGGATAATTATAAAGAATTTAAATTTTATGTTATTAGTTAAATTATATAAGTTTAATTGGTGTTATATATTATTTTTTGGTAATATATAAGGATAAATCATTAGATATATTGTTAATGATAACTGTTTAGATTAATTTTGGTGTTTTTTATCACAATGAATTCATTTTGTTTTATTATTTGATATTTTTTATATATGATAGATCCATAACATAAATAATGTCATATAATAAATTTTAAAATATTTTTAAATAATTATAATGTTTTTATGACCAGCTTTGAAGCAGGTATAAAAAAACATAATTGCATCATCCACGATGGCGGTAAATCGACACACCACAGACGATGTTTTCATTTTAGAATAAAAGGAAAAGAGAATTGATTTGAAGATTAATTATTCCATTGAAATAATAAAATTATTTAATATAAAATATACTAGACTTATAATTCCACTTGAATAAGCGGAGGTGAGGATAGGATAATAAAATAAATGAAACTGAAACTGAATTAAAAGAAAAAGAAAGGGGATTTTACCTCCTGGTTATCTCCTCCTTGAGAACCTCGTTAGTAAAAAGGGTTTGGTATTTTGATGAGACCAAGGGATCTGGGACATTGATGAGGGGATTGGGAATAGTATTGCAAAAAAAAAATTGGATAAGGATAAAATCTTAGAATGTGTGAGGAGAAAAGGTGGTGAGTGATGGTATTTATAGGGGAGGAAAGCAGTGTTTTCTCATTATTTTATTCATTAATTTATTATTTTAGATCAAGACAATGAATTTTTTGAAAATTATCATTAAATATATTAAAATAATGATGCATTGTTCAGTTTTATGGGTTTAATCATCCATTCATCATTTATTACTCTATAATTCATGTATTTATCTTATATCATAAATTGTCGTATTTTACTATTTACAAAAAATTCATGTAATTTAAAAAAATCCCAAAAAAACACCCTACCCATTGTTCAATGTGTAGAAATAAAAGATAAACTCCATTTAATGATAAACATTTCCTAAATTTAATAAATATAATTTTTTATTAAAACTATCATTTACTTGGAAAATACTAATTTTTAAATTATAACTGATTTTATAACACTTTGAAAATTTTATTAAGGCCTCATAAAATTATCTTATAATCATAAGAAAGAAAAAATTTAATCTATAAATCTATTTTATAAAAAAAATATAATTATATTGAATATAAAATTATGAATAAACTTTTATATTTTAAAAAAACCAACATTTAAGTAATAATTTCTATAATATTTATTTACATATACCATGATATAATTATATCATTTTATCATTTATAAGATTCCTAAATTTTATTTATTCATTAATATATGAGGTTACTATTCTATTTTCTGAATTACTATTCCTAAGGGTCATATAACTTTTCCAATGGTTAGGTTACAATTTCTTCGGGATAGGTTGTTTAATTTATTTAAATACCACATATTTCATTAATTCATCATTTGTAACATTTTAATTGTTTTATCAATGTAATTTTATGCGATTTATTCTATATCAAATATTTATCAAAATATAATTTTAATTGATAAAATTATGGTTTATAACATTCTTCCCCCCTTTTGAAATTTCACCATTGACATTTCATTTTACATACTATGGTGAAAACAAGTAAGGATATTTATCCTTCATCACCTCCTCTAGTTCCCATGTTGCCTCTTTTTACTTATGGTTCTACCATAGTACTTTTACCAGGTGAGTAGTCTTATTGTGTATAACCTTCTCTCTAATGTCCAATATCTTCACTGGATACTACTCATAATAGAGATCATTTTCCAAATGTAGCACCAATCGATTCAATACATGTGAGGGGTCTAGTATGTACTTCCTCAAGTGGGATACATGGAATACATCATTTACTTTATACATAGTAGGTGATAGTTCCGGTCGATATGCCACATCTCTGACACAATCAAGAATCTCAAAGAGAATGATGTAGCTTAGAATCAACTTTCCTTTCTTCCCAAATCTCATGATCATATTTCATGGGGATATGTGAAAGAATACCATGTCTCAAGCCTTAAACTCTAAGTTATATCAATGATTGTCTACATATCTTTTCTATTGACTTTGGGATACCTTGATATGCTACTTAATGGTTTTTACCTTTTCCACCATTTATTTGACTATTTTAATTCATAGAAGCTTACGTTCACCGAATTCATCCAACCATACCAGTGTTCTAAATATTTTCCCATAAATGGATTTATATGGAACTATTTGAATGCTAGATTGAAAACTGTTGTTGTAAAAGAATTCAACCAGAGGAAGATGTTGGTCTCATCAGCCTTTTATGTCCATAAGAATATGATCTCAATATTTCTTCCAATGTCAGAATTTTCCACTCATATTGGCCATCATTTTTAGGATGATAATATGTACTAAAGTTCATCTCGGTTTTTAGAGAATGTTTAAGACTCTTTTAGAACTTCAAGGTGAATCTCAGTTTTTGAGCGGATACAATCGATAGTGGTACTCCATGAAGCCTTACCATTTATTTGATATTAATCTATGGAAGTATATCCAGTGTCAAGTCCTCTTGAATTATATAATGTGGGTTTTCCTTGTGAGATTATCCACAATAACCCATACAACATTGTTTCCTATAGATGTCTTTAGAAGTATAGTAACAAAGGTCATGGTGATGTTTTCCCATTTCCATGTTGGTATGGGTAATGGTTTCATCATCCCCTTATACGTTTTCCTTTAATCCTTCACTTGTTAACATACCAGTCACATTGATGTATACTCAATGTTATCCTTATTCATATTTTCCCAACAATAGTTCTCTCAGAGATATTGATACAGCTTTGTGCTCCCTCGATGACTAGAGAAGGTTGAGCTATATACATCACTTAGATGCTCTTTCTTTATCTTTGGATTGGATCATACACATTATTGTGGCCCAAATATCAAGACTCTTTGCTCATCTATTTTGAACTATGCGGATTTACCATTTCTGATAGCTTCCACCTTTTTCATAATTTCCATATATTTTATTTAAGCATTATTTATTTTATAAATGAGGGATGGTTAATAAAACATTTGAGAAAGGATTTATAATGTTCCTTCCTTATTGATTCCCATCTCTATCCTTTATAAATATAATAATATTGGATCCTTCTCAATTATCATTGTTTAGGATGTTGCAAGATCCATTCTTCTTAGACCATCCACCACATTATTTTCTTTACTAGGATGGTAGTTGATTAATAATTTGCAATCCTTGACATGATCTAACCATATTTGGTGGTATATATTAATCTCCTTCTGTGCGAATATAAATTTGAGTATCTTAGAATTAATATATATTTCAGACTTCTCCCCATAAATATAATGTCACCAGATTTTCAATGTGAAGATCATAGCTACCAACTCCATAACATGCATGGGATAGATTCACACAAGAATTATCAACTTCCTAGAGGTGTAGGTTATCAATTTATAATTTTTCATCAGTACATTGTTTAATCCCTTATTTGATACATTGATGTATACCACAAAGAGTTCCAAACTTGTCGGAAGTTGGAGTACCAGTGCAGTGTAAAGCCTCATTTTAACTATATGAAACAATATTCACATTCTCTAGTCATGAAAAGATTTTATATCATATGAGCCTTTTTGGTTATTTGGTTTTACAATAATCATAAGTTCTTCACAAATCACTAGTAATACCTATCTATATCAAGGAAATTTTGGATCTCTATTACAAAGGTTGTTCTGGGCCACTCTTTGACTTCCTTTATCATGGAAGGGTCCCAATCATCCTTTTTTTATTGATAACATGAACCAAGAATGATATTTCATCCATCTAGAACTCATATTTACAATAATTTGGATAAATTTCCCCCCTTCACAAAGTATTCATCATAATATTAAATCTCTCCTCATGTTCCCCCTTCCTCTAGGAGTACATTACAATATCATCAATCAAGACTACCAAAAATTCATCTTGGTAATCTCATAAGACTCTATTCATCAAGTAAATGAATATTTATTGATAATTAGTGAGTCTTAAGGGAATAAATATGAACTCATAGTTTTTATACCTCATTTGAAAGGTATTCTTCAGAATATCATACTTCCTCACCTTTAATTGGTGACATCCTGACCAAAGTTCCACCTTAGAGAAACAATTGGCACCACATAATTGATCGAACAATTCATCTATCCATGGAAGGGGATAACTTTTCTTTATCATAATTTTTTTGAGCTCATGATAATCGATATAGAGGTACATCAATCCATCCTTCTTCTTAACGAAGAGGACTGGAACACCCCATGGTAAATAAATTGTTCATATAAAACACTTTTCCAAATTCTCTTGTAACTTCTTTTTTAGTTCCTCCAACTCAATGGTGGTCATTATATAAGGTTATTTTGGTAGAGATATAGATCTAGGAATAAGTTTAGTTTATAAATCAATCTATCATACATGAGGAAGAATAGGAAATTCTTCAGGGAACATATCATTGTAGTCCCTTACAATGGGAATGTCTTTCAACATGGTTCCCTCCTTGGTCTCAATCATTTGATCCACATATTCTTGCTCATATTGAAATAATATACACACTTGAGATGATGATTATGAATGATATCATCCTCATATTTACACATGTATATAAATTTAGTATGTATTATAATGTGAAGAGTGATCTCCCTTTCCCGGTAGTTGGTGTTGGCATTGTATAAATATAGACAATCCATAACCAAAATAGCATAAAACTCCACCAAAGGATGTAAGACCAAATTTTTTAAGATGTTCAGTCCACAAACATTACGAGGGGAGGAGTTATATATTTTGTATACAATAATTTCCCCATTTTATATTCTCACAGATAACTAAACCTCCATATTTTGAGGTGGTGTTTGAATATTTCTACTAAACATTAAAAATATAAATGAATGCGTAGAAAAAGAAACAAATAATACATTCTCCATTCTAGAATGAATAACCTATGTACCTATCACCACATCATTTTCAGGATCCACCTCAACAGTAGTGATGGAATAGTCTTTCTAAGGATCCTTTTTAGGGGTGGTTATTAATGTTGATTACCCTCAAAGACTTGAGGTTTAGTGAATTGTCTCGTATAGTTACATGTCTCCCTATAGTTGAAGCATTTAACTATATGTGGTGCTATTATTTCCTTCACCACATTGTGAATATTCCTCATGTGTGTTCGATATTCAGAAGCATAGTGTCCTTCTATCCCACATTTAAATAATTTCCCCACCCCTTTAAGGCATTTACCATGATGCTTCTTCCCACATTTTTGACATGTGAGTGGTTGAGTTTTCTTTCCAACTTTTTCATAAGATCCTATATCTTGAAACTCCCTATTTTTTTCTTATCTTCATAGCCATGAGACCATTCTCCAAATTCCATCTCCACTTTGATATCACATTGAACAACTTCTTCATAACTCCCAAAGTCTTGAATTTATTGAGCCTTTTAAAGGTTATATTTTAAAACACTAAATAATATATCTATTTTCCTGTTATTGTTGATTAAAAAACATAAGGCATGCCTTGAAATCCTTGGGAAGTATGTTTTATAAGCTGTGATAGATTCTCCTTCCTTTTTCTTTAGCTCTAAAAATTCTCTCTCCATCTTTTTATAAATAGTTCTAGGGCAATACTTGTTAATAAAAATTTTATAAAAGTATTCCCAATCTATCCATTAAATTTTATCCTTTGGATTGGTGTTCTTAATTAACACCCATTATTGATTGGGCTCTCTATCTTGAAAATAAATAGTCAAATTCTCCTTCTCCATTTTAGAATAAAGAACCATAGAAAATATATTTTCCCTTGATTTGACCCATTGTTCCCTGATGAGTGGACTAGAAGATCCACTAAACATCGGTGGTCATTTTCATATAAAACACTAAAGATCTAGTTTCTCCCTCTTAGGAGAAGGAAGATATTATACATTTTTCAGGTTATTTTTCATAGCGTAATACATCTAGGTAATCATCCCTATGAAATTTTTAAATCCAACTCCCAATGTATAGGGGATTTCATTTAATTAATCATTGAATTGTCTCTCACACAGGTTATTGACCTTGTTTCTCATAGTTCCCACCATTTTCTAAAATACAAGAGGTTTGAACAAAACAAAAGTAAACAAGTAATTAATAAATAATTTTTTCCTTTGTGTAATTAACTTTAAAGGAATACCTTGTGGGATCCCTATTATTATCATTTAAAAAAAACATATTGAGTGATTACATATACATATTATCTTAATCAGAGTTTTCACTAAGGTACTTTAATTATAATTCAAAAATTAACTAAACCATTCTCTAATACCAACTATAGTGACCCTACTTTCTCTTACATCACTATTACATCATTTTAAAGATAAACAATATAGCATAATTTCAAAACAAAGATACAATGGTTTAGTGTCTTTGGAAAATTGGGACAAAAATATCATTGAAGTAATAAAACATATACTTTATTTAATTACTTCTTCTCTTGCTTCTTAGTGGCCCTCTTGTTCACCTTAGTACAACTATTCACCGGAGGATATACATCAAAAGAAGGGGTGATCTAAAATATGTGTAAGAGGATAGATAAGAACATGAATCATTATAACATGGGTTAGAATAACCTTCATAACATTAGAATGGATCATGAGAGTAA
Organism: Viscum album; assembly: GCA_963277665.1. Lineage (NCBI taxonomy): Eukaryota > Viridiplantae > Streptophyta > Magnoliopsida > Santalales > Viscaceae > Viscum > Viscum album. Next base: position 1,020,231,640 of record OY728135.1, read on the forward strand.
TAATTGGATAAAGGCATGGAATGTGGCAATGAATAAAAATGAAACTTCATGTCCTAATGGTGACCTACCAAACATAGTTGTGAACAAAGCTAGCATCATGTCCACGCATAACATATTTTCGTTATAATAACATAATCATTGTGAACAAATATAGAATCATGTTCACACATATTTCACCTTATCTCATGAGATACATCACAATACCCAATGCATTTTAGTTCTATATAATTCGGGTCCCACCAATCACGTCATAACATTTACATAATAAAGAATGCCACATATAATTTACAACAATATTTTCCATAAAATAACATATGGAAATGAAATGGGCTTCAAGAGAATATCATAAAACATACTTTAATAAATAATATTTGGGGTTCCAAAAATATAAATGGGATAACATACTTGGTATAAGAATCATCAATCTTGAGTGAAGAATATTCAATATCGGGAGAAGTAAAAGATGTGTATTTAGATGGACAAGTTCTTTAAGAAAATTCATTAAATTTTTCATAAAATCATATTGATTGAATGTATAAACTAGAAATTAAAAGGTAAGGAAAATTAAATTATATTTGAAGAATATTAAAATAAAATATATAGTAAAATTTGGAAAGAAAGAAGAACACCCCAAAGAAAGGAAATTGTGTTTGAGAATCCCCTTACCTTATGTCTGAATGCTTTCTTCAATATAATATTCTAGATAATAAAATTAGATTAATTAATTAATTATTACATAACCTATTATAAATAAATTTTATTCATTATAATTTTATTATGTTCATTTATGTCCATTTTGATTAGTTATAGTTTTTAATTTCATTGTTCATGAGTGTTCGTTTTTCTGGTTTTTATGATTGGTTCGCTTGTATACATGTATGGTAGTTCATGTGAAAAGAGGATAATTCTCCAGAATTGAAATTATATGTTATTAGTGAAATTAAAGAAGTTTAATTGGTATTATATATTATTAAGTTTCCATATATGATGTTAAATAAATAGATATAATTTTAATGATAATCATCTAGATTAATTTTTGTTGTTTTTGATCCCAACGAACTCAATTTGTTTTATTATTTAATATTTTGTGTATATGTTAATTTTATAATATAGAAAATGTCACATTATAAATTTAAAATTATGTTTCCAAAATTATAATGTTTTTACGACCATCCATGAAGGTGGTATAAGAAAATGAAAGTGCATCATCCATGATGGCGGTAAATCGACACACCGTGGACGATGTTTTCATTTTAGAAGAATAAGATAAGATAAGATATTTAAAGATGAATTGTTCCATTAACATAATAAAATTACATTATATAAAATATATTGGAGTTATAATGACCCTTGAATAAGTGGAGATAAGTATATGATATGAAAATAAATGAAATTGAAAAGAAATTAAAAGGAAAAGGAAAAAGGATTTAACCACTTGATTTTCTCTTCCTTGAGAACCTCTATAGGGAAAATGGTTTGGTCTTCTGTTAATACCATGGTATCTTATATGTGGGGAAGGTTATTGGGAATAGTATTGGGTAGAAATTTTTCATGTATCATAGCTTTGATGGTTTGAGGATAAGAGATGGTGAGGGGTGGTATTTATAGGGGAGGACATAGGTGTTTTGTCATTATTTTACTCATTAGTTTATTATTATAGATCAAGACTATGAATATTTTGAAAATTATCAATAAATATAATAAAATAATGTAGTTTAGTTCGATATTATAGAATTGTATCATCCATACATCATTTATTTCTCAATAATTCATGTTTTTAGCTTTTATCGTAAATTATCGTATTTTACTATTCACTAAAAATTCAAGTTTTTTAGAAAAATCCAAAAAAATAAACCTAACCATTTTTTAATGCTTATAATTCAAAAATTAAATTCATTTTATGAAAAAAAACTTATAAATATAAAAAAAAAATTAATTAAAATTATAATTTACTTGGGAAATACAGATTTTTAAATTATGAATGCTTTTATAACACTTTGAAAAATTAATTAAAGTATCATAAAATTATCTTATACTCATAAGAAAAATATTTTAATTTGTGAAAATATTTTATGAAAATAAATTCTATTTTAAATAATTATATTAATTATAATAATATAAAAAGACATATATGTTTTATAAAAAAACCAACACTTAATTAATAATTTTTAAAATATTTATTTACATGTAACATGATATAATAATATCATATTATTATTTATAAGATGTGTAAATTTTATTTATAAATTTATATATGAGGTTACTGTTCTATTGTCCTAAATACTATTCCTAAAGGTCATATTACTATTCAAGTGGTCAGGTTATTATTACATTAGGATAGGTTACATAATTTATTGAAATACCAGTTATTTCATTTTTTTTAATCATATATAAAGTTTGTGTTGTGTTATCAAAGTGATTTTATGTGATTTATACTATATGACATAATAATAAAAAGGTAATTTCCATTGATAAAATTTTGGGTAGTTACAAATTGAACCATATGATCTCTTTCAATCTCCTGCATATTATTTCTTCTCCCATGTATCTCCTATTGAAAATTTAAATCATCTTCTTCCTCGCTTGTATTCTTCATTTCACTAGTTTTCTCATCGCATCATGATTTTATCATTCAAGCTACACCCAAATCTCACCCTACATGATCTGACTTGGTTTTCAATTCTGGTTCGAAGCATCCTCTATTGACATCAACTCCAGCAGTTTTCTTATTCATCTATCTTCAATTTAGTTATTCATCTAGTTCTTCTAGAGTAACTATATTTTTAAACTATAGGGTCTGATTCCATGACTGGTAGACCTTAATAATATTCGATCGTTGAATCCCAATAGAAGTACCATTTCTTAACATTGGATCACAGTTCGTCGGTATGATGCTAACACCATTACTCAATAGTGAATAATTTTTTCACCAGTAGAATTTTTCATCCACTGCTCTATGTTGTTGATTCCATTGGACATCAAATGGTATAACCTTTCATCTAATGGTAGTTCATCTTTTCTCTATCTCTTTTACCATAGTTGTTATATTGTTTCCTCGTAATCATTACCACTGTTTTTGGTCATCTGTCGATAGTTCACCAACACCAGTAGATCATCTTCTGAATTTGGACATCCACTGGTAGATCATCATCACTAGTATATCTTTTTACCAGTAGTGGAACTTCTTCTCAGATTCACAGTGGCATGGTGGTAGCTTTATTTTTTACGGGACTTATGGTTAATTTTTCTTTTAAGTGAAAAGGTATAACTCTATTTTGAAACGGTAGATAAATTTTTCACTGGTAGAGAAATAATCTACCATACTCTATTTTTCTACCAATGGACATCCAACATTATATTATTTTTCAAGTATGAGAAAAAAATTTATTACTCTATATTTTAATGGTGCAACTTTTCAAATGGTAGCAGATTTAATCTATGACCATTACTTTTAAACCTCCAATATTTCAAAAATTATTTAAAAATTTTTTATTTCATATTTTAATTGATGTTATTAAAATAATTTTTTGTTAAATGTTTTATATTTTTTCTATAAAAAAATGTATACAGTGTAATAAATTTATAGTGATCATTATTTTATGTATATAAATACATAAAATATATATACTCTTTCAATGCTATTATTTATAACTTTATATTGTCATTATAATCTAGAATTTTAACTTTTTTTATTTGAGTTTCTTTATAATTATGAATTGAATAAAAAAATTTGTTATTATTTTAATTGTTTTAAATTAATATTTCATGAATAAATATAAATGTTATTTTTATCTATTATTCATAATGACATTAAAAAATGAAGCTAATGATAACATTTATTTATTATTACACTCTAAAAAGTTTCATGTAGTTATTGAACATGGAAAAACTCCTAAAATATCTATATCTTAATGATTAGAGAAATATATACAATGCATAAAATAATTCCAGTACAGATCATTCAATAGATGCATTTGTGATAAAATTTCAACACATAATTTCTTCTCTCATTTGTTCAAGAACTTCTTTGACTTTTTTACTCAGCCTATAATCACAAAATATATCAACATTTAACATTATTCTTTTCTAATGATCAATTATCATCATGCTCCAACATCTTCAACATTTTTTGATCATCTTTTAATTTCTCTGTATTTTTTTATCTTCGTGTAATCTTTATTCTTCTATTTATATTTCTTCGATATTGGTTTATTCTTTTCTTAATAAAAATTAAGTATTTATTTTTTGGTTTACTCCACCACTAAAAATGACTTCTAGGTTGTGAATACTAATCAAACATCAGGTTAAAAGATTAGTTTGAGTCTCCTATAAAATAATTGGTTGTGTCACTAGATTCCTATAAAAGGAAGTGTATATAATAATGTTCTCACACATTTAAAAGTGATGTTATTAGTGGGTATCAGTATTCTAGAGTAGTAGAGAATGTTAATGGGTGAAGTATGATATTTTTTACTCAAACCACTTAAAATCTTGGTCTTCACCTCATATCAAGAACAATACACTCCCTAAATATCTTAAATTTTAAAACTATGATTGTTTTTGTATTTAATTTTTTTAAATGAATATTCACTCCCCCACTCTTGTCATTATTCCCATCGCTATTTATCTATAAAAATGTTATTATGTTGATGTAATAACCACTATAAACCTTCCTTCATTCCTTCCATTAGAAAATGATAACATCACTCATGTTATGTTGGGATAACCTCCACCATAAATGACATATTTCATTTTTCATCACCATATTACATGGATGGTTATAAAATATGATTTAATAATTAAATTTTATATTTATAACTTGATTAATATTATAGAAAAATAAATTAGGTATTATATTAAAAAAGTTACAATAAATGGTTATTATAAATTTAACCACTTAAAAAGATAATATCGAGATAATTTTGTAACACCCCAAGCTTCTACGGTATGCTTCTCTTTGAATAATGTGATAGCGTGTGTTGTACGCAACACCGAGTTCTAACACACCATAACCAATCAAACTAGCCGTTATGAATAGTAATACCTACTTTTTGAAATTATATATATATTATATTTCAAAATGGACTTCATTTTTGGATTCTGAATATCGAATTTAGCCTAAGGTGAAATTTTGGTACTTTTCGGATAACTTTAATATTTTGATGAATAGTGAAAATTACTAAATTTTAATTAAAAACAACTTTTTAAATCAAAATAATTAATAGTGATAAATTATGAATTTGAGTGGTTTTAAAGTATATTTAGAATATATTTTTACCATTTAATATAATTTTATTCATTGTACATAATTTTACAATTAAACAGAACATAAACAAGTGTCAATCTTTTGATAGTTATTATCTCTTAAAAACACACTTTTTGTTTTAACAACGGGAATTAATTTTAAATTAATTTATTCCACTTCTGTGTTTTGAATTTGGAAAAAAGGATTTCATATTTTGAATCAGTATGTTCATATTGTGTGAATAGGTAACTTTTATTTTTAGACATTTTGAATAATTACTACGGTAAATATTTTATTTACCATGGTTAAGGGTAAATCCGATAAATAGGGGTTAAAAAATAATATTATAATAATACTAAATTACCCTAAAACATGTCTTAACCTTATTGGTTGATACATGTTCGACCATAGGCATCTGTGGGTCGATTTTGGGACCCCATGGAGCCACTTTTAGGTGATAGGGACACTTTATTTTAATTAAGTTAAAATGAATAGAAAAATGACACAAGCATGTATCTTTTAGCAAACCAATTTTTACATAGGGTTATATATTTTGGATTTTCGACTATAAATATTCATTAGAAAGCTAAAAATATTTCCTACATAATGATATTTTACTTATAATTTTTAAACATTAAATAATTTAATATATATATGACACAATATGATGCATTAATTACCATAATAGTGAAAAATTAAAATAATTGATATTATAAATACCCAAATAAATATAATTTAAGACTTTTAATAAATTACAGTAATTTTATAGAATAATATGACATATTTTGATTTATTTAATTAACTTATTTCGAATTAATCATTCTGTTATGAGTTTCAAAAAAATCAACTATTGAATAGTGTCAAAATTGACATAAAAGAGTTTTTAAAAAACATATTATATTATTAATTGATATTAAATTCCTAAAAATATAATGATCAGCCAAGAGACTTATATCATGATAGTTATATCATTAATGGACCACATGGGGTCGCTTGGATGTATATGGTAAGTTTATTAACCATTTAATATAAAAATACAAAGAGACATTGTAAAAGTGAAACTAATTAACTTAGAGTAAATACTTAAAGATAAGGTTAATATAAGTACCCAAACCTGTCTAAATTCTATTGGTTGAGTTTTTTTCGACCCATACCCACCTTAACATTTAAGTAATAAACTTTGGATACATTAGAAACCGAATATGAATTTATTATAAATTAATATTTCTAGATTTTCCAAAGGTGCCCCTCACCCCTCTTATAAAAGGGCACTCCTACTTCTCATTTTTTCACACCTTCAAAGCCTTTTGGTTCGGCCAAACTCTGCCCAATTACTCTCCCAACTTCCCTCACTACAACCTAGAGGCCTTAGTTTGATCAGAAAGCCAACCTAAGGAGCCCTTTTGATCAAATCAATTGGAAGAAACTGAAGAAGAGGTAATGATTTCACCACCCTTTTCCAAGTTCCTTTCTTCTTCCACTTCTTCTTCCTTTGTTGTAACCATTCTAAAATAATAACTCCAGTATCATATATATACTATGATGTTATTATAAATATGGTACAACCATATTCAGTATTCTATCCACCCATTGAATAACATGTCACCATGCGTGCGTACGTACGGCTTACCGTCTCCACCTCATGGTGTAATTGTTATTCAATATATTATTATTTGGATGGGTATAATAATGATGTGTAACTCATGTAAATAATAAATATAACATTTTAATGATTCTGTATATATGATATATCATCCATTTATATATTATTTTAATATCAAAAGAATGATATTGTCGCTCATACGTACGTACGGACTACCATCTCCACGAACGCGATGAGATTCATTCTCCATCGTATCCATTCAAGTATAATTCTCATTTGATGATTAATAATAGTATCTAAGGACTTGATATCATTCTGGATATGATTATGATACATCCTATCCATTACAAACATGGATTACATAACAAAACATATAAAAGAAAATTAGTAAGTTAACACCCAAAACGACGATAATTCTAAGATATTATTAACAAAGCAATGTTAAAAGATCATATATGATATCATATTAATGTATATGATTATTGAATAATTTAATAACAATTATTTCACTATTATACAGGAGGTCAACCTACCCCAACCAAGGAAAAGTACAAGGTAAGGGTTATTTCACAATCTCTTCATTATCCGAGGTTGTTTATACGTAATAATCTACTAGGATCTCTTTATCATCCACATCCATGTTTCTTAAAAATGTATTTCAAAAAAAAATTACTATTTACTAGAATACGATTTAAAGACATTTATACCCTTTTTGACTTTTATAAGTGGTTTATAAAGGAATCTTTCTATCATTTTCAAAACAAAGTCCTTTTTAACCTTTTCGACAGAATTAAGGTAAGAATGTTTTTTTAACTTATACGGTGGGTGCGGCTATTTTCCGCCGTTATAAAATCTTCAAAGATTCCCTTACAAGATTATAAGATTATTTTCAAAGAAATTGTTTTATTTTATATGGCTCTTAAATTATTTCCAAATAAAAAGCGATATTTCTCTAAAAAGAGTTTTGATTTCATCTATGTCAACATCCTTTGTTAGATTTTACCCTTATGTGAAGTTGATTTATTATGATACAAAACTTCTATGTTGTATTGAAGTTTATGTGATATGTTTGACTGTGGATGTGCTATTTTTATACCATTCATGGTTTATGGTGAATGTATTGACATTTCGTATGCTAGTTTTAATACGAATGTTTATGTTATGTTTAAACCCTTTCATATGGAAATGCATTGGACTTAATATGTGACGGGTGGAGCCCGATATAGTTCCTAGATGCATTGGTAGGTCTCATGAGACAAACTAGTGTCTTGGCACAGGGCCTTGGAAAAATCTTATTTGTAGTCTTGGCACGAGTCCTTCGCTATGTGGTTATGATAGTCTGGAATTATGCATTCCATCATTATGAAAGTGGTTATTGATATTGAATGTGATTATTCGATTAGTAGAATATCCATGTTAATATGTAAATGGCATTATTTCATTTTACTTTTTCCATACTATGTTGAAGTTCAAGTTTAAAAGGCTTTTGTTTTAGTTATACATTGCCTTAAATGTTTATGATTATTTTGGAAAGTTTCCGTTATATTGTTATCCTTACTGGTCATTTGAGCTCACCCCTTTTCTATGTTTTATTTTTTCCCAGGATGTGAAGAAGTAAGTTATGTATGCCCTGCATGGATATTATGAGGGGATAATAGTGTGGACTATGAAGAAATTATGTTGTTGTAGTAGTTTTTTCACTTTATGATGTAATTTAAAACTTTATGAATATATCTAGTGTTTACAAGGATACTAAACCAATCGGTCTTTCGAGATTTGATCTTTCTTGTTATCATGCCAATGTTATGTAATAATGTACCGACTCTAGGTAACTAGGGTCGGGGCGTTACAGTTGGTATCATAGGAAGTTTAGTACAAACCTTGGAAGCTAGATTTAGATAAACTCTGATTAGAGAACATAGATTTAAGATGGACTTTAAGGATTAGTATAGAAGAACTTCCTAGAATTTTGGTATTGTAAAATTTTGTGAGTTTTCCGAGAAATACCTCCCTGTCTGGATACGAGCAGGTAGAGGCGGCTCTGGAAGAGATGTACCTAGGGGTAAAACCCGAAAACACCGCTTTAAGCTAGACTCGAACGGGAGCTGGTGCATGACAACGGGCCTTGTTGCACTCTTGGTTATGACACTCCCGGGGGATATGATTAGGATAACTCTCATTTTAATTACAAATCATTATAAAGGGTTTATGAGTATATACTTCCTCAAATAAAACATTTTTATGATTATGGATTAAATCCATAAATTGTTCAATTTTTGTTAAGTGTTTTATAAGTATGTAATTATGTATTTTGATTCATAAACTGATCTAGTTTATGCCATTGTTTAGAAATGGTTCCTAGTGGAAGAAATGGAAACCGTATCAATGCACGCACTCCATGTAGGGATTTACCTCCTACTCAAGATAATTATAGTGGAGCTGGTGATAAAACAGGTGCCGATCAGCTAATCACCATACTGGGACAACTCACTCAGGTTATGATTAATAACCTTACCCGTATGGAGCACCCTGATCCACAGCGTGGAGGATAAATGTTAGATCGATTCACGAGGCAACAACCACCAACGTTCAATGGGATTACAAATCCCTTAGTTGCTGAGCAATGGATAAATTCCCTAGAGAAAATATTTCAGGCTTTGGGGAGTTGTGAAAGGGAAAAAGTTATCATGGCAGTTTACTGCCTCACTGGAGATGCTGATCAATGGTGGTCATTGATTAAAAACACTAAGGAAGATGATGAAGTATCAAATATGGAATGGAAGGAGTTCAAATATCTGTTTTTAGAAAAATACTTTCCTCATGACCATCGAGCAGATATGGAAAGGAAATTTTTGAGTCTGAGACAGAAGGAGGATGAGAATTTCGCAAAGTATAAGGCTAACTTTACAAGGTTAGCAAGGTATGCTGGAGATTATATACGTAACCCAAGAAGTAAGATTGATCATTTCATTGATGGGTTAAAACCATTTCTCCATTGAGCATTAGTCTCGCAATCCTTTTCTTCGTACGAAGACATTGTCTCATGTGCTATCAAGACCGAAAAGGAATTTTCTATGTCTTATGACTTTAAAGAAAAACAAGAGAAGAGAAGACCTATTGATCAATCTGGGAATGGAATTAAGGGGAATAAGGGAAAGGTTGAATATCCATCATGTGGTAAATGTGGGACGAAACACCCAGGTACTTGCTTGAAGGGAACGAGAGTTTGTTACAAGTGTGGTGAAAAAGGCCACCAAGCTCGTGATTGCAAAGGGAAGAAAGAAGCTACCAATGTTCAGTGCTACAATTGCAGGGAGATAGGACATTATGCAAATGAAATCCTAAGCGTCAGGAGAACTTATCTCAGAAAAGCCCAAGGGATCAAGTCCAAGATTATGCTATCACTACTGCTGAGGTAGAAGCTCCGAAAGACGTGGTGGCAGGTAATTTAATGGTTTCCTCAAGTTTAGAAAATGCATTATTTGATTCTAGATCATTGCATTGTTTCATATCTTCCCAGTTTTCTAAGAAAATTAGATATTTTCAATTTGATTTAACAAGGGAGTTGTCAGTTAAAACTCCTAAGGGAAGTATCATTGCAACAAAGTTGTGTGAATCAGTCCCTATTAGAGCACATAAATATTCATTATCTGCTGATCTCATTGTCATACCTATGATTGAGTTTGATATAATCCTCGGTATGGACTGGCTCTCAGACTATGATGTGAAGATTTATTGTAAGAAGAAAGAGGTTACGATTCTTGATGATAATGATAAGGAACACCTTATCTTTAGAGCAGAATCGTCACCACCTAATTCTTATTTAGATCCACCCCCAGTAGCTCAACTAAATTCAATTATTGGGGAGGAATATAATGAAATAACTGTGGGTGAGGAAAGGAATTTTCAAATAGAGGATGTACCTGTTGTGAAAGAATTTGTAGATGTATTTCCGGAAGATTTACCTGGACATCCTCCAGAACGAGAAGTTGAGTTTTCCATTGATTTAATTCCTGGATCAAGGCCTATATCGAAGACCCCTTATAGAATGTCCACTGTAGAATTAGTTGAACTAAAGAAACAAATAGAGGAATTTATTAATAAAGGATTTATTCTCCCTAGTGTTTCTCCATGGGGATCCCATGTTCTTTTTGTTAAAAATATAGATGGATCGATGAGGTTATGTATCGACTATAGGGAGATCAATGTTATAACAATAAAGAACAAGTATCCCCTACCATGCATTGATGATTTATTTGACCAACTGCATGGAGCTCAATACTTTTCAATGATTGAACTTCGATCAGGATACCATCAGTTGTGTGTGAAGAAGGAAGACATTCCGAAGACAACATTTCGAACCAGGTACGGGCATTAAGAGTTTACTGTAATGCCTTTTGGTTTGAATAATTAACCCTCTCTATTCATGGATCTAATGAATAGAGTTTTCAAGGAGTATCTTGATGAATTTGTGGTGGTATTTATTGATGATATCTTGGTATACTCCAAAAGCTACGAAGATCATGAAAATCACTTGCGCATTATCCTGAAGACTCTGAGAAGACATGAATTATATGGGAAGTTTAGCAAGTGTGAATTCTGGCTTCATGAGATTTCTTTTCTTGGCCATATTGTCTCTAAAGATGGAATCTATGTTGATCCTTCTAAGACCAAGGAAATCCAAGAATGGCCATCACCTACGAGTATAACTGAGGTACGTAGTTTTAATGGTTTGGCAGGTTATTATCGACGATTCGTCCATAATTTTTCCCGATTGGCTAACCCATTAACGAAGCTCACACGTAAAGGGGTTAAATTTGTTTGGACAAAATAGTGTGAAGAATGTTTCGAAGAACTGAAGAGAAGATTAGTCAATGCTCTTATATTGACTCTACCATCGGGGAATGATGGGTTCGTTATTTATAGTGATGCATCGAAGAAAGGACTTGGTTGTGTCCTTATGCATAATAATAGAGTTATTTCCTATGCATCACGATAGTTGAAAATTCATGAACAAAACTATCATACTCATGATATCGAGTTAGAAGCTGTGATCTTTGCTTTGAAGATATGGAGGCACTACCTCTATGGTGGAAAATGTGAGATTCATACTGATCACAAGAGTTGGAAGTATATTTTCTCAAAAAAAGAACTCAACATGTGGCAAATGAGATGGCTTGAATTACTCAAGGATTATGATTGCATGATACACTATCACCCGGGGAAAGAAAACAAGGTGGCAGATGCTTTGAGTAGAAAAGACCATGGAGTTTTGAACAATATGAGAATTGAAAGGGCTCCAATTTTCATGGATCTAGTGAATATGGACATGGGAATAACCAGGGAAGGCCAAACATCAATTCTTTTTCAAATGGTTGACAAACCATCTTTACTTGAAAGAATTAAGAGTTCTCAGACCGATGATGAAGAATTTCAAAAGAAGATTAAATATGTGAATGATGGGAGACTGAGAGACTTTGTGTATGAAGATGGAATTTTGAAATTTGGGAATAGACTTTGTGTTCCAGATATACCTAATCTAAAAAGGGAATTGCTGGATGATGCTCATAGTTCCAATTTCTCTATACACCATGGGAGCACCAAAATGTATAGAGATTTAAAGGAACATTTTTGGGGGGACAACATGAAGAGGGAGATTGCTGATTTTGTGTCAAGATGTATGGTTTGTCAACAAGTGAAAGCTGGAAGGCAACAGCCTGGAGGAGTCATGCAACCTCTTTCCATACCGGAGTGTAAATGGGACAATATTACGATAGACTTTGTCATGGGGCTACCAAAGACTCCTAGAAGGAACGATGCAATATGGGTTATTGTTGATCGTCCTACCAAGTCAGCACATTTTCTTTCTATAAGAGAAGATCTACCCCTGGAACGTCTAACAAGACTATATATTAATGAAGTTGTGAGACTTCATGGAGTACCCCTATCGATTGTTTCTGATCGTGATCCCCGTTTTACTTCAAGATTATGGAAAAGTATTCAGAAATCCCTGGATACTGAACTTCATTTGAGCACTGCTTACCACCCTCAGACAGATGGACAATCATAACGGACTATTCAAACCTTAGAAGACATGTTGAGATCTTTCTCACTTTACTTTCAGGGTATGTGGGATCAATATTTACCTCTGGTAGAATTTTCCTATAACAATAACTTCCATTTGGGTATTCAGATGGCACCATATGAAGCGTTATACGGAAAGAGATGTCGTACACCAACCTGTTGGGATGAAGTTGGTGAAATAAAACTTGTAGGCCCATAACTAGTGTAGGAAATGATGGAAAAGGTGAAGGTAATCCAAAATCACATCAAAGCAGCTCAAAGTAGTTAGAAGAGCTATGCCGATAATCGAAAGAGGGATTTGGAATTTCAAGTCGGTGATCATGTTTTCCTGAAGGTATCTCCATGGAAGGGAGTCATACGTTTTGGTAAGAAAGGTAAATTGAGTCCCAGGTAAATCGGACCTTTCAAAATTCTAGAACGAATTGGGGCTGTAGCTTACCAATTGGCAATGCCTCCAAGTCTCTCCAAAGTTCACGATGTATTCCACGTATCTCTGTTGATGAAATACATGCCTGACCCAACGCATGTACTCACCTATGAGAAATTAGAACGGGAACCCGATCTGTCTTATTGCAAAGATCACATCACAATTATTTTTATGAGAGAACAAGTACTGAGAAACCAGACGACGCGTCTGGTAAAAGTCTTATCTAGAAACCATAAGATGGAAGAGGCAACGTGGGAACCTGAGGAACTTATGATGAAGAACCACCTGAGTCTTTTCATGTGATAAGTATTCTAGAAATTTCAAGGACGAAATTATTTGAAGGAGGGAAGAATGTAACACCCCAAGCTTTTACGATACACTTCTCTTTGAATAATGTGAGAGCATGTGTTGTACGCAACACCGAGTTCTAACACACCATAACCAATCAAACTAGCCGTTATGAATAGTAATACCTACTTTTCGAAATTATATATATATTATATTTCAAAATGGACTTCATTTTTGGATTCGGAATATCAAATTTAGCCTAAGGTGAAATTTTGGTACTTTTCGGATAACTTTAATATTTTGATGAATAGTGAAAATTACTAAATTTTAATTAAAAACAACTTTTTTAATCAAAATAATTAATAGTGATAAATTATGAATTTGAGTGGTTTTAAAGTATATTTTTAATATATTTGTACCATTTAATATAATGTTAGTCATTGGACATAATTTTACAATTAAACCGGACATAAACAAGTGTCAATCTTTTGATAGTTATTATCTCTTAAAAACATGTTTTTTGTTTTAACAATCGGGAATTAATTTTAAATTAATTTCTTCCACTTATGTGTTTTGAATTTGGAAAAATGGATTCCATATTTGGAATCAGGATGTTCATATTGTGTGAATAGGTAACTTTTATTTTTAGACATTTTGAATAATTACTGCGGTAAATATTTTATTTACCATGGTTAAGGGTAAATCCGGTAAATAAGGGTTAAAAATTAATATTATAATAATACTAAATTACCCTAAAACGTGTACTAACCTTATTGGATGATACATGTTCGACCATAGACATATTTGGGTCTATTTTGGGACCCCATGGAGCCACTTTTAGGTGGTAGGGACACTTTATTTTAATTAAGTTAAAATCAATACAAAAATGACACAAGCATATATCTTTTAGAAAAATAATTTTTACATAGGGTTATATATGTTGGATTTTTGACTATAAATATTCATTAGAAAGATAAAACGATTTCCTACATAATGGTATTTTATTTATAATTTTTAAACATTAAATAATTTAATATATATATATATGACACAATGATGATGCAGTAATTACCATAATAGTGAAAAATTAAAATAATTGATATTATAAATACCCAAATAAATATAATTTAAGACTTTTAATGAATTATAATAATTTTCTAGGATAATATGACATATTAGTATTGATTTAATTACCTTTTTTTGAAGTAATCGTTCTATTATGAGTTTCAAATAATCAACTATTGAATATTGTCAAAATTGACATAAAAGAGTTTTTAAAACAAATATTATATTATTAATTGATATTAAATTCCTAAAAATCTAGGTATCGGCCAAGAGACTTATATGATGATAGGTATATCATTAATGGACCCCTTGGGGGTCTCTTGGACGTATATGTTATGTTTATTAACCATATATTATAAAAATACAAAGATACATTGTAAAAGTGAAACAAATTAACATAGAGTTAATACTTAAAGATAAGGTTAATATAAGTACCCAAATCTATCTAAATTATATTGTTTGAGTTTTTTTCTACCCATACACACCTTAAAATTTAAATAATCAACTTTTTAGCCATTATAAATTGAATATGAATTTATTATAAATTAATATATCTTGCTTTTCCAAAGGTGCCTCTCACCCCTCTTATAAAAGGGACCTCCTCCTTCTCATTTCTTCACACCTTCAAAGCCATTTTTCGGCCAAACTCTGCCCAATTACTCTCCCAAATTCCCTGAATACAACCTATAGGCCTTATTTTGATCATAAATCCAACCTAAGGAGCCATTTTGATCAAATCAAAAGGAAGAAACCGAAGAAGAGGTAATGATTTCACCACCCTTTTCCAAGTTCCTTTCTTCTTCCACTTCTTCTTCCTTTGTTGTTACCATTCTAAAATAATAACTCTAATATCATATATATACTATTATGTTATTATAAATATGGTACAACCATATTAGTTATTCTATCCACCCTTTGAATAACATGTCACCATACGTGCGTACGTACGACTTACCGTCTCCAGGTCGTGGTGTAATTGTTATTCAATATATTATTATTTGGATGGGTATAATAATGATGTGTAACTCATGTACATAATAAATATAACATGTTAATTATTCTTTATATATGATATAACATCCATTTATATATTATTTTAATATCAAAAGAATGATATTGTCGCTCGTGCGTACGTACGGACTACCGTCTCCACGAACACGATGAGATTCATTCTCCATCGTATCCATTCAAGTATAATTCTCATTTGATGATAAATAATAGTATCTAAGGACTTCATATCATTCTGTATATGATTAAGATACAACCTATCCATTACAAACATGTCTTACGTAACAAAACATATAAAAGAAAATGAGTAAGTTAACACCTGAAACGACGATAATTTTAAGATATTATTAACAAAGCAATGTTAAAAGATCATATATGATATCATGTTAATGTATATGATTATTGAATAATTTAATAACAATTATTTCACTATTATACATGTGGTTAACCTACCCCAACCAAGGAAAAGTACAAGGTAAGGGTTATTTCACAATCTCTTCATTATCCGAGGTTGTTTATATGTAATAATCTACTGGGATCTCTTTATCATCCACATCCATGTTTCTTAAAAATGTATTTCAAAACATTTTTACTATTTACTATAATATGAGTTAAAGTCATTTATACCCTTTTTGACTTTTATATGTGGTTTATAAAGGAATATTTCTGTCGTTTTCAAAACAAGGTCCTTTTTAACATTTTCGACAGAATTAAGGTAAGAATGTTTTTTTTAACTTATACGGCGGGTGCGGCTATTTTCCGCCATTATAAAATCTTCAAATATTCCCTTACAAGCTTATAAGAATATTTTAAAAGAAAATGTTTTATTTTATATGGATCTTAAATGATTTCAAAATAAAAAGAGGTATTTCTCTAAAAAGAGTTTTGATTTCATCTATGTCAACATCCTTTGTTGGGTTTTATGCTTATGTGAAGTTGATTTATTATGATACAAAACTTCTATGTTGTATTGAAGGTTTTGTGATATGTTTTACTGGGGATTTTCTATTTTTATACCATTCATGGTTTATGGTGAAAGTATTGACATTTCGTATGCTAGTTTTAATACAAATGTTTATGTTATGTTTAAACCCTTTCATATGGGAATGCATTGGACATAATATGTGACGGTTGGAGCCCGCTATAGCTCCTCGATGAATCGGTAGGTCTCATTAGACAAACTAGTGTCTTGGCACAAGGCCTTGGAAAAATCTTATTTGTAGTCTTGGCACGAGGCCTTGGCTATGTGGTTATGATAGTCTGGCATTATGCATTCCATCATTATGAAAGTGGTTATTGATATTGCATGTGATTATTCAATTAGTAGAATATCCATGTGACTAAGTAAATGGCATTATTTCGTTTTACTTTTTCCATACTATGTTGAAGTTCAAGTTTAAAAGGATTTTGTTTTAGTTATACATTTCCTTAAATGTTTATGCTTATTTTGGAAAGTTTCCTCTATATTGTTATCCTTACTAGGCATTTGAGCTCACCCCTTTTCTATGTTTTATTTTTTCCCAAGATGTGATGAAGTAAGTTATGTATGACCTGCATGGATATTATGAAGGGATAATAGTGTGGACTATGGAGACATTATGTTGTTGTTGTAGTTTTTCACTATATTATGTAATGTAAAACTTTATGAATATATCTAGTGTTTCCAAGGCTACTAAACCAATCGGTCTTTCGAGATTTGATCTTTCTTGTGATCATGCCAATGTTATGTAATAATGCACCGACTCTGGGTAACTAGGGTCGGGGCGTTACAAATTTTCTTACATTAAATCAATTTTTGAAAACCTATAAAAATATAAAAAAATTATGATAATTGATTTATAAATAATATATATTTACAACTATATATATGATGAAACTATTTTATAACTCCATTGACTAAATCTAATATAACAAAATAGTTTTATAGGAATTGATCGAACAACCCTAAGTGGTCTATAGTGCAAAAAAATATCATATATTAATAAAAAATTATAGTAAATGGACCATTAAATTAAAATATCCATAAATAAGTTTCATAATAAAATATTTAATTAATATATTCTTATATTCAAAAGGTTATATTCAAGAACCAAGTGATTTAGGACTTTAGGAAAATGTTTTTTCCCCAATTTCAATTTCTTGAGACATGTTTCTTATTATGCACCAATTTACTTTTATATAGTGTAAATAATATCCAATTTAATTATCATATCTTAAATAATTTGTTATTATAGGGATTTTTAACATTAATTTAACATCACCATATTCTTTTTCCTTCAATTCATCGCAAAATTCTTAATATTTTTTGTTATCATAATTTACTTTCATTAAGTTATGAACATTATTATTGAGCTTCATCTTTATAAGTTTGGTTTCATTCACCCTGTGATTGTATTGTATTGTACTATAACGTTAATCTCTTTGTTTTACACATATTATTGATATTTAACCTCCATTTTCTCATAATTAAACTAAATGGTTTCTTCTATGTGGTCTCGACCTTATCTTTTCTTTGTAGTAGGGAATATTTTTCCTCCGTATCCATATTATTTATATTTTACCAAGAGTGATCTTATCACTAAATAAATTATTAATTAAGGTCATTTTATATTTCATTTTACTTTATTTACCAATGTTTAAAAATAATAATTTAAATGTTTATCGTATGAGCCATTTTTTGACTTTATTTATAAAAGTATGAAAAGAATCTCATTTTTTAACATTTACGGCATGAGTTCCTTTTCCCAATTTTATAACTGTTTTTATTTTTAAATTTTAAAATTAATGATGATATGTTTTTTTAAAGAAAATATTATTCTAATTTTTCTATTATTTTTTAATTTTTAAAAAATATTAGTTTGTTTTTTAAAAGAATGAATATTGGAATTCTGATCCACTTATGTATATTTTTATCTTCCACTCTACATTTCCTGTTTTAAACTTCATTTAATTTTATTTTTTAAATATTTGGATTGTTTTTAATATACTCTCTGCACTCTAGGAAATATAGATTTGAAAGTGACTTAAGAGTTTGTTTTTACAACCATATTATAAAATATTAAAGAAAATTATTTTTATAATTTAACTTATATTTTCTCGAAAAAATATAAAATATTAATCTATTTTATATTTAGGTTTCATGTTTTACAATATAATTATATTATTTATTTATAGTTCGTACCTCACCTCATTTGTAATGAATTATGTTCTCTCTCTCTCTATTCATTTCTCTCTTGAATTAATTTTTCTCTTTCATGTCCTTATTCTTTAATTTCATAGATTATATTTAACTGCTACTATTTATATGTTATGTTTTCTAGTATTGACTTATTTTTATATACAATACTATATATAGTTTCGATTTTGAGGGTTTTTACCAAGATTTTTATTTCATTTCTTTACCAGAGAAAATATTAGCATTATGTATACTGTCTATTATAATATGGATGTTTATATATTACTAAGGTATGTTGTTTATGTATTGTATTCTTTGTACATTCCTTCATATGAATAATGCATTGGAATTGATTTTGGATGGGTGGGTCCTAGAATTATATTTCCCTTTAATGAATAGAGAGGTCTCATGATACAAACATATTGGGTATTTGGTGTAAACATAACCCATTTATATATGACATCTTAGTGAAAATCATGGGAAATATGTTTATGATGACAAGAATTATGAATTGCACCACTTTAAAAATGATTATTGTTTTAAATTTTATTATTAAAATTTTTTTGATATTCATGGATATGTCAAATGAAAATGTTATTTGTTATATAAAATTCTTTTATTATTATTTTTTTTTATTACTCATGACTTTTATATTCCATAGTAGCCTCTACTATACACTACCCCTAATTAAAAAATTTAGCTCACCCTTTTTCTTGGTTATAAAGATGAGTATTACATATGAAATATCCAAATGGGATTCATGGGTGGACAATTTTCTGGGTGATGTTGATAATATATTTTTAAATAAGGATCTTATGTTATCATAGAAAAATACCCATTTATGGGAAATATATGGGATTTACTGGTTAAAAGTTTTCTTAATCCTCAAATTCTCTAAATCTAAAAGTCCTTTTGTATATGTGAATCGATATATATTATTGATATTTTAATTATATATGGTTATGATTGAGATGCTTCAATCAGTATTAAAATATTATGAAAAAGAATATGTTTTAATAGCTGATTTGGGATTTAAGGTATCAAGTGCCACAATAATAGAGTTGGATGGGGTTAATATCTGATTGGAAAAGTTTGACAATAATTATTTCAAATTTTGGAATATCAAGATAGAGTATTTTCTACTATAAATGTATATTTATGTTCAATTTACGGTTACCAAGACTAAAGTGGTGAAGAATCAATAATGGTAATATATGTAGAAGATATAACTCTCAATGATCAATATTTCACTTTCCAGGAACATGGATTTCAACATTCTTTAGTTGAAAATAGATTTGGCAGTTATAAATACTCTTATTGATATATATAATAACCGAACTACAATAAAAAAATTATTCCTCTTATAAAGGATGTTCTATATGAGTATATCAAAAGAAAATTCAACCATTGATCACTTCAATTACTACAAAATATTTTGGAGACTAGTAGAATCAATTCAAGAGAGCTTCATGGGTCTATAGTGGCAACTGTTCTTACTCCCAATACTCCCATAATATTGGAATAAGATGGTTACCATGATGAGTATATCTAGTGATAAGTCATACATGCCATGCGCAAACATTTGGGATCTTATTCAGAACTTCTAGATTCATCAGAAAGAGATCAAAAAATCAACTAGAAAAGTATATAGTTAAGAATTTATAATACATTCTACAACATAGAAAATTCACAACAAAGAAAACTGAAGGAGAATTCGGGACCATTGTGTCTTTATAGGAGGTGTCCCCATTTTTTGGAATTATGGGAATAATTTGTTTCTGAATTAATATTACACTGAATAAATATTCAATTATAAAAGATATACTTCCAGATGTGTATATAAAAATCCTATATCTAATGATACAATTTTCCTCCTATTTGGTGTCATAGGTTCACTTGAGTATTGAATTATATAATTTGAGCTTCATTTCACAAAATATCAGAGTGAGAATGCATGAGGAATTATACTTTATAAAGATATGGAAAAGTACACCTAGAAGACGGTGGTTCTCTCAAGATTATGGGAAAGTGTGATGTTTCCATTTTAACAAATAATGTAATCTCTCTATATTTTCAATGATTATAGAACATATTTGGGTTAAAGAAAAATGTTATTTTTGTAGGATAGTTAAATAGTGTGGAATTATATATAAATTTTGTGTATTGAGTTTGTAAAGTCACATATTGTTTTTTAATTGTTCTTAAAAGAGTTAAGGATAAAACATTGTACCTAACTAGAGCTTTATAGGCTTCAATTAATTCTAGAAAATTAACTTCTACAAAGTTATAACATGAACAACTAGGTCACATGAGTGAGAAAGGGTTGAAAATCCTAGTAATTAAGGTAGTGCAGAAGATTTGAAGCATGGTGTATAGAATATATAATGAATGTTTCCTTGGAAAGAATCATAAGGTTTCATTATAAATTTAAGTTAATATTACCATGCACTAATAAGTATAGGTAATTCATTTGAATGTATAGAGTCCTTATTTAATTCATTTATATATAGGCTCATTGTACTATGTTCTTACCAGCACTGAAATATATCTACCATGAAATTTTATGTGGAAGCCACAATATGGTACTCACTCATATAACATAAGTCAATAAGATACAAATGGTGTACCAATATGTTTCATGATTTCTCACTCTTTGAGGGTGTAGATTCCTAAAAATGCTTCTCAGTCTGGTGAAATAGTGGTGAGAACATCCCACTACTAGGTACCTTTTACTTAGTAGTCTATTTGAAAAAATATTAAACTACTTGGAAGTAGTGATAAATGCAGAAAAATAAAAGATCCTACTATATTCCTTGTTGCATGGCCTTAAAAGGTATAACATGTCCTAGTATGTGGCACTAAACTATATTGGTTTTTATTGACTTCATGGGGATATGAAGAAAACACTTATCACGGGCTCAATCACAACTCCAAAACACCTCCCTCCTTCATCATAGGATCCCAATTCCTCCTAGGAATATGATAAACAATAGAGTGTTCAACTATATGGATTTAAGGTATAGAGTAACAAAATATTTATGTTAAATGAGATATATTATAATTCACATGTTCAATGTACTCATAAATGAATATTGTCGGTCAATCAATTTATTAATGTTAAATAGTATTCTTACAGGGAAGGATTCATGAACATCTCATAAATCTATAAGAGAGTATTAGACTATGAATAAAGATCCATTGAGTGTAGATCCAACCCTCAATATTTTAGACCAATATGTATCCTAAAGAACCACTCATTTTCCTAGTGAACATATTTTTTTGGAAGGAATGTTCAAACCAACTCAAAATGCATGGGTATGGTGGAATTTTAGAAATAACATGGTGAACAAAATGTGAATCCTTACATAGGAAAGAGTTTAATTAACCATGAATTATTATTGAAGATACTAAACTAATGATTTTATTGTTCATCTCTCAAAATAAAAATAGAATTAGTGATGAAAATATGGCAAGGAGTTAGGCTCTCCAGCTATTCTGAGAAAAAATGTATAGAACCAAGGGTTTACCTGAACTACTATTCAATAGAACATTTTTCCTATGCCATTTTTATCTCAAAAAATTCCTCATATTCATGGATTTGACCAACACTATCACATACCGAATTTTTATGACACAAAATGATGAATGAAATGGTGAAATAATACTTCCATGATTTGATAATTTCAACCTTGGAAATTGCACGTTCCAATCTAAAAGAATCGACACCACAGAGAAAAATGTAATGTAGATAGGCTGATAGGGGGTAGAGAACCCCTTTATCAATACAAACCCTCTTTGGTAGTATCTCCTAAGAGAAATAAAATTCTTACTATCGTAATCATAGAAATTTGTATAGAGACATCCACCACATCTAAAATACCACCCATGAGATTCCTTGGAGGGGTCACATTCATCATGTTCATCTTCACTAACATGTGACCCAAATTCTATAAGAATATTATTAGAAATTTGTTCGAGTCCTAAACATACTTTTTAGCACATCCAAAAAATAGATTATTCCTGGGGAACCCAACCACTAAAACTCAAAAGTTGGACTTTATCCCTATTATTTCCAATATCCTTGAGTCTCATCATCATATCTCGGTAGTTTCCAAGGTACAATTCCAAGCAACTAGTAATAAAAAAATTCATATTTTTTAAAATTTATCAAGGGTAATGATTTTAGAAAACTCTTCGCTAATGTGGAAGGTAATTAACCATCATGGTCCCCTCACAGTGGTATCCCAACACATCCATGATGGTTCCAGGTGAAACAGAAGCATAAGATGGGTCATTCCCAACTTTGTTTTTTGTCATAATCAATGATCAATAAAATACTTACATTATTATGCACATTTTAATCAATATAATTGAATCATGGAATATAGAAAATGTGTACAATTCTGAAACCAAGCACAATATCATCATTTATTATTTAAAATTAATTTAATCAATTAATTAATTACCTTATGTGGATTATTTCATTTGTTATGGATATGAAAATAGAACTATGTTGTCTCATCATTTAATATTAGTAATATAGGAAAAATTCCCTCTATCAGTGATCCACATGTGTTCTACAAATCTTCAAACATCATCATAGGAATCTCCTAGTTCTATCATGGATGATCCTAACAATTGTGTCATTCGCTTTTGATCGCCATGAGAATTGGTTCCAAATAATTCTCCTTGATCTCTATAGTCTCAAGAGTCAGAGGTGGAGGAAGATCACTCTCCATTCTTGGGATAATTCATGGAGAAATAATCACTCTAGGGATTTGAAGGGATTCTCCAAATTTGTTTTGCACAAAAACAAATGAATTGGCTCTCTTGAACAATAATATAATTGAATATAAATACCGTTACAGTTTCAAAATATGTATTTTGATAAGTTACCTTTAATATTTACTTAATATATTATAGATATACATGTATAAAATATTATTATTGTTATTATTTTGATGACATGCAATTAACTTGAAAATTAAAATATAATATTATTTATTTAAATAATATTCAATATATATTATTTTTCACCGGACCATTAAACATGATCCACCATTCATCCACAATATTTATCAAACTTAAAATAATTTTTATTTATTTATTAAATAAATATCATGGAATTATTCACTAATAAATAAATAAATATTATATACACTAAATAGAAAATAAAGGTTTATTAATTATTATGCTCACATAATATTCTCTTGAAAACATGTTGACGACTTATACATGATCAAGAAAACATGAATAATTATTAAACAATGTGTGGGAATAATATTAATTAAACTTTTTAAATGGAAAATAATTATTATTATTTAAATGAGATTTTGGATACACTTTGTGTGTAACCCTCTAGGCCTCTTTCTTAGAGGCATTAGGCGAAGCTTCCTAAAGTCCAATGATAGAATCTACGTACATTACAAGTCACCCATAAAGAAAGAATTTAATGTTGCAATAATATGATACCACATAATGATACTTACAAAATAATATAATCCTTTTATCATGATATCTCAAACAAATAAGGTTTCATTCTAGTGTCATTAACCTTTGTTCTCGATGTCTCCTTCTATAACATTCTAGAAATAAAACATTCTTATAGAATACTATATACATGTATTTATTTGGGCGATATAATTTCCATCAAATTTAATGATTTATATACTTATATTATAGAACAGAAGGTACAAATCATTTCTTTACATCACCCATTAATGCAATAGTAATCACGAGGTACCCAACGTATCCTACCTCACAGTGAAAATATGTCTTCAAAGTTTCTATCAATACATCATAGTTTGTGACTAATAATACTCATTAATAATATTATTAAATTATAAGGGTAAATTCACATTTAAATAGATATGAACATAAAATGACACATATAAATGTTTATTTCTTACTGGTACATCTCATTGTCATAATATCATACACTGGATATTACTAAGGGTGTACACCATAATAAGGTACTTCAATGTACTATGAATTCCCACACTATATAGCCTATATAATTTGTGTCCCTAAAATTGTATCATCTGACTATAGAAAATATATTTAATAATACTATCATTGAACATCTGGGGTCCCAACATGGCAAGGAACTGTAATGACCTTTTAGTGCGATAGATTCTCTTAAGACATTATCACATACTATTTTATTTTGAAGATAAAACATGATGTGATAAGGAGTTTATTAATATTAAAAAATATTAATATAAGTTATCATAAAGTACACCAAAGTTAGTTCTATGGAACCAACTCCAACAAACACCCACTTTCACAAGATCCAACTACTACCAACCTTCAATCTACTAGTTCTCCCATGATACTCATGCTTCTATTGAGATTGGTCTTTAGTCAAGTGTTCTTCCAAATTATCTTCTATGGATACTCTTATTACTTAAACCTCACCCCATTGATAAAAAACCCTCAATATGTGATACTTTTAATGTATTTGTGTTGTCTGTTGGTGTGACCTTGGTTTTTTTCAAGATACACTACTACAATATTATCACAACAAAATGTGATAGGTTATTTAATGTTTGGTACCACATCAAGATCCAATAAAAGTTTTTGTATCCAAACAGATTTCTTTGCTACATTAGAAGCCAATATATACTCAAACTTGACTATAGAATCAGAAAAAACTAGCTACTTTGCCCTCCTCCATCTCGCAGATCCTATGTTGAGACAAAAACATATCCTAACTTCCACTTTAGATCATTCTGATGAGTCTAAAAACTAGAATTCGTATAACCCCTAATGATGATATCATCATCTCAAACATATGATAGGACCATATCCTTATTTCTTCTAAGATACTTGAGGATAACCTTAAAATTAGACCAATTATGTTCTCCTATATCTTCTTGATATCTCCCAACCATGTTCAATGCCTAGGAAACATCAAGTCTAGTACATAATATTCCATACATGATTGATCATATCAATGAAGAGTATGAGATATTACACATTTTATCTTTCTCCTGTTATGTCTAATGATATGTTTTCTTAGAAATATTTATACCACGTGACACTGTAACCAATCCACTCTTGGATTTACCCAAACTAAGTAACTTTAGTATATGTTTAGTGTATATACATTGAATTAGTCCAAGAAGCCTCTTGGATATGTCAGGAATTATTTTGACCCATATAATACATGATGCTTCACCTAAGTCCTCTATTGAGAAACACATGTTCAACCATTCCTTAATAAACTGTAAGATTGGAATATCATTTCCAAAAGGTAAACACTTATAGTTATCTAATGTAGATATATTCCTGAAGGTTCCCATTAATGAATTATATTTTTACATTCATCCTCCAAATTTAATAGTAATGATGTGATGTTATAGTAAGCATAATATAATGGATTTAAACATGGAAACTGGGGAAAAGGTTTCATCATTGTCAATTACTTAATGATATTTAAACCCATTGCCAACTAGCCATTCTTTATAAGTATTTGCATTACCTTACATGTCCAACTTCTTCTTGAATAACTATTTTCACTATTTGGGATTTACATCAACTAGTGCATCAAACATAACCCAAACCTAGTTTTGATACATGAAATCCATTTATGAATTCATGGATTCTTCTCCATCTTGTATCCTCAAATCTATCTACTTCTTCTTTGTAGGAGATAGGCTCATCATTGTCAACCAATAATGAGTCACCATCTTCTGGGACTAGAAATCTATATCTCTATAGGTATATTTACTTTCTAATTATTCTACATAGTACTTATTTTTCAAGAACTAATTCTTCCATGAGGACTGGTAGAATCTTTTTTTATACCAACTATTGTGTATCTTGATCATCAACATCATTGAAGTTAATATTTATCCCACTGTCCTTTTTTATTATTTTCTCCCTCTAAAGAAAAACATATTTACTAGTGATAGTAACTTTATTTTTTTAGGGTTTATATAGGTAGTATCCCTTTGTTTCCTTAGGATACACTATAAAGATACACATTATTCCCTTTGGTGATATTTTTTTGTCTGGTAAATGCCTCACAACCCCATAGACTTGTATATGACAATATTGGTGTATTTCCACTCCATAACTCAAAAGGAATCCTATTTTACACTTTTTTTACCTCAGTTTGGTGTGTATGATGTAGTATGTAATGAATATTCCCAAAAAGTATAATGGAATATCTTCATGACTCATCATTAAACTTACTATTTATAACAAGGTTTAGTTCTTCCTTTCACTAACAATTTTCCATTATGGTGTGTAATGTGGAGTAAGTTGTGATAGAATCCCATACTCCCATAGAAAGTTGATAAACTCTTGGTTAAGATATTCACTACCTCGATACGATCAAATCTTCTTTATCTTCTTTCCAAGTTGATTCTGTAATTCATTATTGAGTTATTTGAATTTATTGAAGGACTTAAACTTATACCTCATTAAGTAGACAAATCCATATCTACTCAAGTCACCAGTAAAAGTTATGAAGTAATAATATCAACCTCTAACTTCTAATAGAAATGGACCACACATATCAGTGTGTACCAATCCAATAATATTTGTGTTCTTTTCAACCTATCCACCAAATAGATGGTTGTTCGTTTTACCTTGTAAGAAATCATGACATATTTCAAGTGGTTTTAGCTCAGATGAGTTTAAATAACCATCTTGATAGAGTTTTGTCAGACGCTTCTCATTTACATGAGCAAGAAAATGATGAAGTAACTTGGTTTTATATGACTCATGTGCCCATGATTCTTTACCAATAGTGAATAATTGGTTTTCATAATTTAATACATAAATACCATTATTTTAATATACCATACCATAACATATGTTTTCTTTATAAAAGATACAACCTTGATTTACAAACATGAAAATAACCCCATTTCAATCTAGGCATGGTACAAAAATTATGTTCTTAGTAATAGTTGGTACATAATAAAAATATTTTCAATCCAATTCCATTCATGTTGGTCATGAAAGGTGGTAGTCACGACTTGCTAGGGCATCCATCCTCATACCATATGTATCTCACAGATCCACCTCTCCATTAGTAATCTTTTAGAATCTACTTAGTTATTGTATTAGGCTATAAATTTGAGCACCACATAGAGTATATAATACGAACTATTTAGATATTGAAATATTACATTTGATAAAAATGAAAATTTAGATTTCCCTTTCTTCTGGGGGAAGTTCTTATTCCAGTGGATTTGATTTCCACTTGCAAAAAATACATACTAATTTTCTTTTCCACGCCTCTAGATATTCCTCTTCTTGGAAGGATTGTTCTCATGAGCGTTAGACTTATTATGAGTCTTGGTCCCATTTGCCTCATTCTTCCATTTATTATTCACCATAAGGATCATGAATTTTTCATACCCCATCTAAATATCCACTAGGATAATTAGAGTAAGATTTTTTTAGAAATTATTCTCATTATTTCTCATTATATAATTAATAATAAAAATAGAGAAAGTCTTGGGTTGTGATTAATGTATGAGTTTTTTGTGAAACTAATCAAGGATTTTAATCACTAAGATGTTTTAGTGTTCAATGTATCAAATAATATTGACTAAATTAGACCCATCTGGTGCAGACTCTCCAAGATTAGTTGTAACAAAGCATTGGGTATCCCGTATATCATTTTTCTCACCTTCTCTTGATATAGATTCTGATGATGAGACATATTGTCACGAACCATCTCTTGGGTCCCATTCCATTACTACCCCAATCCCTCCTTCCATAGGCCAAGGGCTGGCGACTAGCACCAAAGGCGTAACTCCCTAAAACTGGTAAGGCATTTCCTTTATAACCTGTAAACACACACACAAGCAAGCACATAGTTAGATACGAAACACCAAGTAAACTGTATAACAAAAGAGTGATGAAAGTAAAATGGCAACAATACAAGACCAAGTTGATAGTACAAGTACAACTATGATACAATACAACTGAAGTAAAGGGAAAGTCAGCTGTTGGGTCATCCTCCGAGATTCCTACCTGAAGGGTAGGTACAGATTACCTCCTCAGCACTCCTCATCTGTCCGTCTCCTCCGCGTATCGACACATCATATGGTCCACCTCTAGGTAATGTCCAGTCCTGGTACTCTCGACCTCAGTCAGCATTGTCTGTCATCTTCATCCAACACAACATGGTGTGGGCATAGCCCTTGTAGGGGTGACTATAATGATACTCAGTAGGGACCCCGAGACCCTCAAGGTCTCACAAAAAAATCTACCAAGGATAAACCACAAACTATGAAATCAAAATATAACCTTACTTAGGTATATTCCAATACATATACCTCAGTTATCAAGTGATCCTTCTCAATTATGAGGAAAACAAATAAAAACAGACTCAGCTCAACTGGGATTTTATTCTAAGGGTAGTATCAAGTAACATCCCCAGTCACATTGTCGAAACCATGGTTTATAGAGAAGTCATCCTATATCGAGTACAATGGGCATTCCGTGACACCAAGAATCCTCTCCACTAACCTTGGACTATTTAGGTACTCCTCCTGTCAAGTACCGTGGATCTGCCACATCACCAAGCGCTCTCCCCACCGTGGGTCTGTCGTGTCACCAAGCGCGCTCCACCTCGTAGCCTGCTGAGGTACTCCTCCTGTCGATTATCGTGGGTCTGCCGCATCACCAAGGTTCTCCCCACTGTGGGTCTTCCACGAAACCAAGGCACTACCCACTAGGCTAGTAGAGTCACTCTGAGTCAAAACGGTCATCAGTCATCAGGTCTTAGCCAGCTACTAGTTCTCCTCACTATTCTCACTCGTCTCCAGGGGGATTCGCTCCTCGATCTACTAGTCGATACTCCAACTATCAAAATGTCCCATGAAGGGGTATCTCAAAGTTCCTCCATGTCATAGGGGTATCAACGTAATAGACGACGCGTCAATTGGACACCCAGTCTATTAGTTATTAGGATTTTAGTCCCGAGGGCCCGGTTGAATTCGTGCTCGATCTAACCTGACTGTACCTCAACTATACACAAAACTCCAGTAGGGTATACTCAAAAGGATAATCTCACTCCCGGATTTCCAGCGCCGCTAACGGTTCGTCAAACGGATGTTTGGTGCCAACGATATGGCCGAAGAAGCGCAAAAGGGTCGTATTAGGCCTGGGTTCGGTCCGACCCGACCGGACTGACCAATCCCAACCTGGACTGACCCATTGGGTCTGGCCCGGCCCATTGGGTAGGCTGGCCCCTTGGGTTTGACCAGGACCACTAGGCCCAGACCAGCAGGACGCGAATGGTCGTGGAGATCCGTGAGGTCATGGACCGGTCATGGGTCGGTGCGAGGTCAGTTCGGCCCGGAGGGCGCCACAAGGGTGGCTCAGCATGGGACATGGGGCCAGTTTGGCTCGGAGGGCCGCGGGGGCGCGGCTCAGAGCGGCTCGACCTCGAGGTCGGGGTGGGGCGATCGGGGTCGGTTCAGCCGGCGGGCGGGGCAACTGGGGCCGGTTCAGCTGGGAGGTGGGAGCGGCCAGGGTGGCTCGGCTAGTGGATGGCGTGGCTAGGTCGTCTCGCCCGGGAGGCCGGGGTGGTCGGGGCTGGTTTGGCCGGGAGGCTGGGGTGGCCGAGGTGCGGCGTGGCCGGGGCGCGGCGCGGCATGGGGTCGGTTCGGCCGGGAGGCCGGAGCGGCCATGGGGGGGCTCAACTGACAGATGGTGTTGCCATGGTGGCTCGGTCGGAAGGCCAGAGCGTTGTGGGGGAGGCGTGGGTCGCGAATGCCGCGGGTGGAGGCGTTGTTGCCTTCTTCTCCTTTGTTGTCTTTGTCACCTTTGTTGCCTTCCTCTGTTTTGAAGAACACCTCAAATCAACACAAGGGCTACAGAGAGGATGGTCATGATAGTTTGGCTCGCACTCTCGGCATTAGAGCGGTAGCCAGTGATTTACAAGAACGAAGCACATCAAACCCTCCCACAAAGATTCTTCCCAACCCGTAAAAGAAAAAGAAGGTGTGTACCTTGAAAGTGATAAACAAGTAGCATTAAACTTCTACCTTGTTTGCTTGCTGGAATTGGCACAATAAGGTAGTACAGTCGTCAATTCAACATAGGTGAGGACGTCCCACGTCGGATGAAGTCCCGAGGAAGAAGGTCGAAGTAGGTCGGCGTTCTTCGTTGGTGGAGAATTCTTCGTTGGGGAGCGTGTTCTTCGTTGGAGAAAGTGTTCTTCATTGGAGAGTGTAATCCTCCATGTGTTGGGTGTCGCGTCACTTTACCAGCACTTCGTCGCTTGGTGAAGCCGTCCCAAATCCTCCCCCAAGCTCCATATATATAAGAGGGGGAAAATGTAGGTAACCATTGTGGAATTTATGATGGTTCGTTTATTAGGAACCTTCCTAAATTCAACGACGCT
Source organism: Viscum album (assembly GCA_963277665.1). Lineage (NCBI taxonomy): Eukaryota > Viridiplantae > Streptophyta > Magnoliopsida > Santalales > Viscaceae > Viscum > Viscum album. Next base: position 1,020,262,911 of record OY728135.1, read on the forward strand.
GTTACTTATAATAAAACGGGAGCAAGCCAATAAACTAAGGTGTCACAATTAAAGTTATGTGCATTGCCATAATTAATGTGGAGGAAGTCAAGAGGCTCCTCCATATTAATAAGGGGGTTGAGAGTTTCTATCAATTAAAGGGGGGGTTTAATCCCGGGTGGTCCCCACCACTATAACCTCTCATGGTAGGTTATGGTTCGGGTGGTCCCCACCACTATAACCTCCCATGGGATATTAAGGTCTGGTGGTCCCCACTTCCAACTTCCACAAGGAGGTTTAGTTCTGGTGGACCCCACCTCCCAACACCCACATGGGTGTTGAAAATAAAAATAAAAATGTTATATACTTTTATTTTTATTTTATTCTTACATGAAAAACCAAAAAACTAAATTTCACCCTCGACCAACTGTCGTCGAAGTGAAAGTATTCTTAAGCAAAAATTGGAACTGCGAGTTCAATGGTGCCCTCAGATTTCAATTCCTTGCACTGGTTCAAAATTTAGAAAAACCCGCTTGCACGTTTATTGAATGTACCTGAAATAAAGTTCAGAAATTTATTCTGGGCACTTCAAACCACCGAATCACGCGCCATCAATTTTCACAGACTCATAAAATTCCCAAATATTTAAAAAAATTACAAAGAAATTTATGGTCTTTACATTCTACCTACCTCAGGGCTCTACGTCCCCATAAGACACAACTCAACTAGGTTAACAAGTGGGGGTACTGAGCATGCATCTGAGCCTCCCACTCCCATGTGCTCTCCTGGAGGTTCTTGTGCTGCTAGCGAACGCGCACAAAAGTTATCGACCATCCATGAAGGACATGCTCATATTGATCCTCAATCTCTACTGGAACATCCCTAAAATTCACCCCATCATTGACATCCATCTCTCCATGGTCGATGATGTGAGAAGGGTCAGATGGTTTCGGGCCCTACGGAAGCTCGTGGGTGGATATGCCCACTTGGATTTTTGTCATTAACAATGTTCAATCTGGGATCAATATGATGATAAACGCCAGCCTCCACGGATCAAATCACATTAATAGAAAACAAAAAGGAAAGTCCCGGAACCATAAGGTAGGATCGTTACAGGTTGATTATAATTAATTTAATCAATTGAAAAGAAGTACCTTTTGATGTTCTTTCTTCATTGATATTTCTGATCATATTCCAATTTGATGCGTCATTGTGTCGTAGAAGCCAATGGTATATTTCCTCTAGCAGTGTTCCACACATGCAACACGTATCTCTGGACATCTCCAAATGATTATTCGGGTGCTAGCGTGGAGAAATCATTGCTTGTGTTGTCTGCCTTAGATCATCTTGATCCCATGGATGAGGATCTATCTCGGTCTTGAGAGTGTTCTTGGAGGAAGGAGTTCTCTCGGCCTTTAGGGAATTATCTTGAATTGTTGTGCACAACTATTGGGAAATGTTTCAGAGTTGTGAGGATATTTATAATCAGGTTTGAGGTTATAGAGTTATCAAAATAAATAAATGTGTTACGTGTTTTATTTATTTCATTAACTCTTATTGAAAACCCCTATGTAGAATAATTAATTCCTTGACATACGCCCACACTGATTACAATAAATATCTTTTAATAAAGCAATATTATATCCTTCAAATCCCGATAGGAAAAACTACATGGCATGTAATAATTAATACACAACGTTTACTTGTTTTTCATAAAAAAATATACATCGTCTAATCATTAATACATAGAATATACTTATTTTTCATTTCCTTTCCAAAATGAAAACTACACGGTGTGTAATCATTAATACATGGCGTGTACGTATTTTCATGAAAACTACATGGTGTGTAATCTCTAATGCATAGCATGTACTTGTTTTCATTTTATTATTCCTCCAATATTAAAACAATTTAGGATTCCATGAATAATTATTAAACCACGTACATGAATAATCTTTATTCAACCTGAGATACTTGTATACACTTAGTGTGTGACCCTCTAGGCCACTTTCTCATTGTCATTAGACGGGCTTGCCTAAAGTCCAAGATAACTGTCTAGCAATGGTTCAAGGCACCTAAGAGAAATAAGTTGATGTCACATTGACGTGTCACCTCATACGAACACTTACCTTGTAATTTAATCCCTTTGTCTCAATATCTCATCAAATAGAATTCATGGTAGGTTCATAAACTTATATGCTTGATCTGTCATTCTTTGACTTCCAGAAATAAACTCGTCGTTACACCATGGCCATGGAATTTGTGTGACAGTTCTATTTCAATCAAAGGGCCCCAGATATCTACTTCCATAAATATGGAAGGGAAAAATCCTTCCTCGACTTATCCATTAACAAAATGCCATTCGTGATGCACCCAAAGTACCCTACTTCCGGCCAACTGTCTTTATGACGGTTTTCATCAGCAAATATAAGTGCGCAAGTCATGACATGATTTAATGACAATATTCCAGTCTAAGGACCATTACAAATGCTCACAAATAGTAATGTCTGATGACACCAAGACATGCGGAATTACTAATGGTGGGTCTATTCTCATAATCTCTTATCTTGGAGTTTACCAAGTGAGAACTCCATGAGAGAGAGTCTCATATTCTTACGAGTTCTCACACATGACGGTCTGTATACTTTGTGTCCTATCATAGTGTGTCATCCAACTGTAGAACATTATTTAAGAATATTATTATATCATTTCAAGGTTCTCATCATAGCGGGGATCTATCATGACCTTATTAATGCAAAAAATATTCCAGGACATTATTATATTATAGTCATGCAGAATAATGAACAATATATAATAAGTGTACAGTTTTGTAATCAATTTACAAATAGTTGGTTCTCAAGACACAAACTCTAACAAACTCCCACTTGGACTAGAGCCAACTGCATAGGCCTTTTAGTCCACTATACCTCGCATGATGATCATGTTTCTGCTGAGTCAAGGATCTAGTCAAGGGTTTTTCCACATTGTCTTCCATGGAAATACTGCTCAATAGAACATCACCTCTCTGCGAAAAATCCATTAAGAGATTATACTTCTGAAGTATGTGCTTTGCCTGCTGATGTGACCTTGGATCTTTTGTCAGTGCCACCGTTGTAGTATTATCACACTAGATTATGATAGTATCTTTATTTCTAGGTACAACATCCAGCTATTGGATGAAGATTCGCATCTATACTACTTCTTTTTCTACCTTAGAAGCTGCAATATACTCATATTCCGCTGTAGAATATGCCACCACACTTTGCTTTGATCTCTTCCAACTCACTGCACCTCCATTCAAACTAAAGTTGTATCCAGTCTACAACTTCATGTTATCTTGATTAGTCTGGAAACAAGTAGCTACATGTCCTCTAATGACTAGTTCCTCATCTCCTCCATAAACTAGGAACATATCCCTAGTACGCCTCAGATACATAAGGATAGTCTTGAATACCATCCAATGGCGGTCTCCAGGATCATCTTGATATCTTCTTACCGCACTTAATGCGTAAGCAACATATAGCCTTGTACATAACATAGCCTACATGACTGACCCAATTGTGGATGTGTAAGGGATCCTTGACATTTTCTTTCTTTTTTCATCTGTCTAAGGACACATTTTCTTGGAAATATTAATGCCATGTGACACTGGTAATAATCCACTCTTGGACTGTTCCATACTAAATCGCTTCAGTATCTTGTCAATGTATGTACTTTAACTTAGGACCAACATTCTCTGGGCTCTATCACGATGGATCTTGATCCCCAGAATATATGATGCCTTGCCCAAGTCTTTCATGGAGAAGAATTTATCCAACCATGCCTTAACTGTTTGTATGATAGGTGCTTCATTTCCAATTAGTAATATGTCATCAACATATACTATTAGGAAAACAACTACACTTCCACTAAACTTTTGTAGACACAAGGCTCACATTAATTCTTAACAAATCCAAATTCCATTATGGATTAATCAAAATTAATGTTCCATGACCTTGATGCTTTCTTTAATCCATAAATGTATTTCTGCAACTTAAATACCTTATTGGAATCCTTTGGAGTCACAAACCCTTCAGGTTGTGTCATGTAGACATCTTCTTGGAGGTTCCCATTAAGGAATTCTATTTTGACATCCATTTTAAAAATTTCATAGTCATGGTAAGCGGAAATGTCCAATAGGATTATGATGGATTTCAGCATCGCAACCAGTGAAAAGGTTTCAGCATAGTCAATTCCGAGATGTTGTCTAAAACCTTTTTCAACCAGTCGTTATTTATAGGTACTAACTTGTCCCTCCATGCCCAGTTTCTTCTTGAATACCCATTTATTACCAATAGGCTTTACATCAACTGGAGGATCTACCAAAATCCAGAAATGGTTTTGGTATGTGGAATCCATTTCAGACTTCATGGCTTCTTGTCACTTAGCAACGTATGTACCTTCAACTACTTCCTTGTAGGTAAGAGGATCATCATTTTCAACAACTAATGAGTCACCATTCTCAGTGACAAGAAAACCACATTGTTCTTGTTCTCTTACCTCTCTTGTGCTCCTAGGAAGTTCTTGTGTCTTTGGAACAGATTTTTCTTCCATATGGTTTTTTGGAATATGTTCTTATACCAACTCCTGTGATTCTTGAGCCTCAACTTCATCAGACTCTATCTCTCTCCCACTATCTATTTTGGAGATGTGATCCCTCTCAAAGAATATGGTGTGTCCTTCCACTGTAACCTTTTTATCTGAGGGTTTGTATATGTAATATCCCCTTGTTTCCTTGGGATATCCTATAAAGATATACATTGTTCCTCGGGGTGAAAGTTTGTTACCTTAAGAGGCCTTAAAAAATGCTTCGCTACCCCACACATGTAAATTTGATAACATGGATTTATGTCCACTCCATAACTCGTATGGAATACCATTTATAGATTTAGTTGGTACTTGGTTTAGTATGTATGCTACTGTTTGTAATGCATATCCCCAAAAGGATAATGGATGACTATCAGGACTCATATTTGATCTCACCATGTCCAATAGGGTGAGGTTCCTCCTTTCACTTACACCATTCCATTGTGGCATGTAAGGAGGAGTGAGTTTAGATAGAATCCCAAATCCCATAAGAAATCAATGAAGTCCTGATTAAGATATTCTCCTCTTTCTGAGTGGAGTCTCTTAATATTCTTATCAAGCTTGTTCTCAACTTCATTCTTGTATTCGTTGAACTGATCAAAAGAATTTAACTTATACCTCATTAAGTAAATATATCTATATCTACTAAAATCATCGGTAAAATTTATGATGTACAAGAACCCACCCCTTGCTTCAACTGGAAATGGTCCACATACATATATGTGAACTAATTATAGAATCTCTTTATCCCTTTCAACTTTCCCACTAAATGTGTATTTTTTCATTTTTCCTTGTAGAAACGCATGACATACACCAAGTGGTTTTAGTTTGAAAAAATATAAATACCCATCTTGATGTAATTTTGTCAAACTTTTCTCATTGACATGACCTAGCCGGTGATGAAAAAGTTGGGTGCGGTATGAGTAATGTGAAATAATTTTGTCATTGATTTCTATTACTTGGTTTGTGTATTCTAACATAGAAAGGCCTTTATATAAATGTTCCCTACCAAAAAAATCTATCTTTATAAATGTAGAAACTTCCACTTCCAAATATAAAGATGAATCCATCAATATCTAATCTGGATATTTAAATAATTTTTTTGGTTTCAGAGGGTACATAATAAAATCCTTTCAAAACAAAAACCATCCCAATAGGCAATGTGAGGTGGTAGTCTCCGACAGCTACAACAGCAACTCTGGCTCTATTGGCTGCTCATAGATCGACCTCACCTTGGTCAATCTTGTTGAATCTTCTTGGTTCCAGTATTTAGATACATATTTGAGCACCACAAGCAGTATCTAATACCCAATTAGTAGAAATAGATAGATTTCATTTGATAACAAACACACCTGAAGCTTCCCCTTGCTTCCTTGGCTGGGTGCAGTTCTTCTTCCAGTGGCCCTTCTAGCCACATGCGAAACAAATAGCCTCTTGTTCTCTTCCGTCCCCTTTGATATTCCTTTTCTTGGAAGGCTTTGACGAAGCGTTGGGCTTAATGCTCTTCTCCTTCCCTTTCCTTTTATTTACCATGAGGACAGAAGGCTTTTCACGCTTCATGTCATTGTCCACTTGGCGAATGAGGATAAGAAGATCAGATAGATACTTCTCAATGTTGTTCATGTTGAAGTTCACAACAAAGTTAGAGAAGCTATGGGGAGTGATGCAATAATGAGATCGGTACCCAGTTATTTGGGGAGTTTAAACCCTAGAACCTCCAAGCGCTCAATGTAGCCAATGAGTTTGACTACATGAGGCCCAGCTGGGGAACCCTCTCCAAGCTTGATCTGAAAAAGAGCCTTGGAGATCTCAAACATTTCCTATCTTGCTCTCTCCTGGTATAAACCACAGAGGTGCTCGATAATGATATAGGCATCTATGTCTTCATGAGACTTCTTGAGCTCGGTAGACATTGATTATAGCATCAAACATTTAATGTCGAGTGCATTGCTAAAATGTTGATCATAGACTAGGAAATCTTCATCACTCAGCCCTTGGGTAGGAGAATCAGGAAGTGAGGACTCCAGCATGTAAAACTTTCGTTCATGGCGTAGGATAACCCAAAGGTGCTTAAACCATTCCTGAAATTTACTGTCGGTGATGATATTGTCTTTATCCATAATTGATCATAGAGAAAATGTGGTTGATGAGTTTGTCATTTTGATTCTACAAATTTAGAATAGAATATTTATCAGTGCTTTCTTGATTTCATTTTTATGATAAATAATAAATTTTATTTAGTCTCCCCCTATTTTATCAAGTCTCAATGGCCCTCACCATTGAACATGGAATGTCCAGTTGCTTTGACATTCTATTGTCAAGGATCCATATTCCCCTTCACATACCCCCTAAAAGGGTTGGTCAAGCTATTTCAAGGTAATTAGGTAGGTAGGTCTTTCCTAACTGCGAGCTTATAGTTCCTTAATCTGTTCAGTGGACTCCCCGATCCTAAAATCCTGACTTGGATTTCCTCAACTCTTGCCTCCAATATTACACCAAGTCTTCCAAGGGATACTCCTATTGTGTAATATGGTTAAGTCAAACTGAAACCATTCATAAGGGCTTCCTTTATAGAAGTAAGTGTCCCAACAAGGGTTGGTCAAATAGAAATTTTTATTGAGTATTTCCATTAATCATGTAACGGAAGGATTGGTCTGAATTAATATGGTATTTGATGGATTTTAATCCTTTATGCATAGTTTTTCATTATCACATGCTTGTTAATACTAAGTAATGCTATCTTAAGTGATTAACCATGTTCTGATAATGTTTATGCATAGTCCGATTTTTATTTTATTCCATCTTTGCATGCTTTTTTTTCTTATTAATTATGTGATCACGACAGCACATACATAATAAATAAACCATACAATCAGACAAAAATAAAATAAGATTTCATGATCATGAGCTTCTATATGTTAGCTTATCCAGAGGCTTTGATAAGCTAACCCTGACCGAGGTAAAAACACCTTGAACCTGATGGTTTGTGTTTTACAACTCCTACATGTCCATCTTCGTATCTTCTTGTGTTGGTTTTGCCTCAGCTTCGGATTTTGAACCGTCTCGTATGGATTTGGAGATCCTCCATTACATGGGGTTTACATAAAAGAAACCATGGGCATGCAGGCCCTACATTTTATTGGAAGAAGGCTCACATGCCAACAAATTTAAATTAAATAAATTAAAATGAAACCATACACACACAAAGGGTCTTTGGTCTAGTTCATGATCATCCATAGCTTGCCACGACATTTACCCATATTTATAATTTAAATTATTTTAATTGTTATTTTATTTATGTTATTTCGCTGTTGAATTTGATTAATTATGATATTATAATTAATCAATTATTTATGTTAAATTCATTTCAGAATGTCCTTGAGATTCTTCTCATCCATATTTCTTATACGGGTCTTTGTACTTTGGAGGAAACCCGGTGAAATTCCATTTCTGTAAAGTACACGTTGTGTAGTTTATATTTACATGGAGTGTATTTCTTTTCACCCTTTATCCAAAGTACACATCGTGGGCTTTGGCGTATTTTTCTGTACATTGGAAATTTTAGAGTACATGGCATGTAGATTAATCAAACACAGCATGTACTTCCTTATTACACGGTTACCGGCCTGGAAATCCCGTGTATGGGGTACATGGCTTCCCATTATATATGGTTTCACCGAGGCCAGATCGGACTACACAGCATGTCGATTCAACATATAGGCCGTGCATTCTGGTTTCAACATATCGTTCAATTCTGGTCAACACAATACAATAAATACTTAGGTATACTCAATTCACACGGCGTGGTTTGGCGTACCAATACCGGTTCATTGAACCTAAGTACATGGATTTTTGTTTTCATTACACGTTGTGTATTCCCATGTTATACAGACAGAAAGTGCAGCTCCTCCGGATGAGTTCCTCATTTTTATTTTAATCAAAATTAAAAATAAAAGGTCGTTTCTATGATATGAATTTAGAAAAAAAGGAAAAAAGAATATTTCTCATTTATTCATATTAGGGAACGATTTATCATGAATTGAATCAAATATAAATTCATAAATTATCAATAATAATTAAATAACTATAATCAACATTTTATCCTCCCTCTGATGCCATTTGAAGGTTTCGGTCGCAGCGGAATCTTGTGGGTGGATGCACCCACTTGGCTTTTTTTCATTAACAATGATCAATCTAGGATCAATACAATGATAAATGCCAGTCTCCATGGACCGAATCACAGAAATAGACAAAGAAATGGAAAGTCCCATAACCACAATGTAGGATTGTTACAGGTTGATTATAATAAATTTAATCAATTGAAAATAAGTACCTTTTGGTTTTCTTTCTTCGTTGATATTTTTGATCATGTTCTGATGTGAAACATCATTGTGTCGCAGAATCCAAGGGTAGACTTCCTCTAGCGGTGATCCACACATGTACAATGTATCTATGGATGTCTCCAAAGGATTCTCCGGGTGCTAGCGTGGAGAAATCTTTTCTTGTGTTGTCAACCTTAGATTGTCTTGACCGATGGATGAGGATCTCTCTCGATCTTTAGAGCATTCTTGGAGGAAGGAGTTCTCTCAGCCTTGAGGGAATTCTCCAGAATTGTTGTGCCCAACGATTGGGAAAAGTTTCGGTGTTGTGTGTATATTTATAATCGGGTTTGAGGTTATAGAGTTATGACAATAACTAAATGTGTTACGTGTTTTATTTATTTCATTAACTCTTATTGAAAACCCCTATGTCGAATAATTAATTCCTTGACATGCGCCCACGCTGATTATAATAAAAATAATTTAACAAAACAATATTATATCCTCAAAATCCCGACTGAAAAAACTACATGGCGTGTAATCATTAATACACAGCGTGTACTTGTTTTTCATAAAAAAACTACACAGTGTGTAATCATTAATACACATCATGTACTTTTTTTTCGTTTCATTTCCAAAATAAAAACTATATGGCATGTAATCATTAATACACGTCATGTACTTGTTTTCATAAAAACTACATGGTGTGTAATCTCTAATACACGGCGTGTACATGTTTTCATTTTATTCTTCCTCCAACATTAAAATGATTTAGGCTTCCTTGATTAATTATTAAACCACATATGGGAATAATCTTTATTCTACTTGAGATACTTGGATACACTTAGTGTGTGACCCTCTAGGACTCTTTCTCACTGGCATTAGGAAGGCTTTCCTTAAGTCCAAGATTTCTGTCTAGAAATGGGTCATGAAATCCAAGAGGAAGAATTTGATGCCTCATTGACGAGTCACCTCATATGAACGCTTACCATGTAATTTAATCCATTTGTCTCTATATCTCTTCAAGCAGGTTTCATAGTAGTTTCATAAACCTATATGCTTGATCTGTCATTCTTTGACTTCCAGAAATAAACACATCGTTTCACCATGGACGTGGAATTTGTGCGACAGTTCTATTTCAATCAAAGGGCCCGAGATATCTACTTCCATAAATATAGAAGGTAAAAATCCTTCATCGACTTATCCATTAACAACATTTCATTCCTGACGCACCAAACGTACCCTACCTTCTGTCAACTGTCTTCATGGCGGTTTCTGTCAGCAAATCTAAGTGTGTGAGTCATGACATGAGTTAATGATAATCCTCCAGTCTAAGGACCATTACACACGCTCGCAGATAGTAATGTCTGATGACACGAAGACATGCATAATTACTACTGGTAGGTATGTTCTCATAATCTCTTATCTTGGAGATTAACAAGTGCGAACTCCATGAGAGAGAGTCTCATCTTCTTACAAGTGCTCATACATGACAGTCTGTATACTATGTGTCCTATCATAGTTTGTCATCCAACCGTAGAACATTATTTAAGAATAACGTTATAGCATTTCAAGGTTCCCATTATAGCGGGGATCTTCCGTGACCTAATTAATGAAACAAATATTCTAGGACATTATTATATTATAGTCATGCAGAATAATGAACAATATATAATAAGTGTACATTTATGTAATGAAAGTACAAACAGTTGGTTCTTAGGACACCAACTCTAACAGGGTCGTGCACATATCTCATAAACTATGATACATGGAAGACGTCATGCACCTGGTGGAACTGAGATGGAAGAGCTAAGTGGTATGCCACCTCGCCAACTATTCTGAGGACCTGAAAAGGACTGATGAACCACGGAGATAACTTTCTACCTAGGCCAAATCTCTACAAACCTTATAGAGGTTAGACCCATAAAAATATGTGGTTGCCATCCTCGAAATCCAGAGGTCTCCATCTCTAGTCAGCATACGACATATGCCTACTCTATGCAGTCTTCATCTTCTCCATGATTATATGCACCTTCTCTGTGGTATCTCGTTCCATCTCTGGTCCCACTAGTTCTGACTCCCCTACGTCAGTCTAGCAAAAAGGTGATCTGCAAGGTCGCCCATACAATGCCTCAAAATCTCCCATCCTAGTGGTGGAGTGATATATATTGTTGTACACAAACTCCACCAAAGGAAATTGATCCTCCCAGCTGCGACCGAAGTCAAGGACACAAGCACACAACATGTCTTCAGGGGTCTGAATGGTCCACTTAGTCTGACCATCTGTCTGAGGATGGAAGGCGGTGTTCAAATGAAGTTGCCTCCCTAAATCCTCCGGCAACCCCTTCCATAACCGGGAAGTAAAACATGTATCACAATGGGAGACAATCGTCGTGGGTAATCAATGTATCCGCACAATATTCTGCACATAGAGGCGTACCAAGCTCTCTACTGAACCCTCATCTCTGATCGGTAGGAAGTGGGCCGACTTAGTGAGTCGGTCGATGATCACCAAAAAAGAGTAATGTACCCAATATGTATGTGGAAGACCCATCATGATTTCCATGGATATCTCATACCATTTCCACTCTAGGACCTTTAAATCCTGAACCAAGTCTTCTGGTACTTGATGCTCTGCCTTCACTTGCTAACAAATGAGGCACCGAGAAACAAACTCTGCAACTGCTATCTTCATTCTCAGCCACCAGTGCTGTCGTCGGAGGTCCTAGTACGTCTTCGCCACTCCTGGATGTACCTCTAGAGGGGATGTGTGGAACTCCCTCAACACTTCCTCCCGAAGTGACACTAGTACAATAGTATGTCCTCTGAAGAGGATGACGTTCTCCCCACCTTCAGAAAATCCATCAGGTGTCTATCCTGTGGATATCTAAGCACGTCGATCCTCGCAGTCAACATCCCCATAATGCGCCTCCCCAACTCACTAAATAAGTGGGGGAGTGACTGTAAGAGACTGATGAAAAGCTTCTCCATCCTGATCCACAAAGGATATCTGCAAAGCGTCCAACTGCTTCGTTGCCTCGCCTAGAAGTTGTATACCAGAACTTTTGTTGAGTGCATCTGCAACAACATTCCCCTTCCCATGAGTATAGAATATCTCGAAGTTATAGTCATGGATGAACTCAAGCTGACATCGCTATTTCAGGTTCTAGTCCTTCTGAGATAAGATATACCTAAAACTATTGTGATCAGAGTACACTGTAAAACACTCGCCAATCAGATAGTGTCACCACATCTTCAAGGTGAATACCACTACTGCTAACTCCAAGTCATGGGTAGTATATTTCTTCTCATTCTATCTCATTTTTCGAGAGCCATATGCAATCACTGCTTTCTCTTGCATTAGGACACATCCGATTCCGGTCCCTGATGCGTCTCAGTAGACTACGTGCCCTACTCCTTCCTATGGAAGCCTCAAGATAAGGGGTACTAGTCAACCTCTACCCCAGCTCTTGAAAGATCTATTGAAATCTCTCTGACCACACGAAGGGTTTCCCCTTCTTCATCAAGGTAGAAAGTGGTGCTACAACTCTGTAGAAATCTGGCACAAACCTCCGGTAATATCCCGCCAAACCCTAGAAATTATGCACCTCTATCACACTCCTGGGTGGCTCCCAAGAAAGTACCGCCTCAATCTTCGTTGGATATACTACAAATCTAGACTCCAAGATGACATGTCCCAGAAAGTGAACCTCTCGAATCCAGAACTGGCACTTCGAGAGCTTACCATAAATTTGGTACTCTCTAAGTGTTTCCAGTACTACCTATAAATGATAGGCATGCTCCTCCTCAGTAGTTGAGTAGATCAGAATGTCATCGATGAAGACTATTATGAAGCGATCAAGGTACTGCTAGAAGATCATGTTCATGAGTCCCATGAACCCTGTTGGAGAGTTGGTCACACCGAATGGCATAACCAAGAACATGTAGTGGCTATACCGATATCTGAAAGATGTCTTTTTCACATCCTCATCTCTCACTCTGAGCTGGTGATAGCGTGATCTGAGGTCTATCTTTGAGAACCATTGTGCTCCCTTCTGCTGATCAAAGAGGTCATCAATCCTTGGGAGTGGGTAAGTGTTCTTCACAGTCACCTGATTCGGGTGCCGATAGTTGAAAAAAAGTCTCAAGCTCCCATCTGCCTTCTTGCCGAATAGAATCAGGGCTGCCCAAGGTGAAACACTAGGTCGGATGAATCCCTTCTCCTATAAGTCCTCCAATTGTACCTGTTGTTCTCGATTCTCCACGAGAGCCATCCGATATGCTGGTGTAGATATCTTTGCCATCCCGGGGTACAAGTCAATGTAAATGTCTAACTCTCTGTGAGGGGGTAGACATGGGACATCATTAAAGAAAACATCCATGTACTGGTCCACCACAACAGGATAACTCGGACTCTCCGCATTAATAACTCCAAGGGTAAGGCTAGCCAACTGATGAGTGATGGGCTGGAATCTCCTCCAAGAAAGTCCATCTTGTGCTAAAAAGGCTCCCTTCTCACCGGTGAAGGTAAGAATGGTCTCATCCGTGCGGACACACCACACTTTTCACCTAATACAATCAATCTATGCATGGACTGTAGATAACCAGTCCATACCCAAGATGACGTTGTAAGGCCTCGAGGCCGCTACTAGGAGATACCAGTCGAAGATCTCACCTCCTAGAGTAAGCTCACACTGTCGGCACCAGTGTGTAATAGTCGAATTTGCTCCCATAGGAGTCTATAGCCGTAAGGATCGAGCCAATGGATCCGTTGGAATATTCGATATCTGAAGGAGGGAAGTGGTAATAAAAGAATGACTTGCACCTATGTCTAAAAGTACTCAATATATGGTGTAGTAGACACAGATCGTACCTCGAATCATCTCTAGAGAACTGTGATCATTGGCCTTAGCTTCCTAGAGCTAAGCTCTCCCTTATCTACCTGCTCCATGTGGTCAGGGTGGACCTTCTGGTGGTGGTGGCAGTAACATCTCAAATCGTCAGTCACCGCTAGCTGCACAACCAGCTTCTTTGCCACGTCTGCCTGCTCCCTACGGACCTCCTCGGTCGAACCTCTATCACTGCCTGGGCAGTCCCTCGACCGTCTGCTAATCATCTGAATGGCGGGTCAGACAGTCATGAGCCATGTGACCCTACTTTCCACATATTTAACACTGCCTGCTCCTAGCATGACTAATTCCACTTTGGCTGCCCCGCACAACCGATCATGAGTCATGCGGTCATCCACCTGTAGGTATGGTCCTCTTGGACCTCTGTGACATCTGTCTACTGCCAGCTTCAGAAGACTCTACTACATGTCGACTGGTGGTGGATCTCTTTCCTGGAGACTTCTCAATAATGAAACTCTCCACTAGGAGGGCTCTCTCTAACACCGCTTCCTGCGTTAGGATACTGAGTGAGATGACATAATCCCTGATCTCCCACCTGATTCCTTGCTCGAAGGTCTGGGACCTGAAGAATGAGTCCTGCACCATATAAGGGGAGTAGCGTGAGAGGTCAGTGAACCTTGCTGAGTACTGAGCCTCAGTCATGTTTCCCTTATACAGATGATGTATCTCCTGAATGTGCACTACGCAAAGAGTCGCTGGGACAAACTCTACCCAATACAGGCTCTCGAAGTCTACCCATAGAGGTGTCACCTCATCATGAACCTGGAGCATCAAGCTCCACCATCTGCTTGTTGCTGCCTGTAGAAGGATGGATGCAATAATAACCATGAGGTCTACTGGTGTCCCTACTAATCGGAAAACTCTCACCACGACCTCTAGTCAATCCTCAGCCTCCTGTGTGTCTATCTCTCCCATGAAGCTTGGTGGCCTCTGGAGCTGGAACCTGGGCAATGCGCTCAAGCAGCATGCACTCTCTGCTGCTAGGTCTGGTGGCATCGGTGGCCCAACGGGTAATGGTACCACTGGTGCCTCCACTAAAAAAGGGCCCTGCACCGAGGCCTAATCTCTTGGTGGGATATCAGTGCATACAACTCTCATAAATCTAGATGGTTGTCTTCATGGAGGCATTCTGAAAATAAACAGCTGCGACACTGTCAAAAAGTTATACCTAATGAGCTAACCTAGTGAGCTAATATAAAGAAATCTTTTGAAAACACACACACAATCATTGTTTTTGTGCACTGAGTCAGAAATCAGAAGTCAGGGTCCTGGTGTATGGATACCTCGGCCACCGCACCAACACAAGAATCCCTGAACTAAAAACCACACTCACTACACTTAAAACTATTACTTCATAGAAAATAAATATTAGAGTCCTATGTTCTGCAGTAGATCCTCCCTCTGATACCACTTTCTCATGACCCATCCCCCAGGTCTCGTTCCTTGACTACCCCAAGCCCGCCATCCATAGGCTAGGGGATGATGGCTAGCACCAAAGGTGTAACTCCCTAAAACTGGGAAGGCATTGCCTTTATAACCTGTAAACACACACACAAGCAAGCACGTATCTGGATACAAAACACTAAGTAAACTTTATAACAAAAGCGTGTTGAAAGTAAAAGGGCCATAATACAAGCCCAACTGGAAAGTATAAGTACAATTGTGATATAATACAACTGAAGTAAATGGAACGTCAGCTTCTGGGTCATCCTCCGAGATTCCTACCTAAGGGTAGGTACAGATCGCCTCCTCATCACTCCTCGTTCGTTGGTCTCCTCCGGGTATCGACACGCCATATGGTCCACCTCTATGTATCGTCCAGTCCTGGTACTCTCGACCTTAGTCAGTGTTGTTCGTCATCTGCATCCAACACAACAAGGTGTGGGCATAGCCCATGCAGGGGTGAGTATAACGATACTCGTTAGAGACATCGAGACCCTCAGGGTCTCACAAAAAAATACACCAAAGATAAACCACAAAGTATGAAATCAACAGATAACCTTACTTAGGTATATGACCATACATATACCTAAGTTATCAAATGATCCATCTCAATCATGTGGAAAAAATAGAAAAACTAACCCAACTCAACCAGGATTTTATTCTAGGGGTAGTATCAAGTAACATCCCCAATCACATTGTCGAAACCTCGGCTACTGGAGAACCCCTCCTCTATCCAGTACAGTGGGCCTGCCGCGACACCAAGTGTGCTTCCCACTTACCTTGGACTGCTAAGGTACTCCTCTTGTCGAGTGTCGTGGATCTGCCACATCACCAAGCGCGTTCCCTACCATGGGTCTGCCGCGTCACCAAGAACACTCCGCCTCATAGCCTGCTGAGGTACTCCTCTTGTTGAGTACCGTGGGACTGCCGCGACACCAAGGTTCTCCCTACTATGGGTCTTCCGTGACACCAAGGCACTCCCCACTACGCTAGTAGAGTTACTCCGAGTCAAAATGGTCAGCAGTTGTCAGGTCTCAGCTAGTTACTAGCTTTCCGCACTATGCTCACTCACCTCTGGGAGGATCCTCTCCACTAGCTACTAGTTGATACTCCAACTGTCACGAATTCGTATGAAGGAGTATCTCATGGGAGGTTAAGGTCTGGTGGTCCCCACTTCCAAATTCCACAAAGAGGTTTAGTTCCGGTGGACCCCACCTCCCAACACCTAGATAGGTGTTACAAATAAAAATAAAAATGTCATACACTTTTATTTTTATTTTATTCTTACACGAAAAACCCAAAAACTAACTTTCACTCTCGACTAACCACTGACGAGGTGAAAGTCTTCTTAATAAAAAACTGGTGTTGTGAGTTCAACGGTGCCCTCAAATTTCAATTCTGAGCACCGGTTCAAAAGTTAGAAAAACCCGCTCGCACGTTTATTGAAATTACCCAAAATAAAGTTCATAAATTCATTCAAGGAACTCTGATCCTCGAAATCATGCGCCTTCATTTTTGTGGACTTGTAAAATACACAAATATTTAAAAAAAATAAATGGAAATTTCGGGTATTTACACATATTTTTATATACATCCATGTAATAATGTTACTTAAAAAGTTAATTGGTCATAGATTATAGTATGAAACACTAAACACTTGTAGAATAATTAAGATTTCTTCATAAAGAGATAACTCTTCATCACTAACCTCATTACCAGGCACATTAGAAATAGGTTCTTCTAGAATATATAATTTCCTTTCATGGAATAGGATAATAGGTAAACACCTTTTCCATACATAGATTGTTTTTCTGGTGAGAAGTTTTTCCTTCTCACATTTGGATCATCGATATATCTTTATACTCATTTTTATTATGGTTTCAATAAATAATATGATCATAATTTTAGTACTTTACTTGATAAAAGTTTGACAAATAGATAAATATTATATTTATTAATCTTCCATTATTTTATTTAAACACAATATCCCTCACCATTGGCATCAAAATTACCTTTTTTGGACATTATTATGGAAAAGATCCATATTCACCATCTAATTACCCAAACATTTGTGGGTAAGAAATTTTAATGGTTTTAGGTTGGAATTTCAAATTCCAATTATATTAACTCATAGTTCCTTGATTTTTTGAGTGGATTCCCCAATCCTGAAATCCTTAAATTGGATTTACACAACAATTCCCTCTTATTTGCACTAATTTATTCTTTGGAAGACAACCCTTGATGTGAACTAAATTATGTAAACCCAAAACATAAAGTTATAATTCCTCAATATCTTAAATCACACCATATTTTTATAGTCAATCACTTTGAACTATGGTTTTATTTTAACTAAAGTAGTGGAAGGCTATACCAACTTAATATATATTATTGATGGATATTATCCTTTTGTGCATAAATTTACAATTATTATCTTTATTAAATGCATGTTAAAATTTAGTGGATTTATTTAAGTGATTAACCATATCTTAGATAATATTTAAGCGTAAGACAATTTATTTTAGTTCTATCTTTCATGGTTGTTAATTCATTAATTCATGTGATCGTGAAAAATCATACATAACAAAATAAACATGAAAATTTGAAGAAATAAAGTAATAAAGTTTTATGATCATGATCTTATAATAATAGTTAGTTTATCTAATGGATGATAAAAAAACATTTGACTAAGGGAGAAACACCTAAAACTAATTAAGGTTCATGTTATATCATTCTACATGCCCAATATTTTATCTCTCTCAGATTGGTTTCACCTCAGCTCCAAACATGAACCAGCTCAACTATATTTGGATCTCCATAAATTACATATGATTTTACTCACATGCAGGTAAGGGAAAAGGTTACATAAAAGAAACAATGAGAATGCAGGACCTTGCGTAATAGCTGGAGAGATGGAACACAGTCTAAAATTTTAATATAATAAAAAATTAAATGAAACCGATCTCATACAAAGGCCTTGGTCTAAGATTTTGATCATCCATTACCATACAAAAAAATCACATTTAATAAAATTGAGATGTAATTATAATCATTCTTATTTAAGATAAATCACACTCCAATAAATTAATTATCTTCTTCAATTAATCAATTGTTTTATCTTAATTATCATCTGAATTTCATTGAGATTCTAATCCATAATAATTTTTTTAAAAATAAAATAATTTATTTTAAATAAACTTCATATATAAATTTAACTTGTAGAAAACACGATGAATACCCATCTGAAACTACCCAATTTGTATTATACTCATATATTGTTTACTCTTAAAACATATGGAATACATGACTTATCATGTAATTTCATGATGTATATTATCCACTTAATGATTACATGAATTACTTTATTTTTTCGTCATGTGTTAAGATTCAATGCACATAGGGTAATAAATTAAATATGTCTCACACATGATATTTAGATCTTAAAATTAGGAAAAAATAATTAAAAGTTAATATATATATATATATATATTAAAACTCATCACATAGCAAGCCCTATCAACTTAAATACCACCTGAAAGAACATGTCGATAAGGTTTACATAGTATTACAATTTAATTTTGATTCTGTGAAATTTGGTATAAGTACATGGAATATAAAAGTTAGTTACATAGTGTGTAAATTTCTCACTATATATCTAAGACACATGCCTAGGGACTCATCATGTAAATTGTGCCTCAGAAAAATTGCAGTATAGATCGTGTACAAGGGCTACATTCCATGTGGTCTCTAAGTTACATAGTCACCAGTCAGGTAGGCCATGTAAGAAGATACATTTCCAATCTGTGACTACAGGACTACACACCATGTACGTGTTCTACATAGTGGGTACTCCGGCTAACCATGTGCTAGGATGGCCTGGTCAAAATGTGGTGTAAAATTAAATGCAGCATGTGTATTCAATGCACATAGTTTGAATTAATTCAAAATTAATTCATAGGGGATTTAACACTATTACATGTCATAAACCTCTAGGTAAACAATGTGTACTATAGTTTTATCTAGCTAGAATCCTTACCACCTTTGAATAAGATCCTTAATTTTATTCCGTTCATAAAATTAATCAATTTTATTAGATTTATGAGGAACGAAAGAGGAAAAAGTAGATCTCGAAATGAAGTTTAAACAATGATTAACTCGATTTGAAAACTTAATGATACATTCATAGATAAATAAATAATATTTAAATAATTATAAACAATTATGTGATCGCTCTATACAGTTGAAAGTTCTTGGAACAGTGGAAGCATATGATTGGTCATGTCCAAATTTTCTATTTTTCATGATCGTTGATCAATCTGAGATTTACACAATGATGAACAACATAATCAATGTAACTGAATCAAATAAAAATATAGTAGATGGAATTTCAGAACCAAGTATAGATGAATTCCTGATGGAGTTATAGAGTACTGAGATGTATGTGGCATGAAATCAAGTCATTCTCACTCTAATATAGAACTATCATGCCTGAATATCTATATCATATGAAATAAAGACCTTACTATATGTCTCTAATATGCACAACATAAATTCTTAATCTTAATACTATGAACTACATGGAATGAGGTCATTATTGTAAGACTATAAACATCATGAAATGATTCTTTTACCACATGACCCTCAATTGTACAGTGAATAGTTCATATTGTATGACCTTACACTTCTTAGAGTTCTCATTCATAGGGGACCTTAAACTCTGTGATTCCCTTTTTTGGGGGGTTCTTTCTTCATCGGCCCCTCCTATATTATTTGGGAGAGTTGAATTCCATGTTGAAATCTAAAAACTATATCATAAATTATAGGATTTTAATGAAAAATTACAAAATTTCCCCGATTTCATCTTACAATCTCACTTCATTTCTTGAAAGTTTTAAATTACTCTATTATTGTATCAGAGTCTATTCTTTTTTCCCAAATATCATTTCTCACAC
Source organism: Viscum album (assembly GCA_963277665.1). Lineage (NCBI taxonomy): Eukaryota > Viridiplantae > Streptophyta > Magnoliopsida > Santalales > Viscaceae > Viscum > Viscum album. The sequence continues at coordinate 1,020,283,137 of OY728135.1, forward strand.
ATAATGGTATAAATATTATTCCAAAACCTCTTAAACACCTCATTTTCTATCTAACCTACTGTATATCATTGTTTTATATATCACCATCAACTGAATTCATTGAGTAGAAATTATCCTCTTTCAAACACAAAACATTGAGTAACGATTCTCCTCTTGGAATCCTAGAAACCTTGAGAATATCGTATTGGTTTCCCCTTTCATATAAATTTTTAGTGATTGTATCCAAATCTTAAAGGACAATAATTATTGGTAAGGAAATCCATATCATGTATCTATCCTATAATCCAAATGCATATTTGTTTCCTTGGGAGAGGATCGTCTACCCCATGTGCTATTTTAAAATGGTGTAGTGATGGTTTCTACATAAATAATGTTCAACCTATTACCAATAGTATACATTACAATATCTCTAATTCAAAAATTTCAATACATTATTTCTTCATCCATTTCCCCCATGTTTAAGTGAATATGTGATATCTCTAATTTATATTCCTTTATTCATTATAGAAACTATTTAGGAGGAAAAATCACATAATCATAAAATTTATGAAACTTTTTTGAATGATTTATGCCCTCAAACTACAAGCATCATAAATCCATTCTTCATGATTCTAAGACTCCTGGAGATGGTCCTAGTCAAATGAACATAAATAAAAAAAACCCAATTTTCCTTTTGTAATTCCCTTAAACCGAAATACACATAGTTTTTTATATAAGGCCATAAAAAATGTGGTATATAGTTTATTCTACATTAATTTAAATTTTTTGGACTAGTGCATCTCACTTGACCCAAAACTGTTTAAAGTGGTCTATTCCAAATGACATCAAATTGTAAAAATATCCCCTGATGTAAGACATAAATATATATAAGGGTTCCTTTTTTAGGATATTTTGATGTAAATATTAATATCTATCTACCCTAATTTATAATTTCATATAACTTATGACAAAAAAAATACACCCTTATAAGAACTATGTGTGGCTTGATTCCTATTATCATGGGATATGTAGTAATGCATGGATCTCTTATCATTGGCCAAGATGAAAATTCCATTTCCATTCCTAAAATTTCCTTAGTGAAAAGTACTTATGAGTTTATGTCGTGTATTTCTATGGTCTATGTTAGGATGGAGGAATATAAATTTATCTTAGTGATAAGACCTCATTCACATCAGGTTTTCTCCCTTCTCACATAAGCATAATTATTCCCTTCACAACCATGTCTCCTATTTATGATATAGATCTAAACAGAGACTCTCTTACAAGAACTACATATATAATGTTTCATGTTATCATGGATTACATAGTGATACTGAAATATCTTATACTGGGATCATATATGAAATCTCAATCCAATAAAATCCTCTACCATATCCTAATGTATGGGTTTTCCAAATTCATGTCATACTTCTTTCAATGGACCTATGATAGGATATAAAAATCTATAAATGGATTAATCATTATTACAATAGGATACATAGTGATTCTCTAATTTCCAATTTTGGCCATGTCCATAAATTTGATCATGATCAAACCCCCTCTTGGTATAGTGTATCCTCATTCATTCCATGACTTTATATGTTAGACTCTACACTAGGATGATAAATTTTATCCTAAATCTACTTATATCTTAATTAATATTATTATGAGATACATAGTGATGTTTATATATCATATCCTAGGCCCATATAGAAATTTGATCCAAGAATCTCGACCTTAAACTGCATGAAATTATTCATGAGGATATATATATTGTAACATCCCAGGTAAATAAAGAATAAGACATATTTCATATTTATTAATATTTGTGAACTGAATGTTAATTTTACTTCAAATGGGTTTTTATGTTCGATAGCATACCCGATATGGAACAATGGGTTTCTTTGAAATCTTACGTTGCACACTAATAATATAATATTATTATTTTAAATGGTAGTTAACTCCTAGCCATTGTATTGGTGAGAATGAACAAAACTAACTACAATATTATTATACATGTTTTTTGAATTTATTTAAATTTATCCAATAAAATTTAGAGGCTTAAAATGTGAATGAATCTAATTTTAAGAATAATTTACATTAAAAGGTTGATTTATCGTCTTTTAATGGAGAACCCTATTTAAATATAGTTTTGTTCGCTTTAATACATTCTAATTGATTAAATAAAATCTTTCTTTAAAATGGGGACATCAAAATTTACTATGTGTAAATTTTTGGAATTTTTCCGATAAAGTTAATCTTTTAATGAATAGTGAAAAATATTATATTTTAATTCAAAACTACATTTTAATATAATTTATTTATATGGTTATATTATGTGTTAAATTGGTTTTAAATTTTAATTAGAATATATTTTTACCATTTAATCCAATGTTGGTCATTGTAATTAATTTCACTTTGAAATTAAACATAAACGAGTGTCAATCTTTTGATAGTTATTGTTTCTTAAAAACAGGCTATTTGTTTTAAAAACAGGAATTAATAGTAAATTAATTAATGCAACTTCTATGTTTTGAATTTGGTAAAATAGAAATTATTTTTTGAATTTTGAATATCAAATATATCTTGGGCATAAATTTTGGTAGTTTTCTGGAAAACATCAATTTTTGATTAATAGTGAAACCACTTAGTAGTAGTTACAAAAAACTGACTTTTTCATTTAAATGATATTTTACCACTTCTGTGAATTGAATTTCAAAAATCTGACATACATGGTTTTTATTATTAAGTAAAATGCAGTTCAGTAAGATGAAAATAATTTTTGGTGAATATTAACTTTTGACTTTTATGTACCGCAGTTAAATGTAAATTGTGTAATTCAAGTTAAAAAAATATTATAATAATTAAAAATTACCTTAACACTTGTCCTAACCTTATTTGATGAATAATGACCAACCATAGGAATCCTTGGGTCGATTTTGGGACCCCATTGAGCCACTTATTAATGATAATGACATTTTTGATTAATTAATTTAAAGTAAAGACAAAAATGACATAAACAAATATATTTTAGTACATTGATTTTTACATGGTGTTATATAAGTTATATTTTAGACTATAAATATTTATTGTAAAGGCGAAAAGGTTTCCTACATCATGGTAATTTTTTTTGTAATTTTTAGACATTGAATAAATTAAATTATTTATGACACAATAATGATGTGGTGTTTACCTCATTAATAAATGATTTACATAAATAAAGTTATAAATATAAAAATAACATCCAAAACCTATCCAGTTATTACTGGATGAATTTATTTAGATCATTATTCATCATATATTCTACCTTAATGAGTTTTGGACTTTTAGAAACCCAATATCATTATATAATAAAAATAATATTATCACACTTTCCTAAAGAGCCCCTCCTCCCCCTTATAAAAAACCTTCACGTCTAACCAATTACTCACACCTCTCAAGACTTTTTGATCATCCAAACTCTGCCCAATTAAGTTCCCTACATCCTTCTCCTCTTCCTATAAGCCTTAACTTAGGCATAAGGCACTTCAAAAAAACTTTTTGGTTCATACCAAAGGGAGTTACCCAAATTAAAGGTAACGATTTCTCTTAAGTTATTTTCTTTTATTTTACTTATCCAACCCCTAGACTCTTTTTATTAATTTATTTTATAACAAAACCAATATACTCAATAAACTAGGATGTTTTATGATATGTAATCGAACTACACTTACACACACCTCCATATAATGGGTGAAGAAAATTTTGTTTGTGTGGATGGAAAACTAACGCCTCACGAGACGATGATTGTTTGATTATCTCTTAATGCCTATGATGGTGGCCATTAAGATGACACTATACTTATATATGATATATATTATGTTTATGTTTTCTTTATGCTTCTGTATTTTTCATTTATATCATACCTTTATAGTTTCCATTATGTGTAAATGCGATAATTTCATTTGAGGAAGTGCGGACTACCAACCCCTTAAAGTGATATGAATCGTTAATGTCATATGTGGGATGTATAAAGGATGGAGTTAATGATATTATATATGATATTATACTGAAATTATAATATAACTATGTATCATTATGTTTTCATTCCATTAAAATAATATATATAAATGAAATTAGCTTTCATGCGTACGTACGGCTTACCATCTCCATGAACGGTACATTTCATTTCTTACATCAAAATGATATGTACTATTGTAAATATATATATATATATACTGGATATATATTATATATATGATATATAAATAATGAATATCATTATGGATATAATGAACTATTGACCACATGGACAACTTATAAATATAAGGTGTTCATTTTTTACTCAAGTACCAAATATCGACAAAATGAACGTTATTAACTTAAATGATTACATAATGTTTATAACATGGTAATAAGTGATATAAAATTAATAATAAACTTGAAAAAGGTTCTTAAGAAAGTATAAATTAACTTTATTTTATTATTCAGGAGATTAAGGAATGATCGAGTCAAGTCAGACACGAGTTAAGGGACTGCATCTCAATCTCCTTTCATTGAGGCATATATTGTTCTAATACACGACATTATTTTATATGTTGTATAAACACCTTTTAATTTTCATTTCATTCAAAGGGAATCTTCTTCAACGAAGCATTTTACTAAACGAAAAAAATAATGTTTCTTTTTAACGTAAGTTGTGACAACTACATTTCTGCCGACGCGAGTATTATTTGATATTGGGCTTCCTTAACAAGCCGTAATGTTTTTAAATGGAAAATAAATACCATATACTATTTTATGTATTTTTGGTATTGAAAATGGTTTTGAGAATGGTTTTGATATGTTAATATATTGAAATGTTATATTGTTATTTCAATATTGGAATTTTATCTTTCCTTTATGCTTATGTTATGTCTTATGATCATGTTATGGTTCTTGGGTATTATTTACATATACGGGTGGTTCCGTGATAAACCTAGGGTGGGTGAACCTGAGATAGATCTCTAATGCATTGGGTAACACGACGGAGGTAAACGTGAATATTTCTCCTAAAAGATTTAAGGAATATACTGTGATGGGTATTCCAAAGTTACTCTCTATGTAGCTGTGATAGCTACAATGTAAGTATGTTATAGATGCCATTATTTACAATTATGATTTATGATTTATATGTGTTATTCATAAATCTTATGATTTCATGAGGTAAGTTAAAGAGTTTATTTTTTTTATGTATTTATGAACCAATGTTTTCTTTCTTTGTTTTATAACCCTTACTGAGCTTTTTATGCTCATCCCATGTTTTGAAATGTTTTCACAGGATGTAAAGACGAATAGGGTCAAGTATGAGATCAAGGAAAATTCATGTTGTCTAAAACATGGAACTAGACATGACTCTTTTTTTAAGAGTTTTTATTTTATGAAAAAATGGAAACTAAGTAGAAATGGGTACATTGTAATCTTTTGAGATATAATAGTTATGTCCTAATTCTATAAAACTCTAAACCAGAAAAGATCATCAATGTGAATTATTCTTTTATTTCAATATTAGGTAATGTTTAAGGTCGGGTCCTTATAGTTGGTATCAGAGGTCGGTTTAGATAACTTTAGGAGTTAAGTTATTGTCAAATTAATATACATAACGTAATTTAAGTTAATATTGAAATCATATAGCATTTAAAGATTACCATGTTGCTTCGCCTAAGATATTTCTATGTTCAGAATGGTTTACCACAGAGGAAACATGGCAGATCTGTTGGGACGACATTAGGAGGAAGACAACCTTCCAAATCTGCAACCTAAGATGGTAGGAATCGGAACTAAACAGTTTGTTGCAGTGATGGCACAATTGACTAAGGCTATAAATGCTGGTGGTATCCATGCATGAGATCAGTGAGATCAACCATAGAGGAACATCTCAGTAGTAGAGCATTTCATGAGGCAACATCCCCCATCATTCAGAGGATCATCTAACCCTGTGCTATCAGAAGGGTATATTAAAGAACTGGAAAAAAAATTTGATGTCATGGGGTGTTCAGAACATAAAAAGGTTAGTCTTCTTGTTTACCTTTTTGAAGATGAAACTGATCAGTGGTCGTCGATGGTAAAAATATTAGGGATAGTGAGGAGATTTATTCTCTATATTGGTATGAGTTTAAAGGTATGTTTCTTGAGAAATATTTTCTAATGGTTTTTCATATTAAGATGGAAAAACAATTCTTAGAATTGAGGCAGGAGGATGACTTAGTGGCTATTTATGAAGATAAATTCACTCGACTGGAAAGGTATGCTCCAAATTTCATATGAGATATTGATAGTAAAATCAACCATTTTTACATAGGATTAAAGCCAAAGTATCAAAGGTCTTTAACTTATCATGAGTTGAAATGTTATGAAAAACTTTTTCAATGTGCGGAGAAGGTGGAAATAGAGTTTGCCGATGATCAGCTGTACTTTGAAAAATAACAAAATAAGAGGTCGAGGTGGAAGATATAAGGTAAGAAATCTTCAAAAAAAGCCTGATGGTAAGAAAATTAAGTTTATAGTTTGTGAAAATTATGGTAAAAATCATACTGGGGAATGTCTTTTGAATTCTGTTAAGTGCTACCGATGTTGTAAAATTGGACATAAGGAACATAATTTCACTGAAAAAGATCAGGGTAATGGTAAGACAAAATCTGATTTACAGTCAGTAAATTTTTTTAAGTGAAATGAAATGGTTCATTATGAAAATTGAGTGCCCAAAAAAGAACTCCACTGAGGGAAAGTAGCTAGACTACAAGCAGAAATGGGTGGTGAAATCCTCTGCAACTACTTCTGCAGATGTTGGGTCGTCAAATGAAGTAGTATCCGGTACACCGTTTGTTTATTCATATTATGCCAATGCGTTGTTTGATTCAGTGTCTACACACTTTTTCATTTCTAAGAAGGTTTCTATTAAATTTGGAATTCCATCTCAAGATATGAATACATAACTTATGGTAAAAACACCTATAGGAAATGTTGAGATAGAAAGAAAACATAAGAACATTTCTGTCTTTGTGTGCGGAATGACCCTTCCTACAAACCTTATTGTTTTGCCTCTATTAGATTTTGATGTTATTTTGGGTATGGATTGGCTTTCTATTTATCATGGTAGGATTGACTACAGAGCTAAAGAGGTTTCTTTTCAGAATAATTTTCAGTTTTTATAAAATAATGAACCCTTACTTTTGATAACATATAAGGAAGCTTATAAACTAGTAAAAGATGGAAATGAATGTTAACTTTCACATATTGTTGAAAAAAAAGGAACTCTTCAGATTAATTATGTGACAGCGGTAAATGAGTTCCTTGATGTTTCTTCTAATGAGTTTCCTAGTATTATACCTGATCGAGAAGTTGAATTTAATGTTGACTTAGTTCTTGATGCTAAGACAATTTCAAAAACCCCTTATCAAATGGATCAAATTTAACTTTTAGAGTTAAAGAAGAAATTGCAGGAGTTATTAGATAATGGTTTCATTCGACCTAGCACATCACCATGGGGTGATCCTGTCTTGTTTATTAAAAAGAAAGATAGTTCAATGAGACTTTGCATTGATTATAGAGCATTGAATAACATCACTATTAAGAACAATTATCATTTTCCTCATATTGATGATTTGTTTGATCAGCTCTTGGGAGATCAGTATTTTTCAAAGATTGACTTGAGATTGGGGTACCATCAGTTTAAAGTGAAAGAGATAGACATTCTGAACACCATGTTTCATATTAAATATGGCCATTATGAATTTTTAGTTATGACTTTTGGTTTAACCAATGCACCTGTTGTATTCAAGGATCTTATGAGTAGAATTTTATATGAATACTTTGATAAGTTTGTGGTTGTGTTCATTGATGATATTTTGGTTTATTACAAAAGTAAAGAGGAACATGAAAGTCATTTAAGGGTTGTCTTTCCAACCTAAAAAGAAAATAATCTATTTAGGAAATTCAACAAGTCTGAGTTTTGGTTGAAACAAATTTATTTCCTTGGTCACATTGTTTCAAAAAATGGAATAACTATTGATCCTATGAAAACAAAAGTTGTTAAAGAATGGACAAGATCCACAAATATAACTGAGATCCATAGTTTTCTTGGTTTGGCAGGTTATTACTGGAGGTTTGTTGAAAATTTTGCACGGTTATCTAGTCTAATGACTAAGTTAACTCGAAAAGGTGTTATGTTCTTCTAGACAAATGAATGTGATGATTGTTTTTAGGAGTTTAATAGAAGATTGGTAAATGCTCCAGTTTTGGTACTGCAATCCAGAAATGGTGAGTATGTTATCTATAGTGACGCTTCGTTGAAAGGACTTGGTTGTGTCCTTATGCAGAATGATCAGATAATTGCTTATGCTTCACGTCAATTGAAACCACATGAGTTAAATTACCCTACACATGATTTGGAATTAGATGATATTGTTTTTTCTTTTAAAATTTTGAGGCATCATTTTTATGGAGTAAAATGTGAAATATATACTGATCACAAAATTTTAAAGTATATATTCACTCAGAGAGAAATAAATATGAGACATAGGAGATGGATGGAATTAATCATGGATTATGATTGCACGATCCATTACCATCTGGGAAAAGAAAATATAGTGATTGATGCTTTGAGTCAAAAAAGTAATGCTTCATTAACCATGTTATGTTTGGAATAAGATCCTTTGGTTTTTTATTTGATAAACTTTGGCATAGAAGTTGTTGGTATAGGAAATTTTTCTGTTTTGTTTCAGGTGTCAGTGAGATCATCTCTATCAGACAGAATTACGAAAGCACATAAGGAAGACAGTGAGTTATAGAAAAAGGTAGAGTTGGTTCATAAGGGTAAGTTACCTGAATTTAACATTGATAATGATTGTGTTTTGATATTTGGAAAGAGATTATGTGTGCCTTGTGATTCAAAGTTGAAGAATGAGTTGTTATATGAAGCTCATAGTTCCACATTTTTAGTCCATCCTGTAAGTACTATGATGTACAGAGGTCTTAGGGAGTATTATTGTTGGGATGGAATAAAAAGAGATATTGCTAATTTTACTGTGAAGTGTTTGAATTGTCAGCAAGTTAAAGCAGAGTGGTAGTTACCAAAAGGAATGATTCGGCCTTTACCGGTGCTAGAGTAGAAATGGGAAAATATATCCATGGACTTCGTTGTGGGATAACCAAAGATATATTGAGGTAATAATGTAATCTAGGTTATTGTTGATCGATTGACTAAATCTGCTAATTTCATTACAATTAGAGATACATTGTCTCAATATAATGTTTCTCAGTTGTATGTTAAAGAGATAGTCAGGTTTCATGGAGTTCCCCTCTCCATTGTATCTGATCAAGATCCTGGGTTTACTTCTAACTTTTGTAAAGGCCTTCAAAAGTCATTGGGTACTGAATTAAATTTTAGTACAGCTTTTCATCCTCAATCAGATGGGAAATCAGAATGAACAATTCAGACCTTGGAGGATATGCTACGTGTTTGTTCACTGGATTACTAGGGAAGTTGGGACCAACATCTTTATTTGGTTGAATTTTTATATAATAACCTTTTTAATTCTAGTATACATATGGATTCATTTTAGGAATTATAAAGAAATCATTTTCGAACTCCAGCTTTTTGGGATGAATTATGAGAAAGGAAGTTGATGGGACTAGCATTGGTAGAAGAGATGGAATAAAAATAGCAGTTGATTCAAAAGAACATGAGAACAGCTTAGAGGAGGCATAAAAGTTATGCGGATAACCAGAGGAAGGATCTTTCTTTTGAGGTAGTTGATCATGTCTTTCTCAAAGTTTATCCATGGAAAAGTGTGATGCGTTTTGGATTGAATCTAAATTTGAGTCTGAGGTACATTGGACCTTATAAAATCCTGGAGAAATTTGAATCAGTTGCATACAAAGTGGCTTTACCTCCAAGTTTATCCTAGGTACACAATGTTTTTCATGTTTCGATGTTGAGAAAGTATATTCCAGATACAGCTCCTGTTTTGAAACTAGAGGTATTTCAGTTGGAAGAGAATCTCTTTTATAAAGAACAACCAGTCCAGATTCATGACCATAGAGAGAAAGTGTTGCATAATAAGGTAATTCACCGGGTAAAGGTTTTGTGGAAAACCATATGGTTGAAGAGGCAATGTGGGAATATAAAAATGCTATGAGGGATAAATACACCCACTTATTTTGATAAGTAAAATTGCAAGGATGCAATTTCCAAAAGGGGGAAGGATGTAACATCCCAGGTAAATAAAGAATAATACCTATTTCATATTTATTAATATTTTTGAATTAAATATTAATTTTACTTTAAATGGTTTTCTATGTTCAATAGTGTACCTGATATGGAACAACAGGTTTCTTTAAAATAATATGTTGCACACTAATAATATAATATTATTATTTTAAATGATAGTTAACTCATAGCTGTTGTATTGGCAGGAATGAACAAAACTAACTACATTATGATTATAAATTTTTGTTAAATGTATTTACATTTATCAAATAAAATATAGCGGCTTAAAATGTGAATAAATATAATTTTAAGCATACTTTACATTAAAAGGTCGATTTATCTCCATTTAATGGAGAACCCTATTTAAATGTAGTTTTGGTCACTTTAATACATTCTATTTGACCAAATAAAATCCTTATTTAAAATTGGGACATCAAAATTTACTTTGTGTAATTTTTTTGGAATTTTTCCTATAAAGTTCATTTTTTTAATGAATAGTGAAAAAATATTGTATTTTAATTCCAAAATATATTTTAATATAATTTATTTATATATTTATATTATATATTTAATTGGATTTAATGTGTAATAGTAATATATTTTAATCATTTAATCCAATTTTGTTCATTGGAATTAATTTCACTTTGAAATTGGGCATAAAAAAGTGTTAATATTTTGATAGTTATTGTTTCATAAAAACACGCTATTTGTTTAAATGACAAGAATTAATTTTAAATTAATTAATGAAACTTATATGTTTTTAATTTGGTAAAATAGAAATTAATTTTGAATTTGGAATATCAAATATATCTTAGGGTGAATATTTGGAAGTTTTTTGAAAAACATCAATTTTTGATGAATAGTGAAACCACTTAGTAGTAGTTAAAAAAACTGACTTTTTCATTTACATGAAATTCTACCACTTATGTTAATTGAATTATGAAAATCTGACATAGATGGTTGTTATTAGTAAATAAAATTTGGTTCAATAAGATGAAAATAGTTTTTGGTGAATAGTAACTTTTGACTTTTATTCACTGCGGTTAAAGGTAAATATGGTAATTCAAGGTAAAAAGAATATTATAATAATTAAAATTACCTTAACAATTGTCTTAACCTTATTTGATGAGTAATTTCCGACCATGGGCATCATCAGGTCGATTTTGGGACCCCATGGAGCCACTTATGAATGATAATGACATTTTAGATTAATTAATTTAAAGTAAAGACCAAAATGACATAAACAAACATCTTTTAATAAATCAATTTTTACATTGTGTTATATAAGTTATCTTTTATACTATAAATATTCATTGGAAATATAATAAGATTTCCTACATGATGGTAATTTTTTTATAATTTTTAAACATTGAATAAATTAAATTATTTATGACACAATAATGATACAGTGTTTACCTCATTAATAAATGATTTAAATATATAAGATTATAAATATTAAAATAACATACAAAACCTATACAATTCATATTGGATGAATTTATTTCGTCCATGCGTCATATTATCTTCTACGTTAATGAGTTTTGGGGCTTTAGAAACCGAATATCATTATATAATAAAATAATATTATCACATTTTTCTAAAGAGCCCCTCCTCCCCCATATAAAAAGCCCTCACTTCCAACCAATTCCTCACACATATCAAGCCTTTTGTATCATCCAAACTCTTCCCAATTAGTCTCCCTATATCCGTATCCTCTTCCTAGAAGCCTTAACTTAGGCATAAGGCACTTCAAGAAACCCTTTTGGTTCATACAAAAGGGAGTTACCCAAACTAAAGGTAAGAGTTTCTCTTAAATTCATTTCTTTTATTTTACTTCTCCTACCCTTAAACTCTTTTTATTCATTTATTTTATAACAACACCAATATCATCAATATACTAGGATTTTTTTATTGTAAGTATTTGAACTACACTTACACACACCTCCATGTAATTGGTGAAGAGCATATTGTTTCTGTGGATGGAAAACTAACGCCTCATGAGACGATGATTATTCGATTATCTCATACCACCTATCATGGTGGCCATTAAGATGACACTATACTTATATATGATATATATTACTTTTATGTTTTATTTATTATTCTTTATTTTCTGTTTATAGCATAGCTTTTTGGTTTCCATTATGGGTAAACGCGATAATTTCATTTGAAGAAGTGCAGACTACCGCCCCCTAAAAGTGATATGACTCATTATAGCCATATGTGGGACATATACAGTATGAAGTTAATGATATTATATATGATATTATACTGGAATTATAATATACCTATGTATCATTAGTTTTTCATTCAATTAAAATAATAAATAGAAATTAAAGTAGCATTCATGTGTACGTACAGCTTACCGTCTCCATGAACGGTGCATTTCATTTCTTACCTCAATATGATATGTACTGTTATAAATATATATATATATATATAATGGATATATATGATATATATGATATCTAAATAATGAATATCATTCTGGATATAATGGACTATTGAACACATGGACAACTTGTAAATATAAAGTGTTCATTTATGACTCAAGAACCAAATATCGAGAAAACAAACATTATTAACTTAAATGATTAAATAATGTTGATAAGATGGTAATAAGTTCTATAAAGGTAATAATAAACTTGAAAAATGTTCTCAAGTAAGTATAAAATAACTTTAGTTTATTATTCAAGACATTGAAGAATGATCGAGTCAAGTCGGACACGAGGTAAGGGACTGCGTCTCAATCACCTTTCATTGAGGCATATTTTGTTCTAATACACAACATTCTTGTATACACTATATAAACACCTTTGAATTTTCATTTCATTCAAAGGGAATCTTTTTCTACGAATCGTTTTACTAAATGGAAAAAAAGAATGTTTCTTTTTAACTTAATCCATGACAACGACATTTCCGCCGCTGTTAGTATTATTTGATCTTTGGCTTCCTTAACAAGACATAATGTTTTTAAAAGGAAAATGAATACCATATACTATTTTACATATTTTTGGTATTGAAAATGGTTTTGATAATGGTTTTGATACATTAATATATTGAAATGTTATATTTTTATTGCAATGTGGGAATTTTATCTATCCTTTATTCTTATGTTATGTGTTATTATCATGTTATGGTTCTTGGACATTATTTACATATACGGGTGGTTCCATGATAAACCTAGGTTGGGTGAAGCCAAGATAGCTCTCCAATGCATTGGGTAACATGACGGAGGTAAACGTGAATGTTTCTCCTAAAATATTTAAGGAATATACTGTGATGGGTATTCCAATGTAACTCTCTATGTAGATGTGATAGCTATAATGTAAGTATGTTATGGATGCCACTAGTTTCCTTTATGATTTATGATTTCTATGTGTTATTCATAAAACTTATGATTTCATGAGTTAAGTAAAATAGTTTGTGTTTTGTATGTATTCTGATCTAATGTTTTCTTTCTTTGTTTTATAACCCTTATTGATATTTTTATGCTCATCCCAAATTTTGAAATGTTTTCACAGGACTTAAAGATGAATAGGGTCAAGGATGGGATCAAGGAAAAGTCATGCTGTCTAAAACATGGAACTAGACATGACTCTTTTTTTCACGAGTTTTTTTATGAAAAAAATGGAAACTGAGTATAAGTGTCTACTTTTAATATTTTGATATGTAATAGTTATGTCCTAATTCTCTAAAACTCTAAACTTGAAAAGATCCTCAATGTGAATTATTCAATTAATTCAATATTATGTAATGCTTAAGGTCGCGTCCTTATATATATGTATATATTAACATTGTTCTCACAATTCACATAGATTTTCAGTTTCCATTGTGTCTATATAGAATTCCACAATGTTGGTTCAATGTTTTATGGCCTTAAACCATATTATAAAATTTGGTAAAATTTGTATGACCTTAAAATTCAACCCTCCATTTTATAAATTGAAGGTACATCAAGTCAAAATGAATGACACACATAGGCTTTTCAGGATAAAAATGTGCAATGGGGGTATTGAGAAAAAGTCTAGTATCTTCTCACTAGTGCAATACTTCACATAACCTAGGCATAATTAGAGCATAAGAAACATCAAAGGATGCATAAATACTTTTCAATTTTAAATCCCATAAAGGGATGCGTGATAAAAATTCAAGTCTTCAAACTCTAATTTATTACCCATTATATCTTAATAAAAGTTAGTGTGTTGTTGAAAAATACACAAAGCTTACTTAGCCCTAGAAAATTGAATATATACTCACTAGACTCACTAGTATAGGAAAATTTTAGAGAAGATCTTGTATTACTTACAAAAATAATATTAAGATATTCCATGGGTACATTTTCATTCAGAATAATATACCTCCTTACATTGAGAGATCCCACCTTTTTAGTTGATCGTGTACTCAATAAGTTTAATCTTATATCCCTCCACCCTGAGAATGTGTTAAATACAATGTGGTGTATCCTTTTGAGTGGTATAACCTTCCTTGAATATCCTTTTTCCATGAACCTACATTATACCTTATGTAACGCCATGATCCCAGTTACCCAGAGTCGGTGCATTATTACATAACATTGTGTAATGGCCCGGGTTTTTGGGGTCCATTACTTTGTAAAAATCTCAAGTTAGGTTTTTCTGGTCTGTAATCTCGATGAAGTTTGGCCTCTAATGGTAGGCCTACCCGTAGCTCAGTCTAGTGGTAGCTGCAGCTACCGGTAGCTCTTTATACCAGTAGCTCGGTCTACCGGTGGCTGTAGCTTACCTATAGCTCGGCCTACCGGTCGCTGCAGCCTACCGGTAGCTTGGATACCGGTAGCTGTCAGCCACCAGTATCTCTCAGCTACCGGTCGATGTCAACCATTGGTGGCTCTCGCCTACCCCCACATGGTCTTTCCAATAGCGCTCCTTTTTGCGCAAATTGGGTTTTAAACCCTATTTTGACCCCTTTAAGCTTGTTTTAAATCCTAGTAATTCCCATAAATGTCATTTAATTAAATATTTAATGAATTAACCTAGTGTGTGCATAGGTTTAAACCGCCCGACCCTTTAATAACATGTGGGGTCGCATGGTCAACCCACATCCCCCCTCCTTACACAGTTTTGTGTTCTTATCTCAACCGTCCCCAGCCTTTATAAACTAAAATGGTTCACCTGGGTTTCTCTTCTCGATCACCCTGTGTTGGAGTACCCTTCGTTCAGACGATCAGCTTTTCATTCGGATGAGCCACATCGTTATCCGTGAAGTTCCATGCCTGGGATTAGCGTTGATCGTTGATAACAAGTAGGGAATTTCTCTCCTTCGTCTCTCTCTTTTGTGTATCATGTGGGGTGGGCATGCTTTTGTTTCTGTAGAATTGGATAAACTCGAACCTTAATGAAGATAATGAATGAACTCTAAGAAGGGGGAGGGTTATGATCGATGATGCTGCTCTGTTTTATGATCTTCCGTAATTTTATGATTTCAGAATTTTGCGGGCTTACGCCTACTGAAAATCATGGATGTTGGTGGTCTTTCTATCTGCACTGATGAACCCTTACCTCTGGTGATGTTAAAATTGATCGTCTTTTTGAACCCTTTCTATGTAAAGGAATTTGGTTAATTACGTATATCCGGCTAAATAAATTGAAAGCACCAGGATCAACTCCCTTCTGTGATAACCCCGGTTAAAGAACATGGAAATTGTAATCATGGAGTGTGTTAAATTTATAAATATGAAAATACTGGAATGGCCTGCTTTGCTGGGTGATGTGGGTGGGGGTGGGACCCCCTGTTATTATACTCTCAGTGGTTGAGAATTGAGGATGGGATCCTCTGTTGTATCACGAATTGGGGTGGGATCCTCTGTTGTTGAGAAACCCTTTTTCCTCATGGATATTGGGCTTGGGGTTGTAACTTAGGGTTCACTTTGGTTTATGTGGCTTTACGAGAGAACTGGGTGTGGGTTTTATGGTTGATTCTTGACTGTTTTCTTTTCTGTACTTGTGCCTATGCTTACTAGTTTCCCAAGTAGGTGCAGAACTTAATTAAACATTATTACTGAACATGAAAACAAGTATGGGACAATGGGTTTTCATTTGGTATGAGTTGTGACTCGGACTTCCATGTTGTTTGTGTTCCTTAGGCTGGCTGAAAAACCTAAAATTGGGGGAGTGCTTGTTACCTATATATATACTTGTAGTTTTGTGTTTCTTATTCGTGCCCCACCCAAGTTGAGAACTTAGTGCCGAACACCCCCATTTCATTGGGGAGGGTGTTTTTACCAACACTATTATTAGTGGCTGGTTATTAGTTCCCTTTCTGCTCACTTTCCCGGATAGAAAAAGTAACTTTGGGCAGGCTGTGATGGCCTGAGGTCCATTATTAGCCCAAGAACCTTCGGGCGAGGTTGTGTGGTGGTTATGGGCCAGGTGTGTGCGGGCAGGTAGTTTCCCAAGAATCATCAGGATGAGGCCCAGGTGTCTTCGGGCATGTAAGAGGATCTTGTAGCACAGGAGTCTTTGGGCATGGCAGTGGTTGTTCTGGCCTAGGTGTTTGCATGCGTGGTTACGTGTGACAGTTGTGGCCCAGGTGTGTGCGGTCGGGGTTTGGTAGTGGGACTGTGTGAGGTTGTGGCCCAGGTGTGTGCGGGCGGGTGTAGCAGTGGGACTGCGGTGAGAATGGAGGGATTGGTTCGATGCGTAGGCTGTCTTAAATAATTAGTGGGAATGTGGCGTGGGGTACCCAAACCTCGATGTTCTCTTATTATATATATTACTTGACTTGTGTTATTTGGTTAGTGTGCCTTGGTGAGGATTGGGTGGATAGTTTTCCTTGTTAGGTGCTTGGTTTACTCTTTTTCTCACAGGACTTTAGTACATTCCCCCACTTGTGCATGAGAGTCTTTGTATTTTCCCTATTGAGTATACCTGTATGCTCACCCTACGTATATTTAAAACTACTTTCTGGTTTCCAGGAGGACTTCGGGGATCGCACGGGACCATACTAGCTCGGACCTTTGGGGCAGTTGTAGTTGTTGTTTTTGTTTCTTTGGTACTTTACCCTTTTAGTCACTTTTTACTTTGTGGATTTTTACTTTTGTAACATGTATTGGGAATGGTTCTTGGGTTTACTTTTACTTTTTTCTTTTGGTGTTGTTGGGATTTACCATTCTATCTCCCGATCCTATTAAAAGGAAAAGGGTAATGCCTTCAATTTAGTGTCTGATTCTATACCCTTGGTGCTAGTCGCCACTCTGTAACCTATCTAAGGCGGGTCTCAGTGGTCATTATATCTCCTTCAACTTAAAGAAGGAAGGGCCTTGGAATCTGATGACCCTTATTTCCTTTTGGTGAAGGCAGGTCGTGACAGAATTGTATCAGAGGTTATGGTTGAGATATATGATAGAGTCTGGAGTTAGGCACCGTGAGGATTTCATGGGATAGTAGGGAAACAATTTTGGGTGACCTTGGAGTGTGAATTAGGCCAGGGAAGACTGGCTAGGACACGGGATTTTAGGGCCCCCCGTGATCTGATGCATGGACTCTGGACCTACCAAATGACCAAGTGAGGCCACGCTAATTGCAGGGTAGAGACCCTAGGAAAGGTACATGAATCATAATGACTTGTGTTCTCGTGTTTATGGGGTGTCTTGGGAATTAATAATGAATAAAATGTTTAAGATGTTTTAAGAACAATATTCTACACTACTTGGGCTTAGGAATTCCTTTTTTTCCTTGCAGCTATGGCACCTGGGAGATAACCATGTTTGGTGTGGGTGATTGAGGCCCCGGAGACAACCTTGGTTGATCGGCAGAGAGCTGATCGAGAGGAAGAGGACGAATAATGGAAGAGGACTCTTCGGGCCTTCGAGCGACAGACCCTTGAGAAGTATGAGGGAAGTACCATTGATATGAAGATGGAGGGATAGGTAGAGGATCTAGTGATAGCCATCGGCTTGATCCGGGCTCTGACCGAGTACTGGGTTCCTCTAGCTGTCAGCCAGATGTGGGGAGCGGCGCGTCAGTGGTGGACGCTTTTCCTGGGGGAGAGGAGAGAGGCTGAGGTGGCATGGCCAGATTTCGAGAGGGAGTTTCGGGCGTAATTCCTCTCTTCGACAATGAATGTGGAAAAGAGACAAGAGCTACTCTCCCTATAGCAGGGGAGTATGTCAGCAAGGGAGCTAGGAATCAAGTACAAGGACCTCCTAAGTTGTTCTCCGGACCTCTTTCCCGATGAGGAGTCTCGGGCAAGACGTTTAGAGGAGGCGCTCTGACCCTCCTTCCAGTATGCTGTTACCCCCTATACCCTCCCGACGTACTTGGAGGTCCAGAAGAAGTCCAAAGTGGTGGAGAGGATGCACGCTATAAGAGGTGTGACACGAGAGGGGATCCAGTTGGGACCATCGAAGGGGAAGGCCGTCAGCACCAGGCCTCCAGCGTTAGGACCATCCAGGTTCTGGCCAACAGGGATCAGAATGCATCAGTTTCAGTTCTGATCCCCTGGTCCTCGCCCTTTTCCTTCAGGCCCAGGACCGCGGTGATTTGTTTGTGGGAGCTATGGACAACTCTAGAGTCAATGCCTAGACCAAGTACAGTACGGCGGTGGCAGATAGCCCCATCACCCGCCCCAGTAGAAGCTTCCAGCCAGGCCTTTCCAGCAGCAGCAGGGACAGCGAGCTCCCGCTCCTCTGAGGGCAGACGTAGGTGGAGGAGGCCGACCTCAGGGCACTCCTCAGGGTCCTCGACCGGGGCGTGGTCGGGGAGGTGGCCAATAGCTGAGGGGCAGAGGACTTGGGCATGGACTGTTACACATCGTGGAGGCAGCAGTTCCAGCCGGGCCGGAGGTCGTCCGAGGTACGATCAGTTTGTTTAGCACTCTTTCTTATGCCTTGTTCAATACCGGAGCTTCGCACTCCTTCGTCGAACCTAGTCTAGCCCGTGCATTGGGTCTAGATGCCAATAGACTTCCAATGCCACTGGTGCTGAGCACACCAGTCGGAGGTCAAACAAACTTGTTATTTGTTTGTCAAGGATGCAGACTGATGATAGGGCCACATCAGCTGATTAGGGATCTTCTTCTGCTATAGATACAGCCATACGATGTCATCCTTGACATCGACTAGCTGTTCTTTGTGTGTGCCATTATCGACTGCTTCCAAAGAAGGGTTGTGTTCTCAGACATGGGCAGCCGACGTGTTGTTTTCACCAGTGAGCGGAGCAGTCAGAAGGGCAGCAGGTGAGAGGAACCCCTCCTATCTTTGTTATCAGAGATGTCAGTGGAGTCAGTGGATGCTGAGATAGTGGAGGTTCCAGAGATCATCCATGATTTTATGGACGTCTACCTTGAGGAGGTGACGACTCTACCCCCTTGACGTGATATCGAGTTCGGGATTGACCTGCAGCCTGGTGCTCGTCCGATTTCGATGGCTCCTTACCGGATGGCACCTTTAGAGCTACGAGAGATGCAGATTCAGATTGATGATCTAATGAAGAGGGGTTATGTTTGACCAAGTGCGTCACCGTGGGGTGCTCCAGTCTTGTCCGCCAAGAAGGAAGATGGTGTTCTCAGGTTGGGTATAGACTACATGAGGCTGAATCAGGTGACGATCAGGAATTTCTACCCTCTTCCGAGGATAGACGATCTTTTCGACCAGCTGAAAGGGGCAGGATGGTTCTCAAAGATCGACGTGCGGTCTGGGTATCACCAATTGAGAGTGAAGGAGGGAGACATCCCGAAGATGGCCTTCAGGTGCAGATATGGACACTTCAAGTTTGTAGTCATGCCTTTCGGTGTTACGAACGCCCCGGTTGTGTTCATGGGTCTTATGAACTCCATCTTACAGGAGTACCTGGATCGGTTCGTAGTCGTGTTCATCGACGATATCCTAATCTATTCCAGATTAGTGGAGGATCACGCGGAGCACCTGAGGATTCTTTTGGAGGTCCTCCGACAGCACCACCTCTATGGTAAGTTGTCGAAATACATGTTCTGGACACGATAAGTGCACTTCCTCGGGCACGTGGTGTCTGAGCAGGGGGTAGCGGTAGACCCATCAAAGGTTGAGGCAGTTTTTTCTTGGGAAACCCCCAAGAATGTGGAAGAGGTTCGTAGTTTCCTTGAACTGGCAGGTTACTATCGGAGGTTCGTACCCAAATTCTCCTGAGTTGCAACCCCTTTGGCAGCCTTGACCAAGAAAGACCAGGTTTTCATGTGGAGTGAGAAGTGCGAGTCAGCCTTCAGATATCTAAAGGAGAAGTTGATTAGTGCCCAAGTGCTGAGATTACTAGAAGAATGGGCAACGTATGAGGTGTTCTGTGATGCTTAAGGACAAGTCCTGGGATGTGTACTGATGCAGTGACAAGGGGTGATCTCCTATGGGTCTCAGTAGCTACGCCCTCATGAGCGTAATTATGCCACCCACGACCTGGAGCTTGAATCAGTCATTTTTGTGCTAATGTTATGGAAGCATTACCTCATCGGGGAACGCTTTGTGGTCTTCACAGATCACAAAAGTTTGAGGTAAATCTTCTCCCAGCGGTACCTAAACTTGCGGCAGTGGAGGTGGATGGAGTTCCTATAGGATTAAAACTTCGAGATCTCCTACACCTCAAGGAAGGGGAATGTAGTGGATGATTCCATGAGCAGGAGGACACAGAAGGATGCGGTCTGAGAGTTGGAAGATTCCTGGAAGGCGATGGTGGAGTTGGCTACCTTACACCTGGATGCGATGATGGATAGCGGTAGAGGTTTCCTGAATCATATGACAGTACAATAATCTCTTTTTTCGCAAGTGGAGGAGTCTTAGTGGGGAGACACAGAGTGTGAAGTAATGCGTGACTGAGTTGGCCAGAGCAATGCTCCGAAAGGATGGATTGAGGATGGTCAACACCGAATGTTTTTCCAGGGGATGTTGTTTGTCCCAGAGGCGATGCACGACAAGGTTCTCAGTGAGTCCCAGAACTCACCCCTGGCGGTAGACCCAGAAGTTTCCAAGATGTACCAGGGACTGAAGAGATAGTTTTGGTGGCCCATAGTGAAGAGATCAGTGGCAGAGTTTGTGGCCAAGTACTTAGTGTGTCAGCAGGTAAAGGCTGAACACCATGTTCCAGGTGGGCTGCTGCAGTATCTGGATGTCCCTGAGTGGAAATGGGAGGATATCTCGATGGATTTCGTCATGGGACTACCCATGGTCCAAGGGGGATACGACGCCATCTGGGTGGTAGTGGACCGGTTGACAAAATTGGCTCACTTTCTAGTGATTAAGGATTTGGGTGCAGTGGATGCTTTGGCACGAAAGTATGTGGATGATGTGGTGAAGTTTCATGGAGTTTCGAGGTCTATAGTCTTGGATAGGGATGCACGGTTTACCTCACGAGACTGGAGAGGATTTCAGCATACTTTTGGCACCCAGCTACGTCTTAGTACTGCTTTATATCCCCATACAGATGGACAGACAGAGCGCACCATCCAGACCTTGGAGGATATGCTGCAGGCATGTGTTCTGGACTCAGGAGGATCGTGGATGCGACACTTGCCTCTGTTAGAGTTCGCCTACAATAATATCTATCACTCTACCATTGGTATGGCCCTGTTTGAAGCACTGTATGGGAGGCTATGCCGCTCACCTGTGTGTTGGACCGAAGTTGGAGAGGCGGGCATCCTTGTCCCAAAGGTGGTGCAGAGCACGACAGAGAAGGTTCATCTTATATGGTAAAGGATGAAGGCGGCCTAGGACCGACAGAATTCATATGCTGATACTAGGAGGAGGCCCATGGAGTTTGAGGTTGGAGACCATGTGTTCTTGAAGGTCTCCCCTCATCGTGGACAACGGAGGTTCGGTAAGGGGAGTAAGCTTTCTCCCAGGTTCATCGGACCCTTCGAAGTGTTGCGGCAGGTCGGTGAAGTGGCTTATCAGCTAGTGCTACCACTGCCGCTACTGAGGATACATGATGTATTCCATGTGTCCCAGCTTCATCATTACCAGCACGATGATTCACACGTCCTCAGCTGGGGAGAGCTATACATCATGGACGGTGTGACTTTTATGGAGAGACCAGTGATGATCGAGGATCTCAAGGAGAAGGTTCTTCTAGGGTGAACCATTCCCTTGGTTCGTGTGTTATGGAGACATGGTGGGCTTTAGGAGAGTACGTGGGAAAGTGAAGCACATATTCATTCCCAGTTCCCAGAGTTTTTTTGAGTTTTTTTGAGTTTTTTACTGTTCATTTTATAGCTGTTATGGTGGAACATTTTACCTTATTGGCTATGAAATACTGGTTTTCTTTCCTCTGAAAGTGTGTGAGAAGTCATGGCTATGGGGAGGGGAGGACCCGACCACTAATCAAGACGCATTAAGGTGGATGCGATTAAACCCGTGAGGGCGAGTCAGTGCCGCCCAAAGTGGATAGTATCTTGACATGGGGAAGGAGACTCTTCAACCCACATGGTTGGGCAATTTGTCATGGTATGTTTCTTGGTTCTTGACAGGAAAGTGTTCTTAGTTGACAATGAGGTTCACTCCTAAGAGGTATCTTTCGAGGTGGTTGTTTGTACCCTCTCTTCCTTCTGGGTTGTTTTGATTCTCGAGGACGAGAATCGTTTAAGAGGTATCTGATGTAATGGCCTGGGTTTTTGGGGTCTATTACTTTGTGAAAATCTCAAGTTGGGTTTTTCTGGTCTGGGAATCTCAGTGAATTTTGGACTCTAACGGTAGGCCTACCGGTATCCTTAGCCTACTAGTAGGTCGGTCTACCGGTAGCCACAGCCTACCGATGGCTCTGTCTACCGGTAGCTCGGTCTACCGGTAGCTGCAGCTACCGGTAGCTCTATCTACCGGTAGCTCGGTCTACAGGTCGCTACAGCTTACCAGTAGTTTGGCCTACCGGTCACTGCAGCCTAGGTGTAGCTCGGCTACTGGTGGCTATCAGCCACCGGTAGCTCTTGGCTACTGTTAGTTGTCAGCCACCGGTGGCTCTTGCCTACCCCCACGAGGTCCTTCCAGTAGCGCTCCTTTTTGCAAAAATTGGGTTTTAAACCCTATTTTGACCCCTTTAAGCTTGTTTTAAAGCCTGGTAACACCCATAAATGTCTTTTAATTAAATATTTAATGAATTAACCTGGTGTGTGAATAGTTTTAAACCACCCAACCCTTTAATAATGTTAAGGGCCGCGTGTTCAACCCACGACTCCGCTCCTTACGTGGTTTTGAATTCTTATCTCAACCATCCCCGGCCTTTATAAACTAAAAGGGTTCTCCTGGGTTTCTTTTCTGGATCACCCTGTGCTGGAGTACCCTTCGTTCAGACGAGCAGATTTTCGTTCGGAAGAGCCGCATCGCTATCCGTGAATTTCCACGCCCGGGCTTAGCGTTGATCATTGATAACAAGTAGGGAATTTTTCTCCTTCGTCTCTCCCTTTTGTGTATCATGTGGGGTGGGCATGCTTTTGTTTCTATAGAATTGGATAAACCCAAACCATAATGAAGATAATGAATGAACTCTAATGAAGAGGTAGGGTTGTGATCGATGATGCTGTTCTGTTTTATGATCTTCCATAATTTTATGATTTCTGAATTGTGTGGGCTTATTCCTACTGAAAATCATGGTCTTTGGTGGTCTTTCTATGTGCACTAATGAACCATTACCTCTGGTGATGTTTAAATGGATCGTGTTTGTGATCCAGTGTTTTTTAAAGGAATTTGGTTAATTGCGTATATCTGACTAAATAGATTGAAAGCACCAGGTTCAACTCCCTTCTAGGATAACCCCGGTTAAAGCACACATAAATTGTAATCATGGAGTGTGTTAAATATTATAAATCTAAAAATACTGGCATGGTCCTGCTTTTCTAGGTGAGGTGGGTGGGGGTGGGACCCCCTGTTATTATACTCTCAGTGGTTGTGAATTGAGGATGGGATCCTTTGTTGTATTACGACTTGGGGTGGGATACTCTGTTGTTGAGAAACCCTTTTTTCTCCTAGATATTGGGCATGGGGCTGTAACATAGGGTTCTCTTTGGTTGATGTGGCTTTACGAGAGAATCTGGTGTGGGTGTTATGGTTGATTCTTGACTGTTTGATTTCCTGGACTTGTGCCTATGCTTACTAGTTTCCCAAGTTGGTGCAGAACATAATTAAACATTATTACTGAACATGAAAACAAGGATGGGACAATGGGTTTTCGTTTGGTGTGAGTTGTGACTTGGACATGAGTGATGTTTGCGTTCCATAGGCTAGCTGAAAAACCTAAACTTTGGGAGTGCTTGTTAAATATAGATATACTTTTATTTTTGTGTTTCTTATTCACACCCCACCCAAGTTGAGCACTTAGTGCCGAACACCCCCATTTCCTGGGGGAGGGTGTTTTTTCCAACACTATTATTAGTGGCTGGTTATTAGCTAATTTTCTACTCTCTTTCCCAGAAAGACCAAGTATCTTCGGGCAGGCTGTGGTGGAATGAGGTCCATTGTTAGCACAAGAACCTTTGGGTGGGGTTGTGTGGTGGTTATGGCCCAGGTGTGTGCGGGAAGGTAGTTTCCCAAGTATCTTCGGGATGAGGCCCAGGTGTCTTCGGGCATGGCAGTGGATCTTCTATCCCAGGTGTCTTCGGGTGTGGTGGTGGTTGTTCTGGCCTAGGTGTTTGTAGGTGTGGTTACGTGTGAAATTTGTGGCCCAGGTGTGTGCGGGCGGGGTTTGGCAGTGGGACTGTGTGAGGTTGTGTCCCAGGTGTGTGAAGGTGGGTGTGGCAGTGGGACTGCGGTGAGAATGGTGGGATTGGTTCGATGCATAGGATGTATTCAATAATTAGTAGGAAAGTGGCGTGGGGTACCCAAACATCGACGTTCTCTTATTATATATATTACTTGAATTTCGTTATTTGGGGAGTGTGCCTTGGTGAGGCTTGGGTGGATAGTTTACCTTGTTAGGTGTTTGGTTTACTCTTTTTCTCACGGGACATTAGTATGTTCCCCCACTTGTACATCAGAGTCTTTGGCTTTTCCCTACTGAGTATACCTGTATGATCACCCTACGTATATATAAAATTGCTTTCAGGTTTCCAGGAGGACTTTTGGGATCGCGCGGGACCATACTAGCTCGGACCTTTGGGGCAGTTATAGTTGCTGTTTTTCATTCTTTGGTACTTTACCCTTATAGTCACTTTGTACTTTGTGGATTTTTACTTTTGTAACATGTATTTGGAATGGTTCTTGGGTTTACTTTTACTTTCCACTTTTGTTTTTGTTGAGATTTACCATTCTATCTCCTGATCCTATTAAAAGGAAAAGGGTAATGTCATCCATTTAGTGTGTGATTCTATACCCTTGGTGCTAGTTGCCACTCTGGGACCTATCAAAGGAGGGTCTCGGGGGGTCATTATCTCTCCTTAAACTTAAAGGATGAAGGGCCTAGCAATCTGCTGACCCTTCTTTCCTTTTGGTGAAGGCGGGTCATGAGAATTGGCATGATACAGGGAATCATGTCCTAAAAGTCCAATAAGTTTAGTAGCCTTGGAAGTACTAGCTACATACACAAGTTTTACATTACATCATGAAATTAAAAAACATTATTGTATCTCCTTTTAACACAATAATATACTTTAGAATATCCCTACAGGTCGGTCATAATATACTTCTTCACATCCTGGGAAAAATAAAACATAGAAAAGGGTGAGCTTAGGTGCTCAGTAAGGATAATAATATATCAGAAACTTTCATAAATAAGCATAAACATTTAAGGAAATGTATAAGACTAAAATACAAACCTTTTAAACATAAACATGAGCATAATATGGCAAGGATAAATATAATAATTCAATTTACTTATTCACATGGATATTCTACTTGTCGAATAATCGCATCTAATATCAATAGCCAATTTCATCATGTTGGAATGCATAATTTTGGACATCATAACCACATGGTCAAGGCCTTGTGCCAAGACTACAAATAATATTTTTTCAAGGCCTTGTTCCAAGACACTAGTTTTTCTCATGAGATCTACTGATGCATTGAGGAGAAATAGCGGTCTCCACCTGTTAGTTACTAAGTCTAATGCATTCCTCATATGAAAAGGTTGAAAGATAACATAAACATTCGTATTAAAACTACCATGCGAAATGTCAATACGTTAACCAAAAACCATGAATGGTATAAAAATATCATATACACTATCAAACATATCCCAAAACCTTGAATACAAAACAAAATATTGTATCATAATAAATCAACTTCAAACAAGTGTAAAATCCAACAAAAGATGTTGACATAGTTGGAATTAAAACTACTTGAGAGGAATATCACCTTATATTTTGAAATCATTTAAAAGTCATGTAATTTTAAAATAAAACCTTTATTTTTAAAATATTATTATAATCTTGTAAGGGAAGTTTCTAAGGAGTTGCAATGGTGGAACGTAGTCGCACCCGTCGTATAAGTTAAAAAACATGTTTCCTTAATTTTGTCAAAAAGGTTGTAAAGGACCTTATTTGGAAAATGACGGAAATATTTCTTTATAAAAACATCATAAAAAGTGAAACAATGATATAAATTACATTAACCCATTGTATATGAAATAGTAAAAATGTATTGAAATACATTTTTAAGAAACACAGATGCGGATGATAAAGAGGTCCCATAAAATACTCACGTATAAACTGCCTCGGATAATGAAGAGATTGTAGAATTAACCCTTACCTTATAATTTTCATTGATTGAGGGTTTTTTAACCTTATGATTAATAGTTAAAAAATTATTATTAATTTATACAAGAACTAAATACATAAATATGATATCATATATGATCTTCTAATATTTCTTTGTTAATAATATCTCAGTTGTATCATTGTTTTGGGTGTTAACTGATTCGTTTTCCTTTATATGCTTAGTTACGTAAGACATGTTTGTTATGGATATGATGTATTTGATTCATATCCCGAATGATAGTAAGTTCTTAAACATTATTTTTAATCATAAAATTAAAATTATTATTTAATGGTTATGATGGGGAATGAATTTCATCACTTTCGTGGAGACGGTAATCCGTACGTATGCACGACCGACAATATCATTCTATTGATGGTGAAATCATATGTAATTGGGTGTTATATCATATATAAAGAATAATTAACATGTTATATTTATTATTTACATTAGTTATACTCTTTATTATACCCATACAAATAATGAAGTGTTTGAATAACAAACTACACCACGACGTGGAGATTGTAAGATGTACGTACGCACGTATGGTAACTTGTCATTAATGGGATTGACAGAAAAATGAATATGGTTGTACCATATTTATAATAACGTCACATTATGTATAAGGTAATGGAGTTATTATTTTGTTATGGAAGAAACAATGAAAGAGGAAGTGTAGGAAGAAAAGAACTTTGAAAGAGGTGGTGAAATTATCACCTCTTCTTCAGGTGTTTCATTTTGAGTTGATCAAAATGGCTCTGTAGATCAGATTTATGATCAGAGTATGGAATCTAGGTAAACCTGAGGGTAGTTGGGAGGATATTTGAGTAGGGTTTGTCCAAGACAAATGGATTTTGAGGTGTGATTTTGAGATATGGGGAAGTTCCCTTTTATAAGATAGGTGAGGGTCACTTTAGGAATAACATGAAATATTATTTTATTATACAATAATATTCAATTAATAATGGTTCAAAAATGATTTATTTAGAGGATAATTTGGGGATGGGTTGAAACCCTCTCAACCAATAGGTTTTAGATAGGTCTAGGTCAACATATTAACCTTATCTTTTAGATTTAACTCTTAGTTAAATAGTTTAACTTTTACGATGTATTCTTGTATTATTATAATAAACGGTTAATAATCATACTATAAAAGACAAGAGAAAAAAAGTGGTTAATTATTAATATATATAACCTTATCTATGTAATTTTTCTAAACCTTATATTTTTAGGAATATTATATCAATTAATAATATATTATTTGTTTTAAAAATTCATTTATGTCAATTTTGACACTATTTGGTATTTTGTTTCTGTGAAAGTCATAACAACTTTTTCTCTTAGAAAGACATTTATTTTATTTAATCAACTATAACATGTAATATTAACCTATAAAATTAGTTTAATTCATCATAAGTCTCAATTTACATTTATTTTGATATTTATAAGATCAATTATTTTAATCATTCATTAATAAGGTAATTACTGCATCATCATTGTATCATAAATAAATGTAATTATTTAATGTCTAAAAATTATAAATAAAATACCATATGTAGGAATTATTCTTATATTTATAATTAATATTTATAGTCTAATTTATCTTATGTATAACCCTATATTAAAAAAAATTTAATTATTTAACTTTGAATTTAACACTTTTTACTCTTTTTTAAATAAAATAATAATAAATGTCATAATCTAATCCAAGTGGACCAAAAGGATCATATTTTATTTCTAAGGTTTATTTTGGTTGAAATACACTTATCCAATAGAATTAGTACATGTGTTAGGGTAATTATAATATCATTTTTTACATTTAATTACCCTATTTACTTTTAACCGTGGTAAATAAAAGTCAAAAGTTACTATTCCCCAAAAATTATTTTCATATTATTTAACCAAATTTTACTTAATGATTTCAACCATGTCTTTTGGAATTTGTAAATTAAATTCACTGAAGCGGTAAAATTATGTTTTATGCAAATTTGAAAATGCGCCTAGAAGGTGGGTAAAAGACGGTAAAAAGTTCAATAAAATTTTATATATCTAATATTATTATAAAATTACACCAATTAATTACAGGGAAAATATATAGGTATTAGGTATCAATTTTTACCTAATATAAATTTAAATAAAAAAACTAATTATTTAAATACAATGTCGGTTTTAAACAATAACGCAGTGTTTTGACTATTCATCAAAAATTGAAAGTTTTCAGAAAAATACCAAATATTCACCCTAATCTAATTTTGATATCCAAAATCAAAAAATTAAGTCCATTTTGAAAAATAAAATTTATAAAATTTCAAAAAGTAGGTATTACTATTCATAATGGCAAGTTTGTTTGGTCATGGTGTGTTAAAACTTCAAGTTGCGCACAACACAAGCTATTTCATTATTCAAAGGGAAACATACTGTAGAATATTGGGGTGTTACACCCAATATATCTTAATCATTATTAACCCAAAGTTTTCAGTTAATATTGTCCTCATAAAATCCCAATGAACTGTGTGCCTCTCCTATATGTTTCCCCTTTTATAGAAATTGGTAATAGGTTTCATGAATGATTTGAAGAACCCCAATTTGATAGATGAAAAACACAAGGCCTTTGATCTTTAATACAACCCATAAGGGGTTTTTTTTCATTAATTAAATGTCCCATTTAACCCCATGCACTAATTTTTAATGGTTTGGTTATAGTCTCTCCATTACCAATAGTTATCTTATTCCCAATTGCCTCTATTTCACATTGACTTAGACATTCAAATATCATGATTTAACCTTTATATAATGTAAGTATTCAAGTGGATTAAAATATCCTAACTGCTAAACATTTTTGCATCATACCCATTGTAAAAGAAATATTATGTCATCCCATTCTTTTTCCCTTTTATATTAGGGTGTGACTTTTCTATAAATAACAAATTTCATGAGTCGAAACACTCCCTTTCACATCCCCAAAGCCTCGAGTTAAGGTCGTCCTTTTAGAAAATTACCCTTGGTTTTCATATCTACCATTGGGTATATCATTCATGTTGTGTTAATGTTTATGTATCCCTAGATATTTCACCTCACTTTTGGTCAAATTTGTATCACATTAAAGTTTATCCATTGTTGGTTGATGTTATATAACCTAAAAATTCATCCCTACATTGTCCTCTTCACATGACCCTGAACGGAATGAAATAGTGTTCAATCCTAAAAGACCATTAATTTCTTAGAGTTTTCAATTTAATATTTTTTCAACCATCCTATGAAACTATATATTCTAAGGAAGTGGTTATAAAAAACTACCTATAAATAAATTATAACACACATGAAAAAGAGAAATAAATGAAGGAGGCAAAAAACCCAACGAGATCTTTTCTTCTACATCACACACTTTGATAGAAGAATTAAATCATTAAAAATTCATTTTCTTTTTTGGTCCTTCAAATAAACCTCCCATAAAAATCCTAAGTCCATGCCAGATATAGGAGGAATCATAACAGATATTTATGGTAATGCCATCCCTATATATAAATCTCATGGAGTTTCAATTTATAGGAGTGAAATCCTCCTTCTATGGAAAACCATCCTTTTGTATCACAAGTTACCCAATTTGAAAAATTACACTACCTTGTAAGACTTAGCATAGGGTAAACCTTACATGAAAAATTTCTTATCATGACATCCTATTTGTAATCCCCCATATCAATTCCTTGAGTCAAGATAATCATCTTAGTTTTCTCATATTTCGTAAGTCGTGATACCCCTATTGGATTCCTCAAATGCCTTGAGTTGAGATACTCTTGTTGGTTTATTTATATTCTTGAGTCAAGAATACCATCTTGGATTACTTAAATACCATGAGTCGATATCCACTTCTTGGATTCCCAAAAATACATTCATCTGGCTCATCTACTATAGTAAAAAAGGGCCACTCATGAATAAGTCTCAGACTAGCCCATTATTATAAATATTTTTCCTACTAGTCAACATTTCAAGAATTTAAACTAAATAACATATAGTCCCTACCTAATGATGTTAAATTTCATGGATTTTTCATGTCACATGACCTAAAACTATGCAACTCCAACTATGTGGATTTTAATTCTGATTCTAATTGAATAAACATGAAACCTACTTGAAGTTCAATCCCATTATCATTACCATATCATCCCCCCTTAATAGAAGGTATCTCCCAAAATTTTCCATCCTTATTATATGATGATCTTAATATTCTCTATGTGATTAACCTGGGATGACCCATCATTCCTTACATGATTAGCGTAAGGTAACACATCTCTCCTTTCCTTGTGTCATGAGTATAAGATTCTCTCAAGGCTTGACATGAGTAACATTAAATAGTATTATACTAGGCGTAATCCACATCCATACCCTCTATTGTCTAGTTACTAATAAACATAATGAATTAGAAATTTCCTATCTTGTGTAAGTCCCACAAAAACAATCATTAGGTATATTTTAACTAGTAGTCCACTTTTTATGACTTTAAATTTATTAAAAGTGGTCATGGAATAACAACCTTAAAATTTAGTACTATAAACATTATTACATGACCTTAAAATGTAAAATATTTTCTATTATGTGGTACTTACATATGTGGGTTTAAATTCCCTTCCTTGGGATATATAGGAATCCCCTTTCACATAACTGATCTCGACTCCACAACACCCTCTTCCTCCTTGTTCATGATCATAATTCCTCCATATGTGGATATAAACACCATATTACTTATATATGTGGATTTATGCTATAGAGTGACATCATATTTGATTCAAATTAGTGAAATTATTATTTATATATATAGTTTCAACATAAATTCATGTTATTACTCACAAGATTTATTAATTATAAATATTATTCTAACTAGGAAGGATTCATGGAGGAAGGGAGAGATCCATTTTGACACAGATGCGTGCAACAATCGGGTACACCATGGAATCAGTTTTCCAGTCTGCACAGAGGAAATGAACTAAGGAATTACCTATTGAACGAAGGAGAGATGGATTATGAAAGGGCAACGGTAGCCCCGGAAGGTGAATCTTGATTTCCGAAGAGGAAGAATCAAGATTCATGTGCAAATCAAACGTCCAACAATGTAGATGGAACAGAAACCCTCTAACGGATCTACTTGCACGAGACCAGGCCCGCCCCAAGTCATCTTTATCAACGAGAAAAATAAGAATTTGGCGCGGCCTGAGAAGTCTGACAACCGCACGACGACCTTAACCCCATTCCTGATTCATGTACCTCTCTAACACCTCAACTGGAGGCCAACGATGAGTGAACTTTGTGACCAGGGTCATGGAAAGATGCGACGAAGCTTTGGAGAATTCCTTGGACGAAACCGGGACAACAGGATGACCATTACAGACTCCAGGTACCTTTGGAGAGACATCTATGCTAGGGAGGAAAGAGCTCCTCTTGGGTACTGCATACCCAAGTGAAAGATCCTACCCCTCCCCCTGAGGGGGAAGGGTCGTTGCCGCTGTCGTGGAAGCTAGGTCATCACAGCGATCCCAATAAGGCAGCTCATGTCAAGGGGTGTTCAAGAGGTTTCATGATTCATCTATGATATTTCCTTTCAACCTTCACCTATTGAAAAACTAAATATCTTGATATATAACAATCAATTTCCGGCTTTATATTATCCTACCAGAAATGTTCCTTCAACTCTCTGTACATATTAATGCTACCATGGTTCATATATAAATTCAACCTATGAGCATCATCCAATAATTCCTTTTAGATCGGGTATAGAGGGAACATAAAGCCTCTTCCCAAATTTAAAAATTCTATCTTCATATATAAATTCTACCAATTTCCCATCATTCATATGATTAATTTTCTTTTGAAAATTATCATCATTAGATTAAGAAATTTTATATATTTTCCAATAAATATGGTTTGGAAACTATTTGAAATAGCAGTGATGTTTCACCTTTCATGATAATTCCCATATCCATATTTACTAGATCTATGTACATAGAATCCATATCAATACTCATTTTATTTAGAACTTCATGATCCTTCCTACTCAAAGCATCAGCTACTTAATTTTCCTTATATGGGTGGTAGTGTATTGAAAAATCAATTCCTTCAGTATCTTTATCCATCACCTTTGCCTCATGTTAAGTTATTTATATGATATGATATATTTTAGGATCTTGTGGTCAATAAATATCTCACATCTTTCACCATAGAGATAATTCCCTTATATCTTCAGAGAAAATATTACTACTTAAAAATCAATATCATGATTTGGATATTTCTATTAATGATTTTTGAACTACCTTGATGTATAGGAAATAATTATATCATTTTTTATAAGGACATAACCATGTCCTTTCTTTGATGCATCACTATAAATCAAAAATCCATCATTAATTTGTATCACCCAAGAGATGAAAAGATTACATGAAAACCTTCTCCCTTTTGTTACTTCCCAGTGCGAGAAATATCTTTTATAAGGAGCTTATCCATTTCTCAGTTAAAAATGTGTTTGTAATCTCATTGAATTATATTGGTTGTTGTTTCATGAATCATTATAACATTGTTATGCCACATTGTGGATCAGGATACTTCATGTGAGTAAGGTTGTTGCTCATAACCAGATTTACATGTCTCGGTATAGTTATAAGTTGTTCATCTCCATTTGTGTCTCTAGCTCTAACATCATTATCTTTCATAGGAGAGAAATCCCTATATAGAATATATGCATTGATACAATTTTCATTCCTTCCACTATGCTCCATTACTAAACAATGGAATACACTAGATTAGATTACAAAATTTTAAAACTAGTGAAACATTTCAAAAATTATATATAAACAATCTCAAAATAATTATAATGGTTACCTTGGGAATATTCTTAAAGTTAGTTATAGTGTTATATTTCCCAAATCAATGTTTTCCTAAATCTATTTTCCAAATTTTCTACTAAACTTTCTACAATAAAGACTATAAAATCCCAGACTCTAGTATCATGGAGTAGGTTAATTACTTAATTACATTAGTACTATGTACAATTTATCTCATCCCAAATGAGAGAACAGTTAAGTAGCTTTATAAATCTAGATACAAAACATA
The DNA here is from genome assembly GCA_963277665.1 of Viscum album. Lineage (NCBI taxonomy): Eukaryota > Viridiplantae > Streptophyta > Magnoliopsida > Santalales > Viscaceae > Viscum > Viscum album. Next base: position 1,020,317,120 of record OY728135.1, read on the forward strand.
AGTACTACATTACATCTTGAAACAAAGTAACTTCATTGGAAACTCCTCTATTCTCCAAGATTATCCATACATGTCAATCATAATATACATCTTGGAATCCTAGGAAAAAAATAAAACATAATAAAGGGGTGTGCTTAGATTCTCAATGACGGTAAAAATATATTGGAAGCTATCATAAATAAACATAAAAAATAATCAAATATGAATAACTAAAAACACATGCCATTAAAACATAATATTGATCATGATATGGTAGAAATTAAAGTTGATCAAATAATGACATATAAATAACCACATGATAATGAAACATAGCCATGGATTTTCTAATAGTTGAATAATCACATGGATTAAAAATAACTAATATCATAATGAGTAAATTTATAATGTATGAAAACATAAATATACCTTCAAGGCTTCATCCAAGACACCATACATAATCAGGTAAGACATCATCCAATACCGAAAATAGTTTTCCTCATGAGTATTTTCAATTTATCATGTAACTCTAGAAGTCACCTCCCATCATTTACTAAGTCTAATTAATTCCACATATTAAATGGATGAAACATAGTCCACATATACATTCATATTGAAACTATCATATGAAATGTTAATCACATTCCTTAAAAAATAAACATAACCATAAACAAACCTATGTAATATGATAAATGACATCAAATTAGAATATACATAGTCAAACTAATCACAAAAAATCAATAAAATATGTTATATGGTATCATAAGAGATAAAACTCAAGTAATCATAATATCCAATAAAAATTATTGCCATAGATGAAAATACTCTAATAAAAGAAAGTGTGAGAATTAACTAGATGAATAGTTTATTTGTATTAGTTATAAATCTACATAAAACATGTGTAAATAAAAAATAATATAATCAATAGTTTTTTCAAACATAATCATAGATTGATATAATCAATGGATTATAAGTTTAACCCAATTAATGATAATTGTGTTAAGAATTCCCTAATCACTTTGTAATCATCCGAACCGTATGCCCCAAAAAATTATTGGCAAAAAAATGAAACATTGAATTACATGAAGACAAATAGATTCATGATATAATATATTAAAGTTTACTATTCACAACAAACACCAGATATAATAGTTGATTAAGGAATATATCTCACATAAGTAAAAGTTAGATGAGAAACACTTACCTTATTTATGAAAACATTCGGAACTTATACATAATATCCTAGATAATCATATTATATTAATTAATTAAATAATTAATAACATATTCAATATATTTTTTATTTATTTAAATTTTATTATGTTCATTTATGTCCATTTTTATGAGTTATAATGTTTAATTTTTTGTTCCGAGAGCGTTTTTTTTGTGATTTTATAGTCTGTTTCGTTGAGTATAAATATGGAAGTTCTTGTAAAATGAGAATAAATTATCCTGAAGTAAAATTATATAGTATTAATGAAATTATTATAAGTTTAAATGGTATTTTATATCATTTTTTATATGGTATGAGGATGATTCATTTGATAAAATGTTGATGGAAATGTCTTATTTTATTTTGGCAGTTTTTACAACCATCGCAAATTTGTGTCATTTAATTTAATATTATGTTTTTATATTTGTTCCAGATCATGATATAACTTATAATACTTATATTATGATATTATTTAAGCATAATGATGGTTTTATGAAAATCCTTGAAAGCTGTAATGTAAAATTAAAACTCATCATCCACGAAGACAGAGAATCGACGCATCACTGACAATGTTTTCATTTTTAAAATAATTAAAGAGGAGAAGGGATTTGATGATGGATAATCAATTAGGAAAATAACACTCTAATATATATATGATACTAGAGTTTCTATGACACTTTTGATTGGGGATTTGAGAGGAGTATAAGAAAATAAAATAAATTTAAAGAGAAAGAAGGAGTATTTTACCTCTTGGATGTCATCTCCTTAAGAACCTCCTTAAGACACTGAGATATAGTATTTTGGTAATACCAAAAGTTATTTGATGTAGGGAAGAGGATTGGGAAGGTAATTGAGATGAATTTATACCAACTTAAATTCTAATAATGTGTGAGGAGATGGGGTGGTGATAGGTGGTATTTATAGGTTAAGATAGGGGTGCATTTTGATTATTTTATTAATTTTTTTTATTTTGAATCAAGATTTTAAATTGTGTTTATTATTATGAATAAGTATAGTAAATAATAAATATGAGTTCAGAATAATGGGTTCGTACATAATAATTGACTAAAAAATTCATGTATTTAACTTATAATGTTAAATACAATAAATTTCTGTATTTCACTATTCATTTAAAAATTAACTACTCTAGAAGAATCCCAAAAATTTACCCCTAACCATTTTTAAATGTTTAGATTTAAAAAATGGACTCAATTCTGTGAAAATATTTTTTAAAAAAATATGATAAATTTAATTTTTAAATAAAATCACCATTTATTCAAAAAATACCAATTTTAATATTATAACCAATTTTACAACACATTGAAAAAATAATCATGTTCTCATAAAATAATATTATAATTATAATGAAAAAAATATTAATTTATTAATATATTTTATTAAAATAAATTTTATTTTAAATCATTATATTAATTATAACATTATAAATAAAAATTTAAATTTCACAAAAATAATAAGATATAATTTATCATTTTTAAAATATTTACTTACTTATTCCATGATATAAATATATCTTATTTTCATCTATGATATATCTAAATTGTATTTACAATTTCATAGGTGAGGTTGTTATTCAAATGGCCAGATTATTATTCCTAACGGTCACATTACAATTCCAACAAACATGTTAATGTTTAATAGTATATCATGATTCTTTTATGCTCGGTGTGAAACTTAATATATCAAATAAATTGAATTTATTTAAAAAGATACATACCACAAAATATTGGGGTGTTATACTATTTTCCTTTTTTATTTTTTATTAATACCTTAATGGTTCCTTATATATCATGGAATATATTTTATAATCAAGACCTCAACTATTAGAGGTTGAGGCATCAAGACAGTGTTCAAGGTTCTATCTTGGCCATTGATGCTTGGGTTCATATGTATACATTTTATTTTTAAAAAAATAAAATTAATTAAAGTTCAATCACCCACTATAATGAGGCTTCATATCACATATATATAAATAAAATAAATTTATCATCGGTTCACTCAACGGGGAACCTACCTCATTCATGGAGTCACTCCCGTTAAATAAATCTCAATTACCATTGCCTAGTATTTTCCATGTATCAGCCAATCTCATCTCATCACCTAATGCCTTATCACATGTTATAACATCTAATTTAATTAATTACAACAATTTATAAATAATTTTACAACTTAATTAAAATAGTTGAGGAACAAATGTTCATGATTGATAAATAAACTTTGTATTTTCTCAGTATATCATAAATTTGGTATATGTGGAAGGATTATATGATGAGTTTAGGATGATTGAAGTGGTCATGCCTTGAGAATTTTTATGGATTAAGTGGTTATTCCTGGAAAATTATTATAGATCCATCTAATTTCATTGGATTTCATGCTTGGAAAATTATTCTTTATGTGGAATCAGATGTCAAACTTGGACAATTATTCTTGATATAAACTCTAAATATTGTTGTGTTGATCTTTAATGCTTAAATACACATTCTAAAAAATTGTCAAATTGAATAGTATATGTTAAGACTGTGAAAATATTTTTTTTACATGATGATGTGATGATTTGAAGATTTCAATGTAAAGAATATATTTTTTTCATCATTTGAATATGGGATCATGGTATTTTATGATTATTTTATATGCCTTTATAGTGGTATTATACTTTTTTACTTAGTGTTTACTTAGTGTATTTTTTAATCCTTATATAAAAATAGAGGTCCAACCCACTAGTAGCTCAAGCCAACCTCAACTAATGCATATGTGGGAACCGAAGGTCAACCATCCCAAGGGAAGATAGGTCAAGCTAAAAAGTATGTAGAAGGGGCATGTATAATCCCTAAGTAAGTATTCCTATATATAGGGTCTAAAAACGTGCACCCATATGTAAGAATTGTTGGGCCAGAATACAACAGTGCAACATAGCATAGGTTGCACCATTGTGAAGGGTGGTACAGTAGTAAGGGGTTAGGAATTCTAGCCACTTAGTAATGAACCTTTATTATTAAAATGTATCCCCAACATATGGTGAGTTCTATGTGTGAAAACCCATCATAGGTATTGTCCACCTACCGATTAAAAACATAAAAATGATGTCAAGCATTTGATCTGATCTACGGTTTGAACGTGAAAAAGCTAATATGTGTGGGAGTTATCTTCTTCCTCCCTATGTAAAATCTCTTTGTGGAAAACCCCCTCCTGAAATAGGTTTGGAGACCAAGAACCCACAAGCTTTGATTCCATGTGGGAACATCCAAGACACTTATGAATTTATAAAAATCAGCTAAGTGTTTATTTTTGTAAAGAAATAAAATGATTTGTGATGATGACTTGCGGGATAAGTTCTTCACGAGGATCAGTTTGTGGACATGATTTGTATAGGGATAATTCTATTAGATGACACTAGTTTTTTGGTTAAAAATTAATCTCACTAATGACCCCAAATAACTTTCTTTGTTGGTGGTGATGATTCACGATGAAGGTCCTTCATGGATGTTGATGATTCATGGATGAAACTCATTTGCAGAGAGACAACACTTCATGTGGGATGATATAGTTTTTTTGGATGGATAAATTGTTGGTGAAAATCTATTATGTATGATGTGTCTATGAATATAAGGTGTGCTAGTGGACATCTATGTAGTATGAAATGAAAACCATATTGATGATCCAGTTCAATGCACGGTAAAACAGCTACATGAATATATAAGACATGAATAGTGAGAGTATTTGTAAAACATAGTCTTTGAGTAATATGTAGAGATTCTACGTAGATGAGCTTCATTTTTGGAAATCTACATAGTGAATGAAATGTTCTGTAGATATGGTGATGTGTGTTCAGAAATAAATTTTTGTGGAAATTTATTTAGATTATTTATGGATAATAAATTAAATGGTTTTCGAACAAGTTTAGTGGTACATGTTTCCATCATGAGATAATAAATTTTAAAACCCTACGTAATGTTTAAGGATCGTCTATTTGAGTTCATGGATAATGGTTTGAAGAAGAATTAATTGTCCCATGGTCAACCAAAAATGAAATTCTTTGTGGGGTTTCATTGTAGTGAGTGTTTGATAATAAGAATTAAAAATTCTATTTTAAGTTGGTATGCAAAGGCCAATAGACCACTTTAAACTAATTTTCATTATTGCAGAATTATCATGAGATAACTTCTTGATTAGCTGTTCTTTATTGACTATAAATACAAGGCTAACGCTCTCACTAAAATGTATAAATGATTATGCATAATTATATCATCTTAAAAGGAAGATTTTATTACTCCAATTGAGTTCTCCAAAGAACATTATGCTTTTAGTGAAGTATGAAATTCCATGAATAAAAGAACTATGTAGATGGAATGATATTCCAATTACACTTCCTTGTAATTACATAAAGAGTGTTTATTACTTGAAAATAACCAACTTGATGTTTGAATCATCAATACATGAATCATCAAGAAAGTGATACAATAGTATGAAATATATTATATATGTTATGCCATTATCATGCAATGAGTACATGATTAATTTAGGATACTATTTGAAGTTAAAATAGTGGAGAAGCAAAGAAAGTCCACATAACATTTTTGAGATGTCCATGCAATACATAGTATTCCATGATTTATTTGAGTAGAAATTAAAAATGAAAATTATTCATAGTTGTGTAAGTTTCTGTATTACGTAAATTAATATTGATGAAATTTTGTGCGTCACTTGCACACATTGTTCGAAGTTGAGAATTCATCAAAAAAAATAAAGAATCATTTCCCAAGCAGTAATCTAAGAAAAATATGATCATCACTAAAGATCAAATTTTGAATAGATTTAATCCATATTATTCTTGTAGGAGAATATAGTTAGGTATGAGCATTAATAAATCTGAGAAGAACCATATCATTCAAGATCTAGTGTGAATGAGTTTCAAGACCAAAAAACATACTTCTACAAGTTTTTGAAGATCTTGTAGTTGTACATGCATATAAAAGATTGATTAAACTCGTGGAGGAAGATCTATTTTGAGTTTTGTAGGAGAAACTAGAACAAAACAGAGATATTTCTATTTTTTGATCAATAACATTGAGAATAAAGATCTTGGGAATGGGGTGTCTAACCAGTTTCTAAAGAGGCTCGAGGCTGGGGCGTCTAACCAATCTATAAGAAGGAGAAAAGAATATTGTTGGGATGTATAACCAACTTAGGTATAAGAGTTGGTTTTTTTGGTGTAGAACCCAGATTTATTGTAGGATATACTACTAGGGTGTATAACTAGTTTCAACCTTATTCATCATTATCACCTTCTTATATAGTAGAGAATATTTATTGGGTGGATTAACTAGACAAGGAGTAGGTCTTTGTAGTGAACCTTATAAGTATTGTGTGTTGTTCTACCAATTATTATTTATACATATGATTTGATATTTTGAGATATTAGTTATAGGATTGTGAAATGTAACTATTTTGAGAGGTTGAATTCAAAAGAGAAGAATTTTGAAAAATAAAACTACTGATCCCCCCCCCCCCCCTCTCAGTGTCCAATATGGCCTAGGGAACTACAATTAGTATCATAGAACATTTCCCTATAAATAACCAAAAGTTTTCCCTGATTATTTTTAACAACCATTATAAATTTTATATTTGAGGACGTGTTTGAGTTACCTCACATGGGGAAAAATGACTTTACTCCCGAGGATAAAAATATGGGGATTTCTGCAAAAAATCAGAAGAATGGGAAGTGAAGATTGGAAATAAAGTTAAATAAGAATCCAATATGGACATGTACCACTAAATTAAGGTAATAAATGTGTTAAAATTAGTAATTATTATTTTTATTATGATTCTTCTAATGAAACATGTTCAAGATGTGAGGATAAGAGTCACCTTATGGTCTTCATTTTGAATTCAAAGAACATCTGAATAAAGTTCCTAAATAAGTGGTCAATTGTATTTTTGGTACTATCAAAGGAATCTTTTTTGATAAAGCATATCAAGTAACAGAAGTTCAAAAATTGGAGGATTTATAAGAAAAAACATAAGAATGTAAATCACTCTCACATACCTTGTGGAAAAAATGGAACAATTCATTATTCATACTAAATAAGATCAGTTAAGGTATAAATGTGAGAACGTTATGTGTGAGATTGTTTTTATATAATTCTTTCATGAACTTGAAAAACAACACAATGTGTCTATGGATATCAAGAATAGTCGATTGAATATAAAATCCAAGATAATCAAGGAACGTGACTCATTATTATAATAAAAATTTGAATGCCCTGAAGTGGGTGTTGAGAAGATGAGGAATGAATTTTAAGATACAGTGTAATTTTCTGAATAACATAATAATTACCTTAACATGAGATATCTTGAATTGAAATTTAAATAGGATAATTTTGAAGAAACTTATGTCGATACTTCACATTCAAAGATATATGTTTCTATTTCCAAAAATTCTCTTTGAATGATTCTATTGTTAAATAATATTTATAAAATGGGTTGAATATAATTACATCATCTAATGTTCTTTCCAAATAATAATTAAGGAAAGTGGTACTATCCATATCTCAATTTAATAATTTTTCAAAATATATTTATACAAAAATTTATGGGTTGAATAAAAACTATAAAAATGGATGAGGATAAATGGTGAAGATCCTATCATCATTTATATGGTGAATAGAAGAATATGTACAAGTGATGGTTCCCTATAATAATCCCATCATGTGACGAGTAAGACCTAAAACAATTATGCTGTAAATTTTGGATAGCATTCAAAAAATAAAAAAGATCAATCTTTGTGGGTCAATGTTCATATTGCAACATATTCCGGAATTTTGTTGTGTATTTTTGGTAAAATAATTTAATTTCTAAAACACAATGTAAGCCCATATCAAGGGTAATAATTAAATATAATAAGATGAAACAATTTTCACATACTATGAAAAAAAATCATGTTCAGATAGATTTTAACTTCTTTGTTATGTCTGTGATATTTTCAAAATAAGTGGTCACAAAATTGATGCATGTACATAACAACATGTATAAATAAAGTATGTATCATAAGATAAAAAGGTAAAAAATTGGTAGAAATCTATAAAATTATGTAAATAAAATTAGTCCTAAGAAGCTTCAGGTGAAGTAATTCTTGGAGAAAATACATAAGAAACATAAAAAACAAACCGTGTAAATGAAGATAAATATGATTTCTTTATCTCGTAATAATTATATGAATAAAGGTACCCTTGTGAATCCATGTGGAAAATCCAAAAATGATATAAACATTTAGAAAGACATTCTTGTGATTTTTTAGCTGATTTAAAGAAATACATAAAGTTACAAGAAGCACAAGAAAATGATCATACTAAAGAAGAAATGAAGATTCCATGTGAAGAAGGAAACTTTCATGATAGGTTATCATCAAAGGAAAACTCATATGTTGAAAAAATTTCTATACAAGAGATTCAATAAATCCAAACATGATGCAAGAGGATATTTAACCACATTTCTTGTATAAGAATAAGTCTAGATGAGAATTAAGTTTGCATATGAATATTTATATGGAAATACGGCTAAAGAAAGAAGAATCATCTAAGACAGTGAAATTATAGGTGTGATAAGATCCATTTAACCAAAGGTTAAATCAATTTTGAATATCAGATGTCGAAAATTAAGACTATAGGAAGTGGAGAAACATGGTTTAGAAAATCATTCAACCTTACTGTTCACATTAATGAACAACTAAATCCACCTCATTTTCATATATCTTTTTTTCATGTATTTGTGTTTAAAATTCAGGGAATTAAAAGTGAAGAAATTTCATGGGGGAGAACTTGACAATCAATGAGTGTTATCATATTCTGGATAGAAAGTAGATGTAAAAGTGTTTAAAACTAGATAGTCACCCAAAGAATTAAATTTTTGTGCTTTACCAAATTTGAATATCTTGAAATACATCCTTGAAGAGACTCACTATTATGAATATACTGATGAGTGTTTCAGTTGAGTGGGATCCATGTTATGAAGGAAGGATACCAATATATTATGAATTTGAACTTTTCTAGATGGTCTAGTGAAAATATATTTTGAGGTATGAAAATAACTCAAAAATATATAATATAAGTGAATTGATAATCATTATCAAGGATGGTTAATGTTTTATTAAGTAGTTGTTGATACATCTAATTCACTTGAACTTTTAGTTTTGTTTGTTGAAGTGTGTGAAAGATATAGAATCTCATTGATAAATCAGATTATTTGAAATACTCTAAAAGAATGATTCATAATTTCTAAGCATAATTTAACATGTTTGGTATTTTATGGATAACTTATACAACCTTGGTTGATTATCTATTTCTTTATACATTGAGTTAGCCCACATACACTTATATTTCATTAACTACAGGCTCTTTCCTAAGAGAATCTTTTGAGACCATTCCACTCATAAAAGTGATCTAAAAATTTTCATATAAGGGAGATAATCATTATTTTGAGAAGATAGATTATTTTAGAAGATCTCACTTACCCTTTTCATTTATTTTTAATAAGGGGGATAAAAATATAGACTTTAAAAAGTGTTTAAGTATCATCAATAAATAAAAAGGGGAAGATTGAAGAGAAAAAATTCATGATTGATGAATGAATGTTTTCCTTGTTTTCAGTATTTCATAAATTCAATATATGCAGAAGAATTATATGAGGAGATTCGGATTATTGAAGTGGTGATTCCTAGATAATTTTTATGGATAAATTGGTGATTCTTGAATAATTTTTGTGGATCCATCTTATAGAATTGGATGTCAGGCTTGGACAATTCTTCTTTATATGGAATTGGATGTCACGGTTAGAGAATTATTCTTTGTATAAACTCTGACGATTATTGTGTTCATCATTAATTACCAAAGTCATGTGCTAAGAAATTTTCACATTGGATTCTACAAGTGAAGATCATGAAAATATTTCTTTTCATGTTGATGTGAATATTTCAATGTAAATAATTTATATTGTTGCATCTTTTGAATATGGGAGCTTATATTTGACAATGATTTTATATGGATTAGTATTGGAATTATACTTTGTACTTAGTATTTACTAAAAACATTTTTTGAACCCTCATATAAAAATTAGGGGCCAACTAACAAGAATCCCAACCTAACCTCAACCAAGGAATGTGTGGGACCCAAAGGTCAACCACACCCAAGGGAGGCTATCTCAATCCAGCAAGTAGGTGATAGGGTATGTGTATAAGTCCCTATGGAGTAGGCCCATGTATAGGGCCCAGGGAGCTCGCTCCCATAGGCACGCATGGATTGGGAAGGAGGACCAAAGTGGAAAAGAGTGTAGGTAGTTACACCGTATGGGGTAGCATAGTGGTAAGTGGTGTAACACCCCAAGATTTTGTGGAATATTGTTTTCAAACTAATATAGTCTTTTTAATATTTTCATTTCACACAACACTGGATATTCTTTTTTAATAAAAGAAATAAGTTTGGATCATGTTATACACAAAAAAAATTAATATTTTACTAAATTAAACACTTAGATTATCTTTTGGTACACGGAACACTATTTTTGTCATGTATTACACACAATAATGAGTCCCTTCGACATATTGTGTTGCACGTAAGACTAAGTTTTTACCAAACTGCAATATACTATTAATATGATTACTAAAATATTATTATAGATATAACCTAGCCCTTGGATTGAAATTTATAAATAATATTAACTAAATTATGAAAATATAATTTAAAAATGTATATAAAATTATTCATTTGGTCATAAATTAGTATAAATTAATGAAATAACTTTTTGAAAATAATGAAATTACTTTCCAAAAAAGAATTTTTCTATGTACAAACACTATTCTTTCTCAATAAATTATACAATTTTTTTTTATGAATTTCTTCAATACAATTTTTGTGTTATATATTAAATAATATTTTTTATACTCATTCAATATATTTTATAGACATAAGATATGGATAATTACAATTTTATGAATGAGAAGTTATTTTTTCTAAAAGGTGATGTTACCACCATTTAATGGAAAACCCATTTTAAATATGATTTTTGAAACTTTTATAATTCATATTTTAAAAACTAGACATAATTTTTGTAAGTGAAAAATTAAAATTTACTTTGGTTTTATTTTTTCTATTTTTCTAAGAAGTTTCATTTTTTTGACGAATAGTAAAAAATATTGAAATATAATTCAAAAATGATTTTTCATCTAATTTATTTATATAGTTAAATTATATTTTAGTTTGGTTTTAAAGTTTAATTAGATAAATTATATATAAATTAGTCTAATTTAGGTCATTGGAACCAATTTTACAGTTAAATTTGATATAAAACCATTTCATTCTTTTGGGTCTTTTCACGTTAAAAACCTGAACTATCATCTCGTTTGTGGGATTAATTTTAAATTAATTTCTTTGAATTATGTGATTTTAATTTTGAAAATTTATTACATATTTTTAATAATAATAATTTATAATTTCTAGTAAGTTACACTTAGTTTTTTACCAAACAAATAGTGAAAATGAGTAAACTTAATTACAATGACTAAGAGAAAAATTAGATTAATAAAGGACTAAAACATAATCTTAAGTACCAAAATATCTTATAAACTTGTAAAAAATACATTAGTTGGAAATATTTTTACCCTATCCTACCTTTTATTTAATTTGAACTATTATTTGAGCCACTTAACTTGCGAAAAATGTGGGTGGAATTACCTTTGCAAAAAAAATACAAAAATGACACTCCTCCTCCGTTATAAAAAGGCACTCACACATCCCACTTATGAACACCTCTCAACCTATTTTATCAGACAAAATATTCTCAAATACGCTCCAAAAATCCTTAAATTCATCCTATAATCCATTTTTTTTGCATAAATTCCTCCAAGGAATCTCTTCGGTGAAAACCAAAAGGAGTTTCCCAAAGAAGAGGTAACATCCTTCCTTATACTCCTTTTTCTAATTTTCACTCTCCACCACCTAAAATATTCTTATTACATGATTATATAATAACATAATTGTCCTTAATATATTTAAATTTTTTAATTATAATGGTTATATATACACTTACACACACTTACATCTAATGGGTAACTAACTTACCATTCTTGTGTACGGTGAACTACCGCCTCAAGAAACGATGTTGGTCGTTTTTTCTTTACCACGTATAATTTTTGGAAATTGTGATAGGAAATCTATTTCTATATTATATATATGATATTTATGATTTATATATTATTCTTTAATTATTAAATAAAACATACATTCATTCTTTCATTTTTTTTGTAAATATGATAACTTCATTTGTGGGCGTGTGGACTACGGCCTCCACAAAGTGATGTGATTCATTCACACATTACATAGAATGAATTAAGGATGGGTTTAGTGAAATTATATGATATATGTGACATAATATTTTTAATGAATTTATTTTATATAAATATATATATATATATATATATATTTCATTTTATGTCTTTCTTTAAATATGATAATAAAATGCAAACATCGTTCATACATATGTACGGCCTACTCTCTCCATGAACGGTGTATTCCATTTCATAATTATATCTTTGATATATTATTATAAATATTTATATACTGAATATATATTTTAATTATATATTTTTTTACAATATTTAAATAAGTAAATTGTGATCAAATTAAGAGTATCAAGAATAACATGTCAAAACATATATGAAAAACAACACATATATTACCCGAAACATAACTTTAACATAGAATTATTAATGAACGAATAATATAAAGTAATAATAAAATCATATATGGTATTATATGTAATAATATGGTTCATTGGAATATTTATAATAAACATATATTTATTATATGGGACTTTTGAATGTGTATTAACAAAATTCAAGACATAAGGTAATGGTTTTCTCATCTCACTTTTATTTTCCGTGAGACACAAGCCATGTTCACCACCTATTTATTATATCTTGTATTTATAATACCCATTTATGTATTATATGATTATTATAATTATATTAATGGGTATTTAAATAACTATTTTATGAAATTTCTTTCATTTATATTATATTTCAAAAGTTAATCGGTAAAGAAATTTGGTCTCAATTTGCCTTCTTTGAGAAACATGTAATGTCATGAACCTATATTATTCTATGATGTGAATTTAATTACATTTCAAATATTATCTCACGAATCTCCTTTTTTCCATTATATTTTTATCTTCATGTAATTATAACTTTTTTCATAGGTAGTATGATTCAATTTTACTAAGTGATAAGAGTTTATTGAAACAATAACATCATTTATCAGGATTGTTTATGATTATGATTTCATTGATAAAACCCTATGATACATCTTTCAAGAAAACTTTTGAATTTTCTTATAATATGATTAGTCATGATATATTCAAGTATTATTCCCATTTTCACTCTTTGGTATCTAATATTACTAAGATATTGTTTTTAATGAAGTTTTAATTTACATCTCTCTTTAGTCGAAAATCTATGTTCATAAAAAACCGTATTTTTTAAAAGGGTTTTAAAAAATGTTATATTATTATCTAGTGATATATAAAATAAATTTTTACCAATGTTTTACATTTTAAACAAAAAAAATTAAAAAATTAATCTTTTTTCATTTTTCAAATTAATAACTTTTATAAACTTTTTACGATGCAAAAAAGAATGTTTGGCATGTACAGATTTATCCACCATCATGAATGTACTTCCATTAAAGATTCCTTTGAAACATTAAAAGATTAATTTTTAAGAAAAATGTTTTTTCTAATATTCTGGACATTCATTTTTTTAAATTTATTTTTAATGAAAAAAAATTTCAAAATATTGTTTTCTATTTCAAAATGTTTTCAGAGATTACTTTATAAGTTATCAAGTTTATTTTTAAGAAAAATCAATTTCAAAAGGTTATATGTTTTAAAAATAATTTTTCAAAGAACAAAGGATAATTCCCTCATGAAATGTTTTTTAAAATATCTTTACAAATTATTTCCCATTTGAGATGACATCTGTTGGTGTTACTCATGTCATTCTAGGGAAATTATCTAAATGTTAAATTAATATTATTCCTCTGAATGGTTTATGTAGTAATGCCATGATGATTATGAAACTCATCTCTCTTTCATGAGTTATATGTTTATAAAACCCATTTCTCTTTCATGGGTTATATTCTTATGAAACCCACTTTTTTCATGGGTTATGCTTTGCTGAAATGATTATGAAACCTATCTCTTTTCTATATGTTAAGATATGATTACATTTTTATGGTACCCATTTCATTTCATGGGTTATGATATGATTACATGTTTATGATACCCATTTCATTTCATAGGTTATGATATGATTTTTTATGATCTCATGGAACTTGTATGTATGATTTCGTTATGATATGGGTGGACCCTATATCTACCTCCAGTAAATTGGTAACATATTTATATCTCATGAGATAGATACAGTTGGAGCAGGGAGTGAACTCAATTTAGTAAAGGAAGTTTTCTACTAAAATGGTCTTGGGAGTGAACCTTAACTACTAAGATGGTAATGGGAGTGAACAATGATTATCTAGATGGTATGGGAAGTGAACCCATACTGCTAATATAACCTTGGTAGCGATGACTTGACTACTATGGAAATAATTTTATTTGATTATATGTTTTACACAATTCTGTATATTATTCATATATTATAATTTCATAGATTATTCTCTTGATTCTCTTATGATTCATGTCTTATTAACTACCAAAATTTATTCCAAGACTTATTTATATGATCTTTGATATCCAATGTATGATCTTAAAATATTATTCTCATGTTCACATATCCTTTTGATCATGTTATACTTATGTATCTCCTTTTTTAACCTTATTGAGCATCTGAGATCACCTTTTTCTCATATTTCCATTCCCCAGGTGATGAAGAAATATTTTAAGTATAATTACTAAAGGGGAAGATATTTTTGGGAATTATTAAAGATATTTCACCAAGTTATAATATTTTGTTTCATGTTTCAAAAAACAATAAACTATCATGGTCCTTAGGCATATATTTTTTAATGTGCAGACTATTCATCTAAAATGGTGTAATATCCATGTATTTAAATCCTGGGTCATTATAGTTTCTATCAAAGGGAAGTTTTAGTCAACCTTTAGAAAAAAGGATGAGAAAACCTTAGTGATATCTCTAGGGATATTTATAAGGATATGTCTAGGGATGTCTCTAAAGAGAAGCCTAAGGTTTCATAAGAAGGTGTCATAATGTTGACATCCTAGAGATGATTTATCATGATCATGTGGTTTCCCACTATGATAAGTGATTCTCATACTATGATTTTTGGTTTTAGTCAATGGTGGGAACGACAAGGAACTAGGTAACACTAAATGTGATAGACAATTTTCTGATGGGTAGTCAAATGGGATGATAATTGGATTAAAGGATATTGTGATGATGACTAATCATTTTTTCACATAAAATGATTCACAAAACGTACCTTAACAAACTCTAAAACTCACTAAAGAATATAAAGAATAAGTTCACTGAGATTTTAGGTAATAGAGACCATTTAGGAAAGAAGATTCAGTTTTCTCTATGTCAAGAATGTGGAAAGAATTGCCTATGTTAATGTCTTAGAGGAATAAGAAGTTTTGACTGTGGAAAAAAAGGAAACAAAGGAAGTAACTATATAAGAAAAAATTAAGAGTTTGGTTAATGTAATATATGGGAGTATTGGACTCCCTGATACATAATCAAAAGTTAAATTCTTTAAGTGTTTAATGAATTTTCATTATGAAAATCGATGACCCAAGTGGAAATTTCACAAAGAGAATCAGCAACGTGGAATCAGTAATTCTTATATTGTTGATGATGATGATACTATTAGTGAAATATGAAAGGAAATTGGTTTTATGTAATATGATTAGGTATACATGTTAATGGATTAATGATAAAGTTGAATAATTGATGTTTTGTTTACTTGGAATCATGAATTCTGTTATATGAATGGTGAAATATATAACGATTGTTCATTTTATGTTTTTTGGATAAGTATTTATAAGAACTTGGTGAATGGTTCTGATGGACTAGAAAGGTAATTTAATGTAAATTTGATTTTCATTATAAACACATGATTAAGGGAAAGATGACCCTTAATATGTTTCTAATGTTGAGATAATTATGTTTGGATAATGATTTTTCAGATAAGAATAAATAAATTGGACATTATTGATTACCTTAGAACTGATAAAGGATTTGTTGACAAAGTAGTTATTCTATCATTGATAATTATTACAAAATTTTTAAATTTAATTAATATATCCAATAAACTTTTTAATAAGGAAACATTAATGTTTTCAATATGGTTTTATGGTAATTCATGATATTACCATGTTTCAAGAGAATACGTGATGAAGGTATTCACATGCTTGCTATATGAAAACTAAGAGATACTTTATGATATACATGGGGATCAATTCTAAGATATTTTCGAGAAATTTAGTGACATTACTCCAAATTTGTGGAATTTCATACTCCGTGAGGTTTATAAAGTTAACCATTTATGGAATGGTTTATATTAAACATCAGATGAGGATTTAGAGATTAAAGTATTATATCACCATATAAGGATTTATGTATATTGGATAACATGTGATAACTTTTTTTGGGATAAGTAAATACATATGGAATCACCTATAATTCTATGTATGGATATCACGATCTTCTAATTCTTCAATAATGTCAAAATTCACCTTCATTTCTTTGAATAAAAGATGAAGTGAAAATTTATCAAGGAACAAAAAAGGGTGAGGTTGTACTAAAATCATGTAAATTTATCTTTACATGAATATTATTCAAATTTATGAAAAAGGATCTTAAAATATGAAAAATTACACATTATGATCATTTATGATGATATCAATGATATTTTTCAAGCCTTGTTGGATTATGGTTTTGTGATTGTTTACATTCTTCTAACCATATTATCTATCACTATCCATTGGAGAATTATGGTTATATTTCTCTTCTATGTCCATTTTTTCACTTCTAACCCATTTTCTCCTATATGGAAACCTAGTTATGTGAAACTTTGGGTAACCTCTATTTTTTAAAACATTTATTTTTAAAGGATGTTTTAGTATTCATTTTTACAATGTGGGTGTGTATGGAATGAACTTATAGTACTAAACCATTAATTACTCAAATGAATTTTGAGGTTCAAATTAATTTTAAGGGGTGTATGATGTAACACCATGAGATTTTTTCAAATATATTTTTTGAATTATTTTAATCTTTTTGATATTTTTCATTTCACGCAATATTGAATATAGGTTTTTTATAAGAGCACTATGTTTGGTTGGAATTATACGCAACAAAAAGTTAATCATGAACAACATGAAACACTTAGATTATATTTCTGAATAATCAACACTATGTTATTATTATATTAAACAAAATACTAAGTCCCTTTTACGGATTTTGTTACACGTAATGATGTTTTTACCGAACTATAATATATTATTAATATGATTATTAAAATATTATTATAGCTACCTCATAGCTATTGGAATAGAAGTTAGGAATAAGATTACCTAAATTTTAAAAATATTATTTACACATGTATATAAAATTAATCTTCTGGTTATCAATTACTATAAGTGAATGAAAGAACTATTTGAAAATAAATAAATTACTTTCTTAATAAAACTATTTTTCTATGTGGAAATGCCATTTTATCCCAATAAATTAAGAAAACCACTTTTCATGAGAGCATTCAATAAAATTTATATTTTATATATTCAATAAATATTTTTGATACTCATCTAATATATATTATTGGTATTATATTAGAATAAATCTAATTATATGAATAAAAATATTGTTTTTTGAAAGGTAATTTTACCACCTTTTAATGGAGAACCCATTTTAATTGTGATTTTTGATAGTTTTATAATTTTTTTATTAAATAAACTTTTTTTTTGAATAATAATTTCAAATTTTAATTTTCTTTAATTTTTGATATTTTTTTGAGAAGTTTTATATTTTGATGAATAGTGAAAACAGTAAATTTTAATTCAAAACTTCTTTTTTGTATAATTAATTTATATTGATAAAATATATTTTCTTTTTCTTTTAAAGTTCAATTAGAAACATTAAAAATTCCTTAATAAAATTTAGTTCATTGGAAACAATTTCAAAATGAAATTGGATATAAAAATATTTCAATCTTTTGGACCTTTTCGCTTTAAAAACCCACATTTCCATCCCGTATATGGGATTAATTTTCAATTAATATAAGCCAATTATATGGTTTGAATTTGTAAAAATTTATTCCATATTTGTAATAATCATAATTTATAATTTAAAATAACGTATAATTAGTTTTTTACCATAAATATTAGTCAAATTGATTAAAATTAATTATAAAAATTAAGAGAAAAAATAGTTTAACATATGATGAAAACTTAAACTTAAGGGAAAAAAGACCTATAAACTTACCCAAAATCCATTTTTGGCCATAGTTAAACCCTATACTCCCTTTAATATAAATTTTAACATTATTTTATCCACATTTATTTGGAAAAATGTCGGTGGAATTCTCATTTCAAAAATTTACAAGAATAACACTCATCCACTACAAAAAGGCACTCACCCCTCCCACTTATTCACACCTATAATGACTTTTAAATTAATGAAAATCTGATCCAATAATCTCCAAAAATATCTATATTCATCCTATAAACATCTATTTGGTAATAAATCCATTCATGTAATCCCTTTAGTGCAATCAGAAAGAAGTTACCCAAAGAGGAGGTAACATCCTTCCTTAAGCTCATTTGTTATATTTTCATACTCCACCACTTCAAATATTATTATTCCATTATTATATAATAAACTTAGTATCATAAATCTTCTTATATGTTTTTTTATATGAGTTTTAACTATATTTATACAAACTTACATCTAATGGTTAACGAACTTTTCATTATTGTGTATGCTGAACTACATCCTCGCGAAGCGATGTTGGTCATTTTTTTCCTTTACCACCTCTCATGGTTGGGAATTGTAATGTAAACTATATTTTTATATTTTATTTTTTATATTTTATATTTATTTTTTATTCTTTAATTATTATATAAAACACAACTTCATGCTTTTCATTTTGTGTAAATACGATAAATTCATTTATGAACGTGTAGACTAGTACATCCTCAAAACGATGTGATTCATTCACAATTCACATGGAATTCATTAATGATGGTTTTAGTGAATTTATTGATATATATGACATAATAATTATATCATAATTATGTCAAATTTCATTTTTTTTCTTTCTTTTAATACGACAATAAAATGGATACAACGTTCATGCGTATGTATGACCTACCATCTCCATGAACAGTGTATTTCATTTCATAATTATATTTCTGATATATTATTATAAATATTTACATACTCAATTTATATATATGATACTTATTTCATTTTTTATGTTATTTAAATAATTAATTCATGATCTAAGTAAGAGTATTAAGAATAATATTTCAAAACATATATGAAAAACAATGTGGATATTACCTAAAACGTAACATTAACATGAAATTGTTAATATATGGGAAATATAAAGTCATAATAAAATCAGATATAGTATTATATATAATAATATGGTTCTTAGGTATATTTATAATAAACTTTTATTTATTATATGGGAGTTTTTAATGTGTACGAAGAAATTCAAGACTTAATGTAAGGGTTTTCTCATATAACTTTTATTTTCCGGGAGATAGAAGACATGTTCACATCATATTTATTATATGTTTTTTGTATACTAACAAGGGATGTATTCTATGATTATTATACTTAAATTAATTTCAGTTTAAATATCCATTTTATGAACTTTCTTTCAAGGGGATTATGTTTCAAAAGTTACCAAATTGGTAACGAAATGTTTTCTTAGTTTTCCTTATTTGAGACACATGCCATGTCATGCACCTATATACTTATACAAGGTGCGTACACTTTTATTTTAGATTTTATCTGATGAATATACTTCTTTAAATTATAGTTTAGTCTTCATGTAATTTCATATTCTTACATGGGGAGTATGATTCGAAGTTACCAAGTGGTATGAGTTTATTGTAACAATTTCATCATTTGTCAAGATTTTTTATGATTATGATTTCATTAATGAAACCTTATTATTAATCTTTATATAAAAACAATTAATTTTATTCTCGAATTTTTATTCATGGTATATTTATGTATTAGTACCATTTTCCACTTTTTTTATATAATATAATAAATAAATTTTCTTTAAGAAAGTCGTACATTACCTCTCTCTATGGTCGGAACTCTGTGTTCCTTCAAAACTATGTTTTCTAAAAGTTTTTAAAAAAATGTTATACTAGTATATTATGATCTCAAAAATACATTTTAACCAATTTTTTACCTTTTAAACAAATTTTTTTAAAAAAAATGAATCTTCTTGTCATTATCTGATCAAGGCACTTTTCCAAACATTTTATAACACAAAAGTAATGTTTGGATTGCACATATTATTCCACAGTCATGACCTTACTTCATTTGAAGCATCCTATGAAATTTTAAAATATTCTTTAAAAAATCTAAATATTCTTTACATTCATTGTTTTTAAAGTAATTTCCAAATAAAATGGTTATGATAATAAATTATGTTTAAAATGTATTTTTCAAAGCTTTCTTTATATGTTTTAATATGTTATTTTAAAATAAATTTATTTCAATGATTTAAAATATTATTTTATAAGTTTTAAAATTATTCTCTATTAAAATGGTTTTCAAAATGTTTACAATATTTCTTTATAATTTTTCAAATTATTTTCAAGGGAAAAAGTTTTCAAAAGGTTTTCAATATTTCTCTATAAGTATTCAAAGTATTTCAAAGAAAAATTTTGTAATGAATTTTCAAGATAATTTTATAATTTTTTAAAAAAAATTGTTTTGAAAATTGTTTTTTGATTTATTTATATGTTTTTAAAGATTTGTTTTTTAAATATTTCATTATATATTTTCATGTTTATTTTCATGAAAATTGTTTTCAAAAGGTTTTATGTTTTAAAAAAAATTCGAAGAATAAATGATAATTCCCTCCAGAAATTTCGTTTAAAGTATCTTTCCAAATTATTTCCCATCTAGTATTACATCTTTTGTTATTACTCATTACTTTCTAAGGAAACAATCCAAAGGATCCATTCATACTCTTTCTATGAATTGTTTATGGATTGATTTAATGATATTTATGGAATTCATTTATATTTAATAGGTTATGTGTTTAAGAAACCCATTTATCTTTACTAGGTTATATTCTTGTAAAACCCTCTCTTTTTCATGATTTATACCTTGATGAAATGATTATGAAACCTATATCTTTTCTTTAGTTTATGATATGATTACATTTTTATGATACCCTTTTAATTTGATGGGTTATGATATAATTGTTAATAGTCTTTTGGCACACATATATATGACTTATAATGAGATTTATGGGACCTATATCTACCTCTAATGGATTTGGTAAAGATTTATATATCATGAGATATACATGGATGGAATGGGGAGTTAACTAGGTTTAGTAAAAGACTTTGTCCACTAACACGGTCTTGGGAGTGAACCTCTATTACTAAGATTCTCATGTGAGTGAACTATTACTACCAAGATTTTACAAGGAGTGAACCCATATACTAAGATGGGCATGGCAGTGTTTCTTTAACTACTATGGAAATCATTTTATATGTTTATGTGTCTATCAAAATTCCATGTCTTATTCCAACTTTATGCTTTCATGTATAATTCCATTCATTCTTGTATGATTCATGTCTTTGAACAACCAATATTTATTCCATCACTCATGTATATGATCTTTAATATAAAGGTTATGATCTTCAAATGTTATTATCATGTTCACATACCCTTATGCTCATGTTATGATTTTTTATCTCCTTTGTTTACCCTTACTGAGAATTTGAGATCACCCATTTCTTATGTTTCCTTCTACAATTTAAGAATAATTTTTTTAAGTAGAAGTACTAAAGTTTATGATTTGTGTGGGAAAAATTAAAGATATTTCACCAAGTTAGATGATTTTGTTCAATGTTTCCTAAGATACTAAATTGTTATAGACCCAAGGAATGTATTTTTTGTAATGTAGAGAATATTCATCTAAAATGATGTAATATCCATTTATGTTAAATCTGGGTCATTATAGGGGGTCATTAATTATGTCCCCTTAATGTTTTCCCTTGATTGGTAAACCATATCCCTAACATACAACGATTTTGACCTAGGACAACCCTCTATGGGTATTATTCACCAACCGATTAAAAACATAGAAATAACATCAACTATCCTATATGATATCTAGTTTCAAAATGAACCATCTGATATTCATGGGAGTTATCTTCTTCCTGACCCTATATGATCTATTCACAAAAAAAACCCATGTGAATGAGGTTTGAAGACTGAGCACTGGCAAGCTCGTCTTCCTTTTGGGAACTTCCAATACTCTTCTTGAGTTTAAAAAATCATTTAAGCTTTGATTCCTACAAATAAATAAAATGATTTATGATGATTAATTATATGAAGATTAGTTCATGAGGATTAGTTTGAAGACATTATTTGTGGAGGTAGAATGAAATTTGAAGACTATGGTTTGTGGTTATAAAATAATATCATGAATGATTGAAATTTACTTTCTTTGTGGTTGGTGAAGGTCCCTCATGGATGATGATACTTCACAGATGAAAATTATTTATAGAGATATGATTCGTTATATAGGATGATACTATTTTTGAAGATTATAATTATTGGTGAAGCTATATTACAGATGATGAGTCTATACCGAGAATGTGAGCTAGTGGACAGCCATGTAGTCAGCAATGACAAACCATGACAATGATCCAGTTTAGTGTGTGGTAAATCTGATATATGAAGATGGAAAACATGTGTAGTGCAATTATACATATATAATACTCTTCTATTAATATGTTGAGATGATCTGCGGATTGGCATCATTTTTGGGAAGCCACATAGAGAATGAAATCCGGACATGGTGCTTTTCAAATTAGAAATTCATTATGCAAAACTATATTAAGAAGCTTTATAGATAATAAATAATGTGTTTTGCAAACATATTTTGTGGTATATGTTTTCATTACATGATAATTAATTTTAAAATACAATACTTGGTTCGAGGATCATTCATTTGAGTACATTAACATTGTTTTTCGGAAGAATTAATTTTCCCATAATAAACTGAAAATGAAACGATTTGCAGTGTTTTGTTTTGGTGACTTTTTATAGAGAAAAATAAAAAATTTCATGCAAAGTTAGTATGTAGAGACCAAGAAACCAATTTTAACTTCACCTCACTATTTTATAATTATCAGGTGATAACTACTTGATTAACGATTTTTATTTCCCATAAATACAAGTCTAACTCTCTCTAAAATGTATAAATAATTCTATATAATTTTGTCATCCTAATAAGAATATTTTTTATTTCTCTAGTTGAGTTTTTAAATTCACATTGTGATTTTAGTGAAGTAGGTTATTCCATTAATAAAATAACTAATAATATGGAATGTTATGTTAATTACACTTTCTTTTTAATTGTATAAAGGGACTGTTTCCTACTTGAAAAGAACCAACTTTTTGTTATGTAATAAATTTCATGTGTTGTACTACTATCATTTGATGAGTACAAGATAAATTTGGCATACTATTTGAATTTTGAAAAGTGGATAAGATAATTAATTCCACATAACATTATTGGTAATAACATGAAATATATAGGATTTCATGATATACTTGAGTTGAGATTCAGTAGACAAATTATTCTAAATTGTAAAAATTTCTATGTTGCATAAAATAACATTGAATAAATTGTGTGAATCACATGAATACATTTTTTAGGCTTTGACTTCATTAGAAGTAGGAATAGTAATTACTAAGCAGTAATCTATGAAATTTATGATCTTAACAGAATATTATAAGTTTAATAGACTAAATCCTGAATATACTTGCAGGAGAAGATATTTTGGTATGATCATTCAGTAATATGAGAAGAACTAGATCATTCAAGATATTGTGTGAATGAGTTTTAAGAAAAATAGTCTTATTTTAACAACCAATTGAATATATTGAAGTTGTACACAAGTATAACAGATCCAGTACACTGGAGGAGGATGATATTTTTTTAGTATTGTAGGATAAACCATAAGCAGATATAGATCTTGATATTTTTTCATCAAAAACATTGATAAGAATGAGAATGTGACTGGGGTATCTAACCAGTTGGTAAAGAGTATTGAGAATGGGGTGTTTAACCAATCTTGAAGAAGGAGAAAAGAAGGCAGTTGGGGTGTCTAACCAATTGAGGTGGAAGTGTTGGCTACTAGGGAGTGCAACTGGGATCAATTGAAGGATCGAATACTATGTTGTCTAACCATTTGTTTCTTTATTCATTGTATTCTCCATCTAATATAGTAAATAAACTATGTTAGTGGTATTAACCAACATGAAAAGGAGTAGGTCTTTTTATATCACCTTGTAAATATTGTGTGTTATGATCTCTCGGATTATTTCTACATACGAAGTGATATTGTGAGATGTCACTTAGTAGATTTAGAACCATAAAAAGTTTGAGAGGATTAATTAAAAAGAAAATAATTTGTAAAAAGTAAACCACTAATTCACCCCCCCCCCCCCCCCCCCTTAGTGGTAAATCTATCCTAGGGCACTATAATAGGTATACTACCTAAAATTTAAAAAATAAATATGTTCTTATCGAAACATTAAGCAATGAGGTGTGTTCCACTCCCTACAAACACTAATAACATATCCACAAAAGCCTCAAATTTAATTATGTGAAATAATGGTCAATTTCATCCAATTTCATTAAAAATTATCGAAACAAATCATAAATAAACTTACCTACAACCAAATAGTGAGAAATATTTTTCATTCATCATCAAAATACATCATATACCAACATCAATAAAAATCTCCATAATTCTGGGACAATTTTACCATGCTCCAATGGTATTGATGCCAAACCCTAAGTCGAAACCAAACCAAAATTATAGGGAATAAAAGAGAAACAAAATGGAATGGAAAAGAGGGAACTTACCTAGAATATTAAAAAAACACCACTAAGAACACCCCATATCATGGGAGAATAATTTGAGGAAGAGGGGGAGAGGCATTACCAAAATGGACTCCCCGCACAGCTTGTTCAACCAAGAATCCAAGAGAGCCAATTGGTAAATTACCAATCTATCTTTCTAAAAAATATCCCATGCACTAGACATGGTATAAATGAAGCGGTCCCAACATGATGCCTCCTCAGGTAGAGGCACATCCTAAGGACCTCTTGTCCTTTATGGTGAATTCATCTATGCCTCGTGCCTCTCACGGTGTGACACCACTAGGTAGAGGCACCAGCACCTCAACCAAACCCTATCATAGAACAGGACTTCAAGATCGCGATGTAACATGATCCCATGAAGAACTAGAAAAAATTATACCTCCACAATCATGAAATTAATCCCTACTATATAGGATTTTATGGTGTAACCTTCATCCATCATGACCCGATGTGCTGTAGTTAGCTAAAATTTCACCTGCTGGCCACCTAGCCCTTCTCCAACACTCACGTGAACACCTGAGGCACTCTCCAATCCTCAACCCATATCCAAAAACATTAGGTATAGATATTAAAACACTAAAATTTCTTATTTTAATCACATTTCAAACAAGTATCCCTACTCCGGGTCAAAATTTCAAATTCCTTCTGAATTTCACATCCCATAATTACACGTGTATTTAAAAACTATCCATTATAACACTTATCATCCTTAATAATTTTTGTTGTTACTCAAAAATCAATATTACCCTATCAAAATCATAAATTCACCACGAACACATCATGTTCTACCCTATAATGCTAAATGATATTCTACTATCCAAATCTATGCATTGTTGTACATTATTCATCATGATTCAAGTTACTACTTGCCACAATCATTGATACTGCACTTACCCATGTGGTGTCATCAATAAATCCATCTCCCAAACTCATGGTGATTCTCACCATAATAATATATTCATAAAGGTTTATTGCAATCCATGGTTCTCCCCGCTATATGAATCACCTACTGAAATTCATTCTTAATGGTCTAGTGAAATGCTCGATGTGCTTTCCATATCTTTGTATCAAATATCAGCCAAAAACATTGGTTGGTCCCCATATAGATTACCATTATAGAAAATGATAGTACTTAACCATAGATACACAATCAAAAAACCCTTTTGTAATGCTTAAATCCTTGAAGGAATCACAATATCATCCCTACACACATCAAAGTTCAAACTTGACACTCAACGTAACTCCGTAGTTGAATCACTAACCACTCACATTAGCCATAATTCTCTTACACTAAGAACCATTGTACCTAAAATCTGACTCACCTACATATCACATTGAAAAAAACTAACCCTTAATTGAATGCATAAAATCTATCTAATATCACATCTAATGTTAAAATACGGTATTTTCAAAGAAACAAGATAAAAAAAATCCATCATTTTAATGATATCCAAGTTCTAACTCAATAATCTGATGACTAATCTCACTATAACCACAACCCTAAAAATATGGGGGGTTGCACATATGTGACTGATTAGAGACCCTACAATATAGGGGTATCTTTATCACCACTCTAAAGAATCAAAATACTAATATCCATGACCCACTCTTCATCCATTATTGTATGTGATGAGTGGAGAAAACCATCCCACACATACCCAAGCATCAACATGAACATAAATCATTTCTCATTCTTAGATCACTAGGAAAATCATCCTTAATATCCATTTAAATTCCATATGTACAAGGGTCACACCCTATAACAGCCTATGGTGCACTCCACACTATATGGGTATACGTATATCACTCCCTAAGAACAACGTCGACAAGTTCCAATATCACACATGTGTAGCACCTCCTAAGACACCCTCACCAACCTATCAATGCCTATCAAGGCATAATTTCAGTTTGTTCATACCATGGCACCTTGATCTATCCGTGAATCCCTATAGGGGATATGTGTAACATTCCTTATTCTCTTAAAACCCCAATGATTTCATGCTCACATGCATCTCATTGAATCCATTGGTCCTCTTCCCATACATGTTCTCTCACTCATCCATAAATAAAATGGCACAGAATGTAACCAACATGTACTGCCTCGATGTCATCCAAACTCGAAGGGTGTATTCTCCTGTACGGCCTAATCATAGAACATGACTCGCACTTCCATGGGTCACACACTATTAATTATAGTCTCACATGCCTAAACCACTGACCATGCTCCTTATGTGTGTCAGTATCATCTATCTAGAATCACCTTAGTGTTTCTTCAAGCAATCTTATTTCATCTCACTCAATAAAAGTCCAACTACATGATCACCTTCCACTCAGGCATAATTTCAAAATTATAAGCATCTACCAATTCTTGATCCATCCTAGATCCAACCATCTAGGATAAGAATGCATTATTTAATCAAGAAACACACTTGAAATCAACAAGGTTAGGCATCCAACTAATCCTACCCATTGAAACCTAACCATGATACCAAAATCACTAGTAGTTAGAGTTATTTACCTCATAAAATCCCAATAAACCTTCATACATATAACATGTATTAGATATCACTTAATGTGTTTTAATATAATACACTAAAAATCTACCCACGAATCCCATCTCTAAGGGCACTCACAGGTTTAGGCTAACACCTTTCTTGGATTACCCGCATATATCACAACTCATCTCAATAATATCAATAAAATTTCATGTTACTTGATCATATCACCCTTTTCACCAATATCGTGAGTTTTATCTCAAGACCACTAGACTCCCCCACCTAGCCCATAAATCAAATCTACTATGTGTCATAAATCATGGGTAAACATCCATGCTCTCGCCTTAAATATCAAAAGGAAACTCATGTAGCAAAAACTGACTCTAAGGTTCTCATGTATTTATATGTCATGTTAAACTAAGTAGAATCCACAAGATAGATATATTAGAAAACATTATATAAGTTTTTGTTGAAACTTAAAATTGTTTAAACCTATATTTTCAATGATATCAATCACAAATGGGCACAAGAATTTCATGTGAGTCCTAAATTCTAGGAATAATACATGTACATGGGAATCACTCCAACATGAAAAGAGCTAAAAAACCATATATATATATATAAATCTAAATAAAAAGTCATAATTAAATTAATATCTCAACTATAACATCAAAAACAAAGAACAACAATCTCATATCCCCGATACCCTAGAATTCTAATCGAAAAAGGTATTCTACACATACCATTAGGAGGTCTACTACAAGCTATAACACATCACTATTACCTATATACCATATCCTAAAATATAAATATAATGAAAATATTCTCTAATAACACATTATGACGTCCTCTATCCAAATACCCCTAATCATTATCTCGGTTGATGGAGCCACATGACATCAAAGACCCCTCCCCATATTCCATTGGTTGTTAACTAGCATCGAGGGTCTAAGGTGTTACCATGGGTAGACTATAACCTCGTATCATAATGAATAAACAATAGAAAATAAAAAAAATAAATTACAACATATGAAAAATTAGATTGTGTATAATAAATGAAATAAAAATTCTATAATAGATGAAATTCATTTGCATACAGCCATTCATCCCAATTGGTCACCCATTGGGCCATCCACATAAACTAATAAATAAATAATAATAAAAGGATTATCTACTACCATAATGAAGCCTTGTCAAATCCTAGTATCTAGACTCCATCCAAGTTATCTCTCTCAATCATGAAATGTTAGGAATCATCCCTACCAAATCCAATGAATAGTGATGTTTCCTTGGGTAACCATGTATCATGGTTGCCCGATCAGATCTGAGTATAACTCTATAGGGTGCCACAAACAGGGACCCTAACATAGCTAGCTTATCCAATGTATGCATAGGTGATATTCTCAAAAATAAAAATAAATACAGAGCATAAAAAATATCATATATCCTGAGGATATAAGGTAACATCAAAGATCAACCAAACCTACTTTGGATAGTATTAGATGTCTCTAAACACAATAAGTTGTAAGGTATAAAATTTTAATCCCTGGAAGTATCCAAGGCATCCCATAAATAATCAGGCATAATAATCATATCTTAGGCATAATAAGAATCTATAGTCACTAGGAGTAATTAGAAAACCTAGGCATACTATGTATCCATGGTCATCATGCATAACAACTAGATCTGGAGTGTACTAGGAATCCATGGTCATGAGGAATAAAAATAGTATCCTATGCATACTATCCACTCATGGTTATCAGGCATAAAATTTGATCCTATGCATATAAGGTATCCATATTCATCAGCTGTAATAATCAGATCCTAGGTGTACTGGGAATCTATAGTCATCAACTATGAACACCAAATCCCAACACATATCCTTGGTATATCATTTATAAAAACTCAAGGGAAGTACATCCCATAAATAATATCTCATATAATCATGTATAATTGGGGGGGAAACATCCACCTGGTGTCATCTTTATAATAATAACATGGGTTTCCCACCAAGGTGCATAACCCGTCATTTAAACTAAAACCACATCAACTCGGAACATTGATTGTTGGGTTCTATGGTGACATAATAATTCAACCATATATACCTCCTATCAATAACCCTCACCATGGTCAATATGAAAATAGGGAACCCATTGAGGTCTCCTAATTCACATCATAGATAGGGAACCCAACATGGGATCTATAATCCCACACTAATCTCTCAGGCCAATCCCATCACTCATAGGGAATAACATATCTCGTCATTACCAAAATCATGTTACATACTCATTTAACATAAAATAAAACCCATAAAATCATTTAACTAATAGATGGATTAATGTTAATCTCTCTTTTTGAGTTATCATAGGTTGATCCACTCACCCAAACTATCCATCATCCAACCCATGGCATACCTAATTGGGTGATCACATACTAGTGGGGAGGGAAAACATTATCCTCTCTATAATCATCTATCTTAATCCTCTAAGGAATCTCATTACTCACATGGATTACTTAGGCCAATAATCTTAGTCTAACAATATCCTTCTGTAAGGAGGCATCTGAGGGAACCTGTACCAAGGACACAAAGTTCCTTTATTTTATTTAATTAATATCCAAAAGGGTCCTTATATCTCAAAGTATATATTCTATAATCAATACCTAGGTCATCAAAAATTGAGGTATCAAGTTAGTGATCAAGGTTTTATCATGTCCCTTCACACTTAGGTCCATCCATAGGAATTTTATTTTAAGAAATAATTAAATTAATTAAAAACCAGCCACCCATAGTTTTAAGACTTCAAATCACATGAATATAAATTAAATTTATTTACTATAGGGGTATTATTAGGGGATATCATACCTCATTTATAGAGATGTTATTTTTTAAAAAAGATTATCCACCGTCACCTAAGCCTGTCTAAGTACCTTCCGAAATCATATCATCATTCTAGCTCTTATATCATGTCATAACATCCAATATAATTAATTATAAAAATTTATAATTAATTTTAAAATTTAATTTAAATATGAATAATGCATAAAATATCACCAAGAAACATCATCTCACCAAAACCAAAAAAATGAAGTGTGGTCCACTCCTAACATGAACCCGAACCTAAGCCACACAAAATCCCAAAATTTAATTACCTGAAACAATGATCAATTTCATCCAATTTTATCAAAAACCCCAAAAATGAGATGGAAACCTACCTTCAACCAAACTGTGTGAATTTGTGTGTTCAGCATCATGGGTCATCTTATACCCATATCAAGAAAACCCCCATTGTTCTGTCTTAATTCCAAAATGATATGGTACAATCATTTCAAAACCTTAATCCAAAACCAAAAAAACTAAAACATCCAAAATTTGAAACCAAATAGAATATTGATAAGTATGTAACTCACCTAGAATTTCCATGTAAGAGGACACTAATAACACCCCAAATCAAGGGAGAATCATAGGAAGAAAATAGGTGGTGGGTTGGTTGAAATGGACTCCCTTGTAGAGCTTATTCGATGATGTGTCTTCGATTTAATAAATGTTTGACCCATTCATTTTGGGAATTTTTTAAGGTCTAAATATTCTTATAATGTAGACTTTTGAATGTTGGTTCATTTTTATTCAAAAATTCTATTCATTAATATTTGAGTAAAAATGAGGTTTTAGATGTTTAAATGCCTAATTTTTCATTGATTTGATTTTCATATCTCTATATAATGATTCTTAGTCATTAGAATTAATATTTCAAAGTTCAATGTTTTTATTTTGAATATTGATTGATCAATACTATTTTAATTAATCTTTTGGAAGTTTGGAAATTATATTTTTATTTTGTTTGGATGTTATATTTTCATAATGAGTTTCTAAATCTCATTAAGTGTTGAATTTTATGACTGAGGCATGTGATGTTTTGAAAAGTCATTTCTATATAAGAATCATTTCCAAATCTATAATGTTTAATTTTTCACCTATGTAATAATTATATCTTATAAATAAGAATCATCACACAAAAGGACCCTTTCATGAGCTTTAGTCTTATTTTTGTACACATCATTTGTGTGAAGATATACTCTCTATAAGCATCATCTATATGAAGGTCATGCCTCTCTATGAATCATCTATAAAATGGAAATTTCACTATAATAATCATATATGTTGATGGTTTATCTCTATAATCATAATATTCATATAGTTTTTTCACTATAATCATCATGTGATTTTAGATAAATAGCATTTACTGCACTATGTTAGATTTCAGGATCAAGTACCATGAAGGATTTAAATTTCTGTACTATCCCGTGAATATAATTTTGAAATCTAGTTAAATAAGATAACCTAATTTTGAGAATAAGGGGACGTTTAGGACTTCATCAAATCATTTAAAGGAATATTAATAGAATAACCAAAAACCCACATGGATCTATCAACATTTTTGAATGAGTTCAACTGAAGACATGTAAGAATGATGATCCATAGTAACTCATGACTTATAGAGACCAAGGATTAGGCCTAAATATGATAACTGGGAGTTTTTTATCTAGAATTTTGTGTGTGGATGAATTTAAAATGGTGGTACCTATATATTTTATGGAATAAATTAATTCTTTCAACTTATGATCCACTAAGGTAGCGGGCATGAAGGAGGAACTCATGGTATTTGGAGAAAACGGGGCTGGGAAAATATAGCTCCTAGAAAGAGAAGACTTCTCTTCCACTTTTCCTTATTTTCAGTATACAACCATAGATTTATTATTTTCCATTTAATAAAATATGATTTTTGGATAATTTTATAGTATGTAAAATATGATTTAATTGTTGCTTATATTTTCCTCTTTGTTCTTGAATCATTCTTCTGCTAGGTTTTGGATCATCATGATAAAATGAAAATTCAATCTTTATTAAACAAACTTCATCTATCTCTATCTTTATAGATTCGGTGGATGATAAACTATTGAACTCTCCCATATGATCACTAAGAGTCTTGATATAAGGTGTTGGTAATATAGTTGAATATTGGAGACCCAACTTTCCAATTTCTTACGAGTAAATAAAAATAAATTTAAAAAAATCAATAAAATTTTACCCTAATACATTATCATTTGGTATTTACAAATTGTTTTTTTACCCTTGATTAATCCTTATTTATTTTACTTTCATCATCTCACCACTCTTTCAACCCTTCTCGTATTGCATAACACTTCTAAATCTATTGATCCTTGTGGCTCACTTGTTTGTGTTCTTTTGTTTGAGTTTTTTTTGTTTCTTATATCTTTCAAACAATCATTTTATGGGTTAGACACTACTTGATGCTATTTTTTTTTAAGTAGGAAAATAAAAAAAAACTTTATTTTAAAATTTTTCATGAAAATTATCAAATATTTTGTGGCATTGTCGATGAAGGATTCATGTGACCAAGAAAAATTTAAGAATCAAAATCTATTTCCAAAATATATAATATATATATATATATAATTGAAATCTCATGTGTGATTTCTTAATCTCCTATAAAATTTATTTTTTCATGTACATAAGGTCAACCTAATATGAGTTAAATCCCTTTAAACCTAATATTAAAGATCCTATAGGTGATATTATGAAAAAAACTAGAGAGAAAAGGAAGATATTAGATAGGTAGTTCTTGAAAATGTGTAAAACTATCAACCAAAAAACATTTAAGAAAACCCTAGAAGACCTATAATGAGGGAGTACTATCACCTTAATGTCTTATTTAATCTTGCATTCATTACACAGACTCTATAAATCTATCACCCATCCCATCGGTATTGGGGGTGTCTTGGTTATTAGAGTTAGGAGATTGTTTTTACCTGCTATATTCCTCATATTTGATATGAAATGTGATAAAGCATAAATTATCATATTTAGAAGAACATTACTAGTTACAGGAGGTGTAATATCTCAATTCTGACCCATGGGTTTGTAAAGTACCAAGATTCTACTAACCTTATGTGAAATCCCCTAGACACCAATAGTTGGCAATAAATTCTCAGGGTGAGAGTAATCGTTGGGGGATGGTTTTCCCTAAAACAACACAACATGCAATATAAAATAATGAAAAGACATAATATGATAGATTATATAAAACAAGATTAAATTATAAATATGTAATCAGGAAAAAATATAATAATAGGAAAATAAAAAATATAACATAAATCTACCATCCTAAGACATAAATGAATTTAAGGTACCCATGTGGAAATAAGATGACTCCACTAAAATGAAATATATCAGCTATAACTCCTAAAGGACACTAATTAAGCATCACCATGATCCACTAGTGAAGTATAAAATATTCTCCTTACCTATATTATGAAATATAAAATATATATAAACACTCAGGTGTATATACATGGGTGAGTATACAAACTAATTGTAAAACCCCAAGACTTCCCAAACATGCCACTAAAATAAGAACATGTTATCTCACATATTTAATATAAAGTAGATAGAATGTAAAGAAATAAATGGTTGAGATAAAATGTATAATGTAGTGAAATAACCTACACCAAAACAGGCTCATGGAATGAACCCATGTACCCATAAAATTCTTACACCCATGCATGAATCTATTACCAAAGCAGGACCACTGAACAGATCATACTAGCAAGTGGTTTTCATCCCTAGAGTCTCAAGTCATCGCTTCATTGTAAAAATCCTTGAGCCAATAATTGGACATAAGAAAATTTCTAACCTGATAAGGACCTTTTCATATATATATATATATATGTTAATGAACTCTAAATAAGTTCATGCTAGGTTTTCATGCATCAAAACAATTATTTGTTTGAAATTCTATTATATTATTTAATCAAGCCCATTACATACATAACCCACAGACAAGAGTTATAAAACAAAAAATGGATTTTTCGAATCGAGTTTTAGCAATATTTTATAAATCAAAATAATAATATATTTTTTTTATAAAATTAAATCCTTTGTTTTATAAGAGAAATTGGAAGAATGGAGAAGAAACCTACCATATAATGACTTCTAATTTGAAATAATCAACAATTATCTAGGTATATATAGGATCCCCCTTTCTTTACTTCAATGGATTCCAAATATATTCCATCAGATAATGCTAAGACCCATATATTTGTTTATAGAAGCCCCAATATAGGGCTATTACTAAGAGAAAATTAGAGGATTGAGATGGAAAATTAGAAATTGGATTTTACCATTGATTTCCTAGATCCAATGATCTTTAATTTGTTGAAATCAATATCCAAAATAAAGAGTACCAGAAAAAGAACCTATATGATGGATGTATTGACAAATCCTAATACAAGGGAGGAATAGTGATGTATTTGGGGGGAGTTTTCAGGTTAAAAATATAATTTTAAATTTTAATTATGGTTGTCGTATGGTCAGGTTGCACTATTTTTCAAACTGTGCACTAACTATACAAATTAAAACTCTCTATAAAATTACCTAGATTCATGGTTTTCACATGGTTTTTTCAAATCATGAACCAACCATATTCCTTCCTAGAGAATCCCAGACTAACTGGTATGATTTCTTTGGGAATCCTCATGGTTTCCCCTAATTGTACTCAAACTATGCACCATCAAAAAAATCTCCAAAACATTACAAAACCACCTAGAAACTTCCCAAGGCTCAATTAAATATTTAAAAATTCAAAATAAAACCAAAATCAAGAGAAAAAATGTCATAAGGTAAAACCATTGGTCAAGAATAACAGTATGTCACACCTACACTTCCTTGTAGATATATAAATGTTAACAAAAGAACATATAAAATGACATCATTGAACTAATAAGATATTATCAAATTCTTCCCTAGAAATGGTATACAATGAGATCCCAATAGAACAACCAAATCAAGAGAAAAAATGTCCCAGTCGACTTCTGAAAACTGCACCCAACCCACACTCCAACCAAAAAGAGATAAGAGTATGAAATATAATGCATTGAATCAAAAAATCGATGCTAACCAACAATGAGACCCACTGACACAGTCAATATCTAAAAAGTTCCTAGACACTGAGGATCTTACTACCCTTGGTTACCCAAATGAAAAATCGCTAATCAAGAACATAATTATAAGTATCCATTATTCCCAACTATTAAGGATCATGGAAAACAAATAATGTTTGATTATGTTATCCACTGTCCTAAATCCATATTCATGCTTCTCCACACAGTCAACGTCTTTTAAGACTACCAAAGAGAACCCACTCCAAGGTGAGGAATTTTCCAAACCTCGACCCAAATAGTGAGGTTTGACCTAAAAGTCTATAAAATTATCCAATTAGAACCATATGAATCATTTTTAGACAGCCCACCATGGATAACATTGGTCTCTATCAAAAAATATGGAAATTAATACATGATGAAAGGTTAAAATTTCCTGAACATACCTCACTACTAGGTATTCATAGACATTATCCCTAAAATAGGAATGAACTCCACCTACTTAGTGATTTAGTCAACTACTACCTTGATGAAATCATGATTTAAGAAACATGTTAGTTTTTAAGCCTATGAGGATTCACTCCACTAACTCTAAAGGTATAGGTAATAGTCACAACAAACCTACCTTTCAATGTTCAATGTTTATTACCTTTTGTAACATCCCTATTATAAGAATGGTCAATCCTCTTTTCACTGTCATGACATTAGGAGGATTCATAATTGTACCTCGATATAGAATTGTAAATTTCAATATATTAACACCCCTTAGAGGCTCCCCACCATTAAGGTTTATCTTAATTGTAATAGAATGAAAATCCAATCATTAAACTTCCTTTGACTTGGTTACCCAAGTTAGAAATGATATCCATGTAACATAAAACCATGAAATTATCATGGTTTATACAAACCAATTATATGTTGAAAATGTAACTTGGGAATCATCCATGATCCAATATTTTACTAACCTAACACCCGAGGACTTGAAAGTTATGTAATGCACTGCCCCATTGATCTTGAACATAGATATCTAGTTAGAGCATCCCTTAGTGTAACTAGACCTAATAAAATTAAAGAAAGAATCCATAAATATCTCACTAATAATAGAGGGAAATATTCCCCATGGTATATAAGAAAATATATCACTCATTTCTGAAGCTATAGGAATGATAATGTACTCACCTATACCTTAGAAACATCATGGGGGTTACTCATCCTGAGACTAATCACGAAAAATCAAACATAACTGAGAAATTTAACCAAGGTTATTTCCCTAAAAGGAAGGTGAAACATGATTCCCATGTCCTATGATGGTTCCCACATTTTACATAGTTCAATTGGTGACTGATAATGTGTTACTCCCAATTCTACACATAAAGACTCTACTACTACCATATTCGCATCCCATTCATGTTACAAATATAATAAACCCTCATCAGAAGGTGTGTGAGTGAATCACAGGGCTTAGAAATCAATATGATATTGAATTCTACGAATCACTCCCTTCCTAAGGCTACAGCAAAAATACTTATAAGGTAGCCTATTCTATTAAAGTTGGACCACTTCAACGATAATTTAGCATGGTGACCAATCTCGATATTAGAATATCTAGCTACCAATGAGGTGTACTGATGATCATCCCATGAGACAACATTTCCACATAAAACCTATATTTTAATTCAATATATTATTTTTTTTCATAGAGAAAAAACAATCAACATAACGAAGAAAACAAGAGGAAGTAGAATGCAAGCATAAGAAGGAAAACAAGCATAACATGTACAACAGTATAAAAACACCAGCAACATAACAAACTCAACCAATGCCACCAATTTCCTATAAAATATCCAACCACATCTTCCCAATAACAATAACTTACTACTACCCATTCAAACAAGACACCTAAAGGTTTTCAACCACCAAGTCTCCATGTTATTATAGTCATAAAAACCACATCTAAAATGTTCAAGTCCCCAAAAAATAACAAGGTTCCCAATAAACACATTATTATCACATAAACCAAGATAAAGAAACTCTTTAAATCCTTCGTAGATTTTAAACACTAGTGAAATAATTTATAAATTCATTTATAAAATTTTTTTAAAAACTAGAATGAAAAAATACCACATTTGTAAACAAAACTTTTTAAAAACATATAATTTTAAGATTTCGGGACAAGAAGATGTTTCTATTCATAAAATATTTCCCCTCATTTTCCATTTAACATAAGGTTTTTAATTAATTGTATTTAAATATTTTTTTAAATCAAAATACTAACAAACATTCAAAATATATATCACGAAATCCTTTTTGTAAAACCTAGCTTAAATTTAGAAAACAGTTTTTTTAAATTGAATCTAACAATGAAATTTGTTTATTTGAAAACCTATTTATCAAAAAACATGGCTCATCAAAGCAAATTGAATAAATACTCTAAAACAAATAATTTAATGACTAATAAGAAAAACATGAACAATTTGTAACTATTATTTCATATATGTGAAAAGGTTACCAAATTTATAATCAACTCATGCTCAGATAACTACTTTAATATAAAATCTACGTATGTCCTATTTTAAAAAATTTAAAGCATGGTATTTTATTTCCAACCAGTAATGAAACAAGTTTTTACAACACACTTTTATGATCATATTTCCTGTCATCATGCTCCAATATAAATATTTTATTGTAGTCATTACACTACCAATCAATCATACTTAATTAATAACAATTAACCAATTGAAAAAATAATATATCATAGACTTCAACATGACTTCATGACTAGTAAACTAAAAATTAGAAGAATTAAAGATAAATTAATCATTATAGAAAAATATTCATTTTAGCATATTCACAATTTTACATGTTATTCTACTTATTATACAAGACATGATTCACCAAATGTTTAAATAACATGGTATAACACATTCTATTATTTTTAATATATCATGAAATTAACCTAGGAAATTATAACTGAAATTATATCATTATATTTGTCTAATCATCATAAATATTTATAAAAAATTTAAATCATTAAATTTAAATCAACACATAACAGGGAATGAAAATCTTATAATGTCAATCTAAAATTAAATTAAGAACACATGTGTAAAATTTTATTTTAGGATATAAATATAAGAAATCATTAAGAAAGAATGATGGTTAACATGTAATGATACTTTTTTATACTCATTCTACAATTATTAACATTCTATTAAAATTGTATGGATTCCAATTATGATTTAATCATTTATTTTTAACCAAATTCCTTAATAATTCAATTTTCTATTCTATATAATTTTTATTTTACTACAAATAATAAAAAAACAAGTAAAGCATAAACACAATTCAATGATAATAATAAAACACATGAAAGACATAATTACCTTGTTTTATAAATTATTTCATATAAATTACAAATTTCATTCACACGAAAGAAAAATCTGTGTATACCAATCAAATAAATCATATTACCAACTACCAAAAAATAACCAAATACATGTCACTTGAATGATGAAATTATATCGGATAAACCCTCAAGGATGAGGTTTCTATGATTATATAGTTGTTTTAAGATCCCATTTTGTTATTGGACAACCCTAGTAACTTAAAGTTCAGCATAAAGAGGTTAGGTACACATTTTTTTACTATAAATTTAAAGTTTTGACACATAATATCTCTAGGTTTACCATCCCGACTAACAGACTAAACCTAGCTCTGATTTTATTTTTAACATCTCAAACCTAACCCAAAATATTGGTAAAGACAAATATTCCACTTACCTTAGGTGACATCCCATGAACACCAAAGGCTGGAAATAAATTCTAGGATTATAATTAATTATTGGGGGTTGATTTTCCCTAAAATAAGACAACCTGAAATAGACTATAATGAAAATACATAATAAGATGTGTGATATAAAACCAGATCAACCACAAAACATGGACAAGAAAACAATAAGAGTATCATAAAAAAGTACTACATAATAGAATTCGACAATCCCAAAAATATAAATGACTCCAAGGTACCTACATAGCATCATAAAAAACCCACCATAAAGAAATCTCTAAGATCCAACTCCAAAAGGATTCAATTACAGCATCATGGTTCTCTACTAGTGAATTATAAAATTTTACCCTTACCAATATCATGATAAAAAAAGAGTATGCATATGCAACAAGGTTCATATGCATTGTGTGAGTATAAAAACTAATAGGAAAACCCCAGGAAATCCTAGAAATTACACTACAATAAAAAAATTAACTCACATATTTAGGATAAAATCGATAAAAAGTAAATAATGAAATGTTCCGGATGATATAAATAAAGTAGTGAAGTAAATCACACCAAAACATACTCCCAAAATAAACCCACACACCCATGAAATTCTAACACCCGTGCATGCATATCCTATCAATGTATGCCCACTAAACATCCAATACTCATGAGTAGTACCCACCCATCTAAACTTAATCTGTCGCATGGTTGTAAAACTCATTGGGCATAGAATTGTCTCTACAACTATTTCTAACCTAATGAGGCCCTTTCCACATGCATATAAATTCACACCAAATAAGTTCATTCCAAGTTATCACACCTAAAAATATTTCTTTATTTTAAATTACATAAAATCATTTAATCTATCATGTTACTAGAATCTCCATATATAAGTGTTATAGAATTAACTAGAAATAGTGATTTCCAATATAGTTTTAAAAATATTTTTTCAGTCAAAAGATGAAGTTATTTTTTTAGAAAACTAAAATAATTCAAGTTCTAAGAGAATGTGGAATAAGAGAAACCACCTACCTAAAATCGTTTTTTGGTCTCAAAAATTAACATAATGATATAGGTTGATATGTATTCCTACTTACTTCATTTTAATGGTTTCCATATAAATTTTTTTACATCATTCTATTACCCATAAATCTATGAATATAATCACCAATTAAGGGTTCTTCCTAAGATAAAAAAAATAAGATCTAGATATAGATTTAAAAATTGACTTTATCTTAAATTTACTTGAACCAAAACTCTTTGAATCGTTGAAATTTTTCTTTATATAGAATACAGACACCAAAAACACCTAAAGTAGGACTAGAGTTTGAGAGAATCATACAAGGAAGGAAAAATTAGTGTTTCATGGATGTTTTGGGTTGAAAATAATATTTCTAGACTTGAATAATTTCATTAAACAATTTGGACACATGTTTTTTCAAACCATGAAAATTAAAATTGTCATTAAAATTTCCAAGTCGTGAAATTATATCATGATTTGGAAAAAATGTTCACCAACTATGCGCCTTCCTAATGAATCATTCCTTACTATACATGGTTTCTTGGATAATTTCCACGGTTTTCCCTACCTATTCTAAATCCATACAACCTCAATAGAATCTCCAAAATATTCCAAAACCATCTATGATAAGTTATTACGGAACACAGTTGAAGCCAGTGGGCTGATAATTTTAAAAAATTTCATCATCGAAGTAATGTATCTTTGTCATCTCCAATGATCCAAGCCCTGATAGTGGTTTGAGGATCATGTGTGAATTAAATAAGAAAAAAATTAATTTAAACAAGTTCCTTGTTTAATTGAATGTGTGTTCGAATGTATCTTGTCATTGGCGATCTTCTCTAGAAGGATCTTAAGTCAAACCCCACTAGATCATCCATACACGCTTCAAGAATTTGTGTGAATAATGATCGTCAAATTCTGAGTGCTAGCGCAGATCTATGATAATTCCTTCTACGTATCGATAATGAACTCAACTCTATTTATATGATCCATGAAGATGTCATTTGATCAATTTCTTGGATAGCTTCATTCTCTCTCAAGGATGCATAAAGAGAGAGGAGCTCTTAATCCGTTGGAATGAGTCACACACCAAAAATGAGCTCCCCATCTACTTATAAAGTGGATGTGTAAAATACTTAGTCTAGGTTCCCGGTCACTATATATCTGACGTCCACTAAATAAGTAATAAATAAATGATTATGAAGAACTAACAGTATCATAAAAAATTGTTTATATTATATCTAATAATTATAATATATATTATACATATTATGTGATAAACTCAATTCATTAACTCAACTCATAATTCCTAGTAATAATAAATAAACCTTGACTATTAAAATAATATTGCTTCATATAATACTATTCCATGTATTTACTTAAACACTCGTGAATACTTATATAAAATAAATTCAATCTAATTATTCTATGCTTGAATAATAATGAATTTATTTATTTATCGATGATAGATAAATCTTGGAAAACTCATAAACCTAATGGTGAGGCCTACCATGTCCTATATACCTATTCACTAGAATATGGCAGAATATTGAATTTTCTATTATGTGTGACCCAGTAGGACCTTATCTCAATAGTAGTGAATAAAATTCACATACCAAGAGATAAATCAAGAAATCCATCCTGAAACATAAATAGATAAGGAGTAGTCATATCAATGACAACCAACCTATGAACACATATTGTGTAGTATAATCTCTTTGTCATTCGATATCTCATAAAGTAGAACACACACTTGTATCATCATATTTTCTATGTTTTATTATTTGTTTATCTAGCATGATATACTTTCATTCAACTACCATGACCATGTATTTAATTAATGTACTACCATCCTGGTCAACTTGGAAATATAAATCACTTCCTCATCTTGGAAATGAAAAATTATATCATGATCATTCAACCAATGCAATACCACGAATGATGCACCCAACACAGACTACCTCACCATGACTTCATTGTCATGGTTTCGACCTGGAATCAATGTACATGATTAAATAGAATAAATTGATAATAATCTAAACATAGGAGACCAATACACATGTCTACAGATAGAAACAACCAATGACTTTCAAAACAAGTGGTGTTCCTTTTAGTGGGTCTATCCCTAAGATATCAACTACTTTAGATCACCAAGTGAGAACTTCATGAGAAGAAGTTTCAATGTATATAATCCAACATCACCCGATAGTTACACATCATTTGTGTCATGTTGGTATGATTTATATGGAATATTGAAATTTACATTAAGATTAGTTCCATGGTATCTCTAAGTTCCCATTATTGCCTAGGATCAAAATTATGTCTTTGATACAACACTTAATCTAAGGAAATTACCATAAATATAGTGGATGTAGATGTATCAACAATATTATGGTAAAATAAACACACACACACACAAACACACACACACACACATATATATATATATATCAAATTTTATACATGTAGTGGTAATAAAAGTACACCACAAGTTGGGTCTAGGTCACCCAATTTCAACATTCCCACTTGTACTAGATAAAACTATTAAAATATCTCAATTAATTAACTCTCACATAAGAAACATTCTTTTAATGATATAGGTATTTAGTTAGGGGGTCTTCCACATTTTCATTTTTGGCTACTCGGATAACTATGACTTCACCTCTCTAGGTAAAATACCTCAATCGAAAAAAAATCCGGAAGTATATTCCTTTTCCTCTAATGTGACTACGGATCCTTGGAAATTACCACTATCATGGTATTATCACAATAAAATGGAACATGGTTGATAATAATAGTCATAACATCAATTTATGAGATAAATATTCATATCCAGATTTCTTCCTTTGCTTCATCAGAAGTTGCAATATACTCGGATTGTTCTATAGAATCAGTGACCATAGGTTTCTTTGAGCTTCTCCATCTCACTGCACCATCATTTATGAAAATATATATATCATAAATGAGATTTTAGATCATCATGATATATCTAGAAACTATAATTAGTGTATCCTCTCAATACTAGTTTATCTTCTACTCCA
The DNA here is from genome assembly GCA_963277665.1 of Viscum album. Lineage (NCBI taxonomy): Eukaryota > Viridiplantae > Streptophyta > Magnoliopsida > Santalales > Viscaceae > Viscum > Viscum album. The sequence goes on from OY728135.1 coordinate 1,020,360,799, forward strand.
TATAGTTTGAACATATCCTTTATACACCTCTTGTACTTTAGGATAGATTTCATAGCTACCCAATGTAGCTCTCCTGTATTATCTTAAAATATTCCCACCATACTTAATGAAAAAGAAAAATCAGACCTACAACATATCGTGGCATACGTGATATATCGCATTGCTATGGTTTAAGGGATCCCACTCATTCTTTCAATCTCATGCTATTTTTGTGGGAACATTTTCTTATAGAGATCTATACCATGTGAAATGGGAAACAACCCTCTCCTGGATTATTCTATACTATACCTTTTGAGTACCTTGTCAATATATGTACTTTAACTTAGCCCAAGTATCCTTAGAGACCCATCTCAATAGATTTTGATCCCTATAATGTAGGCTTTTCACCTAATTTTTTCATGGTGAATAATTCATCTAACCAACTCTTAACTCACTATCAGACATGTAATTAATTTCCCATAATTAATATGTCATCAACATATAATACTAAGAAAATTATGGTACCTTCTTATAAACACAAGGATCACTTTTGTTTATGAAAAATTCAAATTTTCATATGGTCATAAAAAATGAACATTCCATGATTGTGATGTCTACATCAACCCATAAATGGATATCTATAGATTTCACACATTCTTGGAATTCTTTGACATAAGAAACCCTTTAGTTTGAGTCATATAGATTTCTTCAACTAACCCATTCTGAAATGAAGTTTTGACATCCATATTCAAAATCTCATAATCATGGAAGGATACTATTTCAAGTAATATTATAATGGATTTCAACATTTCTAATGGTGAGAAAGTTTCTTCATATTCTATGCCTTGATGTTATTTTAAACCCTTCACTACTAGTATTTGTTTATAGGTATTGACATTTCCATCTATTTCTAGATTTTTTTTGAATACCCATTTACACCCAATGGGTTTTACATTAGTTGGAAGGTCTACAAAAATACAAACTTGAATTTGGTACAAGGAATATATCTCAGAATGCATGGAATCTTTCTATTTAGTATCATCCTTGACTTATAATACTTCCTCCTAGGTCAGAGGTTCATTGTCCTCATGGAATAATGTATCACCTGACTCAGTGAAAAGAAAACCATAATGATCTGGTTCCCTAAACTCTTGAGTTAACCTATTTAGTAGATGGGTCTTAAGAACATATTCATGTCCCACTATATCTTGTAAAGATTATTCCCATACCAACACATGTGCATATGTAATATCAACTTCATCAAAGTTAATATTTCTCCCACTATTTCCATTGGAAATGCATTCCCTCTATAGAAATATCGATTGTCTTTTCACAATAACTTTTTTATCTAAAGGGTTATATAGGTAATATCCTTTTTTTTCTTTAGGATAACCTATAAAGATGGTATTCTTTCTTCTAGAGGCTAATTTTTCACTTCATATAGTCTTGAAAAAACCATCACATCTCCATACATGTAAGTATGACAGGTTGGGTTTCTTTCCATACTGAAAATAATATGGAATCTCATCTGTATATTTAGTTGGTACTCAGTAAAGTGTATATTCTGATGTCTGTAAGGAAAATACCGAGATGAATAATGGAAGAGTTTTTTGACACAACATTGATCTGACCATTTCAGGTAAGGTAATATTCCTCCTTTCACTAACACCATTCCACTATGGTGTATAAGGAGGAGTGATTTATGATACTATCTTATAATCTATTAAGTGTTCAATGAAATCTTGGTTAATATATTCTCTTCCTTGGTCTGATTGAAGTCTCTTAATCTTCTTATCAATCTCATTTTCTACTTCATGTCGAAATTCATTAAAAATCTGTAAAAAAATATAACTTTTATGGCCTTGAGTAGATATAGCCATACTTACAATAGTAATCGATAAAAGTAAGGAAGTATAAAAACCCACACATACTCTATTTGAAATGGACCACATATATCAGTGTGAATCAATTCCAATAATTCTATAGCGCTTTATCCCTTTCTAGAGAAACGTGATTTGGTCATTTCCCCTTGTAAACAAGCATGAAATACATCTATAATTTTTAACTTGGATTAGTATAAATAATATTCTTAATTTAATTTATGTAAATGATTATCATTTTCATACCCAATCTTAAAGTTCAATTGGAAGGTATTATATGAGCCATGTTCATTGGTATTTTCATTGATTTCTATTACTAGGTTTTTAAGTTCAGGTATATCCATTGTTAATATGCACTATACCATAACATATTCTCTCTTAATAAAATATACAATATTTATTCACAAACTTGAAATATAATCTTGTGGTATAAAAACATGACACTGATATTATGTTTATAGCTATTGAAGGTACATAATAACAATTATTCAAAGCAAGAAAATAACCACTCGAAAAAGATATGTGATAATCACTCAATACCAAGGGTGCTAGACTCGCACTATTTGCATCCTGTAGATCCAACATTCCATTTTCAATCATCCTAAATATAATTGTTTTCTATATTTGAATACAAGTATATAAGCCACACATTTTATCCAATATCCAACTTGTAAAAGAAGATAGATTTCATTTAATGAAAAAAATACCAGAAATAGAAGTGTTGCCTTGCTTCTTATTCCTTACTCTATTGTTATTCTTCCAGTGGCCTTTCTTACCACATGAAATCAAGAAATACTTCTCCTCATTGTGTTCCCTCTATATGGACTTTTGTAAGGATGGTTCTTAGGTGTCTTCAACTTAGATTTAGCCTTAGATTCCCTAGCATTTCCCTTTATCCCCTTGTTAACCATTAAGATTTAATAATTGGTTTTATTTATATGTTTATAAACATGGATAACTAAAGTTAAAATATCTAGAAGTTACTTTTTCAAGTTATTCATAATATAATTAATAATAAAATTTAGGAAGCATAGTAGTGAAGAAGTATGAATGAGATCAGTTTCTAGTTCCTAGTTCAGTTTGAACCTTGGGGCTTCAAGTCTCATTATATACCCTATCATCTTGAGTACATAAGGTGATATTCGATTCCTTTATACTAGATCAACCCTTTATAGTAAACTAGATATCTCATAAATTACTAACCTTACTTTCTCTTGATATAGTTCTTGTAGATGAGTTAGCATCTTATAGGCATCTCCATCCTCATGCATTTTCTGCAGTTGAATGGATATAGATGAAAACATGATACATTGTACATATAGTGCCTCATCAATATGAATTTTTTACTTTTGTTTAACCATTTTTCTAGATACCTGAAGATGATCAGTGAGAAATGAGTATTCTAGTACAAAAATCTTCATTTCTTGGTATATTACTATACGCAAGTGCATGTACCACTCCAAGAAGATATGGCTGATCTGTATATTTTCTTTTTTTAATATAGATCATAGGGACAATGTTCTTGTGGTGTTGGTTATTTCCATGTTTTTCAATAATAAATAAATTTTAGTAATAAATACTTTATCTTGATTACCTTTTATAAATTATTGATTAATTAATAATTAAATCATTAAATTACCTTCACTATTTTATTGAACTCTAGCAAACCTCCGTACTAGAATTGTAATACTCTTCCACTTGAGAATTATAGTGTCAATGATCCTTGAATATCTTCTTGTAGCCTACAAGATTTGTTTATGCCACTACTTAGGGAGTTAAGGTTGGTGTTTGACTAGCCAACCACATTAACTCATGGCTCCTTGGTTTGTTGAGTGAAGTCCCAACTTTTAAAGTCATAAATATGATTTACTAAAATATTTCCTCTGAAGTTGTAGTAAGATATATTTACTTACACATTTTCTATCAATTTCAGTTAATTCATCCCATCACTCTCATAATAACTCCCTAGTAGTAGGAGTCACATCAACTTTAGATGAAGATCACCCCGTACACTCAATTTTGTTCAAATTAAAATAATGGAAGGTGTTTGCGACATAATATTTCTTTTAGGGTTTTATATTTTTCGACAAATGTAATCCATTTCAATTAGTCTGTTCTTTTTATATTGTTCTGCTCACAATAGAACACTAATAAAAATAATCATCACGTATTTATGCATTTTCTCTATTTATTATTTTATGTGTTGGCACAGTAAATAATCCCATACATAAAATATTAAACAAATAATAAAGGAATCAAATTGTTCGATTGGTCTTGAGAATCTAATAATGGTTAATCCATTTAAATGCAAAGTATCATCTAAGACCATTGGGGTTATCATACCTGAGTTGTATCTTGACTCGTGATACAGATCATCTCCATCCAATGTGTCCACTTCTCATCTATATTTCTCCTAACCTTGGCATGGTCCATGCCTTGCTTCATCATCATTAAATAATACATGTGTACTCTCACATAAGTGAGGAAGTCATGGGATCGCAATATAAAATTTATAAATTAGACATGCAGACACTTATACATATTGAATTAAAAAATGATGATGCACAGACGATCTTAAATTAACTACGTGTTAACAAAATCACATGCATTAATAAATAATTAAATGAAATTAACCAAACATACATTGATTTGGTCAATTTCTTAATACTATTTATTATGTAAAGTAAATACATGATAAAATTAAATGAAATAATTTTAAATTTGAATCCTTAAATATAAATTAAATGAATTTTACAATTCAAAAAATTTATACTCTTCGGTTGAGTGAAAAATATTACATCTCTTTCAAAAAAAAATTAATAAATTGATTTTATTTAATACTAAAATTAAATTAATTATTTAAAATAAAATAATCAATATTTTTAAACTAATAAATTAATTATTAATTTATTTTATTTCAAAATTTAAATTAATTATCTAAATTAGTTTTGATTAAATAAAATTATCCCAGGTCTTAAAAACTCTAGCCAAGTCCATCGAGGGTTGGGTAGACTTGGTGTAGGGTAGTTTTGGGTTACGTAGACCCATTTTAACCAAGGTCATATATCGATCCAGACTAGCATTACCTGCATGTCGCCGATTTCAGTAGAGAAACCACATGTGTCTAGCTTACCTACACCAGCTTGTTGTTGCATGGGGTTTCAACTGTGGATGGATAGTCGTTTTCTGAGATGATCAGCTCAAGGTTGGCTGGAAGTAGGAGGAGGTGTTGGCGTCGGGTTGGTTTGGTGATTGCGGAGTGTAAAATCCAGATCTGTGCACATAGAAGGGGATCTCACTCAACCTGGGTGGCATAGCTAGCAAGGCGGTGTTGAAAAAGTCTAAAAGATGTAGGTTTTTTTATCCTTTTTTTCAAGCTTCCATGGGAAGAAAACACACAAATATTTCAAAAAGGCTAATAAATAGCCTCCATTTTTTGTGCAAGGCTTTAGGGGAAGCTAGTCTCCACCCCCTTATATGGTTATTTTATTGACAAATCACTGGAAAATATGTTCAAACTAGAACCTGTTAAAAACTAGACTACCCAAAAATCGAAACACAAACATATATTTAATTATATTGTTCTTCAATTATTATCTAGCAAAAACCACATTTTCAATCTATACAAAAAATTCTTAATATCCATAACATAGCTATCTGAAGTTTCATCGATATGAGGTCTTTTTCATTGAGAACAATTTAAATATATATTATTTATTTAATTCAAATTGAATTTTATTTGGCTCAAAAAAATAACATGATCACTATGATACCAATTGAAGATACATGAGTGAGCATCATATGTCAGTGCGATGATAATTTTAAAAAAATTCATCATTGAAGTAACATAACTTTTTTGTATCTAATGATTCAAGCCCATGTAATGTTCCAAGGATCTTGTGTGAATTAAATAAGCATAGAAATAAATTAAACAAGTACCTCATTAAATTGGCGTTGCATTTGACTACAACTTTTCATCAATGATTGTTTCTTGAAGGATCTAAACCTAAACACCTCAAGACTGTCCACACACACTTCAATAATTCGCGTGAATGTCCAATGTGGAATTCCAATTGCTAATACAGAGCTCTAATGATTCCTTCGACATCAATATGATCTCCTCAAATCCATTCCTACGATCTACAAATACATCCTTGGATTGATTTCTTGGAAGGAATCATTCTCCCTCAAGGATACTGGATGAGAGAGGATCTCTCATTCTATTGGAATGAGTTTTGCACCAGAAAGGAGCTTATCATCAAATGATAAAGTGGATGTGTAAAATACCTGATTAGTGTTCCCAACCCCATATATCTAATGTTACCTAAAAAATTAATAAATAAATGATTATGAATTATATTTATTGGAGTATATTACTCCAGAGGGGTGAATTGAGTATCTATAAAAAAATTTGGTTAAAAAGAATTTATTAACGGTTTCCCCAAAAGATTAAATACAGCCCAGTTAATCAATGTTATACTGTTATAAAATTTTTACTGTTTAAATGACTTCTTATAAGATTTATTAGTTCGCAGTAATCTTAAGATCAGTTATTAAGATTTGTTTTGAAGTTATTATACTAAGACAAGACAATTATGACTTCTTTCCAAGAGTAACTATCAAAGTGAATTTAGAGATTTCTGAATTATACAGTAAAATAGTAAAACAGAGAGGACTAAATTAAGAAACACAATGGATATGAAACAAGTGGTTCAGTCTCAAGCCAAGACATAATCCACTCCACTTGGTGATCACCTTACACCAAGAAGTTTATATAAATAAACTTCATCCACACCCTGGATCGGGGTTGACAGTAGTACAAAGGACTGTCCAGGTCACATAGGGTCCTCTTCTATAGATCTTTGTGGGTTCAAACAACCAGGACACACAGGGACCTCTTCCACACTTATCTCTAGTTATACCCAAGAATAAAAAGGATGTTTGAGTAAGGATATCTTGTATCCTTCAGTTTAATGCAGGAGACAGAGTGTGTTGTAATACAGAAACACACTCTACTCAAAAGTTAATAAAATGATACACAACAGAGAAAAAATATTAATATAGGTTTAGAAGTTCTCTAAGTGTTAGCCTTTGCAACTCTGGACTTCATGAGATGAAGCAGATGTAGAACTCTCAAGTCCTCATATGGAGAACAGAGTGTCTCAATTTAGACAGATCCAGCTTCTGTTCTTCGCGGTGTTTGACAGTGTGAAGATGTTCTCAATTCTAGGATTCCAGTATGCTTTATGGGTTCATCATAAGTGTCGAGTTTCATGAGACAATTCTCTAAGTGTATTTTATTGTCGTACTCATGCCCACCAGCTTGTGTTGCTTTTTTCAGTATCATGCAACTGCTCTCTCACTTGTTTCTGGGCCGCATTACTCTTTTATCTTGGAGTGCATGTGTTTGAGCTGATAGGTTGCATGTATTCTGCACCTTGTACCTCGTACTATCAAGGACATGTCTACAAAAGAAAAATTAATTATATCAGTGCAATAAAATCTTAAAATATGACCGTTAGAAATTAAATTAAAAGACAAAAAAACATATTAAGAAATGGTGTCACAGTATGTCATGGAAATAGTGTCTCCTTCACATGGTGTCTGGATTGGTCATGGTGTCATGGTTTCATGGTGTCTTGTTCACGGTTTCTCGCGGTCATAGTGTCTTGGTGTCACGGTGTCTTGTTCACGATATCTGGATGTCACACTATCTGGTTCACGATGTCTAGATGTCACGGTGTCTGGATGTAATGGTGTCTGGATGTTACGGTGTCTCAGAGTTAGGAAAATATATGTATTCAGTTTTAAGAATTGGTATTTATGAAATAAATTAAACTTAATCATTTTTCATAGAAATCATTATAAAGTGAATCAAAAGATAGTGTACAGTAACCAAAATGAGTGTAGATCACTTAAGATATTTGGATAGTTTTTACTAAGAAATTGTACATTCGATGTGAGATAGAGTACATAGAGTTAACATGGTTTATAGACTGAATAGGATTTATGATCATAAAACATGATTAATACATGAGGAGTCCAACAATCTTTCCCTTTTTTATGATCACAAACCACATATATTTAGAGAGTATATTTGTTCTAAAAACATAGTTTGAATGTTCATATAACATATATAGAGTTCTTGTTCTCTTCTCCTATATATTTTATCTTATATTCCTCCCATATATTTTGCACATTTTTTCTCCCATATTTTTCTCCCGCTTTTGGGATTACCAAAAAGTCGCAGGAAAAGGAAAAACAAAAGAGACAAGAAAAGTAAATAATGTATTAGATAAGAAAATATGGGCATTTAAAAAATTAAAACAAATTGAACTACATTCACGTCAATATAGAGTATGTAATGTCCTTATTCAATGGATGGTATTCTCATTGCCTTTAGCTGCAGCAGTAGAAGAGGAAGCCATGGGAGCAGAAGTTGAGGTAGAAGAAGGGAGTGATCTGGTTGATATAGAAGGTAAAGGAAGACCATCAAAAATAGAGGGAGTTAGAGTAGATGTAGTAGAAGACCGAGGCAGCTGTTGATCAAGGATCACAGGCTAGATCTGACTCAGTGCCTGACTGACAGACAAAGAAGTGGAGGCTAGGGTACAGGTGAATGTAGGCAAACCAGGTCTCAGAGGTGCAGCTGCAGGAGCAACAATAGTTGTACTCTGTACATGAAGATAGGGCCTCAGAATCTTGATAAAATCCATAATGATCTCTCCACCATACAAAATAGCTTTCTCAAAGTCATCCATTTTTTCATAAACGTATCCAACAGACGATTGAACTCTATGAGATTTTGGACTTGAGTCTTGAAAGCTTGAGTAATATGAGGAATCCTCATATTTTCTACAAGATATTTAAAAAGATTGGTTATGTCAGTCTTTGAGAAGATTCAGTTGAAGTAGAAATACACTTTCTTGGAAATTTCTTACTGAGATTTATTAGAAATTTTTTAATTTATTTGGACCAGATCATGAACTCTGTCACTGTTATTAATAACTTCATATAAGGAAACTTTATTGAAACCACTAAGCATAGTCTAAAGTTCTTCTTTGACCACTATTCTGAGCAGGTCACTATCTAGGGAAGGTTAAAATGAATTTCCAGATGCCCTAGAATCATTGACATCTGAGGTAAGAGATTTCAGTTGGTTTAGCACTTTTTGAAGGCACCTCGTATACTCATCAGTGAGCTTGTTAAGATTAACAACAAGCTCTCACATTTCTTTCATAATCTGCTTGTTTCTTTCTGTGACCTTTTCAGCTAAGGTAGCTAAATGAGGTTGAATCTGAGAGACAACATTCTATGGGGTTTGAGGAACAATAGGTTCTATAGGATGAGAAGCAATCTCTGATATCAAATTCATCTCTTTATGCATTTATTCAATCATACCTCTTAAGGTCTTCACTTCATCACTAAGCAGTTTTTTTTCAACTCTGACTTCCTGAATCTCATGAAGCATTTTGGGTTGTATCTTCTAAATAAATTTTTCCAATAGTAGTAAGGAATATTTCTCACTTAGATGTGTTACATGAGCAGGTTGGGAATTCAGAAGTTTATCAACTTTAGCCAAAATGGTAGCTCCAAAATCTTTTAGATCATCTTTACTCACCAAGGATGGTTTTTCTGATGAAGGTTAAGAGATGGGGACTGATACATGCTCAGGTTCCTTTTCAGGGGCAATATTAGAGATAAATTTTAATTGGAACATAGTATAAAGGTAAAATCCTTTTAATGAGACTTGATGAGAGTCATCCACATCATAAAAATTTGGTAACTTATACCGAGTGTCTACAGGTCTTGAATCAATCATGTTTGGTACTTCAAAAGATTCTAGATTTGGGGTTTGATCCCCCTAAATAGTTTCATCCTTCTCAGCAATGAGAAGCTCAGGGTCTTGATCTAATTCCACAAATTCATCTCTTAGTTCCTCACCCATTTCTTGCCTAGCTAGTTGAAAAGTTAGCTCCATCCTTTCCTCAGACGAAGGAATGACATCAGGAACAGATTGTTCCACTAGGTGTTCTTCAAAATCAGCTTCTTGTATAACAGGTAATTCTTCTTCCATAGGTTCTTCCATAGCATTCTTCTTGGTTTCTTTGACAACAGATTCTATTTCAACCATTGGTTGATCTTCCAGATTGACAACATCCTTAGAAGCAGGGACTTCTTAATCACTCACAACATGAAGAACATTAGGATTGTCTTCCTCATCAAAAATAGTTTCCCTAGGAGGCACAACATCCTCTTCTTCTTCATCAGAATACTCTACAACCTCATTTGGTTCCAAACCAGGATCATAAATATCTCTTGGTCTTGAGGTATGTTCTACTGAATTGAATTTTTCATAAATTCTATCATTGTCTTCCACCCATGCCTTTTTCTAAGGATTACAATTGATTTTCATCCTCTTGATAATGAATTTTGAAAGGAAGAACTCGCAATCCTTGATTATTTCCTCATTTTGTCCAACCATACCTTTGGCATGAATCATGGCTGAGATAAACTGAGAATAAAACAGGGAGGTTGACTTGTATGTGGTTTTGATCAGCTCACACATATGGTGTATGATATACTTACAAAGGTTGATCTTATTCCCATTTTTCATAAGATGAATTAAAAACACATACTGATATTTTAGGATGGAAAAATCACCTTTTCTGGGGCTAATCAGATTCTGTATAAACTTAAACAAAAGTCTTGATTCTCCATCTAGTTCAGCAGCTATGGTTCTCCCCTTGGTTCTATTTTTAGTTATTCTTTTCAAGGTATCTTACAACACAAATAATTCACTAGAAGGTGGGGGTCCTCTCTGATAATCCTCATAGATGCCTTCATGAGGTATCCTAAGGCATGCAACTCATAACCTCGAAGAGAATGAGCATTTTTTGCCATTTATCTAGATTCTCACAACATACCCATCTTCAGAATCAAAGGAGAACTGAACATACTAATAAAATTGAGCCACTAACTTAGGGAAGATAGGTTTATCTTTCTTTGAAAACCATTCTAACCAACTTTCTCTTTTAAAACATTTAAAACCAGAGACTTACTCGAAAGAATCCATTTGGGGAAAATCTCTTTCTCGGGAAATACAACTCGATTCACCATATTTGGATTTAGGGGACCTTTGGGTGCTAGCTTGGGTGTGATTTTCTTCTTCTTTGAGCAACGTTTCTCAGGAGTCGACAATGAAGGGAATTTCATCCTGGGCATTCACCGAAGGATCGAGAGAGAGAAGGGTTGAAGGATTCCATAAGGGTTACAAATTGAGTGAATAGAAGAAGGCATGAGTAAAGGACAAGTGATACTTCCTTTATTTTATCATTTAAGAATACTAAACGTCACAAAAGTAAAAACGCAGGAAAAATAAAGAGGTGAAATGAATAATTACCATGATACGGTTTTTAATTCATAAATAAAAATCATAAAGACTCTTTACAGTGAGACCATAATGGGTGTTTACGGTGAGACAATAAACATGAACTTTATAGTGAGACAGTATACATGAACTTTACGGTGAGATAGTAAACATGAACTTTACAGTGAGACAGTGAATGAGCATTATGGTGAGACCATAAACACGAAATAGTAAGATATAAAACTCTAAGATATAAAACAGTAAGACAATTACTTAAGATTTATCATGCCTAATTCATGTGTGATGTATTGTATTCTTTCAAAATTTAATGGTTTGGTAAATATACCAGCAAGCTGATACTTAGTACCAATTAATTCCAAAGTGATGTCACCCTTTGGATAATGATCTCTCAAAAAGTGATGATTTACATCAATATGATTTATCTTAGAATGTGAAACAAGATTTTTTGAGATTTTAATAGCACTTGTGTTGTCACAATTTATAGGTACATGCCTGAATTGATATCCATAATCTAGTAATGTGTGTTTTATCCACAAGATTTGTGCACGAAAACTACCAGAAGCTATGTATTTAGCTTCTGCAGTAAATAATGCAAAAAAAATTGTTTCATACTCACCATGATACTATTGACTTACCTAAAAACTTACATGTTCTGGAGGTGATTTTTCTATCTAACTTACAACCACCGAAGTTAGTATTAGAATAACTAACTAATTCAAATGATTGTCCACTAGGATAGAACAGTCCTAGGTTGGATGTATGCTTGAGGTATTTGAAAATTATCTTTACAGCATTTAAATGAGATTCCTTTAGATTTCCTTGAAAACGAGCACATATACACACACTAAACCTAATGTCAGGTCGACTAGCAGTTAAGTAGAGTAAACTTCCAATCATTACTCTATAAGTGGTTTGATCAACAAATTTTCCATCTTCATAAAGATCCAACTTACAAGTGGTACTCATGAGAGTGTCACTACTTTTAGTTTTATCCAATCTAAAACATATTAGAATATATCTAGTATATTTACTTTGACTTATGATAATACCATTGTTATTTTGAACGATTTGAAATCTGAGAAAGAATTTTAGTTCACCCATTAAACTCATTTCAAATTCATTTTGCATCATTTTAGAAAAATCCACACATAAAGAGTTTCTTGAATATCCAAAGATAATGTCATCTACATAGATTTGAACAACTAAAACATCATTTGAAATTCATTTTGTAAAAATGGTAGGATCAGCTATTCCTTTTGTAAAACCTTTGGAAATAAGAAAAGTAATCAATTGATCATACCAAGCTCTTGGAGCTCATTTTAAACCTATAAAGATTTTGATAATTTAAAAATATGATTTGGAAAATGGGGTTTTTTAAAACCAGGGGGTTTTCAACAAAGACATCCTTAGCTATATACCCATTTAAGAATGCACTCTTAACATCCATTTGATATAGTTTGAAATTCATATGTGCAGAATAAGAAAGAAAGATCCTGGTGGCTTCAAGTATAGCTACTGGTGAAAAGGTATCCTCATAGTTAATTACTTCTTCTTGACTATAGCCTTGTGAAACTGATCTAGCCTTGTTTCTAACTATGTTACCAACCTCATATACCATATTTCTAAAAACCCATTTAGTTATTATGGTGAATGTGTCCTTAGGTCTTTCAACAAGTTTCCAAACTTTGTTCCTTTGAAACTGATTAAGTTCTTCTTGCATAGGCATCGCCCAAAATTCATCATTGAATGCATCATTAATGTTTTTAGGTTCAAGTTGTGACAAGAAGACTTGATGTTCAACCTGATTTCTAAGAGAATCTCTAGTTTGAGTTCCTTTTTCTAGGTATCCTACAATACCATCTAAAGAATGGTTCTTAAGAGTTCTAACAACTCTAGAAAAGGAGGGAGTAGTGATTTCCAGTTCATCAATAGGTTCAGGTTCATTATGACTTATGTATAAGGAATTTCTAGAACTGGATGTTTTCACAGCTACTTTCACAGAATGGTTTGATGATTTTGGATTAATATTCAGATTTGATACATCATCCTCCATGTTCTCTAGAATGTTTTTAGACTCATGTGGATCTGTTTCATCAAATTTGATATGAGCAGATTCTTCTACACATTTAGTTCTTTTATTGAACACTCTATAGGCTTTACTGGACATGGAATATCCTAAAAAGATACCTTCATCACTCTTGGATGTAAATTTGTCAATATTTTCCTTTGTATTAAGGATATAGACAGTGTAACCAAAAACAATGAAGTAGTTAACTTTGTGTTTTTTATTGTTCCACAACTCATAAGAAGTTCTTTTAAGAATAGGTATGATCAATACTCTATTGATTATGTAGCATGCTGTATTGACAGCTTCAACCCAAAAATAAATAGGTAGGTCATATTCACTAAGAATTGTTCTGGAAATATCTTACTGGGTTCTATTTCTTCTTTCTAAAACTCTATTTTTTTAGGTGTTCTAGGGGTAGAGAAATTGTGATTATAACCATTTTGTGAGCAAAAGGATTCAAACTCTTGATTTTTAAACTCACGACCATGATCAATTTTTAAGGATTTAATTATAAGTCCACTAATATTTTCTACAAACTTGGCATATTTAGTAAAATAAGAGAAGGATTTACTTTTTTGAGCCAAAAAAGGCCAAGTATATCTAGAAAAGTCATCTATAAGAACATGAATACAGTGCTTCCCATTTAAACTAGAAACTCTAGATGGTCCAAAAAATCCTTGTGAACCAGTTCGAGAGGTTGAGAAGTTGACATTTATTTCTTTGGTTTGAAGGAAATTTTGTGTTGTTTTCCCTTTTGACATGGATTACACACTTTGTCATTTGGAAACTCATGTTTGGGTAAGTCTTTAACTAAGCTTTTTCTAGTTATCTTTCAAAGGGAGTGAATATTATAGTGTCCTAGTCTCCTATTCCAGAGCCAAGACTCTTTATGAAATACACTTAAGCATGAATCATTTTGAGAAGCTAAGTAATATAAGTTAACAGAGTGAACATTTTCATTCCTTAATTTAAAAGACACTAATTCTTCTTTAGAATTAAAGACATTACAAGCATTATTTTCAAATCTAACATGAAATACATCATCATATAATTGTGAGATACTAAGCAGATTATATTTTAAACCATCAACAAACAGTACTTTGGAAATCAATACTGAGTTAGAGTTACTGATTTGGATGAGTCCAATTATCTTTCCTTTAGCATTGTCACCAAACGTGACATGTCCTCAATCTATTTTTATTAGGTTCTTGAAGCACGAGTAGTCTCCTGTCATGTGTCTTGAACATCCAATGTCCAAGTACCATAAACTTTTACAAGAACTCTTTAAGTTGCTTTCCTACAAAATTATTAAGCAAAAATAGATTTTGGTACCCATACTTTTTTGGGTCTAATAATATTAGTAATAAGTGCTTTAGGAACCCATACCTACCTCATAGGTTTACTATAAGAATTAAGTAAAGTATTTGAAAAATAAACTCTATTACATCCATAAAAACGTGAAACAGTAGAATGTGTATCATGAATTGAATTGGTTTATTTGTGTCTAGAATTGGGAGTAAAACTATATTTCCTAGATTTAGAAACAAAATTTGTTCTACCAAGATTTCTTTTTGCAGGTTGATAACCAATTCCAGTGTTGTATTTAGTGGCAATTTGTTTTCCTGGAATTTGAGTGAGAGTTTTTTTCTCATAGGTAAACTTTTCTAGGTCATTCTTCAATTTCTCATTAGACATTTTTAATTTGTTGTTCTCTTTGAACAGTTGATCATTTTTCTCTTTTTCATTTGTGAGTTCAAATTTAACAGTCACAATGAGAGAATATTTTTTCTTCAATGATTTATATTTGTCTTTTAGTTCATTGTACATTTTCTTCAAGCATGTTACAGTATTCAAATATTTCTTCATTAGTCATATTTTTAGAGTCACTCTCATATTCATAATATTATTAATTATGTACAATAGAGTCCAGTGTTACCTCAGATGTGTTTGTTATAAAACACATATTGGCTTTGTTTTCCTTTTCATTATATGATGTTTCTGAGTCACTTGAACTGTCCTCAGAATCACTCCAGGTTTCTTTCGTGGAATTTTTATTCTTCCTTTCCTTTTCCTCATATCTCTTTTTGTACTTGATCTTTGGACAATCATCCTTGATATGTTTTTTGTGCTTACATTCATAGAAGACAATCTCATCTATCTTGTCACTTCTTTTCCAATCATTCTTCCAACTTCCTTTTAGGTCATATTTTCCCTTGAAGTTAGGCTTTTAGAAAAAGTTCTTATTCTTGTAAATTTTCTTGAATCTTCTGGCTAATTGATTCATCTCCTCATCACTTTTAGGTGATGATTGTTCACTACTGTAATATTCTACAGAAGCTTCCAATTTCCCTTTGTCTTTGTGTTTAGAGGTGGTGGTCTTGAATGCATCATATTTTCTCTTTGGTTCATCTTCCTCTTCCTTGTTGACTTTCAATTCCTCTTCATAAATCATAAGATTCCCAATGAGTTCTTTTATGGGTAGCTTTCTGATGTACCATTATTCTCTAATAGAGACAGAGGTTCCTCTCCATCTGTTAGGCAGAAATCTGAGAATTCTCATGATCTGTTCCTTGGTAGTGACTTCTCATCCAAGAGAAATCATTGTGTTTAAAATCTCATTGAATCTAAGATACATGTCAGATATAGGCTCATTAGGTTTCATTTTAATGTTATCATATTTAATATTATAATTATTAAGTCTCATTTCTTTTACACTAGATGTTCGTTCATGTGAGACAGATAGGGTATCCCAAATTTCATGTGCATTTTTACAAACAGAAATTTTATTGAATTCTTCATCTTCAAAGGAGCAGTATAAAGAATTCATATCTTTGAAATTGTTATTGCAGGCAGTTTTGATAGGTTTATCCCATTTGATTCTATTAGTATCAAGAATCTTATATTCATCTATAATGGAAGACCAAATCTCAAAACCCATACTCTCTAAATGCATTTTCATTTTAATTTTCCATTGAGCATAGTTGGTTCCATTAAATAACAGTGGTCTGTGGGTTGCAACACCTTCCAATCTATTATCTATAATACAGAAATACTTTGAAAGACCTATAAATTTATAATTTAAAAAAATTTACATATCTTCAAAGTAAAACTATAATCATAGTTGAAGTAGGCTAAACAAAGTCTTAATAAACAACCTTTGATACCAAATTTTGGTTGGAGTAGATTACTCAAGCGGGGGGTTAATTGAGTATCTATAAACAAATTTGGTTAAAAATTATTTTTAAACGGTCTCCCAAAAAGGTTAAAAATTTCCTAGTTAATCAAGGTTATAATGTTATAAAAGTTTGGCTATTTAGATAACTTCTTTGAAGATTGATTAGTTCTCAGTAATCTTAAGATCTGTTATTAAGATTTTTTTAAGCTATTCTACTAAGACAAGACAATTATGACTTCTTTCCTAGAGTAAATATCAAAGTGAATTTAGATATTTATGAATTATACAGTAAAGTAGTAAAATAGAGAAGACTAAATTAAGCAGCACAACGGATATGAAACAAGTGGTTCAATCTCAAGCCAAGACCTAATCCACTCCACTTGGTGATCACCTGCCACCAAGAAGTTTATATAAATAAACATGATCTACACCCTATATCAGGGTTTAAAATAGTACACAGGGTTGTCCAGGTCACACAAGGACCTCTTCCATATTTTTTCGTGGGTACATACAACCAGGCCACAGAGGGACCTCTTCCACACTTATTCTTGGGTATACACATAAGTAAAAAAGGATGTTTGAGTAAGGATATCTTGTATCCTTCAGTTTAATGAGGGAGATAGAGTGTGTTGTAATACAGATACACAATCTACTTGAATGTTAATAAAATGATACACAATAGAGAAGAAATATTGAGATAGGTTTAGAAGTTCTTTGAGTGTTAGTCTTTGCATCTCTAGACTTCTTGAGATAAAGTAGATGCAAAACTCAATTCCTTGTATGAAAAATAGAGTGTCGCAAGTTAGACAGATCTAACTTATTTATTTGTGGTGTTTGACAGTGTGTATATGTTCTCGATTCTAGGATTCTAGTATGCTTCGTGTGTTCTTCAGCAGTGTCGAGTTTCATGAGACAATTCTATAAGTGTATTCTGTTTTCGTGCTCATGCCCACCAGCTTGTGTTTTTTTTTCAGTATCATGCAACTGTGCTCTCACTTGTTTCTGGGATTCATTACTCTTTTATCTTGCAGTGAATGTGTTTGAGCCAACATGTTTCATTTATTCTGCACCTCGTACCTCGTACTGTCAGGGACATGTCTACAAAACAAACATTAATTATGTCAGTGCGTTAAAATCTTCAAATATGACCGTTAGATATTAAATTGAAAGATGACAAAACATATTAGGAAACTATGTCACAGTATGTCCTGGAAATGGTGTCTCCTTCACACGGTTTCAGGATTATTCATGGTGTCTTGGTGTCACGGTGTCTTGTTCATGGTGTCTCACGGCCATGATATCTTTGTGTCACGGTTTCTTGTTCACGGTGTCTGGATTTCATGGCATCTAGTTCACGATGTCTGGATGTCATGGTATTTGGATGTCACGGTGTCTGGGTGTCACAGTGTCTGGATGTCACGGTGTCTGGATGTCACGGTGTTTGGATATCACGATGTCTGGCTGTCATAGTGTCTGGATGTCATGGTGTATCGGACATAGGAAAATATCTGTATTTAGACTTAAGTAGTGGTATTTATGAAATGAATTAAACTTATTCATTTTTTAGAGAAACCATTATAAAGTGAATCAAACGATAGTTTATAGTAACCAAAATGAGTGTATATCACTTAAGTACTTTGGATAGCTTTTACTATGAAACTATAAATTCGATGTGAGATAGAGTACATAGAGTTAACATGGTTTATAGAATGAATAAGATTTTTGATCATTAAAACATTATTAATACACGAGGAGTCCAACAAATTACTAATTGCATCATAAAAATATTATTTACATTTTGTCACATAATTGTAATATATATTAAATATATTACATGATAAACCTGAGTCATTAACTCAAATCATAATTCCTTCTAATATTAAATTGACCATGAATATTAAAATAATATTTGTTAATATTATGTTATTACACATATTTACTTAAACATTTGTAAATACTTTTATTAAATAAATTTAATCTAATTATTATATTCTAAAATGATAATAAATTTATTTATTTATCAGTGATCAATAAATATTGGGCAACTCACAGGCCCTATGGTGGATCCCACCATGTTCTATAAACCTATTCACCAAAAGAGGGAATAATCTTGAATGTGATATTACGTGTGACCCTATCTTCCATTATCTTAATATTAGGGAATAATATTCATAGATCATGATTGGAATATAGCAACCCATCATGGGCCATAAAGAGATAAGGAGTAGTTATAGAAAATAAAAAAAATGTACGAACATGTATTGTGTAATATAACCTATTTTTCATATGATGTCTTATAAAGAAGGATGCACACTCGTGTCATCATCCTTTCCATATTTATTATTTTTTTATCTAACTAGATATACTTACCTTCGAATTCTATGGAAATGGATTTCATGAAGGTACTACCATCCTGATCAACCAGGCCATAGATATCACTTCCTCAAGTCAAAAATGAAAAATTATATCTTGATCATTCAACCAATTCCATACCACCAATGATGCACCCAACACAAACTACCTCACCATGACTCCTTTGTCAAAATTTTCACCTTTCATCAAATTACATGATCAAATGGAACACATTGATAATTATCTTAAGTCATGAGACCAATACACATGACTATAGATAGGAACAACTAATGACACCCAAAATAGGTGGTGTCTCTATTGGAGGGTCTTTCCTCATGAACTTGACAACTATAGATAAATAAATGAAAATTTCATGAGAAAAATTCTCAATGCTTATGATCCCTCAATGTAAGAACCTGGATCTTCTTTTTAGGTATGTTTTTCTTTTCTATTTGTCTTTGAGGAAAAAGAGGATTATCTAAAAATTCAGGAGTACACACCTTGTACTTAGTTTCCACAGGTGACCGTGTACTGGTCGGGTAGCATCCAAGTACATGGTCGTGTGTGGTGACCTGGAGACTGCCTAAAGTAGAGGCCGAAAAAGGTAAGTGCATGTCGTGTACTTTTAAAGAACACGTTTGGTTCTTTTTTTTCATTAAACGGACCAGGGTCGCGTCTGACGGAATGAAGGAACTTCTTCTGGATCTATCTCATCCAGGATTGTCTGTATAACCACATATCTTCTCCGAGCCCCCGACTCATCATTCGTTCTCCGAATCGACCATCGTTTATTGTGTTGGATTCACATTGGTGAGTTATCCTATCTTCTTGAACTTCATCTCTGGATTTCTTCTCTTCCGCAATATATCCTTAGTTGAACGTCTTTAGTGTTTTTGTATATCTACGGTGTTCTAGGGTGATTCAAGCCCTGAGGTTCATGTATATCAATCTCACGACGCCGAGGTATGTGGTTTATGCCTTTCCATAGATAGTCTTTGAGTTATATGTGAAAAAGTGACCAATACCCTCATTCGGGGTATTGTGTGTTTATGGTTTTAGCCCTTTTATTTGCCTGTTATGCTCTGTTTGATTGGATAGAGGTTAATTGTTTGAGAATAGGTTTATCATTTCCAAGCTATGAATGTTTTCCCATGTTTGCTTGTTTTTTTGACGGTTTGGTCTAGCCTTGCCTTTTAGGATGCTTCTTACATTCCATTTCTAGTATTGTTGGGTGGAGTGATTATTATTTCACATGCTATGATATGTTATAGTTGTTTAACCAAGCATTTCTTGAGGTTTACTTTGGCTACTGATTATCATTTGTGCATGATTTCTTTACACAGGGTTGTGGAAACCTGGTGTAGTTAGACCATAGGGGAAATTGACGTTGAGGTCTTTCCCAGAGTGTCTATTTTAATTATCACAATACAAGATAATAGGGGGGTTTGACATTGATTGCTCCCTCTGAGTGTTTATAGTTACGTTACGAGACCACAAGAGGAATTGATGTTGAGTGCTTCCTCAGATTTCCTGTAGGTTACCATTTAAATACTATAGGGGGAATTGATATTGAGTGCTTCCTCAAAGAGTATTTGATATATCTTACCTTGTATTGTGAATGAGAGGGTTTAGGCTATGAGAACTACCCAGAGGGTTGATTTTATTTCTTTTTGGTTGATTAAATACTTAAAATTAAATGTTTTTAAATGAAATTGTAGTACTGTGTAATTTTGAGTACTTTTGTGTTCAATGCTTCTTTTTTCTTATTGCCTACCATATATATTCACTGACTATTAGGCACATATCTTTGGGTGGATGCCTACTGGGATTAGTCTAACACCCTATTTGGGTCTTGATTTTGGGCCCAAATAGATTATATTGATTAAGGTATAGATAAGGGAAAGTTCCCTTCTACTTCAGGTACTTGATTGCTGTGGAGCTGGGGAGCATGGGACCAAGCTGAGGATTGCAATGTTGTGGAGCTGTTTACTTTCATTTCTTTTATACTTTGGTTTAGTACTATATTCCAGCATTGTGATTTGTTTGGATTCCTTCCTAAGCATATGTATCATGCATCATTTATATATATGTTTGTGCTCTAGTGGTTTATTACTTCTGTTGTTTATTTATTGCATGTTTTACGGTTTCCGCTATTGCTATCTATTTTAATTCTATTGTGTTACTCTGTTAATGAGTTCATTGTTTCCCCACTATCACACCCAAGTCCCTTATTTCTAGTCGACTGCCTCTGGTGTTCGGGGAAATTTTCTTGAGGCCATGTGACCAACTGGGTATGGGGAACCTATGGGCGGCTTCCGAAAATAGGACATTACAAAGTGGTATCAAAGGGATTACTTTCTTCTTGACTTAATATTTAGAGACTATAGCCAGGGATAGGAAGAAAATAGGTACTTGGTAATAAGATATGCCCGGGAGTAGCTAACTCGTGTACAGGGAAAAGCCAATTTACCTCATTATTGCGATTTTTTTGGTTTTTCCATTTTACAGCTATTTTGATTTCACCATTGGGTGATTCACATGTTTTTTGTTGTTATTATTGATATTATTGAGGTTCTATTTCTATTGAAATTTGATGTGATGAGGGTATGCCATCTCATATATAATATAGCCACTTTCTAGAGATCACATGTCATGCATTATTTCTATGAAATTTAGGTTTCATTATCAATTTCATGTTGTCGTGATAGAAGTTGTGTTAGATATGAATTCTATTATAATAGATGTATTGATAATAATACCAACTATTTGATAGGGTATTGAATTGTGTAAAGATTTAGATTGAATGAATGCCAAACTTTGGTTCTTGAGGTGTTATAGGCCCTCATGGACCAGAATTTGGTGGATCGTTACTCTGTTATGTTTATATATAACATGTATAAGATACCAAGATTTGATTTTCAGGGAGCATGGGCCCTCACGAATCAGAATTTGGAAAATTAATGTTCATTTCAGTGTTTTATGGGTTATAGAGTAGTTTCCAAGACTTAATGTCTGGAAAACACCAGAATACACTGTGTGTAATGATGAATACATGCCATGTGTACTTATATTTGGGAAGGAACTATTTTTCTAAAGTACAAGACGTGTACTATACGTACATTCCATGTAGTATCTAACCATTTCACTGGAAATGTGGGAAGAGACACTGGGTTGGGAAATCTTTGTTGAGACATTTCATGTTCCATATGTACACATTGTGTTGTGTATACCATGTGTCCACCCATGTGACTAATTAAATGGATGGATAAAACTTAGGTTATACTTTTAATGCCAATATTGAACACACCGTGTAGTATAACCCTGGTATCCGACTGTGTAATGAACAACACAGGGTGGTGGAATCCTTCTAGTACAAGTTGTGTCTGTCATAAACACGCCGTGTAGAGTCAGCTGAGTAACCGACTATGTAGCTAACAACACGAGTCAGTGAAGTTCATCTATTACACGTCGTTTTTGGAACTAACTTGTCATATATACTTCTTCTAGGAGAACCATGTGTCTTATCCGTGTAGAAGAACTCGGGCAGGGGAAGAGGATTCAAGTACACATCGTGTGTTGGGAAAACATGCCATGTGTATGAAGTGTTACACGTCTTGGGTTGAAAAAAGTACACGCCCATGTGGAGGCTTAAGAGAAAATTTTGGGTAGTGGATATAAATGTCATGTATCCATGTTTTGAATAACTTGAATGTTTTTTTCTTCTGTTCCCTTCATACACTTCTATGTTTCAATCCTTGATAATCTTGATCTAAGGTTTGTGCTTGACCATGTAGAGTCATGACACTGAGAATTCCTCTGGTTTTACACCAGTTTCAGGGTAGTGATTGGACACCGAACATGGAAGATCAGGGACCACCAGTAGATCCTCCAGTCATGCCCGTCTTGGCACCAACCGTTATCCTAGATGTAAGTGTTGATGCACAGTTCTGAGAGGGCTTTATGAGGATGATCCAGACCTTTCAGGGAGCACCACATACTTCCCCTTCTATGGCAGAGCAGACTTGAGTTTTTCAATAGCAGCATCCTCACACTTTCTCATGGGATGGAGGACCCCAGGCTGTAGAGTCATAGCTAGAAGTCATGCTGACGATCTTCAAGAATCTGGAGATGCCTCCGAAGAGGAGGGCCAAGCTCACTATGTATGTGCTTTGGTATTCTTCCAAGAGATGGTGGGATGTGATCTCATAGGCAGGATCCAGCATGTTATGGCTTGGGAAGAGTTTTAGTGTACCTTCTATGACATTTTCTACCCAGAGACTTTGAGGGCCAATCGAGCCCAAGAGTTCATGAGTTTGGAGCAGGGTACTCTTTCAGTTATAGAGTATTATTCTCACTTCACAGAGCTGCATCAATTTAAAACCATTCCAGAAGGTGGTGATTTATTCATGGAAAGGATTTTTGAGTATGGTATTAGGCATGACATTTGGGTTCAGGTGAACATCTTCAGGTTGACTTCCATCAATTCTATAGTCAACCAGGCGCTAATCACAGAGCGCAACCTAAGGGATTCTGGAGCTGTGAGATAGGGCGGTTTCACAATCAGAGTTAGTACTTCTGAAGCTGATAGTAGAAAGCGTCACACGGAGTCTACACATGGAGATCTGAGTAGGTGGGATGCACCTTCAGGTAGCTAGGTGGTATGCTACTAGTGTGGAAGAGTCGGGCATACCAGGCTACTTTTCCCAAGAGTCCCAACGGAGTTCTGATCTTGCGGCAAGATGAGTCATCTTTATCACTTCTTTCAGATCTTCTCAGCAGCAGCTGGTTATAGGGGTTCTTCTATGACTCTTCATTTAGGAGCAGCACCACGATTTTATCATCAGTCAGGGAACTATATTTCATCCAGCCGTTCAGGTCGAGGTGGTGGTCATGGTCGGGGTAGCCAGTCGCCAGGCTTCTAGAAACAGTAGGGTGGATTAGCCCAGGGTGGTCAGGAAGGGTCACAGGGTCATGATTTAGGTCATACTTTTAAGGTGGAGTATACCTAGTGGGAGAAGAATCCTTGAACCTCTATAGTTCGAGGTACGATCATACTCTCCTCAGTTTTAGCTTCTGCTCTTTTTAATACAGGGGATTCCCAGAGCTTTATATTTTTTGATGTTGTGGAGAGACTTGGGCTATGTATATATTCTTTTTCTGATATCATGACGTTGGAAACTTCTTTGGGGACTATAATGGCTAGTGTACGTCAGTGCAAGGAGTTCCATCTTGAGGTCGGTGGGTGTCACTTCTCATGGGTCCTCTATGTCCTAGAGATGACAGGTTATGACGTTATTCCTGGAATGGATTGGTTAGTTCTTTTCCAGGATGTTGTTGATTTCTATCACTGCAGGGTGAGTTTTACATCACTAGAGGGCAGTATGTTTCTGTGTAAGGGAAAATGGGATATCTAGGCAAGCAGAGAAGGACCTGAGCATCATGGGTTAGGAGGAGTTACAACCCATATTTCTAGTCTATATCTAGATGACCAGGGGAATTCATATATAGACTTTCCTCCAGTGGTGGATCATTTCAAAGATGTCTTTACAGAGTACTTTTTTGGTTTTCCTCTAGAGCATGAGGTAGAATTTTCTATTGAACTCATGTCAGGAGCGGCACTGGTGTTCATTCCTCTTTATAGGATGGCTACACTAGAGTTGTAGGAGCTCAAGAAGAAGTTAGAGGAGTTTCAGGGAAAGGGTTTCATCCAACCCATTACTTCTCCTTAGGGTTCACCTATCCTATTTTTGAATAAGGAGGACGGTACCCTCAGACCTTGTTTGGATTATCAGAATTTGAACGAGTTGATGATCAAGAACTGATATCCCTTTCCAAGGTTTGATGATCTCTTTGATCATCTTTGAGGAGCCTGGGTGTTCTCAAAGATTGAGTTGAGGTATAGTTACCAGCAGTTATGCATTAGATCATCATATGTACCTTTTACAGCCTTTCGGAGCAGGTATGGTCTATACGCATATGTGGTTATACTGTTCGGTCTCACAAACGTCCCTGCAGTTTTCATGGCACTAATGAACTGAGTGTTCCATCCATACTTGGATTATTTTGTGGTAGTCTTCGCGGATGAAATCTTGGTTTACTCTCACACTCGACACGACCATGCCACATATCATGAGATCATTTTGAGTACACTGAGAGAGAATCAGTAATTTGCTATGCTCTGAAAATGCTACTTTTGGATGGACCAAATTCACTTGTTAGGTCATGTTATCTCCGAGATAGGAGTATCAGTAGACATACAGAAAGTGAGAGTATTAGTTTCATTGGAGCAGCTGAAGAATTTCTTCCAGGTACATAGTTTTCTAGGTCTGGTTAGTTACTACAGGTGTTTTGTATAGGACTTTTCATGCTTAGCAGTTCCACTTACTAGCCTTACTAAGAAGGTTGTGAAGTACTTGTGGTCATATTCTTTCAATTCAACCTTTCAGGAGCTGAAAGGGAGGTTCACTTCATCACTAATACTAGTATTGCAAGAGCCGAGCAAGAGCTATACTGTATACTATGATGCATCAGGTATCGGGCTAAGAGCAGTGCTTATACAGGGAGGAGTCATTGTGTATGGCTATCGACAGTTGAGGACACATGAGAGGAACTACTTGACTCATGATCTTGAGATGGCTACAGTGGTTTATGCTTTACTCTATTGGAAACATTATCTTCTGGGAGAGCATTTTTTGGTTTTCACTGACCACAACAGTCTCAAGTATATCTTTACTCAGCATGATCTGAATTTGAGACAGCTAAGGTGGGTTGAGTAACATCAGTCATTTGACTTTGAACTTGCCTACACACCTAGGAAAGGAAACTTTGTGCCTGATGCATTGAGCAGGAAGACTTAGATACAGGCAGTTCAGGAGGCCAATAGTGAGTAGAAGCTTATGTCTCTATCCTTTGAGATGCATTTGGAGGTTCACGATAGTCAGGGGCAGACATTTCTTTCTTATGTGGTCATTACTTCTACTCTATTTGATCGAGTGAGAATGAGGAAACTATCCTATTTTGAAGGCCTAGTCCTACGAGAGATTGTTTTAGGAGAGGATCTTATTCTTGGATGGACAGTAAGTGAGGATGAGATCTTGAATTTTCATGGACAGGTGTGGGTACCATCAGACATACGTAAGGAGATGATATGAGACTTTCATTCCTCAGTTTGGGCAGTTCATCCTAGTGTCACCAAGATATATCGAGATCTGCACCGTTAGTATTGGTGGCCAGGTATGAAGGGAGATGTTTCTTGTTTTGTCATGAGCTATTCCACCTGTCAGTAGGTGAAGGCGGAGCATCAGTGACCAGTAGGGATTTTATAGTAGTTAAACCATTCTTGATTGGAAGTGGAATGATATCGTAATGGATTTCGTGATAGGTTTTCCGAGGTTTCCTCGAGGGAATGATGCAGTATGAGTTGTCATTGAAAGACACACGAAGGTTGTCCACTTCTTGCTGATTAAGGAGACCTTCAGTGTTGATGAGTTGGGAAGCTTTTACATCCAAGAGATTGTACGTTTACATGGAGTTCCACACTCTATTGATCCAGAAAGGGACCCCCATTTTACTTCTCAGGTTTGGTATGGACTTTAGAGGGCTTTGGGTACATAGGTACTTCTGAGTATAGTTTACCATCCCTAGACAGATGTCATGTCTGAGCATAAGATTCAAGAGCTTGAGTACATGCTTCAGGCATGCATCCTAGATTTTGGAGGTTTTTTGGAGAATCACATACCTCTTGTGGAGTTATCCTACAATAATAGTTTTTAAAGACTATTTATATGGAACCTTATGAGGATTTGTATGGTAGGCTATACCGATCACCCTTATACTGGCTTGAGGTAGGAGAGGCTGTTATACTGGGACATCGACTTGTCAAGGAGACCACAGAGCAGATAGAGTTGATTTAGAAGAGGATGGTTATGTCATAGTCATGATATAAGTCTTATAATGATCGACAGAGATGACCTCTGGAGTAAGAGGTCGTAGATCAGGTTTTCATGTGTGTTACACCGAGGTTGGGACACAAGAGGATAAAGAGACATGGTAAGCTTTCACTGAGATATGTCGGGCTGTTTGAGGTGTTGGGGAGAGTCAGGCTGGTTTCTTATCGATTGAAGTTGCCTCATAGGTACTAGGAAATGCAAGACATCTTCCATGTTTCTTAGCTTCGACATTACTTCTTAGACCCATCTCATGTTTTCCAACCCGAGATGGTTGAGATCGAGGTGTACACATCTTTCGTAGAGCATCCTATCCAGATTGTTGATTGAAGTGAGAGGATTCTCCATAGTCAGTCTGTTCCTCTGGTACGAGTGCTATGGTAGCATAGGCGAGTACAGAATGAGACTTGGGAGAGGGAGGCCAATGTATGATCGAAGTGGAAAGAGTTGTTTGAGGTTTCTTATTCTATGCCATCTTGCTAGGGAAATTCAGGGATAAATTTATTTAAGGGGGATAGTTTGTAAGAACATGGATTTTATTTTCAGATATATTTTTCTTTTCTGGTTGTCTTTGAGAAAAAAGATGAGTTTTTAAAAAATTCAGGAGTACATGCCATGTATTTATAATTACACATCATGTACTCAGTTTCTGCGGGTGACCGTGTACTAGTTGGGTGGTGGCCAAGTACATGGTCGTGTGTGGTGACCTTGAGATGACCTCAAGCGGAGGCTTGAAAAGGCAAGTACATGACATGTACTTTTAAAGAACACGCTTTTTGCTTTCTTTTTTTCATTAAATGGACCAGGGTCGTGTCTGACAGATAGAACACACTTCTTCTCAACATATCTCATCCAAGAGTGTCTATACGGCCACAAATATTCTCCAACCCCCTGACTCGTTGTCTGTTCTCTGAATCTATCGTCGTCAATTGCATTGGAATTGCATCAGTGAGTTCTCCTTTCTTCTTGAACTTCATCTCCTAATTTCTCATATTATGCAAGATATCCTTGGTTGAATTTATTAAGAGTTTTTGTAGATCTATGGAATTATATGGTGATTCAAGGCCTAAGGTTCACATATATCTATCTCATGATGCTTAGGTAGGTGGTTTTCTCCTTTCTGTAGTTAGTCTTTGAGTTATATGTGCAAAATTTACCAATACCCTCGTTCGTGGTGTTGTGTGTTTATGGTTTTATCCCTTTATTTTCCTGTTATTCCTTGTTTGATTGGATAGAGGTTAATTGTTTGATAATAGGTTTATCGTTTTCAATCTATGGATGTTTTTCCCATGTTTTCTTGTTTTTAACCATTTGATCTAGCCTTGCCTGTGAGGCTGCTGCTTGCTTTCCATGCCTAGTATTGTTGGGTGGAGTTATTATTATTTGACATGATATGATATGTTGTAGTTGTTTATCCAATTAGTTCTTAAGTTTTACATTGGCTCATAATTATCGTTTGTGCACGATTTCTTTACACGGGATTGCAAGAACCAGGTTTAGTGAGACCATAGGGGAAATTGACGTTGAGGGATTTCCTAGAGTGTCCGTTTTAATTATCACGATGTAAGACCATAGGGGGGATTGACGTTGAGTGCTCCCTCAAAGTGTCTATAGTTACATTACGAGTCCATTGGAGGAATTTATGTTTAGTTATTCCTCATAGTTCTTTTAGGTTACTGTTAAAAGACTATAGTGGGAATTGACATTGAGTGCTTCCTCATAGAGTATTTGATCACACAAGACTAAAGGGGGAATTGACGGTGACTGCTTCCTCATTGAGTATTTTCTATATCTTCTCTTGTATTGTGAACCAGAGGGGTTAGGCTATGAGAACTACCCATAGGGTTTATGGTATTTGTTTTTGGTTGATTAAGTAATTAAAAGTAAATGTTTGTAAATGAAACTGTAGGACAGTTTACTTTTGAGTACTTCTATGTTCACTGCTTCTTTTTTCTTATTGCCTTCTATATACATTTACTGACTGTTAGGTACAAATATTTGGGTGGTTTCCTACTGTGATTAGTCTTACACCCTGTTTGGGTCATGATTTTGGGCCCAAATAGATTATATTGCTGGAGGTATAGATAAGGGAAAGAGCCCTTCTACTTCAGGTACTTGATTGTTGTGGAGTTGGGGAGCATGGAACCCGGATGAGGCTTGTGATTATAAGGACATGTTTACTTGATTTTATTTTTTACTTTGGTTTAGTACTATATTCTAGAATTGTGATTTTTTTGGATTCTTTCCTAGCCATTTGTATCATGCATCATTTAAATGTGTGTGTGTGCTCCAGTTGTTTATTACTTCTGATGTTTACTTATTTCATGTTTTAC
Source organism: Viscum album (assembly GCA_963277665.1). Taxonomy (NCBI): domain Eukaryota; kingdom Viridiplantae; phylum Streptophyta; class Magnoliopsida; order Santalales; family Viscaceae; genus Viscum; species Viscum album. Next base: position 1,020,389,923 of record OY728135.1, read on the forward strand.
TACTTTCTCTATTGCTATTTGTTTTACTTCTGCAGTGTTACTCTTCCAATGAGGGCATAGTTTCCCCACTATCACACTCAAGGCCCTCGCTACTAGTCGGCAGCCTCTAGCATTTGGAGAAATGCACTTTAGGCCATGTGACCAACCGGGTACGGGGAACCTTTGGGCGGCTCCCAAAACCGGGACGTTACACCCAAAAGCTAATAGTCTCACATCATCTATGTCTTATCTGTATGATGTATCTAAACCATAGGAAATTACTTTGAGATTAGTTCCATTGTATCCATAAGTTCTCAATATAGTCTAGGATCTCCTATAACCCTTTGATTTGAAACATAATATAAGGACATTGATAAATATTTGTGGATGAAGTAGTGTCGACACTATTATTGTAATATAAAACATGTATATATATATCACACTTTATAAATGTAGTGGTAATCAAAGTACATCGCAAGATGGGTCTACGGAACCCACTTTCAATACTAGAAACATACTAGGACTAAAACCAATCAATTCGTAAGTTAAAAATACAAAATAAAATCCATGATACCAAAAACTAGGGGTGTTGTAAGAGTTTTTTCCATTGGTATATCAATGGGAAGATGATTATTAGTATAGAAGATCAAAAGAAAGAATTTAATGTTTTCAAAAATATAAAACAGCCCAAGCCTAAAAAATAACAAGTTAAGGAATGAGTTGCTAAAATTTGAAGAATGTTTTGATGATGAAGAAGAATAATAATTTTTAAGAAATATTTATGAGATCATCATAAGACCCACAGCTACTAAAATATGGATGGGAATCAGTTTAATTCAGAAGAAATATCCCTTAGATAAGTTTGACAGTGATTTTTTTGGAACACCTTGAAAAACATGTTGAAGAAAAAATCCTTATAATAGATCTAGAAATAGAGAGTGAGGAGCTTTATAATATTGACAATAGTAAAGAAGTAGCCTTTATTATTTCTCCTTAATTATTTAGGAAACCAATTGAAGACCTTTGGATACCTCAACCAAAAAGTTTACATTATTTCTAAGAAACTCCACAATTATATCTTTAAACACTTTCATATCACCAAAAATACTCATTAATTGGAGAAACCTATTCACTTATAATCATTATCCTATTAAATTAAGTAAGTTTTGGGGGGGAAATGTCATTATATTTTTTGAAGAGGCTTAAAACTACTATAGGATAACATAAAAAGTCTACTTTATTTTTTTGAAAAGACACAATTAGAGCTTCAAACACTTCCATATCACCATAAATACTCATTAATATGTGAAACCTCTTCACTTCTAGTCATTATATTGCAAAATTAAGGAATTTTCAAGTGGGAAAGTTGTTAGATTTTTTGAAGAGGCTTAAAACTGAAATAGGGTAAAACAAATATGACATTAAGAGGATTAAACCTTTTATTCTACATGGATATTATACCTATGGAGCCTGATTGTAAGCCAATATATGAGGTCCAAGGAAAGATAAATCCCAAAAATAAATAATTCATTAGAGGATAATTTATTAAATTACTTAATGGTGGGATCATTTGTCCTATTTATGATATCTATTTAGTTATCCCAGTATATGTGGTTCCTAAAAATGGATGAATCATTGTCATAATAAATAAAATAATTAACATATTTAAACTATAATAAAGACCAAGTAGAAAGATTTTGTAGTCTATAGTATTTTCAATACTATGACTAAAAATTACCATTTCCTATTCCATTTTTAGTCTAAATTCTTGAGACAATAGCAGGGAAGGAGTTTTTCTATTTTATGGATGGTTATTATAGCAAAAAATAGATTAACATATATCTATAGAATTATAATAAAACAACATTCACATTCCCCTTTGTTGCATTTTCTTACCAGATAATTCCTTTTTGATTGTGTGGTGCCTTGGATACCTTTGAAAGATAGATAATGGTTATTTTTTTAGACATGATTGAGAATATTATTGCGGGATTCATGAATAGAATTTCAATATTTGTAGCCCATTTAAATTTTTTCATAAAATATAAAACTATTTTTAGAGATATATAAAGAGAACAACCTCATTCTAAATTAGGATAAATGGAAATTCATAATCACCGAGGGAATTATGCTTGGTCATAATGTCTTAAATATTAGTATTAAATGTCATAATGCTAAGATAAATGTGATTCAAAAGTTTCCCCATACTAAAAATGTCAAGGGTGTTAGAAGGTTTTTAGGGCATGTCAGTATCTAGAATAATTTCATAAAGAATTTTAATAAGATCACAAGGCCTCTTTTCTACCTTTAGGTAAAGGATGTTCCCATTTTATGATAAGTTATGAGATTAATTTAACCAACTTAAGAAAAAAATGGCTTCATCACCCATCATCACTACCCTTGATGGAAGGTTTTCCTTTGAGTTAATGTTTAATTCTAGTGACCTTTATATTTGGGTAGTTTTAGGGAAAAGTAAGGAAAAAATATTTCACATGGAATACTATGCTAGTAGGCTACTATATGGTTCCTAAAGTAATAACATAAAAAGTCAGAAATAACTCTTTGAATTTTTCTATAATATTTAAAAATTCAAACAATACATGATTGGTTCTAAAGTTTTATTTTCTACTAACCATGATTCCCTAAAGTACTTCCCAAGAATCATACTAAACCAAGACTAGTGAGGTGGATTAATTTATTATTAGAATTTTAATTGGAAATTAGGGATAAATTAAGAGATAAAAATGTTGTGTTTTATCACTTATCTAGATTGTTCAATTATAAAAGTTCTATACTAAGAGAGGTTAACTCTTGTTTCCATGAAGAAAAATTACTTACTTATTTTGGGAAGAAAAATGAACGGTATGTAGGATTTACTAACTTTTTAACTACAAGTTTTTGGAAAAAGGGTATTTCACTTAATCAGATAAATAAATTTATTTTAAAACTTATTTACTACTTTTGGGATGACTTGTTAATATTTAGTATGTGTACTGATGAATTCTTTATAAGGTGTGTGTATAAGGAAGTGATGTTTTTCATTATTATGACTTGTAACTCTTCACCATGGGGAAGAAACCATGGTGGATAAAGTAGAGTCCAAAAAGGTATTTAAGATGTATTTTTTGGCCTAATCTTTTTAACAATTCTGGGATATTAGTTTTTTCATGTGAAATATTCAAAATAATGTGAAATGTAAGTAGGAAACAAAATTTCCCTCATTAATTAATTCTTGATGTTGAGATTTTTAACTTATAAGGACTAGATCTTATTGTGGTTTTTTCATCATCCCATGGGAATGAGTATATTTTAGTGGATGTTGACTGTGTTTGTTAAGGGGTTTAGGTTGTGATAATTCCTAATAATCAATATAATAGTATTGTGAAATTAATTAAAAAGAACATATTTTCTAGTTTTGGGGGGCCCAAATCCTTCATCACAGTACTGTAGCAGCACTGTAGTGGGAGCTGTGCAGTACTGCAGCAGGCGCTGTAGTGGGAATTGTAGCGGTGACTATTTGGCACTGTAGCAGCTAGGAATATTCCCCCGTTTGGGCCTTCAGGCCACCGATTTGGTCCTTGAGTCCTTTAAGGCCTTTGGGCCACCTCAAGGCCTTCAGGACACCTTTACATATGCAAACCAGAAAACCTACAAGGAACAACTCTACAAGGAGGATGACCAAAGAGATTTCACCACAGTAGAAGAAAAATAGATTTCAAGAATGAGAGGGTATGGCACCTGCCATCGGGACAAGCCTGTGCATGAACAGGAATGCCCAGCTGAATATCCATGCGAATGTGGAGAGATGATTTCACGATGAAGATGCTAGGGAGGGGAAGTTCTAAGTAGTTAGTCTGGGTTGTATGTAATGTTTGAAGCCTATGGTCAATGAATTCCTCTAAGGCCTATGGGCCATGTAATAATTATGCCTACGGGCCTTGTAAGGGTTCCACCTCACCCATTTAAAGGTTGATTATCAAAAATCAATAAAAAATGAAGGCCTTCGGGCCATTGGAGGAAAGGGACAATATAGGTGTGTGCAAAAAAATGGAACTTATTTTCATCCTCATTCAGGTAGGAAAACTGAGGTTTAAAATAGGGATCTCAAGTGGATTATAGAGAAAATATTTATTTTCTCAATGAAGGCTTGGTCTTTGAAACTAGATAAGTCATTTTGAGCCTATATCATTTTCTTTGAAACCCCTATAACAATGTCTCCTTAAAAAAAATTACAAACATTTCAATGGATTATAAAACTTTATTACGAGCCCTTTTGGAATGTTATGTCTCTAATCTATGATTTTAAATCTTTTAGGGAGTTAATGTTATTAGATATAAGTGATCTACAGGATATTATAATAGAATACTCTAAAAATATAATATAAAAGCAAAAACCTATATTTGTTCATGATTCCTTCATTCATAATAGATACTTTAAGAATAGTGGGTGGGTGTTATTTTTCAATTATAGACTCAATTTATTCTATAAAAAACTTAATTCTTAGTAGTCTTGACCTTTAACTACCTTAAGAGTTTTGGTTTGTGGAACTATAGAGCTGGGAGAAGAAAATAATAATCCTTTCTTAGTTAATGGGAAAAGGGTTATGAATTATTTTATAGGGTGGCCAAGGGGTATGGTTTCTACCTTTATGCTTAAATGATAAACCCTCAATGAGTCTAACTAAATACTTTAATCTTAGAGCTTCATGGGAGTCAACCCATTTTCATTTTTGTGGGTTTTTCTTTTTATATGAAGAATAATTCAACTATTTCTTGTATACTACTATTAATATATTCCTCCTTGATGATTTGAAGGCAGAACCTTCTGCACAATTCATTGAAGTAGTATCCAAATTTTGTTCAAGGAACTGAAATATGATTAACCAAAAGGTAACTAATTAAATCATGAGGGAATGTTTCTTTCACTAAATTTAATATAAAAAGGATTCTTTAATTAGGGGAGTTGTTTCTTAAATTTCAGCACTTTTTCTACCTATATCATTGATGTTAGAACAGTTTCATTCTAGTTATTTGTTACTTTGAAACTCTTCATGAGGTTGTTTGATATTATTTTAATAGTTCCACTATAATAAATCAAGTGTAGGGGAAATTCCCCTCTATTAAAACTTGTTTAAGGTGAAATCTATGCTAAAATATTGTCACCTGATGGGATCACTAAGTAACATGATATCATTTTGAGTTGTATTGAAAATCCTTATCTCCTATAAATAATGAAAAATCATGCGCAATTTAATAAAATTGAGAAAAAACATTTAAGTTTTATCAATATGATTTTTGAAATTCATTTTCACCCCTTAAACATTATATTCAACTACTAAAGTTCAAGATCAGTTTAAAATTTAGCTATTTAAAAAAACATTCACCTTGAGGTTCACCATTGAGGACAATATTGAGTTTTAAATGTGGCGGGTTCATTTATTGTGATAAAATTTATTTCATTAAGAACACATCGATATTCCTTTAAATTTTTTATTTTTCTATCTTTAACTATAAATTTTAATTTTCTATGGTTGTAAATTTTATCTTGAATTTGAGGATTTATTTTCTTATTTAAGTGATCAATAATTTATTTTCCCCATAGATTCAATATAGTATATTATTTACATTTCTATAATAAAAATTATTGATTTTTGGTGAAATTATGGGAGTAATATTTACAATATTAATTTATTTTTAACATTGTTTTTGGATTTAAACTCCCAATAATTTCATTTAAATAGGATTTGAAATGAACTCTAAATCATGGTTGAGTTTTTTTATTATTTTTGTTTAAAATGTTAGATGAGTTAATTATTCTTATTTTTCTTTATTTAACCCACACATCCACTATTTTTTCCAATTTATTCTATATAATAAAATATGTTAATAAATTTACCATGAAGAAAAATATAATCTTGAAAGAATATTTGAATACAAAGGGAAATTTTTATAATTATTTGTAAATATCCAAATTCAATAATTTTTATAAATTTAAAAGCTGGATTTAGAAAAAACCATTTCACTTTTTAGGGAAATCATCCATAAATACTTGAAAGAGTCCATGCGGGGAAACAATTTTCAAAATAAATTCTTTGTGATAGTGAAAATATTTCAATTTTAAGATAAATTAACTTTCATTAAATTTGATGAGGTGATTTATTGATGAAAATAAATAAATTAAGAATGGGGGAATTTGATGTGTATTTGATTTCATACATGTTTTCCAAATTAATTTTTAGAATTAATTGAGTTTTTAAGGTCAAAATATTATTATAACAAAGAATTATTAAATATTTTTTAATTTTATTTGAAATATAAATTCATTTAATGTTTGAGTAAAAATGATGTTTTAGGTGTTTAAATGATTAAATGTTAATTTATTTGATTTTCATTTCTCTAAGAACTAATGATTTTATTTTGGAATTAATTTTTCCAAATTCTAGGTTTTTATTTTGAATATTAATTTTTGGAACATGATTTAATTCAATTTTTGGAAGGCTAGATATTCTTTTGTTATTTTTTTCAGAAGCATTATTTTCATAATAAATTGATAAATCTCATTAAGTTTTTAATTTTTGTGAGTGAGGTGGGTAAAATTTGGTGAATTAAGTTCTATATAAGTATCTTTTCTATCTTCATAAGAATATATTTCTCACAAGTGTATGCGTAATTCCCTCTTTATAAAAATTACCCCATAAAAAGACCCCCACATGAGACTCATTCTTTTCCATGTAAGCATCGTCTATGATAAGGACTCCCATATATGAGAACCATATATATGGAGGAAACGTATCTACACAAATAATATTTTTAGAGTGACTATCATCATAATAATCATTCACTTCCCCATAAAATCACTTCCTACACTTTATGAGATTTCATGCTCGGGTGCCACAGCAGATTTAAATTTCTATATCAACCCTAAAATATTATTTCAAAATAAATTCAAATAATAGAACATGAGCTTGAGATGAAGGGGAATATTAGGACTTAATCTAAGCTTACTAAATAATCTTAATATAATAATAAAGAACCCATGTGGGGATATTGACATTTGTTGGGAGTTCAGATGGAGTCACTTAAGGAAGATGATGTATAGTAACCTGTGACATATGGAGACTAGGGATTAGTCTATAAGATATTGAATATGGGTTGTGAAGCTAAGAATTGGTTTTGTAATGCATTTAATGTAAAATAAATATTTTAAAGAATCAATTGATTCATTCATCATAGGATCTGTTAAGGTAATAGGCATGAATATGTAACTCAAGACAGTTAGGGAATACAAAGTTGGGAATCCTTAACTCCTTGATAGAGATGAATATTATTCACCTTTTACTCATTTTCATTTTACTTACATATATTTCGTATATTCTATTTTATCAGACATAATTTTTAGATAATTTTCTATTATGGGAAATAATATTTAATTTTTTTTCATATTTTCTTCTTTGTTCTTAAAACATTCTTCAATTGTGATCTTGTTTGTTAAGATCAAATAAAAATTTGATCTTGGTGAAACCAAATTCATCCCTATATATCTTGGTAAATTCATTAGTTTATAGACCATTGAAATCACCCAGTCAAGAACTAACTCCCTCAACATAAGGTACTTGTAATATTTTGGAATGTTGGATACTGAGTTTTCCAATTTCTTAAGAATAAAGGGAAATAAATTTAACAATAGTCAATAAAAGTATCCCCTAATCCTTTATCATATGGTTTCTACTACTTTATTTTTACCCCTGACTCTTACTCATCTATTTCACTTCCATCATCTCACCACTCTTTCTTTTCTTATCATACAACATACCTCTTATATATCCATTAAACTATTTTTATCAATTATTTTTGTTCTTTTTTTGATTTCTTGTTTCTTTTTAGATAATAAAAAAACCTTATTGTGTGTTCAAAAATAATTGATTTTATAAATTTTAAAGTAAGAAAAATAGATTATTTATTTTACAAGCCTCAAGGAAACTCTTTATTTGAGCAAGAAACTAAGGGAGAGACTGGAAAATTATGTATTTTTCCCTTCTAAAAAAACAACACAAGTTGTTGGTTGTGGTGAAACACTTCCTTGGATATAAGAATCAACATATTCCCTCTTGGCATTCATGGCATGACCTCCTACACCATATGCCTCTCATGGAATGACACCACTAGGAAGAAGTTCTTGTAAGAACCTGATTCTTATATTTTAGGTACGGGTTTCTTCTTTCCTCTTTTCCTTCAGTGTTTTTAAGAAAATAAGGAAAATGGGGAAAAATCCTAAATTTTGAAAGTACACGCCGTGTACTTTTTCCACACGCTGTGTACTTCTGGCCATGTGGGAGGTGTACATGGCCCGTGTGGCCATGTAGGCGATGAAGGGTGTATGAACCGACTACATGTCGTGTAGTGGTCTTTTACACGCCGTGTAGTCAGTCGGCAGGCGAAACAGTAAGGCGGTGGAGGCAGCCGCCAGCTGGGCAACAGTACATGCCGTGTACTCAGGAGTACATTCCATGTACTCATGTCGACGGATGAATAGTTTAGCGGTGCCGCCAGAGGAACAGTTATATGATTAAAGTACATGTATTGTACTTGGAAGTACACGTCGTGTACTTTGTTTTATTTTCTTAAATGGGAAGTAGCCTCCCCTGTTCACATGGAAGGATTAGAACCGGATGAGAGGAGCAGAAGAGGGAGGCCGAACCTTGGGAGATCCGCGGATCAAGCACTGGGAATCTTATCCTGATTCTGTCGATCACGTTAGAACCACACGGGTAAGCCCCCTCTTCTCCTAGCATGTTTATTACTAATTATTCTCCTAATGGGAGTTATTTGAGGTTAAGCGGCTTTTCTTCTTCGTCAGATCTATGTCGTAATTGGGTGTTTCTGGATTCGACGTTCGTGTATAGCACTCGTTGGCATATAAGGTAGGTGGCTTGGTGTTTGTTTCTCCAACTGTCGTGTGTTTTGTGCGTTTTCATGCCACGAACCCATGTTGGGGTGTCATGTGGATGAATACATAGCTATTTTAAATACCTATATTTGAATAGGTGATTTATATGTGATATTAAAATGCTGGTTTGGATCATTTCTTGGATCTGGAACCACCCTGGGGGTGTGTTCCACTATTTATCCATTTAGCCAGGATACCCGAGGGTATGCCTTTAAAGTAGTAATTGTAGAATTGTCTTGAGATGAATTGCTTGTTTACTACTTGTTTACATGTTGGGTATGGCCCGTTTACCTATTTAGCCTGAGGGAATTGTTTTGATTAGCCTGTGGGGACTACACTATTTATCCTGAGGGCAGTAGTAATTTTCAGCCTGAAGGAAACTTCTTTTGTGCCTGAGGGTGATAGACATTGTGCCTGAGGGTGACACTTTGTACGCATGAGGGAAAATTTCTGTTACGCTTGAGGGAAATACCTACGAGTTGGATTCTGATTACCTGAGGGTAAGGTTTTGTTTGTCTAAGGACGCTGACTGATTACTTAGAAATGCACTGTGGTGTTTTCTTATATTAAATGGTTTAAATGAATATTAAAATGGCAATATAACTGGTTAAGTTATTTACTTTTCAGTAATGCTTACTTTATTTCATTTTTACTACTGCAAACTATTTTTGCATGTTTTCACACAGTTGGGCACGGGCCTTTGGTGGGTTCCTACTGAGATATATTTCTCACACCCTGTTTGGGTCATGATTTTCAGCCCAAACAGATTACGTTGTTGCAGGTGTGGATAGGGGCAAGAGTCCTTATACATGTCAAGTCTTTCAAGTTCCTTTTTATTATGTTGGGGTATGATCTCTATATCTATCATACTGAACTTTTATGTTCATATGATGAGAGACCCTATTTGATCTCATCAATTTATTTTTGTTGAAGTTTAAGTGACGCCGTTAGGCTGCTGAATTTTTAAGGGATTCTTTCACCCTTCTCGTTTTCAAGATCTATTTTCATGTCAAGCCTTTCAAGTTCCTTTTTATTATGTTGGGGTATGATCTCTATATCTATCATACTGATCTTTTATGTTCATATTATGAGAGACCCTATTTGATCTCGTCAATTCATTTTGTTGAAGTTTAAGTGACGCCGTTAGGCTGCCGAATTTTTAAGGGATTCGTTCACTCTTCTCTTTTTCAAGTTATATTTTTTGGTCAAGTCTTTCAAATTCCTTTTCATTATGTTGGGGTATGATATCTATATCTATCATACTGATCATTTATGTTCATATGATGAGAGACCCTATTTGATCTCGTCAATCCATTTTTGGAAGTTTTAAGTGACGTCGTTAGGCTGCAGAATTCTCATAAGAGAAATCTTATTTTTCTATCTTCCTTTCAAGTTCTTTGTTTCATGTGGTATATCATTCAAATTTCATTACCATGTTCTTAAATACTTTATATTCTGTTCCCCTACTATTTTATGTATCATTTTTGAGTGGGTGACCCATGTCCCCTTTCTTTTCAATGTTTTCTAACCCATGTATCATAGTTGTTATGCTGCATAATTTTCGTTTCAAAATGCCTCCCTCTTTATTTCAAAATTATTTTATGTTATTAAGTGAATACTCAAAGCTCTTATTTCTATAGGGGTATTCACATATATATCAAAATGTTCTATTTTAAATTCTGGGATTTACATACATGAAACCCTCTTTCCCTTTTCCGTGGGTTTAAAGTGACATAAAGATCATGTCTTTAATGCAGTTTTTAAAAAGTTATGATTATGAAATGAAACCCATTTCTTTTATACTATATGGGTTGTTTATGAAATGATTTATGATGATATATTTGGCTCACATGATAATAAATACATGTTAAGGGTGCGCCCAGATAGCGCTCCAATGCATTGGGTAAAGACTTAATCTCTAGAGATGACTTTTTAGACTGATACCTTGGTGAATAACCTTGGTAATTTTTAATGACACCTTGGGGATGAACCTTGGTGAAATGAAGTTATTGTCAATATTAAATGTTGTAGCCACATCTTCATGTTATGAAAAATGTTATTTTTATTATGATATTCCTCATGATTTCTTTCACATTCCTTAAAGTTCTTTTTCATGACATTGTTGATGTATCTGAAGTTCACATGTAAAATGTTTCTCTTGTTTCCCTTACTGGGCCTTCTGCTCACCCTTTCTTTTGATGTATTTCCCCAAGTTATGAGATGTCATATTGAACCTAGTACTAACCTAAGGAGAATCCTTTCAAGTGTTTAAGAAGAATGATTTATGTTTTCATGTTTTGAGTTCCTGGTTTACAAGACACTAAACCTTAAAGATCCTCGGTTTTGTATAATGTAATGAAAGTTTATGTGATAAAAAGGAGGGATTCTATAGTTGGTATCAAAGGATGGTTTAGTTATTTGTTGAAATTAGGATATGAAAACTTTAGGAAGAATCCTATAGAAAAGTTTATATATAGGAAATCTTCCTAGTATTTTGGTGAGTATTGAGTAATGGGTTGCCAAGCAAATACATCCATGTCTGGATATGAGCAGGTAGAGGTGTCTCTGGCACAGATGTAGATAGGGGTAAAACCTGAAAACACCACTTTGAGCTAGACTCAAATGGGAACTGGTACACGACAACGGTCCTTTCTGCAATCTTGGTTACGACACTCTCGGGGGATATGCTTTGGTAAATTCATAAGCTTAGTATGAACCATTGTTAAAGGAACAAAGATAAAATAAAATAAAGATTCACATAATAATATATGATCATGGATAACCTATATGGGAACCTAGGGGATCACAAGTTAGGGTATACTTTTCTTCTACAAGTTATCCTTATATGCTTTAAGTTCCTTTTCATGATTATTGGCTAAGTATTGAAGCCCCTAATTGTACTTCCTTTTCGTAGTTAATGGCGGGAAATGGAAGAACATGTCCCAACAACCAATGTGAGTGGAAATTTGATGATTTCCATATTAATATGACAGAGATGATTAGGGGATTAAAAGATGATTATTATTTTGGAAGACATTCACTATTTTTGGGACCCTATATGATCGAGGTAAATAGATTACTACAGTATTTTCATTGAGGAGAAAGGTTGACTTATATTTTGAAGAATCAATGAATTTAAGGTGGACTTATAGTAATTTAGGTTACTTGTGGGAATGATTAACCTATCTTGGGTAAAATATGTTTAGGTTAGCTACTTTTGTTATAAGATGTTAGGAGTGGTTGATGTTGTTTGGAGATGAACAATGAAGTTTGTTTTGGAAGACTATGTTATCAAATCCTTCTTGTATTTGGGTTTCAATCGTAGTTTGGCTTATTTTGAGAAATTTTAAGGAATGTTATTTATGGAATGGTCTATGATGAACTTTGGGTAGTACCATGGAACATTGAAGATTTAAAATTAGTTTCCATTCTTATGGGATTCTATCTTTTTGAAGAGTTGTTTTACCTTACCCTTTCTGTTTTTGGGATAATGTTTAAAGATAGAAGAAATAGATAGTTAATCTTTTGTGGATTATGTGATTCTCTAGAAGATGATTCTTGTGCTTTTGATGAGACCAAGTGTTTTTGAATTATCATCATTTGGAGAAAAGATTAGTTTTGGTAGAGACTTATTAAAGGATGAAACTCTACTTGAAGGTAGGAATAATTTCTTATGTTCCAGTTCTATGTAGTAAATGAATTCCTCAAAATTATGAAAAGTAACGTAAAAAAAACGTTGATGGTTTACATTTCCTACTAGGTAATCAAAGACCATTTACACACATCATAAGTTTTGGATTTTCTTATGGTTAACTTTCTCCTAATCATGTTTTCTATCACTCTCCCTCAGAACATGACCCTTTTTTTCTCCTCCATGTCCATGTTTTCCTACATAGAATCCTAGTGTGGGTTAACTCGGGTGACCTTTGTACTTCCCTTTCTTTCTTTTAAAGTAATAGTTTTACCGACTCTTTTTCTGATGTGGGACTTTCAATGAAATTTCAAAACCCAATTTTAAAAATTGCGAGGATGCATTTTTTTAAGGGGGGGAAGATTGTAACCACCCGAAATTTTGAATAAATCTTGTTTCCTAATTTTATGTGTTATTTTATTTTTATACTCAACAAAAATGTTTCATTTGATAACATGATCATAATTAAAATAAGACCATTGGGTTTTGACTGTTATATGACCATTGTTTAATATGACCGCTGTAAACTAAACGTTTCGATTATTGTCTCTAAATACAAGTAATCTTGGTTAATTATTATAGAAAGAAGATTTGATGGCCTCACCCAGTAGTCTTGGACTGATCAAAACCCATATAACAGAACTTGGGAAGGAGGTAGCACCACTGGGCTTTGCTCTGGACCAAACCCAAGCCAAACTTCATCGTGTGAAGCTAGAACAGAATCGTCGTTGCGAGAAGTTCAAACTGATAGAAATTACTACTCGTGCGATGTTGGTCAAGCCTCCCTTGGATTCTCTCACCTTAGCACACCATACACTTAGGTCCTATGCTGGTGTGATAAGGGGTTATGTAAGGAAACCATACCTGCCTTGTGTAATCCTTTGTTTTAAATAAAAATTGGGATTTCTTCTTATGATGAAGTTTATGAATTTTCAAATGTCTGGATAAAAATAGTATGCATATTTTTGGAGAATTTTAGAAAAAGGATATTTTAAAAATGTTTTATGTAATACTTGAATAACTAAAAATGTGTAATGATTTTCAAAAAATGGTATCCTACAATTATGTCCAGTACGAAATTTAGAGTCAAATAAGATCAACTTGATTTTTGATGAATAGTAAATTATGAATAGTGATTTTATGATTAGGATTAGTAATGTGTCCAAATGGATTAATAATCTCACTTAAGGAAAATATTAATATAATCTAGGCACCTTGATTAAGTAATGTGATTCAATAAAATTGTTAAATAACTGTTTCATAAATTATTATTCAAGTATTAGTTTTTTCAGGTGAATAGTGTTTTTTAATTAAAAATTAAATTAAAAATAATTAGAAAATTATTTTTATAAAATGGGCTTTATTTTTGAACTCGGAGCATCGATATTATGTTATGGTAATTTTTGGGGATTTTTCTAAAAAAATGAATTTTCGGTGAATAGTGTATTTATTTAAAAAAATAAATTAAAAATATTTAGAAAAATATTTTTATAAAATGGTGTTCATTTTTGAAATCAGAGCATTGATATTTGGTTAAAGTGAAATTTTGGGATTTTTCTGAGAAAGTTGAATTTTTAGTGAATAGTAAAAATACAGTTTTAGGGTTTCAGTATGTTTAATGACATCATAACTGTGTCCTGATGATGTCATGAGATATTTTAAGGGATGGTAGTCTAAAGGGGATTAATTATTGTGTGAGGTGTCCCAAGTGGCCAATGCCATGGGCAAATACCATGGGCAAGCCCATGGGTTTGCCAAAACCACTAATGAGGTGTCCCTTGGCCATTAATGCCTTGTCCCCTCACTTTCCCTATAAATACCAAGCCATCCTCTCATCCATTTCGACTCCCCACTCTCCCCCAACGAATTTCATGTCTCTTTACCTCCCAAGGAGTCCTCCCAAGGTTCCCCCAAGCCCTCAAGGTCCAAACCTTTGAGTTTTAAGAGTTGCGTTTTAAGGTAAGGAATCGGACCCCTCTCTTTGTTTTCAAGTGATCTCTTTTATGTCATTTCTTTTATTCTCCATGTTCATATGTTGGAGGAGGTTATTTTATATTCCCCTTACTTCCCTTTTCATGTTCATATAATGAGATATCCCCTCTTACTCTCATTATTTCGTTTTATGAATGTTTAAGTGGCGCCGTTAGGCTGCCGAAATTTTTGTAACGGATTCTTTCTCCCTTCTCATTTTTCCAGATCTGTTTTCATGTAAAGTCTTTCATGTTCCTTTTTATTATGTTGGGTTATGATCTCTATATTTATCATACGGATCTTTTATTATCATATTATGAGAGACCCCATTTTATCTCTTCAATTCAGTATTTTGATGTTTTAAGTGGCACTGTTAGGCTGCCGAATTTTTAAGTGGTTCTTTCACCCTTCTCATTTTTCAAAGTTCTAGTTCCATGTCAAGTCTTGAAAGTTCATTTTTATTATGTTGGGGTATGATCTCTATATCTATCACACTGAACTTTTATGTTTATATGATTAGAGACAATATTTGATCTCATCAATTTATTTTTGTTGAAGTTTAAGTGACGCCGTTAGGCTGCTGAATTTTTAAGGGATTCTTTCACCCTTCTCGTTTTCAAGATCTATTTTCATGTCAAGTCTTTAAAGTTCCTTTTTATTATTTTGGGGTATGATATCTATATCTATCATACTTATCTTTTATTTTAATATGATGAGAGACCCTATTTGATCTCGTCAATTCATTTTGTTGAAGTTTAAGTGACGTCGTTAGGCTGTCGAATTTTTAAGGGATTCATTCACCCTTCTCTTTTTCAAGTTATATTTTCTGTTCAAGTCTTTCAAATTACTTTTCATTATGTTGGGGTATGATCTCTATATCTATCATACTGATAATTTATGTTCATATGATGAGAGACCGTATTTGATCTCGTCAATCCCTTTTTGTAAGTTTTAAGTGACGCTGTTAGGCTGCAGAATTCTCATAAGAGAAATCTTATTTTTCTGTCTTCCTTTCAAGTTCTTCGTTTCATGTGGTATATCATTCAAATTTCATTACCATGTTCTTAAATACTTTATATTCTGTTCCCCTACTATTTTATGTATCATTTTTGAGTGGGTGACCCATGTACCCTCTCTTTTCAATGTTTTCTAAACCATGTATCATAACTGTTATGCTTCATAATTTTCGTCTCAAAATTATTTTATGTTATTAAGTGAATACTCAATTCTCTTATTTCTACAGGGGTATTCACATATATATCAAAATGTTCTATTTTAAATTCTGGGATTTACATACATGAAACCCGCTTTCCCTTTTTCGTGGGTTTAAAGAGACATAAAGATCATGTCTTTAAAGCAGTTTTTAAAAAGTTATGATTATGAAATGAAAACCATTTATTTTATGCTATATTTGTTGTTTATGAAATGATTTATGATGATATATTTGGCTCACATGATAATAAATACATGTTAAGGGTGCGCCCAGATAGTGCTCCAATGCATTGGGTAAAGACTTAATCTCTAGAGATGACTTTTTAGACTGATACCTTGGTGAATAACCTTGGTAATTTTTAATGACACCTTGGGGATGGACCTTGGTGAAACGAAATGATTGTCAATATTAAATGTTGTGGCCACATCTTCATGTTATGAAATATGTTATTTTTATTATGATATGCCTCATGATTTCTTTCTCATGCCTTAAAGTTCTTTTTCATGACATTGTTGATGTATCTCAAGTTCACATGTAAAATGTTTCTCTTGTTTCCCTTACGGGGCCTTCTGCTCACCCTTTCTTTTGATGTATGTCCCTAGGTTATGAGATGTAGTATTGAACCTAGGACGAACCTAAGGAGAATCCTTTCAAGTGTTTAAGAAGAATGTTTTATGTTTTCATGTTTTGAGTTCCTGGTTTCCAAGACACTAAACATTAAAGATCCTCGGTTTTGTATAATGTAATGAAAGTTTATGTGATAAAAAGGCGGGATGCTACATGGGCCCTCGCTGCGAGTCGGTAGCCTCTGTCGTTTGGGGAAATGTGCTTGAGGTCATGTGGCGAACCGGGTTCGGGGCACCCATTTCATGGAACCCGGAACTAGGACCTTACAAAGTGGTATCAAAGGGGTTCTTTTCTTTAACTTACTATTTGGAGTCGTAGTCAGGGATAGGACGAATGGTAGTTGGTAATAAGCTGTTCTCGGGCATAGCTAACCTGTGTATAGTGAAAATCCAATTTACCTCGTGTTCCAATTTTACTGATTTTGCAAATTTTACAGTTGACTTTATTTCACCGTTGGGTGATGCACTTGAGATTGTGCTATTTATAATATTTGTTTGTGGGTTCTATTTAGTTGAAACCCGATGAGATGATGGTATGCCGTCTCATGCATCATATAGGCACATGCTAGATATCACATGCCATGCATAGTTTCCATGCCATGTAGGTGCATTAGAAATTGCATGTTGTTATGATAGTTGTTGTGCTAGAAAAGCATGTTGTTGTGATAGATGATTGATAAATACCTGCATTGTGATAGGGTATTTTCTTGTGTGAGCCTATTTATATAATGGATGCCAAACTTTGGTTTTTGGGTAGTAGGGGCCCCTATTGACCGAAATTTGGTGGATCATTAGCTGTTTATTAGTTATAACACAGATTAGATGTCAAACTTTGATTCGTGGGGAGTATGGGCCCTCACGGGTCAGAATTTGACACTTAGGTGTTTTTTTTCAGTATTTCTGGGTTCTGGGGAAGTTTTTGAAGCATACTTTCCAGAAACCCAGTATACACAATGTGTAGTATATTTAAACACGCTGGGTATGTCCTTTTGTTCGGGAAGAAAAAATAAACATTTTGAGTACACATCATGTACCCAGAGTACATGCCGTGTAGCCTTGTCCCGTGTCACAAACTATGTTGGTGGATACACGAGGAAGGGAAGAGCTTGGGGAGAACACGCCATGTAGCTTTTGTACATGTCGTGTAGTGTTGACCTGGAGTCCGGCCGTGTAACTAGAAACACGGTCTGGTGAATGTACATAACACGTTGTTTCAATGATGAACACTTCGTGTAGTGCGACCTGGGGACTCGGTCGTGTAACTAACAACACGGGTTGGTGTCACCTCTCCTTGAACATGTCATGTACCTGTAGGAAATGTTGTGTAGCCTTGTCTGAGGACAGACCGTGTGTTGTTAGCTGTGTGGCTGGGAAACAGGGTGATGTACACGCCATGTGCGGGTGTAACAAGTCGTGTGGTGTCAAGCTGAGTAGTCAGTCATGTCACAAATGACACGAACAGTTGGAAAATAACACCATACATTCCATGTGGATTATATACACACCGTGTAATTTTTTCCAATGGGAGTCGTGTGGCGTAGCCGTTTAGAAGGACCCATGCAGGGGAAGGGAAGTCAAGTACACACCGTGTAGTCATTGCACACACCGTGTAGTCTTGTTTTACAAATATTGAAATGACATCTTCCTCTTGTTCCCTTTGTGGTTCCTTCACTTTCAGTCTTGATAAACCTTGAATCTAAGGCATGCTTTTGAACTTGTAGTGTCATGCCGCCTAGATGGCCGCGTGTTGTTCTCCAGGAGAGAGACGACGACTATACTCCAGAGATGGTGGGCCATGGGCTACCAGTTGATCCTCCAACAGATCCATATGTGGTGATCGCTGTTATACCAGACACAAGCGTGGAGCCGCAGTTCCATGAAGGCTTTATGCAGTTCATGCAAACCTTTCAGGGAGCACCGTAGGCTGCCACATTTATGGCCAAGCTGACTCGTATCTTCTAGCAGAAGCATCCGCCTACTTTTTCAGGGGATGGAAGACCACAGGCTATGGAGACTTGTCTAGGATAGATGCAGACTATTTTCGAGCATCTTAAGACGCCTCCAGGGTGGAGGGTCAAGCTCAAGACTTATATGTTGTGTGATTCCACCAAGATGTGGTGGGATGCTACCACCCAGTCAGAGCATCACAGAGACATGGCATGGGAAGATTTTCAGGCAGTCTTCTATGACTTGTTTTTCCCAGAGACACTAAGGGAAGATAGAGCTCGAGAGTTCATGAATCTGAAGTAGGGCGTTATGTCGATGATGAATTATTCTGCTCATTTCACCGAGCTTTGGCATTTTTCACCTGTGCTGGTGGGTGATGAGACATTGAGAGCCATACGTTTTGAGGATGGTCTTCATTATGACATTCGAGTGCTGGTAAATGTTTTTAGGTTGCCTTCAGTACACGCTATTGTGAACCAGGAGCTGATTACAGAGAGGAACCTGTGAGAATCTAGTGGTGTGGGTCAAGGCGGTTCAGTACCAGTTATTGGTATTATTTCTACTGGAAAGAGGAAGAGAGAGATAGAATTCTCTCAGGGTGGCAGTACCAGCCAGGCAGTTTCTTCAGGTGGCCTGGTCAAGTGCTACCAGTGTGATAAAGAAGGGCACAAGAGGCCACAGTGTCCATGTGATCCAGTGGAGTGCTGAGCTTGCGGAAATATGGGTCATTTGTAGCTCTTTTGTAGGGAATTTCCACCAGTGGCTAGTAAGAGGGGTTCTGTGCAGACTCCGCATGCGGGAGTAGGACCAGTGGATTCTTACCAGTCGGGAAACTGGAATACATCAGGGCGTGCAGGTAGAGATGGTGGTCATGGATGTGGTATCCAGACACCAGGATCTCAAAGGAAGTAGGGTGAGAGAGCTCAGGGTAGCCAGGCTGTGTCGTAGGGCCGCGACATTGGGTAGGCATATGCAGTGCAACAGACCCAGCAGGAGCAGGATCCCGGACCTTCTACAATCAGAGGTACTAGTCTATTAGCTTCTGTCTTATCTTCAGTAATTTTCGATATGGGTGCTACACATAGTTTCATATATGTACACATTGTGGAGAGCCTTGGGCTCTGTGTTTATACTTCTTCTGATATCATGACGCTAGACACTCCGTTGGGGACTAGAACGACTGGTGTGCATCCGTTCAAGGAGTTCCCCCTTGAGGTTAATTGGTGTCACTTTTTATGGGACCTCTATGTCTTAGAGATGACGAGCTATGACGTCATTCTCATAATGGACTAGTTGGTTCCCTTCCAATCCTTTGTAGACTGCTATCGTCGTAGGGTGTGTTTCACGTCACTAGAGGGCGGAGAGTTTTTATACAAGGGAGAATAGGATGTTCAGGTGAGTCGAGCTGGACCAGAGCATCATGGGAGAGGTGGAGTCACAAACGAGATTGCGAGTTTGTATCTGGATGATTAGGGGACTTGTTAGATGAATTTCCCTGTAGTTTTTGATTGTTTCAGAGATTTCTTCCAGGACAACTTTTAAGATCTACCTCCAGAGTGAGATGTGGATTCCTCTATTGAGATCATGCCAAGAGCAGCACCGGTGTCCATCTCTCCTTATATGATGGCCACACCTGAGTTGAAGGAGCTCAAGAGGAAGTTAGAGGAGTTACATGTGAAGGGCTTTATCTGACCCAATACTTCTCCTTGGGGTTTTCCAGTCCTTTTCACGAAGAAGGTGGACGGTACCCTCAGACTTTGTTTGGATTATCGGAAGCTGAAGAAGTTGACGGTCAAGAACCGATATCCTTTTTTGAGGATAGATGACCTTTTTGATTAGCTTCGAGGAGCACGAGTGTTCTCGAAGATTGACTTGAGATCTAGATATCATCAGCTGCACGTAAGACCATCGGATATACCGCTTATGGCTTTTCGGAGCAGATATGGTCTGTACGAGTACTTGGTTATGCCGTTCAAACTCACGAAAACACCATCATTTTTCATGGCTCTGATGAATCATGTGTTCCATCCGTATCTTGATTCTTTTGTGGTAGTATTCGTGGATGAAATCTTGCTGTACTCTCACACTAGACACGACCATACCACCAATCTTGAGATCTTATTGAGTACACTGAGAGAGCATAATCTATATGCTAAGCTCTCAAAGTGCCACTTTTTGATGGACCAGATTCACTTCCTGGGTTATATTATCTCAGAGGAAGGAGTTGCAGTAGACCCAGAGAAGATGAGAGCAGTAGTTTCCTGGGAGCAGCCTAAGAACGTGTTTGAGATACGGAGTTTATTAGGGTTGGATGGTTATTACAGACGCTTTATATAGGACTTCTTCTTCTTAGCATCACTTTTGACGGGTCTGACTAAGAAGGGTGTGAAGTTCGTTTGGTCAGAAGCTTGCGAGACAACCTTTCAGGACCTGAAAGGAAGGATCACATTAGAACCGATCTAGATACTCCCAATGTAGGGGAAGAGCTATACAGTTTACTATAACGCATCAGATATTGGCCTAGGAGTAGTGTTGATGTAGGGCGATCGAGTTGTTGTGTACGGGTCTCGGTAGTTGAGGCCACATGAGAGGAATTACCTGACGCATGATCTCGAGTTGGCTGTAGTTGTGCATGAGTTCCACTATTGGAGACATTATCTATTGGGAGAGAATTTTGTAGTTTTCACCGACCACAAAAGCCTCAAGTATATCTTTACTCAGCGTGTCCTGAATCTAAGGCAGAGGAGGTGGGTCGAGTACCTACATTCCTTTGATTTTGAGCTTGCCTATACACCTGGTAAAGGTAATGTTGTAGCTAATGCACTGAGAAGGAAGAATTAGATATAGGCAGTGAAGAAGGCCAGTGGTGAGTGGACTCTTATGGCCTTGTTCTCTGAGATGCATCTGGAGGTGCACGACAGTCAGGGGTAGACTTATCTTTCATCTCTAGCTGTGACTTCTACCCTCCTGGACAGAGTGAGGATGAGACAGCTATCATATTCAGAAGGCCTAGCTCTATAGGAGTCAGTGGCAAGCGGGGACCATTCTCCTGGGTAGACGATAGGCGGTGATGAGGTTCTGCATTTCCATGGATGAGTATGGGTTATAGGGGATATACATGTGGAGATGATGCGGGAGTTTCATGATTCAGATTGGGCAGTTCATCCCGGGGTTACCAAGATGTACCGAGACTTGAGAAGTCAGTACTGGTGGCTGGGTATGAAGAGAGATATAGCTGGTTTTGTTACGAGGTGTTCCACCTGTCTGCAGGTGAAGGCGGAACCCCAGAGGCCATCTAGACTATTACAGCAGTTACCCATTCCGAAGTGGAAATGGGATGATGCCGTGATGGACTTTGTGGCAGGGTTGCCGAGGTCACCTAGAAGAAATACTGTTGTGTGGGTTGTTGTGGAGAGACTCATGAATGTCGCTCGCTTTTTTCCGATTAAGGAGACCTTCGGGGTTGATGAGCTTGAAAGGCTGTATATCCAAGAGATCGTCCATCTTCATGGGGTCCCTCGTGCTATCATTTTAGATAGGGACGCCCGATTTACGTCTCGTTTCAGGAAGAGTTTTCAGAGGGCACTGGGTACACATGTGCTTCTGAGCATAGCATACCACCCTCAAACAGATGGCCAATCAGAGGGTACAATATAGGTTCTTGAGGACATGTTGTGTGCATGCGTCCTAGATATTCAGGGCTCTTGAGAGAAGCATATACCCCTAGTCGAGTTTCCCTATAACAATAGTTTTCAGGAGACTGTTGAGATGGCACCATATGAGGCTTTATATGGTAGGCCATGCTGATCACCTTTGGGCTGGTCAGAGGCAGGTGAGGCAGCTTTACTGGGACCACGTCTCATACAGGAGACTTCTGAGCAGGTCCAATTGATTCAGAAGCGGATGGCTACCACGCAGTCTCGTCAGAAGTAATTTGTTGATCGCCGTAGAAGACCTTTGGAGTTCGTTGTCAGGGATCAGTTTTTCTTGCGTGTTTCACCGAGGATGGGACACAAACAGATCAAGAGATAGGGAAAGCTTTAACTGAGGCATGTGGGGCCATTTGAGATTCTAGAGAGAGTCGGGTAGGTTGCCTATCAGTTACAGTTACCACAGCGGTATCGATCCATGCACAACGTCTTCCATGTGTCTCAATTGCGTTACTATCATTCATACCAATCTCATGTCTTTCAGCCCGAGGAGTTTGAGCTGGAAGAAGATGCATCCTTTAAAGAGCATTTGATTCATATCATCGACTGTAGCCCGAGGGTTCTTCGAGGCCGGTCAGTTCCTCTCATACAGGTTCTATGGTAGCATGGCTGAGTGCAGGATGAAACCTAGGAGTGAGAGACTGATGTATGTGCTTAGTGGCCAGAGTTTTTCACGGCTATATCTTCACCACCCTTGGAAGGGAAATTCGGGGATGAATTGCTATAAGAGTGGAAGTTTGTAAGAACCCGATTCTTGTATTTGAGGTACTGGTTTCTTCTTTCCTCTTTTCCTTTAGTGTTTTTAAGAAAATAAGGTAAATGGGAAAAATCCTAAATTTTGAAAGTACACGCTGTGTACTTTTTCCACATGTCATGTACTTCTGGCCATGAGCGAGGAGTACACGGGCTGTGTGGCCATGTCAGCGATGAAGGGTGTAGGAACCGACTACACACCGTGTAGTGGTCCTTTACACGTTGTGTAGTCATTCGGTAGGTGAAACAGTTAGGTGGTGGAGGCAGCCGCCAGCTGGGTGACAGTACACGCCCTATACTCATGAGTACATGTTGTGTACTCATGTCGATGGATGAACAGTTTGGCGGTGCCGCCAGAGGAACAGTTAAATGATAAAAGTACATGTCGTGTACTTGTAAGTACACACCGTGTACTTTGTTTTTTTCTTAAATGGGTAGTAGCCACCCCTGTTGACAGGGAAGGCTTAGAACTGGATGAGAGGAGTGGAAGAGGGATGTCAAACCTTGGGAGATCCGCCGATCGAGCACCGGGAATCCGATCCTACTTCTGTCGATCACGTTGGAACTGCACGGGTAAGCCCCCTCTTCTCCTAGCATGTTTCTTACCAATTATTCTCTTAACGGGAGTTATTTGAGGTTAATCGGATTTTTTTCTTGGTCATATCTACGTCGTAATTGGGAGTTTCTGGAATCGACGTTTGTGTATAGCGCTCGTTGGCATATAAGGTATGTGTATTGGTGTTTGTTTCTCCAACTACCGTGTGTTTTGTGTGTTTTCGTTCCACAAACCCATGTTGGGGTGTTGTTTCGATGAGGCCATATCTATTTTAAATACCTATATTTGAATAGGTGATTTAAATGTGATATTAAAATGTTGGTTGGGATAGTTTCTTGGATATGGAACCACCTCGGGGGTGTGTTCCACTATTTATCCATTTGGACAGGATAACCGAGGGTATGCCTTTAAAGTAGTAATTGTAGAATTTCCTTGAAAGGAATTTATTTTTTACTGCTTGTTTACATGTTGGGCATGGCTCGGATACTTGTTTAGCCTGAGGGCGTTGTTGTGATTAGCCTGTGGGCACTGCAATATTTATCCTGAGGGAAGTAGTTATTTTCGGCCTGAGCGCAACATATTCCATGCCTGAGGGAAATAGACTCTATGCCTAAGGGAAACACTTAATATGCCTGAGGGAAAATTTCGGTTACGCCTGAGAGCAATACCTGCAGGTTCAATTTTTATTACCTGAGGGTATGGTTTTGTTTGTCTGAGGACGCTGACTGATTACTTAGTAACTCACTAGGGTGTTTTCTTATATTAAATGGTTTAAATGAATATTTAAATTTCAATATAACAGGTTATGTTAGTTACTTTTCAGTAATTATTACTTTATTGCATTTTAACTACTGCACAATATTGTTGCATGTTTGCACGCAGTTGGGCACGGGCCTTTGGTGGATGCCTACTGAGATATATTTCTCACACCCTGTTTGGGTCAGGCTTTTCTACCCAAACATATTACATTGCTACAGGTGTGGATAGGGGCAAGAGTCCCTATATAGGTACTTGACTGTTGCTGAGGAGTAGGAGGGCATGGGACTGAGCCTAGGCTCGCGATGCCGCTTCCATTTTTTTTGCTTTGTTTTGCAGTACTCTGCATTTTGTTGTACTGTATTGATGTATAATATGTTCTGACTGTTTTCTTAGAACTTGAGACATGTTGCATCATTATTTATATACAGTTGGTTATATCTACTACAATTGTTTATTTTGGTAGTGCATGGTTTATTTCTTCCCCTGTCTTTGTATGTTCTATTTTGTATTTCCGCTGTGCAACACTTTGATAAATGAGGGCATAGTTTCCCCACTATCAGACCTAGGCCCTCGCTGCTATTCAGCAGCCTTTGGCGTTTGGGTAAATGTACTTGAGGTCACGTGGCAAATCGAGTTCGGGTCACCCATTGCATGGTACCTGTAACCAGGACATTACAGTTACCTCCCTTTATCCAAACCTTATTGTGGAAAGGCCCTCCAGGATCATTGCGCGACACACCCCTAGGTAGAACCACCTCTTTCATGACTCCACCTTCACAGTTCAGTTCCCATGCTACATGGAATGACTATATCCACTATATAATTTTAGGGAATTATCTATAGCAATAATGGTATGTCCTAATATAAATGATTGAACTTTTAGTTATCAATTGTGCAACCCTTCTATAATGATCACCTAAGAACCCTAGGTACTCATTGGACCTCAACCAATATCCAAAAACATCTCATAGAGATTTCCAAACACTCAACATTCAAATATGAATCCAATTTTTTTAAAAACATCCTTCCTATAAGAAAAAATTTAAAAATTTCTCATAAATTTCACAAGTAGTAAAAACAATGGTCTTTACTACCACAAAAGAATCAAAGTACCTATATAAATTACAATTCATCAAGGATATAAAAAAAGTAAATTGGTAAATCTAAAAGACATAACCAATAATTCATAATGGTCATCAAAATAATGAAAATAAATCTTCAAAATATCCTTTTATTTTACCCTTAACTAATTTTAACCTGGTCATAGGTCAATTTTGAAAAATCAGAAAGTTCCCTCAATCTAGTCAAAGGGATCATCAATTTGAGATATGAGACATTTATTCTTCAATATTACTTGATTCAACTTCAAATAGTCAATATAGAACATCATGTTACCATCGTCTTTCTTCCCAAATAACATTTTCACTACCAAATGGGAAATACTTTGTTAAATGAATCCCTTATATTTCAAATCATCCAACTACACCTTTAATTCCTACAACTCTATCGGTGTCATGTAATAAGATATTACTAACATAATATCATCCATAGAACTAAATCAATAGAGAATATCACATCCCTATTGGTTGGTTTTAAAAATAAATACTAAAGTAAAACATCTAGATATCAATCCACCACGCTCATAAATAGAGGTCTATTCTTCCATTCTGTATCCCCAAGAACTAAGTCTACTAATTTATAAGACAATTATCTAATATATCCCACTATTGGACCCCTCTTACTCACCTATATATCCCACTCTCACTTGAATGTGTGGATAGTCCCATTCAGTGCTTCAAAAATAAATTGTTGACTATAAAAATCAATTTGATCCTTAATTTGATCTAGTTGATTTGTTCTAATGATAAGATCATTTTCCATCATCTCACGAGCTTAAAAGCCACTTAATTTTTTCACATTGTTGATCAAAATAATTTTGGATGAACACCCAAACCCTTTATCTAGCATCTCACTAAGTAGAGTATTAATCCTCGAGGAATAAATTATTAACTCCACATCCCTAAAGTTTTAATCAAATTGGAAGAGATAAACAAATGTAATTCTCTAGTATCAAACAATTCAGAAATAATATTCAAAACTATTAAGGTGGTATCTCACACTATATATGTTCCTAAATTAACCTTATCCTCCTATAAAGTATACTTATCTTTAAAGAGTTTCTCCTGACACTTCTGAAGTATCAATATCTCTTTTTCATGAAGTCTTCCCACTGTATAGCAATTCCCTGACTTAGTCTATCCTGATAAACCACTCCATATTTTTTTATCCCTACACCCGATTATATGTACCATCATAGATCTTCCTTAATAATGGATTATGATACTTATTCATGTGTCCCTTATTCTCACATGAATTTCATGAATTAAGAGGATTAAAATACCTTGAATTTGGATGTTCCACTTCTCTAAACTGGAAAACACCAATGATCCTCTTCCATGACAAGTCTAAGAGGATGCCTAATCTAGAATTCCCTATAAGTATTTGTGCTCCCTCTTTTGGTCATTGAATGAATTATTTTTACCACCCAACATTAAAAGGAATGAACTCACCCTTTTCATATTTGTTATATCCACCTTATCTGAAATCATGATACTAACAAGTTTCACATATGTAGGCATGTTTAGGAGAATAATACTCAACGAAATCTCTAGTCAAAGCCTCATCATTAATATCCATGCCTTGAACCTTTCATGAATCACAATTATCAACATGTACTTCACTAAAATAAAAAACTTTGAGGCATACTCCATAACAAATAAACTCATGAATTATCATGATCATCACCCAGACCAATCCCCTCAATATCCAGAACAATAAATCCAACCAAATAAAGCTTCATGAGAGCACACTTCATTCCCTCTCTCATTCCATATTGGTATCAAAAATATCTCCTTATTAAACCACCATAATATTCCACAAGAAACTTACAAGGTGGAAACAAGGAACCAATGTGATATTGCACTATATTGTTTAGAACATAGAATACATTAAAAAACCAAGTCACTAAACCATAGTGAACAACCTCAAAAAAAAGACATCAATTATTGAAGATAATGATCAAAAGAATGAAATAAAATAATTAAATAATGTTAAAACATGTGTCTATTTCCATTACGGTGGAAGTTTCTATAGATGGTGATGGTGGTGCATGGATGCAAGCATAGGCTGGGAAGAGAGGTCGACATCTTTATGGTAAGGGTGGGCGAATTCCCTATCACAACATGAGTAACCACTCTAGAACTGGGTGAACTCTTTTGCTATGTTTTCTGATGTTCCTTATTGTTCTGTTTTGTAACCTCTACTTCTAACGTTTTTTACTTCAATAAAGAGGACACTGCACCTCAACCTGTTCAAAAAAACGAGTCCTACTCCATAGAGAGAAACACTACTTTACATTTATTTAGGAAATGAAAGTTAATTATAAAGTAAGTTTAGTACTAATAACAAATTATTTCACTATATTAAATAGTGAAGTATACCAAGTTTGTCTAATTGAACCCCCACTTGATCATCATGGGAGAAAATCCCCATAATTCAATATACATAAAAACCTTTTGTTTTATCAAAGACTCCCTCCACCTCAACTCACCTTGTTAGTACACTTTGAATGCTTTTGAAACACTCATAAGTAAAACTTTATATTTTCTATTTGAATAAACATACATATTTAATTTCATAAAAAATATACTAAAGTGAAAAATATTTATAATCTTCAATCAGAAAAAGAATACACAAGTCGTTTTCATTTTCACACTAATTATATCTTGTATCATCTAATCTTCATAACTTCTAAACATCGTAGATACCACTCCACCATTCTCATCCTAGCCATCAAAAGTTATATTATGGAGTTCCTCCTTCCATTAGAATAACCCTTTTTCTAAAAACAATTTTTCCCAAAAACTTGTGAGAACTAAAAATATCCCAATTGAGACTAATTATTTAGGCTTCACTAATAATTCTTCCATCAAATCTCACAAGCCTATTCACATCCTCAAACTTCATTTTCATTTGTATGTTTCCCCACTGTGCTACTATCCATCCTACCCTAATAAGGTGCAGCACAAACTCAACACATCCCAAACTAGGAATTTTTTCAGTATATATATAAGATTATAAACTCCTTTTGTCTTCCATATATCCAACACTTCATCCTCCAAAAACTATCAAATGAAGTGACACATCAATTGAATGTGATTTTTATGGAAATTAAAATCTGGATTTATACCAATTGAATCATAGTTTGTGATTTAAAAAATAGCATCACATCATCTTCAGCCCTTCTAATATCTTCTTATTGAGTTAGAATCACTATCTTCCAAACAACCCAACCTATGGTCCTTAAGCATAGAATAAGGACAATGAAGTTTATTGAATACCCCAATTCTAATAGTAAATGACTCAATAATTAGGAATTTGTGAAAAACATTCACACACCCTAACCTTGAACCTTTCAAAACTTCAAGAGACACTCATAATGGACAAGAAAAATATAAATATATAATGAATAAAAGTAAAGAAAAGTAATTAAAGAATTTATATAGTTTAGAAAAAAATTTAATCCATGAGAAACAAAAATTTCATTAGAGATATAAAATGATAGATTAAAATATAAGATCAACTAAAAAAATTAAAAGTTGATAGAATCTTGAGAATAATTGATCATTGTTATTCAAATCACATATTCCGAGTGAAAATGACCCCATCCCCAATATATTTAGCAACTATCATCCATTAATCCCAGTTCCATATCCGAGTGATCTCCAAGGAATGAACTAGTTGTTTCTCTAATCTTCAAGGGAATCAAACCACATGGTAAAAGTCAATCATGGCCTAAAATGGATTAGTTGGTGAGTAGTTCATTTGTAAAAACTTTTCAAACTCAGCCACCATCTATATCAGCTGCAAATTTTAGTTCTTGTATCACCTTCATTTCTTATATGTTCTTGACTTTTTCTTCCAAAAACTATTGTATATTCATCAATTAGTAGCACAAATAATAATAAGTTACTACTTTATGATGACATCAATACTCATCTAGAAAAAAAATCCTCACTCAATTACTAACAATCTCCACTTGGGAGTCATTTAATGGATTCAACACCAGGCCCCATGATCCATAGGAACTAACATCCATAAGTATCTTATTCAGTTCACTCTCTCCAATCTATTGGAACTTTGGAGACCCTCATACCCCCAAGTTATCTAATGCCCACTAAAGCGCAAAAAAACCATAGACTATCCTATGTTATAACTTCATTTATCATACCATCCATATTCTAGATCCCTTAAATATTCTATGGTTCCAACGCACCATCCTCCATAATATTCATAGTGATGTTGTATTTTAGTTGAATGTAGTTCATTTGGGACTGAAATGTCGAATTATTCACTAAGTGGGTCACACTCTAGATGTCACAGTATAATACACTAATCTCCTACCTCATTTTAATTTTTTTCCAATATACCCTTAAATAACACCAACTTCTTCCCTTCTTCTGTAATATCAATGTGCTCAAATTTTTTGGTTGATAGTGAAACTACCGGTTATAAATGTCACATCCAACTCATTTTCATACCTCTAAAGGTAAAAAAAATCTAGTAATGCACTTCCTAGAATCCACATCTCTACCAAAGCTGGTATCTTCCAACCATTATATGAAGTCATTTATTCTAAAGTGAAAATAAATATTTTTTAAACCACTGAAATACATTAAGATCCCCTTGATGTCCCCTCAATACTCTTTTCCCAGATTCACCATGAATCTACTAACCACACCTACTATTTGAGCTATATTAAACCTAGTACATACCATGGTGTACATCAGGCTTCTCATTGCTAATTAATATGAAATATTCTCCATGTAATTTCCATCCTCATCTGTCCAAGGTACATTCTCCTTTGAATGTTTGAAATGTTCATCTAGGGGGGTACTCATAAGCTTCGACTCATTCATCTTAAATATTTATAGTACCTTCTGGATATACTTCAATTGATAAAGGAGTAATGTTTTGGAAATCATAAATTTTTTATAGTCATCCACAGCATCCACATAACATAACTAAGATATTCCATCTAGAAACTTCTATATAATTATTACTCCAACTCTTCTAGCCTTTCCATCATAGGTCCATCCAAGAGTAAGTCACCAAACATATAAAAGAAATATGATGAAAATTCCATCATCATAAACCTTATTATAATAGTAATAACCATCATTAATCTAAAAAAACTTATATTATATTATGAACATTTCAATATTTGGATTCTTATTCCCTAGTTCATGCTTAATTCCATAAAAACATCTTATAATATTGCACCTTAAGACCTTGTTCTGTTCCACCAATTTATCCATGTATATTTCTTCCTCTGAATCATTGTGAATGAATGTTTACTTGATATTGAGTTATTCAAATTGTTGTGAGTTTCAAAAAAGGATAAAAAATATCACTAAAATAAACTCTTACTGATTGGTGGAACCCATTTGCAACCAGTCACACCTTGTATTAGACTCTACCATCTAATTCTTTCTTAGGATGATAAAATAAATTTTTTATAAATTTTTCTCTTGAATTTTTAAACATATGTTAGATCTCATATATCATAAAAATTAAAGGAATACAATTATTTTTTCATTTATAACTCCTAAAACAATGGTTCACTCAGATTTATTACCTCACTCAAGAACTCAAGATACCCACAAATGTGAGAAGTTGATATTTCATATGGGTATCAAACCTATGCATTGGCCTCCTAGTCCAAGTAGACCACCTCAAGGTTAATATCCTTCCAAAAACCTATATTTTTAATCTCTACCCCAAAATTCCATTATCCTTGAGTATTATGATACATTGAGCCTTGGTACTTTAAGAGATTCATCTACATTCTCATTTATATAACATAGTTTTTCCTCTCAAACTCTGTCATATTTTGTGATTTGTGAGTTCTCTAACACCAATGGAAAATTTCTTATCTCTACATTGTCTAGATATATTGGTTCCTTACTTTTGAGATCATCTTCCACTAAGTTCTCATCCTTCAATAGGATCTCCTCATTAGAGAGGAAATTGTGAACTTTGATAACCTCTCCCTGAATATTATCCCAGATTCTAAAACCTGCATTTTTTTTTATTATAGACTAAAAGGAAATATGTTCAGGACATAACTTCCAACTTATACATCTCTTTATCATCAACATGGGAATATGGGATACAACCAAAAACTCTCAGGTAGGTAAAGTTTGCCTTCCAATCAGACTAGTGTTCCTCTAAAAAAAATTCCATTAGTTTAGAAGGAATCTGACTCACAAGATGACATATAAATACATTAGCCAAAAATTTATTTAGGAAACATGAACTTATAATCACACTTCAACCTCTATTAATCTGCGTCTAATTCACCTATGTCACAAAACCATTCTTATCAGGTGTTACAGACCCTGTCTCCTCTATCTAGACTGCATTAATCTAATAGAATTTTTGAAACTAACTTTCTCCATACTAGTGTCCATTAAAATAAAAAAGGTATTTCATCTTCAACCTAGTCTTGGATCCCACCATGGCCCTTTATCTAACAAAATTATAAAATAACTCATACTTTTATTTCACGAAAAATGAACACACTTTCTATATGAAATAATTGATGAAGGTAATGTAATACAATTCACCCGCATGAGATCGAACCAATGTTGTTCCCTATACATTTTTATGACCAAGATTGAACATTTGATTCATAGGTGTCATTCCATATGAATTTAACTACACATTCTTCTACTTCCCTTGGATTAAACCACCTCATCTTATATACTCAACACATTCAATATCTAGTAGTTAAGGTCCTTAAAACCTTCTCACTAATATGCCCAAGATGGTCATGCCATAGTTTTTTGTTCTAGAAGTTGTTTCTCCAACATACATGATACCTTTTGGAACCCTAGTAAGGTACAAAATTTCATCTTCAACACTATAGGCCACCATTATGGAAACTCATGATATCTTCTTCACACCATCCATAAAAACGTTATAGAACCATTCACCATAAATATCACCAATTAGAATTAGGTTCTTTCATTGTCTTGGTATATGTTAGAAGCCTTATAAATATAGAAAACATTCATTATTTAATCAAATTCAAACATTTCCTTTTCATGAAACCTCAAGAACCTCTCTATCCACAAGGTGAACCTTTCCAATTATTTTGGATGCATATTTTTTTTTCAGAAATCCACTATTTAATATTGAATGAAATGAAACTTTAGAATCTTGGATCCAATACTCAAATGAAATTGTGACACTTAAAACCAAAGTTTCACCCTCCCTTCAGCTAAGGATTTTTGGGATGATCTGAAAGCATACTTTCTAGAGTTTACATGCCACTATTAGAAATCCTTCTATAGGTGTCCCTTATTTTGTTAATTCCAACATGCGAATTCATTCAGACCAACCGACTTTCCAGGGATATTATGACTTTTCTTCTTCCCATTTATTCTCACTATTTCAAGTAGAACATAACCTATCTTATGAGAAAATAAACATAATTTTAGAGTTTGATGAGGCCTCCTTCTTTTGAATCTCTTTATTCTATATTAGATCATGAATCTACTTGTAGACCAAGTAAATATTCTCACTAGAGTTACTCATAGATATCATCATCAAATGGAAGTGACCATAGAATAATCAAATCCCAAAAATATTCAATGAACTTCACTCTAAATGAATGCATTTGAATCTAGATCATGTTTAATTCATTTATATGATCGATCATAGGCCTCCTTTAAGACTTCCTCATGAAAAAATACACAATAAAATGAACTATTTGTTATCATAGAAGGCCTCTCATACTTGATTATACATTCTTTACGACATCATAGATGTTATAGGCTATATTTCATGCCAACATCGTATAGATAACTCATAGTACCTTCCTACCAATCCTTTCCCACTTTGTATTGTCCATTGATTCTTGCATCTTCCTGACCAACAAAAGATCATGATCCTTTAATTATAGGTATTCCTCTATATGCATATTAAAAAATTCAATTTATGAACCATCAAAATTGTATCGCCTAAAATTTACCTCTTCCATTTCCATTTTAATCTCTTAAATATAGAAAAAAATAACTAAATAAGAAGATAGTAAAGGAAAAGTACCTCATGATTTTCTGAATTCATTATCTGAGATTCCCTTGAAAACATTGAACCAACATCAAATGGCACTTGTTACGTCAGAATAAATATCTTCCAAACAACCCCCTATAGTCCTCAACCATGAAATAATGACTCCTGAAGGAATAAAAAATATTGATGTCAGCAGAATATATATCCAAAATTAAAAAGGCATGAAACACTATCACACACCTGGACCTCGCACCTTTTGAAAATTTCAAGAGATAGTCATATAGAACAAACAAAATAGGAATAATAAGTGAATGTAAATGAATAAAATTTACAAATAAATAAAATTAATTTGTGTGTTTTGGAAAAAATACTAATCCATGGGAAATAAAAAACATCACTTGAAATATATAATAAGATATTACAAAGGAAGATCAACTCCAAGGCATAAGATGGTAGAATATTATTATTAGTTGTACACTATCAAAAAAATCACACATTCCAAATACAAATAACCCCAACCCCAACATATAAATAAACAATTTTTTTAATACCAATTTCAGCAATAAGAGATCTGCATAGGATAAACTCCTAGTGCATCTGATCTTTATGGGCAGCATACCACATGATCAAAGATAATCACCACCACAAATTGATTATCCTTTTAACAGTACACTACTTCCAGCTTCCAAAAATCCTCATCTAGCTATAACAACTACATCTCCCATCACCTACATCACCATCTTTGTTGTTATGTTTTGTACATCCAGTTACAATATCATTAAACTCTTTATCTAGTATTAGTACAAAGCATAAAAAAGTTACTCTTTTATGATGACTTCAATTCTCATCCGTAAAATGGACTCTTACACTAAGACTAACACTTCCAGTAGTCTCTTCATCCAGATCATCTCATTCACAACTTATGTTAAATAAATATATACCACCTTCATCATTGAGAGACAAACTATAAGTTGATGTTTTGATATCCAGTTTATATTAATCATTTAGAAAGTGATCACATATCTGGTAAGGTGACCATCAAAGAGTTGTATGCTTGTAAAGTAATAAATTCCATAGATATTGGATAAAAGAACTGAATTTCGTAAACTAGAGTGGGTGGTTCACCATTCAGCCTATAAGTAATTCTTTGAAGTCTGAAAGAGTGATCCCGATAGCCATGTCTGCTTCTAGAAGTGGAAAGATTCTAAAATACTAAACTAGAATTAAGGAGGAAAAGGAATGAACCTATAAATAAGAATAATTTTTATTGTGACCCATAATTTTCATATATCGATATTACATTTTAATATATGAATATTTAATATATTTCAAAAATACATTCTTGATGACCATAAAGGTTTAGTTTATTTGGAGACTATATACATAATATTATTATTTCTTGAATGATATTCAATATATTCAATAAAAACTTATTTCATAGTACTCTTCATAGAAATACCCTACTAAAATCATTCTTTATAGTCTGAGGAAAGTAAATATAAGAAAGGGTGAACTCATATTATCAATAATGGTAAATAAGGGAGATATCAATGGAACATCATATGAAAGAATAAAATAAGCATAAGGATATGAGATCATGAAAATAACTTAAAAATTTTATACCCAGTCTATCATGGATTGTAAACATGATTTGTAACATTAAACATTATCATTTCAAAGGACATGAGTTATAAAAGTGAGAAATCGTCATTAATCAATCATGAACTATAATTTATTTTCATGAAAGTATGGAACCATTTTAGGTATAGAAACCATTTCATATATTAAGGTTAACTATAAAGACTATCATATCATAGTGAATCCAGCATCAATTCATGTTTCCCATATTATAACATATCAGGAATCAACACCTGCTTCCTATGGTGGATGAAGTATGTTAACTTATTTCTTATAGTGGATCATACACATCGACTTGTTTCCTATAATGGATCAATCACATTGACTTGTTTACCATAATTATCTCTTGATATATATAATTTTACCCAATTAATTGGAGGAATAAATAATTTTTTTCTCACCCATCACTTAATGAAAACAATAAAAATTTGTTCCACGACATCACAAAACATTCATTATATCATCATATCATAATCCATAGAAAGGAAATGGGTGTCAAAACCATTTCATAAAATTATTATAGAAAAACCAATTAAAAATAATTGTGTTTCATAAACATATAATCATCACAATCATAAAACATATAGAAAAATACTGAGGATGGTATCATTGGATCATATCCCTAATAAAACATAATTAATATCAAAGGAAGTTATCATTGATGAAAAATCCTTTAAAAGAGTCACTGGAATATTTCTTGAGGAAAATACTATTTCTACTTTGAAATCACTTATTTAAAATTAAAATATTTTTAAAATATTATCAAAAAACATTTTCTTTGAAAATATCCTTGTAAACTTTTAAATAAATCATTAAATCATTATGTTTTCAAAATTTTGTAAAATTTCATTCATGTCGGGTATATTAAAACAAATATTCCATTCCAATTTTGATAAAAAATATAAAGTAACTCATTCAGAAAATAACAATAAGATTCCTTTGAAAAAAAATTATAAAAATTAAAAAATGTGAAAATTTATATTAAATGATCATAGAATTATAGTAAAACATTTTTGAAGATATTATAGAGAAAACATGGACATGGACGGAAAATGATTTTTTTCCAAAGAGAGAAATAAAATCGATTTCCTTTAAAAAAATATTTTAGTATTTTGAGATCTTAAAGAGATGAAAATTAAAGGAAAACATGTAATATACATAAATAACTAGAGGGTAAGAAAGATTAAATGGATTCATTAGATAATTATCATATAATTTCATCATTGTATATTCAGGCATATATAATCCTAATTAAAATGGGATTGAAACATAAATCCCTTACCACTTTGGTAACTTTCGAATTGTAATCCCCACGAAAGAATAAATTCAAATTAAAATTTATATATCATGAAAGAAAAGAAAATAATTATATAACATGTCAAAGTTGTATCATATACACCTTGAAAACATAAATAGGTTCATAACATCAAAAAATTATCATGAAACAAATATTGAGACGAAGAACCCTTACCACTTTAGTAAGCCTTGAATAATAAAATAATTAAATATAGAACATTTTATATATTTATAATAAAAATAAGTTTCATGAAAATAATCATAAAATAAATCTTTGGGTAGTATGTATACTAAATAATGGAAACAATTGGTGAATATGGCACATGTCTAACAGAAATAAAAGTGAGATGAAAATTCCCCTTAACTCAAGTCTTTCATTTCTTCATATGAATTTGAAACTATTATGTAATAAATATAGACTTAATATAAAATTATTATATAAACATACTCATATATATAATATCATATATGATTTAATTATAAAATATTATTATCCACTTATTAATAATTCTTTATTAAAATTCTGGTTTTGGGTGATAACTACTTTATTTTTCATACATGTTTCAGTTTGGTAGTCTCAGTATTTATAATTTGATCATGGTTCCATAATATCTATAATTGTAACCACGATATTAATATGATATTTATTAATTATAAATATTTAGATTTATTCATAAAATTTAGAGGTAGAAAAATGAATTACACTGCTTATGGAGACGGTAGGTCGTATGTACGCATAAATGCAATTTTCATTTTACGATGGATGGAATGAAAGAATGGTAAATAATAATTCAAATTTAAAGGATAATTATTTTAATATATATATATCATATATATTCATTAAATCTATCTTCTTTATCATGAAATTAAAACTTAAATGAAATAACAATCACATCACTTTATGGAGGTGGTAATCAACATATACGCATGAGTAATTTTATCGTTTTCCAATAGAATGGATGGTAAAAAGGTAGATATTAAATTAAAATTATAAAAGAATAATTATTTTACAAATAAAATATATATAAACTTTAAAACCATAATAATAACCATCCATTAATAATGGTTATGAAAAATGAATTGTATCGCTACGTGGAGGTGGTAGTCTACAGGTACGCATGAGTAATACTTTCACTTCTCATTTTATGGAATAGTGGTTGGAAAACGATTTTAAGATAATAATAAAAACATTTAAATATATTTAGGATACTTAATTTATTAATTTATAATTAATACCATATAATTAGAGTAAGTAGAGGAAGAAATAAATTGAAAGAGGTCGGGTAAAATGACTACCTCTTCTCCAATTGGCCTCCTTTAGATCCTATCTTAAAGACTTTTGGAATGTTATTTTAAGAATACCAGAACATGTAATACTTGTATATATAAGTTTATAAGATACTTTTCTAGTTTTTTTCATGATAGGTTACACCATAAGGTGTAAGGAAAAGAGAGAATGGATACCCTTTAATAAGTGAGGGGAAGGGCACTCTTGTAATTTCTTAAAAGATTAAAATATAATAATTAAATTATAAATAAACATGATTAAAAATGGTAATTAAGTCAAATACAAATAGGATATTTTTAAAATATAATCATCCGATGAAATTTAAATTGGTTTTGGTGTCATTGGAAACCTTATATTTTGGTTTGACCCCTTGGTTAACTAATTTAAACCTTAACCACTCTAACAACTTTTTCGATATTAAAGGGTTGTAATTTCACGTATAAGGTTAGAATTGAATCATATGTGAAAAAGGGGTGAAATGTTTGACTATATATTATAAACTTTAACCTCTTTAAATATTTTTATGATTTTTAAATAATTTTATAAACTTTATTTTCATAAAATATAATTAATTTCATTTTTGACACTATTAATTTAATTTGACACTAAAGACACAAAAATAAAGATGGAATTAAAATATAATAATTTATAAAATAAATAAATATGTCATAGTTATCTAAAAAATTCATATAACATAATAATTCATCAAAATTGTTTTAATTTTACAATTTTTAAAATCATGTATTCTCTTTTTTTCAATTCGTTGACTAAATATTGTGTTGGCATTGCGTATGAATTTTAGGTAATTATTAAATCACCAAAAATTAAAAATAAAGTACCATAATAAAAAAATAATATTGAAAATAAAAAACCCAGACTAAACTTATCCTATTTTTATCCTTATTTAAAAAAAATAAATTTTAAGTCAAGAGAGTGATATTTTGTATTTTTTTCATTTCTTAAAATTATATAATAGTCATGATTATGGGAAAATGTCACCAAGTTTCCATAAATTAGTGAATTTAATGTAAATGGCCAAGCTCCACTCATCCAATAGGATAAGGGAAAGTTCTATAGAAATTTAAAAATCTTTATCCTAAAGTTTTGTCTCAATTTTACCAATTTTACACTTATCGAGGTGATAAATATTTACCAAGGTTACTATTCATAATGACCAAAAATTAAAGGGGCCTATTTATCATATTTTATCCTCCTAATACCAAATATATATTCTATTTTTAAAATTTCAATTTCTGTAAGAGGTATAAATTCATTTAAAAATAAGTGCATAAAAAGCGATGAAAACTGCTTCTCAGACAAATACATTTTTTAGCATAAAACTAGATTCATTCTTATCAAATTCCTAGAAAAAATATTATATTAATAATAAAATATTTTATTAAATACATATTATAAAAATTTTATTAGAATAATTAAACAATAGTTATTAATTTAGTTCATTAATATAAAAAAATATTTTGCACAATAAAACAGGTTTT
The DNA here is from genome assembly GCA_963277665.1 of Viscum album. Lineage (NCBI taxonomy): Eukaryota > Viridiplantae > Streptophyta > Magnoliopsida > Santalales > Viscaceae > Viscum > Viscum album. The sequence goes on from OY728135.1 coordinate 1,020,428,934, forward strand.
CTAGAAAAAAACATCCTTTAATTTTAAATAGTTTTATTTTTATTTATATTAAATTTATAACAAATTAATTTATTTTATACATGTGTAAGTTATAGATTTTTCATAATTTATTTATTCATATTCATACCCACCAATGTAATGGCTAGGTTATAATCATATACTATTTTACAGTTTATTTAGACTCAGGGTTACATGTAACGCAAGCTGTTAAGGGAATTTTATTTTTAGATAAATATATCATAACATATAGGGGTGTTGCATTTTTTCCCACATAATATAAATTTCACCCTTTAAATTACACCACTTTGATACAAACAAATTATGATATCTCTATTTCATCACATCCTCATGTTCCCAAGTATCTTCTTTGAATTTCTGATTCTTTAAATAACTTTAACTATACAGGGAGTCTTGTTCCATAGCACTTTATCTCTACAATATAATATTTCGACAAACTTTTCTTTATAAGAAATATCATGATCCATGGGTAAAACCTCTTATTTAAGAACATATAAAGGATTAGGTATGTATTTCATCAAGATAGAGATACATGAATCATGTTGTGAACTTGATATTGGTTTGGTGGAAGCACCAATCGATAATATATTATCCCCACTTGATTAAGAATATTGAAGTGGCCAATATACCTAGAGCTCTGATTTATCTTCCTTTTGAATCTCATAACCTTATTCCATGGAGAAATTCATAGGAATATCTTTTAACCAACTTCAAATTCAATATTTCACTTATGATTTTTATTATAACTTTTTTATCAACTTTGATATTCCTTAACGTGTTTCTTAATGGATATAACTTTCTCTACCATTTCCTCAGTTATCTCATGTCATAATAGATTTCTTTTTCTAACTTAATTCCAACACATTGGTGTTCTACACTTTTTCCCATATATGGATTCATAAGGATTCATATAAATACTTGAGTGAAATATATTATTGTAAGTAAACTCAATTATAGGAAGGGGTTAATCCCAACCACCTTTGAAATCCATCAAATAAGATCTCAATATATCCTACAGGGTTTGAATGGTTCTCCTGAACTAACCATCTATTTGAGTATGATAAGAAGTACTGAAACATAACTATATATTTAGAGCCTACATAATACTTCTGCAGATCTTTATGGTAAACCTCAGATCCCAATTAGATATAATATAATGCGGTGTTCCCTGAAAATACACCACTTCCTTAATGCATACTATGGAAATCTAATTAGAGATAAAAATTCTCAAAAAAAATGATGTGTGTTGACTTATTAATTCATTGATTACAACCCATATATCATTATTTCCTTTAGATTTTTTTGAGAGTCCATTAAAAAAATCATAGTGATGTTTTCCCATTTCCATTATAGTATGGGTAATGGTTATAAAAAACCCCTTGAACGTTTTTCTCTCATCCTTAACATACTGACATACCAAGAAATAAGATACATGCTTTGAAATATCTCTTTTTCATGTTTCACCTCCAGAAATACTCTTTTATATCTTTATATATCATATTAATTTTAGGATGAATATAAAATGATGAATTATGGGATTCATTTAATAGATCCTTCTTCATGTATAGTATGGACAAAAAACTTACATGGTTCCTAAATTTTATCATTCAATAATAATAAAGGTTAAACTTAAAAATATCTATCTCCTTATTTTATATCTCTAAATATTACTTCTATTCCACATTAATCTTTACCTGGATGGATGGTTGAACACACATTTGGGAAAGAAAATATTTATCCCCTTCCTTCAAGATTTACAAATCCATCCTTCGAAAATCCAGAACTATCGAATCTTTTGTTATTCTAATCACATATAAGATAGTAATATCATTTCAACTAAGAGAATACTCTACCCTATTTTATTTCCTAGGGTGGTAATGTATTGAGAAATCATAATATTTAGTCAACTCCAATCATCTTCTATAACAAAAAAGTTAACTCTTTATGAGGGAATATATACTTTAAACATTTAGGATCAGTATATATGTCACACCATTCACCATAAATATAATTCCTTCATGTCCTTAAATAAAAAATTACAAAATATAACTCCAAATAATGAGTTGGTAAATTTTCTTCATGAAACTTCAATTGGTGTGTTGCAGAATATATCACCACATTCATGAGGACAAATCCCAATCCCTTCTTCAATGCATCACTATAGATCTGAAACCATTCTCCACTATAGGTTAGTGTATTCATAAGTGCATTGAATAACCTTATATTTATTTTCTTTAAATTTTCCTCACATTCATATATCTAAAGGAACTTGGATCCCTTTCTATTTTACTTGGAAAGTAGATTAGATAGCCATGAAAAATTATTCAAAAAACATCGATAATATCTAGAAAAACCAAGAAAACTATGGATCAAAGTCACAATGGTTATTCAAGAAGAACATTCAATAAGTTCCATCTTTTATGGATATATTGATATACTATATCTTAAGATTATATGACCCAAAAATGAAAGCCTTTTGCGTTTGAAATTCACAGTTAGTAAATTTTTTATACTACTTCTCCTTTCTTAGAGTATTTAAAAAAATCCTAAATGGATCATATTTCTCTTCCTTTCTCTTTGAATATATAATAATATCATCTATAAAGACTACCATTTGTTGAAAAAGGTAATATATAAATAATTTGTTCATTAAATCTAGGAATACAGTAAGGGAATTAGTAATACCAAATTGAATCACTATAAATTCTTAGTTTCCATACCTTATATTGAATGTTATCTTGGATTTGTATTCACTTTTTACATATAACTGATAGTATCTAGATCAAAGATAAATCTTGAAAAAATATTGAGCTCCTCATAATTGATTGAAAAAATCATCAGTACAGGGAAGAGGATACTTATTCTTGATTGTGATCTTATTCAGTTCCTGATAATCAATGTAGAGACACATCAATCCATATTTATTTTAAACAAAAATAATAGGTTCACTCCAAGGTGATGCACTTGGACAAATGAATCCATGTTCAATATTCTCCCAAAGGTGTTTCTTCAATTCACACAATTCAATCAAATACATCGTATATGGAGAATTTGAAATAGTGGTAGTGCTAAGTATGAGTTCTTTTGAAATATCAAATTTATCGTTTAATGGAAGAATATGAAACTCCTTTGAAGAAATATCAAAAAATCCATATAATAGGCATATCATTGATGTTGAGTTTCTCCATAACCATCGTAGATAAACAACCCTTTTTAATAGGAATCAAGATCCATATAGTAGATGAAATTTATATTAGATGTTCATATTTATCATCAAACTAAAATAAGATTATAAGTTGGTTTTGAATATAAAACATTACTTACAATCCTTATAAAATTATGTGGTATTTATGTAAATAAATTCAATCCATTCCCAAAATGACATCGAATTCAATTGGAGGGAGAATAATGAGATATATAAGAAGTACATTTCTACAAACTCCAATCAGAGAAGAATCATAGAATTAAGATTCCCTGATCATACCATTACAGGTTTTTACTATTAATTCAATATCTAATCCCTAATTATAGGAATTAAAATTTCTTGAGACTTTTCCTGATATAAATGATTTTAGATAACTAAACTCAAATATGGTACTTAAATTTTGGAGCATACCTATTACCACCTCAACTCCATAATTTTATCTTCATTAGCATACTAAAACTAAACTGGTTAGAAAGATATCAAGAATATTTAATCTTAGTAATTTTTAACACCCTAATATTTTATGATATAGTTCTTTATAAATAAATTTGATTTCATTGACGTCTTTCTTTACACACAACAATGAGTTTAAACAAACTGTGGTATATTATTAAAATATTTTTATAGCCTATATATATTTGATTGGTAGGTATTAATAGGAATAAGTAAATTATAAAAATAATATGGTTTATATGTGTATAAAATTAATTCATTAGTTATCAATTAATTATAATTTAACATAAAAATCATTTGAAAATAAAGGAGATGTTTTTATGAAAAAACTATTTTTATCTGCGTAATGTGTTTTATCATAATAAATTTAATTAATCACCATTAGTGAATTATTTTAATGAAATTTATATATTGTATATTCAATAAAATTTTATAGCGTCCATCTAATGTTTCTTTGGTATGGAATATGGAGAAATATAGTTTGATTCTTAAAATATATATTTTTTAAAAGAAGGTTTCCATCATGTTTTGCGTACTAATTTTAAAATGAATTTCTACAAGTTATAGAAATTTAATTGTGAAGAATAGATTCTATATTTGGAATAAAGAGGCCCAAATTTTTAAAATATTTTTGTTTCATTTTTAGGAATTATGAATAATAAACATGGTAAAATTTATCACTTCATTAATGGGTAAATTAGGTTATCCTAGGTTAAAAATAATTGTTAAGGACACCATTTTTTAGTATTAATTATAATTGGATGAATATAATTAACCCCTTATCACCTTAGTCTCTAAATTTAGTTTTTAAGGAAAACGTTTCCCCAGAAATGACCAATATAATATTTAAAGCAAAGAAAAATGTGAAATACCACTATATTACTTATAAATATATCTTATGTGTTCAAATAGGGGAAAACAATGTTATGAATGAATATTAATGGTTTCTTTAGAATAAATAAATTATTTTAATGTTATTAATTTATTTATGATTTTTATTTATTATATATTTACAATAAATGCTTATGAAACACTGATACAGTATTCTTCGGTTAATAAAAAAAATAAAATAAATGATTTAAAAAAATAAAAGTAACATAATTTGAGTGATTTATAGTACTCAAACAATTTTATAGATTAATATAACATATTAGTGATATTTTATTGGATTATATTTTAATTTTATTTTTTCAAAATGTTATTAATTTCAAATTAAATGAATAGTGTCAAAAATAAAATTAATGATAATTAAAGAAAATAATATTATTAAACTATTTAAAAACCTAAAAAAAATTTAAATAGGAAAATGGGGATAATATATGGTCAATAATTTCATCCATTTTTCATTTATGAATCAATTTTTAACTTATAATAAAAATTATAACCCTTTATGATTGAAAAATTCATTACCACAGTTAAGGTTAAAATTGGTTAATCATGGGTTAATAAAAAATATAAGGTTTATAATGACAAAAAAAATTATAAATTCAATTGGTTGATGATATTTAAATCTTATACTATTTTTATTTCAATATATGGCCATTTGGAAGTAATTTTATTTAGAATGAATTAATTATATTTTAATATTTTTTATAATTCCAAGAATGCCATTTCCCTCCCTTATAAAAGGACACCTATTACATATTTTTTTACATTACATTGAGCCACATAGTATAAAAAACATGAAAATTATCTTATAAATATACTTAGACACATTATATAGGTACTGGTATTCCAAAAATACCAACCCTATGAACATTGAGAGGATATCTAAAGGAGTTCATTTTAATAAGAGGTAATCTCCTTAATTGATAACATTTTTTACTTCTTCTATTACATACTATAATTATGTGGTATTTATCATAATATAATAAATTTATTATGTTCAATAAAATTAAATTTTATTATAATTATTAAACCATAATTATCCATCATCTTTCCCATCAAATGGGAATAGAAAGTATCGCTTGTGCATATGTACGACTTACCGTCAATTAATTTTTCATCACTATATTTTATAGATGGGTATTATGATGGGTTTAACATTTATACCTTTCAATCCTTTGTAAAATGATCATGTCACTCATGTGTATTTGTGGACTACCACCTTTAGGAAGTGATATGATTCGTTTTTCATTTCTACTTTAATTAGATAGTAATAAGGATGGATTTTATGGAAATATATTATTTATATAAAATAATATTTATATTTTAATGTTATATTATTAGTTATCTTTCTTTCATTCTATCCATTTAAAAATAAAAACAATTTTCATGTGTACATACGTAATGTCGTCTCCATGAACCATGTAATTCATTTTTCTATATCTACCTTTTATGGATGAATATAAATATATATATATATATAATGAATATATATGAAATTTATATCATGTTTAAAAATATATACATGATATAAATATGATCATTGTATAAATACAGATACTTTCTAACTGAAACATGGATTAAAAACGACGTAGTTATCACCTGAAACATATATTTTAACAAATAATTGTTAAAAATGGGTGATAAGACTTTATAAGAAGATCATATATGGTATGATTTAAATTATTATGGTAATATAATAAATTTATAATAAATATATATTTATTATATATTATTTTCAAGTTATTATGAAGAAAAAAAAGGTTTGAGGTAAGGTTTTCATGTTACAATCTCATTGTTTACCGAGATTGGTTATGATTAATCTTTCGATGATGAAATTTCAGGATCTAAATCTCAATAATTCTCTTGAATTTTATTCTAATATATTTATTTTTTTAAATTAAATGTTTTTTTAATTTCCCTCACATTAAATACTTAGTATACCAAAATAAGTTTTTAATTAAAACAAACATTATTTATCTCTTCAGACAAATATAATTTTCATTCCATATCCATGTTTTCTAAAAATGTTTTCAAGTATATTTTTTATGTTATAATATGATTTTTTAAATTAATTTTTACCTTTATTTACTTTTTACAAAATTATTTAAATTTAATATTCTTTTTTATTTTCATAATTAGGCACTTTTTGACTTTTTTATAGAAGTATTAAAGGAATGTTTTCTTTTAACTTATATAGCATAAATTAATTTCATGCCATCATTACCACTCAATTATTTTAAGCTTACTTTAAAATTTTCCAATGTTATTTTCAAATAATAATTTTACCATAAAACTTTATAAGTTTTAGGATTTTAAATAAGTGATTCCAAAGAGAAAAGGGTAATTTTCTAAAGAATTATTTTGAATATATTTTAAATAAATTTTCAATATATGATAACATCCTTTTTTGTTAATTATGATATACTCCGTTTATGATCCAACGATACCATCCTTATCAATTATTTGGATGGTCTATGATTATTATTATGATATGTTTATGAAATTTTTTTATTTTCTATGGGTAATGTTATGTTGATATGAATAATTTTTTTTATATTATGACATTTATATGAATTAATTGTGATTACGTGATGGTTGTAACCATTATATCCCTCCAATTAATTTGGTAAATTGATATTGATATCTCATGATATGGTGATAATAAGAATGTACATGATTGCGAATAAATTTTTACACATATTGATGCATGAGTATGATTTATTTCTTGCAATGCTCATAGGAAACTTCATGGACATTATTGTAAAAATAACTATTCAAATTTTTATGTGTGAGTATGATAAATTTATAGATATTATCATAATATTATGAATATACATTATTTCATATTTCTATGTTAAAAATATTATGATTTATGATGGAATAATATTATATTTTGACTTTTGTATGTTTATTACTACTTACACACCCTTATTAAAAATGATTCTAGAGATGAATTGATTTAAAATATTATGATATATGTTTTTTATATGAATATTTTATGATGATAACATGTACTTGAATATGTTATCATACCCTTCTGGTCATCTTATCCTATAATGATTGATATATCCCATGTTTACCTTTACTAAGAATCTAAGGTCACCCTTTCTTATGTTTCCTTTCCTCAGGTTAAAAAGAAAGGTTCTTATTAGGGTATGACTAAGAAGAGTAATATTTAGAAAGATTTTTATGGGATATTTTGAAGATATTTCATGAAATAAGAATATTATGTATCTAATCTCTCAATAAACTAAACTTTTGTAGTCCCTATGTATAGATTATTATGAAATATATTGAATATTCATCTAAAATGATGAAATATTTTTATATGTTTTCTTGGGAAATTTTAGTTGGTATTAGAGGATAAGTTTAGTTACTATTTTGTTATTAGTGTTAGAAAATTTTAGTGATAACCATAGGGAAAAATATAACTATAGGATAATATCCTAAAGTTTTGGAAATGACTCTGGATAACCTAGGTTATACTAAAGGATCCGTAGATTGTAAATATGATGTCTATATTTAGACATCATATGAATGATATTTCATGGTTATATGATATATCAATATAAATATTATATATTAATGGTTATAGTATGTTTTTGGTGTTAGTAAATGGATGGAACAAGAAGAAATCGATTAAATAATGAATTTTATGGTCAATACAACAACCATCCTCAAAATTATCCAAATTTATTAGGAGATATGATGCAATATCATATGATTATGGTCACTCATATATATAAATATATGAATGGTAAGGTGGATCATGTTGAGATTATGAATGCACTAAGAAGTGAGAAACATGACATTGATTCATTTATGGGAAAACATCCACCTTCCTTTTATGGGTATTCTGATCCACCAGCTTTTGAGCTATGGATCAATGTGATGGAATAGATGTTTTTCATTATTTAGTATGAAGACCCTAGAATTTTTTTACTTTATCATTCTATTTATTGGAAGTTGAAGATGGTCAATTGTGTACTCTTATCAAGAACATGAGGAAATATGAAAAAAAATAAACTCCATGTAATTGGAGTAGTTTAAGAGGGTATTTCCTAAAAAATAATTTCCTTAAACCCTTAACACTATAATGTAAATGGATTTTATGGAGATGAAATAGGGGTAAAATTAATCCATTAGTACCTAAAAATAAAATATTACATGATTATTTTGGTATACTTATAGAAATACAGTTAACCGTGTAATAATTTTTTTTATTCATTACTATCCTAAAACCAATTATTTGAAGGGATTTAGCTATAGGATGCTTTTTTAATTATGAAAAAACATTAAATATCCTATGAAGGTAGAAATTAAGAGTGTGAACTGTAATTATACTTCTAATTTTATTTATGAGAAGAGAAAAATAGATCTTTATGGGAACTTGAATGATAAACCTTAAGGATGAATGAAATTACAACCACATATATGCCAAAAATGTGGGGTAAAACAATCAAGAAATTTTATTAAAGTAAATATGAAATTATCAAATTTTGGAAATGATGTCTATCAAACAATTGATTATCAACAGGGGATTAAAGGGTCAGAAAATTAAATATAAGAGAATAGGGATTCAACCAATAATGTTCAATGATTCAGATATAGGGATATTTGGAATTATGTGAATCAATGCCCCAATCCAATAACTAGTGAGGTTAGTGGGCCTCAATAACCCCATAATAAAAATAATCAAGGAAATACCTTTGTTATCAAATCTAAAGAGGTTTAGGAGAATATAATCATGAAAGGTACACTTATTATCCACTCTAGAACTACTAATTTCTTATTTGATTCTCTGTCTTCCCACTCTTTTATATATAAATAATTCTATAAGGGAATGACATCACCACCTCAATGGTTATATATTGAGTTGGTAGTAAAATCCACCAATCGTATGATGATTTCATCTGATGTTTATATTTTCTCTTTGATTGTTGTTTGTGGGAATGTACTTCCTGAAAATCATGTGATGATCCCTTTAGTTTAATTTCATGGGATTTTGGTCATGGATTTAAAATATATATGTATATCTCATATAAATTTTTGAGGAAGGGAATTCCAATTTCATATTCTAAATAATGTTATGGACATTTATTAATGTGAGGATGAATATGAACTTCCTATAGAAAATACTTCTATCTTGTAGGTATTAATTCTTATCCATAAAGGGTATTTATCCCAAACGGTTGGAGAGAAACTCAAAATTAAGGATTTTACTATTGTATGGTAGTTTTTTGATGTATTTCCAAAGGAGGATCCTAGTATTCCTCCTAATTTTGAAGTTGGTGTTTTGATAAAACTCATAACATGTGTTACACCTATTATAAATACTCTTTATAGAGTGGTTCCAATTGAATTATATAAATTGAAGAAGAAACTACAGGATAATCTTGATAAGATATTCATACACCCAATTGTATTTCAATGAGTGTCACCTATTATTTTTGTTAAGAATAAGCATAGGTCCATTAATATTTTCATTGATCATTAGGAAATCAACAACATCACTATCAATAACAAGTATCATCTACCTCGTATTGATGGTTTGTCTGATAAATTACAAGGATATCAATACTTTTTTAAGATTGAACTTCATTATAGATATTATAAATTGATAGTTAAGAAGGATGATATACCCAATATAGTATTTCATATGAGGTATAGACATTATAAATTTATAGTGATTCTATTTGGACTTACTACTTACCCTTCTATCTTCATAAATTTAATAAATAGAGTCTTTAGAGATAATCTTCATCATTTTGTGGTATTATTTATAAATGAAATTCTTATATATTCAAAGATAAAGTAATAGAATGAAGATCATTTGAAAATTCTTATGAAGACCCTGAAGAAGCATAAGTTATATGAAAAAATTACGAATGTGTGAATTTTGGATACAAAAACATTCATTTTTTTGTTATATATTCTCAAACGAGGGTATATTGGTGGATCCATCAAAGGGGGAGGTTATTGAAAATTGGAACAAACCATAAACTGTGATTGAGATCAATAGTTTTATTGGTTTTATTGATATTATCATTGATTTTTGGATAATTTATCAGGGATATCAAGTCCACTCACCAAGTTAACTTAAAAGAGAGCCAAGTTCCTTTGGATAGATGAATGTGAGGAAAATTTCAAGGAACTAAAGAGAAAGTTATTCTATGAACATATAATTATACTACCTTAAAGTGGAAAAGGGTATTTAATTTATAGTGTTGTTTTAAAGAAGGGATTGAGATTTTTCCCCATACAAAATGATATGGTTATAGCTTATCCCTCATAAAAATTAAAGGTTTATGAACAAAATTACAAAACTTTAGATTTGGTTTTATCTATAGTAATTTTTTCATTAAATATATATAGGAATTATTTTACTAAGAAAGGTGTGATATATATACTGATCATAAAATGTTAAAGTATATATTCACTCAGAAAGAGAAAAATATACACCATAGAAGATGTTTAGAATTGATTAAAGATTACGACTGCTCAATAAATTGCCACCTAGGGAAAGAGAACAAGGTGGCTAATACTTTGAGTTAGAAAGACCATTCTATTTTTCCATGATGAGGATTGAAAAGAATCCAATATTTTTATATTTTTAATGTTTGTATCTAGAAATAATAAAGAAAATGGATAAATATTATCTTGGTCAAATGACTGTTCAACTATCTATCTAAGTGAAGATTAAAGAGGTGTAAAAGGAGGATTTGGAGCTGTAAAAGAAGGTGAGAAATGTTTCTAACTTCAATCCTAATTATGATGGAATCATAATGATTATAAACCATGTATGTGTTCTATCCATGCCAGAATTGAATAAGTAGCTATTGGATGACACTTATATTTCATCATTCTCTATTCATCCTGGAAGTATGAATATATATATAGTGATCTAGAAGTGTTTTTTAGTAGGAAAACATAACGGTAGATATTAGAGAATATGTATCTATGTGTTTGGTATGTTATGAAGTTAAGACTAAGATACTGAAGTCTAAGAGGATTTTACAACCAATACCCATACCAAAATGGAAATGTGAAAACATCACCATGGATTTTGTCATCAAACTCCACAGAATCTCTAATGTCCATGATCCTATTGAGGTTGTGGTCAATCGCCTTACAATGATAATACACCTCATTTCAATTATATAATATTTCCCTCTTGATCATATTTTCAAGATATACATTAAGGAAGTGGTAATGTGGCATGGAGTACCATATTGTATTTTATACGGTTGGGATCTAAGGATTACCTTGAAGTTCTGGAAAAATCTTTATCAAGCTCTTAATTCAGATTTATGTTTTAGTAATCATTATCATAATCACATAGATGGTCAGTTTGATAGAATAGTTTAAACATTGGACAATATGTTGATATCTTGTTCTATGGATTTAAATGGTTTTTGGGATCAACACCTTACTCTAGTCAAGTTTTCTTATAATAATAGATTTCACACAAACCTCCATATGGATCCTTATGAAGCCCTCTATGGAAAGAATTGTAGAACTCCAATTTATTGGGATGAAATTGTAGAAATAAATCAATTGGGACCTGATCAAGCTACATGAATGGAAGGGAGACTCAGAGCCATTCATCAACACATTTAGGTGGCTTGGAGTTGTTATAAAATTTATGCTAACAATAATCAATGAAATGTGGAATTTAAAGTTTGTGAGAAGGTATTTATATGAATTTATCTATCAAAAATTTTATGAGATTCAGAAACAAAGGAAAGATGATCCTTATGTATATTGTTCTCTTCAATATTATTGATCGAGAATGGATGTTAGATTATCGATTGCAGCATCCACTAAACCTCACTATGTTTCATAATGTGTTCCATGTATCTCTCTTAAGGAAGTATGTATCTGATACATTAAATGTACTGAACTTATAGGATATAGCACTAGAGTATGATGTTTTATGTGAATAATATCTAGTATAAATCTTGGATCATAGAGATAAAGTTCTATTGAACAAGACTACTCACTTAGTTAAAGCTCTCTAGAGGAATCAGAAATTTAAAGAAGTTACTTGGGAACCCGAGGATGTGATGAAACATTGATGTCCACATTTTTTGTATCAGAGTGAAGGAATTTCAAGGGATTAATTATTTTTAAGTGGGTAATAATGTAACAACCTGATATTTTATGATGTAGTTCTCTATAAATAAATTTTATTTCTTTGATTGCTAGATTTACATGTAACACTGAGTTTAAATGAACTATGACATACTATGAAAATATTATTATTGTCTAGTAGTCAGATTAGTGGGTATGAATAGGTTACACTAAATTATGAAAAAAAATATGTTTTACACATGTAAAAAATGAATTCATTAGTTATCAATTGATTAGAAAGAAAAATCAAAAACATTTGAAAATATAGGATATGTTTTTCTGACAAAATATTTTTTATGTGCGCAATGTATTTTTATCTTAATAAACTAAATTAATCACTATTGGTGAATGATATTAATGAAATGTATATATTTTCTATTCAATAAAATATTATAACATTCATATAATCAATTTGGGGAAATCCTTTATTTGCAATGGACTATTTGCGACGTGGAAGGGTCTCCTCGTAAAAGGTTTGGCATGTAGTGCACGCCAAACCACGAGAAGAGTATTTGTGACATGATTCTTCTCCCATTGTAAATACTATGTCACAGGTAGGTATTTATGTCAGGACCCATCATAAATATCTTTTTAACCACCACCCCTAATTAATAGGGGGTTTGCATTTGCGATGGGTTTCGTCGCAAATAATCTGACCTATATATACCCCCATCCAATTTTTTTCCATTTCACAACTCTCTCAACTCCACTCTCCCTCTCTACTCTCATACTTTTATCTTTAATTTTTTCAAAGTTTAAAATTTTACATTGGAGAAATTTTCAAGCCATGCATCCTACGATAGATTCAATTTTAATTCATTTATCTATTACTTTTACTTTTTTAGTTTATTTATTTTATTTTATATCACTTATAATTATTGTTATTTACCAGTAATTACATTAAATTAGAATTAGATAGTTGTATTTTACATTATTTATTATTCAAATATGTTATTTTATTAAGATTTAATTTTTTATTTAAAATTAAATACTATTAATTTTTAATAATTTGGTTCAACTATCATTAATTAATAATAATTACATGTAATTAGTATTAATTAGTAGTAATTAGTATTAATTAGTAATAATTAATAATAATTAGTATAAATTATTATTAATTTGTATTAATTAAAATTAATTACTATTAATTGGTATTAATTAGTATTAATTAGAAATAATTTGCAGTAATTAGTAATAAATAGTAATAAATATTTATAAATGTAAATAAATAATAATAATTAGTAATAATTAGTAATAATTAGAAATAATTTGTAATAATTAGTAATAATTAGTAATAATTAGTAATAATTAGTAATAATTATGAATAATTAGCGGTAATTAAGTATAATTAGAAATAATTAGTGGTAATTAGAAGTAATTTGCAATAAATAACAATAAATATCATAAAATAGTAAAAATAGTAATATGAACTAATAATTAGTAATAAATAGTAATAATAAGTAAAAAATAGTCATAAATAGTAATAAATAGTAATAATTTGCAATAATTAACAGTAATTAGTAATAATTAATAATAATTAGTAATAAATAGTAATATTTAGCGGTAAATGGTGATAACTAGTAAAAATTAGTAGTAAATAATATTATTTATATTATTTATATTTTTATTTTATTAATATTATTTTATTAATATTATTTTATTATTATTTTTATATTATTATTATTTTTACATTTTATTGTTATAAATATTATTTTATTTTTATTATTATTATTTTATTAAATTCTATTAATATATTTTTTTTTTATTTTTTTATGTTTTCTTATGATGGGTAGATCATCCCATTACAAATGGTTTAAAAAAACTCGGAGTAACTATTTAAAATGCCATTTTAGGCAATGAGGCATTTGCAACGGGACCCCATCGCAAATAAATCAATTTACAATAGTGAATGTTTTTTCTAGGTAGGGGATAAGAATAAATCCATTTTTATGCTTAAAAATGCATTTCTATAAAAAATGGGTTTCATGGCATTTTGTGCACTTATTTTACAATGAATTTTGGACATTTATAGAAATTGATTTCAAATTTGGAATTAGGAGAACTAAATTTGAAAAATAAGTCCCTTTTATTTTTAGTCATTATGAATATTAAATAAGGTAAAATTTATCGCCTCAATAAATGGTAAATGGGGTTAACCTAGATTAAAACTAAGTGTTAAGGTCACAATTTTTTCATATTAATTACTATTATATGAATTAACATAATCTATTATCACATTAGGATTCAAATATAATTGTTTAAGGGATGCATTCCCATAAAAATGACCTATATAATATTTGAGGTAAAACAAATACAAAATGTCATTTTCATACTTTTAAATATCTCTTATGTGTTCAAATAGGAAAAAAATATATTTGTGAATAAATATTAATAGTTACATAGATTATAATGACATTATTTTCATGATGGTAATTTATTTATAATTTTTAGTTATTATATGATTAAATTAAATACGTATCCAATCCGGACACAACATTTCTTCAATTAATAGAAAAATAAAATAAATAATATTGAAAATATTAAAAGTAATATAATTTGAGTGATTTATAGTGTTAAAAAAATTTATAAATTAATAGAACATTTTATTGATATTATAAGTGATTATATTTTATTTCCATCTTTGTATTGACGTCTTTAAAGTCAAATTAGATGAATAGTTCCAAAAATTACATTAACGATATTTTATGAAAATAATATTTTATTAAACTATTTAAAAATTACCAAAAAATTTGAATAAGGAAAATTGGGATAATTTAGGCTTGAAAATTTCATCCATTTTCTATTTATGAATAAATTTTTACCTTATAATTAAAATTGTAACCCTTTATGATTGAAAAATTAATTACCACTATTAAGTTTAAAATTGGTTAAACAAGGGGTTAATTAGAAAGATGAGGTTTAAAATGACACCCAAATTGGTCTAAGTCTAATTGATTGATAGTATCTGAACATTATCCTATCTTTCTTCTAATCTCTATCCATTTGATTAATTTTTATTGATAATGGATTAGTTAAATTTTAATCTTTTTAATAATTCTAAGTGTGTCATTTCCATCCCTTATAAAAGGGAACCCCTTCCCTATTTTATTTAAACAACTATGAGCCATCTATATTGACCAAAACACTAAAGATTATCTTATAAAAATCCTTATACACATTCTAGATGTTATTGTATTCCAAATACCAACCTTAAGATCTTTTATAGGATATCTAAGTGAGTTATTTCAAATAAGAGGTAATCGCCTTAACCGATCACTTTCATTTTACTTCTTCTATAAACTCTTGTAAAACAATGATATTTATCATAAAATAAAAAATAATAATTATCCTAAATATACTAAAATTTTGTTATTTTTATTAAACCACTATTGGTTTTCCTTTTTCCCATTAAATGAGAAGTGAAATTATTGCTCTTGTGACGTACGAATTATTATCTACAGAGAGTGACACAATTCATTTTTCATCACCATATTTTATGGATAGTTATTATGATGGTTTTAATATTTATATATGATATTTATGAAATAATTATACTTTTTTAGTTATAATATCATATCTACCTTCTTACCTTCCAATCTGTTAGAAAATGATAATGATGCTTATGTGTACGTGTGGATTACCACATCCACAAATCAATATTTTTCTATTTATATGTATGGTAATAAGGATGTATTTGATGAATATATATTACTTATATCATACAATATTGATTATATAAATGTGAATTATTATTTACCTTTATTTTATTTCCTATATCGAAAAATGGAAATATCATTCATATGTATGTGCAGTCTACCGTCTACATGATTGGTGTAATTCATTTTTCTATATCGACCTTTCATGGATTAATATATATATAAATAATTGATATTTTTGATATTAATATAATTTAAAATATATATATATTATTGAACCATGATTAATGTATAATTACTAAGACTTTTTAACTGAAACATGCATGAAAAATGAAGCAGGTATCACCCAAAACAATGATTTAAATATGAATTGTTAAAAAAAGTGATAAGATGGTATAATAAAATCAAAATGGTATGATAAAAATTATAATGGTTAAGGAATAAATTTATAATGAATATTTATTTATTATATAGGATTTTCAAATGTGTATGAATAAATATGAGACTTTAGGTAAGGGATTTATTTTACAATCTCATTGTTTACCGATATTGTTTATAATAAAACTTCTCATGAAACAATTCCATGATATAACTCACAATAATTCTCATGAATTATATTCTCCTATATATATTTCTATAAATTACATGTTTTACTTCCATTTTTCACTCTTTAAATACTCATGATACCAAAATAATTTTTTTAAGGAAAACCAACTTTATTTTCTATTCATTTAAAAATCATGTTTCTTCCATGTCCATGTTTCTAAAAATGTTTTCAATAATGTTTCTAATATTATACTATGATTTTTAATGTCATTTTAACCTATTAAAAACAAAAAGGAATCCTCTTTTCATTTTCCAAACAATGTTCTTTTTGATTTTTTTACAAAAGTATAAAAGGAATATTTTTTTAACTTCTATAGAATGAACATAATTTCCCACCATCATGAACACTCAATTACTTTATGATTAAATTTCAAGTTTATAATTCTATTTTAAAATAAACTTTTTACCATAATATTTAAGAAAGTTTTGGATTTTAAATAATTGATTTCAAAGTAAAAAGTGTATTTTACTCACGAATTATTTTAGAGATCTTTTAAATAAATTTTTCATTTATGATAACATACTTTGATGTTAATTATGATTTAATAATGTTATGATCCAATTATACCATAATTATTCTATATATGAATGTAATATAATTATTATAATGATATTTTTATAAAAAAAATTATTTTCTACAAATAATGATATAATTATATGAAGAATGTTTTATGATATTTTGACATTTATATGAATGAATAATTATCATGTGATGATTGGGTCCATTATAGACCATTGATGCATTGGGTAAAATGATATTTATATCTTATGATGTTATGATGATAAGAGTGGAAATTATTTTGAATATATTTGTTCAAATATTGATGTGTGAGTGTGATTTATTTCTAGCTATACTCATAGGAAAATGCATGGACATGATTTCTAATAGCTTTGTTCACATTTTGATAAGTGAGTATGATAGATTTATATCTATGATAATATGATTATGCATGAAGAAGATTACATTTAGCAATGTTAAAAATATTTTGATTTTTTTTATTATGATTCCACATGAATATGTTATGACTCATCGGTATTGATTACTACTTTGACACCCTTATTAAACGCGATTCTAGGTATTAATTGATTTAAAATCTTATGATCTATGTTTTGTTGGGTATTAATATTTTATGATAAGAATATTAATATGTTATCATAACCTTATGATCATCATATCCTCTAATGATTGATATCTCTCATGTTTACCCTTACTGAGTATCTGAGATCACTTTTTCTTATGTTTTCTTTCCCTTGGTTATAAAGAAAGGTTCTATGTTGAGTATGTTTAGGAATGGTACAATAAGGGAAGATATTGTTTTGATATATTGAAGATATTTTATGAAATAATAATATTATGTATCCAGTCTCCAAATACAGTAAAACTTTATATTCGTTGGGTGTGTATTATTGTGAAATATATTGAATATTCACAAAAAATTATGCAATATTTTTATATGTTGTTCTTGGGTCATTTAATTATTAATCATGAAAAATAATTCATAAGATGTGAAAAACATGAAACATTATTTTCAATTTATGAAACCATAGGTTAAACCTAGATCATCCAAGATCGTCATATCTTCAAATCATTCATAATGATTTTTAAATAAAATTTGAATTAACCCAAGTATATCCTTTAGGAGTGTCAAACTTGGTGAATGGGAAGGGAAAAATTTCCATTCAATGGAATGATATGTGAGATATAATCAACCAACTATTTTTGGGGTTATTACCCTTATAATCATTTGTTCCAAAACCAAGTCCAAATTTAGAATCCAAACTTAGATGTTTTGATAAGAAAATCACACTCCATTGTTTACTATAACTTATGATGTTGTCCTTTGAAAAGGATTATTTTATGGTTCTTCGCTAATGTTTTCTCATCCCAATTTTTGATGGTTCACTAAAACTTTATTTCATGCTAACTCTAGTGACCCATACTTTTCAAACATAGATATTATTTATGAATAGAATAAAATTCAATACATTTCACAAATACATGCGTGAGGACTATAAATATGTAGTGTCTTTAGAGACAAGATACCTAATATTCTTATTTCATAAAAGATATTTAATATCTCCCATAAATATCATCCCACATAGTAATATTTATAAACATGACCTACTTAAAACTTTCTTCATAATATGGGGAAAATAAACATAAGAAAATTTGAGCTTAGATACTATGTAAGGGTGAACATGGGAGATATCAATCAATGATAATATGAAATCATAAGATAAGAATATGGGTTTTAGATCATGAAAATAAATTAAAAATTTCATACCCAATATATAATAGATCATAAACATGATTAATGATAAAAAACTTTATAATTTCAAGAGGCATGAATTATAAGAGTGGGAAATTATCATAAACCAATAATGAACCGTAATTTCACATTGTTAAAGTGTGGTACCATCATAGGTATATATAAAATTTCAGATTGCAAGGTTAACTACCGATACCATCAAATCATAGTGGATCATGTATTAACAACTATTTCCCATATCAAAAGATATCAGGTATCCATACTTGTTTCCTATAGTGGATAAATCACATCGACTTTTTCCCATATTGGGTTAGGCACAGTGACTTGTTTTCTATAATTATATCATGAGATATAAAACCTTATCCAATTAATTAAAGAGATATTTAATTCGAGTACCACCCCTCACATAATTAAAACTATACATTTGTATGTCATAAAATCAAAAAAAACATTCATCAGATCATTACATCATAACCCATTTAAAGGAAATGGGTTTCAAAAACATTTCATAAATTCTTAAATTCATAACCCAAGGAAAATAATCAGTTTTTATAAACATATAATCATCATAATAACAAAACATTCATCTAAATGACATGGATAGTATCATTTGATCATATCCTTTATAAAATATAAATAACATAAAGGATTTTATCATAGATGAAAAATCCTTTAAAAGAATCATTGAAATATTTCTGGAGGAAAATACCCTTTTAATTTTAAAATCACTAATTTCAATTCCAAATATTTCTAAACTATTATGGAAAATTTTTATTTGAAAATATCCTTGTAATATTTTAATTTATTAATTAAATAATTTATAAATCATGATGGTGGGAAATTTTGTTCATGTTGAGTATGTTTAAACAAATATTTATTTCACATTTTCGACAAAAAAGTCAAAATTACCTCATTCAAAAAAGGAAAATAAGATCCATTTGAAGAATTTTTTATAAAAATTAAGACATGGTGAAAATGAATTTAAATAATAAAAGGATAATATTAAAAAAGTAAATCATTTTTTACAAAACATGGGAATATTAGAAAAAGGATTTTTGACTGAAGAGAAAAATAAAGTATGTTTTCCTTAAAATATTCATTGGGTATTTTGAGTTCTGAATGAGAAGAAAATTAAAGTAAAAAATGTAATATCCATAAAAAATAATAATTAAAATGAAATGGATTAATTATATAAGTATTATATAAATTCCTCAATGTAAATTCAATCATAAACAAACCTGATTAAAATGGGATTGAAATATAAATCTCTTACCAATTTGGTTGCTTTTGGATTGTAAGCTACATGAAATAATAACTTCAAATGAAACTTTAAATATTATAAAAATAATTATAATAATTATATAACATGTAAAATAAGAATTATATACACCTAATAAACATAAATAGGTGCAAATCATGAAACTTGTATCAACAAAACAATATTGAGATGAAGAACACCTACCACTTTGGTAATCTCTTAATCAAAACCTCATGAAAGAGAGGTCATTATATGGATTTTTAAATAAAACTTATTTTCATGAAAATATACATAAAATACATTCATGGTCATTATATACACAACATAAAGTAAATAAGTGGTGAATATGGCATACTTCTCACAGAAATAAAAGTGAGAAGAGAAATATCCTTACTTCAAATCTTGTCTTTATTCGTACATGTTCAAAAATTAAGTATAATAAATATATATTTATTATAAATTTATTACATAAAAATAATCATATATATCATACCATATATTTTTTACTTATAACATATTATCACCTATTTATTAACAATTATTTATTTAAATATCGGTTCATGGTGATAACTGCTTCATTTTTTCACGCATGTTACGGTCCAGCAGTCTCAATGTTTATAATTTGATCGTGGATTAATCATCTATATAAATTTATCATTATATTAATACAATATATATTCATTATATATATTTATATTCATCCATAAAATTTACATATAGAAAAATGAATTACATTATTCATGGATATGGATGGTCGTACGTACGCATAAACGATGCTTCCATTTTTTGATGGTTGGAATAAAAAAAGGTTGATAATAATTAACCATTATATAATAATTATTATATAATATATAATATATATTCATTAAATATATCCTTATTTACATCCATCTAAAATATAAATTAAAAACAAATCACATATCTTTCTGGAGGTGGTAGTCAACAGGTACGCACAAACGACGTTGTCGTTTTCCAATAGATTGGAAGGTAAGAAGGTATATGTTATGTTATAATTACAAAAGATATATAATTCCATAAATATCATATATAAACCATAAATATATCATAGTATCCATACATGAATTATTGTTATGGAAAATTAATTATATCTCTACGTAGATGTGGTATTCCACACATACATATGAGTGATACTTTCATTTCGCATTTGATGGAATAAAGGAAGGGTAATGGTTATCCCAAAATAATAATAAAATTTTAGTATATTTAAGACACTTAAGTTATTATTTTATTATTAATAACTTAAATTTATAGGAGTTACAAGAAGAAATAACTTGAAAGAGATCGGGTAATATGATTATCACTTCTTTTATAGGCCTCCTTTAGATCCTTTCTTAATAACTTCTAGAATTTTATTTTAAGAAATAAGGAACCTATAATTTGTGGATTTATAAATTTATAATATAATTTTTTATTTTTTGGTTGATATAGGTTTCTTAATAATGTATAAAGAAAAGAGATAATTGGTTCCCTTTTATAAGTGAGGGGAAGGGAACTCCAGAAATGTCTGAGATGATAAAAATATAATAAATTAATTTTCAATTAAAATGCTTAAAAATGGATGTTAATTAAAATAAAAACATAGTATGGTCTAAATTTCATCATCCAATGAAATTTATACAGGTTTTTTCTGTCATTTTAAACATTATATTTTGTTTTAACCTCTTGGTTAACCATTTTTAATCTTAACCATAGCAACACCTTTTTCTATATTAAAGGGTTATAATTTTACTTATACAAGGAAAATTGGACCATAAATGAAAAAGGGATGAAATTTTCAACCATATAATATCCTAATTTTCCTATTCCAATATTTTTATGATTTTTAAATAATTTAATAAAATATTATTTTCCAAAAATATCATTAATGTCTTTTTTACACTATTAATTTAATTTGACACTAAAGACTCCAAGAAAAATATGGAATTAGAATATAATACTTTAACATATTCCTAATATGACATGTTTATCTACTAAATTTAAGGAATAAAATATTTCAACCTAATTGTATTACTTTTAATATTTTTAAATTCATTTATTTGTTTGTTAATTGAATAAATAATGTGTCGTCATTGCGAAGCATTTAAGGTATTTATTAAATTACAAAAAATAAAAAATAAATTACCAAGATAAAAAATAATTCTTATTGAAAATATACATTTATAACCAAAACTATCCTCTTTTATCCTTATGTAAAATATTCAAAGATATTAAAGTCAAGAGAGTGACATTATGTATTTATTCTTTTCTTAAAATAATAAAAAAATCATAATAAAAGAAAACAGGAACCAAGTGGTAATATATTCGAGACATGGATGGATATAGATGAAATAAAATCAGAAAATAATATAAATTCAAGTGTTATAGATATTTTAAAGCCTTATCCCATATTTAGTTACCCAATTTCACCCATTTTAACCTTACCGAGGTGACAAATATTTACCAAGGTTACTATTCATAATGACCAAAAATTAAAGGGAACTATTTACCAATTTTTATCCTCATAATTCCAAATATATAATGTTTTTTCAAGATTCAATTTCAATATTTAGTAGAAATTCATTTAAAAATAATCACTCAAAATGTGATGAAAACCTCTTTTTAGAAGAAAAAAACATTTTTACGCACAAAAATGGATTTATTCTTATCCCATGCCTAGAAAAAAAATCTTATATGAATTTTAAAGAATTTTATTTAATAATATATATATATCATTTAAATTATTCACAAATATTGATTAATTTAATTCATCGATATAAAAATATATTGCACACGTGAAAACATTTTTTAAAAAAGAAACATCACTTTTAATTTTAAATGGTTTTTTAATTTATAATAAATTAATGACCACTGAATTTATTTTATACATGTGTAAACCATGAATTTTTCATAGTTTAGTTAGTCGTATTCATAAACACCAATTTAATGGCTAGGTTATAATGGTGTACTATTTTTTTGTTCATTTAGACCCAGGATTCTGTGTATCACAAGTTATCAAAGAAATTCTATTTCAAGAGAAATATTTCATAAATTATTGGAGTGTTACAATTTATCTTTTGATTTTTCTCATCTCCTCCAAAATAAATTTTAGAAAAACCTTTAAAAATATTATTTCTACCAATGTAAGTACCCAATATTCTATAACCCTTTAAGTACCAAAGAATTCAATTCAAAACCCCCTCGTGTTCTCTTTTAGAATTCCACATGTATCTATTAACAACACTAACATCTTGGATATAGTCTAATCGACTAAAAACCATATCATACATCATAATTCTATCCACTAATACATAATGAATATTTTCCATGTTCTCTACATCATCTTTCATCAGTGGAACCTTCTCCTTTCTCAATATGAAATTTCTAGAAAGGGGTGTGGTCATCAGTTTCACCTCACTCATAAAAAAGTGTTGTGAAAACTTTAGATTTTAATTCGATTAATTTAGGTAAAAATTACGATAACTTAGGTCCCTCATAATCTAGATCCCTAATATCCATTTATCTAGACATAGATTATTCATCTCAAAACATCTAGATAATTCAAAATTCATCTCATCAATACCTTCCTTTACTAGGTCGGCAATAACAATTTCATCAATATAGGGAATTGGGATGATTTAGATCCCATCATCAAACAGCTTTAGTAATAGAAATGGTCATCATTAATCTGGATGATATTTCGTTACATCTTAAAGTCATTATACTTTTTATTCCACTAACTTGGAATCTACTTCAAATAGTAAATATCAACTTTATCTTTCACACATGTTCCTAGTTAAAATTTTATATGATATATATTTCCCCATATAAGACCCCATGAAGGATTTTTTGCTTCATATATAACTATCCATGATGAAATCCTTCTATAAAAACCATACTCAATATCATCTGGATAGTTTTATGTTTAACTACCAATGAAAAGATCTCATAGAAATACACACCTTTCATTTATTGAAATCCATTTATAAATAGTCATGTCTTATTCCTCTATATACTATCTTCTTCCACTTTCAGTTGATACAACCATTTGTTCTTAAGAAATTTCTTCCTCATAGGTCTTCTCATTAACTTTGTGTTTTGGACACATGGTGGGAATCAATATCATCTTTCATGGATAACTCCCAAAAATTCTAGTCTTTTATATTTCTATAATCTTCCAAGAAATCATGTTCACCATCATTGGTGAGTAGTAGATAATTCATATCACACTCATACATCTGCATTTAATACCTTACTCTAGTTGATCACTATAACCGCCTCTATGGCATAGGTCCTTCTGATACTATAACTTTAGGATATTTAACTACCAAAATTTTACCCAGATATTCTATAGTCTTAGAGAATAATGGTACTTCACATTTTGAAACACCATGAGAACTGGACTCTTATTCATCATTACTTTCAAATAGTTTGGTGCTTCTAGTACCGATGTACTTCTTAAATTCTCTAGAATATATAAATATTTTAGGAATCCATTTAGTTAAACTTAATCCTTTGGTGATACTTTTTTTTCATCGACATTATCAGTTAAGTTTTGATCCTTCCACATAATCTCTTCATTGGATATTTTTTTTACTTATGATAACATTTTAAGAAATGTTATCCCAAAGTCTAAAACCAAAATATTTATTGGAAAATATTACAATGTAACAAGATTAAGAATAAACATTAAGATTAAACCCCTCCTTAGAATCAATATGAAAATATGATTATTCTCTAAATACTTTGAGATTGATGAAGATAATTTTCCTTTTGAACCAATATAATTTTGGTAGTTCCTTTCCCAATAGAGAAGATTAACTCCTATTAATAATGTATGTCACCCAATTACCTACCTCCACCCAAAATACCTCATTCAATCCCTTTTGAATTATAATAATCCTTGGATTTTCAACCATTGTCTAATTCATCCTCTCTCTAACTCCATTATATTCTATAATAACTGGTAAAGTATTCTCAAACTGTATGTACTTCAAAAAAGAGAACCCTTGGAACTCTATTCTTTCATACTCCCCACCATTATCAAACCATGGGAACTCAACCTTATGAAATCACCTTTTTTCACTATATATTACCATTAGAAAAAACGTTATAAACACCTAAAACATATACTTGATTATTAATACTCACACTTTCTATGTCATATCATCAATTATTATCACAAAGAATAATGACCCTCTGTGAAAATGAACTAGAACTAGCCCCTAGACATATGTATGCACCAATTAGAACATCCATTTCATTGTTTATTTTCCTTCTTTTTAAAAGGAATCCTTTAACTAAATTCCAAATAACCAATCTTTATAAGTCCCATACTCTATGCTTCTTCTCTTCAACATATGTTTAGTGGTGAGGATCTTTATCCATTTCTCACTCAAGTTACCTAGGAGGTCATTCCATACCTTTTCAAAATTTACTTCTATGATATAATTTATGACTTATAATACTCCTATAAAGTAAAATGTCTTTTCCTTCACAGTATTTTCTACACCCATGTAACTATGTAAAATTTTCCATGCACCTGTTGTAAAAATGGGTTCCGTAGACCCAATTTGAGTGGTACTTTTCAATTATCATAACATGTAAACATAGATTTATGCATAACATTTACTTACCATAATAGTATTGATATTCTTCATATAACAATTACATGGTAATGTACTTAGATTAATTATCATATCAAAAGTTCATGGCAGTTCTTAGATATAATAAGAACCTCAAGATAAATGATAGTAATTTTAAACTATATGTATTGTAGTGTATATAAATCATACTGATGGGACAAAAATGATATATGACTATTAGGTTTTGGGATCTCAAGATCATTGAGACTTATTCTTATGAAGTTCACACTTGGTAATCTCAAGTAGAGTAGATCATGAGGGCTAACTCTCCTATAGGAACACCATAAGTTTTAAGTGTAATTGGATATTCATATATATGAACATGTGTATTGTCCAGTCAAATTTATATCATTGTCAATGTGTACCATTTTTTGTGGACTTTGATATAAGAGAAAAAACCAAATATTAATTTCATGGAGAGGTGGCTTGCATTGGGTGCGTCACTGGTGTTTTGGCATTGATAAAATGGTCTAGATAATATTTTTTTTCTTCTCCAAGGAAAAGATATATTGGGACTAGTCGATCAATATTGTAGTCCCTTTATTAAGTTCATTGTTATGGTAGAATAAGTTAAGTATAGTTAGGATGTTTGTGAAATAAATAATGAAACACAATATGATTCCATAAATTTTTCATCTCCCTTTATGAGATATCATGAGAAAAAAGATATTATATTACATGAAGCGTGTTTCTAAGAGGTATTCATTGTTATGACTTATTGTTATCTCCTTAGAGGCTATGACGTGTTACTAGATACCACTCTTGATCTATGAGTATTAATCACTCCTGTATATATAAGTACCTAGAAGGTCACACAAAAATTATATACACAAGTTCCACTTAAATTGATGAAAAAACGTTTAGAACAATGTGGGCGCCACCTGTCGGGGTTTGCAAACTTCTGAGTGTGAAAAATCACAGTTAAATTAATTTTATTATATCATAAATGTTTAGAATAATTATTATTCAATTTATTTATTGATTAATTAAAAATCTATTTAATTATAAAAGTGAATATAAAAAATATTATTTTTTTAACAAACATGACATGTTCAAGGTTTATTAAAAAAATTAGTGAGATTCCATTTTGATTTAATTGTTCCCATTTTATCACATTACACATTAATAATTTCATCAGATAGTGATAAAATATTTATCATGCTTATAAAAAGTTTACAATGTTGTAAGTGTGTTTTTGGTTGTAATTTTTAAGGCTATGTTTCTATAGGGATAAAAATTAAATTATTGTAAACTTAAACATAAGTATAAATATATATTTTAGACCAAAATTAAGAGATATGGACTCCTGTATTATTTTAGTTCTCTACCCTACTCTCTATCAAGATCCATATAGGTATTTTTAAAGAATAAAAAACTCTGATTCATTCCATCTCTTGAATTGATCATCAGTTATTCACACGATTGATGAGACATTGTGAAGCACTTATATTTCCTATTCTAGAACCTCGGAATCAAATCATGGTGTTCTAGGAACTATTATTCATCTACGGATTGTAAGAACTCGGGTTTTTTGAACGGGTCAAAATCCCGAACCTGTTTGAATTTTGACTTGTTTCTGAGGAAACTGGAGAAAATGGGTAGTTTTGGAAAATTTATAGACTACACGCTGTGTACTTTAAGTACACACCGTGTATATGTTAAGTGAGTACTGGTCGTGTGCTCGCCGAGTAGATGACGTGTGATGACTGTGTGGAAATTTCTTACTACACGGCATGTAATTTGAGACACGCCTTGTACCCATGACTGTGTGGAGGCCATACATGGTGTGTAGGCATGTTGGCCAGAGAGAATCAATTTGACCAAGTACACTTCATGTTCTTCTTGGATAGGTCGTGTTGGCTGGCCGTGTATAAGGGATATACATGACGTGTAGGCCTGTTGGCTAGGTAGATTTGTTTAACCAAGTACATGGCATGTGCCTCCTGGACACACCATGTAGACTGGCTGTGTATGAGAGAAATACATGGTGTGTGGGTAAGTCGGCAAGTAAGAGAAGGAAAACTCAGTACACACCATGTACCTCAAGGTACACGCCGTGCGGCAGGTTCTGGAAAGTAGGTCGGCAGAATTCCATCCACCAAATTAATAGGTAAATGATATACAGGGTGTGTACTCCTAAAGTACAAGCCATGTAGTTTCTTTTTTTTGCACTAAAATGGGCAGTAGCCTCTTTTTTTGTGGCAGAAATCAATCCTTCCACCAGTTTTCTCAAATAAGCCAGTCGGGACTTCATTCCTCTCCTGGTTCTTCATCCGAAGTCATATTCGATCACGTTTAGATGTATTGGAACCCCCTCGGTAAGGCATTGATTCCACTTAAGCCATTTTGTTTTATTTCTGTTCTAGAATGAGTTATAGGTGTTTGAGCAGTTTTGACTCTTTTATAGATCTACCGTGTTTTAGAATTAATTGGAGGCTGTTGCTGGAGGAGTAGCATCAGATGAGTCTCAGGTAGGTGGTGCATATCTCTTTTGGTGTTTTCGTGGTCATTTGGGTGGCGCGGCCTTCGGTGCATTTTCAGGTATTTTGAGCAGGACCAAGTTTTATCTTTTATTGCTTATTACATTGTTTATGGACCTATGGGATGCCTTTGGGTATGCCTTTTTACCAGTTTTTCTTGAGCAGGGCCGGACGAGGGGTCGTAGATCATCAAATCATTTTGGCCAGGGGATTCCAAAATGGTTATATTTGAATTATATTGTTATAAACTATTGAGTTTAATTTATTAAGCCTGATATAAATTGTTAGAGGCATTGAAGGCCTCAGTGGTGGTATGGGACAACACATTGCATAGTTCAAATCAACTATTTAGAATATTTTTCCTGTTTATGTTTTCTGTTTAAATATGTTATATATGCAATTGTTGAATTGCATATGCTATACCCTTTGGGTGGTGTTGGGCATGGCCCGGATATTCTTGAGTGATGTTGATCACAGGTTGGGCTTGTCCCGGGTTACTTTGGGTGGTTTTGACCACGGGATGGGGTGTCATGGATGTTGGCTTGAGGCAGTACAACTGTGAGGTTGGACATGGCCCGAGTTACTTGGATGGCGAGGCCATCAAACTTGAGCGACATGGTCATAGGGATACGAGGTGTTAGATTTGTAGTGGCTTAGGCACTATTTTGGTGATTACTTCTCACCCGGAACATTGAGTAGTGTGCACATAGAGATACTCCATGATGAGGTGGTTTTGACCACTCATGTGGGTAGAGGCCCCGTAGATGCGGTTTTGGTACTTTGGTTGGGGTTACTTGTCATAGAAATCCACGTGGGAGGTGAGGGGCCTCTAGGGGATAGATTTGTGGCTATCGGGTCGGGGGATGAGGCTCGTCGTGATTTGAGGGCATGTATTGCTGTCCCTCTGGTTTTTTATTTGAGGGAGGATATCATTGTCCCTCGGGTTACATGATTTGAGGATATGCATCACTGTTCCACCAGATTACTTCTTGGGTGTGCCTTCGGGACGTCGGTACATAAGACATGAGGTTCTAGGAGGCACAATGTGTTGGGTTACTATTCTTGGGTGAGCCTTCGGGATGTCGGTACTTGAGACACGCGATGTCAGGGGGAACATGGTGTTGGGTTGCATGATAGAGATTCTGGCATTGACCGAAGCAGGTGACACTCTCGGGTGGCTGCTGAGCACTAGTGGAGTTTGCATTTATTTTTGCATTGTTATTTTTACCACTTTTCTTATAAATTAATTCCTTTTTAAACACTTATATTAGGTATGCACCATTGGGTGGTATTCTACTTAGATTTGTCTCACACCCAACACGGGCCCTTCGGGACGTGTGTAGACTTTCTAGATTTGCGTGCAAGAAAGAGGCCAGCTTCAGAAGTTGGGCTACGTTACTTATGGCATTGAGATGGTATGTAGGTGGAGGTCTTACCTAGCTGGAGTTACTCTTTTTTGTTTCTTTTCTGTATCAGTATGCTTATTTGTTGTAGCTACTGTTGGTTATCCATTGAAGCGTTTTTATTTTCAGATATGTATGACTTGCTATGGATGCATATTTTATTGTTCAGTATTAGTTATATGTGATCAGCATGCTGTTGTGTTCATTTCTGCTGCTATTGTTGTATTTATTTCTTCCACTGTTTATTGAGATTGAATGTACTTTTGCTCTGCGGGTCTGGTTTGAGTCTGCTGAGTCAATTATTCTGCTGCATCTTTACTGTTATACTTGTACCAGTACCATTATTATTATCCTCCGAGAGGGTATAGCCTCCACACTATACCTATCAGACCCTCACTTCTAGTCAACAGCCTTTGGTATTCAGGGAGGTACGCCTAAGGTAGTAGCACTCGACCCGTTTAGCATTGTTCGGGTGGCTGTTCGGGTCTGGGTCGTTACAAAGTGGTATCAGATTAGTTCTTGATAGGGATTTAGTAGCAGCATTTTACTGGCTACTAATGATATTGAGACTTATATTTTATTTCTGTTGGTTTTATTATTTGGGACATGGTAGACTAGAGATAGGTTGTTACTGAAACTGGGTTTCTAGCTTGTGCTTGGGTGCCTACAGCCCCAGGTACGAGGGATGGGTGAAGTTGTCATGGGTGGGAATTGCTGTTTTCTTTTTTCTCACATTACAGTTTAAATTATTTCCACCTTAGTGGGTCACTTGGTGTGTGAGGATATTGATTGTGATATGTAACCCTTGACCAGGTGTGGTAAGGTTGAATTGGACCTTGGCCCGGTATGGCAAGGCTTGTTTGCTTGGATTTTGATAGGCACATTTTTAGGGTATTTTAATTTCATAACTGCACGTATGCTTTGTGAAGTGATAATACCATGTGAATAAAATCAATTTCCATGTTGTTATGCTCTGAAATGTGAATGGGTGAAATTTATGATGGAATTGTTTGTTGTTACAATGTGTATTCCATGCATTATATTTTGGTAGAATTGCATGTGGCATGATATTTGGGTCTGGATCTTGTACGAGCTAGTAGGTACTTTAGTTTAGGTGATTTTGATCACCAGGATTGGGTGACTCGGTTGTCGGTTTGAGGCAATGTTAGTTTTCATTACGATCATGGCCCAAGGTACTTTTGATACTTGGCCCTAATAGGGGCGGGTAAGGAGGCCATGAGGTCGGGATGCCATGAGGAATGGGTTGCAGTGGGGGAGAGTAAGGGTGGCAGTTATGCACTACCTTTTATTACTTTCTTTATCTGCATTTACTATATATTGTTATATATATGGGATGTCTGACCATTTATGGTATTCAGCAGGTTCCTATTTGGGCGACTGAGATGGAGCATCAGACGGGAGATGGTACAGTGCCGCAGATGCAAGATCAGGTTCAGGATCTAGTACATGAAGAGCAGGAGTCGCATGTACAGGCTCAGGGACAGGATCAAGTTCAGGATCCAGTGTAGGCAGGACAGCAGTCGGGTTTGGCATCATTCAGGTCACGGCTTGATGAGAAACTCTGAGGTAGCCTGGTCCGTTTCTTGCAGGGGATCGACATAGGCGCGCAGGGTACATAGCCATCTATGGAATATTTGACGCGGGAGTTCTAGTTGCAGCACCTGCCACTTTTTCAGGGTGAGGGTGGTCTGTAGGCGACAACTGGATTGAGAGCATGAAAATGATCTTCGAGTAGCTCGAGACGCCTCCAGGGTAGAAGGTCAAGCTGGCGATGTACATGTTTAGAGGAACGGTAAAGCGTTGGTGGGATGTTTAGGATCAGGATCGTAGGCATGAGGGACTAACATGGAAGGACTTCGAGGATACGTTCTTTGAGCAATTTTACCCAGAGACACTGAGAGCAGAGAGAGGTCAGGATTTCTTGAGTCCTCAGCAGGGAGACATGTCTGTCAAGGACTATGAAACTACTTTCCCCGAGTTGTCTCACTTTTCACTGGGTATGGTAAGAGATGATTCGGTTAGGGTGAGGTTCTTTGAGTATGGCTTACAACATTCCATACCGACCTAGGTGAATATATTCAGGTTGGTTTCTTTCTCAGAGGCAGTAAACCAGGTTCTCATAGCGAAGGGAAACCAGAGGGATAGGCCCCAGGTTGGTCGGGCGACAGCTTCAGGTGAGGGTTCAGAAAACAGGAAGCGAGGACGGGATGATTTTTGGTTGGGAATTCATGCCAAGGACTCAACTAGACCACCTCATAGTAGTTTTGTAGTGGTTTTCTTCCAGTGTGGACAGCCAGGGAATTTTCGGACACAGTGCGATTGGCCTCCAAAGGAGGTTCAGGCATGTGGACTAGTTGGGCACCTTGAGAGGTTTTGCAGGAAGCCTTCTCAGACATCCGACAGACAGGGACCAGGATAGATGGTGGAATTTGCAGTTGGTTCGTATTCGGTACCAAGAGAGGGTAGCTAAGGTTTATCTACACGCGAAGGACGTGACAAAGACAGTGGGATCCAGCTGATGGGTTAGTGGCTGTTGGCTGGAGCAGCACCGCAGGGAGGTTAGGCATCAATATGTTGTGCTTCAGGCCAGGTGCATGCTATGGAGCTGCTAGAGGCTGAGCAGGATGGTGATCCAATGACAGTTAGAGGTATACTGCGGTGTAGCTCTGATTTCCATGTATCCTTTTGGAAAGACATATAGAGGCATGTTCGTTTTAAGTTCACGTCCCAAACCCGAATGCCACCAAAAACTGCTCCATGTCTGGTTTCCCACATGGCCTCAAGAGAATATCCCCAAATTATAGAGTCTACCAACTAGCAGTGAGGGCCTAGGTGGGATAGTGGGGATACTATTCCCTTATTAACATAGTGTAACATAGCGAAAAATAATAACAATTCAATAACGAAAGCAGTAATACTATACAAAAGAGGTAAACATTGGAAGACAGATACTATAAATAATCAAGATGTCATATCATACAAGATATGATGTTATATATTACATGTTCTAGAAAATAGCCAAAATAGTTTACATTTTAGTCATATACAATACATGTACCAAAAGTACAAAAACACCAAAAAAATCATAAGAATCACAAGCCCCGACTTTGTCTCATGTTGTCCTAATCCTAAAGAATATATTAAGTACTTGTAGGAGGTAACATTTCATTATAGACACTTTCAAACATATAATATATTTGGGTCTAAAACATGACCCAAATAAGTTGTGAGACTAAATCCTAGTAGGCAACCACCCAATGTCTGTTCCAATCTATCAGTGAATATATATATATAACAGGAAGTGTACAATAATGAAAGCAGTAAGTAAGGATGTAATCAAAAGTAAACATCCAAATTCCAATGATTTCCATTTAATTTTCATTTATTATCAAATTACCAATTAAATTGCAATTAATTCATAATTCTCGAGATGCATTATAAGTCTGACATCCCTCGTATAATTGTAATCACAATAGGTGCCTCAGAAGGCCATCTAATCAATAAAATGTGAAGAACAAATCCAAGATTTTTCTTTGTCTTAGAAGATGTTTCATAAGTCATTCTTATTAAATATTCAATTATAACCTTAGACCTCCATTTACATTCCTAAGTTGGAATTCAATTATCACTCCAGGTGAAAAATTCCACTAACACTCTACAAGCCCATCCCGGTGAACCTCTCAGGAACCCAATATCACTCCAGGTGTGGTATAAGTTCACGTCATTGATCCCATACTGGGTGGTCCTATATGGAATCCCCAAGTATCACTCATGACATATAGTCAAATTCCTCTTGATTCCATCCATGGCAGTCCTATAGGGATTCATTATTCACTCGGTATTTATGTAAATCCTCTATGAGCCCATCCATGGAATCCATGGTTCACTCATTGCTTAAACATAATTAACACTTTGATCCGATACAATGAATTCAAATAGATTCCATGGTTCACTCAAGGTACAAGGTAAAATAGTAATATCATCCCATTTATGGAATTCTATATAGAATCCATGATTCACCCAAGACTAATTACCATTTCATCATAACAAAATAAATTAAATCATTTCATTATCCATACTAAGGTTAAAACCAAAAGCATCTAATATAACTCATCACTAAGGGTGTCTCAAGCAATTACCAACCTCAGAATGCTTGGACTTTCATTTAATCACATGGTCACATTACTCATAACAATCATCATATGAAAATTAAACTATTACATGGATTTAACATTATTCAACCCATGTGGGAAGGTTGATAGATTAGGAAAATCAATCCAACATGCTTAAATAAGAATAGGCATACAAGGGTCAAGGGTAAAGTCAACCATACCATACCCTTAATCAATTCAATTACAATTTAACAACAATGTAATTTCATTGATAATCTAAAACCATTTTTAACAACCCATGAAAGGGAAACAAAGGCATGCCTCATAGGCATCATAGGCCAAACGACCATCAAAGGTCATCCAAGGGAAATCACCAATGGGGTGTCCCTTAATCCAGTTATACAACCTAACACTTGCTTTGAAACACCTATTACATTCCTTAAACAATAATGAGAAATAGAATGGTTCAATTGTAATTCAATGTGATACCCTAAAAATGGGTGTACGACACTCTAGCATATATAAACAGCTTAACAATTAGAAAAAGGAATGAGGACACCTACCTTAGTCCCATTCTAGTTAGATCATCAAGTATCAAGATCTAATTTGCCCTGATTTGGGAGAAATCATAAGAAAGGAAGAAGAAAGGGATATTAGGGAATATAATACTAAATCCAAATAGTATAATCAGTATCTAGAAGAATCAAAAAATTCTAAAAATGAATTGAGGCTTTTCCATTGTAGATCCAAGGAGACGAACCTCATTCAAATTAGAGATCATACTATAAAGGAATTTTAAAAATAGGAATATCCTATGGGAGATCCTTTTCCACATGAAAGAGGTATTATACATTAAAGGAAACCCAAAAATTGGTTAATATAATATTTTTATATTAAATTTAAAATATTAAAAAAATCCTACATAGAAGGGATCACACAGTTTATCTGCACGGTTTTTCAACTTGTGCAGAAACTGTGCAAGGCTTCCTGTAAATCTAGGGCTTAGCGCTAGGTTACCCCTTCAAGGTTTTCACTAACTATGTGGTAACCATTCTCAAGCCTTTATCAAATTCTAGTACAATATAAAAGCTTCTGCACAAGCATGAGACCCAACCTACACGGTTTTCACTAACCATTCGGCCTCCACTTTTCACTAAAACCTTGGGTTTCGAGATCTAAACAGACCCGAACACCCCAGAGACCTCCATGATCCAAACAGGAATCCATATTAGGCCATATTTAAATAATCAAACGGAGAATTTATAGAAAACACAAGATCCATGCCTCAACAAATAACCATGTTCTTACACAAATTTTCAAGAGTGGTATAGGCACTTGCGCATAGTACTACGATGTGAAAGGAAATTGTGTTTGCTAAAGTGCCTACTACCTATTAAGTATCCTCATGAAATAAGTAAGGGTGAAAAGGATGCTTACAAGAGACTCATGAATAATTATACCATGTTTTCTCATCCCCAAGAATCATACTAGGAGAAATTAAAGTAAGTAATGAATGAGATGATTGTAATGACCCAAAATTTATCAACAGAATTTCCATTATGAATATATATTTTTGTCAAATTTAGTAATATAATATTATGCACACTCACCACACTATAAAAACAAAAAAAATTATTTTAATAATTTGAAAATGAAATTTAGAGAATAAAAAAGACCATAATAATTGAAATTATTACAATGGGATAAAAAATATAAAATAAGATAAATAAAATATGAAAATTTGGATTTGTTTGATCCACCAGAATAACCGCACACCCAAAAGTCATTGTATAAATGAGAAAAAATAATAGTAATACAATATTCATCATGAAAATGAATAAATATAAATTTTTTTGAGAAAATATAATTCAATAAATAATGAATGAAATATGAGGCATTTTTATAAAGTAGAGAACTCTTATGGCTGTTACAAATCTAACCATTGGAATAGTAGTCTAACTATTGGAATAGTAACTTGACCATTGGAATGGTAATCTAACTGTTCAGAATAATAACATAACCATTAGAATAATATCCTCATCTATGTAAAGGTAAAATAATATTTAAGTATCTTATAAAATGAAAATATGATAAATTTATACCGTGGTACAAGTAAATAAATGTTTTAAAAATAATAACTTAAGTGTTTATTTTCTTTTTAAAACATAAATATTTTAATTGAAATTTAATAATAAATATAATGATTTAAAATAAAATATATTTTCATAAAATGTATTTAGAAATTAATATTATGTTTTATTATAATGATAAGATAATTTTATGATACCATAAGTAATTATTCAAAGGGTTATAAAATCGATCATAATATTAAAATTGATATTTTTCAAGTAAATGAGGATTTTATTTAAAAAAATAAAATTTTAATATTTAGAAAATTATTTTTATAAAATGGATTTATTATTTACAAAATAAATGTTGAATTTTTTTTGGTATAAATTTTTGTTATTTTTCTTAAATAGTTAAATTTTTTTGAGTAGTGAAATTCTGTAAAATATATAATTAATCATTATAAGTTAAATTCACAGATTTTTTAGTAATTTATGATGTAATAATACATTATTTCAAAATAAAATTCACTTTTTACTATATATAGTCATATAAATGAATACTATTTGTATTCTTGAGCCAAAAATAATAAACTAATTGATATAATATCAAAAACATGCACTTACTACCCTTATAAATACCACCCCTTCTCCTTACAAATTCTATGCCATTGAGATTGCAAAAATTCAATCAAATTCCATTCCCAATAATATCCTACACTTCCTAGTGCTTTTGGTCTCATCCAAAGACCATTTTAATGAGCCTTAAGGGGTACCCTGAGAGGAGACAACCAAAAGATGTGGTAATATTATCTACTCATCTCTTTCATGTTTATTCTGTAGCGACTCGGCTTTAGAAGCTCAGAGCTGATGTCTACTGTTACTTATATTTTCATGATTATAAGGAATCATGCCCCTAAGGACTATGAGTGTTGTAGCCTTGGTAAACTGGATACATAAATGAGTCTTGTAGTACTAATTAATACACTAATTATAACATAATTGTTTTCTTCTAAATAACATCAAGGATAACGTTATTCCATCTAGTATATCACTTCATATATTTCATAGTATGCTTCCTGTATTAATGGGTAAAGGAAAATTAATAAGGGTGAGCTCAAATTATTATTAAGGTTTAATTATAGAGGAATCAATAATGAATCAATAGGAATAAATCAATATGGAAGGGTAAATAAATGAAAAAACATGCCAAGTAATGAACAAGATGAAAAGTAAGTTGATAAGAAATACGACAAGGTAAATGAAAACACATTCCATTAAAATAACTATATAAGGTAAAATAAATATGGAAAGGTAAGAAAATGAAATACATTCTGTTTAATAAGTGAACTGAAAATGAAATGTATCCATAGATTTGTCGAGGATAAATCTCATGGATGAATAATAACTAAAACTAAATAAGAGAAATACTTAATTATTAGATTTCATGTTTCCCAAGAACATGATACCTTTACTATAATGATGGTTTAAAAAGTATATGGTAACAACCCATTATCTTAGGCTAGCCAACTAATTTCATCCCAAGAGAAAAATGATGCATTGTGGGGCTTGCATTAACCAGTCAGCAACCCGTAGATCTTGCATTAACCAGTCTCCAACCCATATGGATTGCACTAACTAGTCACTAACCTGTATCATTCATGTCCAAATAATTTAATGAAACAAAGTTCCTTATCAAATATCCTTACTGAGTTAAGGATATGGAATTATAAATATTTTCCCAAATAATTAAATAACATTCAAAGTAAACCTTGTATGAAAAATGGTATATAGTTTAAGAAATAAACGTATCCATGATAAATGATATATATAATTAGGGGAAATTCAATGTTCAATGATCATATTAAATTGAATATTTCAAGAGAAATAAAAGGAATCAAGGAAGTTAAGGTGAATACTATCCTTGTCCAAATCAATAATAAACCATCCATAGGAAGAATAAGGATGGTATCAATACAAAATATCCCAAGTGGAGTAAACATAAAGGTTTGTTCCTATTGATTAATAAAAATACTATAAAAATATAATTTAAAAACATTTTATTTAAAAATTAACCTTTTAAACATGAAAATAAAACTTCTAAGGAATGATGGTGGTTAAATCTATACATGTCATATGTGGTGAAAAGAATATTCGTTTTTCATGGTAAAAAGGTTAGAAACATGCCTTGTTCCAAAAGTGATAAGAAGAATCCTTTGAAAACATTTTTAAAAGAAATAAATGGTAAAAATTTACTTACCAATTAATTTTAATGACATTTTTGAAATTTTTTTAACAAAACATGGTTTTTAGAAGAAATCAGATTCTCTGACTAAAGATCGAAATTAAGTTGGGTTTTCAGAAAAAAAAATTTCTAAAACATTTTACATACCAAAGAGTGGGAAAATGGTACTAATAATTGAAAAGGTCATGAATAACTGAAGGAGAACAAAATGAAATGTTTTATTATAAAATAATCAAATAATTTCCTCTTATGGAAATTCAAGTGTAAATAATTCTGAACAAAATGATATTGTAAAGTAAACCCTTTAAAATACTATAATGTTAGAGTGATAATCAATCAATGAGTAGATTGTGCATATCAGTTTTCAATCCACATATAGAATAGAAAATACAAAAATAGATATTAAATGTCATTATACACATAATCATATAATATTAATGTCAATAAGGAATTAATATAACCCAACGAAAATAAATTTAGTTATGAAATTATTTTCCAATTGGTAACTTTTTAATCAAATCCCCATCGATGAAATAATTCAAATTGAAACTAAAAATATCATGAAGAATGAATGAATTGTGATATTATAAAAACATGGTAGTATTTACACCATATATAAATATTTATGTGCCCAAAAATAATGTGATTTTTTTAAGAGGAAGTTAAAAATCCCAAAAGGAATTGAGATTGCATAGATAATCATTAAAAACGTTCTTGAGGAGAATAATCTTTAAACATTACAAAGTGTACCATACCACTTCGAAAAATTTGGGTCATAATCTCCATGGGTGAATAAATTAAATTAAAATTATAATATCATTAGAATAATGACTTTATTGATATAAAATTTCAAATGGAAGTATATACACTATATAAAAGAATCTAGGTGTATGAAAACAAGTAAGTCTCAATGGAATGTAAATTGAGACAAAATCCATTACCTCATGTTTACTTTTGGTTGAACGTCCATTAAATAATTTTATAATAAACTTATGTTAATTATATAATTTATTCAGAAAATTTTTCATGTTTATCATTAATTTTATCTCACCTATTATTATGTTGTATACAAATACTTAAACAATTAAGTTTACATTGGGCGTTTTGACCAAATTTGGTTTATGCGTCAAAAACAAATTGGTAGGCCATCTATGGTCAAATGGGTCATTAAATAAATCTATATAGAATAATAATAATAATTAAATAATTATCATATTTATAAATAAATTATACTTTTAAACCAATCATTAATTATGGCTATGAAAAATGAATCAACATTACAATCATGGAGGCGGTAGGTTGTATGTACACATGAGTAATGTTCTCATTTTCAATGATCATTATACAAAGAAAGTAAGTAGAATTAAATTCTAAATAATGGTAATTATATCGTAAATACTATATCATTTATCCATATATAATTCTTGTGATGTAAAAAAGTAATCATATCATGTTGAGGAGGCGGTAGTCCACACGTCCATGAATGATGTTATCTCTTTTAAAGTGTGTGAAAGGGTAATAAAGAAAATGATATATATTATATTTTCTAGAAATTTAATTATGTCCTGAATATAATATATATGTTTTATATTTAACATATTTTTAATTAAAACCATTCTTTATACATTCCATGTATCATTTGAACGAATCATATCGCTTTGAGGAGGAAGTAGTCTACACTTCCACAAACGATTTTTTTATTTTTACACAAAATCAAATGTATAAATATATATGTTGTAAAATAATTATATAATAATAAATTCATAAAAAATATATTTTATATAATATATAAATAGATTACTCATCATAATTTACAACCATTAAAGTTGGTAAATGAAAAATGAGAAATCATCGTTTTGTGAGGAAGTCGTTTGTCGTACACAGAAATTGTATGTTCATTACCCATTATATGGATGTGTTTGTAAGTGTAGGTATAACCCATATAAAAGAATCCTAGTATATTTTGGATACTGTTTTTTATAAAAGAATATAATAATAATATTTAAGGGGTTTAATGATGGAAATAAAACTAAAGAGCTTAAGGAAAGGTGTTACCTCTTAATCGGGTAACTTCTTTTGATTTAAAAAAAGGCTTCCTTGGGTGGATTTATGACCAAAGTTAGTCTTATAGAATGAGGTTAGGTATTTTTAGGATAAATGTTTTTAGATATTTTTTATCCAAAGTGTCATGAGAGGTGTGAATAAGTGGGAGGAGAGGAGTCCTTTTATAGTGGAGGAGGAGTGGCACTCTTAGAATATTTTGACAATGGAATTTCATGCTTGTTTTTCATGTTTAAAGTGGACCCAATAATGGTATAATTTAGACCCAATATAGTTTAGGATATATATATATATGGCCATAAAATAGCTCTTTTAAAAAATTTATAGGTCATTTTGGATCTTAAGGTTAAGGTTTAGTCCCTTATTAAGCTTAATTTATCCTTAATTGTTGTGATTAATTTTAATACATTCACTAATATTTTTTCTAAAAAACTATGTTGTCCTTATTAGAAAGTATACATTATTCTGATTCAAAATATGGAATCCAATTTTTCAAATTATAATCATAGAAGTGGTATAAATTAATTTGAAATTCATCCCGCATGCTGGACGACAATGCAGGTTTTTAAAGTAAAAACTATCAAAAGTTTGTTATGTTTTTATAATATAAAAGTGAAATGAATTACAATGGATTAAATTTTATTAATTGATAAAAATATTATAAAATTAAACCTTAAAAAAAATTAAAGTATAATTTACCGTTAAAAAAAATTATATGAAAAATTAGTTTTGAATTAAAATTCAAAATTTTAACCATTCATTAAAAAAATGTTATATTTCTGAAAAATATAAAACATTCCCCATAACCTAATTTTTTTGTTTCAATTTAAAAAATTAAGTATATTTTTGACATATTAAATCAATAAAAAGTTTAAAAATTTATAATTTAAATGGTTTCATCATTAAAAGACTGTAAAATTACCTTTATACAAATATAGGTTTCTATGTGTGAAATTGGGTTTGTTCTTATCTTATTCCTATCAAACATAATGGATGAACATAAAAAATATTTTATTGAATATATAACATATATATTTCATTAAAATTATTAACTAACTATAATTATTTATGTTTATTAAGACAAAACACCGTTGGAAGCATATAAATAATAATATTTCTTTTCATATCTAATTGGTTCTTATTTTTATTTATCATTAATTGGTAGCTAATGAATTTATTTTATATTTATATAAAACTTAAATTTTCATAAGTTAGTTAATAATATTCATATGTTCTAACATAATATCTAGGTTATATCATATTATATTAAATAATAATATTTTAATAATATAATGTTATTTAGTGAAACTCGAACTTGCTTGTAATGCAAGCTATTGAGGAAAGTCTCTCTTGTGTGTGATTCAAGATAACTTGGTATTGTGAACATTACAAGATATATCATGCATTGAATTAATTTAAAAAAATTAAATATATATTTTATTATTGTGATATTATATTCCATTACGTGCTTGGTGATGCATGTCATACACGCTATCGAATACCAAGTTGTAATTCACAATTTCAGGGTGTTACATTCTCCCCACTTTAATTAAATTGTGTCCTTAGAATTTATAATTGATCTTGGTAATATTTTTTTTTGATATTTACTACATTTAAATCCCACATCATGAGAAGGGTTCATAAAACATCCTCCAAAAAAGAGAGAATGGGAAGTACAAAGGTCATATGGACTACCATGTAATTAAGTCTCTAAGTAGGAGAACATTAGTGTAAATTGAAAATAC
Organism: Viscum album; assembly: GCA_963277665.1. NCBI lineage: Eukaryota > Viridiplantae > Streptophyta > Magnoliopsida > Santalales > Viscaceae > Viscum > Viscum album. The sequence goes on from OY728135.1 coordinate 1,020,471,196, forward strand.
ATAGTTGGAGGAAAAGCATAAATATTTATATTGATTTAATGAGGTCCTCAATAAATAACAAGTGAATGATTAATATAAATTTTAGGGCTATAAATCCATAAATCTGTTATGATTTAAAAGGACATTGGTTCAATATAAATTAAGGTATTAAGAAAACATTTTTTTAAGATAATTTTTTTAATGTTGAGGGATTATTTTACTACCTCTGTATACTTACATGATATAAACTATAAACAGAATATCAACATTTGGTTGTTCTTTGATCAATTTTCCAATTCATTCAAAAATTAATTTTGATTCTTGAATCACTAAAAGAAACCTTTAAAGGATCATAAGTCATATAAAAGAGTGAAATGTCTAACTACTTGTCTTTAACTATCTTCCAAAACCAATATGGGTAATATATTAATGCTTAATCCTCAAAAAAAATTATTATTAGTTCATCAATAACATTTATTCGTCAAATTTATTAACTAAAAACAAGGAAAAATTAACCAAGAAATTGCATTGGTGAGTCGTTGGCGTGAAACCATTATCATCCTTTGGTCATGGGTTCAAGACTCGTAGCCTTACTGGATTAGATAAGTTGTCACCCAGCATAAAAGTTTCCCTTTTATAAAACCATATTAATATAATTTCAAAAATATATCTAATGCACATCCTTGAAATTTAATCATTAAATAGACTCTCAACTATGGTTTTCAATACAACCCCAAAACATAAATACTTTAACCATTTATTTTCATATTGGTCCTTCCTTGGTTGAGAGTTTATTCATAATATCATTTATAGGATTTCTAAATAATTTCACCTTATCTTAAATATAAAACACCTTATACTTAACCAAGGTAATTAATTGTCAAAATCCTTTAGAGTGGTTTATAAAGAAAATATGAATTTTCCTATGTGTATCCCCCAAGAGTGTCAAACCAGGTGTACAGTAAGGCTAGTTGTCATGTACCTGGTTACGCCGAGTCAAGCCCAACACACCTTGTCAGGTATGTTACTCCTAGGTACATCTGTTCCAGAACCATGTCTACTTTTAGTATCCAGACATAGATTTATTGCTATAAATACCCACATAATCTCAACTTTACCAAAATTCCAAGGTCCTCTTCTACACTTATCCACAAATTATACCTTAGGGTTATGCTATCTAATCTATGGTTTCCTAAATCTATTTCCCAAGGTTGATACTAAACATCCTTTAATACTAACAATAGTGACCCAACCCTAAAATATCAGAGCCTATATCTAATATCCATTATATTTTCATGATTATAAGGAATCAAGTTCCAGAGGAAAATTATTTTAGTAGCCTTGGTAAACCAGATACATTGATTAGTCTTGTATTACAAATTAGTACCATAATTACAAAATATTTTTTTCTTCTAAATAACATCAATTATAACTTTATTATGTCTAGTATATCCCTGTATATCTTTCATTCTACTCTTTTTGTATTACTAGGGAAAAGAAACATAATAAGGGTGAGCTCAAATGATCAGTAAGGGTAAAGTATAGTGTATGAAATAATGAATCAATAGGAATAAATCAACAAAGTAGGGTAAATAAATTAACACACATGCCAAGTAATCAATAGGCTAAAAAGTAATTGAATAATAAATAAGGAAATTTAAATGAAAACACATGCCATTAAAATAACTAGATAAGGAAAAATAAATATTGTAAGGTAAAAACTGAAACACAAGCCATTTAATTAGTGAACTGAAAATGAAATGTATCCCTAGATATGTCGATGAAAAATAAAATGGATAAATAATAACTGAAACTAAATGACGAAAAGGCTTAATTATTGTATATCATGTTTCCTAGGCACATGATACCTTTACTATAAATAATATTTAAAAATTCTTTGGTAAAAACCCATAATCTTAGGCTTGCCAACTGATTTCATCCCATGAGACCAACGATGCATCGTGGGGATTGCATTAACCGATCCCCAAGTTGTATAGCTTTCATTAACAAGTCCCCAACCCATATAGTGCATTTCAAATTCATTTAAATATATAAATTTCCTTATCAAATATCCATACTGATTAAGGGATACATATTTATCAATACTTCCCCAAATAATCGAATAACTTTTAAAGTAAAAACCCTATGAAAAATGGTATACTATTTATGAAATGAATATATCAATGATAAATTATATGGATACTTAGGGGAAATTCAATGTTGAATGGTCATAGGAAATTTAATATTTCAAGGGGACTAAAAAGAATCAAGGAAGTTAATTTGAATACAATCCTTGTAAAAATCAATCATAAACCATCCAAAGAAATAATAATGATAGTATCAATACAATATATCCCAAGTGGAGTAAAAATAAAGGGTTGTTGTCTTTGGTGAATAGAAGTACTATAAAAAATTTATTTTAAAACATTTTCTTTAAAAATTAACCTTTTAAACATGAAATGGGAATATAAAAGGAATGAAGTTGGGTAAATCTATACAAGTAAAATGAGTTAAAAATAAAATCCATTTTTTATAGTAAAAAGGGTTAGAAAAATTCCTTGGTTGGAAAGCGACCAGAATATTCCTTTGAAAACATTGGTAGAAGAAACAAATGGTAAAAATAACTTTACCAAATAATTTTAATAACATTTTTCAAAACATTTTAATAAATCGTGGTTTTTAGAAGAAAACAAATTCTATGACTAAAGAGAGAAATGAAGACGGGTTTTCTTAAATCCATTTTCTAAAACATTTAAAGTACCAAAGAGTAGGAAAAATGTACTAATACTTGAAAAAGGTCATAAATAACTATAGGATAATTAAATTATAGAGTTTATTAGAAAATGATAAAATAATTTCCTATGACGGAAATTCAATTGTAAAAAATCCCGAACAAAATGATATTATAAAGTAAACCCTTGAAAAGATTATAATGCTAGGGTGATAATCAATCAATGAGTAGATTATGTGCATCAACTATAAATCCACATATAAAATAGAAAATACATCAATAGATATTCAAAGTGATTATACACATAATCATATAATATTAATGATAACAAGAAAGTAATATAACCCAATGAAAAAAAAATTGAGTTATGAAATTATTTTCCACTTGGTTTATTTTAAATCAAATCCTCGTCTATGAAATAATTCAAATTAAAACTAAAATATCATGATGAATGAATGAATCATGATATTATATGAAACATTGGTAGTATGTACACCATATATAATAAATTATGTGCTAAAAATAATGTGATTATTTCAATATATAGTTAAAAATCACAAAAGGAATTGATTTTGCAAAGCTAATCCTTAAAAACGTTCTTGAGGACAATAATCTTTAAACATTCCATTATGTCACATATCACTTTGAAACACTTGATTCATAATATCCATGATGGAATACATTAAATGAAACTTATAACATCATGAGAATAAATAGTTTCATGATATAACATTTTAAATTGAAGTATATACACCATATTAAATAAACTAGGTGCATAACAATAAGTAAGTCTCAATAGAATGTAAATTGAGGGAAATCTCTTACCTTCTGTTTCCTTTAGGTTAAACATCTTATAAATTCTTGTATGATAAAATGATATTAATTATATAATTTATTCATTACATTTTTCATTTTTTTCATTAATTTTATTTCACTTATTACTATGTTTTATACAATAACTTAAACAATTAAGTTTATATCAGGTGATTTGACCAAATTCGGTTTATGTTTCAAAAATAACTTGGTAGGTCATATATGGTCAAATGGGTCCTTGCGTAAACATATATAGACTAATAATAATGAAATAATGATCATATTTATACACCAATTATAATTTAATAACCAATTATTAAATATGGCTATGAAAAATGATTCAACTTTCCAATCATGGAGGCGGTAGGTCGCACATACGCATGAGTAACAGTCTCATTTTTCAATGATCATTGTCAAAAGAATTTAAGTGGAATTAAATATTTCCAAAAATGATAATTATTTAATAAATACCATATTATCTAGTCATATATACTTATATATATAATTATTTTGATGTAAAAAAGAAATCACATCATGTTGAGGATGTGGTAGTCCGCACGTCGACGAACGACGTTATCACTTTTAAAGTGTGTGAAAGGGTAATAAATAAAATGATATATGTTATATGTATAGAAATTTAATTATTTAATTAATATAATATTTATTTTTTCTATTTCACATATGTTTAATTAAAACCATTCATTATACATTCCATTTTGTGAACGAATAACATCCCTTTGAGGGGGAGGTAGTCCACACTTCCACAACCGATGTTATCATTTTTACACAAAATGGAAAGTATAAAGATATGTGTTATAAAATAATTAAAAAAGAATAAATACATAATAAATATCATATATATAATATATAAATATATTTTCTATCATAATGTCCAACCATGATAGTTAGTAAAGGGAAAAATGAACATTCATCGTTTCGTGAGGCAGTAATTCTCCGTACACAGAAAAAATATGTTTGTTACCAATTAGATGTATGTGTGTGTAATTTTAGGTCAAAAAAATTATAATAACAACATAATATTATATTTAGGATACTTTTTTATTCAATAATAGAATAAAAATATTTTATGGGTTGAATATTGGAAATAAAACTAAAGATCTTAAGGAAAGACGTCACCTCTTAATCAGGTAACTTATTTTGGTTTGAACCAAAAGGATTCCTTAGATGGATTTATGCCCAAGGGGAGGTTTTTGAATCATGGTATGTATTTTGAGGATATATTTTGGAAGATCATGTTTTATCCAAAGTGTATTGATAGGTTTCAATAAGTGGGGGGAGATTAATCCTTTTTATAGTGGAGGAGGAGTGGCACTCTTGTAATATTTTGACAATGGAATTCCAAACACGTTTTTCATGTTGAAAGTGGATCCAATAATGATAAAATTTAGATCCAAGATAGGATATTGTAGATATATTTCCATAAAATATCTCTTGTATATGTTTATAAGTCATTTTGGGTGTTAATGTTAAGGTTTAGTCCCTTATTAAGCTTAATTTATCCTTAATTGTCGTATTTAATTTTAATTACATTCCATAATTTTTTTGGTCAAAAAATAAGTTCGTATTATTATAAATTATAAATTATAAATTATGATTATTACAAATAGTTAATCCATTATTCCATATTCTAATCACATATTTGGTAGAAATTAATTTAAAATTTATCCCACATGTTAGATGACAATGTGGGTTTTTAAAGTAAAAATGATCAAAAGTTTGATACATTTATATAATAAATTTCAAAGTGAAATTGATTATAATGACATAAATTTTATTATATTTCAAACATATTATATAATTATACTTTAAACCAATTAAAATTATAAGTTAACCTTATGAATAAATTAGATGAAAAGGTAGCTTTGAACTAAAATTCAGTATTTTTAACCATTCATTAAAAAGGATATGTTTCTGAAAAATATAAACAAATCACCCTAAACTAATTTTTATATTTATATTTCAAATATGAAACTTATTTTTGACATATTAAATCAATAAAAGTGTCAAAATACATATTTAAAATGGGTTCTCTATTTAAAGGTGGTAAAATTGCCTTTATGCAAATATAGGTTTTTATGTGTGAAATTGAGTTTGTTCTTATCTTATGACTATCAAACCTAATGGATGAATATAAAAAATATTTTATTTAATATATAATATATATTTCATTAAAATAATTAAATAACTATAATTATTTATGTTTAATATGACAAAACTCCTTTAGAAGTATATAAATAATAATATTTCTTTTTATATCCAATTGGTTCTTATTTTTATTTTTCATTAATTGGTATCCAAAGAATTTATTTTATAATTATATAAAACATAAATTTTAATAATTTAGTTAATAACATTCATAACAACTAACATAATGGCTAGGTTATATTGTATTATATTAAATAATAATATTTTAATAATATAATGTTATTTAGTGAAACTCGATCTTGCGTGTAACATAAGATATCGAGGAAAATCGCTCCTGTGTGTGATGCAATATAACTCAGTGTTGTGTGAATTAAAAGATATATAATGTATTTAATTTATTAAAAATACTTAATATATATTAGAGCCTTGGGATATTGTATTCCTTTACACTCTTGGTGATGCGTGTCATACACGCTAAAGAATACAAAGTTGTACTTTAAAATTTTGGGGTGTTACATATTCTTCTTATACCACCACCATATTATCCCAAAACACCTAAAACTACTACCATAAGAATCCTAAATATACTTTTATGTTATTAATATTCTGTTATATCCATCTTATACCTGCCCTTATTTCGTTTCTAAAATGAAAATTTTGTTTACAAAATGGTTGGTTTGACACTTCCATTAACAACATACTTCATTTTTATCCAACCCCTTAAAGGCTGGTTATAATATTGTTATTATGGTTAAATAAGATTATAATAATTATAATATAATTTATTTCATGTTTTTTAAATTTTTTAATGATCATTTAATTAAATAAAATAAATTTTGTTCTTGATGGTTGGTAAATCCACCTAAATAAACAAACTAAATAACATTAACTTTTTGACTAAAAGAATCATCCCTATGTTTAAAAATAAAATTATATTTGGGAAAATTAAATTTCTATAATGACATAAGTACTATTTAATTTCATTTAACTTCTATATTTTTAGTCCCACCTGAAAAAAACATCAATAATTATCCATAAGTTATCTACCCTTGAATCCATGAAATGAACACCCTTGGAACAACGAAATTAAAATTTATATCTCATTGAAATGGTTATAAATGCACATAATAAAATTATAGTAATTAAAATATAGATGAAATAAGTTATGAAATAATTAATTAATTAATTAATCTGATTTGATTATCTAGGATTTTAAGTTCAATTGGAGAGTGATTCTGCAACATAAGGTAAGGGATCTCTCTGATCCACCCTTTTTTTGGGTTATGATATTTATCTCTTTTTAATTATGGAAAAAATAATAAATTATGTATATATATATCACATATGTATTTAGATTATTCTACCTTCATTTGATGGTGTAATATTTCCTTATGTTCATTTCTCAAATGCCTTCTTTATGCAATCTCCATTTATTATGATATGATGTAAGATTATGTAACCCATTTATTTCCATGGGTATTTTTTATGTTTATTCTTTATGAATGATTTATGTTTTTGGAACACATAATCATGTACAAGTTATGATAGGTGTTTCTAGATAGTGATTCATTCAATGGGTAATGTTTTTGTCTCCTGATATGACATGTATGGGATTATGGAGTAAACCTAATCTATGATGGTACTCTCTTCACCATGTGTTGTTGTAATTAAAGTTAAACTTGACTTGTGATTATTTAATGTTATATATTACTGTCACATTCCTATATTTTCATGATATTATGATTTCATGTTCTTTATGTTATGCCTCTATTTGATTATCTATGAGCCTTGTTTTTTATGATATCATGTTATTCCTTTGAATAATATATTATTCTCTTTTTCATGTTTATTCCATTACTAGGTTTTATATCTCACCCCTCTATTTCATGTATTCCCTTGGTTATCATATGAATTTTTAGGAGCTCAAGTATATTTAGGAGCTCATTATAGATAATAAAATATATATTTTTTATTTTGGTTTCATATTTATGTTTTATGTACTGAGTCTTCTAAAGACATTAGGACTCTCGATCATTTGGTTGTGTTTATTGTAAATTTATGTTAAAAAGCATGTAACAATAAGTGTAAAATTATTGGGTTACTAAAGTTGTTATTAGAGTATTGTTTTAGTTATATTGGGGAATTAAGACTAGAAAAAAAAATTGGGAACCTTGGGGATAAGTCTAAGTATATGAGAATATACTTGAATTTGGATGAAGTGTAGATTGAGTGGTTTCTAAGAAATTACATACTTTTCTGAATAATAAAAGTTTATATGGATCTAGTATAGTTTTAACTTGGGATAATTACCCAAAAATTGTGTATTTGGTATTAACTAAAATTGTCACCTTGTGCAAGAAAAAGAATCCTTACTACACACCTAGTTTGATACACCTAGGGGGTATACTTTTGAAAATCCACAAACACATTACGATCCTTTTTGATGGAATTGAATATATTGTTAGGTTAGAAACCTAATTAGGGTAATAAAAATGGATAACAAATATTGAAACCTAGAGACTCATTATTTAGTATTTATGTTTCATTTATAAGTAATTCCTTATATGTTCATAGTTTTCCTTTTTATCTGATATTTATTTCCCATTTTTTAATCCCTAATTTTTTTTAGTTAATGAAAATAAATAGAAGGAACCATGACAACAACTAACATCATAGGAAATGTGATGATCACCATAATGAGATTCCTAACATTATTGGAGTGGAAGATGAGAAATTCATGGTAGTACTAGATCAGGTGACTCATGTTATGGATAATAACTTGAATCATTTGTAATTCCATCCCTTTTCTAAGAAATAGAAAGTTTTGGTCAAGTCCTTTATGTGATAAAGTCCTCCTACCTTTAGTGTCTATTCTGATTCCATCATCATTTAATAATGGATTAACTCTATTTATAAGATATTCACTATACTCAAATTCTTGTATCAAGTTAAATACATACTTATTATCTATAATCTTGATGGGGAAGCTTATCAGTGGTAGACACTAATCAAGAATATTAAGTCCGAAGAGGAATTGATTACATGGAATGGGAAGGACTCAAAAACATGTTTTTAATTAAATATTTTCCTAATCTCTCCATCTTAAAATAGAGATACATTTTCTTAAACTAAATAAAAATGAATATGATTCTATGGGGGTTTATACGGAAAACATCACAAGTCTTGCACAGTATGCCTTAAGATTTTTTATTAACACTAAAAGTAAGGTGGAATATTATTTACTAAATTAAATTTGAGCCTATGAAAATCTATAGTGATTTGAGACTTTTATATCTATAAATATATTTTCTGTTGTGATATCGAGGTTGAGATAGAGAATGGAGACTCTCGAAGGTCTCATAGACCTATAGAAAATACACATAAAATAGATTTTTCTTCAAGAGGATCAAAAGATAAATCCCATTGAAAATAATAAATCCCAACTTCCCACATATAAAAAATGTTGGTAGAATAATCATGGGAATTTATTAATGGAATCAGGAGATACTTCATGTATGGAAAAGTTGTGTACCAAGATATTAAATTGCTAAGGGATGTGAATAAGCCTACTAATATGATGGAATAAAAGATGGTTTAGATCAACACCTATACTTTAGTAATGTGAATCAACTACAAGGAACATAGGTACTATGACAACTAATTCCCTCATCCAAGGGTTTTCAAAGACAATCAATGATAACAAATCCTAAGTCCTGCAAATCAAAGAAGGGCATATATTTTCACTACTGTTGTGCTGAATCCCAACAATGATGAGGTTAATGGTATAATAGTTATTTATTAAAGAATAGTGAACATATTATTGTTGAGCAATGTATTGTTTTCAAACAATTCAAAATAATTTTTTTTAAAGGGGGAGATTATTTCAAATAATACTCTGTCTCTTTATGATGATTTTGATGCTCACAAATACCCTTAATTATTTACTAATTATTTCGTTGAGTATTTTGCAGGAATTTATTTTATTTATTTATTTCATACAACGAGATTTCATACTTCATTTATTCCGAGATCAATTTTAGCGTGTTCTGGAATCACTGTAGCGCAAGATCAATTTTAGCGTGTTCTGGAATCACTGTAGCGCGAGATCAATTTTAGCGCGTACTGGAATCACTGTTCATACCCTACGTTGATGAACGTAACGTATGGATGAAAAGTTTACTTTTTATGTTAAAAGAAACGTATGGTTAAGGAACCTTACGTTATTTTGAAACGTATGGTCAATGAATCTTACGTTGTTTAAAAGTATGGAAGAAGAACATTACGTTTGGAAGGAACCTTACGTTTTCGTTGTTGGACAAGTATGGAAGAGAAACCGTACGTTATTTTTGAGTGTTGAGTTTGTTTCTCAAAAGTATGGATCATCAACCTTACTTTTATAATCAACCGTACGTTCTTTGGAGAGTTGAAGCGAGACAAAGTATGGATGATCAACCCTACGTTTGAATGCTGAAGAGAAAGTATGTACGTTCTGAACCTTACGTTTGTGAACCTTACGTTTGTGAACCCTAAGTTTGGAGCCACGTCATCAACCCTACGTTTGGCGTCTGGATATTTTTGACAGACGATATTTCCTTTTGCATTGGTCAAACAAGCGGATTATTAAGCGGATTTCGAGCCGATTCTTAAGTACGACTTTGACTGAATCAAAGACAATTTTCAACGGATTACTGATTGATTTAAACGGAGCTTTTTATGCTGATTCTTCAGGGGAGTTACAACGGCTCTGTTATTTCATTTAATATTGTGAATCTAAAGGAGATTTTCATGGATCTATTTATGCGGAAGATTTTCTCAGATTTGAATATATATGTTCTATCTTGGAAACTTCGGATATATATATATATATACACAGAAAAGTGTGTCAAAGATATAGATTGATCTTTTAACGAGCAAGAAACAGAGACTGAGTAAAGGCGTTCTTTTCTGGTGATCGAGAAGAAGTGTAAAACCTTTATTGCCGAAGGAATATCTTGATAGCAGATTCACGTGTTCTACATCGACTATCTGTTGTGAATCTATTGCTGCTGAAGTTGTGAAGTTTCTGGTAATATCTATTGCAACTGGATCGACTCAGAACTGTTTTGATTACAGATCTTTATTTTCTGAAGACAAATATCTATCTACTGTCAATTGCATTCTGTTGCAATTGTGAAGAACAACTGGAGAAGTGTTTTCTTTATCGAAACCCTTTTTTATTTTTGAGTGATCAGCTTCTCGTTCTAAGCTGTGTGGGTTCGTGTTTGAACCAGGAAGGCTGTGTTTGCCTGAATCTTGTAAAGGTGTCAACTGCCTGTACTCAGTTGTGAACAGTTCTGTGGAAACGAGGACCAGATAGTGAAAATCGCCAAGCTCGTGGATTTGAGCGTTGGTGGAGTGGACTAGGGGCCTTCTGTTCCCCGAACCACTATACATCCGTGTGTTCATGCTTTTACTTTTTCTGCTGCATATTTAATCGTGCAAAAGCATAGTGGACAGAATTTGTCTAAATTGAAGAGATTGTAATAATTTTGAAAAGACACAATTCACCCCCCCTCTTGTGTGTAATCCGTAGATTCAGATCCAACAATTGGTATCAGAGGAGGAGCTTCTTATTTTTTAAAGTCTTATCAAGCTAGAAGTATTTAAAGATTATACATAGTGTATCATGGCTGATATGAGAGAGGGAATGTCAATGGTCAGAGCACCTTACTTTAATGGAGATAATTATGGCTGCTGGAAATCACGTATGATTATTTATCTGAAAAATCTTGGTTACAAAGTCTATTCAAAGATTCTGACTCCCTATGAAATTCCTGAAAATCCCGATACATGGAGTGCTGCTACAGAGGCTGAGTATGACATAAATTCAAAAGCTATGAATGCAATCATCTGTGGTCTAGGACCAGATGAATTTAACAGAGTATCTCAATGCCCGACTGCATATGAAATGTGGCAAACAATATCTGTTGCTTATGAAGGAACAGATAATGTAAGACAGATGAGATATGAAACTGCTAAGTTAAAATTCGATACTTTCAGAATGATTGAAGGAGAGAGCATCACTCAGATGAATGGAAGATTGAAAGAAATTGTCAATAATATAACAGCTCTAGGAGAACCAATCAAGCAGGCTGATCAAGCGTTGAAGGTACTGAGAGTACTTCCTACTCGATGGAATGGAATCTCTGCAGCAATCAGACAATCAACTTCTGTTAAAGATCTAACTATGAGAGAACTGATTGGTACATTGATGATGTACGAAGCTGAAATGAAAGATGAGGTAAATGAGCATAAAGTCTACATAAAAAGGGAAAATACTTCTTTTAAAGTGACTTCTCAACAAAAAGATAGAAAGATGAAGAACAGAGAAGTAAGTGCTAAATCAGAAAGCTCTGATTCTTCAAATTCGGATGAAGAACTGGCTCAGCTAGCCAGAAAATTCAGAAAGTTCTATAGTAAGAAGAAAGACTTCAAGAAATCCTTCAAAAAGGATAGCAAGGAAGTGAGATGTTATGAATGCAAAAAGATGGGACATATCAGACCGGATTGCCCAAAATTGAAAGATGCAAAGAAGAAGAAATTCTTCAAAAGAGATGATTATGAACAGAAAGACAAGAAAGCTATGAAAGCTACTTGGAGTGTTTCTGAAGACTCAAGTAATTCTTCTGAATCAAGAGCAGAGAAGGAGGAATCCAATTTAAAAGCAAATATGTGTTTCATGGCTGAAACTGATGAGGTACACTCATACTACTCCTCTGACTCAAATAATGAATCAAACTCTAAAACAAGCTTCTCAAATAAAAAACTTGCAGCTTACTGCAATATGCTTGAAGAAAGGTATGACTCATTATTTAAAAAATATAAATCTATAAAGAACTTGTACAAAGCTATTTCAGATGAGAGAAATACTTTGCTAAAACAACATAAGGAATTAATTGACAAATACAACTCTGCTGACTCAAATAAAATTAATTTTGAATCAAAAATAAAAACTCTACAGGATGAAGTAGAATCTTATAAAAAGGCTGCATTAGTTTTTACAAAAGGAGAAAACACCTTAAATGAGATACTTGGAAAAACTGTAATTAAAAAGGAAAGGTTTGTAATTGGAAGTAAAGGAGAAAAACCTAAGTTATACAAAAATTATTTTGTTCCTAGCACTAAACAGGTTATTTGTAACTTCTGTGGAACAAAAGGTCATATAGCTAAAAACTGTTTTCTAAGAAAACCTCAAATATGTGGAATTAAGAAAGCTTATATTTCCAACGATCTATATGATTCAATCAATTTTAAGAAAACAAAGAAAATCTGGATACCCAGATCACTGCTTGCTAACACTCCTGGACCCAACAAAATATGGGTACCAAAGCAATTTGTTTGAATGTCTTTGCAGGTAGCAGGTCACCAAAGAAAGAAAGAAATATGGTATATGGACAGTGGCTGCTCAAGACACATGAGTGGAACTTCAGCTAATTTCTCTTCTCTTACTCGAAAGGAAGGAGGACTTGTCACCTTTGGTGACAATGCCAAAGGAAAGATTATTGGTATTGGAACAGTTGGAGATCCAGAGACAGTCTCAATCAACAAAGTACTTTATGTACAAGGGTTAAAACACAATCTGATAAGTATCTCTCAACTCTGTGATGATGGATACACTGTTGATTTTACTAACAATAGTTGTACTGTTTCTAAAGATAAACTGTTTAAGTTTAGAGCACCCAGAACTGATAATGTTTATACTTTGGATTTGTATTCCTTGTGTAAACAACAAGTAAACTGCTTAACTGCTAATATAAGTGAATCCTGGATCTGGCATAGAAGACTTGGTCATTGCAATATATATTCTTTACATAAATTATCTAAGAAACATCTAGTTTCTGATTTGCCTAGTCTCAAATTTGAAAATGACAGATTCTGTGATGCATGTCAGCTTGGCAAGCAACACAAATCATCATTCAAATCTGTTAATAAAGTTGCTACAACTAAACCTCTAGAACTTATCCATATGGATTTGTTTGGACCTTCAAGAGTAGAAAGTTTAGCTGGTAAATTATATGTTTATGTATTAGTTGATGATTATTCTAGATTTACTTGGATTTTCTTTTTGAAATTTAAAAGTGAAGATTTTAGTTTATTTGAAGGTTTTTATAAATCTATTCAAAATGAAAAAGGTTTTAATATAATCTCATTGAGAAGTGATCATGGTGGAGAATTTGAGAACCAGGAATTTAATTCCTTTTGCTCAAACATGGGTATTAAACACACCTTCTCTTCTCCAAGAACACCTCAACAGAATGGGATTGTAGAAAGAAGAAATAGAACTATTCAAGAAATGGCTAGAACTATGTTAAATGAATATAGCCTACCTATATATTTCTGGGCAGAAGCTGTTAATACAGCTTGTTATATAATGAATAGAATTTTAATAAGACCTATTTTGAAAAAGACACCCTATGAACTATGGAATAACAGAAAACCTAAAGTAAATTACTTTAAAGTTTTTGGATGCAAGGTTTACATCTTGAATACCAAAGATAATCTTGGTAAATTTGATCCAAAATCTGATAAAGGTATTTTCTTAGGATATTCTGAAACCTCCAAAGCTTATAGAGTCTATAATAAAAAGTCAAGGATTGTTGAAGAATCAGTTCATGTGAAATTTGATGAATCTGATCCTTTTGAGAAAAGGATAGAACAAATAGATGAACCTGATTCTAATGAAAACATGAGACTTGAGAATTTAAAGAATGATTTTGAAAATGATATAAAAGAAATTCAGTCCAGTTCAGAAGAACATGACACTGAAGAACCTTTGAATGTAATGCCTAGACAGTCTAGAACCTTAAAGAATCACCCTTTAGAATCTGGGTTAGGTGACTTAGAGACTGGTATTCAAACTAGAAGAAACTTTGGAAACATAGTTGAATTCTCTGCTTTCCTATCCCAACAAGAACCTAAGACCATAGAAGAAGCCTTAGATGATGAGAGCTGGGTAATAGCAATGCAGGATGAATTGAACCAGTTCAAGAGAAATAAGGTTTGGGAATTAGTTGAAAGACCACATGATTATCCAGTAATAGGAACTAAATGGGTCTTTAGGAATAAACAGGATGATCAAGGGATAATAACTAGAAATAAAGCAAGATTAGTAGCTAAAGGATATAATCAAGAAGAAGGAATAGATTATGATGAGACCTTTGCATCTGTAGCCAGGTTAGAAGCCATTAGAATCCTTTTAGCCTATGCATCTTATATGAATTTTAAATTATTTCAGATGGATGTTAAATCTGCCTTTTTAAATGGTTATTTAATGGAGGAAGTTTATGTTGAGCAACCTCCTGGTTTTGAAAATTCTCAAAAACCAGATTCTGTTTTCAAACTTACTAAAGCTCTTTATGGCCTTAAACAAGAACCTAGAGCTTGGTATGAAAGACTAAGTTCTTTTCTTTTGAAAAATGATTTTACTGTTGGACTAGTAGATCCAACACTCTTTAAGAAAACTGTGAAAAATAATGTTTTGTTGGTTCAAATTTATGTTGATGATGTAATTTTTGGATCAACCAATAAAATTCTTTGTCATGAATTTTCAGAATTAATGCAAAAAGAATTTGAAATGAGTATGATGGGAGAATTAAATTTCTTTTTGGGTCTTCAAATATTTCAAAAAGATTTTGGAAATGTTTTAAATCAATGCAAATACATTACTGATTTACTTAAGAAATTTGGACTTGAAAACAGCAAGACATTTACAACTCCTATGTGTACTAATATAAAACTTGATTTGGATGAAACTGGAAAATCAGTGGAAAACAAGTTATATAGAGGTATGATTGGTAGTTTGTTATATCTTACTGCTAGTAGACCAGATATAATGTATTCAGTATGTCTTTGTGCTCGATTTCAATCAAATCCCAAAGAATCCCACTTAACTGCTGTTAAAAGAATTTTTAGATATTTAAAAGGTACAATTTATCAATCTCTGCTTTATCCAAAAACCTCTGATTTTAATTTAATTTCATATTCAGATGCTGACTTTGGAAGCTGTAGACTAGATAGGAAGAGTACTTCAGGAACATGTCACTTTTTAGGGAAGTCTTTAGTATCATGGTCTAGTAAGAAACAACACTCAGTTGCCCTGTCAAGAGCCGAGGCAGAATATGTGTCTGCAGGTAGTTGTTGTGCACAAGTGTTGTGGATGAAAAACACTCTTATGGACTTTGGATTAAATTTCAATAATACACCTATTTTATGTGATAATACTAGTGCAATTAATATTTCAAAAAATCCTATTAGTCATTCTAGAACTAAGCACATTGATATAAGACATCACTTTTTAAGAGATCATGTGTTTAAAAAGGATATATTTTTAGAATTTATAAATACAGAAAATCAATTAGCAGATATTTTTACTAAACCACTTCCCACGGCAAGGTTTGAATTTATTAAGGGGGAGTTAGGTTTATTTAATTTTAAATAGTTTTTTTTTAATCTTATTCTGTTTTCGAACTCTGCTTAATTTCTGTTTCCCGCTATAAGTAATTTTATTTTGTTTTAAATAAAAGTAATGATTAGTGATTACACGGGAATCAAGGCTGTCAGAACCGTTTCACCTTCTAAACCGTTTCACCTTCTAAACTGTTTCACCTTTTTCGGAAACCCTTTCGAAAACCTAAAACCGCACATCTGCTCCAAAACCCTTTTCTGAATCTTCAAACCCTAAACTTTCGAACCCTCAGAAATCGTTGTTGAAATGGCAAAGACTAAGCGTCCAGATGAAGCTGAGAGCAGTGCTGCAAAGAAACCTAAAGTAGTTGGTCGGAAAATACTGCAAGGTAAAGTCATAGATTTAGAATGGCTGTTTGAAACTAATTTACTGTTGAAGCAAGCGTTGTCGTTTCAAAGCCTTGAGCAAGCTTTTAATAGTGCAAATTCTGAGTTTCTATATGAGGCAGAAATGAGACATTTCTTTAGAACTGTTCAGTTTAGCCTTGGAGATACGGAGGATAGTTTATTGGCTCAAATAGAGGATAAGGACTTTTCCATATCATCTGTAGAGATAAGTCAAATTCTTAACTGCCCTCATGAAGGAGTTTTTCATTTCGACTTACGGAATATTGGAGATTCTGTACATAAGTCTGAAGACATTATGTCTTTTCTGTTTGGAACCAGAGTGATAAATAAAATGTTTATTAAAGATTTGGAGCCCGATCAGAAAATCTTGGTAAAATTTGTTCAGACTGGTTTAGCACCAAGGATGGCTGAGATGGAGAAAATCCTATACCCTGACATGTACATAATGTATCTTCTGATGTGTGATATTAAGTTTAATTTTCCTCGGTTTATGATAAGATATCTGAGATACTGCTGTCAGAGTGAAGCAAGAATGACCTTTTTCCCTTATGGAAGGTTCATTTCTTTGTTTTTGCATAAAAGAGGAATGATCAGATTGGTAGATGCTGGGGTGAAATGTCACCACAGCAATGTTTTTAATGCTGGAACATTAAGGAAAGTAGGATACTTCTGGAGCACAATTAAAGGAAAACTCTTACCTGTTGGAGCTGAGGAAGACTCAGAGAGTGCTCAGGCTCAACCGGCTAAGTCCAAGGAGGGACAAGCAGAATCAAGAGTTAGTACAGTGGCAAGGAGAATTCGCTTTGAGATGGAGGAAGTTGAGGAAGAGAGAAGTCAAGAAGGACTTCAATCTAGAAGGAAGAGGTCAATTGATGATGAAATTATCTCTCCTGCCTTGAAATCCTCTGAACCGGTAATTTCTTATTCATTTGTGAGAGAAGCTGGTGTGGAGCAGACTGCACCGATAGAGGAACCAGCAGCTCAACCGGAAATCCAAAAAGAACCTCAATCTGCTGCTGTAGCTGTTGAAAAAGCAATTCCACAAGAACAACTTATGGAGGCAGTGCCTGGTGAAGAAGTGGCCCGACCTCAAGATTTACATGAAAATATTGTTCTTGACCATTCAGTAGAAATCAGAGAGACTACTGTTCGTGATGAACATACTTCTGAAGCTAATACAGAGGTACTTCAGGAAGATTTTTCAGTAGAAGAGTTTCAGGCTTCAAAAGCTAGTTCAGTGGATCAACCTTGTCAGGACAAGGACAAAGAACAGTCAGATGCAGATTCTTTACCACTTGCCCTGCCTCATCAACCTATTTTTGGACATGAGAATAGAGCACAGGATGCCCCTGATTCGAGAAAAGAAGAAGTTGTTGAGTTTTACAAGCGTATCTCTCAATTAGAATCTGAGAATGTTAGTCTCAGAAATTCTCTGAACTTAGAGCAGTTGAAGTTTCAAAAGCTGAAAGAATATACTGTTTCAAGACAGGAAGTAGATTTGTTTAAGACTGATATGCTGCATGCTGTTGATCAGTTAAAATCAGAGATGGTAAAGAAAGATGATTTGTCTGAGATGAAGATTTACATGGAGAATAAATTTGAGTCTGTTGCAAACAATGCTGTGAGTGGATCAGGATCTTCACCTGATTTGATTCGGAGATTTCAAGCAATTACTGCAGCAATGAGCAATATGAGTGACAGATTACACGATCTTCAGTGTAATAGTGCCCCTTTGTCAGTTTTGCTAGATAATCAGAAATTTTTAGTGGATCAGTTGACATCTGGAGAGCAACCGATTAGGATTCTTTTGAATCAGTTATCAGAGAAACTGGCTCTTTTTGTTGAAAAAGAAGAAAGAATGCATTAGTTTTTCAGAGTTAATTTGATTGAAGATATTCATATGACTCAAGAGAACAGAGATCTTATCATCAAGTTAGGAGATGGGATGATGAAGAGGCTCAGAGAACAGTTTACAGAGATCAAGACCGCGATTCAAAGGAGATAGACACCTTTTTTTTTCTTCCCTGTCTTATCTATGAACCTTGATTCCTCTGTATATCACAATCGTTTATATATAACAGCTTGTGAATGAAAATTCTTTTCTTACTTTTGTTTTGTGTTTTGTTGTTTATTGATTTATGATTAAGTTAGCCAGTATAACAAATTCACTTATTCATACACAGTTAATTATAGCATTTACTTATAGTTCAGTGCAATATTGAATGTGTTCAAATCCGCAATTTTTCATTCTTTTTGATATCACAAAAAGGGGGAGAATTTGGATAAACACAACATTTAAATTCATTTGTTTCCTATGAAGAAATTTGGATATATGGGAGAAGACATTTATCTTTTATCTATTTTTTAGCTGAAAATTTATTTTTATGGGGGAGAAATTTTATTATAGTTAAATATTGTTTTAATCCTTTCAGAATTCTAAAATTTTATAAAACTAATTTTTCAATAAAGATTGCAATTAAATTAGTTCTATTATTTTATGGGTTTTGTGATCATCAAAAAGGGGGAGATTGTTGAGCAATGTATTGTTTTCAAACAATTCAAAATAGTGTTTTTTAAAGTGGGAGATTATTTCAAATAATACTCTGTCTCTTTATGATGATTTTGATGCTCACAAATAACCTTAATTATTTACTAATTATTTCGTTGAGTATTTTTCAGGAATTTATTTTATTTATTTATTTCATACAACGAGATTTCATACTTCATTTATTCCGAGATCAATTTTAGCGTGTTCTGGAATCACTGTAGCGCAAGATCAATATTAGCGTGTTCTGGAATCACTGTAGCGCGAGATCAATTTTAGCGCGTACTGGAATCACTGTTCATACCCTACGTTGATGAACGTAACGTATGGATGAAAAGTTTACTTTTTATGTTAAAAGAAACGTATGGTTAAGGAACCTTACGTTATTTTGAAACGTATGGTCAATGAATCTTACGTTGTTTAAAAGTATGGAAGAAGAACATTACGTTTGGAAGGAACCTTACGTTTTCATTGTTGGACAAGTATGGAAGAGAAACCGTACGTTAGTTTTGAGTGTTGAGTTTGTTTCTCAAAAGTATGGATCATCAACCTTACTTTTATAATCAACCGTACGTTCTTTGGAGAGTTGAAGCGAGACAAAGTATGGATGATCAACGCTACGTTTGAATGCTGAAGAGAAAGTATGTACGTTCTGAACCTTACGTTTGTGAACCTTACGTTTGTGAACCCTACGTTTGGAGCCACGTCATCAACCCTACGTTTGGCGTCTGGATATTTTTGACAGACGATATTTCCTTTTGCATTGGTCAAACAAGCGGATTATTAAGCGGATTTCGAGCCGATTATTAAGTACGACTTTGACTAAATCAAAGACGATTTTCAACGGATTACTGATTGATTTAAACGGAGCTTTTTATGCCGATTCTTCAGGGGAGTTACAACGGCTCTGTTATTTCATTTAATATCGTGAATCTAAAGGAGATTTTCATGGATCTATTTATGCGGAAGATTTTCTCAGATTTGAATATATATGTTCTATCTTGGAAACTTCGGATATATATATATACACAGAAAAGTGTGTGAAAGATATAGATTGATCTTTTAACGAGCAAGAAACAGAGACTGAGTAAAGGCGTTCTTTTCTGGTGATCGAGAAGAAGTGTAAAACCTTTATTGCCGAAGGAAGATCTTGATAGCAGATTCACGTGTTCTACATCGACTATCTGTTGTGAATCTATTGCTGCTGAAGTTGTGAAGTTTCTGGTAATATCTATTGCAACTGGATCGACTCAGAACTGTTTTGATTACAGATCTTTATTTTCTGAAGACAACGATCTATCTACTGTCAATTGCATTCTGTTTCAATTGTGAAGAACAACTGGAGAAGTGTTTTCTTTATCGAAACCCTTTTTTATTTTTGAGTGATCAGCTTCTCGTTCTAAGCTGTGTGGGTTCGTGTTTGAACCAGGAAGGCTGTGTTTGCCTGAATCTTGTAAAGGTGTCAACTTCCTGTACTCAGTTGTGAACAGGTCTGTGGAAACGAGGGCCAGATAGTGAAAATCGCCAAGCTCGTGGATTTGAGCGTTGGTGGAGTGGACTAGGGGCCTTCTGTTCCCCGAACCACTATACATCCGTGTGTTCATGCTTTTACTTTTTCCGCTGCATATTTAATCGTGCAAAAGCATAGTGGACAGAATTTGTCTAAATTGAAGAGATTGTAATAATTTTGAAAAGACACAATTCACCCCCCCTCTTGTGTGTAATCCGTAGATTCAGATCCAACAATTATTTGATTCTGGTTCTATGAATTCCTTCATATCTTGAATTTTTAGTAGAGTTATTCCAATACCACATTAAAACATGATGTTGAGCCATCTGTGAGAATAGAAAATGATGTAATTATTATATCCTAAGTACATAACTCCTCCTCTTTCGGTGTTATATAATAAACCTCCCATAAAATATTATCCCACTTCCTTTAGTGTAGTTTGATACTATATTAGTAATGGGTTTTTTTCCATATATAAATCCAACATCAAATATCGGGAGAGGGAGATCACTCTGCACATCCAGAATCATCATCTGATTATGAACAAGTGTAAGGGGGAGGATTATCTCCTTTATAATATTCATCTCAAGTGTGGATATTATTAACTTTTGAGAAATAATATCTAGATTAAATTATTGAGAAAAATGAGAGAATCATGCTTGAATACATGTACATTTTGAGGGACTACACAGATGTATCCTCTAAAGAGTTGTGTGGACTTTCTTTTGACCAATAGGTTGAGTTCTCAATTGAACTTATACAAGGATATTTATCTGTATCCAAGACTCCATATAGAATGGACACCTTTGAGTTAAAAGAACTAAAGATTAAATTACAATAGAATCCTAAAAAGGTTTTTATATGCCCAAGTACTTCACTGTGGGGTGCACCGGTCCTCTTCATCAAGAACAAGGATGGGTCAATGTCCCTCCACATTAATTATCATAAACTCAAAAAAAAATCAAGATTAATAAAAAATATCCCAATATGATCCTCCTAAGTAATAATATACTTAATCCATCACACATTCTAAATTTAGAGGTTTTACAACTATAAAATGATTACCCTTATAAGTAGCAGCTGGTGAAAATCTTGGACAATAGAGATAAAGTTCTATGCAACAAGACAACTCACCTAGTCAAAGTACTATAGAGAAACCATAATTATGAGGATTAGACATGGGAATTGTAAGAACCCATGAAGCATAAATAACCTCACTCTTTTTACCTTATTATATAAAAAAATTTAGAGGGTGAAATTTTTAAATGGGGAAGAATGTAATGACCCATAATTTTATCAATAGTGTTTCTATTCTGAAAAAATATTTCTATCATATTTAATAATATAATATTATAGGCATACACAACATTATAGAACAAAAAAATTATTATTATAATAATTTTAACAATAAATTTGTAGAATAAAAATGTCCATAAGAATTGAAAATATTAAAATATGATAAAAATTTAAAATAATATAACTAAAATATGAAATTTTGGATCTGTTTGATCCACCAGAATAACCATACTCATGAACAAAACTGTATAAATGAGAAAAAATATTTGTAGTACAATATTCATCTTGAAAATTAAAATATATATAAATTTTAGAGAAAAAATAAGTGAATTAATAATGAATGAAATATTAGTTATTTATATGAAGTAGTAAACCCATATGATAGTTACAAATTTGACCATTTGAAAAACATGATTATTGGAATAGTAACTTGATCATTGGAGTAGTAATATGACCATTGGGAATGGTAACCTGACTAATAGAATAGTATCCTCACATATGGAAGTGTAAAATAATATTTAGTTGTCTTATAAAATGTAGAATATTATATATTTAAATAATTGTAAAAGTAAATTAATTTTTCAAAAATGATAAATTAAGGGTTTGTATTTTTATAAAACATAAATGTTTTAATTGAACTTTTATAATAATGATTTAAAAAAGTTTTATTTTCATAAAATGTATTTATAAAACAATATTAATTTTCATTATAATGATAATCTAATTTTATGAGACTATGTAATTTTTCAAAGATTCGGAAAATTGAACATAATATTAAAATTAATATTTTTCAAATAAATGAGTATTTTATTTAAGAATTAAATTTCTCATATTTAGAGAATTATTTTCATTAAATTCATTTCATTTTTTTAATCTAAATTTTGAAAAATGGTTATGGTAAATTTTTGGATTTTTTCTAAAATAGTTTAATTTTTGGTGAATAGTTAATTATAGTAAAATATGGCATTTAACATTATAAGATAAATATATGAATTTTGGAGTCATAAATGATGTAATAATACAATATATCTGAATTATATTCACCATTTACTTTATATATTCATAAAAATGAATATTGTTGGCAGTTTAGAGCCAAAATAATAAACTAATGGGTATAATATTCAAAACACCCCACTCATACATTAATAAATACCACCCCTCCTCATAGAAACTTCTAAGCCTGGGATATTTAAAAATTTATACTAAATTTTCAACCCAATCCTCTCCCCCAAGTCCTAATTCATTTGGTCCCATACAAATACTATTTCAAGGAGCCTTAAGGAGTATCCTAAGAGGAGACAACCAAAGGAAAAGGTAAGATTCTTGACTCATTTTTTTCAAGTTTATTCCTCTTCTACCACCCCCATATAATCCCCATACACCAAAACATAGTAAAATAAGTATTTTAAATATTTTAATATTATATTATTATGGTTTAATATCCATATTATACCTTCCCTTATTTATTTTCTAAAACTAAAATGTTTTTTAAAATATGGTTCATTTTACGCCTTTATGAACAACTTACTTTGTTTTCCCCAATGCCTTCAAGGATGGTCATAAAAAAATTTATTATAGTTAAATAAGATGATAATAAGTATAATATAACGAAATTAAAATTCTATAATTTCTTAATGATCATTTAACTAAATAAAATTAATTTATTTCATGATGGTGGGTAAATCAACCAAAATAAACTAACCAAATATAGTTGACATTTTTACTAAAATAATAATACCTATTTCAAAAAAAAATTATATTTGATAAAATTTTAATTTTTAGAAGTAAATAAATACCATTTCAATTCACTTTTGGATTTTTATCCCCATTTGAAAAAAAACCTCAATAATTATCCATAAGTGATCTGACCTTGAAACCAGGAAATGAACACCCTCCAAACAGAAAAATTAATCTTTATATATCAATAAAATGATTATAAATGAATATAAAAAATTATATTAAAATAAAATATAGTTATAAAAGGTTTTCAATTAAGTAATTAATGAATATAATTTGATTACCTAGTATGTTAAGTGAATATACATAATGATTCTGGAGTATAAGGTAAGGGATATCTTTGAAGAACCCTTTTTCATTAGGTTATGATCCTTCTCCATCTAACTCACTTTCTCTATCTTTAATATTATTTAATGATAATAAATTATATATGCACTTTTCTCACATATATACCTAGATTATTATCTCATCCTTTGATGGGGTAATACATAACTTCAGTTCATTTATCAAATTTATTCTTTATGAAATATCTTTTGATAATGATATGAGGCAAGATTATGAAACCCATTTCTTTCTATGGGTATTTATTTTGTTTAAACCTTATGTTTTTTTGTAGAACAAATAATCATGTACATGTTATGATGTATGAACCCAAATAGCTCTCCAATTAATTAGATAATGTTTTTGACTCATGAGATGATATGTATAGGATTAGGGAGTACACCTAATCAATGATGGGACTCTGTCTACCATGGGATGTTGTATTGGAAGTTATCCTTAACTTATTCTTATGTCATGTTATATATTTTCATCGTATACTTTGTTTTCATGATCATATGATTTTATGTTCTTTATGTTATGACTTCATATGATTATTCATGATCCTTGTCTTTTATGATATCATGTTATGTATTTGATTCATATGTTATGATCATTGCCATGATTATTCACTTACTTGGCTTTCTAGCTCCCCACTTTCATTCATGCCTTCCTAGGTTATCTTATGAAGCTTTAAGAGCTCAAATGGATTTGGGGTCTCATTATATATATTAAAATAATGATGTTTTATTTTAGTTTCATCTAGATTTTTTATATACCTAGTCTTCCAAATACACTAGGCCTCTTAATCCTTTGGTTGTGTTTATTTTATATTTATGTTAAAAATCATGTAAAAATATGTGTAAATGGATTAAGTCTCTATAATTATGACTACACAAAACATGTATAAGTTGAAATATATATCATGATCCTTAGATAGATACCATTATTCCAACATTTTAACCTAGTTTCTCTGGTTTCATTGAGCATTATAAAACAAAATATATAGAGACTCTAGTTTAATATCTTTTGGGTAAGGTTCTCCAAGTTTATAAAGACCTAAATAAAGTATAATATTTAGTTCTTGTGGTTAAAAAAACTAAAATAAAAT
This sequence comes from Viscum album, assembly GCA_963277665.1. Classification (NCBI taxonomy): domain Eukaryota; kingdom Viridiplantae; phylum Streptophyta; class Magnoliopsida; order Santalales; family Viscaceae; genus Viscum; species Viscum album. The sequence goes on from OY728135.1 coordinate 1,020,496,253, forward strand.
TGTGAAAGACTCATGATTATTTCTAATTAAATATATATTTTACAATTTATTTCATAGAAACCAAAGGTAAATAGGGATCACAAAAATGGGAGTCTATTTGATTCACATATTGTAAGATATTCCAATATAAGAGAAACTACAATGTATTGAATTAGATTAAAGTAGAGGATTCAACTTTATCTATATTCAAAATTGCATGCAATGTTGTCTATTTTACATGTTGGTTATTATATATTGTTTGTGTGTCACAAATTATTATCCAAATACATTAACCAAGTAAGTTCATAAACATTACAAGAAGTAAGGTGAATTCTCAAAGTTGTTGAGGAAGGGTGATTCATATGTCAGCACTGAGAAGAACATCGATTTTTTGTCAAAATTGTTAATTATAGTTGAAATATTATTTTTTATTGAGTATTAAAATAAAAACAAATATATAATGTTTTTATTATACACTACAAGGCCTTATTTCTTTATGGAATTAATGATGTTTATGGTTTCTCAAAATCAATTAATGGTTCAGTAACAATTGAATCATCGATAATAAATAATTATTATTAAAATGCATGACTTGGTAATACCCAATTATGGAAAGATAATTTTATTTCAATTAAAAATTAAATTATTTGTCAAGAATATATATAGAGTAAAATGTTTATACTATTGGGATAAAAAACCTTATGTATTATTGATATACTTACATGTCATGTTTTAGAAAAAGAAACATTTTAAATTAAAGGATAGCTATAAAAATTCTTAAGATAGTTTGACATGACCACTTTAAATATTATAAGGATAATATAGAGGTAATTTCAATTACTTTATAAGATTACTTAAATATTTAAGGAGTGTAAAAGTTAGGTAACATACGTGTTTAAATGATATGAGTTTTTTTGATCCCATGAGATGAATAATATCTTAACCATGAATTCATCAATCATGAAAATGTAGAGTGTATTTATTCCTAAACTCACCTTTACTTATGCACATTAGATACATGATGTCAGTGAAATTAGGATTCATGATGAGTCTTACATTCATACATTGATCATTAAAATGTAGAGTGGATTTATTGTTAAACTAATATTTCCTTATACACATCAGATTATGGATGTTAGTAAAAGGAGTATTGATGATTATTCTTATATGTATACACTGATCATTAAAATATAGAGTGGATTTATTCCTTGACTTATATTTCCTTATATATGTAATATTTAGGATTTAAATACTATAAGGATCAATAATAATACTTATAAGTCGTGAGATTTATTTTATTATATTTTTAAGACATTATTCTCAAATAGAATCATTAACCCATAACCATATATAATCAATAATGATGAATGGGTATCATATGAGTAATAGTATGATATGAATCCATTATTTCCAAAAACATGTGTCCATATGTAAAGATTTTATTAAGGTTATTTTAATAAACAGACTTACATCAAGCAAAAACACAAAGTACATCATACTTAATTATATTCAATGTTACTAAGGATATTACATGAATCCCTAAGAAATAAAACTTATAATAAATTGAATGGATATATTTATATAGGAATGTTTCACATATCTATTATAGATAGTGGGATAAAGATTATCTTGGATTAATTCAAGGCTTGAGATGTATAAATAGTTGTCACAGGAACAAGTTCCACGAGATCTTGTGATAGAGGAGTTCTTCTAAAGACACATACTACGTAGGATGATTAGAACCAGGAGGATGGTTTTATATTAAACATGGTGGGTGATTTATTATATATTAAGAATAATTAATCATATAAGGAAGTGTTGTAAGTAAACATTACATACTTGGGAATTTCATAAGAATTATTCAAAAATGGATTCTATACACCAAAATTAATTCCATATTTTGATGGTTTCTCAAGTTGATTTAAATTTATTGGTGGGTATTCAAGATAAAATATAAATGGGTGGTACAATTTTGGTAATAATAAGGATTTATTGGTTATACCAAGTAATCATTCTTAAATCTATTTGAATTGTACTTATCATAGTAACTTACTATGATCATTATATTAGGTATTGTATATCAAGACCACCTTTCTTGGAAGGTGTTTATACAGATCAAACAGAAAGGGTTGGTGACACCATAGAATTTCAATAAAGGGTTAAAGTTATAAAGGTATATTTATGGATTAATACACACATAATTACTATAGAATATTCATTTGTAATTAAATTATAGAATATTTTTATGCTTTTAGTGGGAGAACCATGGTTTTATAAGTAAAATTTGTTGATTGCATGTGGATAATATTTTTTAATCTTATAGTTAGTAAATAATATACTCAAATTAAGACTATAGTTATTGAATTGATATAGAAATTATATAGAATAAGATCTAATGAGGTGGGTCTATGGGTTTTTTGGACAAAGTAAAAATTCATATACCGATAAAGTGTACAATAATAAATGTTGTAACAAGTTGAGAGAGAATTGTTTCTGATTTCACAAGTAATAAATATCTCCAAGGAGACATGTATGAGACATAGGAGGATATTAATATGGTGAGAGTAATTCCATATTATTTAGTGACAGATCTATCACATGTTTCATTCTATAAACTTGATATGATATTTCTAATACATACATTATTGTTATAAAATATTAGGTAAATCTTTGAGAATTGCATGGAATGTAGTCAATGATATCCAATAGTACTTCAGTAAATATAAGGGATATGTACCCGGTACATGGAGGGGAAGTAAAACTAGTTATAAATAGGATAATACTAGTTTTCCAAAATATCACTTGATCTAATATCACAATTATTTCAAGAAAATGAGAATGTCTAACTCATTGAATCCAATGGTATACATATCTACAAAATAGAGTATGTTGTATGTTTTATTATATCTAAGTAAGTAGCATATTATATGGAAAAAATCTAGTTCTTTGAATCATACCAAAGTCACTGGACAAGATTTCAAGATTATAATATAGGATAAATGCTATATACTCAGATATCACCTTTAGAAAAGTTTTACTCAAAGTGTTGAAGTGTTAGATAGTAGAGTTTCCATGTGGAAAAATGTTTTAGGACCAATGAATAAATCCATAACTAAGTAGAATCATGATCTTATCATGTGAGAGATAACATATTGATATTTATTAAGTTGTCTTTGTTGAAAGTGAGGGTGTTGTGAAATTTGGTTCCCTATAACCAATTTAAGAAGTACCTTTTTATTATTATATCATGTAAACATAGAGGTATGTATGATGTATACATTACATAATATTTTCTATACTTCTATGTATATTACTTACATGGTAATGTTCTTAGATTATTTATCATATGAAAAGGTTATAGTAGTATCCATTTATAATGCTAACCTCAAGATACAATGAAAATATTCTTAAAACATATGTACTCTGGTGTAAATACATCATACTAACAAGACAAAGATGATGTATGGATATAAAGTGATGGTTAATAATAAGCATTGAGACTTATTCTCATAATGTTCACACTTGGTGATCTCATGTAGAGTAGATCATGAGGACTAACCCACCAATTGAAACATTACATGTTTTGGGTTTAATTGGTTGTTCCTATCTATGAACATGTGTATTGGTCTCTCAAATAGAGATCATTATCAATGTGTATCATTTGATCACATAATTTTATGCATGAAAAAAACATGACATTTATGGCATGCTGAGGTAGCTTGTGTAGGGTGAGACATTTGTGATATGGCATTGATTGAATGGTTAATATAGTATTTTTTCTTTCTAAATGAAGAAATATCATAGGACCAATGGTCTAGAATGGTAGTATCTTCATTTAATCTATGATCATGGTAGGAGAGGCTAATTACATATAGTAATGTCATGAAATAAATCAATCAATACAAGGATTAGGAAATAAAGTGTTCATCCTTATTTATGAGATATCACGATACAAATAGATTATATTACAAAGAATAAGTTCATAGTAGGAAGTTGTAGTTATGAATTACCATTTGTTCCTATGGATAATAATGTGTTGTTATATTCCACCCTTGTTATGTTAGTATGAATCACTACTATCGAGATAAGGGATTATATGGTGACACAAGAAGAGTATCCACAAGTTTCACTTATTACAATGAGTAGAAGTTTATGATTAATTGGGTCCCATATATGGGGGATAGTGAATGTTAATGTGTGAATGCTCACAAGTAAATTAATTGAATTATGTTATTCAAGTTTATAATAGCGATTTTTATATTTATTTCTCAAGGTATTAATTAGTTATTTAATTATAAACATAAATATAGGAAAATATTATTTTTCTAATGAACATAACATGTTTAAGTTTAGTTAAATAAAAATGAGATCTTATGATATTAGTTAATGGTTCAAATTTTATCATGTTACATGTTAATAATTTCTAGAGAAATGGATAAAATATATTCATGCTTGTGATGAGTTAAAAAATTCATAATTGTGATTTTTTATCAGTTTTGAAAGTTAAGTTTCTATAGGGACCCAAATGCAATTTATAGAAACAAAAACCTATGTATAAATATATATTTTAGAAAAAAAATTAGGGATATATATTATTGCATGATTTTAGTGCTCTCCCCTACTCTCTATCAGGTTTTAGAGAGATATACTAAAGAAGAACATTCTTTGATCAATTTCCTCTCATGAATTGATCACATATTCTACATATGATCGAAGAGACGCCATAAAGAACTTTAATTTCCCACACTAGCACCTGGGAAGCAAAGATAATCATTCTAGGAGTTTTTATGAATGTTTATATGATCAAAAGGACTCATTTTTTATCACCTTTGAGCTATGTAATGTTTAAAACAATCAGATCAAATAGGAATTGAGGAACGAACAAGGTAATATTTACGGTTTTGTTTAATTTTTATTTTATAAGTTAAATTGATTAACAAGATACATGGGTGAGTCGAGAAACTAGTATACCAGATTAGATGTTATGAAACTAATCTGGTGGGATTTTTTCAAAATACCTTTATTGGATTCTCATACACATCAATGGGAGTCATTAGTAGTTATGATGTAGTTTTCACTTCCCAAATATTATAAAACGTTTTCTATGCTAATGAGATGTTAATCAAGATCATTTTTTTTTATCCACCCTCTCCCATTTTCCCTAGTTCATCACTTTCAGCTTGATTATCATTAGTATAAGATCAAGTGCCTTATATAGTAGATAATACTGCATCTACATTCTCTATAACCCAAAATTTATACCATATAAAATCTCCACATAGACCTTACCCTCATCCAATATCATCCCTCTAAAAATTAATAAATATATGATAAATTTTAAAACACATAAGATATATCATGAACTACTTATCAAAAAATTTCCTATAAGGAAAATGGGAAAACGATCTTACTAAACCAAGCTTTGAAACACCTTCAACGGGTTTTGATCATCCAAAAAACCAAAATACTTATACCAATTATTGGGATCACATTTATATTCTAATTAAACCATCATAAGATACCCCTAAGAACTTATGAGGAGGAAACAAATAACCTATGTGATCTCATGTTGTGGTGTCAGAAACATAGAAGCCACACCATAATCAAATCACTACACTGCAATGCAAAGCCTATGAACAAATACATACAATAATTATGGGAAAACAATTATCAAAATAATACAAGACTGAATAAAAATATAATTTATGGGGTTTGTACATGATTCTTACTCCACCAAGAGATTCTCCTTTAAATTTATTTAGTAAAGGAAGTATTCTTACAATGTAATCTCATTTCCAATCACAAATGATTTCACTATGCTAAATATTAGAGTCTAGATAGCGCATCTGGTAATCATCCCTTCCAGATATTCACAAGGATAAGTTCATATAATATTATCACTATATAAAACCCTATGTTCATTCAAATACTTCCACCACCACATATCCCACTATTAATATGATTTTTGGACTTCAGAAACTCTCATGATTAAATCCCTATATTCTCTCCTTGAAGAAACTTACATATTCCCTTTTCCAAAATCCACCAAATTGAAAAAACTTATGTAATCTTTGATCTACAAAAACTTACACAAGTTCTTTGTGTTTTCCACATTTCTTTCATCAGATTGAGTTGAGAGGTAACATCTGATCAAAATATCCATATGAAATAAATTTAAAATAAAAAAATTTAAATTAAAACTTTAACAGTTTAAAATAGTTTATTTTTAAAAAAACAAAAAGAAAATATAGTGAAAAAATGTGACACATGACAACACATGGGGGTGCTTGAAGAACCTTAGGCCCATGAATTGGCTCACCAACCCACATTAATAAAGTGGGCTAAAATAGAAGAAAATAAACTTAAATTTAAATTGGGTCAAACTGACTGGGTGAAATCCAAGAAGATTATGCTAACCAACCTTAAAATATATTGGTCCTCCCATAGACCAATAATTATTTTTTAATTGATAACTATTGAGTGCTTAATATTTAATATTCTTTAATAATAAGTATTTTTTATTTTATATAAAAAATAATCTTGAATATTAATGTGGGTTGACTAGTGGACCGATCTTCCTAAAATGAATAGTGAATTAGACTAACTTTTCTGAGCCTATATTAAATATAGGCCTAAATAAGCTTGGAATTTTTTAGGCCTAGTCTATAAGGTATTGGACCACTTCACCCTATTCTAACCTATTAATCACCTCTATTGACACTCAGGACTCATTCTAAAACCATGAGACACCATTTCCACTATCATAACTTCATCATGGAATTATGGATCATCATTTATGAGGAATGAAATATTACATTTACATGCATCATGATAAGTCATGTCTATATGTACATAAAAGTGAACATATATGGGTGATTATAAACTTAATATGATTTCCTCAAGACTCTAATACACATCCATTAAAGAGTAATTCTGAATGAAATGTTAATAAATCATGATAAATCAAAAAATGTTCTAAAACAAATGATTGATTTATTCTATTTTCAAAACCAAACTAAACATTCATAAAAAATCCACAATTATTTATATAAACAATTCTAAAAGATTTACCAAGCCAAATTTTCCATAAGAAAACACACATCTAGTAAAATAATATTTTTCTTTAATTCCAAGAAGATTCTTGTTTTCATAAACCAAAGGAAAAAATCCTTTTTTTTCAAAACTCGATGGAAAATCCCTATTTTCCCCATATATGATGGAAATTCCCCTTTTTATTATATCTGATGGAAAATATTAAGTTTTCTAAATCATTTCTCCATGTTAAGGCTTCCCAATATAATATCATGAAAAATATTCACTTTTCATATTCCATATCATGGTAGCATTACAACATATGAAGCCCCATTTATAGGTCTAAACATACACTATAATGAGCATCAACTCTTAGACATAGTTATCTCAATCATTTCTAACCTTAATTCATGATTCCTAAGTCGCTCATCCATGTGGATGAAACTCATAGGTTCTAAATAGGGTTTCACTAAAACATTTTTAATGATTGCAAACACCTGATGTGAAATTAACAAAATACATATTCAAATCCACATATCAAAATTCCATTCATTTTAGTAAAAAAATATATGAAAATTAAATAAACCCAAAGTTCCATAACTTTTATAAAATAAAACAAAATTTTCAAAATCATATTTTTCACATTAAAAACTCTATTTTAATTTTCAACGAACATAGAATTTTTTTCCTTTTAAAAAAGAACCATTTTCAAAATATAAAATAAATTTAATTGGAATATTTTAAAATATTGGTTTTCAAATTCCCAATTATAATCTAAAATAAATGGTAATTAAAACTCCAAAATACCTCCATCAAATTAAGAAACAAAATCCTTGTTTTTCCTAAATTGGAACTTTTATAAGAAAACCATCAATGAAATACTATATAATCGACCAATAATGCATATAAAATTAATTAATTTACAGAATATATTAGATATTCCTACCTAGTCGCATATTGTTTCAGTAATCCATGAACACTATGAATATAAATTTTCAATCCAAAGACCAAGGAATCCTTAAATCCAACACTAACCCCTTCAGATTCAAGAAGAGAATCCCTAGATAAATATATTCAAGAATAAAATAAGATATCAAACCCTAACCTTTGATACCATGATGATTTTATTAATCCTTTAAAACCTATTATTCATAAGTAAAGAATCCTCAAAATCATCTATGAGTAACCCTAAATCTGTATATTGATAAATAAAAGGAAATAATGGAGTTATGAGTGTCCAAATGGGGTTAAAATAAAAATTTCTATAATAATCGTTGAAAAACATGGTTATCTCGTGAATTTAGGCTATTTATGCATCTAACCATGCTTTCATACCTGAGTAAAAAATCATGATGCATGGTTAGATCACACGGTTATTCAATTTGTGTGTCTAACCATATAGACACTAATGGCCAGTTTTTTACATTTCATGGTTATTCTATATGATTTGGCTAACCATGTGCCTAACTATGATTAATCCTTTTGATAAATTTACCAAAATTGAACCACTAACTCCTAAAACTCAAAAGAGAACATTCCTATAAAAACCAAAGTATTAGATTATAAATTATTATTATTTTAGTTCTTAATGATATCATAAGAATAAAAATTGTAGTATCAAGTTCATAATAGAGTTTGATTGTCATGGATTTTGGAAAAATTAGGATACCAAAACTCTGTATCGAATGATTGAGAACCCTTTATATTAAATTTTAATAATATATAACATGGAACCATAAGAGATGAATCATGACACTAAAAATGATAGGATAGTTTAAGATAATATTTTAAGAGTAACTTAAAATTATTAGGATATATTGGAAACATCAAACATGAATAATCAGTAGAACTAAAGTAAATATACAAGTCAATGATTTCAATGTTACATTATCTTTATTTTACCTAAATCATGTGAAATGAGGATAAATAATTCAATAACCAACAACTAAAACATTAAATACTAATTAATAATAACTAAAGGGATTGAAAACAATAAGTGTATATGATAAAATTACTGTATAAATGGTAATTTTTAATGATTTTTTAATTTACAATGACTATTTCAAGCACGTTTCTCCCTAAATGAGTGGTTAATTCCCCTTTATTGTTATTTTTAATTAGGATAATGTGATATAATTAAATTAATTTAAATTTCAAATTGGTTTTATAAATATATTTATTAAAATCTTATTATGTATTCTTTCTCTATATTGGATAAATAATTGATTTAAGTAAGATATTTCTAGCATATTCAATAATTTCATGATCATTGGGTTATTGACATTTTGTAATGTTTGAGTTCTTTGAAATTAGTTATAAGGTTGTGCATAGGTGATTTAAATCAGTTAAGGACACTTATTTTAACCGAATAATTTAAGAAACCTAAGGACTTTTGTGTGTGATGAAAGTCTTGTTAATGAAAAAAGAAAGGAAAATGAAATGAAAAATGGAGTGTGAAATGGAATGAAAATTATGATTAAAATCATGTTTGGTAAAATGGAAAGTTTTATGATGAAATAGATATAACATTTTTAAAATGACCAAAATATCCCTTTCATCTTCCCCAATAGTTTTATTTCACACTATAACCATTTTAAGTCATCATTCTTACCATACCCCTAGCATCAAACCATACACACCACAAGACACCATCAAAGTTGGTGTGCCCACTGATCAAATCTCCCTAGAAGCCTGTCAAAATCATCGTAACCCATCAAATTACTTAGGTTATAATGGTATATCCACTACCAATAGTTGTGTCAAGGATTTATAATAATGGGGAAGTGGTAATTGTTTGGTATTTGGTGGGAATATAACATGGATGGTGGGTTATCAATGTCGGGGTTGATCACAGCAAGGGTGGTCGAAGTAGAGCCATTGTGTATTAGAGTTGGTTCCCAAGAATCAACTCATTTTATACTTTATATTATTGTATATTCATATAATTTAATATTAAAAAATTTCTTATCACATATTTATTTTTCTTCTATGTTATTTTAATGTGATAATGTCATAGAGTATCAATCACATTAATAAGGCCATAACAATAACCTGTTATGATGAGAACCTTGACATGATATGATAATATTCTTAAACTATAGGTCCAATGTCATATGATTTCATATGATTGGATAGAATAATATATAATATCAGGTGTTGGATGGTAAAACCCCAAGATTTTCTAATGTAATTATCTTTAAATATGTCTTATGTATTTGATATCATGCTTTAAATGAAAGACCAAGTTTAATCGAACCATGATATACTATTGAAATATTACTATTAAATATGATTGTTATCACCTAGTCATTGTATTGGAGGGTATGAAGAGGACTTACTAAAATAAGAAAAATATATTTTCTACACATATAAATAATTATTTCATTGGTTGTCAAATTGTTAAATGTAAAATAAAAACATTTCAAAGTAGAAAAAAAAGATGTTTATTTAAAAAAAATGTTTTTGTACATGAAAAATGATTTTACCTTTATAAATTAAGATTATAAATATTTATGAATGATTTTAATGAAAATTTTAGATAATATATTCAATAAAATATTTTAACATTCATATAATGGTTTTTATTACACAATGAATTGGATTAAATTTAGTGTTATGCTTAAAAATGTATTTTTCTAAAAAAAAATTTCATTGAATTTTTCACACTAAATTTAAAACTAATTTTTTCAAATTTTAGAAGTTAAATTTTATAAAATGGGTTTTTAACAAGTTGGTTAAAGGTATTTTTTGAATTCTGGAAGAATTTTATGATTATTGTTTTTTCTTTTGTAGTTAAGAAAAGGAAATCACATTACTTTATAAGTTTTGCTGATCAGACACAGGATGTACCAGACTCATGAGATTATATTCATTCATGGTAATAAAGTTCCTTGGTTTTGGTTTTCTGTTCTATAAAGTTTATGTGAGTGAATATTTTTTTCAGACGCACATTATGTTCAAAATCAAATTTTCGACCGGTATGAGGAAATATATCAAAGTCTGAATGCCTCCATACTAAATATGATAATGATTTTATGAAATTTAATTCTTTAATATCATGAGTTGCTTAGGAAATTTTGAGTCAATATTTATGAAATAAAGTTAAAAATTATATCTGATTCATTCCAAGTGGTGCCGATTAGATTGAGGTTTGGATGTAAAGATATGAGATGATGAAAGGATGGGATGTCATAGATCTTTTCAATGTAAGTAAGATGAAGATATACTGATCCTTAAGTTCTCAAATTCAAGAATAATTCATTATAAAATTATAATATTTTCAAAGAATAAAGGCTAGGAAGTTTTAAGGGCTGATGCAGTACTGCTATCAGTCCATCAGATGAGATGTTCCACTGATTCATCAAAGGAAGATCTGAATTATTATGTGATTTTTATCATAATAAGTAATAGGGTGATTTTAGAACCAATGAATTATAAAGTAAGAATTTTTGGGATCATAATGAAATCATATACCTATCAACCAGATAAATATCAAAAATGTAGTCAACCATTTTCAAAAAACAAAGAAAATGGTGTTTATCTTCAATTAGGAAAAGGGAAAAAGACTTGACACTAATCCAAGTGGTTCAAGATTCATATTAAAAGAATTAACACTAATCCATTGGATTAAAGTAGAGATCAATCAATCATATGTATTCTAACAAAGATACTTCATCGAATGTAGGATCATTGGTCTTAACAAAAGAAGAATATATGTTTTTTTATGTGATTTTTAGAAGTGTTTGTAAAAGGGATTTTTAATCTTTTTTCAAAGTGTTTTCAATAGGGCTTGAAGATGGTGATGAATTGTTTCGAAGGGGTGATGATATCCTTAGAATTTGTGAATATATTTATGAAAGAAATAAAAGAAACTAGAGTCTAATGAAGTTACAATAATGTTTAATAAGTTTTGAGAAGATTTAAGAAGCATTGAAAGAGTCAAAGATGAAGTTTAAATGAATACAAAATTTAAGTTTTAGAAATTTGGTTGAGTGGGAAAACATTTTCAGATTCCCTTCCAAAACAATTTTTCCTCTCCTATAAATAGTAGAAAGGATATTGTACATTCTAAAATATAAGTATTTTTCATGTCTGAATAAAGTGAGAGTGCTGAAGAAGAGAGAAGTAGGTTTCTATAAAATGATTCCCTAAGAAACATCTTTGAACAAAAGAATAATAATGAAGGAAAATAATTAGAGGTTACCAAATTGAACTGATCAATCAAATACGAGTTTCAAGGGAAAGAAGAATTTGTTTGGAATTATTTCCATATTATTATTTCTTATTTATTTTCCAAACTATAAAATCAGACTGGGGTGTCAGACTGAGCCATCAGACTGAGTTTTTGTTTGAAGTCCATAAAGTATGTTACTACCAGATACTTGGTAAGAAGGTGAATAAGATTTTTTTTTTGAAAAATCTCATATGTGGAAGTTAATAAGGCAGTATAGTAACTTATTTTGAACTAACTGGTGAAGGTTTATTAACTGGACACACAAACTTTTTTTATATCATTCATGCTAGTAGAAGAACATGCACTATTATATTGATCATATTTTTATGAAATGGAAAGTATATATCATACTTGTAGTACCGACATAAAAGGATTTTTTTCTAGTGGATTGTGTGGTATTGGATTGTTTCTAAACTATACCAAGGACATATCCACTCTTATTGAGTACTGAATCTTTTAAATAATTGGGATCATGGGGATGTGTATTTTTTTTAGTGAAGTGTTATATATTTAACCGAATTTGAATGATGTTTCGAATTAAAGGAACCTTAAAAGATAAAAATATCACTGATTCAACCCCTCCCCCTTTTAGGGAAAAATTGATTCTGGACGGGAAATAACAATTTTTATCAGAGCTGAGGTTCCCTTTGTTTACTCTTTACTAAAAAAATTTGAAGAGAAGTTTTTATCGAGAATTTGAATTATGTGAATAGTAAGGGGATTCTGATCTTAAATGATAAAAACTATCATTTCAGGAAAGATAGAATGCTACCATATCTTATTTCGCATGGTTATGATGTTTTGGAAGCTACTAAAAATATATTTCCCCCTCTTGTTGAGAATTCTCCCCTTGTAGCTACTGATAAGAAAAACCTTAAGAATAATGGAAGAGCTAAAAATGATTTACTCTCATAACATTATGAAAGTGAGTTTCTTAGATTAAATATATTTTCAACAACCAAATGTATCTAGGATAAGTTAAATAACATTTATATATGAAATAAAAAAGTGAATAAGGAAAAGTTACAAATATAGAGGTTGATGTATGAAGATCTTAAGATGGTTGAGGATGAAACTATTTGTGAATTATTTATAAAGGTGAATGATATTGTTATCACCATTAGACATCTTGGGGAGAAGTCGGAAGACTCAAATGTTGTTGAAAAGATCTTTAGAATTATTCTTGAAAATTTTGATGCCAATGTTTCATATTTGGAAGATATATATCCTGAAACTCTATCTTGGGATGACCTTTATAGTACTATAATTACTTATCAAATAGTAAGGGATAAAGTTATGAAAGAAAAAAACATCTGATCGAAAAATTTCCTTTAAATCTACAAAACAAGGAAATTCAAAGAAGGTTTAAAAAGAAGAAAAATAAGTTCCTAATTATTAATATTAAAATAAGGTATGTAACAATCTTGATAAAATTATATCATTTTTTCTCAAAATTTTAAAAGATGTATAAGAAAGTATGAATGGAAACTTCTCTTAAAATGTTTTGAATGTAGATTCATTGGGAACTTTTCTATCAATTGTATTAAAATATGGAATAAGGAAGAAAGTGATAAAGAAGAAATTAATAAGTAATAATGGATGTTAAGAATATATTGGAAGAAACATGTTGACAAATCTTTCTCCAAAAAAAGAATAAGAGGTTTTCCAAAACCAAAAGGATAAAAAAATTTCCTAAATATAGTAGTGAATTATAAAATGAAAAATTCAATAAAGTTACTAAATATTGCACATTTATTTCCATAATTAATGATAAAGTGTTTTATAGTGATGAAAGAAGTAGTCCTAAAGAAGAAGAAACTGAGTAAGAGTTTCATCTGAAGAAATAATTGAATGAATATTTGAGAAATATTATAGGACTTGAAAGAGATATTAAGAAGTTGAAGAAATAAATTCTTATAGTAAACAACAAGAATTTATTCCTAAAGAGAAATCCATGTTATATGAATAGATTTATTATATAAAGAATTATTTTGATAAGGAAAATAATAGGAATGTGTCACCCTTACCTTTACATGTATCCTATAAAACCAATTCTTCATACGCCACAAGTCACATGTAGGGTGTGAGGAAAGAACCCAATAGGATATCACCATGAATCTAAATAATGTATGTCATTATACAACTATTATTTCTAGGTTTAAAATAAAACAAGTTTAATAAATAATTTCATTTGAAAACATTTCTCATAAAATATCCATTTGTTTTCATTTAAAACATTTCATATTAAAATAAACCAATAATATGATAAAATGCATGAAGGATAAATAGAGGGAAATAAAGAAAACCTTCTATGGAAACTTATAAGAGAAATTTTTGAGCAATAAAAGAATGAAACATCACTATCATGAATAAAAAAGTACAAATTGAGTTTTATACTATGGAAATATATAACTAGGAAACACATGGAACATTATGTTGGCATGATGTGAATCTGTATGATACCAAGCCTTGCCATAGTTTATTGATATCACAACCATAACCCCTAGTGTTTCCATACTCACTAATCTTTTTATATGTCTATAACTCATTCCCTCAAGGTTCCCAATGTGCTGTGTTTTCTCAAAACATTACAATAAATCATGCATAACTCTTTATAAAACATTTCCACAAGAAATTCATTAATACTCTAATGGTTAAAAATCCATTTTAGAGCCAAATCAATTTTTTAGTCATTTCATCAAGTACATGAAGTGCATAAAATTTTTTTTAAATAAAAACCCTTTTAAAACCATTTTTCAAACCACTGAATATGAATTTACACAAAATAGATCTCATTGATATCAAATCATTCATTTTTAAAATCCATTCCAAAGGAAAATCCAAAAATAAGGTATACCATGTGAAATAAAGGTTGTCTAGAGACACCTACCTCTCCAATAGAGGAAACCTAATCACCTTTGAAAAATATGATGGAAAATATAGATTTGGAGCCATAATAAGAATATATTCATATGAAATGTTCTCAATTCCCCACCAAAACCTCTAAACCCTATTATTGAAACCAATTATGTTTCTAACAAATCAAGGGGAGGAGAGTTCAAGAGAAGATCTAGAGAAAATAGTTGGAATCAAGAGGAGATCCTTATATACCTTGAAGAGATCCACCCAAATCTTTGAATAATTTCTAATATAAAAAGTTAAGAAATTTCTAGAGTGTAAAGGAGACTCTAGGTGAATCCAATGAGATATGAAGATGAGATTTTGTTTAAAATGACTAGTGTTATTGTTGTAATTTTCCAAATTTAGTACGGATCATCGTAATGAGAAGTCTTCAGTTCCTATATGTTTTCACCATAATGACCTTAGTATTAGACTAAATAATGGTTAGAATGTTTGAAGTTGGATAAAGTCATGATAATATTTTATAAGTTTTGAGAAGAGTTTATTAGCATTGAAAGAGTCAATAATGAAGTCAAAATGAATGCAAAATTTATGTTTTGGAAATTCAGTTGAGTGGGAACTTTCAGATTATCGCCCAAACCATAGTTTCCTCTCATATAAACAGTAAGAAGAACATTGTACTTTCTGAAATGTAATTATAGTTCAAATTTTAATAAATTGAGAGAAATGAAGAAGGGAGAATAAGGTTTTCAAATTAATTTTTTATGAGAAACATCTCTGGACAGAAGAAGCATAAGGAAGGATAATAACCAGATGTTATCGTATTGGACTGATCAATCGGATATAGGTTTCCAAAGAAAGAATAAGTGGTTCATAATTATTTATATAGTATTATTTATTCTATTTTTATTAGACTAAGAAGTCAAACATGGGAATTAAATTTATCCATTGGACTGATTTTTGTATGATGTCCATAAATAATGATTCTACATGATGTTGGGTATGAAAGTGCAGAAGCCTATTTTATAGAATATCATATATGGAAGTTGATAATACAGAATATTAACTTGTTTTGAACCAACTAGTGAATGTTTATTAAATTTTTACACAAAACCTTTTTACATCATTCAGTCTAAAATAATCACGTGCACTATTTTATTGATCATAGTTCCATATAAGTTTAATGGTATATCCTACTTATTGTATCCACACAAAAGTATTTTTTTCTAGTCGATTGTGTGGTATTGGATTATTTCCAAACCATGATAAGGATGTAACTACTCTTTTTGAGTACTGAACCTTGTAAATACTTTTTTTCTTGTGGATGTATGTTTTTTTTAGCAAAGTGAAAAGTCTTTAACAGGAGGTGTAGGTTGTTTTAAAAGAAAGGAAACAAAAAAGAAAAAGATATCACTGATTTTCCCCTCCCTCTTTCTGTGATACATTGATCTTAGCTGGGAACTAACCGTTTTTATATTTGATATAAGAATTTCCAAATTTTTTAATGATGTAACTATCATTTTCTTTTAGAATGAATAGTGACTATGGTAAAAAAATTGCCTTGATTATGGTTAAAAAGGGTTGATGAGGGGGTTAAACTAAAAGATAAGGTTTAAATTATTACTTAAACATGTCTAAATTTTATAGGTTTAAGATATTTAGAAATTATATTATATTATATTATAACCTTTTTCAATGTTTTTTCCTCTCAGTTGAATATGACTTTATTATATTTTAATGTTGTAAGTATTTACAATTTTTTCACCCACCACACTTATAAAGGGTGTTCCTCTTCCCCTAACTCTTTAAAACATTTTGAAACATCTATATAATCAAATCCCAACACAAATACCTTCCCAAATTCCTTCCCCATATCCTATATCTTATTCTCTTCCCAAAATACCAACATTTGAAGTCTTAAGGTGTTATCTAAAAGAAGTTTCCCAAATAATTGGTAATTATATTTTTTGATCTGTTTTGTGTTTATTTATTACTTAACCATATCCAAATTATCCATAACCATATTAACATGATTAAATTATTACATTTACTATACTAATATGTTTTTATGTTAATGTTACAAACATTTTCTACAACTTTTCCAACCTATTTTAAATGATAATTTTGTTCATGTGTGTGTGTGAACTACCACCACCAAGAATCAATGAGATTTTTCTTCTATGTATGGAATACATGGTTAGTAATAGGAATGAATTTAATGAATATAAATGATTTTTATGATATTTTTATGATTTTATAAATATATATTTTTGTTTTCCTTTCTTTCTATTCATTAAAAAATGGAAACATTACTCGTGTGTACATACAGAGTATCATCTCTACGAAGTGAAGTAATTCATTTTCATCACCAACTTATAGTAATGGTTATAAAAATATATATAATGAATAATTATTATGATTATAAAATTGTTAAGATTTTATAGATGATTAAACCATGAACAAGGGGAAAATATGAAGTCCATCGAACCAAAACATCCATGGAAGACAGACTAGTTTTTATTCAAATATTGATTTTAATAAATAATATTAATAAATGGATAATTTAAAACTATAAGGTAATGTTATATTATAATAAAAGTATTAATTTGGTTATGGTATGGATGTATAATAAATATAAATTTATTATACATGATCTTAATAATTCATATGAATAAAGACAATACATGGGGTGTAAGGTTTTATGTTACAATCTCAACTCCTTTCAGAAGTGTCTATGAATAATTTCCATTAAGGGAAATTATATAGTAATTATCCTTTAAAATCCATATATTTTATTCTCATCTATTTATTCATGTAATTTTCAAGTATTATTACCATTTTCCACTCTATGTTACATATAATTGTTGAGAAAAAACTTTTAAAAAACCAAACATTTTTCCCTTTTGGTTAATGAAATTTTTCATCCATATCCATTTTCATTGAAATGTTTCCAAGAATCTTATTTTTGGTGATAAAATGATTATCTAAATTCATTTTCAATGATATTTTAATTTATTTTCAAATTTTTAAAATAAATCTTCTTGTAATTTTTCACATGAGGTGCTTTTGGAGTTTTTTACCAAAAGTGTGAAAGGAATATTTTTTTTGATGTTTACCGAATGAATGGATTATCAATCCATTATGACCATTTTTTATTTTTAGATTAATTTAAATGTTTCCATGGTGATTTTAAAAAATAATTTTCTCAATATTCTGGAAATTTTTAATTTTAGATATGCCAAAGGAGAAGGATATTTTCCTTGGTTTTTAAAGAAATTCAAATTCTATCTTTAAGGTATTTTTCATCTATTACAAAATCCATTGATGTTTATTATACTTCACTAGTGTTATGATCTAATGATACCATCCATGTTCTTTATCTTGATGGATTATTATTTTGTGATGATGAAATGTTTAGTAAACTCATACCTTTTCCATGGGTTATTTTATGATGGAATGATTAATGTTTTTATGATCTTGTGGAACACATCTATATGGTTTTCATTATGGTATGGTTAGGTCCATTAAATATCTCTAATAAATTTCATGATGATCGATATCTCATGAGATACCATATACTAGAAAATAGAGTGAACCTATTTTAGTAAGGGGCTCTATCCACTATGATAGTTTTGGGATTGAAAATTGACTAAGGAAATGATGGAATGGGGAGTGAACACAATTCATTAGGGGACTCTATCCACAGTGATAGTCATGGTAGTGATCCTTTAATAATGAAATTATTTTTTATTCTTATAATTGTGCTAAAATTTCTATGGCATTTTCTTATGCTTATGTTATGCTCTCATAACTCATGATTGAATAATGATGATTCCTCACTCTTATGACTCATGTATATTGAAATTTGATAGATTTATGTTATTAATAATGATTTATGATCTATGAATACTCAGGTATAAACTTCATAAGTTATGATCATGCTCTTGTAACATTATTGTATGCTTTCATATAGTCATTGATTAACATCTCACATGTTTACCCTTACTGAGAATCAGATATCACCCTTTATTATGTTTCATTTTCTTCATGTTATGAAGAAATGTATTAAGTAAGAAATGACTAAGAAGGATAATGTGGGATAATAACATTATCTAATATTCTAAATATCTTTCATGAAATAAGATTATTATGTATCTAGTATCAAAAAACAATTAAATTTTACAGTCTGAGGGTGTGTGTTATAGTGAAATGTAATGAATATTCTTCTAAAATGATGAAATGTTTATTTATATTATTCTTGGGTAATATCAGCTGGAATCAAAGAAGGTTTTCATTATTTTTAGATATTAGGTTATTTATAATTTGATAATAAAACTTAATAAAACTTATAATGAACTAAAAGTGATATAGATTGAACCAAATAGTTTCATAGATTGATAATAAGGTGTCATAATTTAGGATATCTCAGGAATTATTTTCTTGATTATATTATTTATCACTTATTATTGTATCTTGATGCTTACACTATGATTTTTTGTTTTATTCAATCGTTATAACTATGAGGAATCATGTTAACAATGAAAGCGATGGACAATGAAAAGATTTTTCTTTTCAGCAATGGAACCGAAAAGCGTATGGAATGAAAAATATTATTACTATGCTCACACAACTCTCTCTATCCATGGATAAGTTTGAGCTTCCAAATAATAAAAGGAGATACCAACTTACCATTGAATATTTAATGGGTAAATATACACCTTCCTTTGTTAGTTCCTATTATCCACTAGTTTTTTAGCGATGGATCAGTACCACTAAAAATATATTTTCCATTATAAAGTGCTCATAGCATGGAAACGTTGTACTAATAGTATATTATTTATAAAGAAAATAATATCAATGGTCGAATCTTATTAATAATACAAGGAAATCATAAGAATTTGAATCCATGTAATGGGATGGTTTTAAAAGGGTATTTTTCAGTAAGAACCATCCCTAAACTCTTCACATGAAAATAGAAAGGTAATTCCTTTAACCAAAAATCAAAATTGATTAATTCATTAGTGACTTAAAACAAAGTCTATAAATGGTGTTATCCATAAGGTACTTTAGTAACTATAAATAAATATTTATATGTGTTCTCATGGTAAAAATGTAGAGTGGATATTCTCATCATTCTCATTGTTTTTATAAGAATAGAAATATAGAGTTTCAAGAATATTCTAATAATAAAACCCATGGAATAATGAAAATTAATATTAATTTATACCAAAAATGTGGAAAGTGTCATGGGGAAATTTTCTTTAGGGGGCTATTAAATTTTTTAAGTGTGTAAAATATGTCCATCGAGGAAGTGAATGATGAAGATATTTAAATAGGAAAGTTATTGAAATGAATATGAAGAGAGCTTAACTAAATTCACCATAAACACCTTAATGTTTCAACTAAAAGGAGTATGGGAATTATGACAAAAAGTTTTTTAATTGAATGTTTAATGATCAAATTTGGAATCAACAACTTAATAAGCCAATAGATAAACGGAAAGATCATGTGATCTCAACTTCTGAAGTGGTTCACGAGAATAAAGTGGTGAAAGGTACATGTATCATCCACTCTAGAACTAGAAATGTATTATTTGATTCTATTTCTACCCACTATTTTATATCTAATGAATTTTCTAATGGAATCAAATCACCACCTCAATGATTAAATGTTCAATTATCAGTGAAAACTATTAATGGTAAGATGTTCGCATCTCATGTATATAGCGCATCTATAATAGATATTTATTGGAATGTGCTTCCTGAAAATCTTGTGATTCTACCTATAGTTGGAAACTACATCAATTTTATGGGTATTATTAACTATTCTTGAGGGGTATGTAACTCAAATGGTTGGGTAAAAACTCAGTATTGTATATATGCCTATTGTATGAGAATATTTGAAGTATTTACTAAAGAGTTTTCAAGCATTCACCTAAATTATAAAGTTTAGTTTTAAATATAAATTATATATTTTGTCACACCTATTTCAAATACCCATTATAGGATGGTCTCGATTGATTTATAGGGATTTAAGAAACAACTGTAGGAGAATCTTGATATGAGATTTATTCGATCAAGTTAATCGCAATGGGGTGAACCTTTTTCGTTAAGAATAAATATGGTTTAATGAATATTTGTATTGATTACAAAGAAATTAAAAACATTAATATCAATAATTGGTATCATCTAACCCATATTTATGATTTTTTGATCAACTGTGGGGAGATCAATATATTTTAAATATTGACCTTTGATCTAGATTTCATCAGTTAAGGACCAAAATAGAGGACACATCCAAGACATTTGTTTGTATGAGGTATGGAAACTATGAATTTATAGTGATTACATTTGGACTTATCAATTTCACTACTATAATCATATATCTAATGAATATATTCTTTAAGGATTACCTTGATTAGTTTGTGGTAGTTTTTCTGGAATATTTTCTTATATATTTTAAGATCAAGGAAAAATGTGTATATAATTTTAGGATTGTGTTGAATACATTGATGAAGAAAAAATTGAGTTCCAAATTTAGTAAATAATAATTATATATTCAAAAAGATTCATTCTTGGTTCATGTAATCATTAGTGAGGGGATATTGGTGGATCCTTCAAAGATGGAAGTTATTGAAAAATGGACAAGATCAACCAAGATGACTAAAATCCATAGTTTTCATAGGTTGTATAGTTACTATGAATGCTTTGTGAGAAATTTATAATGGATATCAAATACATTAAAAAGGATCTCCTAGAAGAGATCCAAGTTCCTTTGGATAAATGAATGTGAGGAAATTTCAAATAGATAAAGGGAAGTTTGGTATGTGTAATTGTTCCTACACTACCCTATAGTAGACATGGGTTTTTGATCTGTATGGATGAATCAAAGAAAGAAATGGGATCTTTTTTCATATATAATTACATGGTAGAAGTGTGTTACTCCTATCAATAGAAGGTTCATAGAAAAAATTACACAAATCATGAGTTGGAATAAGAAGGAGTAATCTTTTTTTTTTTAAGAGATGAAGGTATTGTCTATTTGGTGAAAGGTGTGACATATATATAGATCATAAAGGCCTAAATTATATATTCACATGTAAATAGTTGAATATGAACCAAAGAATTTGGTCTAAACTGATTACATATTATGAATTCTTAATATATTACCACCCTGGGAAATCCAACAAGGTGGTTGATGATCTAAGTTGGAAGGAAAATAATAGTTTTTCTATGATAAGGATCAAAAAAGATATAATACTTATATATTTTTAAATAAAAAAACTAGAAATAACAAATAAACGAAAGATGTTCTGTCTTTCTCAAAATAATTTTCAACTATCTACTTTTGTGAAGATTAAAAGGTGTGAAAGGATGATGTAGAGTTGTAAATAAAGGTAGGAAATCTTCAGAAATTAATTCATGATAGTTATGGATTGATATGGTTTAGAAATTTATTATGTATAAAATCAATATTAGAATTGAAGGATCTATTATATGAATCTCATAGTTTATCATTCTTTATCCTTATTATAAGTACAAATATTTGTTGAGATCTTAAACATCATTTATGGGGGATAACATGAAAAGTGATATAGAATACTATGTATTTGTGTTCTTAGTATTATAGAAAATTAAGTTTGAGAGATAAAGTCCTAATGGGATCTTACAACTTTTTTAATGAACCAATCCATGTCAACCTAAAACGTCACCCAAGATTGACCACCACAAGGTCCTAAGTGCATTCTTGGTCACCATGGGAAGGTGAAAAGTACCTGGTTATCAACATAAAAAAACATTGGGAATTATTTCACCTAAAAATAAAAAATAAAATGTCTTAAGTATAACAAGATAAAGATAAATAACTAAATTACATCATGGAAGAAGGGGTATACAATCATGATACATAATAAAACAACATGAAATGCTAATCTTGGGGGAAAAAGGTCCAAGACCATGACCAAGTCTCTATGTGACCATTTTTCACCACTATCAAAACCGCCCATAAAAGTGACATCAACCAAGAGAATTCATCAAGAAAGATGTCACCCATCCTGTTACCTATATCCTATAAAACCAAGTGTGCCTACGCCCCAATGCATATGAAGTGTGTAAGGTAAACACACAATAGCATACCACCATGAATCTAAATAATGTTTTCACCATAAAACTATTAGTTCTAGGTTTAAAACAAAAAAAAATTTCACAAACAATTTCATATGAAAAAATTTCTCATAAAACATCCTTTGGATTTCCTTTAAAATATTTCACACTAAAATAAACCAATAATATGATAAAATCCATGACCTATAAATATATGGAAATAATAAAAACGATCCAATGAAACTTATAAGATAAAACTATGATAAATCAAAGCATGAAACATCACTATCATGAATACAAAAGCGAAAATTGAGATTTATCCAGTGAAAATATGAAACTATGACACACAAAGAACACTAATATGGCATGTTTTGAATACATATGATAACAAGTCTTGCCAAAGTCCATTGATATCAAGGCCACAACCCCCAATGGTTCCATACTCACTAAGGTTTTCATATGTCAATAACTCACACACCCAAGGTTCCAAATGTGCTATGTTTTCTCAAAACATTCAAGTAAATCATTAAAAACTATTTAAAAAACATTTCCCCAAGAAATATATTACTACTCCCATTATTGAAAACCCAATTTAGATCCATATCCATATTCAATTCATTTCATCAAACACATGAAGTGCATAAAATTGTTTTTAAAGAAAACACTTTTAAACCCATTTTCCAACCCATAAAATATGAATTTACAAAAAATAACCCTCATTGATATCAAATAAATCATTTTCATAATCCAAAACTATGGAAAATCACAAAACAAGGTATTCCATGTGAAATAAATGTTATATAGAGATGCTTACCTCTCTAATGGAGGAAACCAAATTGCCTTTGAAAATGATGATGGAAAATAAAGAGATCGAGTGATCATAAGACTAGATCCATATAAAATGTATTCAATTCCCCATAAAACCCTCTAGATATAGTCATCAAAACCAATTAAGATTCTAACAAACCAAGGGGAAAAGAGATAAATAGAGAATCTAGAGAATAGAGGATGAATCAATAGGATATATGTATATACCATGAATATATACACACAAATCTATAGATAATTTCTAAGAGAATACGGGAAGAACTATCTAGAGTATGAAGGAGGGGCTAGGTCAAGAAAATAATATATTAGAGTGAGATTTGGTTTAAAAAACTGAGGGTATTAGGGTAATTTCACAACTTTAATAAGGTCGCATGAATCGCATGGTTAGGCTGCACTGTTGGACAAACTGTGCACTAACCATGCAGTAATAATGTGCATGGTTACCTTGGAATAGTTTTAAAATTAGAGAATACATGTGTAATCCATGAAAAAACCTCTAAAATCAAACCCAACCATCCACATAGTTTTCTTTGGAATCTCACACAATTAGACAAACCAAGCTCAATTTGTGAAAAATTCTAGTTGAGTTGATAGATTCATATCATACGCTTACCATAAAGATACTACTAACTGTGGGTAGACTGTGCACTAAGAATGTTTATCCAAAAAACTCCAAAATCTAAACCCTTACTCTAAAAAACTTTTGGAACCTCAAGAAATAAAAAATTATCCCATAATAAAACATACATGTGACCCATAGGGAATCACAATTCTCCCAACCATGCTAATTTCTAAACCCAAAAGGCACTCAAGATCCTAGACTTTCAATGTGACAAAAACACTAATACATCATCAGAACTTCATTATCCCATGTCCCATGGTTATACCATCAACATTACTATAGTACACAGATTAAGGGAATCATTTTACTATAAAATACCTTATTCTGAAAATCCATAATCTAAACATGTTCATCAACCGCAAAGGTGTATAGATTAAGATAAATATTCTCTCATTCAATCACATGATAAGGGTCCAGTTGATATTTTCTTATTTGGTAAACATGAAACATATCGTGAATCTATTTTTAGTCAGACAATAATTCCAACTAATATTCAACATTTCAAAGATGTTCAGTGATATCAAAAGGTTCAATAAAACTTGATGCCAGCTTACCATATTTTCTCAACTAATGATGTCTTAAACAAGTCTTAACCCTGAGAAAAACCCGCTCACTAACCTCAAACTCTAACGGGTAACAAATATGGTCTGTATAGTATTTCTAGTGACCATGAGTTGTCTTTATCCTCATTTGGATCAACTTCACCTTTTTCATCATCTCTTGAACAAGACATGGTCCAACCAAAGATCATTCCCTATAACTCTACCCAACATAAAAGAGATCTATAAGGTTTTACTTATAATACTTTAAAAGGTTCTATTTTAATCAAAGCCTAAAAATTATTGTTATAGGAAAACTCAACCAAGGGAAAACAAATTTCCTAAGAACCACTAAAATAAAACATGCACACCTGAAGCATATCCTTAAGAATTTGAATGGATCACTTAGTATATACATCTATATGAGAGTGGTATATCATGATTAACATCAATTGGGCACCCATCACCTATTATAAATCATTCTAACACTGATATGTAAATAGTAGATCTCTTTCATAAATAATGGTTGAAGGTACTCTATATAGATTCATGATCTCTTGGACATATAGGTGCATGAGATTTTCTCCCTTCATCATCTTCTTAATAGGGAGTAAATGATTTAATTTCATGAGTCGATTAATGATCCGCCAAATCACACTCTTTACACTTATATTATGTGGTAAAATAAAAACAAATTCCATAGATATCCCATCCCACATATATACTCAAATGGGTATAAGATGTAATAAAATGATAGGTCTCTAGTGCTCTATATTAATCTTCTGATAGATAAAGCATCGTGATTAAAATTGTGTTATTTACTACCTTATCCCTAGAAGACAATATTGGCGTCTCAAACCATGATACATATTGGTATTCTTACGGTTTATGTACCAACTAGACCAATGTCAACTATTCATTAATTCCTACCTTAGAGTTATTGGAACAACCAATCTGCCTAAGAAGTACAAGACACCATCATAAGACCAAGATCAGCCACCTGAGGTCTCCCCACTATTGATTCAAAAGTATTCTTTTGAATTCTCTATTCCTTTTGTTTTAGAAATCACAAACTCTTTCTTAAATACTAAATTAATAACTATTTTATATTCAAGTAGTTTAAGAATATAATAGTATATCATTTTACCAAAATTTCATTAAGACGTTTTGATTCATATATAATCAAAATGATTTTTTTCATATGCATATGATAATAATCATACTCATGAGTTGTTCATAAATGATTCATTCCTGATTATCATAACATGATTGGATACAATTTTTATTTTACATACCTAATATGATTTTTATTGTATACACGGTCTATTTTTGAACTAAATATATTTTCTGTAATGATACAAATCATACTGACCCTCATAATGAAAATCATCAAACCCTTTTTAAATTTAGTTTTTTGTATCCAGAAAATTGTATTATAATGAAAGGAAAATCTTTAAATCAAAATGATGTTGTGTATTCTGTTTCAATATGAATTTAAAATGTTGTCATTGTTTCAGTTATAATATGGTCGTTAGAGTGCCAGGTGTCTAAGTCCCTCTTAGATTTCAGGAGAAAATTTTACTGTTTGAGACTAAGAAGACTATTGGGACAAAAGCCTATAAATACCAGATCATTTGAATGAGCTCGGGTTGTTAAAGTGGTTGTTGCTGCTAAATTTGGACACTCTATGAGAGGTCTGTAAAATTTCATGTATGTGTGAAAACCTAGAAGTTTAAAAGTCGTGAACAAATTTTTTCATATATTTGTAACTCCTAAGATTTTTCTTTTTTACTTCGTGTGATGTAGATCATTTGGATTATGATTGAGGGATTTAATGGATAAGAATATAGTTGTGCTGATCTTTTGCAGATCGGGGGGTTTTGAGGCTAGGAAGACCGAGGAATCAATCACCTTCTTGTTCTAGGGCTTACCCTGGTGTGGGTAAGACAAACATCCTTGAAAATATAAATCAAGGGAAATCTATCCAAGGTTATTGGATACCCATATATTTGGGTTAAAAGATTTTTATTAATTTACTTGTTTTACATTTCTTCTATATTGTAATAGAAAGTGAATAATTTTATATATTCATTATTCTATTATCTATTTTTTTTATTACAATATTTATAATTGTGATTATTGTTATTATGATCACATCATTTACTTAATAATATTCTATACACTTTATGATAGAATCATAAATTGTTTCACTCTTTTAATCATAAACATTGTGATTACGATCCATATCACATTTAGTTTGATTAAATCATTTTCTTACTATGAATATGATTAATTACAGCATGTGGAATACTTTTCATAACCTATACATTACAATACTTTTTCCCTCAGAACTAGGGCCCTATCTGATTATTTTTTAAATACAAAAGATATTTGTGAATATTATTAGTTTAATTCAATTAAATAATGTTTTCTCTATGTAAAGAAATGAAATATTTTCAATATACAATTAACCCCCCCATGTATTTTTCCATATGAATATATATTTTGATCCAACAATTGGTATCAGAGTGAATTATCTGTAATATTGATACTCACATTTGGAATGAGAATAGGATTCTAATATTTCTTACATTATTGTTATTTTATTCTCTTTTGAAAATTAGTTTTATTTCTATTATAAACCTTTTTTTATAAATACATGATACACTAACACATATTTTGAAAAAATATTTTTTTTATTTTTTTAAATATGGTAGGACTAAATTTTGGTTCAATAGAAAATTTAAATTACAGAAGACTGATGATTTTTTTTGGCCATGATTATCAATATAGAAGAGATAGAATTAATAATTTTTTGATCAACATAGGAGTTGATAATTTTGTTGTGCTAACTAGTGATTATAAAATTTATGAGAAATAAGTTGGACTCTTTAAAAATCAAGAGAAGCAAGAATATCAATTGAATTATAAGGTATGAAATACATTACATTGTTATATGACTAGAAATATATATATCCATATTTCATCTTGTGAAGTAGCCTATATTATTTTCAAGAAGTTAGAAATCACTCATTTTGGAACTTCCAAAATTATTGAGACTATAAGAGCCATGCTAAGAGCTGATTACCAAGATTTTGAATTTCCTTATAGAGGAACTATTTTTAAGGTATAACAAAGGTTCATGAAAATTTTAAATAGTTTAAAAGATATGGGTGAAAATGATTAGAAGATGATATCCATGTGGAAAATATTATAGACATCATGAAAAATGAATAGGGATTAAAGATAATAGAAATTAATGAATCTATAAAGATTAAAAATGTAACACTTTATGATTTATTTGAAACTCTCTTACAGTATAAAGGCCGACCAAAAAGAGATGTGGATAATGTTAAAAAGAAGAATGGTGGATTTGCTTTTACTTCTAATTCAAATTATATAAAATCCCAGACTCCTGAAAAGGTTGTTATATCAACAAAGACAAAGAAGTTTATTGTACAATCAGGCTCAAGTGAATTGGAACATTCTGAGAATGAGTTAGCCAATCTTACTCAAAGGATGAACAAGATTATTGGAAAGAATTATTTTCAGTATTGGTATAAGAAAAGTAATAATGAATAGAATGATAAAAAATATTATGAAGTTACCTATTATGAATATAAAATAGTTTTATATATAAGACATAATTAACCAAAACTCAAATGAAAATATCGAAAGTAAAGTCATTATGATATAAATTAGAAAAATTATTACAATCCTAAGGAAAAATAAGTCTTCAAATATAATTACTCATCGAGTTCTAGTGGTGGAGATTATTCTTATGAATCCTCAAACAATAAAAATTCCAGACAAAAGAAAATTTCTCTATATACCAGAATATCTTATTAAAGTAAATGTTTTATGGCTAAGGTACACACTTCTGATTATTTAACAAATATGTCTTTAAATTAAAACTATTATAATGAGAAATTTTATATTTTTTTTGATGAAGAAAATTCCTCAGTATAAGATAATTCTTTACCTTCATATGAATAAGTCTTTATATTTAATAAATCTCTTGAAAAAGAAAACTATAAAGTTAGTAAGAAACTTGAAAAAGAAAATTATAGAATAAATTTTTTAACAAAAGAAGTATCAGATATTTCAAAATATCATGATAAAAATATTTAAATTGTTTCCATTTCTAAAAACCTTGATGAATATAATTCTGATAAGGATAATATTTATAAATATTTGAAAAAATTCAATTCTGAGAAAAATGCTTTAGAAAAAAACTCACTTATGAAACTGATACTAATATAGATAAGAATTTAGTTACAAAACAAAAATATTGAATCTTATCTTTATGGAAAATTTTGACAAACTTTACCACTGGTAAAGAAGGATTTGTTAAAATGTTTAAATAACTTTATCCACAAGGTAATAGTTCAGGAATGGGATATACTCTTTCAAAAATATTTTTTAGTAATAATTATTTTGTTCCTCAAAATATCCACTTTTTCACAAAATTTCAAAGTAGTGTTAATTTAAATAAAAATAGTTACTTAAATAAAATTCAGTATTTAGAGTTCCACAAATCCCATTTTTCAAAACAAATGTGGATTCCTAAAATTTTACACTCTAACATTTCCAGATCCAAGAGAGTTTGGATTCTCAGACTTTAATTGTTTTTTTTATGGAAAATAAAGGAATTACCAAAAGAAATATATGATACATGGATAGTGGATGTTCCCAGCATATGAATAGTAACAAATACTTCTTTGAAAAGATTGTTGAAATGAAATCTATAAGAGTTACCTTCAGAGACAATTCTCAATGAAATATTGTTGGTATGGTAATATTTTTTTTCTAATAAATTCTTTGATTGCAAATGTTTTATATATAAAAGTTATTAAGAAAAACATTATAATAATAATCCAATTATGTGATGAAGTTTAACTTGTGAATTTTAGTAATGATAAATGTGTAGTACACAATTCCAAGGATGAATTCATTATTTATTCCCATTGGTATGATAATGTTTACACCCTTAACTTTTAAGACCTTAAGATCCAAGACTTACCTTGCCTTAATGCAATAGAAGATCAATATTGGTTATGGAATAGAAGGTTAGAACACTATAACATTAGAAACTTATATAAATTATCTAAGAAAATACTTGTTAAGAATCTATTTGAATATAGATTTCATTCTTCAAAAGTCTGGGACCCTTGTCAATATGAAAAGAAACATAAGTCAAGATTTAAATAAATTATTTAAGTCTCAACTACTAATGCTTTACAGATAGTGCACATGTACTTATTTGGTCCTACGAAAACTATAAGTATTTGAGGAAAGTATTATTTATTTTTTGAATTGATGATTATAAAAGATACACATGGGTCTATTTTCTTATAAAGAAATATGAAGCCTATTATTATTTTAAAACTTTTATATCCAAAGTCAAAAATGAGAAAAACCATCAATTGATAACAATTCATAGTGATCAAGGTGTAGAATTTGTAAATTAGGATTTTAAAGCTTTTTATATTAAGAAATGCATTACACATAACTTTCTAGCTATAAGAACTCCTCCACAAAATGGTGTTGTTAGAAAAGAAATCCTATTATTTAAGAGATAACAAGAACCATGTTGAGTGAATATTCTATTGCAAAACATTTTTGGCCTGAAGTTGTGAGTATTGGTTTCTATACTAAAAATCAATTTTTAATTACACAATTTCTTAATAAAAACCCTTATGAGTTATGGAGAGGCAAAAAAACAGAAGTCTCGCCATTCAAATTATTTGGATGTAAAGTATTTATTTTGAATAAAAAAGATAATTTACATAAATTCACACCCAAATATGATGAAGGTATTTTCTTAGTCAATTACACTACTTCAAAGGAACATATATTTTTCAATAAAAACTCTTGTACTTTAGAGGAAACATTACATTTCAAATTTTATGAAATTGATCATTTTGTTTTTAAAAAATCCCAACCTTTATCTTCTGATGTTTCCTCCACAACTGATTATGAACCTTTGATATAAGACTCTTTTAATAATGATAATAATCAATAAATTATTTTTGAATTATTCACTCTAGAAGACTTTATATCTTATGTTTATGAACAGGTTTTACAAAACCCAAGTCAGTTGTTTCTTAAGAATCGTCCCAATGATAGTATCATTGGTGATGTAAATTGACCTCCAAGGACTAAAAGATCTTTGAGAAATGAAGTAGAACATATATCATTTCTTTCTCAATTTGAACCTAAAAGTCCTAATGAACCTTTAGGTGATGAATATTGGATTAAATTAATGCAAGATGAACTGAATAAATTTGAAAAGAACAAAGTTTGTAACTTGGTTGAAATACCTAAAGAAACCTTTGTAATTGGAGTAAAATGGGTCTTCAGATTCAAATGTGGTGAAAATGGAATCATTGTTAGAAATAAGGTAAGACTAGTTGTTAAAGGTTGTAATCAACAAGAGGTAATAGATTATGAAGAAACCTATTCTCTGGTATCTATACATCAATCTATTCATATTCTATTAGACTTTGCAGCATTATTTAATTTAATACTTTTTCAAATGGATATAAAGTATGATTTCCTTAACAGATATGTTCAAGAGGAATTTTTTATTGAAAAAAATTCTGGTTTGGAAGATAAAAAACATCCTGAATATGTTTTAAAAATTACCAAAGCATTATATGGACTTAAAAAATACCTTAGAGGTTGGTATCGTATATTAATAAGATTTTTATTACAAAACAATTTTTTTATGGGAACTTCTAATCCAAATATTTTCATAAATAAATAAAACAAAAATGTTTTAATTATTTAAATTTATGTTGATGACTTTATATTTGGATCAACTAAGTAATCTTTAATAGATTATTTTTTGAATCTTATGTAACCTAAGTTTTAAATGAGTATGATTGGTGAGTTAACTTTTTTTTCTTGGTTTTCAAATTTCTCAAAAACTAGAAGGGACTTATATATATCAACATAAGTATATTAAGGATATTATTAAAAAATTATGGATATGATAATACTAAAAGTATTATTACTCTAATTAGTACCACAAATACTGTTCAAATTGATGAATCTGGACAACCAATAAACTAAACAAATTTTAGAGGTATGATAGGAATTTTACTGTACTTAATAGATAGTTATACAAACTTAATGTTGTCAGTGTGATTATGTTCAAGGTATCAATCAAATCAAATTGAATCCCATTTAAAATCTATAAAAATAATTTTTTTTATTTAAAGGGAACCATGGATTTAGGAATTTTCTATTCTTCTATAAATTATTTTGGATTAAAAAGTTTTTTGGATGCTGACTTTGGTGGTTGTAGAATGGATAGAAAAATTACATATAGAACTTATCATTTGTTAGGTGATTCTTTAGTTTCTTGGTCTTGTAAGAAACAACACTCAGTATCACTTTCCACTACAGAAGCTAAATATGTGGTAGCTAGAAGTTGTTGTGCTCAAGTGTTGTGGATGCAGCACACACTCACTAATTATGGAATGAGTTTCACTAAAACTAAAATAATCTCTGATAATAATGCTGTCATAGATTTAAGTGAACACCCTTCACATCACTCACATGAAAAAACACATAGATATTAGGTGTTACTTTCTTAGGGATTACACACTTAAAAGAGAATAATTTTACAATTTATCATAAAGCAAGAACAACTTGCTAATATTTTTACAAAACCATTACCTTCTGATAGATTTTAATATATTAAATAAAATCCAAAATTGATCACTGTAATGTAACCATTCATTTCTACTTCTTTTTTAAACCATCTCCTTACATTAAGATACTTCTTTTTCTTTTGGGGAGTATATATGATTGAAATTTTTTCTTTTCATTCCTTAATAAATGTTCATATTCATCTTTTATTTTCCTCGGAAATTTTCATACTCATAAATATTAGTACACATAAATTTTTCATACTCATAATTTTTTGTGTTTCTAAATTTTTCATACTCAAAATTTTTCACTCAGAAAATTTTTCGTACTCAAAATTTTATCGTATTCAATTTATTTCTTTTCATACTCAAATTTTTTTTGGTATTAAATTTTTTTTACTAAATCTATTCATAGAACCCCATTTTGAAACCAATAGATCTATCCAGAGACTCTAAAAGGTAAAATTTTTTACCTTACACTTTATCTTCCTATTATATTTGTTGGTATTTCAATTTTTTTACTTTGTTTTAAAATTTTATCAGATTCATGTTGAATATGATAAATATTTTTTATTTTATTTATTCTAATAAAAACCTCAAGAGTTAAAATTTTTTCTATCATTGGATCTTTTTTGATTTAATCTGAGTTGTAAAATATCAATGGTCATATTTCTTTGCCTATATAAAGGGACCCACTACCCTATCTCACATCGATTGTCTCTTTTTTTCACCAAACCTCTGTGGGAATTCAAGTGGACAAGTCTGAAGTTTTTCATGCCAAAATTATTTAATCGTAATCGTGTCAGAAAAAATTGAAACCTCTTGCACTATGTCTTAAAAATTAAAGGCTCTCGTTCCCCAAAAATATTTCTTAGCTATAAAGGTTTTTAGAGAAAGGTTAGTCATAAGAGATTTTTATGATACATATAATTCTTTGTAAAAAATAATTATTCAATTTCAAGGAAGGGAATCAATTGGAGAAACCCAAAAGTCATCAAGATTTTATTATTTTTTATGAAGTTAGAAAATTTTATAGTACTGTGAAAGTTTATAGTGATATAAAAGTATCATTTTCAATGTATGATAAAGAGAATAGTATATCATCAAATTAATCCACACATTTTCTTAGTGTACTATCAAAAGGTGATTCCTTTTTTCGATCTCACAATCTACCAAAAGTATATAGAACCTTCAATATAGAAATATCCAAGAAATATCATTTTTATATTCATGAATATAAAAGGAAAAATACTCATTTTTCAGCAAAAAATCCTCTTATAGTACTATGGACGTAAGGATTTATAATTCCTAGAAAAGATGATAAAGAAACATTGAAGGTTTCATATGTCTTCATACTAAATTATTTGGTTAATATGAGAAAACTGAATTTGATGGGTTATATTTTCATAACCATATACAATCTTAAGTTATGAGAAATTAAGTCTCAACTAATTATATTTCTAGTGATTTTGAGTAAGTTATTTTTTGAACATTTAAAATCCTATAATATCCCACTCAAGTAAATGTTGATAAATTTCAAAGTTCCTTAGATTAGTGATGATATGATAGAGATTTTGAAATTTAATTTTTAATTATAATCAAAGATGTTAGTTAAATATAATGAAGTCGAATCTCTAAAATAAATAGTTAGAGGTAGTCAGGGTATTCCAAAATAAGAAGTAGTGATTGTTTCTGAGAAATAAAAGAAAGATAAGTCTGATTCTTCTTTAAAAAAATAAATATAAATAAATTGATGAAATAGCTACTAAATAGATAACAGATCATACCGAAAGAAAAGAAAGAGACCCGTTGTTTGGTATTAATCTTGTAGAATCCCTAGATGAACAAATTCGTAATCAAGATATTTTTAAAAAAAGAAGACAAGAAAAAGTTTTTGAAAACGAGAAAATATGATGTTTTAGATATTGATAAGTTGTTTAAAAATATTAAAAAAAATAATGTTTTGGAATTTATCTTAGGGAAGAAATTGAAAAAGAAAGAGTCGCTCCCTCTGTCTAGGCCAAGGGAAATAAAAGGCAAAAATTTGGTGAAGAATCGGCTCCACCAAAGGATACTCAAAAAAATTCAGAAGAATAAGAATACAATGAAATGAGAGAGAGAGATGAGTATATCGGTGAAAAGGAAGAAATAAATGAAGGGGAGGAAAAACATGAAAAAGAAAAATAAGAAAAGGAAAAGGAAGAAAATGAATAAGAAGAAAATGAGGAAGATGAGAAAGAAGAGGAAGACTAAAAAGATAAGGATCGTTGTTAGGAAGAAAAATATCACTCTTATAGAATACTAGTAAGATCTTCAGAAGATAATTCATGAAAATTATCATCTCTATAATTATATTCTTAAAAGTAAGATACTTAGAAAACCCAAGCTAAGAAATTAATTCATATATCAGATAAAGAGGATTAAACCAAATATGATGAAGATCAAAATCATAATTTAGATGATAATGATGCTGGTAGTCATTCGAGAGAACTTATTGTTTATGATGAAGATACAAATTCATAGAATAGAATCTCATTGACAAGTTATCAGTGAGTTGTTCAAGATATCAAGAGAATTGAAAAGGAAATTCCATATCTCCCAAGGATTAAAGGGAAATTTTATTTGGTTATGGATAACCAAAATAAAAGATCATACTCAATAAAAATTATAAGAAAAAAATTGATCAAGCTTGAGGCTGAATTAAAAGTGTTTGAAGAATGTTCTAATGAACAAAGAAAATATTTCAAAAAAGTGGTGATGTGGTCACATAAATGTGATTCAAGTATAAAACTTCATAAATATTCAATTGAAGATATTATAAGGCTTGTTAATGAAGTCACAGTTGTATTCAAAAAATTGGATAGTGATACCATTTGAAAAATGAAATACTTCAGAAGCCCAGATATTTCCAAATCTAAATAATTCAAAGAGATTGAAAAAATTCTTAAGGTTATTCAATCAGAAGCCTCAAGCTTTATGTTTTACAAAGATGAGATAATCAATTCGAAAAATCAAAATATATTTCTGACTGATAGATTTGAATTTTAGGATCAGAAAATCAAATCCCATGAAGTCAAGATTATTTCTCTATAAGAAAAGTGGAAATCACATAAAGAAATGCTTTATACCCAAGACTTAGTTTTTTAACAATATAAAGAAATGTTTTGTTCTTATAAGGAATCCCTTGATAAGATAATGGATGATAGGAAGGAATTCAAGAAAATGGTGGAAGATTTATTAGATCTCTTGAAGAAGGAGAATGGAAAGGAAAAGAATTTTTTTTTGAACTCTTATAGTATTATTTTTTGAAATATCAATGAATGAGTTTTTCATCAACAAACATTTTGATTGAATGTTTTCCTTTTTTTGGATAAATGTTATTTCACTTATTCCAGATGATAAAATTCTTCATTACTTCATGCATTTTTTATATATATCACTTTTTCATATATTTGAAGAAGTTCTTTATTGTTTTTTAAAATAAAAAAGGGGGAGGATGATTTATAATGGGTGAGAATGTATTGTATAGGGGGAGAATGGAATAATTATAATAACAAAAAGATAAAGACTTTAGTAAGGGGGTATTTTTTTAAAATAAAGAGAATATGATCCTTACAAATTTTGTTATCCTAAGGGGAAGTTAGTCGTATTAAACTTCATATTCATAAGAGTTTTAAAAATAAAAGTGAGATAAGTATAATTATTTACTTCTGAATAAAATAATTATTTAAATCTAGGTTAAACTGATGTTTTACAAAGTAATTTTCCATTTTAGACTTGTGGTTTGTACTTTCCAAAAAGGGGGATATTTTTTAGTCAAAATTATTCTTTTTTACTTCTCTATTACTTTTGTTTTGGAAATAAAAAAATCATTCTTAAATACTTAATTAATAAATCCTTTATATTCATGTAGTTTAATAATATAATCATATATCATTTTACCATACTTTCATTAATACTTTTTTATTTATATATTATCAAAACTATTTTTCATATTTATATGATAATAATCATACTCATGAGTTTTTTAGAAATGATTCATTCTATGATTATCATAATGAGCATGGATACAATTTTTATCCTATACACCTAATATGATTTTTATTATACACACTATCCATTTTTCATGCTGAAAATATTTTTGTAATGATATAAATCATATTGACTCTTAGAACGAAAATAATTAGAACCTTTTTTCATTTAATTTTCCATATCTAGAAAATTTTATTGT
Organism: Viscum album; assembly: GCA_963277665.1. NCBI lineage: Eukaryota > Viridiplantae > Streptophyta > Magnoliopsida > Santalales > Viscaceae > Viscum > Viscum album. Next base: position 1,020,533,339 of record OY728135.1, read on the forward strand.
AATGAAAGTAAAATATTTAAATAAAAATGATTTCGTGTATTTAGTTTCAATATGCATTTAAAAAAATATCTTTGTTTCATTTATAAGATGATCGTTTGTGTGCCAAGTGTCCAAGTCCCTCTGAATTTTTTTGAGAAAATCTAACCTTTGGAGACTAAAAAGACAACTGGTAAAAATAACTATAAATGCCCGATCATTTTAATGATCTTAGGTTGTTGAAGTAGTTGTTGTTTCTGAATTTTGACACTCTATGAGAACTCTGCAAAATTGCTGCTACGTGTGAATACCTTGAAGTTTAAAAGTCATGAAATGCTTGTTTCAGATAATTGTAACTCTCAAGAGTTTTAATTTTGATTCATGTGACACCAATAATTGTGATTACAATTGATGGATTCCATGGATAGGAAGATAGTTGTGTTGATCTTTTGTGTATTTATGGATTCTGAGGGTAGGAAGACAGAGGAATCAATCACCTTCTTGATTGAGGGCTTGCAGGGATAGAAATACAAAGACCGATAATCGTATCAAGGGCCTACCTTCGTGTAGGTAAGATAACTTTGTTGAAAGTATAAATCAAGGTACCTCTATCAAAAGTTATTGGATACCCTTATCTTTAGGTTAAGAAATTATATTCATTTACTTGTTTTATATTTCTATTGTATTGTAATATAAACTGAATCATTTTATATATTCATGTTTATATTCTCTATTTCATTTATTATGATATTTATAATTATTATTTCTTTGATTACGATCACTTCATTTACTCAATATGATTCTATACTCTTTATGATAAAATCCTTAATTGTTTCACTTTTTTTATCTTAAGCATTGTGATTACGATCCAAATCATGATTACAATCCAAATCATGATTACAATCCAAATCATGATTACTCTGATTATATCATTTTATTAATGTTAATACGATTAATGAAAACCAGTGGAATACTTATTGTAGCCTACCAATTACGATACTTGGTCTATCAGACCCAGGGCTCTGTCCGATTTTTTTAAATACAAAAGAGGTTTGTAAATATAAATAGTTTAATTCTATTATAATGAGTTTCTTATTAGTATAAAAATGAATGTATTTAAACATACAATTCACCCCCCTCTTGTATTTTTTTATTTTTATATACATTTTGATCCAACACCCTCCATAAAATACTTTACTAAAACACTGATAATTAGTGTTTGTTTCTTATCAAATCCAAATTTGATCACTAAAATAAGTATATGCTTTAACACAATCCAATAACACATTCCCATCATCTTCATTCACATCTAAGCACATCTCAGAAAAAAACTCACCAAATATTATTCTTCCACTAATTCCTTCAGGGATTGGGTTAGTAATTTCTTGCTTAAAGAATCACTAACCACATTCCCCTTTATGGGTGAATATGAAATATTAAAATCAAAATTCTATTGATAATCATCCCAAGGTCTATGTTAAATGTAACATCCCAGGTAAATAATGAATAAAACATTTTCATATTTATTAATATTTACGAATTAAATATTAATTTTAATTAAAAGGGGTTTCTACGTTCAATAGCGTACTCGATACGCAACGATGAGTTTCTTTGAAAACTTACGTTGTACACTAGTAATATAATAATATTATTTTAAATGGTAGTTAACATGTAGTCGTTGTATTGGCAGGAATGGATATAAATAGCTAAAATATGATTATATATGTTTTTTAGATGTTTTTACATTTATCTAATAAAAGATAAAGGCTTAAAATATGGAAAGAATTCAATTTTAGGCATTTATACACTAATTTTCACTAAAGGTTCACTTATCACCTTTTGTTGGCGAACCGTCATTAAATATAGTTTTGATCACTCTTATACATTCTATTGGACCAAATATAACTATTCTTTAGAATCGGGACATCAAAATTTACTTTGTGTAAATTTTTGGTATTTTTCCGATAAAGTTCATTTTTTTAATGAATAGTGTAAAATGTTGTATTTTAATTCAAAACCACTTTTTAATCTAATTTATTTATATGATTATATTATCTTTTGAATTGGTTTTAAAGTGAAATTAGAATATATTTTTAGCATTTAATCCAATGGTGGTCATTGGAATCAATTTCACTTTGAAATTGGACTTAAACTAGTGTTAATCTTTTGATACTTATTGTTTCATAAAAACACGCTATTTGTCATGACAGCGGGAATTAATTATCAAATTAATTAATGTGACTTATATGTTTTGAATTTTGTAAAATAGACTTAATTTTTTAATTTGGAATATCAAATATAGGTTAGGGTGAATTTTTGGTATTTTTCTGAAAATCTTCAATTTTTGATGAATAGTGAAACCACTAAGTGGTATTTATAAAAACTGATTTTTCGTTTAAATGAAATTTTACCACTTCTGTGTTTTGAATTTCAAAAATCCAAAATACATGGTTGTCATTAATAAGTAAAATTTGGTTCAATGGGATTAAAATATTTTTTTGGTGAATAGTAACTTATTAAGTTTTTAATCGCGATTAGAGGTAATTAGTGTAGTTTGAGGTAAAAATAATGTTTTAATAATATGAGATGAGCTTAACAGATGTCCTGCCCTCATTTTATGTGTCATTTCCGACCAAAAAAATCCATGAGTCAACTTGGGGACCCCATGGAGCCACTTTGGTTGGAAAATGACATAAATAACTTTTTATTTAATGTTAAAGTAAAAATGACACAAACATGAGATGTTTTACTAAAACAATTTTTACATGGGTTTATAAAAGTCATAATTTTGACTATAAATATTCCTTAGAAAGATAAAAATATTTCCTACATCATGATATTTTTTTATAATTTTTAGACATTAAATAAATTAAATTATTTATGACATCATGATGATGCAGCGATTACCTCATTAATAAAGGATTTAAATAAAATGGAAAGATAATGTAACATCTATGACCTAAACATGTAAAAAACCTATTTTATGGGTCTATTTCGAACCCTTATCACCTTAGCCTCGAAACACATCAATGTGGGACCATTAAAATCCGAAAATCATTCTAAAATAATGTAACATTTTCTTACTTTCCAAGAGTGCCCCTCCTCTCCTCTTATAAAAGGCCCCCATCTCTACCTCCTTACCCACACTCCCAATACCTTTGGCTCAGACAACCCCTACCCATTTTGTCTCTCCACTTCCCTCTCTTACTCCTTGAAGCCTCACTTTTGTCAGAATTATTCCCAAGGAAGACTTTGAGCTCAAACCAAAGGGAGTTACCCGATTTTAAGGTAATGTCTTCACTTTAGTCCTTTTGTTTTATTTTGCTTCTCCATCCCCCTAAATTATTTTTATTCATTTATTTTGTAACAACTCCAGTATCATCAATATACTAGGATTTTTTTATAAGAATTATTCGAGCTACACTTACACACACCTATATCTAATGGTTAAAGAACATTCTGTTTCCGTGGATGGTGAATTTCTGCCTCCCGAAACAATGATTGTTCAACATTCTTTTAACACCTTCAAAGGTGGCCATTAAGATGAAACTATATTTATATATGATATATAATATGTTTATGTTTTCCTTAAGCTTCTGTATTTTTCATTTTGGGCATACCTTTATGGTTTCCATTATGGGTAAACACGATATCTTCATTTAAGTGCAGACTACCACCCTCTCAAAGTGATTTGATTCGTTAATGCCATATGTGGGACGTATAAAGGATGGATTTAAAGTTATTATATATGATGTTATACTGGGATTATAATATACCTTTATATCATTATGATTCCATTCTATAAAATACGAAATAGAAATGAAAGTAGCGTTCATGCGTACGTACGGCTTACCATCTCCATGAACGGTGCATTTCATTTTTTACCTCTAAATGATTATGTAATATTATAAATAAATGTATATGATGGATATATATGATATATATGATATCCAAATCAGGAATTTCATTCTAGATATAAATAACCTTTGACCACACATGTAATTGTAAGAAGTCCATTTTCGACTTAAGAACCAAATATCGACAAAACAAACATTATTAACTTAATGATTACATAATGTTTATAACATGGAAATAAGTGATATAAAAGGAATAATAAGATTGAAAAAGGTTCGTAAGAAAGTATAAATTAACTCAATTTTATTATTCAGGACGTTAAAGAACGATCGAGTCAAGTCGGACCCGAGGTAAGGGACTTCGTCTCAATCTCCTTTAATTGATGCATATTTCGTTTTATACACAAATTTCTTTTATACGGTGTCTAAAACCCTTTGAATTTTACTTTTATTCAAAAGGAATATTTTTATATGAAGAGTTTTAATAAACGACAAAATGGAATGTTTTTGTCGTACGTATGCGGCGACAACGACTTCTCCACCGCCGCGAGTATTATTTTGTCTTTGGCTTCCTCAACAAGCCGTAATGTTTTTAAAATAAAATAAATACCATATAATATTTTATGTATTTTGGTATTGAAAATGGTTTTGATAAAGGATTATATTATGTCAATATATTTGAATGATATATTGTGATTGAAATGTGGAAATGTTATCATTCCTTTATATTGGTTTTATGTTTTATGATTTTATATTGGTACTTGGACATTTGACGGGTGGTTACGTGATAAACCATATGACGGGTGGTGCCGTGAATACCAGGACGGGTGGTTACGTTATAACCTCCAATTCATTGGGTATGGAAGTCGGCCGTATGGCTATTCCATTAAGTATGTATGGAAGTTGGCCGTATGGCAATTCCATTAAGTGATATGTGTGGAAGTCGACCGTATGGTTATTCCACTTAAGTATGTTTATGTCCCAAGTTACCTTTATATGTTATGTGATCTTTTTATGGGTTTTATGGTAATATTTTGGTTACAAAAGGGTAAGTAATAATCTTTTATTCAGTGAAGAGTTTTTATTACTTCATAAAGGTGAAAAGTATTACTTTGATAAAGTATACATGGTTTACTTGTGGTTTTGATAAACTAACAGTTTTCATTCTTTGTGTATCCCTTACTGAGCTCTTTATGCTCTCCCCAAGTTTTTTGAAATGTTTTTCACAGGACCTAATGTGTAATAGGGTCAAGGATGGGATCAAGGGAAATTCATGCTATATAAAACTTGTAACTATACATGTTTCTTTTTAAGAGTTTTTTTTATTCTATGTAAACTTAGTAGAAGTGTCTACTTTGTAATCTTTTGAGTTGTAGTAGTTATGTTCTAATTCTCTAAAACTCTAAACCAGAAAAGATCCTCAATGTGAATTATTCATTTAATTCAATATTAAGAGATGTTTAAGGCTGGGGCCTTATATTAAATGTTCAGATACCTCTGGGTAAATATATACTTCAAGATCTTATGATTTGAATATATAGTAAACTTCTCTCCAAAGAGATACTCGCTCTAAGTATTGAGGGAATGAATCACCAATTCCAACTCAAGACTATGGGTAAGATAATTATTATCATGAATTCATAGTTGGAAATATCCACATGCCATGACCTTCTTCTCTTACATCATAACACATCCCAATCCTATACCTATAATAAAAAATGAAATGTCATAACCTAAACCCTGTTCCAGTTGAATCAAAAATAGATCTAAAATTAACATCAAATTCTGTTCCTAAAATTATATTTTAAATTTATCATTTCCATTTTAAATTAACACCCTTACAGTTCAGCTCTATCATAGTATATGAAATCTAGGATAAATCATGAACAAAATGTATGTAATAACCAACCAACCCCAAGAATATCTGAATTTCAAACACATTCCTAGGTTTCTACCATGAAATATCTTCATGAATCTTTTCAGTATCCACTGGTATTCCCATATCACATATATTGTTTCCTAGAAACTTCACTTATTGGATCCAAAAATGTCATTTGTAAGGTTTTCCATAAAAATGATATTATTTTAGAGTTGCAAGAACCGGATCCAGATGCTCTCAGTGTTCATCCTCTACCTTGGAATAAACCAGAATATTATCCATGAATAAATAATTATATATTCCATAAACCAATGAATATTTTGATTCATAAATTCCATAAACATTGTAAGAGAGTTAGTAAGACCAAATGACATAACCAAATAATCATAATGTTTAAAACTTTTTCTAAAGGTTGTATTTGGAAAATTCTCATTTTAGACTCTTAACTGGTAGTACCTCAATTTTAGACCAATCATAGAAAAAAATATAGATCCTCTAAGTTGATTAAATAGGGAATCAATCTACATCAAAGGATACTTTTTCTTAACAGCCACCAAATTAAGCTTCTGGTAATCAATACAAATTTGAGGGCTTATATCTATATTCTTTATGAATATAACTAGAAAATCCCAAGGTGACATAATCAGATGAACAAATCCTTTAGACTCAAGATCATAAATATAAACATTAAGTTCTTTTAACTCAAAGGGTTTCATTAAATAAGATGGAAAGGATATGGGACTCTCCCCCAGAAGTAGGTCAATTGAAATTTCATCCTCTCTATGGGGTGATGACCCAAAAAATTATCAGGAAGGACCTCATGGTACTCATTCACAATGTTGTTAAGGTAATCACTTAAAATTTGGTCAATGAAATGAAGAAACATCTCTAAAAATGGCATGAGGTCATTTTGACCTCAAGAAAAAACAGCCCAGCTCTCCCAAATCGAGGATCCCACTTACCTTGAAAGACAGGAGTAACCCCCTGAAAAGATAGAATCGTACTCATCGATGAAAAAAATTTATATAGGATTTAAAATGAACCATCCAATATATTTAAATTATGAGATCAAGGATATAAATATTAAGAACTTGGAAATCCCACACAACCTCATAGGTGGAAATCATAACCCAACACTTGTAACATTTAAACCCCTATTTCTTCCTCCATCCCAATGGAGTGGACAGATCCATCATGAATTGAATAAGTTTCAAGAATAATCACAAAAAATCAATCATATTAAATGATATAAAAGAATTATATGCATATATATCAAAAAAATCCATAATAATAGAGGAATAAATAAACATCATACCTCTCATAGTAGTTGGCCCCAGTTTAGATTCCTCTAGGGCATACTCTGTTGCATAAAGACGTCCAGACTCAGACCCTCATTGAGACTTCTTTATTTCATGAGTATCTTCGTTTTCATGATAATGAAATCAACCACCTTTCATAGCATCAGAACAAACTATGAGTGAGGTTGTATCCAACTCTACTACCCTGGGACGCTTTTCCAAAAAAATACTTAAGATGACCATATTTTACACAATGATGGAAAATCCTAGGTACTACCATACAATTAGGATTAGTATGGATAGGTATCTCATAATGATAAAAAAACACATGATACTAACTTGAATAATCCACAGAAATTTCTCCTGATTTAAACTATGCACCCTTATTATGCTTCCTTTTATGACCAAACAATAAACTCTGGCCACCCCCCATAGAAACTGAGGCTCTTCTAAGACTTGTCTTCCTAGTTGAGTTTAACTCAACCATATCCAATTTTTCAACTACCTCAAAAAAGGTTGTCAATAACATGATAATAATAGTTGGTCAAATATTGTTCTTTATAACCATCTCAAAATATCTATTTATGAGGTAGTAATTAGTGAAAAGTTCTGTTGACAGATGAAACAACTCAGATAAATGAGTAGCAAACTCCATCACAGAACATCCTCTTTGATCCAAGGTCATGAACGCCTAAGCCTTCACCACACACAACTGCTCAGGATAAAACTCCTAAATAGAGTTCCTCTTGAAAGTGTTCCAAGTGTTCTCCTCATGAAACGTATCTTGTATAATGGAATCCTTCCATTTTTTTCTAGGTCCTTCAATAATAAGTGGGGATTCCTACCTTATAATCCTCTAGAGTCTTCATAAAGTGGAAAATATTTTCTACTTTCTCAATTCATTACTTGGGTTCTTGGGTTCCTTTATCACCATATAAGGTTGGTGGATTTTTGTTTTCCAAATAATGATCTACCATCCATTCTTGGTTCTCATTTCCCACTTGACTCAAATATTGAATAGTCTGTATTACTATTTCCAAAAAACACAAGGTTGACTGGAGGGGTTTCAATGGGACTTTCCAAACATATCCTTCCATAAGTTTCAAACATATCCTTATAGGAGGAATTATCTATTAAACATAAAGGATAACACCTGATTATCTTAGGAATACATCTCTAAATAAAAACAAGAACTTCAACAATCTAAATTAAAACCCTTAAACAACAAGGGATTAAGATGACCGAAAAAACCAATAAAAAATGTGACAAAGTTAATCTAATTTAACCCAAAATAAAGTTCAAAAGATTAAGGAAAAATCATTGACCACCCATGGAAACATGAGTTCATATACGAAAGTTAGTTGGCCAAGTACCCTTACACACATACCACCCAAAATTAGGAAGTCCTTCCTCTAATATACCAACCACCCTATAAACAATTGCTTCCTCTAATACCATTTTGTAATGAACCAACCTAGTTTGACCTAACATGTCCCCCAAGATAGCCCACCATAAGGCCTAAAGTGCATTCCTGGTTTCCATGGGATGGATACAAGCCTCAGGTATCAACATACAAAACTGTGGGAATAATTTCACCCTAAAACACAATAGAAAATGTCTCATATATAATAAGAAAAAGATAAAAAAATAAAAGTACATAATATAAGAATAGGTACACAACCATGATATTTAGAAAAAAAACTAGAAGGTTAATACTAAGAAAAAAGAGATCCAATACCATGACCATGTCTCCATGTAACCATATTTCACCACCATCCAAACCCATCGCAGAAGCGACATCAACTGAGAGAAGTCATCAAACTACATGAAACCCTTCCCTTTACCTATATACTACAAAACCATGTTTTCATACACTAAAAGGAATATGAATGGTGTGAGGAAAATTCTTATAAGGATACCAACATGAATCTATACAATGTGTTTCACCATAATACTATTAGTTCTAGGTTTAAAACAAAAAAAAAGTTTGATAAATTATTTCATTTGAAACCATTTCTAATAAAACATAATTTGGGTTTCCTTTGGAACATGTCATTTTCAAATAAACCAAGAATATAAAAAAATTTATGAAAGATAAATAGATGGAAATAATCAAAAACTTACAAGGAAACTCATAAGACAAACATGTGATCAATCAAATAAAAAAATCACTATCATGAATAAACCAAACACAAATTAGGCTCTATCTGGTGGGAATATATAACCAAGACATGAAAAGAACACTAATCTGACATAATGTAATAACCCAAACTTTTTAATTATATTTGTTTCCTAATTTTGTGTGTTATTTTATTTTATTCTCAATAAAACTATATCCTTTAATTAATGAAGTGGGTATAATTACAATGAAACCATTGGGTTTCGTTTGTTATATGATCGTTAGCCAATATGACCGTTGGAAACTATAATCTTAACGTTGTGTTTTTATAAATACGGTTATCTTGGTTAATTAATACAAAAATAAGATTGAATGGCCTCATCCAGTAGACTCAAGCCATATGAATCCCATCTGTCGGATCTTGGGAAGGAGGTAGCATCACTGGACTTTTCTCTGGACCAAGCCCAATCCGAACTTCAACGTATAAAGCTTGAAAGGAATCTCCTAAGGGAGATGTTCAAGAAAATAGAAATCACTACTCATGAAATGTTTTCCAAGCCACCCCAAGATTCTATCACCATAGTACACCTTACACTTAGGTTCTATGCTGGTGTTATAAGGGGTTATGTAACGAGACCTTAGCTGCTTTGTATAATCCTTTTATATAAATAAAATTGGTATTTCTTCTTATGGAAAAGGTTGTGAATTTAAAATATCTGAATAGATATTGGATGTGTATTATTGATGATTTTATAAAAAAGGGGTATTTTAAAATATTTTTTTTATTCATTAAATAATTAATAATGTGAAATGAATTTCAAAAAATGGGTTTCTACAGTTATGATCAGTGAGAAATTTAGAGACTAATAAGATCAACTTGGTCTTTAGTGAATAGTAAAGTAGGAATAGTAACATAAAAATATGAATAGTAATAAATAGTAATGAATAGTAATTTGAAAAAAAAATATAAACTTCACCCATGAATGTATAAATACATTTTAGACATCTTAAAAGTGAAAAAACGATCAAAGTTTAAGTTTTGGTATTTTTGTATGCCATAAATATTTTATTTACAATTTATAATTAATTTAATAATTTAAAATGGAAATTAATTTTCAAAAAATTTAATCATAAATTGTTACTTTATTGTCTTATGGGTATACAATATTTTTATGGGACCTTGATTACTTTTTTAAGGTGTTACAAAATGAGTTATAGTTTAAAAGTTGTATTTTTTGGAATAAATAATGATTTTATTTAAAAATTAAATTAAAAATATTTAAAATATTATTTTCATAAAATTGAATTCATTTTTTAATTCAGAGCATCGATATTAGGTTAGGGTAAATTTTTGGGATTTTTCTAAAACAGTTGAATTATTGGTGAATAGTAAAATGCAGTTTTGAGTTTTGGGTGTTTAATGACATCATTAATGATGTAATAATGATGTAAGATTTCTGGTCGACTTATGAATAGTGAGATATTCTATGATCTATCCCAAGTGTCCAATACCATGGGCAAATACCTTGGGAAAGCCCACGGTTTTGCAAATACCACCGATGTGGTGTCCCTTGGAAATTAATAATTTATTCACTCACTTTTCCTACAAATACCAAGCCATTTCCCTCATTCATTTCATTCCAAAAACATCCTCAATGATGTTCTGGTCTCCTTAACTCCCAAGGAGTCCTCCCAAGGTGCCCTCAATCCTCCCAAGGTCTTGACCTTCATGCTTTAGATCTTACTCTTCAGGGTAAGGGATCCTTTCACCCTCATCTTTTAAGTCATGACTTCCTTTATGTTGTGTCTTCTAATTTCCATCTCTTTATATTGAGGGTATATTATTATATGTTCTCATTTCTGTAAATTTCATGTTTAATTGTTGAGAGACCCTTTCTTCTCTCATCAATTTATTTTTTGAATTTTTAAGTGACGCTGTTAGGTGGCCAAATTTCTCATAAAAGAAATTGAATCCTATCTTTTATTTCATTCTTCCATTTCATGTGGTATGTCATTAAAATATCCATACCATGATATTATTCAGTACCCATACTTTATTATAAATTATTTATGATTGGGTGAACCTTGTACTTTCTCTTTTCAATGTTTTCTAAAACCATGTTATATATCTATTATGCTGTAGAAATTTCGCCACAAAATTTCTATCTCTTTCTCTCAAGAAATTCTCTTATTTTATTTATGTGAAAACCCAGACCTATTTCATTTCTATGGGTGATAATAAATATATAAAGATGATATATTTGATTCTGGAATTGACATACATATAACCCTTACTCCCTTTCCATGGGTTATAAATAACATAATGATCTTAATTTTAAGATCTTTTTAAACGTCACAATTTTGACATGAAACCCATTTATTTGATTATGTTTGGGTTATTTATGAAATTTTTGATTATGATCTATGTGGATCATATGAAAATAAACACATATTAACAGTGTTCTCTGATATCTCTTCAATACATTGGGAGAAAAATTAATCTCTAAAGATGAAAAGTTTCACGATACCTTGGTGAATAACCTTGGTAGTTTCTATGACACCTAGGGGATAAACCTTGGTGATATGTTCATGAATGTATAAATGAAATATAGTAGCCACATATTCAAGTTATTATTCAAGTTATTTTTATTATGATATTCCTATTCTTATATTTCTCATGCCTTTATGACTTTTATCATGTTCTTATTAATATTGCTCAAGATCACATGTCAACTGTCTCACTTATTTTTTTTACTAAGCCTTCTTCTCACCCTTTTCTTTGATTTATGTCTCTAGGATATGAAATACAGTAATTGTATATATGATTAACTTATTATGAATCCTTACTAGTGTCTTAAAAGAATGTTTTGTGTTATTTTCATGTTTTATGTTCCTAATTTCCAAGACACTAGACTTTAAAGATCCTCTGTTTGTAAAATGTAATGAAAAGTTATGTAATAAAAAAGAGGGATGCCATAAATAATGTGAATACTAATGATAACAAGTCCTACCATGGTTTATCATTATCACAACCACAACCCCTAGTGGTTCCAAACTCACTAAGGTTTGTATATTTTAATAACCAATGTGCCCAAGGTTCCCAATGAGTTATGTTTTCTCAAAAAAATCAAGTAACTCATGATCAACTATTTATAAAATATTTCCATAAGAAAAGAATTACCATTACCATGATTGAAAATTCAGTTTAGTTCCAAAACCATATTTATGTCATTTAATCAAACTCGTGAAGTGCATAAAAATATTTTAAATAAAACCTAGATTAAAAATATTTTCCAAGCCAATAAATATGAATTAACACAAAATAAACCACATTGATATCAAATCAATCATTTTCACTATCTAAACAAAATGAATATACAATAAAAAAGGTATTACAAGTGAAAGAACCATTATATAGAGACACCTACCTCGCCAATATAGGAAACCTAGTCGCATTCGAAAATGATGATGGAAAATAAAGAGATTAAGTCCTCACAATCCTAGATCCATAAGAAACATCATAAATTGCTTATAAAACTCTCTAGATAGGTCAATCATATCCCATTAAGGTTCAAAAAAATTAAGAGAAATATAAATCAATAGAATATCTATATAAAATAGGGGGAATTAATAGTAGATCCACATATACCTTGAAGTGATCCACTAAAATTGATGGAGAATAACCAAGAGAGCAAGGGAAGAATATTATAGAGCATCAAAGAGAGGTAGGTTGAGTCAATAAGATATTAGGTTGATAATTGGGTTAAAAATAACCAAGGGTGTTGAAGTAGTTTCCCAATAGAAACACCACAGGTTTCAAGTGTCATTTATTCTTCCTATCTATGGACATGTGCATTGGTCTCCTAACTTGATATTATTATTATTCTATGCTATTTCATCACATATTTTGATTCAAGGAGAAAACCATGATAATGAAATTGTGGTGAGGTAGTTTTTTTGGGTGAATCATTGGTGGTATGGAATTGGTTGAATGATAAATATATAATTTGTCACTTCAGAGTTGAGGAAGAGATATCTCACGGGCCCAGGTTGGTCAGGATGGTAGTACCTTCAAAAATCCCTGCCATAGTACAATAAGGTAAGTTTGTATAGTAAGTTCATTAAATATATAAAGAAACAAAAGGATGATGACACAAGTGTTCATATTGATTTATGAGATATCATAGAACAAAGAGATTATATTACACAAGAAGTGTTCATAGGAGGAAGTCATAGCTTGGAAATTCCTTATCTTTTTGGTTCCATGGTGGGTTACTAGACTTTAATCTTGGTTTGTGGGTTAGACTCACTAATATTGAGATAATAACCTAGAGGGTCATACACTAAGTATATCAACAAGTTCCACCTATTCTAATGAATGTTAGTTTAGGACAAAGTGGACCCCATGTGTGGGGGTTGGTGGAACAGATGAGCATGATATATTGCAAATAAAACTAATTAAATTATATTATTCATGTTTATAATTATTATTATTGAATTTATTTCTCAAGGTATTCACAAGTTGTTTAATCATAAAAGTGAATATGAGAAAAATATAATTTTTTGAATGAATATAAGATGTTCAAGGTTCATTTAAGTTATTTTGAGATCTTACAAGATGAGATAATAGTTCATATTTATCACGTAGCATTTTTTGTGTTCAAAGTGAGTGGTAAAATATTTTTGACTTTTAACATAATTTTATTAAGACATGTATGTTTTCAATGGTCTAAAATAATGGTTATTACTTTCCAGGGAAGAAAGTGGAATTTTGGAAAGTATAACCTAATTATAAAAGCTCAATTTAGCCTATTGAATTCTATGATTCACTATTTTCATTAATTTAGTTAGAGAATTCTTCTTATACTCTCCTCTAAAACTCTTATAGAGATATTTTGATGGAAAAAAGAAGGTCGGATTGATCATGCTTTATCAATCGAGTTTGTATTCTTCAGGTGATCAAAGGAACATCATAAATCTATTAGATTTCCTATGCTAGAACCCAGGAAATGTAGATTGATGATCCTAGAGTTTTGGATCACATGTTTATGATCTAGTGGATGTCTAGTTTGGAATATTACAGCCATGACAAATCGATGGCGGGAGAATCAAATAAGCAGCTATAAATGAATGAGGTACTATTTAATATTTTTTTTATTTTAATTTTTATTCTTAAATTGAATTACACAAGATCCTTAAAGAAATCATGGTAAGTGGTTTTGTTGATTCTACATTTTTAACATGAATCGAAACCCAAAATTTTAAATTGCGCCTCTTTCATGTTTCTATTGTTCCCCAGATTCCTTCAATTAGTATTAGAGAGAAAATATAATTATTTATTTTTAATTATTTAAAATTTCGATTAGATTTTATATTATTAGGAAAGAGGTTTTTGATATAGTCCCAATGCAACTAATGGCGTGTTGATCTGAGTTCGTATCACCAAGATATGGTCGATCAATGATCGATGAGCATTGTGAAAAAGGTTGCTACTAAAATTAAGGTTTTTATTTTTATTTATTTTAATAGAAACCATCATGAAGAATATTTAGCTAAAGAGTGATGTAAGTTCATTTCTTGTTAACTATATATACCAGAATATGGTTTGGGTAGCTTTTTGGCAATACAAGCTTTCCTTGGAATCTTGTTTAATTAAATTCATAAAGCTTCCCTTGGAAGCTAGTTTAAATCTTCTCATGAAAGCTTGTTTAATTAAAAGGATAAAGCTTCCCTTTGAATCTTGGTTAAAGATTATCATATAATCTTGTTTAATTAACATGATAAATCTTCCCATGAATTATAGTTTAAGGATTCTCTTGGAATCTTTTTTAATTAAATGTATAAACATTCCCTTGGAAGCTTGTTTAAGGATTCGCATGTAATCTTATTCGATTAAAAATATAAATCTTCCCATGGAAGCTAGTTTAAAGATTCTCAGGGAAGCATGTGTAATTAAACAAAAAAACTTCCCTTGGAAGTTTATTCAATGATTTCCATGGAATATTATTTAAAATATATATAGAAAAGGTATAAAACTTGTATTGTAATCTTTTCATAATTTTATATTATATATATATATATATATCATTTAAAGGGATACCCCATCTTGGGCTGGACCAATTGAGTCTGGGTCTGACCGGCCTTCCCATTTAAACATTCACTAGTCCTAAATTTATTTTTAAGGAAATTATTTAGGTCCAAATAGACCCAAAAAATTATAAAAAATTCAGAAATTTATTTTAATGTTCTGGGATTTAATAAAATTATTTTAGGTTTTGTGTGATGTATTGATAATTAATTAAAATTACTTTTATGAAAATTAACACATTAAAAATACCACCGATTTGAATATTAGAAAATTTAATTTTTCTTCTATAATATACTTTCTTGTTGACTAATCATGATATGAGACCTGCCAGCACATGTTTGGTTTAATATTTATTTAATTTAATTATTGCATTTAAGTTTTATAAAATGTAATAATTATTTTATTTTGATGATTTGTGTATCCTCTCTCTATATTTAATTTGTATAAGGGACTCCATGTCCAAATTTAATTGATAAAAAATGTAATTTTAAACCCTGAGCTCCCCTCAGTTGTGGGTGGGTATACATTTTAAAGATTAGAGAAGTTTGTGGTGACGCAATTCCAATTGAGTGTCGGTGTAGACCAAACAAGTGAAGTGCACAGGTGTTACAAGTGCTACAATTCTAGTCAGGTATTGACTTAAAGAACTTACCTAGGGTCTCAGTTGATCCATTATTCACTCAATGGATTAACCAATAGTTAACAGCTCATGATCATGTCATTATTTATTTATTTTATCATGTGAATGGTTTATTATTTTTTGAGTGTTTATTTATTATGCACAATCACATAGTATAATAATAAAAACGCATGTACAGATAAAATGAACTTGTATGGTAAATTTTTTCAATCTAAAATCATGATGAAGTTGTGATTGAGATCACATATAACAATCATGTTAAATAGAAAATGATTTCATTTATAGAAATTAAATTACCAAATCCGTCAAAGAAAATATTAAGTCATTAAATTTATTTAATCACTCAAATTTGAGAAAAACCGGGTGTTTGGGGTGCTTGTAGGTTATAGTTGAGGGTTCTTATTACTACTGAGTAGTTATTATAAGAGTGGTGGGTCGACTTAACTAAAGTTTTTAGAAAATAAATAGTTATAGCTAGCTTGTTTCAACTTTAGAGGAAAAGTGTTGAGAAATGAAAAGTAAATATTTGAAGGAGATGGGACTCCACTCAACATATAAGGGGTCACGAGTTAATGTGGTTGGATAGTTAGAAAACTACCTTGGAACCTCTAAGTAGTGGCATAACCATAGCTTATAGACTATTAGGAGAAGGTAAATTATCATTTCTACTAGAATACTCAAGCAGTAGAGTACTCTGATTTTAGTAAAGATGGTTCCTAGAATTTAATAAAATTGTGGGAGAAATTTAAAATTAATAATTTAAAATTGTATACAAGTAATCAATATTAAAGTAAAATCTTCTATATTTTATTTTTGTAGAAAATGTAAAGTAATAACACAAGTACAACACGATTATATTGGAAAAATACAAGTTCTAAACTAGCATTATTTTCCAAAGAGTATTATCGGATCTTGCGTAAAGTACTATGACATTAGAAATTCAAGGTGTTTGTGTCACCAACACTTGTTCATCTACCTCATGAATATAGGGTGTACAATTGATTATAGGAGAATCATGTGTGATAAATATTATGGTTATTTCATTATGTTATCATCAATGTCTGATGTGAGTTTTGGATACAATAATGGGTACATGGATGGTTTTACATGTTTTCTCATCTCTAAGAAGCATGTGAGGAGAAAGAAAAATAAAGATATAAATAGGTGATGTGTACAGTGGATATGTGTAAATTTAAAGATTGATCATGATCTTTTAATGGATCCCTTTATTATATCATTTTTACCCATTCACTCCAGTTTATATTAATATTTCAAAATAAATAGTATGGAGGAAAAAACTTCATTACATTTTGATTATGGTTTTCCAAGAAATAGGTACATTAAATAAAGATTAATCTTGAGTTCTTATGGAGAACAAGTTGAAAGAAAAGGGGAAAATTTACAATGGAAGGAGAAATTCAAAAGTAAACTTCACAACATCTTTCAAAGAAAGAGGTATTAAATAGGAGGTTATTTTCTTCATATATCACGAAATTTAACTACAAAATTTTAAATGAAATAAACTGAATAAAAAAGAAGGTATTCACTTCTTTGTCAGGAATGTTAATCAAATATAAGCTTTACTTCATGGGTATTAAATACAATATTCTTATCACATATTGGTATTTATATACAGTAACCAAGTAAGTAAATAAATGTTACTATAAGTAAGGTGTGTTCTCCAATAGATAAGAAAAGGTGGTTCCTAAATTAGTGGTGATAAGTACACAACTTCTATATTTCCAAGTTTATAGATTCTAGTTAAATATTTGGAGAATCACCAAAAAATTAATCTCATGTGTCCATTTAAAACAAGGGGAAATTGTTCCAATTTTGGAATGATTTTTTTTTTGTGGTGTCTAATACTCAATTTATAGTTCAATGATATATAAATCATTGGTAATATGTGATGAATATAAAATCTAATACTAATATAACCAATTGTGGAAATAAAATTCTTTGTCAAGAAAAATTAAAATTATTTTCTAGGATATAGCCAGTAGGGTTTTATAAACTTTTGAATTAAAGACCTTAGGTACTATCAACATACTTATGTACTTATTTTTGGATAAATAAACCTTTATAAACAAAGGTAATCCAAAAAGTTTTTATAATTAGTTTAGCTATAGAGCTTTAACTATTCCAAGGATAAGCTAGTGGTAAGTATACTTCATAAGATTCCTTTAAGAATTTATGGAATGTAAAAGTGAAGTATGACATATGCCTAGTTAGAATATATAAGATTCATTAGGATAGTGTTCTGAATAATATCTTGATTAATCATTCATCGATCAATATAATATAGCATTGAGTTATTCCTAAACACACATTGCCTTATAAACATCAAATTTGTGATGATAATAAGGAGGATTGATGATGATTCGCACATGTTAACAATGATCAATAAAATGTAGTGTATAGAAATTTCTAAATGTGAATTTATTTATACACATTAGAGTAATGATATAAGTAAATAGAGCATCATTGTTAAAACTCATTCAATGTAGATACTTCCATTTTTAAATAAATGCTTCTCAAATAATGACGTTATCCCATAATCATATGTCCAAAATAATGAAAAATGGACATCGTATGAGTTATAGTATAATGGAAATCCATTATGTTATAAGAACTTTCTTTTATATGAAAAGAGTGTTAAGATATAAACAAACTTGCATCAAGAAAAAACACAATGTGAATCTATAGTAATCATCCTAAAATTTTCCAAGGATATTACAGAAATACCTATGATAGAAAAGTTATAGTAAAGTTATAGACTATATTTTTATAAAAAGGTGAATGTATCTATTTGATAATGGGGAGAAATATTTACTTGGGTTTATTAAAATATAGATATGCTCAAATAGTTGAAAAAGGAAAAAGTTCCATAATAGGTGTGAAAGAGGAATGTTATAGAGACACATACTGTGTTGGAAGGATAAAACCATGGAGATGGTTTTATATTCACCATGACTGATGATGAATTATTCATTGAATAATAATTCCTACAATTAAGAACTATATAGAAATTAGATAATATTGAAAATATAAACTAAAATTCAATATTGGATTCCATGTATCAAAGTATATGAGGCTTATTAATTTGAATGTTATGATAGGTAATAAAATGATAGTATACATAAATGGTATGGGAATGGTACCAATATGGCTCGACTGGTTATACCAAGTTATTGTGCCTAAATAAAATATAATTTTACTTTTCATAGCTAAATTCTTTGATCATTTTATTGAGCATTGGATGTTATGACCGCTAATCGTGGATGACGTCAATATAATGCAACCAGAAAGGGATGGTGACATCATAGAATGTCAAGAAGGGTGAAAGTTACTGAAATTTATTCTAGGATTAAAATAAGAAACTAGATCATAGAATATTCATTTGGAATGAATATTTTTCATGTGTCTACCGGGGGTTAGTGGGAGAACCATTATTTTCCATGTAAAATATATTTGTTAACATATGTAAAACAACTATTGGTATGATAGTTAGTTAATACCATGATAAAAAAATATCTCCAGATATTTAATTAAAGTATCAACCATAGTTATAGGGAATTATATTTACTAAGGTATATCTAATGGTATCTTATACCTAGTCAATCACATATATGCTGACATAGTATTGAAAAATACAAGTTAGAACAATTTGATAGATAATTGTTACCAGTTTCATATAGAATATATCCTTCCAGGTTGACATGTCTAGGACATAGGAAGATATTAATATAGTGATTTGGAATTATATATATGTACAAGAATTGATATTTCCAAGATATAATTTATAGTAGTAAAATATTAGTTGTAACTAGAAGAACAACAAGGGATGCAGTTAGAACTATCCAATTTCACTTGAATAAGGACAAAGGATGTGTACCTGGTCTGTATAAAGGAAAGGATACTAGTTTTTAGGGGACAAAAATTATTCCAACTTGGATCAGTGTGACCCAATATCATAGTTAGGCTTAGGTAATGAGCAATACAATATCATTCAATCTAGTGGTATCCATATCTACAAATACCGAGTACGTTACGGATTCTGAGGTAGCTAAAAAGAAGTATAAAATATTCAACGTTTTGTTTCGATTCTTGGAATCATGCCTAGTAAGTAAAGTATTATCATAATGTAAATTATGATATACTAACAGTCTTGTATTTAAATTTTGGATAGATGAAAAAAGGTATACACTTGTGGATTACATCTATTGATGAGTTTTACTCAAGTATATTTGGTCTCACATAGAAGAATATCCAGGAAATGGAAATGTGGGAGGCCCATGACTAAATACATAACTCAATAGAAACATGATCTTAATCATGTGAGAGATAACAAGTATGGTTAGAAATTTGTCTCTAGTTCAAGTGAGATCATTGTAATAGTGGGTTCCCTAGACCCAACTTGAATAGTACTATTGATTACAAGTACATGTATACAGTTTGATATATACATCTGTTTATTCTTACCATAATAGTTTTTATATTTATACATATACTATTTACATGGTAATTTCCTTAGAATATGTTTCATATTAAAAGGTTATATCAATTCCCATCTATAATGAGAACCTCGAGATACTATGACAGGAATCTCAAACATATTTCACGTGGTCTAGATATATCATACTAATAGGACACATATGATGTCTGACTATCTGGTGATTGGGTCTTATAATCATTGAGACTTATTCTCATGAAGTTTTCACTTTTTGATCTTTAGTAGTGATATCATGAGGAAAAACCCGCCAATAGGAACACCACATGTTTCAGGTGTCATTAGTTGATCCTATCTATGGACATGTGTATTGGTCTCCTGACATGAGATCACAATCAGTGTGTACCATTTGATCATGTAATTCAATGCAAGTTGAAAACCATGATAATGAAATCATGGTGAGTTAGTCGGTGTTGGGTGCGTCATTAGTGGTATGTCATTCGTTGAATGATCAAGAAATAATTTTTCACTTCTGAGTTAAGGAAGAGATATCTCATGGGCCCAGGTTGACCGGGATGGTACTACCTTCATTAATTCATGGCCATGGTATAAGAAGGTATTTCCATATAGTAAGGTCAAAAATAATATAAAGCAACAAAAGGATGAGGAAATAAGTGTGCATCTTTTTTTATGAGATAGTGCGGGAAAAAGTGAGTATATTACAAAGAAAGTGTGCATAGGAGGAATTTATAGCTATGAAATTCCTTATATTCTTAGGGGCCATGATAGGTTTCTAAAATTCACTCTTGGTTTGTGGTTTGGACTCACATATATTGAGATAAGGATCTATAGGGTCACACACTAAGTGTATCCACAAGTTCCACCTATTATAATGAATAGGAGTTTATGATGAAGTGGGCCCCATGTATGGGGGCCGGTGAATGTACGAGTATGATTTATCAAAAATAAAACTAACAAAATTATATTATTAAATTTTATAATAATGATGGTTGAATTTATTTCTCAAGGTATTCATATGTTCTTTAATCATAAAATTGAATATGAGAAAAATATAATTTTTTGAACAAATATAGGATTTTCAAGGTTTGTTAAATTATTTGAAGAGTTTATGGGCTGAGTTAATGGTTTTTATTTTATCAAGTAACATTTTATATTGTTACAAGTAAATTATAAAATATTTGTGACATTTATTAATGTTTTACTAAGTCATAAATGTGTGAAAATGTATAAAATGAAGTTTATTACTTTCTAGTGACCAAAGTGAAATTTTTGAAAGTATAACCTAAGTATAAAATATCATTTTAGCCTCTTGATTTCTATTATCGATAATTTTCTCAAATTTAATGTGATAATATACCTTCTTATATCCTATTAAGTTATTATAGAGATATTTTGAAGGAAGAACAAGGTTGGATCGATCCCACTTTATTGATCAAATCTGCGTTCTTCGGGTGATCGAAGGTACACTGTAAATCTATTTAATTTCTCATTATAGCACCTAAGAAATGTAGATTGAAAATATTTTAATTTTGATGCATGAATGGAATATCTAGAGGACTTATAGTTTGGAATCTTACAGCCATGACATATTGATAGTGAGAAAATTAAATCGAAGACTAAAAATGAACAAGGAATAGATTAGGCTTTTGTTTGATTTTATTTTTCATTCTTAAATTCAATTACATGTGATCCATAAAGAAATATGGGCAAGTGTTTTTTAGATTCATTATTTTTAACATGAATCCAAACCCAAAATTTTAAATTTCACTTCTGTCATGCTTCTGCAGCACCCCGGGTTCCTTTAGTTTAGGAAACATGTTTAGAAAAATTGTGCACTAACTGTGCTGTAACCACTTCCCTTATAAATATGAAGCACACGATTACCCTGTAATAGTTTTATGGTCAGATAAATCATATAAAATCTATATAATAGCCTTTAAACCCAGACCAAACCATCCACATGGTTGGTTTAATAATCTCACATGGTTAGAAAAAGAATTCTCAAACCATGAAAAATACCATTGGAGTTAATATATCCATATCGCACAGATATTGTATAGTTACAAATAACCATGTTTCAACCATTCACCTTTATTGTTTCTCTAAAAACTCAAAAATATCAATACCCACCACCTTAAAACCTTTAGAACCTAAATAGAGAAAAAATAATCCCAAAATAAAACATACCTATTACCCAAAGAGTGTCACAACCAATTCCCATACATGATTAGAAAAGGGAAAACATCATCATGGATTTTCCATGGTACTACCTATGACATTTAAAGGGAACAAATCTATTTGGGTTGTATTCAATCTCTTTATGAAATCAAAACATTTCATTTCTATCAAATAAATTTTTTCTCTTGATAATCTCATTAGGATATGCATTAAGGAAGTGGTAAAGTGACATAGAGTATCACTCTCAATTGTATTCAATCAAAATCTAAGATTACATCAAAGTTCTAGATAATTCTTCAACATGATGTAAATATGGAGTTGATGTTTAGTACTAAATATCATCCTAAAACAAATGGCTGGTCTGAGAGGACCATTAAAACCCTAGAAGATATGTTGAGATATTTCTTTATGGATTTAAAATTATATCGATATCAGCACCATCCTCCACTTGATTTTTCTTACAACAACATATTTCTTCCAAGCATTCAGATATCTCCTTATGAATCCCTCTATAGAAAGAAGTGTAGGACTCCAACATGTTGGGATAAATTGAGGGAAAAAATCTATTGGGACTTAATCTAACTTAATAAAGGAATGATAAGGTTAAATTCATTCATCAACATATC
This sequence comes from Viscum album, assembly GCA_963277665.1. NCBI lineage: Eukaryota > Viridiplantae > Streptophyta > Magnoliopsida > Santalales > Viscaceae > Viscum > Viscum album. The sequence goes on from OY728135.1 coordinate 1,020,556,468, forward strand.
AAGGAATCTCATAGTCAACAAAAAAGTTATGCTGGCAATTTTCGGTGAGATCTAGAGTTCAAATATGGTGATAATATTTTCCTACAAATATCCCCATGGAAAAATGTTATGATCTTTTTAATGAAAGTGAGGTTTATCCCCAAGTATATCGATTTCTGTGAGATTCTTGATCACATCAGGATGGTATCTTATCACTTAGTGCTTCCTCTGAACTTCTACCAAGTTCATGATGTGTTCCGTATATTTATTTAGAGAAGTACATAATAGATCCCACAAATATACTGAACTTAGAGGTCATATCACTGGATCAGGATATTTCATAAGAAGAACAACCAATATAAATCTTGGTTCATAGAGATAAATTTCTATAGAAAAATACTACTCACTTGGATAAGGTTCTCTAGAGAAATCAAAATTATGAAGAAGTTACATGGGAACCCAATGATGTGATGAGGGAGAGGCATCATCAGTTGTTTATATAATAGTGACATAATTTTTAGGGGAAAATTCTTATAAGGTGTAACACCTGAGATTTTTATGAGAAATGTTTTGTTTTTATGTTATATACTTCATCAAAGGAATATTTCACTACACACAACACTAGCTTGGCTTTCTTTACACGCAATCGTGACCTTCCTCGATAGCTTGCATCGTACGCAATACTGAGTTTCACTAAACAACGATATGCTATTAAAATATTATTAAAACTAGCCATTATGAATAGTAATAGCCACTTTTTGAAATTTTATAAATTTTATCCTTCAAAATTTACTTCATTTTTGGATTCGTAATATCGAAATTAGTTTAGGGTGAAATTTTGGTATTTTTCTGAAAACTTTCAATTTTTGATGAATAGTGAAAACACTAGGTTACTATTTAAAAACTGACTTTTTATTTAAATAATTATTTGTTTTATTTACATTTATTTTAGTTCAAAATTGATACATAATACCTATATAAGTTCAATTTAATTCATTGGAGTCATTTTATAATAATTTTTGATATATAAAAATTTTTCACCGCCTTTTACCTACCTCCTAGGAGCTTTTTGCAAACATTCATAACACTTAATTTTACCACTTCTGTGAGTGGAATTTCAAAAATCCAAGAGACACAGTTAATATCAAGGACTAAAATGTGGTTCAATGAGATAAAAATAATTTTTTTTGAATAGTAACTTTTTACTTTTATTTACCACGGTTAAAAGTAAATAGGGTAATTAAGGGTAAAAATGATATTATTATTACCCTAACACATGACCTAATTCTATTGGATAAGTTTAATTCGACCAAAAACAACCTTAGGAATAAAATATGACCATTTAGGTCCACTTGGATTAGATTAGGACATTTAATATTATTTTATTTAAAGAAGAGTTAAAATAGTTAAAATCAATGTTTAATAACTAAAACATTTTAATATGGGGTTATAAATAAGATAAATTCGACTATAAATATTCATTAGAAATATAAAGATATTTCCTACATAATGGTTTTTTATTTTTTATTTTTAGACATTAAATAATTTAATTTATTTATGACACAATGATGATGGAGTAATTACCTTATTAATGAAATATTAACATAATTGATACTATAAATACCCAAATATATGTAATTTGATAATTTTTATAAATTAATATAATTTTATAGGTTAATATGACATGCTATTATTGATTTATTTAATTTTTTTCTAACTAATAATGCTGTTATTATTTTCACAAAAATCAATTACCAAATAGTGTAAAAATTTACATAAAATAGTTTTTAAAACAAATATTATATTATTAATTGTTATTTTATTCCTAAAAATCTAAAGTTCGGCCTAATGACTTAGATAAGGTTATATATATTAATAATTAACAACTTGGTGTTCGTTTTTCTTGTTATAGTAAGTTTATTAACCATATAATGTAAGAAAATAAGAAGACACGGTAAAGGTTAAATTATTTAACTTAGAGTTAAATCTAAATGATATGGTTAAAATAGAAACCTAAAATTGTCTAAATTATATTGGATGAGACGATTTCGACCCATCCCCATATTATCTTCTAAATAAATCAATTTTGAGCAATTAAAAACTGAATATGACTTTCTAATAAAATAATCTTTTTAGTTTTTCCAAAGGTGCCCCTCTCCTCCCTTATAAATGGGAACCTCCTCCGTCTCTATATCACACCACTTTGAGCCTTCAAGCTCGGCAAAACCCTGAAAATTTCTTTTCTACACTTCCCTAGAAGCATCATAGAGGTCCTTGTATTCTTCAAAGACCATCTTTAGTGCCCTAAGAGGAGGTTAAGAAGAAGCACTTCAAAGAAGAGGTATTGTCTGTTACCGATTCTTTCAAATTTATTTCTTCTTCTACTTCTTCTTATTTAGTTGTTTCATTATGAAGTAATAACATCAGTATCACTCATATACTTATATGTTATTATAAATATTAAACAACCCTATTTCACCTTCTATCCATCCTACGGAAAATGAAATTACTGTGCGTGCGTACGTACGGAATATCGTCTCCATGCTGTGGCGTAATCTGTTTTCCACCACCACCTTACTTGGATGGGTATAATGGTGTAAATAATAACTATATATGATTATTTTAAAGTGATATTGATTCTGAAATAGTATACATACACTTTAATATAGTTCCACGATCGTGGGAATGATATCATCACTCGTTCTTACGTACGCCCTACCGTCTCCACGATGTGATGTGACTCGTTCTACATGATATTCATTGCATAATGATTATATAAATAAATTGAATGAATAAATATGATATATATTACACTAATACAATTATGGAAATTATGTATCTATAACCTAAAAAAAATAATAAGAATTATTCGACAAAACACGCATAAGAACAAAACGCAATAAACACCCGAATAACAAGTAGCAATAAAATATTACTAATAAGAATCTTAGAATATGACCATATATGATATCATAACAATGATTATGATTCTGTAATAAGTAAATAACATTATTTAAATAATTATATAGGTGGTTCTGACATGTACGAAGCAAATCGGACCTAAGATAAGGGAAAATCTCACAATCTCATTTATATACGAGATTGTTTATACTTCAGAATTTACTGGGGAATATTTATCATCCACATCCATGTTTCCTCAATATGTAATATTATTTCCATCCACCTACAATTTTTTTAAATCCAATTTTACCCATTGGTGAGTTTTTAGTAAAAGATATGAAAGGAATCTTTTGTCGTTTTTAGTACGAGGTACTTTTTGACTTTTCCAGCCAAAGTATGAGAAGAATGTTTTTTTAACTTATACAGCCTGAATGGACTTTTAGAACATTATTTCCGTGAATCTTCCTTTACAAGTTTTCAATTTTATTTTTAATCAACTTATTTTGGTTTAAAATTGTATGACATTTTAATAAAGGAAAAATGTTTTTGAAGTAGAAAGGATATTTTCCTCAAGAATGGAGTTCAAGCATTTTATCAAAATTATTTTCCAAATAAGATAATATAGGGTTCTATTTATATCCCTATTTTTACATTTATTTGATTATGTTATGATGGAATTATTTTTATGATGTCCTTTTATCTTATATGGATTGTGTTATGATGGCATGATGTTTAAGAATCCCATTTTTATTACATGGGTTATGTTATGATGTATGATTTATGATATTGTGTCACACATAAGAATGGTATCATTATGATATGGGTGGGACCTATATATCCCTCCAATGCATTGGGTAAAGATTTATATCTCATGATATAGACATGGCTGGAATGGCAGGTTAATCTGGTTTAGTGAAACAGGACTGAAACGAAGAGAGAACTCGGTTCAGAAATGGACTTTGTTCGCTAAGATAGTCTTGGAAATGAGTATTAACTACTAATAAATGATTCTCTATGATTATGTGTGTATTCCACAAAGTTTCATGTTTTATGTTATGATTATTGGGATTACATTTCACTACTATGATTTATCCCATGTTATGATATTATGATCTCTTTTGCAGGTTAAGATTTTTGAAATGATATATTCTTATGAATATGATATTTCCTTTGTTTACCCTTATTGAGCATTTGATCTCACCCTTTTTTATTTTTTCTTTCCCCATGTCAACAAGAAGGTTATTAAGTAGGATATTCCAAAAGGGACTCTAGATATGATGAAATAAACGGGTGACAATGTAGATGCTTTATAAACTAGTTGTTTATGTTTTCCCAGTTTCTAAAGACACTATACCTATATGGTCCTACCATGGTTTTGTTATATGTTATAATAAGTATACTTCAATTCTAAAGTAATAACAATGTATGTAAATTATGGGTCATTATAGTTGGTATCCGAGGAAAGGTATAGTCAACCGTTGAAAACTAGGATGTGAAAGCCTTAGTAAGAACCCTAAGGATATGTCTAAGAATAGGAAAAAATATTAGTGTTTTAGAAATGGCCATGAATAACCTATGATAAGACCTAAATCATGAAATTTTATTCTTGATTATGTGGTTTTACTATTATGATTAGTGTTTCCCGCACTATGCTTATTGGTTTTAGTCAATGATTGGAACCCGAATGAACCATGTTAATTTTGAATGTGACGGGCAATGCAATGATCTTCCCCCTGAGAAACCAGACATTATGGGAGCTGGAATAAAAAATATTGTAGCCATGCTCACACAACATTCTCAATCTATGAATCATGCAGTACTTCCAAATGAGCAAAGCAAGGAGCAATATTCTGTTGAATCCTTCATGAGGCATCATCCACCTTCATTCAGTGGGTCTACTGATCCATTAGTGGATGAACAATGGATCAGTACCAATGAAAAGATATTTTCAGTTCTTCAATGTTCTGAACATGATAAATTCATCTTAGAAGTATATCGTTTGGAAGGTGAAGCTGATCAATGGTGGAATCTTATCAAGAATATGAGGCCAAGAGATGAAATTGAGTCCATGGAATGGGAAGAGTTGAATAAATTATTTTTCAATAAGTACTTCCCTTGTATTCTTTGAACAAAGATGGAGAAGGAATTTATTGAACTAAAGCAAAAGGATGATGAATCTGTTGGTACCTACGAAACAAATTTTACAAGACTTTCAAGGTACGCTTCTGGTATTATTATCCAACCTGAGAGTGAGATCGATCGATTCTTTAGTGGCTTAAAACCAAGTCTTATAAGGGTGTTATCCATAAGGGACTTCAATAGCTATGAGGAAATCGTTCGATGTGCTCTCAAAGTTGATATGGAGATTGGAGTAACCCATCAGTCATATGCGTTTGATAAGAAGAGGAAAATGGAATTCAAATGGAAATCTAAAGAGCACACTAAAAAGAAGATGAGTTTTTCCTTATGCTCAAAGTGTGGAAAGAAACATGGAGGAAGTTGTCTTAAAGGGACAAGTAAATGTTTCAAATGTGGAAAGGAAGGTCATCAGGCATTTGAATGCCGCAATGATGGGAAGAAGATATCTAGTGATGTGAACAAAGAAAAGGCTACACAGAGTGAACCTCCTATACTTAAATGTTACAAGTGCAAGGAAATGGGGAATTATGCCAATCAATGCCCCTAATACAAGGGTTGTTGATGATGATCGACCTCAAAAAACTCTTAAGTATAAAGACAAAGGAAAGTCACATGCAATTTCTATCAGCGATGTGGAGTACGATAACGAAGTGGTGAAAGGTACACTTACTATCCACTCTAAAGTAGAAAATGTTTTATTTGATTATGGATCCACCCACTCTTTTATTTCTGAAGAATTTTCTAAGGGTATCGCAGTATTAACTCAACAATTAGATTTTGAGTTAGCTGTGACAACCCCTAATGGCACAAAAGTCGCATCAAAAGTTTACAATTCTTCTCTGATTGAAGTTTGTGGGAAAGTTATTTATACAAATCTTGTGATCCTTCCTATAGTGGTATTTTATGTGATTCTTGCCATGGATTGGATTTCTTTATATGGAGCTCATATCAATTTCCAAAGAAGGGAAGTCACATTTCATATTCCAGATCAATCTATGATCTTCTATCGATGCAAGGATAAATATAACCTTCTAGTGGAAATTTCTTCTATCTTATGGGTCTTGATTCCACTAAATAAAGGTTATTTATCTCAAATTGTTGGAGAGAAACTCACGATTAAGAATATTCCCATTGTATGAGAGTTTGATGATGTCTTTCCGGAGGAATTTCATGGTCTTCCACCAAATCGTGAAGTTGAGTTTTCAATAGAACTCATACCAGGTTCTATGCCCATTTTAAAGACACAATATAGAATGGACCCAATTGAGTTGCAGGAACTGAAGAAGAAACTCCAAGAGAATCTTGATAAGGGATTCATACGCCCTACTACCTCACCTTGGGGAGCACCAGTTCTGTTTGTTAAGAATAAAGATGGATCAATGAGACATTGCATTGATTATCGAGAACTTAACAAGATCACTATCAAGAAAAAATATCCTCTCCCATGCATTGATGACTTATTTGACCAACTATGCGGAGCTCAATACTTTTCCAAGATTGATCTTTATTCAGGGTATCATCAATTAAGGGTCAAAAGGGAGGATATACCAAATACGTCTTTTCGTACAAGGTATGGACACTATGAATTTATAGTGATGCCATTTGGTCTTACTAATGCCCCTGATATCTTCATGGATCTAATGAATAGAGTCTTTAGAGACTATCTTAATCAGTTTGTGGTAGTCTTTATAGATGATATTCTTGTCTATTCAAAGAGCAATGAAGAACATTAATATCACTTGAGAATTGTATTGAATACCCTAAGAAAGGAGAATCTTTATGCCAAATCTATGAAGTGTGAATTTTGGCATTAAAAAGTGGCATTTTTGGGTCACATAATCTCAAAAGAGGGGATATCTATGGATCCAGCAAAAACAGAGGTTATTGAAAGATGGTCGAGACCAATAATAGTAACTGAGATCCAAAGTTTTCTTGGTTTGGCTGGATATTATCGAAGTTTTGTGAAAGATTATTCATGATTATCTAATCCACTCACCAGGTTCACTCGGAAAGAAGTTGATTTTGTTTGGATAGAGGAATGTGAAGAGAATTTCAAGGAGTTAAAAAGAAGGTTATCCATTGCACTTGTGCTCACACTGCCTTGTAGTGGAGAAAGGTTTGTGATCTACAGTGATGCATCTAAGAAGGGTCTAGGGTGTGTTCTCATGAAAAATGATATGGTGATAGCTTATGCCTCACGACAGTTGAAAATCCATGAGCAAAATTACCCAACTCATGATTTGGAGTTAGCTGAGGTAATCTTTGCATTAAATATTTGGAGGCATTATCTTTATGGTGAAAGGTGTGATATATATACTGATCATAAAAGTTTAAAGTATATTTTCACACAAAATGAGTTGAATATGTTCCAAAGAAGATGGTTGGAGTTGATTATGGATTACAACTGCTCAATTCATTACCACCATGGGAAAGCAAACAAGGTGGCAGATGCATTAAGTCGACAAGACCATGCTAGCTTATCCATGATGAGGATCACAAAAGATCCAATATTTATGGATTTACAAAGGATGGATATTAGAATTATAATGGAAGGGGGAAAATATTATCTTTATCAAATGAATGTTCAACCATCTATACATGTGAAGATTAAAGAGGCACAGAAAGAAGATGTAGAGTTAAAAAATAAGGTGAGAAATGTTCCTGAATTCAACCTTGATTGTGATGGGATAATAAAGTTCAATAATATGGTTTGTGTTCCTCCCATCCCTGAATTAAAGAAGGAGTTTCTGGATGAGTCTCATAGTTCTTCATTCTCCATTCATACTGGAAGCACGAAGATGTATATGGACTTGAAAGAGTACTTCTGGTGGGATGGAATGAAAAGAGATGTTGCTGAATATGTCTCTCGATGCTTGGTTTGTCAGCAAGTTAAATCTGAGAGACAGAAGTCTAAGGGGATGTTACAACCATTACCCATACCCGAATGGAAATGGGAAAACATCACTATGGACTTTGTCACTAGACTTCCTAAAACATCCAAAGGCAATAATGCTATCTAGGTCATAGTTGAATGTCTTACAAAGTCTGCACACTTCATTACTATTAGAGAGGATTTATCTCTGGATTATCTTTCCAAGATATATGTAAAGGAAGTGGTAATATTACATGGAGTACCACTTTCCATTATATCTGATCGGGATCCAAGGTTTACCTCATATTCGTGTCTCCCCTAAAGTCACTGCTATCTTCCAGGAGGCTCCTTCGCTCCCTCTTTCTCTTCAGGAATTCTTAGAGGCTTCATCGCTCCTAGATTTGTTCCTCGTCTCCCATTTTGGACGTCAAATACCGTCCCTGGATAGCTTTAATAGATTTGTTAACAAAGCCTGGCCCCTGAAGTCCCGCGTCGTGGTTAGGCTGTTGGATTCGTGTCACTTTCTTCTCCGCTTTGACAGTACTGGCGATTTGAAATCCACATGGTCCAAAGGTTTGTGCGCCTATGATGGTTCCCACTGATTTCTATTCAGATGGTGATACGAGTTCCACTGAAATCGTGACCCACTGACTTCTGCGATCTGGGTTAGTTTCCCAAATCTCCCCCTTCCTTTCCAAAATCCAGCTATTCTGGTGATGTTGGGTAACCTCGCCGGGAGGTTCCTTTCTTTCGAGGATCGTTCTCAGTCCTTCGGCCACCCTATTTCTCCTCAGATCTGCGTGGAAGTAGACATCTCAAAGGCTCCCATGGACTCCTTCTAGATTGATGTTGGTGTTTAATTCAGATACAAACAATCAGTGTTTTTTGAAAGCTGGACAGATTTTTGTAGTTCCTGTTCCCAGCTGGGACACCTTCAGCGTGTCTATCATTCTAATTATTTTTCTCCTGAAGTTGGGCGTCCTATGGGTAGTTCACCCTCCAGCAGTGGTGTTCCTCTTCGGTTGGAGGCTCAGCCGTACATCACTGACTCAAAGGAGTATGGTCCAGTTGCAGTCACCATTTCAGAGAATGCAGGAGCGCCTCATGTGAATGGCCAAATCATGGATCCCTCTATTGCCAAGACAAAATCGGTTTACTCTATTATTAGGGAGTCTTGAGGGACCACTGATTCTATGTCTCCCTTCCAGATTAAAGGAATGAGATCGAATGAAAATCCAATGGTGGATGATATATTTGCTTGGCTAGAACAAAACCTGGGTTTACAGTTGCAGGAGTCGGGAGAAAATGAGGAACAACAGGCCCGCACTAGATCTGAGAAGTCATCTACTACCAGGGCTACACTGGAGATGAAGAAAATCACTCAAAATTAGCATGAATGTGCTGTAGTAGAGGCTATAAAGGAGGAAAAACCTTATGGGAATTCAAAGGAGGTTCCCCTGTTGTATACCGAGGTGCCCTCTCCTGATAAAGGGGGTCCTGAGGAGGGCAGGGTGGCAGAGACTCCGAGGATACAGATGGTGTCAAAGGTTGTTGATGCAGTGCATATTTTATGGAGTCAGGAGGAGGGGAGTGTGTTGGTTCCCTTGGATCTAAACATTCTCCAACCCCCATCCTCTCTAAAGGATAAATCTATAGGAGAAAACAAGTGGCTCCCCTCTGAGATGAGTAAGAAGGTTGGACTGAAGGCCCCCTCTAAAGGCCCGAGGGTAGATCTAAGGAACCGCTTTGATTGTATAGTGGATCAAGTTCAAGTAATGATGCAGGAGGAAGAAGATTTAAGTTCTGATAGCTTCATCCAATTATCAGCGGACAGTTGGTATTGTTTCCATGGGAAAGGTACGCACAGCCCTAGAAGGAAGAAGGGGCACAAAGGAAAGTGCGATTCTGGAAAATGCATTTTGGTTCAGGGGGAAAACCCAAAGGTACGTAAAGACTATTCTTACCTGCCAAAACCAATGGAAACCAGGTCGGCCAAGAATGGTGGGAGAAAAGGAAGAAAGTCCCCTCAAGACAGAGATAACGGTGTTCAAAGTAGAGAACCAAAGGTAATAGATGAAGAGGTAGGGGAATGCTTGAAGCTAATTTTACACTCCAAGGAAGAAATGATTTAGAAAGACATGAGGCCCAATGCCTCAAATGAGGAAATTTCTAGAATTTAAGAAAGAAGATTATAAGTTGAGGCCACTGAGGAGCAGGAAGTGTGGATCGACAAGAAAGATCGAATAATTTCTTGGGGTTTCAATCAAGGTAAAATATCTCTGGAAGAATTCATCCAGACAATGGAAAGGATTATCTCACATCTTGAAGAACTTATTATGGAGGATCCAAACACACAAGTTATCACTTTACACTGGGAATTATATAGAGTGGCTGATTCAAAAAACCTTAGTCTGGTGTTTAACAATTTGTGAGCTCCTTTAGCACGTAGTGGCTTTGGTTTTTCAAACAATGGTTTCCCACTTGTCCTTAAAGTGGATTTTTAATAAAAATTTATATTTGGATGGATATCTTTCACTCCAGCATTCATATGGCTCCTTATAAACCTCTCTATGGAAAGAAATGCCGAAATCCAACTTGTTGGGATGAAGTTGGGGAAAGAAATCTATTAGGACCTGATCTTGATGATGAGATGGTAGAAAAGGTCTGATCTATTCAACAACACATAAGCGCATATCAGAGTCGACAAAAACGTTATGCCAATAACCGAAGAAAAGACCAAGAGTTTGAAGTGGGTGATAAATTTTTCTTACGAATATCTCCTTGGAAGAGAGTAATGAGATTTGGAAAGAAGGGAAAGTTGAGCCCTAGGTATATCGGTCCTTTAGAAATATTGGATCGTGTTATGAAGGTAGCTTACTGATTGGAGCTTCCACCAATATCTCTCAAGTTCATGATGTGTTCCATGTATCTCTCCTAAGAAAGTACATACCTAATCCTTTACATGTACTCAGCTCAGAAGTTGTACCACTAGAGCAAGATCTTTCTTATGAAGAACAGCCGATAGAGATTCTGGATCATAGCAAAGAAGTCCTACAGAACAAGACCACTTGCTTGGTGAAAGTCTTATGGAGGAAGCACCAATTAGAAGAAGCTACATGGGAGCTTTAGGATATGATGAGGGAGAGGTATCCTCATCTGTTTGTTATAAAGTGACGAATTTTGAGGGAAAAATACATTTTAAGTGGGGTAGAATGTAACACCTGAGATTTTTATGAGAAATGTTTTGTTTTTATGTTATATACATCATCAAAGAAATCTTTCACTACACACAACACTATCTTGGCTTTCTTTACATGAAATCATGACCTTCCTCGATAGCTTGCGTCGTACGCAATACCGAGTTTCACTAAACAACGATATGCTATTAAAATATTATTAAAACTAGTCGTTGTGAATATTAATACCCACTTTTTGAAATTTTATAAATTTTATCTTTCAAAATGGACTTCATTTTTGGATTCATAATATTGAAATTATCCTATGGTGAAATTTTGGTATTTTTCTAAAAACCTTCAATTTTTGATGAATAGTGAAAACACTGGGTTATTATTTAAAAACCGGCTTTTATTTAAATAATTATTTATTTTATTTAAATTTATCTTAGGTCAAAATTGATACATAATACCTATATAAGTTCAATGTAATTCATTGGAATCATTTTATAATAATTTTCGATATATAAAAATTGTTCACCGTCTTTTACCTACCTCCTAAGAGATTTTTGAAAACTTACATAAAACTAAATTTTATCGCTTCTATGAGTGGAATTTTAAAAATTTGAGAGACACGGTTAATATAAAGGACTAAAATTTGGTTCAATGAGATGAAAATATTTGTTGGTGAATAGTAACTTTTTACTTTTATTTACACAACTAGAAAGTAAAGCTATAGCCACGGACCTATAGCCACGGTTTTATTGGTCTGTGGCTATATCTTCCTAATTGCCATGGTTTAATTTAGTAACCGTGGAAATACCGTGTGTTTTCTTATTTGGTATCGGGGTCCCTTGATTCACCTCTCATGATCCTCCAACTTCTTCTCCTCCCTTCACCTCCTGATGAGTTCTCCTCCCCGACCTCACCTAACCATGTCGCCCTCCTCCCTGACCTCGCATAACCGCGGCGCCCTACTCCCCCGATGAATTCTCATCCCCGAAGTTTTCTCCTCACCGTGGTTCCCTCCTCCCCCAACAACTTCTCCTTCCCAACCTCTCCTCCTCGTCCTCTCCTCACCTCGGCGCCCTCCTCTCCGACTAACTCCCTCACCGCGGCACCCTATTCCCGATGACCTCTCTCACAGCGGGAGCCTCCTCCCCGGAGACCTCTCTCACTGCGGCGCCCTCCTCTCTGACGACCTGTCACCACGGCACCCTCCTCTCCTAGGTATTGTATTTTTATTTATTATTTTTTTTATCCTTAATGAAATTTTTTATTTATGAATGCATATGGGGGTTCTGAGGGTCTCGAGAGTCTTCGGGGTGCATGAGAGGAAGACATGGCATATAGCTAAGAGGTTGTAGTGTCATCAAATAATAGTTTTTAAACCACCAATTTTCTGGTGGAATTCCAGTAGCTATATATAGATAATGGAGGCCCTTCAACCAGAAGATTATAGCCACTATCCAGGAATTCAGTATTTTTTTGTTTTATAATTGGTATTTTTTCCATTTTTTCCATTTCATTATTTAATACCCCCACCTAATTTTTCTCCCCAAATTACACAACAGAACCTTCATTATACTATCCCTCTCCTACCTCGCCTTCCATAGATAAGATATATAGATCCCTGGAGTATTGAATTTTCATCTATCGAAATTTTTTCTTCGGGTAAATGTATGACTCCCCTTTTCTTTTATCTCATTTTTTTATGAGGGGGGTGTTTTATAAGATTTAACCAATTTTTCTAGTTTTCAAGTAATTTCTCTATCTATATATTCTATTATTATCCAAATAAAAGGCATGTATTTGTAATTTAATCCTTATCATACATGAGGTAGTTGGTCCCAAAGTGTTTCCCATAGTAAAATTAATTTTCATTAAGTGCTTATGAGGCCACATTAGTTGGTTTCAATTTGTATCCTTAATTATCATTATAAGCTTTGAACTAAGTTTATGTTATGTTATAAATCAACTGAAAATAATTTTATTAGTATGGATGAATATTTAGGGTAATGGGAACCATATACTATGATTATTCTATTTAATATAACTTTGGAAGTGGAAATTTGGGATAGGTTTGTGTTTTGACTTTTGGATGGTAAAACATAGTAAGTAGAATTGGAATTTTTTTACTATTAATAATGTTTTTTAAAGTTGAATCTAGTTTCAAAAGGGTTATTTGGATTGAAAATAAACTTATTAAATGTTATTGACTAATGGAATTGATGGTATTTATTATTAAACCTAAGCTGAACAAGGCCCTTGGGTGGGCACTGAGATATACTATTAAACTCTGAGTGAACACATCCCCCATGTGGACACAGGGCCTTGGGGATGGGTATATTACCAATAATTGTTAGTTTGGACTACAGACATGTATATTACCATTAGGAGTTTATTAGGTTGTATTGGTCTCTAAAACACACTTAGAGACATCCAAAGTTGTCTATAGTAGGTGGGTCAAGCCTAAAGTATCACCATGGAGCCCATGATCAGTTTTATTTTAGTTATTTATTGTTCTAGTTATGATAATAACTTATATATTCAACCATTATATGAACTTATTGTTTCAGCCTAGATTTTATAGGAATGCCATTTGTGGTGGCTTACTAAGTTGTAAACACACCCTACTTGGTTCATCATTTGGTACCATAGTGGATTTCATCATTTCATATAGGGATATGGGAAATAAATTTATGACTGGTGTAGTACATTATGTTAGGATGGAGCTAAGGAATTGGTATTAGAATAGAGTTCTGGTCACGTTTTTGAGTCATGTAGTTTGTTATCCATTTTGTAATCTTTTTTACCTTTTGAATGTGTATATTGGAATGTTTTCCTTTGACTACATTATTCCATTATTTTTAATATTTCATGAATTATGTTTTTTGATGATAAATTTTATGGAAGTTATCCTATGATGTTATGTGATTTATGTTTTTTCATTTATTAACTTCTATTTTTCACTCAGTTGTTAGGGTTATAGTCTCCATAAGGACTCCTATCAAACCCTATTTTCTAGTTGGTTTCCTCTGGTATACAGGTAGGTGTGCTTGATTTCTTATATCATACAAATTTTTTGGTAACTATCCAATTGTTTTAGGAAGTAGTATATTACATTCCTTCTTAGTTTCTATCCCCTAAAAGGGATGTTCTCTTTTCCTTTATCATGATATCTTATTTTCAATTGCAGTCCCTAAAAAATCATCATCTTATTTTTTATACAGTGTTTATATCCCAAAAACCCTATACATTAATTCCCATAAAATTTATAATAATTAATCAATAAGAATAGGGAATAAGGAGGTTCCTTTTTTATCTTGGATACAATATTCAGGATGAGTACTTCCTCTCAACCAGGGTCATTCTTTTCTTCAATTTTAGAAATGTATGATTTCCTTGGACAATAATATATATTCTTATTCTAATTTTTTTATTATATTCATTTTTACGTAGAACATATTATATGTGTGGAATGGACTTTTCCACTTCATTATTCTAAATCTTCAAGTTTCTTATTGTAGATATATTCTTATAGTTTTTACCTTCATCTAATGAATCTAATTTTTCCAATATATTTATAATAAAAAAATACCATTCCTTTTTTCATTCATATTTAGAAATTCCATGATCTTAGGCACCAGTTTTGACCTTCTGTATTCTAAATTTATCAACAGATCTCATATTTTATTCCTTACCTAATTTCTTATTTGAATTTTATTTTAAAACTGGTAAAGAACTAGTCTTCATTCTTTAATGATATTAAATAACATGATCTCATGAAATCCTCACATAATTCTTCTTAAAAATAATTTTATATATCCATAAACATGGCCTTATGAATCTATTGTATGTGTATCATTTTTCTTACATGGATTCATGTATCCAAATACACATATGTGAACACTATCATGTGTTTCAGTGAATTCAACTATATATATTTACCTACACATGAAAAACTCTTATGTGGAAATTCATATACATAGTAGCATGTTCGGTTACACTGATTAATCTACTTAGGAAATCCCCTATAGAAATTCAGCTGAACTGGATATTCAGTTATACTACATAATCACCATCAATATAAACACATCTCATATCCTCTTCAAATGACTTCCAATCTTTCTTATCCACTTACATAACATCAGTTGGATTCTTGTGGATCTCTATATTCACTCATAATTTATCCTTATATTCCTTAAAGATCACTAGAATTTTATTCTAGGATATATGTCATTTAATAAATATCCTTTCTAAGTCTTTATTAATAGAGAATCCTCCCTCGTGTTGGTTTTGTGTTAATTAATTATGGTCGATCCTTTTATACATAGAAGATCTAAACTATTCATTCATCATTTAGTATTATTATAGTCCTTGAATTTTGTATTCTAAATTATTTTTCTCAATGACCTCATCATTGTTTTAGATTATTGTTCACTTCTCGTCGCATGTCATAAAAATTTAACAATATTTCAACAAATATTAGATATGATTTTCCATATATTATTAAACTTCTCCACTTGATTAATTTATGGTGTATCCTCATAAATCATTCGCTATGGATTAAGTTAGTGACTCAATAATATTAGGGAATTTCATATGATTCCTTCTCATGAATCCTCAAAAATCCTTCAATAATCATTATTAAGACATTAAAGTTATATTGAATCTATTAACAATAGATGCAATTCTATATTTGGGAAGTTTCTTTTTCATAGTAAATTCTTATTTTTATTTTTTAATAAATTTCTTCATTAACTATGATCACTAAGATCCAAAATCATTCATTTATCAAAATATTAATAATTCTATTATTATCTGAGAACTCTAGGACTTAATTCTAAAATACCACAACCAAGATTCTCTTATTTTTCATAGATTCAAACTGAATTAGAAAGTTATAAATGAAAATTTTAATATCTATATTATCTATAATTTGAATGCATTAAATAATAATTTATGTATATAATAAAGGAAAACTCTAAACACATACTATAAATCTAGTGTAATTCCTACACCATTGCACATAGTATAAATCTATATCTCTATCACCAGCATCGACCATCACTGTAGCTCAGTCTCCCATCCTGTTTCTCATCATTGTTCCCAAAACATTAAAGGTTTAAAAAAATTAATATTTTCTTGATCATGGTTTCCCTTACCCAGTTGATCATACACAAGTGATAAAAATTATTAAGAAAATCCTACATAAAAGGTTGGTTTCTGTTGAATGTATTTGAAGTTGTACATTAGAAAATCAAATATAGAAATCCCATTGAGGAAGATCATGAAATCATCATATAATTGATCAAGATAGGAAGAATGACCTTGTGAATAGGGGAACCAGTTATTGAAGAGGCTCAACACTGGGGGTTATAACAATTCAGTTATATTGGGTCTAAATAAAGGAGGCAAAAGAGTTGAATCACTGGGGGTATAATTAGGATCAAATGGAGTATCAACTAATGGGGGTATAACCTATTGATTCATAAACAATTATAATTAATAATAAGATTATAATGGATATTCTATTACAGGGGTATGTAAAACTAGTTTTATCAATGGGTAAGTGTTAGTATTGAACAATATAAAAATATTTTTTGTTATATTTCATTTAATTTTTTCATTTCATATTGGGTCCACTCATCTTAATAGATGATAGAGGTCCAAAATCAGAAGGGGGCAGGGTGGCAGGGGCAGGGGCAGGGGGGAAAGGCTGGGGGAAGGGGGAGGGTGGAGGGGGTAGGGGGTAGGTCTGCAGGGTAGGGGCAGATGGCAGGTCTGCAGGGCAGGGGGCAGGGGGTAGGGGGAGGGTAGAGGGGGGCAGGGGGCAGGGGGCAGGTCTGCAGAGCAGGGGGCAGAGGTCATGGGGAAAGTTGTGGGTGGAGGGGGCTAGGGGAGGGGGCTGGGGGTAGGGGCAGGGTGCAGGTCTGCAGGGCAGGGGGCAGGGGAAGGGGGCAGGGGGAAGGGGGGCAGGGGGAAGGGGGTAGGGTGGAGGGGGGAAAGGGCATGGTGGAGGGGGCAGGGGGCTGGGGGAGGGGGCAGGGGGCTGGGGGAGGTGGGAGGTCTGCAGGGCAGGGGGCAGGGGTCAGGGTGGAGTGGGGAGGTCTACAGGGCAAGGGGGTGGTCTACATGGGGGTGTGCAGGACACCTATGTTGTGACTACTGAAAGTGAAAAACAACATCAAATCTCCTCACCATTACATAGTGATGAGATGATGGACAAATAAATAGTTCAGAATCTAGTTTTCGATATGCAGATGGATGATATTTTCAAAACAAAACACATGCAAGATGATGACGAATGTCTGGAACTACAACAGACACAACCAGCAACCCCTGCTATGGCTGAATTCACCACTCAGAAACTGGGTGACCAATCTAGGGAATCTGATCACATAAAACCAGAAACAGAATGGATAGTGGTACAGAAGGAAACTGAGAACAAACAAATGCACCAATAAGAGGTCTTAACAGGTGTGCAAAATAATCATAGCCCTTTTAACCCTTCAAGGACTTTGCAGGGAAAAATACTGCGACACCTAAAGAGCATTCTACCAAGAAATTAAGAAAATCCAAGCGCGGAAAGAATTCCAGAGGTAACAAAAACAAGGATCCTAGCCCCAAACGTAAGTATAAATGAATATTTTATATTTGAATTGTCTGGGTATTACTAACTTTGACACCATCACAACATTAAAAAAATATCGTTTTACTCATAAACTGATGCTTTTTGATATCTCTGAACCTAAATTCACTTTTACTTCTGGATTTAATAGTCTTGACAAATATAGTTATACTTTTATAGGATCAACTTCCAATAATAACAATCGTGATTATTTTTGGGTATTTTCACATATCTCTATAGATAAAATTCATATTGTTAATGATGATTCTCAGTCTTTGACATGTGAAATAAACTTGCATGATAATATTTTCTGTTGTACTTTTGTGTATGCCTGCAATAAATATCAAGACAGAAGAACCTTGTGGAACTCCCTTAACAACACTATTCAAGTTCCCTAGGTTAAGAACAATGTTTAATCTCTATTTTTCGCATTTAAGTGCTAATGGAAGTTTACTTTATTCCCATATTTTGGTGATTTTTCATTTTTGAATAGGCAATTGAAGGTTATGTTTGAAAATAAAGTGGTTTATTAATGATCGTGTTATTTAGTATTGGGATGTACATATCAATCTGAATATTATTTTTTCATTGTTGCTTATGGATTCATATATCATTTATCATGTACAGTTGACACACTGATCACATATATATAAGAAGTCGTTATATCTCATTTTTTCCCACTATTTTCTTATAGATGGTTTCTTATGATGAGGCCGGTTTTATCCACCACCATTGATGACAATGAGTTCAACATCGAATTTGGGTATGGTTTATTCTGTTTTTATTCTTTGGCCCAATTTTAATTGGGGCATTTGTGATTTTTGGGTTCCTTATATTTTTACAGTGTATTTTAGATTTCATTGAGGTGGATTCAATTCGTCTTTGACAAAGGCTTACATGTGTATGAATAGGTAGGAATATACATATATAATTTCCCCCTTTATATATATTCACTCATGAGAGTATGAATATATATATTGGGGCTAGGTGTGCTTATATATGGATATTAAAAATGCATACATGTGTAAGTGTAAAGCGGTATATGAAAGTATAAACATATATTTAAGGACCCCCTGTGCGTATTTGGCCATGAAAATATGTACATAGGGGCTAGGTGTCCTTATATATATGTGAAGTTACATATGCATGCAAGTGGAAAAAAGTAAGATTCGAGTTTTCATCATCAAAAGAAATTGTGCCTTGAGGTTGAGGTAGGGTCCCTCTCCTAGCCTCTTTAATTCAAGAATGTTTAAATTTCATTTAGTTGCCTTATTAATTCTTCATGTTTATATTAAATTTCATTTCTTGAATAAGTGTTAGTTAAGATAATTGTTTGGTTTGATAAATAATTCATGGTTTTGTAATAAAACCCCTCCAACAGAGGTGCGCTGTCTATGAAAACTCAAAGTGGTATACCTTGCTTCTCATTATTGCATTGATGTTTTCCTTATACTTGATGTCGTTGTCAGTCATAAATCACACATCGTACTTGACCCATTTTATATCCCTGTAGGGGGTTTCCCTCTTTTTATTAAAACAGTTTTTTGAACCAAGACACCCTTTAAGTTTCGTTAGACTTTTATGATGGAATTTCCCATAATGATAAAGTCACCACTAAGTGAATAGCATGATTTGGATGGAATGGATTGTACATGGTTTTAGTATGGTTTTAGTATGGTCAAACATATTCCTTCAATTCACATAAATTCTCTAAATATTTCTCCACAAAGAGATTTAGGAATATTATATTCATTGTTATTCCTTCGACTATGGACTGAAAGATGATCATGATTCCACTATTTTATAAATCATTTAAATGAAACATTACATCCATGAGTTTTACCATGACATGGTGAAAAAATACTATCCATTTTCTATACACTATGAGCATGGTCCATATCCTCAATGGGGTGGTCTTCCTCTCTTTGTTGACACTATTTCTCAGTCCCACATTAGACTTTAGTGAAGACATCCACTATTTCATCACTCAATATGATACATATAGTACTTTTGAATTTCCCTGAAGTGGTAGCCACTTTCTTTGCTTTTCCATTATGATACTTTGAAGAGATTCTTCTTTGTTCTTTCTAGAAATTGAAATATACGCCAGCTTGCACATCTAATTCCATTTTTTCTTCAGTATCATCAAATTATTCTTAAAGTTCATCAGTTATACCCCTTGATAGATATTCATTACAAAGAAACAAAGTAGTGGAAGCATGAGATTTATCTTCCATATCATCCCTGGAACTCTTCACTTGCAACTTGTTAGGAGAAACAGAAATGTAAGAATCTCTATAATGGGGGGATGATCCAAGAACAGGATAATCAAAGCCTCTAGCAATCAAACACATAGAATATGTCTTTTGAGCAATAATAGACTTATCGTTAGCTGGAACTTGATCCTCTAGGGATAAAACAGGGACATGCCCTAAATTTTCAACTGCTTGATGTTGAGCCTGAACCTCAATTGTTTAGTTGGTCCCACATTTTCCTTTCCTCCAACAATTCTTAACCTCATCACCTCTAACCTGACAATTGGAGAACATATCACTTATACATATAGATTTTGAGTGACAAATAATTTTACAGGACTCACAGAACACATGCATTTTCTTGTATTCTATTTTAAGAAAGATTTCACATTGTTGAGTGGAAAGAGAAACCCGATCAATTAGTGTATAACTTGAATCCACTTCTACCAATACACACACATAATGACCAAAGATTACATTTTTAGTGGAATAGTTCATCCTGGTTGGAATGAAAATCACGAATGTGATATCATATAATATTTCCTAGTGCCATAGTACCCAATTAAGTCTATGAATCCTAAACTAGATCTGTGCACAAGTTTCTTTAAAGTCATTAGAACTAAATTGTAGCTTGCAGTCATAAACCCGGAAGGTAATGGGCCTTAGGTTGAGTGATCCAATGCTCCAGGATCGTCCTTTTAGATCTGTTGAGGGAAACTGAAAGTCGAAAAATCCTCGATCAAATGATACACATTTACCTTATTCTTCTACATCTTTTTTCATGGGGATCGACATGCATCAATTTTGAAATCACTTCTTTACTCCTTCCCTGGCTAGAAGATACTGCCCAGCGGATGTCGTTGGACTGGGGAAACACGCAGCGGTCACCCCGCGGTCACGCCGCGGTCACGCCACGGTCACGCCGTGGTCACGCCGCGGTCACGCTGTGATTTGTCCCTGCTCCAGGACGACACCTTGCGGCGGTTTGCAGTGATAGTATTCCATGAGTCTTTTGGATCAATGTTGAGACTGACTAATCATAATTTCTGCTGGTGGGGTGACAACCAGAATGTTACCCTGCCTCCTCTCTCTCCTTTAGCTCCTAGCCGGAAGATGCTACCCCGCGGATGTCACTGGACCGGGCCAACACGCTGCGGTCACGCAGCGGTCACGCTGCGGTCACGCTGCGGTCATGCCGCGGTCACGCCGCGGTTATGCCACAGTCACACCACGGTCACGCCGTGATTTGGCCCTGCTCCATCCCCCTTCAACCTGCATTCGAGCCCACACCATCCTCCAACCACCTGCAATCCAGCCCGCACCAGCCACCACACTAGCCACCACCCCCCAGCCTCCTGCAAAACACTCATGCCATCCCTCTGCCACCTACAAAACAGCCCCAACCACCAGTTTCATCCCTCTTCCACCTGTAAAACAGCCCCACCTGTAATAATTTTGATAATGATTTTTGAATGGTATTCCCAATTGCAATAGGTCTGATATCCTTTACATCCACAACATTTTCCTTCTTTGGGATCAGAGAAATAAAATTGGAGTTGATTTCATAGGGAATTGAGGCATGGTTAAAGAACTCCCTCATAGCATTAAGGATCTCATCACGAACTATGTCCCAGTAGAACATAAAGAATTAATTTTTGAACCCATCAGGACCAGCCACACTCTCAAGATTTAGAGAGAAAAGGGCACTCTTAACCTCTTTCTAAAGCATGTACATTCGTGAAGGCTCTATCTAATTTGGAAGCGACAACTCTATTGTACTGTTTTCTTCTCATTCTTTTATTATCCTCTAAGAATAAACCAAGGGTCAATAATATTAGTTATTAGGTAATAAAAGTCATTCCAAAGAGTTCTCCTTTCTTGGTATCTATTTTTTGCATAGACAAAAGAGCAGAAGAGGTGTATTCCATCAGTATTAAAATTGTAATTAAATATTTGATCAGAGACATTAAAGGTGTTAAAATTTTGTAAGAGTGAAAAAAAATCCATAGACATTCACAATTGTAGGTATTTGATATTGAGTCAGTAAAGATATAATTGTGTTGAAACAAGTGAGGGTATTTAGGAGAATAAGAAATTTTTGGTTCATCAGTAGAAAATAACATGGGATGGTGAGTGTTAACAATTCTTTTTAGAACATTTAACGTGTTAGAGTTGGAAATACCCTGAATCCTTTCTTCCCAAATCTTCCCCACCAACTGAAGATATTCTAAAAAGCATGACCACAAGTTCGTGAACGTGAAGTTTTCTTGCGAGGCCTCCCTCGTACTCAGAATGTGGAAAATTGGAGAGTGATTAGAGATTCTTCGAGTCAAGTGATCCACATTTGTATTTGAGAAAATAGAAATATCTTGTACATTGGAAATACAATGTTCGAGCCTACTCCGAAAACAGTTACCACCTCTTCTGTTGTTACACCATGTGTAAGGGTCACCTGAGTATCCCAAATCTATTCACCCTTTACCAGAAAAAAACAGGATAAAGGACCCACTAGCCATACTTGGGAATTCACTTCTCCCTTTATTCTACTCAGGATCCATTATTATATTGAAATCACCTAACAACACCCAAGGCTAATCCCTTGGGTCGAACTCATTCAGTTCTCTCCATAACACCTCCCTTATCAGGGCATCACAACTACCATAAATAAATTACACAAGTATCGTGTCCCCTCCACATGGCACTCTCATTGTTATATGTTGGCCCCCTTCTTGGAGAAACTCCACCATAGCATCCCAATGCCAGAATATCCAGATGAACTTGTTAACTAGGTCTGCATGCATAGATGCATGCAACTTTACCCTGCGGTAAACTCATTGATTTTAGTAGAAATTTTCTTGTGCTCAAGAATCGTAGAAACCTTGATCTTGTTCTTCTTCACATCTGAGGCTATGAAGTCGATTTTCACTCTTTCCCCAACACCTCGGGAGTTCCAAATGAATATAGGAATCATGTAAACAAAACCTTCTAAGCTTTGGCCTCAGGAAACACGGTCCTTGTCACGATGAAGGCAGAACACTCCTAACCCGCCTCTTTCTCAGGGCCGACCTCATACACACACCTGAGCCAGTATCTGATTGTATGGATGCAGAATAAGGAATACTCGATGCATGATTTGGAGCTTTCCCACTCACCACCATTAGGGGTGATGAAGCCATTGTATCAGGCATTGTAGAATACTAATCACTTGATAAATTTGATTCAACATAAGGTACCCTACTGCTCAGCATGCCATGCGCTGGAGGAGGCCAATCACTAGGGGAAACTGAGTTCTCTATACGATGGAAATCTTCTTGGAATCTTCTGAAAGAAACATAGAAAGGGGGCCGACCTCCTAAACTACATCCACCTTGGGAAACTTCTCATCACAATAGCAAGAAGCAAGCGCTCCTAGAAAGACCTGAGTACCAGACTCCAACATAATCTGAGGAACCTTCAGGAGAAATTCCACAAGGCACCTGTTAACAGAAACTGGGAGGGGAGGTAAGCCCTTGGAGAAGAAACCAAGGGATCTGTCCAGGGTCTGGGGGGTCTGTCCTGGGGGGTCTGTCCAGGTTCTATCTTGGGGGGTTTGTCCAGGGGGTCTGGGGGGTCTTGGTTTGGGGGGGCAGGACTGGCGGGGGGGGGGGGGGGGGGACTAGCAGGGGGAGGGGTAAAAACTAGTAGGGGGAGGGGACTAGTAGGGGAGGGGGGTAACGGGCAAGGGGGTGCAAGGGGTGGGGGTGTCCAGGTTCTGGGGGGTGGGGTGTCTAGGTTCTGGGGGGTCTGCCCTAGGGGGTTTGTCCAGGGTATGTCCAGGGGGTCTGGGGGGGGGTGTCCAGGTTTGGGGGGGCGCAGGACTGGTAGGGGGAGGGGGGAACTGGCAGGGGAGGGGGGAATTAGCAGGGGGAGGGGGTAACTAGCAGGGTGGTGCAAGGGGTGGGGTGTCCAGGTTCTAGGTCCAAGGGGATCTATCCAGGGTCTGGGGCTGTCCAGGTTTTTTTTTTTTTGGGGGGGGGGGGTTCAGGGTCAGTCCAGGAGGGTGGGAGGGGGGGTCTGTCCAGGGGTCAGGGGGTGTCCAGGTTCTGGGGGGGTTCTAGGGTCTATCCAGGAGGGTGGGGGTGGCTATACAGGGGAGTGGAGGTCTGGGCTGTCCATGGGGATCTGTCCAGGGGGTGTCCAGGGTGTGTCTGGGGGGTGTCCAGGGTCTGTCTGGGGGTGTCTGGGGGGGTTTCTGGGGGGTGTCCAAGGTGTGTTTGGGGGGGTGTCCGAGGTCTATCCGGGGGGTGTTTAGGGGGCGTCTAGGGTCTGTCTGGGGGGTGTCCAGAGCAGTGATAACTCTAACACCTATAACCATGGGAAACATTAGTTTGTACTCTTCATTCCAAACATCATATTGTCTCATTTCATATTTAAGACGGTTGTTGGATATAACTGCAATATCCTTCTCTCCCTCCATAATAGCATTATCTGGAACATGTAGGATCTCTTTCTGGTGTAGTTATTATTGAACCTTTATGTACTTTCATCCACCAACATCCCATGTAAAACCAAACAGTTTCAGCATAGATAGACCAGCTGTAATGGCATCCCAACTATAGCCTTTATTCACCATTCCAAAAACCAAGTGTTGCTCATCCATAGTCTATTTGGACCACCTAAGAAAACCTTCAAGTTCTCTGAAAGGATTCTGATGTGTTGCTACTTTGAAAAACTCCAACATATGTACAGTAGGGGGTGTTTAGGTAGGGGGACTAGTAGGGGGTAGGGGGACTAGCAGGGGATAGGGGGGACTGGCAGGGGGTGGTAGGGGGACTAGCAGGGGGCAGGGGGACTAGCAGGGGACTGGCAGGGGGCCTAGCATGGTGCAAGGGGGAATGGCAGGGGGACTAACATGGGGAAGGGGGACTAGCAGGGGTAGGGGGACTGGAAGGGGGTGGCAGGGGGCATGGGGGTAGGGGGACTGGCAGGGGTGGGGGGGACTAGTAGGGGAGAGGGGGGACTAGCAGGGTGTGGGGGGGACTGGAAGGGGGGACTAGCAGGGGGCAGGGGGACTAGCAGGGGCATGGGGGACTGGCAGGGGGTGGCAGGGGGCTTATAGGGGGCAGGGGGGACTGGTAGGGGGTGGCAGGGGGTAGGGGGAACTGGCAGGCCTGCAGGCCTGCTGTGTTTTTTTATTGAACTTTGATCTATATCAACGGTTTATAACCATGGATATAAGGCTTGTTTGTGGTTTACCTTCTTCCACGGTTTAAAATCGCGGCTATAATGCTTTAGACACGGTTTAAAACCGTGGCTATAGGGCTTTAGCCACGGGTTGAACCATGGCTATAGGCTTTAGCCACGGTTTTAAACCATGGCTATAGGAGTTGACCTATAGCCACACCAATACCAGCCACGGTTCATTTAACCGTGGCTATAACCTATATCCATGGTTTTTGGGCTTATAGTCATGGTTTGAAACCATGGGTATAGCCTAAATTTCCAGTAGTGTTACCACGGTTAAAAGTAAATAGGGTAATTAAGGGTAAAAATGATATTATTATTACCCTAACACATGTCCTAATTCTATTGGATAAGTTTAATTCGACCAAAAACAACCTTATTAATAAATTATTACCATTTAGATCCACTTGGATTAGATTAGGACATTTAATGTTATTTTATTTAAAGAAGAGTTAAAATAGTTAAAATCAATGTTTAATAACTAAAACATTTTTAATATAGGGTTATAAATAAGATAAATTTGACTATAAATATTCATTAGAAATATAAAAATATTTCCTACATAATGGTACTTTATTTATAATTTTTAGACATTAAATAATTTAATTTATTTATGACACAATGATGATGCAGTAATTACCTTATTAATGAAATATTAACATAATTGATATTATAAATACCCAAATAAATGTAATTTGAGACTTTTTATAAATTAAACTAATTTTATAGGTTAATATGACATGATATTATTGATTTAATTAACTTTTATCGAACTAATCATGCTGTTATGATTTTCCCAAAAATCAATTACCAAATAGTGTCAAAATTGACATAAAATAGTTTTTAAAACAAATATTATATTATTAATTGTTATTTTATTCCTAAAAATATAAAGTTCGGCCAAATGACTTAGATAATGTTATATATATTAATAATTAACAACTTCAGGTTCATTTGGATTGTTATAGTAAGTTTATTAACCATATAATGTAAGAAAACAAGAAGACACGGTTAAAGTTAAATTATTTAAATTATAGTTAAATCTAAATGATAAGGTTAAAATAGAAACCTAAACTTGTATAAATTCTATTTGATGAGAATATTTCGATCCATATCCACCTTATCTTCGAAATAAATCAATTTGGAGCTATTAAAAGCCGAATATGACTTTATAATAAAATAATATTTTTAGTTTTTTCAAAGGTGCCCCTCTCCTCCCTTATAAAAGGGAACCTCCTCCCTATCTTCCTCACACCACTTTGAGCCTTCAATATCAGCCAACCCCTGCCAATTTCTCTTCTCCAATTCCCTAGAATAATCCTAGAGGTCCTGGTATTCTTCAAAGACCATCTTTAGTTCCCTAAGAGGAGGTTAAAACGAGGCACTTCAAATAAGAGGTAATGTTTGTTACCGATTCTTACTACTTTATTTCTTATTCTACTTCTTCTTCATTAGTTGTTTCATTTTGAAGTAATAACATCAGTATCACTCATATACGGATATGTTATTATAAATATGAAACAACCCTATTTCACCTTCTATCCATCCTACGGAAAACGAAATCACAGCGCGTGCGTACGTATGGAATACCATCTCCACGCCGTGGTGTAATCTATTTTCCACCACCACCTTACTTGGATGGGTATAATGGTGTAAATAATAAGTATATATTATTATTTTGAAGTGATATTGATTCTGAAATAGTATACATACACTTCAATATAATTCCACGATCATGGGAATGATATCATCGC
Source organism: Viscum album (assembly GCA_963277665.1). Lineage (NCBI taxonomy): Eukaryota > Viridiplantae > Streptophyta > Magnoliopsida > Santalales > Viscaceae > Viscum > Viscum album. The sequence goes on from OY728135.1 coordinate 1,020,583,398, forward strand.
TCATGGGTACGTACGGTCTACCCTCTCCATGATGTGATGCGACTCGTTCTACATGATCTTCAATGCATAATGATTATATAAATAAATCGAATGAATAAATATGATTTTTATTACACTAATACCATTCTGTAAATAAGGTATCTATAACCTAAATATAAGAATAATAATTTATTTGACAAAAAATGCATAAGAACAAAAAGCAATAAACACTCGAATAACAAGTAGCAATAAAATATTACTAATAAGAATATAATAATATGACCATATATGATATCATAACAATTAGTATGATTCTTGAATAAGTCAATAACATTATTTAAATCATTATATAGGAGGTTTGGACACGTACGAAGAAAATCAAACCTAAGGTAAGGGAAAATCTCACAATCTCATTTGTATCCGAGATTGTTTATACTTCAGAATTTAATGGGGCATATTTATCATCCACATCCATGTTTCCTAAATATGTAATATTATTTCCATCGACCTACAATTTTTTTAAATCCAATTTTACCCATTTTTGAGTTTTTAGTAAAAGATATGAAAGGAATCTTTTGTCGTTTTTAGTACGAGAAGAATGTTTTTTTAAAATTATACGGCCTAAATGGGATTTTAGAACATTATTTACATGAAGATTACTTTACAATTTTTCAAGTTTATTTTTAATCAACTTCTTTTAGTTTAAAATTGTATGACATTTTAAGAAAGGAAAAATGTTTTTGAAGTAGAAAGGATATTTTCCTCAAGAATGGAGTTCAAGAGTTTTATCAAAATTATTTTACATATAAGATAATATAGGGTTCTATTTATATCCCTATTTTTACATTTATTTGATTATTTTAGGATGGAATTATTTTTATGATGACATTTTATCTTATATAGATTATGTTATGATGACATGATGTTTAAGAATCCCATTTTTTATTACATAGGTTATGCTATGATGTATGATTTATGATCTTGTGGAAAACATAAGAATGGTATAATTATGAGATGGGTGGGACCTATATCTCCCTATAATGCATTGGGTAAAGATTTATATCTCATGATATAGACATGGCTAGAATGGCAGGTTAATCTGGTTCAATGAAACAGGACTGAAACGAGGAGTGAACTCGGTTCAGAAATGGACTTTGTCCGCTAAGATGGTCTTGGAAATGAGTCTTGACTACTAAGAAATGATTCTCTATGATTATATGTGTATGCCAAAAAGTTTCATGTTTTATGTTATGATTATTGGGATTACATTTCACTACTACGATTTATCCCATGTTATGATATTATGATCTCTTTTGCAGGTTAAGATTTTTGAAATGCTATGTTCTTATGAATATGATATTTCCTTTGTTTACCCTAACTGAGCATTTGAGCTCACCCTTTTGTATTTTTTCTTTCCCCAGGCCAGGAATAATGTTATTAAGTAGGATATGCCAAAAGTGACTCTAGATATGATGAAATAAATGGGAGACAATGTATATGCTTTATGAACCAGTTGTTTATGTTTTCCCAGTTTCTAAAGACACTATACCTATACGGTCCTACCATGGTTTTGTTATATGTCGTAATAAGTATGCTTCAATTCTGAAGTAATAAAAATGTATATAAAGTATGGGTTGTTATATAAGGGGCATAGAATTTAACAACCCTATATGTTATGATATATTTCTCTTCAAATAGGTTTGATGTCTTTGATATCTTATTTTACACGCAACACCAATTTTAAACGAACCATGATATAATATTTAAATATTATTATTAAATTTGATTGTTATCACTTAGTCATTGGATCGGAGGTAATTAATTGTAACACCCTAAGATTTTATGCTATTTCTTTTATAAATAATTTTAATCTCTTCGATATCTTATGTTATACAGAGCACCAAGTTTAAAAAATGATAAAATATTATTATTTAATTATGATAGTTATCACCTAGTCATTGGAATGGTGGGAAAGAATGAGATTAACTAAAATATATAGTTGACACATGTTTATAAAATTAATTCATTGGTTACTAATTAATTAAAAATAAAAATAAAAATAAATTGGACATAAAGGATGTGTTTTTATAAAAAAACTATTTGTATGCCCATAATGAAATTTTATATTAATGAATTAAATTAATCACTATTAGTGAAATATATTAATTAAATTTATATTTTATATATTAAATAAAATGTTTTTAAATTCATTGAATAATTTTTATAGGCTTAAGATAAGAATAAATTCATTTTTAAGCATAAAAATCTATATTTTTTGAAAAAAGAAAGTTTTCCTCCTTTTAATGGTGAACTTGTTTTAAAACTAAATTTTAACACTTTTATAAATTTTATTATAAAATATAAACTTAATTTTTGAAATATTAATATCAAAATAATATTAGGGTGAAATTTTGTTATTTTTTAGAGATGTTTCATTTTTTATGGATCTTGAAAAGTACAGAATTTCAATTGAAAACTGCATTTTTTGTCTAATCTATTTATATAATTAAATTATATTTTTATTTATTTTTAAGGTATATTACTTAAATTATAGATAAATAAATCCAATTTAGTTTATTGGAATCAATGTTACATTGAAATTGGATATAAAAACATTGTAAATATTTAAACTTTTTCATTTAAAAAAACCGCTTTCTCATTACGTCTGTGGGATTAATTTTAAATCTAATTTTTTCACTTATTTAAATTTAATTAGGTAAAATAGATTCTATATTTGGAATAATAATTTTCAAATTATTTAGTAATTTCATTTGAATTTTTATATATAAAAAATTTATCATGGTAGAAAAGAAAAATTTACTACAGTATAGGTAAAATAATGAAATGAGTTAAAGTTAAAAGTTAAAGCCTTAAAATACCTAAAAAATCAACATTTATTGGGTTTATGAGGTATTTATAAACCCTAAACATCTTATAAAACATTAATTATAATCCAAATTCGTGTAAATTAATTTCACCTCAATGTGGTTCACTTTAACCGTAAAATAATCTTTATTTAATCACTTAAAATCATCCCTCCTCAAGTATAAATATCACTCCTCGCCAATCCCTTTATCCTCACAAGACTTAATGTAAGGACTAGAACTTAACATTTATATATTCTAGTTTTTAATCTAGAATTCACATTCATGGATCTTTTCTATTTATATTTTTAGATAATTAGGAAAAACTCCTACAGAGTAAACTCATGCATTACAAGTGTACACTTTTACTATGTATCCATTTTTTTTCAAAAAAACAAAACATACTAAAATAAAACATGGTTTATTTCTATGATATAAAATCACAATTTTCATCTTGGAATCATAATTTTCCCTAAACTTCATTTAACCCTATAAAAACATTTTAAAACTTGGGATTAGCATAAAAATCACAATAAGGGACATTAAAAGTAATAAAACCATTAGTCTAGTGAAAAATATGAAAACCCATTTAATTTTATTTGAGAGAATAAAATAAAAAAAATCACAAGAAAAACACACATATGTTTTTATGAAATAAAATCATTAAATAAATTAGTACTCTTTTTGGTGAATTAGAGAATCATATACATAAAACCCTTTCAAAACCCTTCCAATTGGAATAACCATATGGGTTACTTCAAATGTTATTATTATCTAATGCATTGGATATATATAATGGGGATCACCAGTTGTATAATCTATATTGGGCTCACTCATGGGCTACAATGAGGCTCAACCCTTCATATAATCTATATCAGGCTCACTCATTTCATATAATGATCACATACCATTTCATGAATAAAACACATTCATCATAAAACTCTTTGAAAAAACTCTTTTAATCCCATTTAAAAAACACTTTCGTATAAAACAAATACCCTATTCTTTAAAAAAACAATACCAAAAACCCAAAAATAATGGAAGAGGGTTTTTAATTTAATAAAACATGTAATATTTTAAATTAATCTAGAAATTAAATAATATATATGGTGGTATAAAATTCATTACCGACGTGTATGTTAAGAATAAAACATTCCTTTTGTCATTTGTCAAAATATTCCATATAAAACACATAAAAAGATTTATTTTGAAAAAAAATTAATGATATTAAAAATATATATATAACTTCCTTTATAATAATTTTATTCTATATAAATAAATATGTAAAATAATATCAATAATATTTACATGGAGAAAAATATTTTATAATTAAATCTTTAAACATTCAAAGTATCACATACCCCTTTGAAAATTTAAATCATACGATCCATGAAATAATAACATAAAGAACATTAAATAAAATTATAATATATAAATTAATGATATTATAATTCAAATAGGTCTATATATACACCTCATAAAATAATAAATGTTAATATCATCAAGAAATGCCTCAATGAATGGAGATTGAGACGAAATCCCTTACCCTGAATCTGAATCATGTAACAACCCGAATCCAGAGCCCCTCAACTGGTGCCTCATGCCCGAATCGCCACATGACCTCAACCGCATTTCCCCAAACTCTAGAGGCTTCCAACTAGCAGCGAGGGCCTTGGTAAGTTATTGGAGAAACTATTCCCTCATTTGATAAGGTATACAAGGTACAGAAAATAATAGTCAATAGTGGATGCAGTACACAGCATACAACAACTGAAACTAAACAGCGGAAGAAATGTATAATATAATAATGATGCAGCATGGTACATGTATCTAAGGAAAGAATAAAACACAACAACATGCTGAAAGACAACTGAGAACAAATAATTAAAATTAAACAACAACTCCAGAAGCATCGCAAGCCTAAGCTCGGTCCTATGCTCTCCAGCTCCAACCAGAAATCATGTACCTGAAGTAGAAGGGCCACAATCCTTATCCACACCTACAACCATATAACCTGTTTGGGCTAAAAAGCAGGACCCAAATAGGGTGTGAGACTAATCCCATTAGGAAATCACCACAAGATCTGTGCTCTACTGTCAGTGAGAAATATAGCAGAAGTAAAGGAAATAAATGTAACATAGAAGCTGAAGTACACTAGAGTAAAAAATACTATCAATATACATTCACATTTATTTATTAACTCATTAAATTATCAACCATGGAATCTAGAAAACAGCTCTATATTCTCAAGGCATAGCAAGTAACACAACAGGTATCTCAACAGACAACCTAAACAGCAAGCAGTAAAAAACTCAAGCTTGTTCTTTGGCTTGATGGAATCATCACAACCAACCAAAAAATATTCAAGGTGAATCTCTTGGTGGCTAACACTGGCAGACCCCTATAGTCAAGTAAACATACAAAGTCACAGACACTCTGGGAAACTCTCACCGTCAATTCCCATGCGGTCTTGCAACGATAGTTATAGACTCTCTAAGGAAGCACTTATGTCTAATTCCCCCTATAGTCTCGATACGTAACTAAGGACACTCTAAGGAATCACAAAGTCCCATTACCGTAGGTCATGCGAATGGTACTAATTTATAACAGACTCTCTAGGGAAGCCCTAATCGCCAATTCCCTCTTTAGTCTACCACATCAGGTTCCCACAACCCTTAGTAGTGTAGTCATGTGTAATCGACTTTTAGCAACCCAAAGTAATCTCAAAAAAATACTTGGATAATAGATACAATGCATCAAAAGCATATAATAGCAGGCAATATATGCAATCAATTATATCAAGGTAGTCAAACAATGCAACAAGGCATGCCTCACGGGCAACCTAAGCCAAACGGCGATAAACATCCAAAACAGGGGGAACACCCATGGGGTTATCCTCAAACATGATAACAAGAAATTATCAATCATCTAATAACCTCAATCATACATGAAATCTATGTTAGATAACAATATAGAATCAAAAACCTAACCCGAGATACCCGATACATGGGTATCCAGCACTTTTTCACCAAAAACTCAAAGACATTAAACGTAGGGAAACAAACCACTTATCTTGATCCTAGGAGATATATATACTTGAACCATGAGGCTTGATTATACTTATAATAGAATAGATCTACGAAAAAGAACAAAACAATCAACCCCTGATAACTTGAGAAATAAGAGGAATTTGGAAACAAAGCTCTAGGATAAGAGAGATCTTACCATTGTGGTTCCAACGCAATCGATAGTGCTCGATTCGGAGAATGAACGGAGGCTCGGAGAAGATCCACAGTTGTACGGAATGGTCTCGGTCAAAGAACCTGAAGAATAAGACAGTTATGTCAATGGGGCATGACCCCCGTCTGTTTAGTGGAAAAGAAAAAAGAAAATACGCGACATGTACTACTGAAGTACACTGTGTGTACTCGGCTTTTCCATACTCCACTTTAAGCGGACTCTACATCTCTCCTACACACCATGTGTGTGGTCCAGACATGGCCATCACACGTTCTTGAGTGGAAAATGAGTACACGGCGTGTACTCATAACGTACACGGTGTGTACTTCAAAAATTTCTAGAAACTCCTCTTTTCCCCAAAAACAACCAGAAAGGGAAAAATGTACTTGAAAAGAATGTACAGGTTCTTAAAAACTTTCCCCCTTAAAGAAATTCGTCCTCGAATTTCCCTAACAAAATGGTGATGAAGAAACCTCGAACAACTCTGGCCACTGTGATTGCATATCGGCCTCCCTATTCCAAGTCTCTTCCTGTACACAGTCGTGCTACCATAGCACCCATACCAGAGGAATAGACCGGCCACGGAGTACCTTTGCACTACAATCAAAAATCCTAATAGGATGCTCCTAGAATGATGCATCCTGCTCCAGCTCAACCTCCTCGGGTCGAAAAACATGAGATGGGTCTGAGAAATAGCGTTGAAGATGAGAAACATGGAAGACGTCGTGCATAGCCGGATATCTATAAGGTAACTGAAACCTATAAGCAACCGGCCCGACTCTCTCCAGAACCTAAAACGGCCTGATGTATCTCGGTGAAAGCTTACCATGTCTCCTGATCCTCTTGTGTCCCAACCTTGAGGTAACACGTAAGAAAACCTGATCTCCGACCTTGAACTCCAAAGTTCATCTTCGCGGATCGGAATAAGACTTCTGTCGAGATTGTGTTGTATCCACCCTCTTCTGAATCAACTCTATCTGCTCTGAAGTCTCCTGAACAAGATGAGGTCCCAGCAAAGCTGCCTCTCCTACTTCCAGCCAGTACAATGGTGATCGGCATGGCCTACTGTACAAAGCCTCATAAGGTTTCATCTGAATAGTCGCCTAAAAACTGTTGTTATAGGAAAAATCCACAAGAGTAATATGCTTCTCCCAAGAATCGCAAAAGTCTAGAATGCAAGCTCAGAGCATATCCTCAAGCACCTGGATCGTGCGATCTGACTGGTCATTTGTCTAGGGATGGTAATCTGTACTCATAAGTACCTGTGTACCCAAGGCCCTCTTTAGCCCCTTCCAGAAATGCAATGTAAAGCGGGAATCCCTATCTGAAATGATAGTACTCGGAAACCCATGAAATTACACAATCTCACAGATGTACAACCGTCCAAGCTCATTGAAACTGAATATCTCCTTTATCTGCAAGAAGTGAGAAACCTTCATGATCCTATCAATGACAACCCATACCGCATCGCTCCCCCTCGACGATCTTGGTAACCCTATCACAAATTCCATCGTGACATCATTCCACTTCCACTCAGTAATGTATAACTGCTATAAAAGACCTGTTGGTCGCTGGTGTTCCGCCTTCACCTACTGACAGGTAGAACATCTCATGACAAAACTAGCAACATCTCTCTTCATACCTGGCCACCAATACTAGCGGTGTAGATCACGATACATCTTGGTGACGTCAGGATGAACTTCCCAAACTGATGAATGAAAGTCCTGCATCATCTCCTCGCATATATCAGCTGGCACCCATATGCGTCCCTAGAAACGCAAGCACTCATCCTCACCTATGGCCCATCCAGAAAGAGGGTCCTCTCCTGACACGCTTTCCCATAGTAATAGGCCTTCAGAATTTGATAATTGCCTCATCTGAACATGGTCAAGAAGCGTAGAGATAACAGCTACAGAAGATAAGAAAGTCTTCCCTTGTCTGTTGTGAACCTCCAAATACATCTCAGAGAATAGAGCCATAAGCTGCCACTCACTGCTGGCCTCCTGAACTGCATGTATCTGAGTCCTCATGCTCAGTGCATCTACCACAACATTGCCTTTCCTAGGTGTATAGGCAAGCTCGAAATCGAAGGAATAGAGATACTCAACCCACCTCCGCTATCTCAGATTCCGTTCATGCTGTGTGAAGATGTTCTTGAGGCTCTTGTGGTCAGTATACACCACAAAATGCTCTCCCAGAAGATAATGCCTCCAACAACGCAAAGCATGAACAACTATGGCCAACTCCAGGTCGTGCGTAGGATAGTTCCTCTCATGTGGCCTCAACTTACGAGATCCATATGCAACAACATGATCCTCCTACATAAGCACTACTCCAAGACCGATTCCAGATGCATCACAGAAAACTGCATAACTCTTGCCCGGCTATGGAAAAACTAGAATCGGTACTGAATTCAATCTCCCCTTCTGCTCTTGAAAGGTTGAATCACATGCTTCTGACCAAAAAAAAATCACCCCCTTCTTAGTCAAGCCTATCAATGGTGATTCTAAGCATGAGAAGTCATGTATAAACCGCCTGTAGTAACCATCCATCCCCAAGAAACTTCGTACCTCGAAGACATTCTTCAGCTGCTCCCCGGTAACTACTGCTCTCACCTTCTCTGGGTCTACTAATACTCTTGTAGCTAAGATGACATGACCCAGGAAGTGACTCTCGTCCATCCAAAAGTGGCACTTTGAGAGCTTATCATATAATTGATGCTCCCTTAGTGTACTCAAAACAATCTCAAGATGGGTAGCATGGTCGTGTCGAGTGTGAGAGTACACCAAGATGTCGTCCATGAAAACCACCACAATGGAATCCAATTAAGGATGGAAAACTCTGTTCATCAACTCCATGAAGATAACTGGCACGTTTTTGAGACTAAACAGCATGACTGTATACTCGTATAGACTATATCTGCTCCTGAAGGCTGTAAGAGGTATATCTGATGGTCTAACACATAACTGATGATAACTAGACCTCAAGTCAATCTTCGAGATCACCCAGGCTCCTCAAAGCTGATCAAAGAGGTCATTAGTCCTCAGAAAGGGATATCAGTTCTTGACCATCAATTGGTTAATCTTCTGATAATCTACACAAAGCCGAAGGGTACCGTTTTCCTTCTTCGCAAACAGGACAGGCAAACTCCAAGGAGAAGTACTGGGTCAAATGAAACCCTTTTCCTGCAACTCCTCCAACTACTTCTTGAGCTCCTATAACTCAGGTGTAGACATCCTATAAGGAGGAATAGACACCAGTGCCACTCCGGGCATGAGCTCAATAGATAAGTCTACCTGTCACTTCAGAGGCAAACCTGAAAAGTCCTCTGGAAAGACATCCATGAAACAATCCACCACTAGAGGAAAGTATAACTATGAAGTCCCCTAGTCATCCAGAAATAGACTAGAAATCTGGGCTATAACTCCACCTAGCACATGATGCTCGGGTCTAGCTCTACCTACATGGACATCCCACTCACCTCTATGAAGAAAAGACACACCGTCTGGTGATACGAAACTCACCCTACGACGATAGCAATCGACAACTGCCTAAAAGGGAACCAACCAGTCCATCCCGAGAATGACATCATAGCCTGTCATCTCTAGGACATAGAGGTCCCATAAGAATTGATACCCTGCAACCTCAAGAGGGCATTCATTGCACTGATGTACGCTAGATGTCCTTGTTCCCAAGGGCGTGTCAAGAGTCAACATGTCAGCAGACGAAAATACATAGAGCCCAACACTCTCCACAAAAGCAACAGAGATAAAGCTATGTGAAGCACCAGTATCGAAAATAGTTGAAGATAAAACTGAGGCTACTAAGATCGTACCTAGAACTATAGAAGGTCCAGGATCCTGCTTCTGATGAATCTGTTCTACAACAAAAGTCTATCCTGTACCGCGGCCCTGTGTAGCAGCCCGATATCCCTAATATGACCCTCCCTAAGCCTGACCACTATGTCCATGGCCTCTACCCTGACCTGAACGACCTGAAGAACTCCAGCCCCCAATCTGCTACGGAACTGGTAATCCTACTCCTACACGTGGAGTCGAAACAGATCCTCCTTCACTAGCTGCTGGAAGGGGAACCTTGTAGAAACGCTGCAGATGACCCATCTTGCCGCATGATCGGCACTCCACGGGGTCCCTCAGGAACTGAGGATTCTTATGCCTGATCATTCCACACTGATAACACACCACTTTGGTGCCAGAAAGAAGACATCACTTCCTTGGATCACCTCATGTAGACTCTCGGTGGTGCTTTCTGATGTCTGCCTGAAAAGAATCCACCCTAGATTCTGAACCTCCCAGGTCCACAACTCTAGTATCCCTCAGATTTCTTTCCTTTATAAGCACCTGGTTGACTATCAGAGTAATAAAAGTCAAATGAAAGACATTCAACTGCGATCTGATGTCCGGTCTGAGGCCTTCCTCAAACTTCTTTGCAAAAAACAGCTCGTCATTCCCCAGAACGGGAGTGAAACACTGTAACTCAGTGAAGCGATAGGAATACTCCATAACTAAGAGATTACCCTACTATAGGATCATGAAATCCCTGGCTCTGTTATCCCTCAGCGTCGCCGGTTATAAGAAGTCATAGAACGTATGCTAAAACTCTTTCCAAGCCATAGCCTGTTGGCGCCCTATCTACAAGACCATATCCCACCATCTCTTGGTGTAATCTCACAGCATATAAGTCGCCAGCTTCACTCTCCTCCTCAGAGGTGTCTCCAGATGCTTGAATATGGATAGCATGGCTTCTATCCATGACTCTGCAGCCTGCGGTCCTCCATCCCCTGAGAACGTGAGAGGATACTGCTGCTGAAAAACCCGCATCAACTCTACCATTGTCGGGGCAGGATGCTGAGATCCCTGAAAGGTCTGCATGAATCTTATGAAACCCTCTCTAAACTGATCATTGGAACCAGTGTCTGGAATCACTGCAGTTTCCATGTCCAGAACGATAGGCGGGACTACTGGTAGTCCCTGATCTGCTGTATCAGGTGCACGGTCACTGCCCGGTCCCTGACCTGCAACGGGTGGACATCTTGGTTCCATAGCTTTGAAAGATCAAAAAACACCTTCATTAATGACAAACACAATTGCAACATAAGAGATTAAAACGTAATAGGAGGGAAAACCCTATAAAATTTGGGAAAAACATGACTACACGACGTGTAGAACCACTACACGGGGTGTTTCTAAAAATTTACCATGGGTGTGTACCTTGGCCATACATGGATGTGTAAAACACCCGGCTACACGGCGTGTTCTTAACTACACGGCGTGTACTAACACTTTTCCTCCCTGCCCATTCGCTCCTACATGGCTGGGAACACGAACTATCCTAGCAGGAAACTGCACTGTGTGCTTTTCCACTACATGGAGTGTTTCTTAATATCTATCCCCTGTCCGTGTCGTTTTTCACACGGACTGGTACACGGACCACTACTACACGGCGTATCAACGGAGACACGGTGTGTACTTGACATGCCTTACCTAGACCGTGTTGTTAGTAACACGGCCTAACACACTGCCGACACTACACAGCATGTTCTAGACGGACACAGTGTGTACGAGGAAGGGTAACACCGAACCGTGTTGTTCGCAACACGGCCGAGTACCTAGATCAAACTACACGGCGTGTAAGATTAAAACACGGTGTGTAGGTGAAAAGATAACATGACCCATGTTGTTTGTGACATGTCTGAATACCTATTCCAGGCTACATGGCGTACTAATATAGTACACGGTGTGTTCCTACAAGATTTTCCAGGACCTCGTGTCCTTACCCAAACGATCAGTGACACGGCTAAAAACTACACGGTATGTATTTATAAAGTACACGTCGTGTATTCTAGGTTTTTCCAGAAAGTAACCTCAAAACTACACCAGAGCCCAGAAAACATAGAAAAACCAGTGTTATGGTGCCAAATTATGATCCGCGAGGGGCCATACTCCCCACGAATCAAATCTTTGCATCATAACCATGCATATAACAAGTAAACAATATAACAAACTCACGACCCACCAAATTCCGATCCTCGAGGGCCCATAACACCTCTAAGACCAAAGCTTGGCATCCCTGATAAAGAATCTCTAAACAAATGATACCCTATCAACATAGCAGGTATTCTATCATAGCGGCTATCACAACATCATGCATCATCTATCACAAATTCTATCACAACAGCATGAAAATTCTAATGCAATTTTAGATGGCATGGAAAAATTCATGACATGTGATTTTCTAACAAGTTTCTATATTATGTAAGAGATAGCATACCCTAATCTCATTGGGTTGCAACAAAATAGAACCACAATCATATAAACATTAACAACACAAAACAAGTGCACCACCCAACGGTGAAATCAATTAAACTGTAACATTTTCAAGACTCAAAAATTTCAATATTAGAGGTAATCTGGATTTTTCCTGGTACATGGGTTCTAGAACGCCCATGAACAACTATTTACCATTTATATATTCCTTCTTATCCCTATCTAATTTTTCTAAATAGTAAGTCAATAGAAAAGAAAAGAAACATCCTCTGATACCACTTTGTAACGACCCGAATCTGGAGCCCCTCAACTGGTGCCCCATGCCCGGTTCACCACATTACCTCAAGCTCATTTCCCCAAATGCCATAGGATGCCAACTAGCAGTGAGGGCCTTGGTAAGTTATTGGGTAAACTATTACCTCTTTTGGTAAGGTACACAAGGTATAGAAAATAACAGTCAATAGTAGAAGCAGTACACAACATACAACAACTGAAACTAAACAGCGGAAGTAATGTATAATATAATAATGATGCAGCATGGTACATGTATCTAAGGAAATAAGAAAACACAAAAACATGATGAAATACAATTGAGAACAAATCAATAAAAGTAAATAGAAACTCCAGCAGCATCGCAAGCCTAAGCTCGGTCTTATGCTCTCCAGCTCCAAACAGTAATCATGTACCTAAAGTAGAAGGGCCACAATCCCTATCCACACCTGTAAGAATATAACCTGTTTGGGCCGAAAAGAAAGACCCAAACAGGGTGTGAGAGTAATCCCAGTAGGCAATCACCACAAGATCAATGCCCTACTATCAGTGAGCAATATAGCAAAAGTAAAGAAAATAAATGCAGCATAGAAGTATAAGTAAACTAGAGTAAACAAACCTATCAATCTCCATTCATGTTTATTTATTAATTTAATTAACTAATTAGATTTTCAACTAAGTAATCTAGAAAACAACTCTATATTCTCAAGGCATAGAAAGTAACACAACAGCTATCTCAGCAGACTACCTAAACAGCAAGCATTACAAAACTCAAGATTGTTCTTTGGCTTGGTGGACTCATCACAACCAACCAAAAAATATTAAAGTGACTCTCTGGGTGGCTCACACTAGAAGACCCATCTAGTCATATAAACATAAAAAGTCACAGAAACTCTGGGATGCTCTCACCGTCAATTCCCCTGCAGTCTTGCAACGATAGCTATAGACTCGCTGAGGAAGCACTTACGTCTAATTCCCCCTACAGTCTCGATATGTAACTAAGGAAACTCTAAGTAAGCACAAATTCCCATTCCTGTAGGTCCTGCAAATGGTAAAAATTTATAACAGAATCTCTCAGGAAGCCCTAATCGTCAATTATCTCTTTATTCTACCACACCAGGTTCCCACAACCCTGAGTAGTGTGGTCATGCATAATAGACTTTTATCAGCCCAAAGTAAGCTCAAAAAACTACATGGATAATATCTACAATGCATAAAAAGAATATAACAGTAGTAAATACATGAAATAAATTATATCAAGGCTGGAAAACAATGCAACAAGGTATGCCTCACGGCCAACCTAATCCAAACGGCGATAACCAGCCAAAACAGGGGGAACACCCATGGGGTTATCCTCAAACAAGATAACTAGGAATTATCAATCATCTAATAACCTCAATAATACATGAAATATGAGGAAGATAACAATATAGAATCAAAACCCTAACCTGAGATAATCGATACATGGGTATCCGACACTTTTGCACCAAAAACTCTAAGACATTCAACATAGGGCAATAAACCACCTACCTCAATCCTAGGAGATCGATATACTTGAACCATGAGGATTGATTCTTCTTAGAACGGCATAGATATATGAAAATGCACAAAACTATCAACCCCCGATAACATGATAAAGAAGAGGAATTGGGAAACAAAGCTCTAGGAGAAAAGATAGCTTACCACTGTGGTTCCAACGCAATCGACGGCGGTCGATTCGGAGAACGGACGGAGGCTCGGAGGCTATGAGAAGATATGTGGCAGTATGAAACACTCTCAGTCAAAGAACCTAGAGAAGAAGATGGTTCTATCGATGGGGCGTGACCCCGGTCTGTTTAATGGAAAAATAAAATAAAATACACGACATGTACTTCTGAAGTACATGGCGTGTACTCAGCTTTTCTATACTCCACTTTTAGAGGCCTCCACATCACTCTTACACACCATGTGTGTCGCCCGGACACGGCCAGCACATGGTCTCGAGTGGAAAAGGATTACATTGTGTGTACTCATAAAGTACATGGCGTGTACTTCAAAAATTTCCAAAAAACTCCTCTTTTTCCCAAAAATGACCAGAAAGGGGAAAACGTACCTGAAAAGAAGGTCTGGGTTCTTACAAATCATCAAGTAGAATATTTATCTTCATGAATAATAAAAATAGGTTATTTTTTTAATTTCTTTAGGAACCTTTTAAAGTATATTATTCCTTTAATATAACTTATTATCGTGTTATAATATTTACTTAGTTATTTAAGTTCACATCAGATGTTTTGACGATATTCGATACTTGAGTCAAAAATGACTTTGGTATGATATATATAGTCAACGTAGAAATTATTCCATCTTATCTATAATAATATTAATACATAATAATTACTTTTATATAAAAATTATACTTTTAAATACATTCATTAAATATGGATATATATATATATATAATGAAATATGTTACAATCATGAAGATGGTAAGTTGTACATACACATGAGTAATGTTTCCATTTTCAATGATCATTATGGAAAGAAGAAGTGTATTATTTTATCTTTATAGAATGATAATAATATAATTAATATATGATTAATCATTAAAATATACCTATATATATCATTAATGTGATGTGGTGTTGAGAAATGAATCGCATCACTTCATGGAGGTGATAGCTCATATGTAAGCACTAATGATGTTTTCTTATTTAAGTGAATGGAAAAGTAAGAATCTGAATGGTATATTATTATTTAGCATTGATAAATATTTCATCAATATTATATATATAATCATTAATTATATCATTATAATCAGTTTATAGATATGGTGATGGAAAAATAATTATATCAGTTCGTGAGGTGGTAGTCTATCGTACACACAAATGATTTATTCTGTTCCCATTTAATGGAATTGGAGAAAAATTTGGGTGATTATATTAACATAATAATATCTCTGTATATTTAAAATATTGGATTTATTATTTCATCATGTTTTAATAATATTTTAAAGAAGTGGAATAAAAAATAGAACATAAATACTTGATTAAAAATGATACCTCTTTTTTATACCACCTCTATCTCCTAACAAATTAAGACCACGAAGGATGGTGTTCGGCCAAAAAAATAGCTATATAATGTATGGAGGGATTATATGAAGGTATTTAGGAAGATATTGGCCAAAAAAAATTATGGGTTAATAAAATAGAAAAATAGGTTCCATTTTATAAGAGAGGGGAGGGTCACTCTTGTAAACCTTCAAAATATTAAATTAATATAAATTAATTTTCTATTACAAATGGAAAAAAACTTATGTATTTCAAAGATATAATAATTTTGGGTATATATATATTCATACAAAGAAAATTATACAAGTTTTTACTATTCTTTAATCCTTATATTTTTTTTAACTCTTATTTAACCTCAATAATTATTATCATGACAACATGTGTTTTTACTCTTTGAAGGTTAATATAGTTACTTTAAAATGAAAAAATAATCCTAAATGGATCATTGATGAAATTTTACACCTTATCCAAATTATTTGAAATAATTTTAAAATTTTATGAATGTTATATCATTTTAAAAAATTGTATTTATTTTGAAATATCATTAATGTCAATTTTCACACTATTCATTACTTAAAGTTTTAAAAATATCATAAAAACATGATATCTAAAATAAAATTATTTTAAAACAACACTAACATGAAAAAATTATCCATAAAATTCTTGTATGACATAAATTATTTCAAATTATATTTATTTTAATATTTTTAATAACATTTATTTGATATTTCCTTTAATTAAACAATTATTGCTTCATCATTGTGCACACCTTTAATTTAATTTTTTTCCCTAAAAATTAAAAATATATTATCATGATGAATATAAATACTTTATATTTAAAAATACTATTTATATTCAAACATATCCCATATATATCTCATATTAAAAAATTTCACTTGTTAAAAAATATAATTATGATAACGTTGACTTTTATTTGAATAAAAATACTATAAATGGCTTAAAGTAATCCATGTGGATTAAAGAGATCATAAAATCAGCCCAATAATTATTTTTTTCGACAGCCTCTCAAAAAATAAAATTAGAACAAGCATTGGGGTAAGTTTCTAATATTTATAATATTATTTTCCCCTTAATTACCTGATTTACCCTTAACCATGGTATTAAAAAAATTACTAAAGTTACTGTCCATATTGTCCAAAAATAAAAGAGAATTATTTAATAAATAATAACATTATTATTATAAATATTAAATACATTTTTCATAATTTAAAACATAGAATTGGCAAAAATTAATTTAATATTAATCCTGTGGACGGAATGAGAAAACGAGTTTTTAAAGTGAAAACGTTCAAAAGATTGAAACGTTTTTATATCGAAATTCAATGTGAAATTGATTCCAATGACCTGAATTTTATTAATTGATAAAAAATGATCTAATTTTACTTTAAAACCAATTAAAAATATAATTTATCACTCTAAATTATGTAGATAAAAAAATTCAATTAAAATGTACTAATTTGTCATTATTTATCAAAACATTAATCTTATCATAAAATAACCAATAATTAAACCCAAGTAACTTTTGATAATCCATCTTAAAATAAAAATTTTATTTTTTCAAATAGAACTTATAAAATTGTTAAAAACTAGACTTAAAATAAGTGCATCATCAAAAGGTGGCAAAAGTGCCGTTTTAGAATAATATTTCTTTTATGCATTAAATAATATTTGTTCTTACATCATGTCTAAAAAACACATAATATGAATTTTAAAAATTATATTTAATATATTATATGTATATTTCATTAATATAATACAACAAGAATTATTTTTTATTTATTTATTGTTATAAAACACACTTGTGCACATTTAAATAGTTTCTTCAAGAAAACATTTCCTTTTATTTTAAAAATGGTTTTATTTTTATTTATAATTAATTAATCACCAATTAATTAATTATATATACATGGGTAAAAAATATTTTCATAATTTAGTTAATAATTTTCATTCTTTCCATTCTAACAGCTTGGTTAAAATAGAAACATTTAAATAATAATATTATGTTTTTCACTTAAGATCGATGTGGAGTATCATGTACTCTATTGAACATGGTATTTCTCTTTTTTAACTCAAGATGTTACATTATACCCCCTGGAAATTACATCCTCACAATTTTGAATTCAGTCTTGGTAACTAATGATTGACTTTTAAAAATACATTTATTTAAATTCCACATCAGAAAAAGAATTAATGAAACATCCACTTCAAAATAAAGAAAGGGAAGTTAAAAGGTCATCTGAGATAAAATTTACTAGGGTTTCATGTATGAAAACAAGGAAATGAATAAGAAAAATAACTATTAAGTTCTGATGGAGAGTTATAGAGAACATGGTCATAAAAATTTTGACAATAATAAAACCATACATTCATGATTGGTTAAAAGGTCATTGATTTATCACTAAAAAATAAATAAATAATGTTTTTCATTAACAATTATTCTCCTAGAGTTTATAAATTGATTTAATATCAAGGAACATAAGGAAATATACTTGATATATTTTTATTTTACAAGAACAATTTCATCCTCATAATATTCCCATAATTATGATGTAAATCCCTAAAAATAACCTTAATCATAAAAGATCATATCAACCC
Organism: Viscum album; assembly: GCA_963277665.1. Taxonomy (NCBI): domain Eukaryota; kingdom Viridiplantae; phylum Streptophyta; class Magnoliopsida; order Santalales; family Viscaceae; genus Viscum; species Viscum album. The sequence continues at coordinate 1,020,601,701 of OY728135.1, forward strand.
TAAAGGTTATCATTACCTTAAAAGTAATATCAAAAAGTAAAGGTATAATTCTCATTAAAAATCCTTATATAAACATAAACCGAACAATAAATATCCTAAAAAGGTCCTTAATCACTTAAGATCTCATTCTTTAAAACCTCATAAGAAGTGTCTAAAACCTTGAACTTATGGTTAAACTTTAAAAAATTGGTCTTCCTATAGCTTCAATCACTTCACCGGATCTCTCAACATTAATTGCAGTATTAGAAAATGATTTTCCCACACATTTGTTTTTGATCATGATGATTTCCACTCTAAGTAAGTAGCTTCAGACACATATTAGCATAATTTCCTAATTCATTAGAGCAATATCATCTTACTATTGACTGGAAATCAGTTGTCTCAATATTAGATTGATTATAACTCTTTTCCTTATAATCATGAACCATGTGACCAAACTTACCACAGTGGTAACACTTTCTAGATCCTGACATACATTACACAAAATGTATTTTACCACACTAGGAACATGCTTTAGGTTTACCTCCATATTTCTTAGTTTCTTGATTCTCCATTTCATACCACCTTGACTATTTCTTACTCTTGTCGTCTTATGGAACATAAGTTTTCGAAAACTCCATCTCAACATTTTCATCACAATGGACGACATTCCCATAACTTTTAAATTCTCATGAGTCTAAATCTCTTTATAGACTTGGTTTCAATCCTGAGTTAAATCTATTAATTTTACTCTCAATGTTTTGAATAAAATACAAAACATACCTAGTCAATCTTGTGAAGTTTACTTCATAGATGGCCACTGAATCATCATCGTTTTTTCTTTAATTCCAATAATTTTTTTCCATCCTAAGTCAACAAACCTTAATTAAATATTTCTCAAGGAAGATGTTCGTAAATGTTTCCCATTCCATGGAATCAATGTCATATTTTTCTCTAGTATTCTTAACCAAATACCACCATTGGTCAAATTCACCTTCAAAATGATAAATGGAAAGATTTACCATTTGATATTCCAAACATCCCATGACTAAAAATATCTTCTCTGTGGAATTGATCCATCCTTCGGCTACAACTAGGTCAGATGACCCATTGAATGATGGGGGATGTTGCCTAATGAAATTATCCACTATATCCATGTTCCTTTATGGTAGATCAATTTACTCTCTATCATGGATACCACCACTATTTATAACATTTTTCAATTGATCCATCACTACAACAAACTTTCTTATTCCAATTCTAACTATCTCAGGATGCTGATTTGGAAGGATTTTTTCCTATTGATGCCTTCCCATTACCGCTTTACTATTTGCTCTGTGGAAAATAATTATGAAAATACATTATTTAGATGAAGTAATAGGGTAATATTAAAATTCTACATCATTTTAACTTAATTATAAAGTAAAATACTCTAATGGAATGTTATTAATACTATCCTAACTTTCAAATTTTTCTAAACCATCCATTGATACCAACTGTAAGGAACCTACATTAAACATTACATATTATAGTGTTTTTTATCTAGAATTTACATTTGAGTATCTTTTCAATTTCTATTTTTAGAGGATTATGAAAAACTCTTACAAAGTAAACTCATACATTATAATTGGACACTTTTACTCAGTATCTATTTTTTCACCAAACAAAACACTGAAAAAAATAAAACATGGCTTATTTCCATGATATAACAACTAGTTTTTATATTTTCCTAATCCTTTTACCTAATCATCCTTTAATAATATGAAAAACATTTTAAAAATTGGTATTATCACAAAAATCATCGTAAGGGAAATTAAAAGTCAGAAAAAAAGTATTCTAGTGAAAAACATGAAAACCCATTTAATGTTCTTTGATTGAATGAAACAAAAAATTTCACAAGAAAAAAACGTATAATTTTTTCTTGAATAAAATCATTAAATAAATTAATACTATTTTATGTGACTTAGAGAAACATATACATAAAACCCTTCCAATTGCAAAAACCATATGGCCGACTTCCAATATTATTATTACCCAATGCATTGGAGATCAATAATGGGGATCACCCTTCGTATAATCTATATTGGGCTCACCCATGAGATACAATGGGGATACACCCTTCATATAAGATATATCAGTCTCACTCATTGTATATAATTCTTAATTTACATTTCATGAATAAAACACATTCTTCATAAAATCCTTTGAAAAACTCTTTTAATCCCATATAAAAAACACTTTCATATAAAAATTCTGTTTTCTTTTAAAAAACTTTTTCAATACCAAAAAACCCAAAATGAATGGAATAGGATTTTTCATTTAATAAAACGTGTAATATTAAAAAGGAATATAGAAATTAAATAATATTTATGGTGGTAGAAAAGTCATTTTCACCACGTACATTAAGAATAAAACATTCATTTTGTCGTTTGTCAAAGAGTTCCATATAAAGCACATAAAAAGATTCATTTCGAAAGACTTTTAATGAAATTTATACTAGACATAAAATTTCCTTTATAATAAATTTTATCCATATAAATATATATATATATATAATAATATCAATAATATTGATATGGAGGAAAATATTTGATAATTAATTTTTTTAAACATTCAATATGTATCGTACCACTTTTAACATTTAATTCATAATCTCCATGAAATAATAACATATAAAACATTAAATAACATGATAATAAATTAATTAATTATATGATAAGTCAAATAGGTATGTATAAACAACTCATAAAAGAATAAGGGTTCATATCATCGAGAAATGAATCAATGAAAGGAGATTGAAATGAAATCCCTCACCTTGAGTCTGTCTTGTCACATTAAATCTTTGTTGTAATTACCCAAACATTCATGAATAAAATTATCTTTATTTTATTTAATTAAATGTATTATTGATATAGAAAACACATTAAATTCTTTTATTGGGTTTAAATAGCCGTTAAGTATCATTACCATTGATAATATATTCTTTGAATAGTGATCACATGACTAGTATATATATAGGGTTTTAACAAATCCTTTTGACATAGACAAAGTAAATGATGGCCTAAACCAGTAGGATAGTTATTTTTGAAGCCCGTTTATTAAATCTTTTGAGGGAGATAGAATTTTTGGGATTTTCCCTAGACCAAGCCTAAGCTGAGATCCAATAACTTAAGTATGAGTGAAATCATTTACGGGAGAAGTTCAAGCTCATCGAGATCACGACCCAAACCATGTTCATCGAACGGCCCCAAGAAAGCCCCACCATCACACACCATACTCTTAATTCATATTAGGGTGTAATAAGGGGTTATTTAATAAGTAATTAGTTACTTTTTTGTGTAATACCTTTTATAAATAAAAGTATTATTCCATCAATTCTTGTATGAGAATATTTTTTCTTAAAAATATAATGAATTAGATAAATTTATTTTTTGGGTTACATGGTACTTTTTAGAAATATATAAATTATTTTATTAAACTGATTTTTTATTAATATTGTTATAATAGAATTATATGAACATTACTTGTAATTATAAGTGGTGATTATATTCCTTATTGGTTTTACTCTATAAATGATTAAGTATTCAGTTTGATAAGAATTATTTTTCATATGATAAAACTGAAATTGTATTTTAATTAAATAATTTATTTTAAAGAAATAATGAATTTTTAGAATAGATAATATTTTAATAAAATATTATTATTATATAATTTTTATAAATAATCATATAATTTTTATCAATTCAAATGTAATTTTTATTAAGGTTTGGAAAAAAAATTCCAAACCCGTCAATTTTCAGTAAATGTTAGTTTTTATTCTAAAAGTAAAAATTCACATATTTATAAAATTATTTATATAAACTGAATATTATTTTTGGAATTATGATGTCAAAATTATCCAATGGTTAATTTTTCATAATTTTCTGAGACAATCAAATTTTTGAATAAAAATTAAATACCTTATAAATATATAATGTGTTTTATGACATCAAAATGACCCAATAGTGATGTAATAAAATAATATAAAAGATTAATTCAGCCAATATATGTTTTAACTTTAAAATAATTTGATTTTAGTTTTTCTTATTAATTTTAGGATGCCTTAGTGGACCCTCCAAGACTTATAAAAATATTTTAACATTTTAAAATGATTTCCTTGAGAGTGTGACTCACCTCCACAAAAGAAAGCCAAATATTTTAATAATTTCAGCCATTTAAATTATAAAACAATTTTTTCTACTCACATTTGGAAAAAACAACCATGGGAAAACCATGGGATGGTTTTTGGTTTTGAATATTTAATTATATAGATTCCAAAACCTAAATTTGTGAAATATTAAAGAATTCCCCTCTCATTTCCAATATAAACCCACCCAATCTCTCACTTATCTTAATTAAGAATACTTGTAGAACTTCCCTAATCTACCCTTTTCTCTCTATAATACTCCCAAGGATCCCCAAGCTCTCAATCAGCCCCTCCTTAAGCTCTTGTAGTCACACACTCAAGTAAGGGATTTCTTCCTTTCTGGGGACGTGCGGCACGCAGGTGGGCAGGCCAGCTCAATACCTCATTACCCAACAACACGTTTTCCCATGGGGTGTTAGCCGAGTGGTACCCTCTGGTTGTACCCCTCGCTCTCCGTGGGAACTAACCCAGGCTCGAGTCCCGCCAGACTCAAACACTGTGCATATTATGCATAGGGCGATTCAAAGCCATTTGCCTAGTCGGGGAACATGCAGCGCGCTCTGGCATGGAGGGGCCCCCAGTGGGAGACAAGCGTTACCCTTACACACGTTTTTCTAACGAGCATGTACCCTAGTGGTACAGGCTCCTTATTGGCATCCAAAAGATCGAGGATCGAATCCGAGCAGGGGCGAATTTCCCAGGTACTGTAGCAGCACTGTAGTAGGTACTGTAGCAGCGGTGACACTGTAGCAGCGGCAGCACTGTAGCGGTGGAGGGACTGTAGCAGATACTGTAGCGGTGGCGGTATTGTAGCAGGCACTGAAGCAGCGTGGGTACTATAGCAGTACTGTTCACCGATGGGTCCTTTGGGCCAAAAAATGGGCTTTCAAGCCTTGTATTCAGGCCACTTGGCCTTGGGCCTTCGGGCTATGTAATGGGTCTCCCTCTACCCAGTCTAAAGAGGTCTTTGCTTTCAAATAATAAATTGAGGCTTCGGACCCAACCTTTTAAAAAAACATACCCTTTTATTTTCAATAAAAAATTTTGGAGTACGATTTCTCATCTCTCCCATACATCCCTACTTGTTTTTGAATTATTAGATACCTCTTTATCTATCATTAATCCCTCCCATGTACACATGTTACCTTGCCAAAATTTTGTGAGAGTTATTCCATTTCTCATCTTTCTTCAAGTTTCTTTGTTATGTTACACCTTCTATTTACAAATTCCATGTGTTTATAAATGTATCTATATTACCCCCTTACTATCCATTTCATGTACATATGATGAGAATCCATTTTATCTCTCATCAACCATTTTTATGAATTTTTATGTCATGTCGTTATGCAACTGAAATTTCACTATGATTTTATAAGACAAAATCATTGTGTAGTGAATACCATACCCATTTCTCTATCAATAGTATTCACCTTTATGCACATATACATATTGAATGGTAATTGAAATTATTTATTTCACATTCCTTAATCATGTAAAAACTTATTATGTTGAATGATTCCTTGTTATATGATCCATGTGGTACACTTATGAATGAAATGAAAAATTTATAAAGGTTCACCTAAATAACGCTCCAATGCATTGGGTAATGTTCTGTATCATGATATTCCATGTTCATTCAGGGTTTACTCATCCTAATTCAAGTGAAACTAGGGTTTAATCATACTGATTTAAGTGTAATGAGGGTTTACTCATGATAATCCATGTGCAATGATCCTTGGCTCATGATAATATCATGTTGTATGTCATTGCCTCATTTCCATGTTATGATAATCATGCTATATCATGATTTATGTTAATATTTCTCTTATGATCCATTGATATGAATATTTCCTAACATGTACTTTATTATTCTTGTTATACCTTTTTTACTTCGTTACTCGGCTTTATAGCTCACCTTTTTCTTATGTATGTTCTCGGGTTATCCCATGTAATGCTAAGTACAAAGGAATATTGTGGTCATGTAAAATAAGTTTTTAATAAAGATGTCATATTTTATGTTTTATGTTGTTATGTAATGTTCCTAATTTTCCAAGACACTAGTCCTATCAATCCTCAAAGTTGTCTTATGTGAAATTTTATATAATAAATCATGTTTAAATATGTAATAAAGAGAAGGGTTGTTATAGTTTGTATTAGAGAATATGTCTAGTTATTTTTTGGATTTGGATTAGGAAACCCTAGTGAAAGCCTTAGGGGTAAGAAAAAAGTATAATAAAAACATCCCTAAATTTGGTTGAGTATATAGTAAGTGTCCAATTAAGAAAATATGTCCCTATTGTGATACGAAGAAGTAGAGGTGGCTCTGTCACATGTGTATCTAGGTGTAAAACCCGAAAACACTACTTTGAGCTAGAATCGAACGGGAACTAGTGCACGATAATGGGATTTGTTGCACTATTGTTTCAACAATCCTAGAAGATACAATTTCTTAAAATAATATGCTTAGTATGAACCATTATTAAGGGAATAAAAAAATTCCTCTGATAATATATGTTGGGAAGTATATCATGGATAACTTATATTGAAGCCTATAAATTCTTAAGTTAAGGAAATAAATGTAATTTATAGTTATCTTTTTTTCATTGGATTCCACTTCATGTGTTACCCCTATCTTTCCTTTTATTCCATCCAATGGACGGTAATAGGAGGACTCAGGCTAACAACTGATGTGAAGATCAATGTGATGATTGTTCTAATGAGATTCTCAATCCGATGGGATTGGGAATTGCAAACTTTGTCACGATACTCACTTAGTTAACTCATGTTTTGAATAGAAACATGGGTCAAGAGGAACTTCCAACCCCCCCCCCCCCCCTAATAAATAACAAGAAGCAATCGAGAGCTTCATGAGACAAATGACTCCTACGTTTAATGGAACATCTGATCCCTCAATCACTGAACAATGGATCAAATAGATTGATAAGATATTCTACATCCTTTAATGTTCCAAAAAAGAGAAGGTTCTTCGGGATACTTATCATATGGAGGGTGAAGCTTATAAATGGTGGACATTGATAAAAAATATGAAGCCTGAGGAGGAGATCGAGGTGTTATAATGGAATTATTTCTGGAATTTCTTTTTATAAATATTTTCTGTATACCCTCCAACTTAATATGTGAAGGGACTTCCTTTCCATCAAGCAAAAAGATGATGAATCCATTAGAGCATATGAGGAAAACATCACAAGGCTTGCACGATATGCCTTTGGATTTTTCATTACCCTAGAATGCATGGTTGGTCGCTTCTTTGGTGGGATAAAACCAAGACTACTGAAATTCCTAGTGATCTGGGACTTTGATAGTTATGAGGAAATTGTCTGATGAGCCCTCAAAGTTGAAATGGAGATCGGTTAATCTCAGGGGGAATCATGGGGATAAAAAGTGGAAAGTGAACTTTAATTCTATTAGTCTGATGGATAAATCCAACAGTGCTAAGAAATTCTAGAACCCCACTTGCCAAAGATACAGAAAGAAGCACCCTAGAAACTTCCTAAAGGGGAATAGGAAATGATTTAGGTGTGAATGAGAATGGAACATGGCCATTAAGTGCCGATAATAAAAACTCGCTGCTACGATAGAGTAGAGGAACGCTTCATTTGACCCTCAACGCCTTGTTCATTTCTTCAACTACAAATAACTAGGACACTTTGCAAACCAGTGCCCTAAGACAAGGGTTTTCAGAGGAAACCAATAACCTCCAAGGTTGCAAGGGTGATATTTTTCTATCACTACCACTGAAGTAAATCTTAACAATGAAGTGGTGGCAGGTACACTGGTTATTCATTCAAGAATAGAAAATTTACTTTTTGATCTTTTTCTATGCATTCTTTTATATCCCGAAAGTTTAGTAGAACAATCCTAACACCACTAAAAATCATGGAAGTAGAGATGTCGGTGATAATGGAAAATGGGACAATTATTGCATCCCAGAAATATAACTCCTCCCCTATCACAATTTGTGGATTAACCTTCCTGGATAACCTCATTACACTCCCTCTGGTTGAATTTGATGGAATTATTGGCATGGATTGGCTTTCCGTATATAGAGACAACATAAATTTTCATGAGAGGGAAATCACTCTTTATATGGATAATCAACCCCCTGAATCTGTACAAGTGCAAGGAGGAAGATGAATCTTCTTTAGCACCATCATCTCAAATGTGGATATTACTACCCTATAAGTACATGTAACTTGCTTAGATGATTGATTCTAAATAAGGAATCATCTTTAAAGACATGCCTATTGTGAGGGAATTATCTAAAGTGTTTCCTGAGGAATTTTCTGGTCTTCCTCCTAGAAGATATGTTGAATTCTAGATTGATGTTATACCTAGGATGTTTCCAATATCCATGACTCTTTATAGAATAGCTGTTGTGGAGCTTGAGGAGCTAAAAAACAACTACATGGGAATCTGGATAAAGGGTTTATATGCCCAAGTGCTTCACCATGGGGTTCACCAGTCCTCTTCGTCATGAAGAATGATGGTTCAATGCACCTTTGCATTGATTATCGTGAGCTCAAAAAAATCATGATAAAGAACAATTAACCTCTGAAATGAATTTATGACCTGTTCAATCAACTACATGGAACACAATACTTATCCAAGGTGGATTTGTGGTCTGAATATTACCAAGTAAGGGTGAAGAAGGAGAATTTCCCTAAGATATCTTTTCGTACAAGGTAGGGGCACTATGAATTCATAGTAATTCCTTTTGAACTCACAAATACTCCAAAAATCTTCATGGACTTGATGAATAGTGTATTTAGAGATTACCTTGAAAAATGTTTGGTAGTATTTATAGACGATATTTTAATATACTCCAAAATCAAGGAGGAGCATGAGGACTATCTAAGAAATGTACTAGAGACCTTGCAAAACGAGAATCTCTATGAAAAGTACAAAAAAGTGTGAGTTATGTTTGAAGGAGGTCACATTCTTGGGTCATATCATCACAAGAAATGGGATATTTGTGGATCCCTCCAAGACAAATGCAATTGAGGGACGGGAAAAGCCAATATATGTGATAGATATCTATAGATTCCTTGGGTCAGATTGATATTATCATTGATTTGTGAGAAATTTCTCACAATTTTCAAACCCTACTACCAAGATAACTAAAAAGGGAGTCAAGTTTGTTAGTAATGATGAATGTATAGATAGCTTCAAGGAGTTGAAAAGGAGTCTTATCACTGTGCAAGTGCTCACACTACCCACAAGTTGAGAACTTTTTGTGGTATTAATTGATGCTTTGAAGAGGGGAATAAACTTTGTGTTGATGCAAAATGAAAAAGCCATTGCCTATGCTTCAAGGAAATTGAAATTTCATGAGAAAAATTATCCAACACATGATCTGGAGTTGGCTGCAGTAATCTTCGCATTAAAAATTTTGTGACATTATCTCATTGGGGAGAAGTGTGAAATATATACGAATCAAAAAAGCATCAAGTATATATTTACACAGAAAGAGAAAAACATGCACCAATGAATATGGTTAGAGATGATCAAAGACTATAACTTCTCAATCCATTACCACCCTGGTAAAGAGAACAAGGTCGTGGATGCTCAATGTGGAAAGGACCTAGTGATTCTATCATTGATGAGAATTGAAAAGGATCCAATTTTCTTAGATTTGATAAAGATGGACATGAGGATCATAAAGAATATAACATCATCAATACTTTCAAAAATTATTTCTCAACTTTATCTTTTAGAAAGGTTAAAGAATGATAAAAAGGATAATGTTTGAATTCAAAATGGAAATCATCAGAGTTCAATGTTATGAATAAGGAATTGTGATATTTGGGTCAAGACTATGTGTTCCATCAAATTAGAAGTTAAAGAATAAAATTTTCGATGATGTACTTTGTTAGAATTTCTCCATTCACCCAGGAAACACAAAGATCTATCGAGATTTCAGAGACAATTATTGGTGGGATAAAATGAAGAAGTAGATCACTGAGTATACATCAAAGTTCCTGGTATGTCATCAAGTGAAGGTTGAGTGGTAGAAGTCTAAGGGGATGATGAAACCATTACCCATACCAATATAAAAATGGGATAACATCACCATATACTTTTTCACTGAACTTCCAAAGACATCCAAGGTAAAAAAATGATATCAGGGATTTTTGTGGATCATCTTACAAAGACTGCACACTTCATTACAATTCTAGTGGATTTCTCATTAGATAAACTCATACGAATATACATAAGAGAAGTGGTAAGTATGCATGGATTACTACTATAGATTGTATCTAATAGAGATCCAAGATTCACCTCTATGTTCTGGAAGAGTCTCCATCATGCTCTGAATATTGAGCTAAACTTCAGTATGGCTTATAATCCTCAAAATGATGGTTAATCTGAGAGAACTATACAAACACTTAAGGAAATATTGATAGAATGATCAATGGAGTTTAAATAATTATGGGATCAACATCTTCTTTTGGTTGAGTTCTCTTAGAATAACAGTTTCCACTCAAGAATCCAAATGGATCCATATAAAGCCCTTTATGGGAAGAGGTGCAGAACACCGACATGTTGGGATGAAGTTGGGGATCAAAAACATCTATGTCCAAAAATGGTCGAAGAAATGGTGGAGAAGGTTAAGACCATTCAGTAAGACATCAAAGCTTCCTAGAGTCTAAAAAAGATATATGACGACAGTCGTCGATCTGGCTTAGAGTTTGATGTTGGAGACAGAGTATTCCTCTGCATATCACTGTGGAAGATAGTCATGATATTTGGAAAGAAGGTAAAGATTAGTCCAAGGTACATTATCCCTTTTGAGATCCTTGATCGCATTGGAGCTGTGGACTATCGACTATCACTCCCCCCAAACCTATCTCAAGTACATGATGTATTCTATATATCACTATTGAGTAAGTATATGCCTGACCCATCGCATGTACTCAATCTAGAGGTGGTACCATTGAAGAATGAACTCTTATATGAAGAGAAGTCAGTGAAGATATTAGATTATAGGTAAAAGTTTCTATGAAATAAGAAAATCCCCTCATCAAAGTGTTGTGGAGAAACCACAGGTTTGAAGAAGAAATGTGGGAACTAGAGGAAGTGATGAGTCGGAGTTACCCACATCTATTTTAGTATCGAAAAAGTAAATTTATAGGGAAAATTTTCTTAAGGGGGGAAGGTTGTAATGACCTAAACATTCATGAATAAAATTCTATTTCTTTTATTTAATTAAATTTCTTATGGATATAGAAAACACAAGCACTTTTTTTATTGGGTTTAAATAACCATTAAGTATCATTACCATTGATAATATAGATGTTGAACTATGATCAAATGAATAATATATATCGTGTTTTAATAAATCATTTTGACACAGATAAAGGAAGTAATGGCCTCAAACACTATGATCATTCCCTTTGAATCCCATTTACTAGATATTTCAAGGGAGATAGAATTTCTAGGCGTTTCCCTAGACCAATCCCAAGTCTATGTCCAACAACTTAAGCATAAGTGAAATCGTTTACGTGATAAGTTCAATCTCCTTGAGATCACAACTCAAACCATGTTCACCGAATGAACCCAAGAAAGCCCCATCATCACACACCATACTCTTAGGGAATATGCTTGTGTAATAAGTGGTTATGTAACAAGGAATTAGTTACTTTTCTATGTAATCCATTTTATAAATAAAAGTCTTATTCCATCAATTCTTATATGATAATAGTTTTTCTTAAAAATATAATGAATTCGATAAATTGATTTTTTGGGTAAAATGGTACTTTTTATAAATACATAAATTAATTTATTAAACTGAGGTTTTGTTAATATTGTTATAATAGTGTTATAATAACACTCCTTTTAATTATAAGTGGTGATTATATTCCTTATTGTTTTTACTCTATAAATGATTAAGTATTTAGTTTGATAAGAATTATATTTTCATACAATAAAACAAAAATTGTATTTTTAATTAAAGAATTTATTTTGACTAATTAATGAATTTTTGGAATAAATAATATTTTAATAAAATATTATTATTATATAATTTTTATAAATGATCCTATAATATTTATGAATTCAAATGTAATTTTTATTAAGGTTTAGAAACTGTTTTTTTTTCAGAACCCGTCAATTTTCAGTAAATGTAGATTTTTATTTTAAAAGTGAAAATTCACATATTTAGAAAATTATTTAGATAAATGAATATATATTTTGAATCAGGAAATCAAAATTATCCAACAATGAATTTTTCATAATTTTCTAAGACAATCGAATTTTTGGGTAAAACTTAAATACCTTATAAATATATAATGTCTTTTATGACATCATAATGACCCAATAGTGATGTAATAAAATAATATAAAAGATTAATTCAGCCAATATATGTTTTAAATTTAAAATAATTTTATTTTATATTTTTTTTGATTAATTTTATGATGCCCTAGTAGACCCTCCAAGACTTGCAAAATATTTTAACATTTAAAAATGATTTCCTTGAGAGTGTGACTCACCTCCACATAAGAGAGTCTAATATTTTAATAATTTCTTCCATTAGACGTATAAAATATTTTTTACACTCATATTTTTTAAAAAACATGGTTAAAAACCATGTGATGATTTGTGGTTTTGAATATTTAATTATATAGTTTCCAAAACCTAAGTTTGTGAAATATTAAAGAATTCCCCTCTCATTTCCTATATAAACCCACCCAATCTCCCACTTATATTCACAATAAATCCTTTAAAAACTTCCCTAATATTAAATCCTCTTTCTATAATCCTCTCAAGGAGATCCAAGCTCTCAAGAAACCCCTCCTCAATCTCTTGAAGTCACACACTCAAATAAGGGATTTCTTCCTTTCTCATTTTTGTCCTAGTTTATTTATGTTGATATACCCTTTTACTTTCAATCACAAATATTGGGGTGTGATTTATAAAATCACCCATACTACCATACTTATGTTATAATGATGATATATCTCTTTCTATCTCATTAATCCTTCCCATGTACACCTATTACCAAGCTGCAATTTCATAAGAGTTATTACATATCTCCTCTTTCTTCATGTTTCTTTAGTATATTACACCTTCTATTTACAAATTCCATGTGTTGGAAAAAGTATCTATATGAACCCCTTACTTTCAATTTCATTTACATATGATGAGATACCCCTTTATCTCTCATCAACCATTTTTATGAATTTTTATGTCACGCCGTTATGCTTCTAAAATTGCACCGCAATTTTCCAATCCAAAATCATTGTGTAGTGAATACCATACACGTTTCTCTATCAAGGGTATTCACCTTTATGCACGTATAAATATTTAATGGTACATAAATTTAGGTATTACATAATCATGGAATAACTTATTATATTGAATGATTCCATGTTATATGATCCATGTGGCACACTTATACATGAAATGAAATGTTTATAAAGGGTGCACCTTGATAATGCTCCAATGCATTGGGTAATGTTTAGTATCACGATACGTCATGTGAAATGATGGTTTACTCATGATAATTCAAGTTAAATGAGGGTTTACTCGTGCTAATCAATGTTCAATGAGCCTTGGATCATGCTAATATCATGTTGTATGTCGTTTCCACATTTCCATGTTATGATAATCATGTTATATCATGACTTTATGTTCATGTTTATCTTGTGCTCCATTGATATACTTATTTCATAACATGTACTATATTCTTCATTTTATGCCTTTTTACTCCCTTACTCGGCTTTATAACACACTATTTTCTTATGTATTTCCTCAATTTATCCCATGAAATGCTAAGTACGAAGGAATATTGTGGTCATGTGAAAACGTTTTTCAATAAATATATTCCATTTTATGTTTTAAGTTGTTATGTAATGTTCCTAATTCCCCAATACTCTAGACCTCTTAATCCTCATAGTTGTCTAATGTGAAATTTTATATAATAAACCAAGCTTAAATATTTAATAAAGAGAAAGGTTGTTATATTTATCTTCCTAAATAATAATCTTAGGTTAATTATTTACTTTCTTGATCACCATTTTCAAGTTTATTATTCCTTTAATATCACTTATTTTCATTTTATAATAATTAATTAATTACTTAAGTTCACATTGGACATTTTGATGATATTTGGTACCTGAGTCCAAAATGAATTTGTTATGATGTCTATAGTCAAAGTGTTCATTAGTCTGTCATCTCTATAATAATTTTCATGACATAATAATTAATTTTTTACATCAATTATAATTTTAAATTCATCCATTAAATATGGATATATATAAAAAAATAAACTATGTTACAATCATGGAGATGGTAAGTCATACGTACGCATAAGTAACATTTCCATTTTTCAATGACCATTATGGAATGAAGTTAAGTATTATTTTATATTTCTAGAATTATAATAACATAATTAATATAAAAGTAGTAATTTAAATATACTTATATATATCATTCATGTGATGTGGTGAGGAAAAATTAATCACATAGCTTCATGTAGGTGATAGTTCACATGTACGTATGAATAGCGTTATCATTTTTTCATGGAAAATAATAAACATAAATGATATATTATTCTTTAATAATGATAAATATTTCATTAATATTTTATATAAACATCAATTCTATAATTATAAACAAACTTGATAGATGGTGATGGAAAATAAATTATATCAGTTCGCGAGGTGGTAGTTTGTTACACACACAAACGATTAATTCTTTTCCCTTTTAATGGAAGTTTTGATGGATTTGGGTGATGATATTAACATAATTACATATAATTATATTTATGATAATTTATTTATTATGTCATCATGGTTAAAAAAAATTTAAGGAAGTGGAATAAGAAATAAAGCAGAAATACTTAATTAAATACCACTTCCTCAGACCACCTCGTTTTCTTAAGACCTTAAGATTACTAAGGATGGTTTTCTGCATAAAATAAGATCTCTATAATTTATAGAGGGATTATGTAAAGATATTTTTCCAGATCTTGGATGAACCAAATAGTTTTTTAGGGGTGAATAAAACTAAATAAGAGGTTCCCTTTTATAAGAGAGGGGACGGGAACTCTAGGAAATATTTAAAATATTAAATTAATATAAATTTATTTTCTATTACAAATAGCTCAAAACTAATTTATTTTGAATATAGGAAGATTTTTGGTCAAAATAAATTCATCCAATTAATTTGAATATTTTTTAGACATTATATTTTTATTTTAACCCTTATTTAACCTCCTTAATCCTAACTGTGACAACATGTGTTTTTACTCTTTGAAGATTAATATAGTTGTGATAAAAATCCAAAAGAACCATAAATGTATTGTTTGTGACATTTTAGACCTTATAAAAATATTTTTTCTAAATTTTAGAATTTTAGGAATTTTTTATCTTTTAATAAAATATTATTTCTTTTAAAAAAATATTATTTCTTTTAAAATAAAATTAATGTCCATTTTGACAATATTCAGTACATGAATTTTTAAAAAAATATCTTAACAACATGATATCTTCAATAAAATTCTTCTAAAACAATTCTAGCATGTCAAAATCATAAAACAAAATATGTATGGAATTAATTATATCAAATTAAATTTATTTTAATATTTTTAATAACATTTATTTAGATATTTCCTTTAATTAAACAATTATTACATCATCATTGTGTAGGCATTTAATTTAATAATTTATTCACTAAAAATTAAAAATAAATTATCATGATTTAGATAAATACTTTATATTTTAAAATAATATTTATATTTAAACATAAACCCTATATAACCCATTTTAAAAATATTTCACTTGTTAAAAACAAAAGTATGACATGGTTGACTTTTCTTTGAATAAAAATACTATAAATGGATAAAAGTAATCTAAGTGGCTTAAAGAGATCATAAAATTTGTCCAAGTATGATTTTTTTACAATATCTCATCCAATAAAATAATGAAAAGTGTTAGAGTAATTTTTTTAATATTTAAAATATTATTTTTATTTATTGGTATAAAAAACACTATTGCACATTTAAATCTTATGTAATATATTATGTATGTTCCTTTTATTGCCTCTTATTTTTCAAAGAAATGAAACTATTGCTTAAATTATTACAGTTAATTGCCTCTCTAAAAAAATGATTTTTCTCATTTTCCATTACTTCCTTCAAGAATATAAATTAAAGTATTATTCTGGTTAAATAATATTTTAATTTTTATTTAATAACCTATTTCATGCTCTGGAACTAATATTTAGAGATAATATTAAATAAAACAAAACTCGTTTGTGATGCCAAAAAAACCACCAAATTAAACTAAACAATCATCATTAACATTTTATCAAATAAATCATCCTCATGTAAGAAATCAAAAATATATATGGGACCATTTATACTTTTTAAGTACAAGAATAACATTTCATTTCATATCTATAGTTTTATTTCCATTCGATAAGAAAAATCCAAAGTTATACACAAATGAACCAACCATGAAAACCATGAAACGAACACACCCAAAACAATGAAAATTATAAAATATTATTATTTAATGGGTGGTAAGATGTTATAAAAATATCATATAAGGTATTATAAAAATAAATATTTTTATGGAATAAATTAATAACATTATTTAAACCTTTTATACTAGAGTTTAAATTATGAAAAACTAAAGAGAAGCGTGAGGTTAGGGTTTCTTGTCTCACTTTTACTTCTATGTAATATATGCCTTATTCACCAAATGTTTTGTGGTGTATATACCTACCTTTGTTATATAATATCATTAATATAATTATATTAATTTTATTTAATGTTTTATTTTATAATTATTACTTTTATGGGGCATATGATTTGACTGATTACAAAGTGGTAAGAAAATTCTTAACCCAATTTCCATTCTTTGGGTTAACATTCTACCCCATTGATTATGCCATGCTATGATAATATGTGGTATGACATTTGATCACATTATATGTCATTTCCAATAATTTTATATGTATTTATATTTAATACACATAATAAATAAATTTTATTAATTCTCACTTCAATGATATGGTATTTATAAAGAATTTTATTTTAAAAAAAATATCTTTTTAAAGTTTCCTTTAAAAATATATTTTTCTTACATTATCATGTTTTTATAAAATTGTTTCTTAATTTTTTTTTAATATTATATTATGTTTTTATAAATTCATTTTTAATCATGTTTTAATTTTTACAAAATTTTTTGAAAGGATTACTGTTTATCGTTTTCTAAGAAAGGATCTTTGTGAATTTTTCAACAAAGATACGGAAAGAATGTTTTTTTAACTTATACGGAATGATCTGATTTTCCCACCATCAAGAATATTTAATTACTTGAATATTACTTTAAAATATTACAATTTTATTTTAAAATAATTTTTTTTCTTTTATAATTGTGTGGAATTTAAAAAAAATGTTTTCAAAATAGAAAGTATATTTTCCACAAGAATTATTTCAAGTGATCTTTCAATATTACTTTCCATATAAGATAACATTATTTTATTTACTTATTATTCATTGGTAATATTATTCAAGGATAATGTCCTCGGTATTTTTATGGTTGTTTTATGTTTATTATGTCATGATGTATATGAATCTTGGTCCTTTTCCATGAGTTATTTTATGATAAAATGTTTAGGAAACTCATTCATTTACATGGGTTCCAATGTGATGAATGATTTATGTTCTTGTGGAACACAAATGTATAATTTTTAATTTTTAACAAGTAGTACCTATATCTACCTACAACGCATTGATTAATGATAAATTTTATATGATCTCAAAGGGTATATGGGTGCTCATCCCAATCCCACACCAAAAGGGTACAAGGGTAGTCTGGCCAAGCCCACGACAAAAGGGTGCACGGGTAGCTATCCCAAGCTCGCAACAAGAGAGTGCACAATAGTTCATACTAATTTAAAGACCATATGGTATATTAGAGTTCATCCCAATCCTTAAGTAGGTATATCAGTGAATATACCAATCCTAAAATGTTATGAATGTCTTAGTAGATAGCCTTGACATAATATTTTTGAAGCTTATGTGTATGCCACAAATTTAATATGTCATTGTTATACTCTAATAGATCATATTATTTAATTATATTATGATTAATGTCTTATTAACTACCAATATTTAATTACATGATTCAATATTATGATATTTTATATATAGGGTATTCATTACAAATTTTACGCTCGTGTTCTTATACCCCTATGTTCATCTTATTCTTATTCATCTCTTATGTTTACCCTGACTAAGTATTTTATATCACCCTTTCTTATGTTTCCTTTCACCAGGTTATGAATAAAAATTTTAATTAGGAGTAATAAATGTGAATATATTTGGGTAAAACATTTAATATCTTTTACTAGACTAGAAGTTTGTGTTCCAAGTTTCCAAAGGCACTAAACTACAATGATCCCCAAGCATTCGTTTGTGTAACCTAATAGAATATTTACCTAAAAATATGTAATATCCATGTATGAAAATCATAGTTATTTATATGAATAGTACTAAATAAATTATAAAAAAAATTTACACATTTTGAAAATTAATTCATTGTTTATCAATTTTTTGAATGAAAAATAAAATAATTTCAAAGTTAAAAGGATTTTTTTTTAAAAAAAAATAAAATTTATCCGTGCAAAGTGTTTTTATGTTAAGAAATTAATATAATCACTATTGATGAATTATTTGAAGGAAATTTGTAGACAATATATTCAATAAAATATTTTACATTCATCTAATGGTTTTTATTAGTAAATAAATTGGTTTAAATTCAGTGTTATGCTCATAAATGATTTTTTCTAAAAAAAATTATTTCGTTTTTCACACTCATTTGAAAACTAAGTTTTTCACCTTTAGAAATTGAATTTTATAAAATGGTCTTAATATTTTAAACTAGAAAGTGTAAATTTGTTAATTATTTCACTTTAATTTTTTTCCATAATGAATATTAATTATGTTAAAATTTTCACCTCGGTTAAGGTTAAAAAGGGTTAATGAGAGGGTTAAACTAAAATATAAGGTTTAAAATATCATTTAAAATTGTCTATATTTTCTTGGTTAAATAAATTTTGACCTTAAATTATATTATCTTTGAAACTTTTTTCATTTAGTTTGACTTTCACTTAAATATTAATTTATTATATTTTATTTCATAAGTATTTACAAGTTTGTCACCCAACTCACTTATAAAAGGATGTCTTATTACCCTCACTTATTCACACCTTTTGAGCCATATAGATCAGTAAATATATAAAAAAATATCTTTTTAACATCATTCCCCATGTTATAGTACTTATATTACTCCAAAAAGACCAATATTTGAAAGCTTAAGGTGTAAGATGAAGGTCGTTTCCCAGAGAAGAGGTAATTATCTTTATCGATCTATTTTGTTTTTTTCTTCCTTAAAATCATGAAAATTATTTGTAACCATATTAACATGATTAAATTATTATATTTACTATACTTAGATATTTATATGTTGATTTTAAAACCATTTTATACCTCATTTCCATCCTATGAGAAATGATAACTTCATTCATGTGTGTGTGTGTGTGGACTACCACCTTCACAAAGCAATGAGGTTCATTTTTCATGTCTATCCTAAAAGGATGGTCATATAGATGGTTTTAATTAATATATATAGTATTTATGATAATATTATGATTCTAAAATATATATTATTTTTGACCTTTTTTTATTTCAATTTTTGGAAAATGAAAACATTATTCGTTTGTACGTACGGACTACAATCTCCATGAAGTGATGTCATTGATTTTTCATCATCGCCTTTTATTAATTGTTATAAAAGTGTATATAATAAATAAATATGATAATTATAACATTATTTTGATTCTTCATATTATTAAACCATGATCAAGGTGAATATATTCCAACCATAGAACCAAAACATGTAAAGAAAACATGCTATTTTCACTCAAATATTGATTTTAATTAAAATTTGATAATAAATGGGTAATTAGAAATTATAAGGGGAATTTATAATATAATAAAAGTATTAATATGGTTATATTATAGATTTATAATAAACATAAATTTATTATACATGATCTTAAGAATGAATACAAAGAAATATGGGACCTGACGTAAGGGTTTATGCTACAATCTCATTTATTTTAGGGATTATCAGTACTAAATTTTAATAAAGGGAAATAATGTGTTATTTATCCTTTAAACCACATTTATTTTCTTATTATATGTTTATTTATATAATTTTCAATTATATGTACCATTTTCCACATTTTAGTATATAGAATGATCGATAAAATGTTTTTTTTAAATGACAATATTTCCTCTTTGGTCGGTGAACTTTTTATTTCATGCCAATTTTCTTTAAAAATCAAGAATGATATTTTATATGATTAAATAATTATTTAAATTAATTTTCAACCATATTTTACTTTATTTCAATGTTTTAAAATGAATCTTTTTTCTATTTTTTGAATGATTTACTTTTGGAATTTTTTACCAAAAGTGTGAACGGAGTCTTTATTTTTAAATTTACTGAATAAATTACTTTTATCATTTCAATGACCATATTTTTATTTTGATATTCCTTTAAAATTTTATATAGTTATTTTAAAATAAAATAATTTCCTCAATATTTTGTAAATTTTTTGTTTTAAAGATACTAAATGAAAAAATATATTTTCTCTTATTTTTAAAATAAATGTTCAAATGCTCATTCTAAGGTATTTTTCATCTATTTCAACATCATTTGATATTTATTAGGTTTCAATAGGGGTATGATCTAATGATACCATCCATTTTATTTCTCTATATGTCTTATGATTATGTGATAATTAAATGTTTATGAAACTCATTCATTTTCCACTGGTTATGCTATAATGGAATGATGAATGTTTCCATGATCTTGGGTTACACATATGTATGGTTTTCATTATGTGATTGGTGTCTAAGTTAAACCTATCTAATTAATTTTTCAATGATTCATTCTTCATAATATGATATGAACTAGAATAGGGAGTGAACCTAGTTTAGTAAGGGACTTTGTCCACTATGATAGTCTTGAGAGTGAACATTGACTTAGGAAATTGTAGAATGGGGAGTGAACTCAATAAACAATGAAACTATATCCACTATGATAGTCTTGGTAGTGAGACTTTACTAATGAAATTAATTTATATTATTATGATCATGTAATAATTTCTATGACATCTTCTTATTCTTATGATATTCACTTACAAGTCATGATTGAATAATGATGATTTCTCACTCTTATGACTCGTGTATTTTGAAATTTAAAAGGATTTATCACTTGAATCATGATTTGTGATATATAATTCATTGGGTAAGAACTTTATAAGTTACCATCATGATCTCATACCATTTTTTATTCTTGAATATTGTCACCAATTGATATCTCACATATTTACCCTTACTAGGCATCTGAGCTTGAGCTTTCTTATGTTTCCATTATCCCTAAATTATGAATAAATTTATTAAGAAACAAATTTTTAATAAAGTTATTATGAGAGAATAAATCTTTGGTATATGATAAAGATCTTTAATGAAATAAGATAATTATGTATTCAGAATCCAAATACACTAAAATTTTATGATTTTGGGGTGTGTGTTATTATGAAATGTAATTAATGTTCATATAAAATGATGAAATATTTATATATGTTGTGCTTGGGTCACCTCATTTTGTATCAGAGTAAGGTTACATTATTTTTTAGATTAGGATATGTAAAATATGAGTATAAATCTTAATAAAACATAGTATGAACTAAAATTTATATAGATTGAACTAAAAAGTTTCATAGGTTGATAAAAAGGTGTAATTATTTATGAAATCTTAGGAATTGTTTTCATGGTTATAATATTGCTCACTCAGATTATTGTAACTTGATTTTTCCACAGTTATTTTTTATTTTAGTCAATAGTTGTAACTAGGAGGAATCTTGTTAACAAAAACTATGGCAGACAATGAAATGATTTTCCTTTTGAAAAATTGAATGACATGGGGATAGAATGAAAAATAGTATTATTATTCTCAAAAAACTATCTTGATCCATGAATAATGTTGAGCTTCAAAATGAGAAAAGGAGGAAACAATAAACCATTGAGTTTTCATAAGTAAACATCCACTATATTTTAGTGGGTCCTATGATACACTAGTTTCTGAGAAATTGATTAGTACCACAGAAATGATATTATCCATTCTCTAGTTCTCAGAGAATGATAAATTTGTCCTAATAGTATATCATTTGGAAGGCAAAGACGGTCAATAATGGAATATTATTTTTTTCCTACTTTTTTTATGATTACACAATCATTTTTATTGTGATATTAATGTGTTTTATGTTTTATGATATAATTTTATGTTATAAGATAGTTTGGAAAGAAATTGGGTTAAGTATGAAAAATACTCACTGCCAAGTACGAGATGTCGCCAAGTATGAGACACCACCATCAAAGTCTCACTGCCAAGGGTATCTCACCATCACCAAAGGCTAACCGCCAAGGATATATCAGTATCACCAAAGTCTCACTACCAAGGATATCTCATTATCACTAAATTCTTATAGTCACCTTGAGACACCGTCAAGAAGTCTCACTAGTGTGATCTAGAATCAGCTAAGTACTTAGATGACTCACTGTTAGCATGATTCACCACCATAATATAATTTTGAAAAAGTATGAGTCACCACCATCCTAATATACTATTAGAGCCTGACTCACCACCATAAAGTTCCACAATTCCATGTAATTGCCACCAATTTGTCTCACCGGAAGAGCAAAGCACCTTTCAAATGTCTCACCGTCAAACTCAGATTTACCTCTAAATTTAGACACCACCATTATCACCATTTAAAATACTCACTATCATTGTTCTTTTACTTATCTTTTTTAATTAAATATTTCTAAAGATTAGTTTATAGAATTAAATGGTCAATATTATTTTAATTATTTTTCCTTAATAGATCGACAAGGATGAATAAAAAATGTGTCATCCCTAAGTATGAGGATGCAGAATATGTAGATTTCTACTCACATAGATATATTTCTTATTTCTACTGATAACATAGGAATAAAACTCCCTTATTAAAACAACACATAGATACACTTAGATTTATGCACATGATAAGTAATATGGATACTATTAGAAGAACAAGAAGATCTTAGTTGTTATATCCCGATTACACTCGATTAAGGAAGATGAAGAACATCATTCATTCAGTGTCTTCCTATAGTCAAGAACAAAGATTTTATGAGACTCTATTTTGATTAACTTTCTGAAACTCGATAAAAGACACAGTTTAAATCATATTCAAGGATTCATGGGTTGTAGATCCTAATATACTGAGAAACACTATCCCTTTATATATTTTACTTTTCAATATATTTATTTACATTTACATTATGAATAGTACGGCTTAATCTGTTTTATTTAGCCCACATTGTATCCAAATTTAAACTAAAAGATACATTGATATCTTCTCAATAATGTTTATTCATTTTTTGATGCCTTGTGGTAGAGGTTCGGTTTTGACATTTTTTTTACTTATACTCCCACAAAAATAGTGGAAGAGGCTCATGTGTGACCTAGATAGTTGTAAAACTATTGTAATACCCAATCTAGGTTGTGGATAAAAAGTTTATTGATATAAATTTCTTGGAATCATGTTATTTCAAGGTGGAGAAGAATAAGTCTCAATATTAGACTAAACCTCTTGTATTAAAATTCCTCTATCTCATTTTTTTACTTAATTTCCTTATTTTAAAACTAATATTTTTTTAAATTGTAATATAAAACCACTACTCTGATAGTTTTTCTTAATTAGTGTTTATATAATATTTTGATTAAGTAAATATATTTTAAAGGATAAAATAATATTGTATATTGTTGTTCCCAAGACCTAATCAATCTTTTGATAAATCTTTTAAAAGATTGAAACTTATATCCAACAACTATTTTGGTAAACTAGGTCATTTTTAAATTGTTGGGGGTTTTATTTAAATCCATTTTTTAACAAATTTTTTATTGGGTACTCAATTCAACCCCACTCTTGAGATACTCACTCTGACCAATATTGGGTATCAATGGTTTGATCTTTCATATCGTAGTTTTTCAAAACTTTTTCAACTATAATTTTATTTTTTCTTTAAAGATATTAAATTTATATTTGTTCTTAATTTATATTCATTAAATGGATAATAGACCAGAAGGTTTTTCTATAAAAATACCTCATTTTTTCAATGGTAATAATTATGATCAGTGAAAGATCAAGATGAAAATGCATATATAAATTATGATATTTTAAATCTGGTTTGATATTGAGGACTAGTATGAGTTACCTAAGAATCTTAGAAAATATTGGTCTGATGCTAAAAATCTTGCCAATAATAATAATTGAAAAGCTATGAATTAACTTTATTATTCTTTAGAAGATAACGAATTTAATAAAAAAATCTTCTAAAACTAACTTTGAAATTTGGGATACACTAGTTATTTCACATGAGGTGAAAACAAATGTTAAGGATATGAGATTAAATACAAATACTATCATGTATTATACTTTAAAGATGAAACCTGGTGAATTAATTTTTGATATGTATCTCAAGTTTAATTAAATTGTGAACACCATGAGTTCACTAGGAAATCCAGTATCTAACAAAGACCAGATTATGAGACTTCTAATATGCCTTCCAAAAAGATGGATAAGAACTTCTGTTTCAATTAGAGAGTTCTGTGACATCAAAAAACTACCAGTAAAAGATTTTATTTGGAAAGTGATGTTGTATAAAGAATAATTGAAAGTAAACTAAGAGGATTATTATGATCCAAAAATAAATTCATTAGATTTCAAGTATACTTCATCCAAATAGAGAGAAAAATAAAAAACAAATGATGCAAGCTAAAATTTAAAGTGACAATGAGTCGCCTCCAGATAGTAATGAGGTGATGGCCCATCTAACTAGGAGATTTAATAAGTTTTATATAAAGAATCAGTTTTTCAGAAATCCAAACTATAAAAGAAAAGTATGACACTAAAGGAAACTGAAAAAAGGATTAGAAGAAGGATGATAATGAAATTACATGTGATGAATGAAAAAGATAAGTAAATGTTACGGTAGACTTACAAAATTAAAATACAAGAAGTAATATAATGGAAAGGACCGAAGGTATAAGAAATATATGAAAACAACATAGAGTGCCTCTGAGGATATTTCTAGTGATTATGAATCTACTCATGAAGAGAATTTGGATTGAGACAATAAGTGCTTCATGACTAATGTATTTGAGGTACCTACTATTTCTACTATTTTACATTTGCTTACTTCTGATAATTTGGAGAATGTACATAATGATGATAACATGTATCAAAAAGAGATGTTTGAATATTGAAAAATGATGTAATTAACTTTTAATGAACTTAAGGATAAATATAATGTTCTTAAAATACAGTATACTTTATCTACTAGTATTAAATCTAATTTACCTTTTGAAAAATATTAGAATACTCAGTTGTTAAAGGAAAATAAATAACTTAAAATTTATAACTATAAACTTATGATTGATTTATAAATTTTTACCAATGATAGGGAAACACTTACTCATATTCTAGGTAAACATGTCACTCCAAATTATGTTACAGGTCTATGATATGAACCTGGACAGAGAAGAATAGTAAATATCACTTTTGTGCCTAAGTCTAAATTTGATAGCACTACTGCTAGTTATTTTTATAAAGGACCAAAAAAATTATTTTTAAAAACATGCAGTCTTATTATCAGAGACCTATTAAGAAAATATGGGTTCCTAATGCCCTAATTACGAATACATTTGGACCCAAGAAAATATTGGTACCAAAATAATTTCTTGTATACATGTTTTTATAGTAAAACTACTTGAAGACCTCCTATAAAAGTATATAGTACATGGATAGTGGTTTTTCAAGGAATATGAAAAGATAATACTCAAGTTTCAAGAGACTAATAAATTTTTATGGTGATTATGTCACCTTTGGTGACAATACTAAAGGGAAAATAATTGGCCTTGGCCAAATTGGTAACATCAATTTAGTGTTAATTTCCAAATTAATTTTTTTTTATGTTTAGAAGTAAAACTTTCTTAGTATCTCACAATTATGTGATGATGGTTTTCATGTTAAATTTGAGAATAATGAATGTAATGTTTTTTATTCTAAATATGGCTAGTTTTTATGGATTTAAGGAAGGATAAGGTTTATATTTTTTATCTTAATTCTTTAATTTCATAGAATTTTTCCTGCTTGAGTGATTTTCACAAAGAATCTTGGATTTGGCATAGGAGACTAGGACACTGTAATATTCACTTACCTAGGAAGATTACTTAGAAATGTTAATTCAAGGATTTTCCCAAACTAGAGTTCCCAAATGACAAATTTTATAACCCTATCAAAAACGAAAATTCCACAAGATTTATTTTAAATTAAATAAGTAATTTTAATCTTCTCAACCTCTTGAGTTAGTTCATATGGATTTATTTATACCATCCATAGTTTCTAGTCCAAATGGGAAGCACTATGTTTATATACTAGTATATGGTTTTTATAGGTATACTTCATTGTTCATTTTAGCTCACAAAAGTGAATCTTTCTCATATTTTATTATGTATTCATGATCTTCAGAAAATTTAAGTGTACTTAAAATTAATACCTTAAGAAGTGACTTTTTACGTGAGTTTGAAAATCAAGAATTTTAATCCTTTTACTCACAAACTTTCTATATTCATAACTTCTTTTCTCCTAGGTCCCCTCATCAGAATAGAGTTATAGAAAGAATGAATATAACACTTCAAGAGATATCTCATACTATGTTAAATAAATATGAATTACCTGTCTACTTTTGGGCAGAGGCTCTGTACACATCCTATTACATAATCAATAGAGTTTCAATTAGACCTCTCTTGAAAAAGACCCATTATGAGATTTGGAATAATAGGAATCCTAAGTTTAATTAATTTATAATTTTTGGTTTCCATTTCTTTATTCTTAACACTAAGGAAATCTTGAAAAAAATTCCTCAAAAAGTGATGAAGGAATTTTCCTAGGTTATTCAACCTTCAACAAATCCTATAGAGTTTTTAATAAAATAACCATGATTTTGGAAGAATATTTTTATATCAAATTTGTTGAGACATATCCACATGAGCTTAAGACCTCCATAGAAATCCTTGAGGATTATTTATCTTCTCTAAACTTAAATTCCAAACCTATTTATTCTACTATGATGGTATCAAAAAAATCATCCAATTATAAAGAATTTATAGAACATTCAAAACTTGAATCTTTAGAAGAACCTGAAGTGGATAGACCCTTATTTTATATAGTTTTTAGGAACCTTAATTACCA
Organism: Viscum album; assembly: GCA_963277665.1. Taxonomy (NCBI): domain Eukaryota; kingdom Viridiplantae; phylum Streptophyta; class Magnoliopsida; order Santalales; family Viscaceae; genus Viscum; species Viscum album. The sequence goes on from OY728135.1 coordinate 1,020,629,266, forward strand.
ACCTTTATATTATATATTTGGAGACCTAGATATAGATACATAGAATATATATTCTATTAGAAATCAGGTTGAATATCAAGCATTCTTGTCTCAGCTAAAACCAAAGAAAATCAATGATGTAATTAATGATGAAATCTGGGTAATGGTAATGAAATAATAATTAAATAAATTTTAAAGAAATAAATTATTGAAACTTTGGAATAGACTCAATGAAACCTTGACTATAGGCACAAAATGGAAGTTTAGAAACAAGTTAGATGAATCTGATGTGATTTCAAGAAACAAGGCTATACTAGTTTCAAAAGGTTATAGTCAAGAAGAAGGAATAGACTATTAAAAGACCTTTTCACTAGTATCTAAACTTGAATCCATCAGAATAATTATTCCCTATACAATTAATCTAGATTTCAAAATTTATCAAATGTATGTCTAGATTACTTTCTTGAATAGGTATATAGTTGAGGTTGTTTTTTAATAAACCACTAGTTTTCAAAATCCTCATTATTCAAATCAAGTTTTTAAATTAAAAAAAATCTTTATATGGTTTAAAACAATCTCCAAGATCTTAGTATGATTGGTTTATCTCCATTCTTATTTCAAAAGGTTTTTCAAAAGGTATATCTACTCTTACCCTTTTTATAAAATTAATTTCAAAGGATGTTTTAGTTGTCCAAATTTATGTAGATGTTATTATTTTTGGATCTTCAACAAATTCCTTATATACGAATTTTTCCAAAATGATGAAAAATGAATTTGAAATGAGTTTAATGGGTGAACTAAAATTATTTCCTGGTTTTCATATTTTTCAAAATAAGGAAGGAATTATTTTAAATCAATATAAATATACAAAGGATGTTTTAAAACATTTTAACTTGGAAAACACTAAGATTAGTGATAATCCTATGAGTACAACTGATAAATTGGATCTTTATAAATCTAGGAAACCAGTGGATCAAACTAGTTATAGAGGTATGATTGGAAGTCTTCTCTATCTTACTTCTAGTCGACTTGATATTATGTTCGATGTGTGTATGTGTGATCACTTTCAAGAAAACCCAAAAGATTAACACATGGTTGTTGTAAAAATAATTTTCCAATATCTCAAATAAACTATCAATTTAGGATTGTTTTACCCAAGAGGGAAATCATTTGATTTAGTTAGTTATTTGAATACTGATTTTGGTGGATGTATTTTACATAGAAAAATCACCTCTGGAACATGTTAATTTTTAGGAAAGTCTTTAGTATCTTGGTGTAGTAAGAAATGGAATTATATTGTAATGTCTACTGCTAAATCTGAATACATAGATATTGGTAGCTATTGTGTACAAATTTTGTGGATGAAACGCACATTACTAGAATATGGATATCAGTTCCAACATGTCCATATAAACTGTGATAATACAAGTGCTATAAATATTTCTAATAATCATGTTTTATATTCTAGAACAAAAAATTTTGATGTAAGACATCACTTTTTGAGAGATCATATTCAAAAAGGAGATATCACTCTTGAATACATTTGTAAAAAACATCATCTTACTGATCTATTCACTGAGCCTTTGAATTCTAAGAGAATGAATTTCAAAAAACATGAAATAGGTATGATTAATTTTGGTTAAGTTCAATTTTCTAGGATACACCATTGTGAATTTATCATCATTGGGTATGTATCACCATTGAAAATTATCACTGTTGAAACTTCTCTCCATTGATGCTTATCACTATTGATACTTATCACTATTGATACTTCTCACCATTGATACTTCTCACCGTTGTGATATTTCTCACCATTGGAATGTTTTATGCCATTTTTTCAATTTTTCTGTTTCACACTATAAGTTTTAAATCATTGGTTTTTATTATATTTACATTCTATTTTTTAGTTATGGTTTATTTTATAACTCGATTCAAGTTTTTTTCCCAATTTTTTATTTTTATTTTCCAAATCCCTAAAATCCAAAAAGATAATAAAATATATACTTTGTCTAGTTCCAAAATTCACTATTTCCTTGTGCCTTTTTCTCTTGATCCCTATATGATTTTTATCTCCCAACCTTTTGACCTTTCTTCTCTCTTCCTTTCACCTTTGACTCATCCAATCAATCCAACCATCATATCTAGAGTGAAGTGAACTTCAAATTCTTTTTTGGACAAATCATATTCAAAAAAGAAATAGAAAGGGGAACTTAATCGTCTTGTTGTAGTAGAACTAGTGAATCCTGATATTTCTAATATAGTAGTTGTTCCTGAGAAAGAAATACAAGATGAATGGTTGTTATCTAGTAAGTCCTTAGTGATTCAAGTTATACATAACTAAGGATATGTGTAATGGTTTTCAACAAATTATAGTCTTTTTTATCCTAGGTTGGTATATTAGTTTTATAATTATGTGGAATTTGGTCTTGAAGAAGAAAAATAATTCTAGTGTGAATCATGCTTAATGGTCATAGAATTGCATTTTATTTAAGGAAGTGGTCTAGTTATTTAAAATTACCACGTAAATGTGTGTTTAATGACTACTAAGGAACAATTACAGAATCTAGTGAAGATTTCATTTATGAAGAATCTGTAGCTGAGTTGATAGGTGATGTAATTTTAAGGAGAAAAATTTCATCAAAGCTATATGGAGAATACAGGTTGTTGTTTAAATCCATTAAATACATTTTATGCCTAAGGAAGGGTGATTTGTATACCTTCAGGTATCAATATGTTTATTTTTTATGTCTTATAAAGAGAGGACAGAAGATACACCTCTGCATATATCTCATGCCTCGTATGATGGAAATGACCAAACCAACCTCTAGATAAAGTTCCTTAATATATAGGAAGTTCATTTCTACGATTTATAAAGCCAAAGGTTTAGTTTTTGGGTATGAAGAGTCATTTGCAGTTTTTGGTGGTTTTTGTGTCACTATAATAATATGCAGAAGAATGAAAATAAGTTGGAACCCATGGAGAAAGCCATGGGTAGGTGATAATAAAAATTTTTATGATGAGTTTAATCTGGTTGACCACACTCCTAGACCAATAAATATTATAGACCCTTCTAGTAATGACCTAATTTTTTTTCACTGTAGTGATTTGAATTTCAAAAATCTGACATATGCGGTTACGATTAGTAAGATGTTTGGAGTCTCATAAGACAAACTTTATTTTTGGTGAATAGTAACTGACCCTTATGAATAGTAATGTTACCCTTATGAATAGTAATATGACCATTATGAATATTATATCAGCCAATTAAATAGTAACCTTACCAATTAAAGTATAAATAAAATTTATCCATCTTATAAGTGACAATATGGTAGTGTTGGTATTTTTATAAGTCATAAAAATTTATTTAAAAATTTATAAATAATTTAATAATTAAAATATAATAATTATTTTCATAAAATTTATTCATAAATTATTTTTTTATGTCTTACAATTTTTGGATAATTTTATGAGACCTTAGTTAATTTTTCAAAGTATTATAAAATCAGTTATAATTTTAAAATATGTATTTTTCATGTAAATGATGATTTTATTTAAAAATTAAATTTCCCATATTTAGAAAATTATTTTCATAAAATTGTGTTAGTTTTTGGATTTTTCACATCGATAAATGGATAGGGTTAATTTTTGGGTTTTTTCTGAAATACTTGAAATTTTTATGAATAATAAAAATACGATAATTTACGATAAGTGCTAAAACCTGAATTTCTGCATCATTCATGAGTCATGGATGATGTAAATGGCCATTGGATCGAACTCACAAGAAATTATTACTATTTTTTTAGTCAATCATCACTATTTCTTGTCTTATAGAAAAATAATAAACTATTTATTAAAATATTAAGAAAACCCTCCTCCCCTCCACTATAAAAACCACTCACACACCCCTCTTCTATTAACACATCTCAAGCCTTGTAACTTGCCTAAATTATACTCAAATATTTCCCCAAGATCATCCCCCATGTCTAGAATCCATTGTTATATTTAAAATACCAAATCCTCCCCCCTTAAGAGGCTCTCAAGGAAGATTAATTTAAGAGGTAAATTCCTCTTTTCAATTCTTTTACTTTCTTTTCAAGTTCCTTTGTTTTCTTTTCTATCCTTATGTATCCTCATCCAAATTTTATGAAACCTCCAACACCTTATATTTACTTAAATTCTTTTATGATAATGTAATAATTTATTATCATCTCTCCTTTACCCTTCTTTTATACTAGTAGTAAAAAAACCATCTGGGATGTGTTAATTTACCACGTTCAAGGACGATGGGTTTTAAATTTCAATTACCATATTAATTTATGGTCATGAAACCATTATTATGGTTGAACCAGACAATAATATATGTATTGTTTCTCAGTTATGGTTCTAGAATCTATTTTTACACCTGTTTTTTATTTATAAAACAAAATTTTCTCTTTGTGATAAACAACTGTCAATTAACCCAAAAGGTTATCACTAAACTTTTATATAATTATTCATCTTAACTCCAAGTAAACAAATTAAATTTACAACCATGTAACAATTTTTATGTTAAATAATAAAATATAACTCCAATTCTAGACAACCATCTTAATTTTACATGATTATCCGTTCATATATATATGTAAACTGGTTATGAAACAAACGGAACTGAACAATGAAATTGAACATCATAACCAATAAAAATGTTTATTAATGAACTAAAAAATTTTATAATAATTCAATTAAGTGTAAAATAGGTTCTAGAATTATTAATTAATTAACCAAATTTGATTATTAAGTTCATTAATATCAAGTTGAGAACACAATCGAACTTAAGGTAAGGGATTATACCAGAACCTCCTTTATTCCTTCTGGTTACTATATCTTTCTTTTTACCCAAATGATGCTATGTTTTATTTTTATTTACATATTCTAAATTGTAGTAATATTCTCAGAACTCATATATCAAGATCCATTCATCCTTATCTTTCATGGATATACATGTTTTTAAGTGGTTTCCTCCTCTATACATCCTGATAAGCAAACCCGTTTTAAAGGAACATCCCGAATTCTTACCTGATTTCAAGTTCACTCTATCATCTGTTTTAATCCACCATTGTTTTTATAAAATCAGTATTTTTATTATGAAAACCTTATTTTTTCACTTCTGTTTTTATATAAAATATCATTCCCTTTCTATTTTAAATGCTCTTTGGTATTTTCCTTAAAACCACACTAAAATGTTTTAATTCTAAAGTTTATTAAATACTATTTTTTACAAGTTTTAAATTATATTTGACATCACTTATCATGATATATTCTCTTATAACTTATGAATTTCCTTGTTTCTTTCTTTCATGGACACTTTTATGATACGCCCATTGGTTATGATTTATGATATGATTATGATACTCATTTCTTTCCATGGGTGCCCTTTTGTTTATATATGATTGATTATGTATGATTCTTTATGTGGAAAGCATATTCATGAACATGTTAATATGGGTGAGAAAATATAGTGATCCAATGCATTGGGTAAGTTTGAGTCTTGTGATATGTTATGTGCAACGGTCTTGGCGGTTAGCCTTAAATTGTTCTACATTATGCAACGATCTTAGTGGTAAACCTTGAATTGTGCTCCTCTAAGTGCAAAGAGACTTGACTCTTATTAAATTTATGTTTTATGATGCTTCCACATTAATATTATTCCCTTTTCATATGATCCCAAGTTATACATGTTATGGTTCTATATATTCAATTACGTTTTATGCCTTTTATATAATTATTTCATGCTTACAAACCAATGTGCTAAATCTTTATTCTTATGCTTAATCCCTTACTGGGATTTTAGCTCATTCCTTTGTTCATGTTATCCTTAGGTTGTCATATGCGGATGTATGAGAACAATGTATGTTAGGAGAACATTATGTATATTAGATAAATAGTTGTTTTTATGATGTTTGATTATGTACCTAGTCTTTCAAGACACTATACTTTACGATCCCTGGCCTGTAGTTTGATGTTTAATTATGATTAAAATCATGTAATGATATATGTAAAAGTATAGGGTTTCTATAGTTGGTATCATAGGATGGTTTAGTTATTTTTTGAGATTAAGAATAGAGAACTTTAGTAAGAACATTCATGATGAGACTAATTATAAGAAACCATACCTAAATTTTGTTAAGTATAGAGTAAGTAGTTTATCAAGAAAATATATCCCTGTATGGATACAAATAGGTTGAGGTTGCTCTAGTACAAACACCACTTTGATCTAGACTTGAATGGGAAATGGTTTTTGATAACAGACCTTGATGCACTCTTATTTTGACACTCCTAGAGGATATTCTTGGGAAAATTCATGATCTTGGTACAACCATTATTAAGGGAATAAAAAAAGAGCCCACAAAAATATAAGTTAATAAATAAATCAAGGATAACCTAGATTTAAACCTAGGGAATCGCAAGTTAGGATATAATTCTCATTTACAAGTTTATCCTTTTATGTTAAAAGTTTTCTTTTTATGCTTAATAGATAAGTATTCAATCCTTCTAAATATATGTTCTTTTTATTAGTTAATTGAAGTAAATAAAAGAAAAAGTTCCAAAAATAAATATGATAGGTAATGTAAAGATCTCCTTAATGATATTCCAAATATGATGGGAACGGGTACCCAAAAATTCATGACAGTACTTGCTCAGCTGGCTCAAGTTATGAATAATAACTTGAATCACATGGAATTCCCTCCTCCCCATAGGAAAGAGAATGTTTTCATTAAATCATTCATGTAGAAATGTCCTCCCATGTTTAGTGGATCTTTTGATCCCCTCCTCATGGAAAAGTGTATTAAATGCATTGAAAAGATATTTATTATCCTCTAGTGCTCAAAAGAATAGAAAGTTGTACCGGTGGTCTATCGTTTTGATGGGGAAGCTAATAATTGGTGGACTCTGATCAAGAATACAAAGTCCTAAGAGGAAATTAATTCCATATATTGGGAGGTATTAAAGAAAATGTTTTTCAATAAATATTTTCTCTGAACCCTCTACCTCAATATGAAAAGTGAGTTCCTTAGACTCAAGAAGAAGGAAGATGATTCCAATGGGGCATAAGAATAAAACTTTATAAGGCTTGAATGATATGCCTCTAGATTCTTCATGAACACCGAAATCAAGGTGGATAGCTTCTTTAACAGACTAAAACCGAGTCTATAAAAAGAATTGGCGATTTGAGAATTTGAAAGTTATGAGGATATTGTCTATTGTGGCTTCAAGTTTGAAATGGAGATAGGAGAATCCTAGTGGTATCATGGGCCCAGTGAAAAAAATCATAAGATGGAGTCTAATATGGGTGGTGGTCTCGCCCAAAGTTTCCCAAGTTTTTAGGTTAAGCGGTCACTTGTAGTTTAGTTTGGGTTGTCAAATCCCCAGAGATCAAAAAAATAACATACAGACACATATATTCTATGGATTGTTTTGGCTATGAAGTTTCCAACTTTGGGTTGATTTTAGATGGGTTTAAAGGATCAATAACAGATCTAAGTTAATTCGGATTAGGATAATGAGTTGATCCTAGGTTATCACTTGGCGTGGATTGGATGAATTTTTTTTTAACGGTTTCAATTTCTTTTATTCGAGATGGGTTTATTAAAGAAGATCAAAAAACTTCATCACTTACTAGTTTAATACCAACACACAATAATAATAATCGCCTATAAACTTGGAGGATCAAATTTATGAGAACTCCAAGGTAAAGGTTCATATTATCACCTGAAGTATGTGGCCTTAAAATTCAACAAGGACGAAGAAGTTTTAAAATAATCAAATAAAAATCCTAATTAAAAGAAGTGATTAGACATTAATGGGGTGATAAATAAAATCCGATCTAGCCTCTTTATACTCCCTTATATCAACCCATAAGTGGGTTAGCCCTCCATTGATTCTATGGTTTCAATGGAAGCGGAAAGTAGACTTATGAGGGAGGAAATGGAGAAGTAAAAAAAAGACAATGAAATAACGATCACTCCACAGTTGTGTAATAATTTCACCTGGTTTGGTGAGAATAAATTTACTCCTTAAGACAACGGTATAAAAATGATATTAATAATAATATAATAAAATGATAATAAGAAGTTTTATTAATAAACTAAGATGAATTGGAACAACTTACATGTGAAATAAAAACTTGAGACAACAAAATTACAGTATAACATTACAATGAAATGAAGCACCAAATATGATAAAATCCTTCAATAACAATGCCTTAAATAGTAATTTCAAGAGGAATGGTTCGAGATAACAACATTAAAAATAATCTCACTTGAGTATGGTAGGCCTAGGGTGGTGGAAATTAAGGGAGAGGAGACTTTTCCACCCTTGACCCGAATTTGCATCCAGCTTACATCCACTGAATAGAGACTCCTAGATGATTTTCTATATGGCCGAATTGGAGTGTTCCATAGAATAAAAAAATAAATATCCAGATGTCTCCTATCTCTCTATAAAATTTAAGACAAAATTAAATTTTGGTTCTTGAGATATAATTAAATTGGTGGGATGTTTTCTTATGCAGCAGAATCTGGCCCAGAATTTTATCTCCAAATTGGGCTGCATGAAAATCCCTTAAACACTTATAATTTTCTATTGTCGCTATTTTATGAAAATTTCCCCTTTATTTAATATATCTTCATTTCAATGTTCATAATTATTGGGTTTGTATTGTGTCCACTATAGTCTCTTTATTGGGATGTTATCCAGTTTACTTTTCTGAGAATGTTGTTGGTTCAAGGCCAACTTTGGTGGTCTTCTAATGTGAATCTTCTAGTGCTCCAAAAACATGAATTGTTTCTTATATCATGAGAGACCTGAAAATAAAATGTGAAAATAAAATCAAGATCATTGAATATTTTATATGCTGTTTAAAAATGAACTATGTAATAATGCATTTTAAGAAGGAATTACAATTATAATATGAAATAATGTTCAAAGTGTAAAATTCACTAAAAATGGTTTTTATGATTAATAAAGAACATTAATATTATAATATAAAAAATTAATATTAGCCTATTTTAATGTTTAATAACACTCCCCTATATGATTTTTGCTAGTCCCTAGAAAAATATATCTCAAAAATATGAAAGTTGAATTCCCTTTTCCAAAAACATTTTAATACACAATGATCACCAAAAACCCCTATACCAAACAATCATGAAATACATAAAAAAAATTTAATTCAATATATTTTCATAAGAATATCCCAATCCCAAGGTCATTTCTTTGTTAAAATTACTTGCCCTATTTCATCCAATATCAATTAAGTGTGATGATGTGTTGTGCATCGCAATAGACATGGGGGGTTTATCTTTATTCAAGGGGGAAATGATGGAAGCGCTAGGTGGAATCACATTTCAATATTAATATGAGTATTCAAAAAAAATTATTGTATTTTTTTTGCAATTTTTCCATGGTAATTGAAATTGTACTCAATAGAGTCAACCCATGTAGTGGGACTTTTTCAATGACTCCTAGGCTCAAAGACCTTAGGGAACCAACTGAAACCCACATAATCAGGCATCATATCAATTTAACTCAATGCAAAAAAAGTAAAATTAACACAAATAGATATAAATTTACTAACTCATGGCCAAACAACTATGGAGTCACGATCCTCAAGTGTCGAAAGCCATGAATTAGGTCATTTCATTGCTCTACGCACAAATTTATTGTTTTTTATTTATTTTTTTATTGAATACTCATATTAAAACAAAAATGATCTCCAAAACTATGCTATTTATTTGGGGTACCCCATGAACTCAAACTAATACCCCAATATCCAAAGGACGTGCATTGTGATCTTTTTTAATTTAGATGAAAATATAAATGATGAAATATCACATTAGACCGGTACACTTTCCAAAATATATGCTCATGAAACAATACATGGATTAAAATAATAATTAGGTCATGCTAAATTAGTTGATATTCAGTTTTAAAGTTTTCAATGTGTATTATTGTGTTCAAGGTTAAAGAAAGTTTTCCTTCCACACATTTTTTTATGCACACAAAAATAACTTTTTCTTTATTTTCACCCCCAACATAAAATAACACTATCCCCAGTGTTTAAAGAAAATAAAATTTTGAAGAGGGTAGAGGTAGAGTAGAGGAGTTCTAAAATTAATTTTAAATAATAAATATGGAACAAAGTCACCTGGTGGTTGGAGTTGAATTTCTGGGTGCTCCAATTTAGTCCTTTTATATCCATGTCACTTGCAGAGTTCCCTAGTGGAAAAAGAAAAAACAAAATATATATATATATTCATATAAAAAATTAAAATATAAGTATATATACCAAAATTATAGAATAAGTAAGTACTATAAGTCATAGGTCAGTGGTAATCGTGTGCCCCTATCTCCCTTCGGTCTCAGGTTAGAGTCCCTACGGCTTTGCTGGTTGTGATGGGGTTTTTTCCACAACCTATGACAAGTCCTTTTATATTTTTTTTAATTATTTTTTTTTTGTATTTTTATTTTAACCTAAAACCCCATAAAAATAACATAAAATAAAATGATTATACATCGTCTTCTTTTTAAATTTCTAGGTAAGGTATTACTTAGGGATCACTCTGCGTGACACAGATGAATATGATGCTCCCCTTTAATACCCATCCATACTCATAATAGAATAACATGTCAATAGTATAAGGTACTATCATATTTAGAGTTTATTAATTAAGATTTTTTTTAAATATCCAAATGATTCATTAATCCTATTTTAAAATAAAGATGATTCAGAAAGATTAGAAACATGAAAACCACAGGTTGCCTCCCATGCAGTGCTTTTGTTTAACGTCTCTAGATTCACATAGACCCCTAATTGTTTAATTATTTACCTCATCTAAGGTTGGTTCACACAACTCTTCATCAACTTCATGTTTTTGGAATGTTTTAATGAATTTTTTGACTCTATTAACATTAACTTTAAAGGTTTTCTCATTAATGGGGTCTTGAATTTCTACAGCCCCTTGGGGGTACACCTTATGCACTATGTATGGACCCAACCATCTGGACCTCAACTCCCCTGGGTGTAAATTAAGTTTAGAGCTATAAAAAAGAATAGGTTTACCTGGTATAATGTGTTTGGTTTTAATATTTTAAGATTGGTAGGCTTGAACTCTTGAGTTATTTATATTTGTATTTTCATAAGCCTACATCCTAAGTACCTCAAGTTCATTATGATCTAATTTCCTTTATGTTCGGTCCAATGAGAGGTCATAATTCATTTTCTTAATTTCCCAAAAATCCTTACGTTCAATTTAAACTGGTAAATGGTATTATTTTCCATAAACAAACCTATATGGGGATATTCGTAAAATGGTTTTATATGTGGTTTGATAGGCCCAAAGAGCATCTAAGAGTTTTCTCAACCAATCTTTCCTAGATGGATTAATATTTTTCTCAATAATTTGTTTGATTTCTCGATTGAATAACTTAGATTTACCATTGTTATGTGGGTGTTAAGCAGTGGAAACTTTTTGGGAAATTACATACATGTCCATGAGTGCTGAGAATGGATGATTGCAAAAATGAGTTCCACGATCACTAATAGTATCCTCAGAAATTTCAAATCTAGAGAGGATGTTTTCCTTGAGAAATCTAATCATACCTTTATAGTCATTGGATTTTTTAGGAATTTCCTTAACCCATTTGGATACACAATCGATTTCAAAAAGGATGTACATATATCCCCAAGAGTCTGGGAAGGGACCCATGAAATCAATTCCCCAGTAGTCAATGATTTCAATCACTTAGATGGGAGTTATTGGCATTTGATTAATTTTGGTGATGGACACTACTTTTTGACACTTAGGATAGTTTCGAAAAAATGTGTAAGAGTCCCTTGAGAGGTTGGGCTAGACGAGACCACACTGAAGAACCATATCAGAAGTTTTCTTAGAGGAACAGTGACCTCCACATGCCTCACTATGACAGAATTTAAGGATGGACTCTTGTTCAGATTCTGGGACATGCCTCCAAATGACTTGGTCAGGGCTGAACTTATAGAGGTATGGATCATCAAACACATAGTTCCTAACATAAGAAAAGGATTTCCTTCAAGATATAGTCCCTAAGAATTTTGGAATGACTCTTGTAACTAAGAAGTTGGTTATGTCGGCATACCAAGGGTAGTCACTCACAGAGTATAGGTATTCATCAACGAATTAATCAGCCACAGAAAAGTTATTTGAGTTGCCTTTGAATTCCATCCTAGAGAGTTGATCAGCTACAACATTTTCAACACCATTTTTATCCTTAATGGTTAAATCAAACTCTTGAATAATAAGGACCCACCCAATCAATCTATCCTTGACATCTTGTTTTTGGAAAATGTATTTTAGGGATGAATGGTTAGTGAAGACAATGATGGGAGATCCAAAGAGATAGGACCTAAATTTCTATAAGGTAAAGATAACCTCAAGAAAATATTTATCAGTGGTGGTGTAGTTGATTTTTTCATCATTTAATGATTTACTTGAATAAGAAATGACACATGGATTTTTCTCACATTATTGTCCTAGGACTTCTCCTATAGCAAAGTCACTAGCATCACACATGAGTTCAAAAGAAAGTTTCAAATTTGGATATTTCATGATAGGTGGAGAGATAAGTGTTGACTTGAGTGTATAGAATGATTCCTCACAGCTTTCTATCAATAAAAATGGATCATCTTTCACCAATAGAGCACAAAGTGGTCAAGAAATAGAGCTAAAATTTCTAATGAAACTTCTATAGAAACCAGCATGTCCTAATAAATACCTAACTTCCTTGATAGTTTTAGGTTATGGATGGTTAAGAATGATGTCAACCTTGGGTTTATCAACTTCAATCCCCCTACCTGAGACTAGATGGCCTAGAACTAGTCCCTCTTTAACCATGAAATTGATTTTTTTCCAGTTTAGGACCATATAATTTTCTTCACATCTTGACAAGACTCTCTCCACATTCCTTATACATCCCTTAAATGTATCCACAAACATAGATAAGTCATCCATGAAGACCTCTAGAAAATCCCCTACCATGTTTGAGAAGATTCCCATCATGCACCACTGGAAGGTTCCAGGGGATTTCATAACCTGAAGGTCATGCGTTTGAAGGAAAAGGTTCTGAATAGACAGGTGAATATAGTCTTACCTTGATCTTATAGGGATACCTCAATATAATTGTGTAGAGACCCAAAGCTTGACGTACATGAACATTACATTACTTTTGCGGAATACTTAGTACATAACAAAAACACACACACAAGGATCGTAATAGTTTAGTGTCTTTGGAAACTCGGAACGTAATCTTCTAATCGTGGTGAAAGATCTTCAATATCTCCCATAAAGATCTTCCTTTTTTTACCTAAAACCTTTCTTTATATCCTGGGGAAAAGAAAACATAAAATGGTGAGCTCAAATGCTCAGTAAGGCTAAACAAAAGAAAAATCAATCACATCATATTCATAAGAACATAACTTTTGGAAATCTTAACCTGCAAAAGAGAACATAATTTCATAACATGGGATAAATCATGGCAGTGAAATTTAATCACAATAATCATAACGTAAAACATGAAACTTTTTGGAATTCACACATAATCATAGAGAATCATTTCTTGTTAGTCAAGACTCATTGCCAAGACTATCTTAGTGGACAAAGTCCCTTTCTGAATTGAGTAACCCTCGTTTCAGTCCTGTTTCACTGAACCGGTATAACCTACCATTCCAGCCATGTCTATCTCATGAGATATAAAATCTTTACCCAATGAATTGGAGGGAGATATAGGTCCCACCCATCTCATAATGATACCATTCTTATGTGTGCCACAAAATCTTAAAACATACATCATTGCATAACCCATGTAATAAAAATGGGATTCTTGAAACATCATGACATCATAAAACAATACATATAAGATAAATGAATTCATAAAAATAATTCCATCACAACATAATCAACTCAATGTAATGATAGGGATAGAATAAGATCCCTATATTATCTTATATGGAAAATAGTTTTGATAAAACACTTGAAATGAATTCTTGAGGAAAATATCCTTTCTTCTTCAAAATCAATTTCTTTTCACAAAACATCATGAAATTTTAAAAGAAAGAGATTTTATTGAAAATAGTCATGAAATATTTTTGAGGAAGCTTCATGAAAATATGGCTTTATAAAGTCGTAAAAATCCGTTCGTGTCGTATAAGTTAAAAAAAACCATTCTTCCCGTACTTTTGTCAGAAAAGTCAAAAAGTACCTCGTACGAAAAACGACAAAAGATTCCTTTCATATCTTTTACTAAAAACTCACCGAAGGGTAAAATTGGATTTAAACAATTGTAGGTGGATGGAAATAATATTACATATTGAGGAAACATAGATGTGGATGATAAAATACACCCCAGTAAATGCCAAAGTAAAAACAATCTCGGATAAAAATGAGATTGTGATATTTTCCCTTACCTTAGGTCCGATTAGCTTCGTATGTGTCCGAACCTCCTGTATAATGATTTAAATAATGTCATTTACTTATTACAGAATCATATTCATTGTTATGATATCATATATGGTTCACTTATGACATTATATTACCCGTTCTTTTGTAAATTCCATGTTAAAGAAGCGTTTTGGGTAAAATCGTTTCATTTATCGTAGGTGTTTTGACTTGTTGTTCTTGACATCATTATTACTTATATAATGATTTAATTACTTCCAGAATATAAAATATGATTTATATATCATATATATTCAGTATATATATATATATATATATATATAATAGATAGATAAATAAAATGAAAAACACCGTTCATGGAGACGGTAGTCTGTACGTACGCATGAACGCTGTTTTTCTTTCCTTATTGTCTTGAATGGAAGTAAGTAGATGACATAAATATATATATATATACATAAATCCAGTATCATTATTATGTCATATATTTCATTAGTACTTATTATATATACTTTATAATCATTCATGAATGGTTAATCATTAAGAATGAATCTCATCGCGTCGTGGAGACGGTAGTCCGTACGTACGCACGAGCGATGATATCATTTCCATAATTATTGAATTGAATTGGAGTGGATTATAAAATATATCAGAATCAATATGATGTCGTAATAACTATGTATAGTTATTATTTACACCATTATACCCATCCATGTAAGGTGGTGGTGGAAAATAGATTACACCACGGCGTGGAGACGGTATTCCGTACGTACGCACGCGCGGTGATTTCTTTTTCCGTAGGATGGATAGATGGTGAAATAGGGTTGTTTCATACTTAAAATAACATATCAGTATATGAGTGATACTGATGTTATTACTTCATAATGAAACAACCTAAAAAGAAGTGCAAGAAGAAATAAAGATGAAAGAATTGGTAACGGTAATTACCTCTTCTTTGAAGCGCCTCTTTGAGACCTCCTCTTATGGCACTAAAATTGGTCTTTGAGGAAGACCAGAATCTCTAGGATGTTTCTAGGGAAGTGGAGAAGAGATTTTGGCAGGGTTTTTCCGAGCTTGAGTGCTCAAATTTGTGTGAGGAGTAGGGGGAGGAGGTGTCCTTTTTATAAGGGAGGAGAGGGGCATCTTAGGAATACCTCAAAATATTATTTTATATTAAAGTCAAAATCGGTTTATAATGGTTCCAAAGGGTCTTATTTCAGAGCTAAAGTGGGGATGGGTCGAAATCCTATCAACCAATAAGATTTATACAAGTTTAGGGTATTATTTTAACCTTATCAATTAGATTTAACTCTAAGTTAAATAATTTAACTTTTACAGTGTCTTTTTGTTTTCTTTCACTATATGGTTAATACAATTACTATAACATGCCAAACGAACCCCAAATTGTTTATTATTAATATATATATCATTATCTAAGTCATTTGGCCGAACCTTATATTTTTAGGAATAAAATAACAATTAATAATATAATATTTGATTTAAAAACTATTTTGTCTCAATTTTGACACTATTTGATATATGATTTTTGTGAAAGTCATAACAGAATTATATGTTCGAGACAAGTTGATTAAATCAACACTAATATATCATAGTAACCTAGAAAATTAGTGTAATTCATAAAAAGTCTCAAATTACATTCATTTGAGCATTTATAACATCAATTATGTTAATATTTCCTTAAAAGGGTAATTACTGCATCATCGTTGTGTCATAAATAAATTAATTTATTTAAAGTCTAAAAATTATAAATAAACTATCATTATGTAGAAAATCTTTTTAGCTTTCTAATGAATATTTATAGTCGAATTTATCTTATGTATAACCCCATATTAAAAATGTTTTAGTTATTAAACTTTGATTTTAACTATTTTAACTATTCATTAAATAAAATAATATTAAATGTCATAATCTAATACAAGTGGACCTAAATGGTCATATTATATTCATAAGGTTTTTTTGGTCGAATTAAACTTATCCAATAGAATTAGGACATGTGTTAGGGTAATAGTTATATCATATTTACCCTTAGTTACCCTATTTACTATTAACCGTGGTAAAAAAAAGTAAAAAGTTATTATTCACCAAAAATTATTTTCATCTCATTGAACCAAATTTTAGTCCTTGATATTAACCGTGTCTGTCGGATTTTCGAAATTCCATTCACAGAAGCGGTAAAATTAAGTTTTATGAAAAATTCAGTTTTTTAACTACCACTTAGTGGTTTCACTATTCATCGAAAATTGAAAGTTTTCAGAAAAATAACAAAAATTAGGCCTAAGATATATTTGATATTATAAACTCAAAAATGATGTCTATTTTACCAAATTCAAAACATATCAGTTGCATTAACTAATTTAAAAATTAATTCTCGTCGTCAAAACAAATAGCGTGTTTTTAAGAAACGATATCTATCAAAAGATTGACACTTGTTTATGTCTGGTTTAAATGTGAAATTACATCCAATGACCAACATTGTATTAAATTGTAAAAATATATTCTTTAAAACAACTCAAATTAATAATTTATCACTATTAATTATTTTTAAAAAAAGTTGTTTTTAATTATAATTTAGTAATTTTCACTATTCATCAGAATATAAAAGTTATCCGAAAAGTACCAAAATTTCACCTTAGGCTAAATTCGATACTCCGAATCCAAAAATGATGTCCATTTTGAGAGATAAAATTTCTAAAATTTAAAAAGTGGTTATTACTATTCATAATGGCTAGTTTTAATAATATTTTAATAGCATATCGTTGTTTCGTGAAACTCAGTATTGCGTACTACACACGCTATCGAGGAAGGTTGCGATTGCGTGTAATGCAAGGCAAGTCAAGGATGCGTGTTGTGCAAGCTCCTTTTTGTGTTGCGTACAACACAAGACATTAGTGAAATTAAAAAGAATATTTTTCATAAAATCTCGGGCTGTTACATTCTACCCCCCTTAAAATGAATTTCGCCCTCGAAATTCATCGGGGTTATAAATGGTTTACTATTCGAAAGTTTCTTTAATAGGAACCCACATCGTAAAAAGGAATATCAAAGCCAATATTTAAAAACAAAAGTATGAAACGTAACGGTTACCCAAATAAACTAATCACTGGGTTTCCATATAGGTGAAAATATGGATATGGAAGAGAAATCTAACAATCATGTTCTGATGCAGAGTGGTAGAGAACATGGATATGGAAAAGACAGTAATCACAAATCCATAGATTTGTGATGATATAAGGTACCATCCGATTAATCAGATATAAGATCACTAGGACAACATTTTTTGGTTTTCAAGATCGTTTCCCTAAAGTTGAAGAATTTGAATTAGAATAAATACTTACTTTATTTTGGTACAATCACACTATTGTTCATGCCTTGAACAATTTCCACTTCATCTCTTAAATAAATGAAGTTGAATTTGTTATTCGTGAAGTGTTAGTAGATCATGTGATAGAATGACTGGTCATTCCATCTGTCTCAAACAAAAGGTTAGCAAAACTTATATACATAAGTCGATCTATAGTGAGATTAATCATATATGGTTCCTAAAATGGACTTATACTTCATATATCATACTGCTTAATATAATAAAACTAGTTTCTATTAAACAGGGACTTCCTGTAGGCCAGTGGTAGGCGATAAAGGCCAGTTGCACTTCGGTTGTGGGTTCGATTCCCACAGCCTTGTCTGAAGCGATGGGCTGTCGCCTGTCCTGCAGGTTGTCCTTTTTCTAAAACTACATTACTATACCATCCCATCAATAATATCGAAAATCTTCTATCCTTAAACAATACTAACTTACGTCCAACATAATCCATTCTAATCTTTAGGCTTATCCATAATACTACAGTCCACTCTCATAATATAGTGAAAACGATTACCAGAGATTTAATACTGTCGTTAATCCCCATATATCATAAGATATGTCTTGTTGGTCACATTCCAAACATTCAAAGGCCTTAATCATGTATTCTCTTGAATACCCATTGAACCTTAGTGAAAACATGAATGCAGTTAAAAGTTAACTCTGTCCACATACCAAAATCCAAAAATTCTATATACTCAAACCATGATATAACCTTCTCCTTATATCAGTCATGAGCTCATGAATACAATCAAACACCTCATTATCTTATTATTCCTTCATTATGCGCATATCATCTAAATTCCAAAAATATCTGAATAACCTTTCGTGGATAGTGGTACTATTAATCATACACTTTCATAACTCAAGGAAAGACAACAGTGTAACAATCCTTAGATGTCTCTTTATTCCATAGTACCATGAGATTTCTTATACAACATTACACATGATAAACATGTAATCATTCCACTACATTCTTAAACCATTGACCGAGCTTCAACAATTCTTTCATCTCACGTATCATTTGTAGTCTCTTTATCATCATCAACATAAATACTTCCCATACGACCATACTGATTATCTTCAGGAGACTTTCCCTTAGGGCATTGGTTTGCATAATGCCCGTACATTCCACATTTAAATCATTTAACTATTGTTGATGTCGTAGCAATACCATTATCCTCATCCATGGTGTTAACTGAACCTTTTCCTTTGCACTTACTTGCTTTGTGTACTTCTTTTCCACACCCAAAGCATCTTCCAGTTCCTTTGAAACATTCTCCTTGATGCCTCTTCCCACATGATTTACATAGGGGAAATTGAACTTTATTTCCTCTATGATCATCATGAAACTCCATCTTTCTCTTATTAGCCGAGTTCGGAAACTTACCAAATTTTACTTTATTGATCATATTATGAGATTCATGATTCGGCATAATAATGATGTTTGGACTTCCAAATCCCATTTCATTTGGTTTCTCATGAAGAATATCATTCCATTGTCCATCATATCCTCCATTATCGTGAATCACCTTGTTTCCAGCCATTTTCTAAAACCCAAAAAGAATAGTGTGAGAGGCAAAAATCATAATAAAGGGGGAGTAACTTAAATATCTAACATCTTTGGTTTAATATAATATCGTTACCATAGTTCTAGGACTATATCCTATACGTATACTTATCCTTAGGGGCATCCCTAGACATACCTTATAAATATCTCTAGGGATCTCACTAACGTTTTCGCATCCTAGTTTCCAAAGGTTGACTAAACCTTTCCTCTGATAACAACTGTAGAGACCCGAAGCTTGACGTACATGAACATTACATTACTTTTGCGGAATACTTAGTACATAACAAAAACACACACACAAGGATCGTAATAGTTTAGTGTCTTTGGAAACTTGGAACGTAATCTTCTAATCGTGGTGAAAGATCTTCAATATCTCCCATAAAGATCTTCCTTTTTTTTACCTAAAACCTTTATTTATATCCTAGGGAAAAGAAAACATAAAAGGGTGAGTTCAAATGCTCAGTAAGGGTAAACAAAAGAAAAATCAATCACATCATATTCATAAGAACATAACTTTTGCAAATCTTAACCTGCAAAAGAGAACATAATTTCATAACATGGGATAAATCATGGCAGTGAAATTAAATCACAATAATCATAACGTAAAACATGAAACTTTGTGTCATTCACACATAATCATAGAGAATAATTTCTTGTTAGTCAAGACTCATTGCCAAGACTATCTTAGTGGACAAAGTCCCTTTCTGAATCGAGTAACCCTCATTTCAGTCATGTTTCACTGAACCGGTATAACCTACCATTCCAGCCATGTCTATCTCATGAGATATAAAATCTTTACCCAATGCATTGGAGGGAGATATAGGTCTCACCCATCTCATAATGATACCATTCTTATGTGTGCCACAAAATCTTAAAACATACATCATTGCATAACCCATGTAATAAAAATGGGATTCTTGAAACATCATGACATCATAAAACAATACATATAAGATAAATGAATTCATAAAAATAATTCCATCACAACATAATCAACTTAATGTAATGATAGGGATATAATCAGAACCCTATATTATCTTAGATGGAAAATAATTTTGATAAAACACTTGAAATGAATTCTTGAGGAAAATATCCTTTCTTCTTCAAAATCAATTTCTTTTCACAAAACATCATGAAATTTTAAAAGAAAGAGATTTTATTGAAAATAGTCATGAAATCTTTTTGAGGAAGCTTCATGAAAATATGGCTTTATAAAGTTGTAAAAATCCGTTCGTGTCGTATAAGTTAAAAAAAACCATTCTTCCCGTACTTTTGTTGGAAAAGTCAAAAAGTACCTCGTACGAAAAACGACAAAAGATTCCTTTCATATCTTTTACTAAAAACTCACCGAAGGGTAAAATTGGATTTAAAAAATTGTAGGTGGATGGAAATAATATTACATATTGAGTAAACATGGATGTGGATGATAAAATACACCCCAGTAAATGCCAAAGTAAAAACAATCTCGGATAAAAATGAAATTGTGATATTTTCCCTTACCTTAGGTCCGATTAGCTTCGTATGTGTCCGAACCTCCTGTATAATGATTTAAATAATGTCATTGACTTATTACAGAATCATATTAATTGTTATGATATCATATATGGTTCACTTATGACATTATATTACCCGTTCTTTTGTAAATTCCATGTTAAAGAAGCGTTTTGGGTAAAATCGTTTCATTTATCGTAGGTGTTTTGACTTGTTGTTCTTGACATCATTATTACTTATATCATGATTTACTTACTTCCAGAATATAAAATATAATTTATATATCATATATATTCAGTATATATATATATATAATAGATATATAAATAAAATGAAAAACACCGTTCATGGAAACGGTAGTCCGTACGTACGCATGAACGCTGTTTTTCTTTCCTTATTGTCTTGAATGGAAGTAAGTAGATGACATACATATATATATATATACATAAATCCAGTATCATTATTATGTCATATATTTCATTAGTACTTATTATATATACTTTATAATCATTCATGAATGGTTAATCATTAAGAATGAATCTCATCGCGTCGTGGAGACGGTAGTCCGTACGTACGCACGAGCGATGATATCATTTCCATAATTATTGAATTGAATTGGAGTGGATTATACAATATATCAGAATAAATATGATGTTTTAATAACTATGTATAGTTATTCTTTACACCATTATACCCATCCATGTAAGGTGGTGGTGGAAAATAGATTACACCACGGCATGGAGACGGTATTCCGTACGTACGCACGCGCGGTGATTTCTTTTTCCGTAGGATGGATAGATGGTGAAATAGGGTTGTTTCATACTTAAAATAACATATCAGTATATGAGTGATACTGATGTTATTACTTCATAATGAAACAACCTAAGAAGAAGAAGTGGAAGAAGAAATAAAGATGAAAGAATTGGTAACGGTAATTACCTCTTCTTTGAAGCGCCTCTTTGAGACCTCCTCTTAGGGCACTAAAATTGGTCTTTGAGGAATACCAGAACCTCTAGGATGTTTCTAGGGAAGTGGAAAAGAGATTTTGGCAGGTTTTGGCCGAGCTTGAGTGCTCAAATTGGTGTGAGGAGGAGGGGGAGGAGGTGTCCTTTTATAAGGGAGGAGAGGGGCATCTTAGGAATACCTCAAAATATTATTTTATATTAAAGTCAAAATCGGTTTATAATTGTTACAAAGGGTATTATTTAGGAGATAAAGTTGGTATGGGTCGAAATCCTATCAACCAATAATATTTAGACAAGTTTAGGGTATTATTTTAACTTTATCAATTAGATTTAACTCTAAGTTAAATAATTTAACTTTTACCGTGTCTTTTTGTTTTCTTTCACTATATGGTTAATACACTTACTATAACATGCCAAACGAACCCCAAATTGTTTATTATTAATATATATATCATTATCTAAGTCATTTGGCCGAACCTTAGATTTTTAGGAATAAAATAACAATTAATAATATAATATTTGATTTAAAAACTATTTTGTCTCAATTTTGACACTATTTGATATATGATTTTTGTGAAAGTCATAACAGAATTATATGTTCGAACCAAGTTGATTAAATCAACACTAATATATCATAGTAACCTAGAAAATTAGTGTAATTCATAAAAAGTCTCAAATTACATTCATTTGAGCATTTATAACATCAATTATGTTAATATTTCCTTAAAAGGGTAATCACTGCATCATCGTTGTGTCATAAATAAATTAATTTATTTAAAGTCTAAAAATTATAAATAAAATATCATTATGTAGGAAATCTTTTTAGATTTCTAATGAATATTTATAGTCGAATTTATCTTATGTATAACCCCATATTAAAAATGTTTTAGTTATTAAACTTTGATTTTAACTATTTTAACTATTCATTAAATAAAATAATATTAAATGTCATAATCTAATACAAGTGGACCTAAATGGTCATATTATATTCATAAGGTTTTTTTGGTCGAATTAAACTTATCCAATAGAATTAGGACATGTGTTAGGGTAATAGTTATATCATATTTACCCTTAGTTACCCTATTTACTATTAACCGTGGTAAAAAAAAGTAAAAAGTTATTATTCACCAAAAATTATTTTCATCTCATTGAACCAAATTTTAGTCCTTGATATTAACCGTGTCTGTCGGATTTTCGAAATTCCATTCACAGAAGCGGTAAAATTAAGTTTTATGAAAAATTTAGTTTTTTAACTACCACTTAGTGGTTTCACTATTCATCAAAAATTGAAAGTTTTCAGAAAAATAACAAAAATTAGGCCTAATATATATTTGATATTATGAACTCAAAAATGATGTCTATTTTACCAAATTCAAAACATATCAGTTGCATTAACTAATTTAAAAATTAATTCTCGTCGTCAAAACAAATAGCGTGTTTTTAAGAAACAATATCTATCAAAAGATTGACACTTGTTTATGTCTGGTTTAAATGTGAAATTACATCCAATGACCAACATTGTATTAAATTGTAAAAATATATTATTTAAAACAACTCAAATTAATAATTTATCACTATTAATTATTTTAAAAAAAAGTTGTTTTTAATTATAATTTAGTAATTTTCACTATTCATCAGAATATGAAAGTTATCCGAAAAGTACCAAAATTTCACCTTAGGCTAAATTCGATACTCCGAATCCAAAAATGATGTCCATTTTGAGAGCTAAAATTTCTAAAATTTAAAAAGTGGTTATTACTATTCATAATGGCTAGTTTTAATAATATTTTAATAGCATATCGTTGTTTCGTGAAACTCAGTATTGCGTACTACACACGCTATCGAGGAAGGTTGCGATTGCGTGTAATGCAAGGCAAGTCAAGGATGCGTGTTGTGCAAGCTCCTTTTTGTGTTTCGTACAACACAAGACATTAGTGAAATTAAAAAGAATATTTTTCATAAAATCTCGGGCTGTTACATTCTACCCCCCTTAAAATGAATTTCGCCCTCGAAATTCATCGGGGTTATAAATGGTTTACTATTCGAAAGTTTCTTTAATAGGAACCCACATCGTAAAAAGGAATATCAAAGCCAATCTTTAAAAACAAAAGTATGAAACGTAACGGTTACCCAAATAAACTAATCACTGGGTTTCCATATAGGTGAAAATATGGATATGGAAGAGAAATCTAACAATCATGTTCTGATGCAGAGTGGTAGAGAACATGGATATGGAAAAGACAGTAATCACAAATCCATAGATTTGTGATGATATAAGGTACCATCCGATTAATCAGATATAAGATCACTAGGACAACATTTTTTGGTTTTCAAGATCGTTTCCCTAAAGTTGAAGAATTTGAATTAGAATAAATACTTACTTTATTTTGGTACAATCACACTATTGTTCATGCCTTGAACAATTTCCACTTCATCTCTTAAATAAATGAAGTTGAATTTGTTATTCGTGAAGTGTTAGTAGATCATGTGATAGAATGACTGGTCATTCCATCTGTCTCAAACAAAAGGTTAGCAAAACTTATATACATAAGTTGATCTATAGTGAGATTAATCATATATGGTTCCTAAAATGGACTTATACTTCATATATCATACTGCTTAATATAATAAAACTAGTTTCTATTAAACAGGGACTTCCTGTAGGCCAGTGGTAGGCGATAAAGGCCAGTTGCACTTCGGTTGTGGGTTCGATTCCCACAGCCTTGTCCGAAGCGATGGGCTGTCGCCCGTCCTGCAGGTTGTCCTTTTTCTAAAACTACATTACTATACCATCCCATCAATAATATCGAAAATCTTCTATCCTTAAACAATACTAACTTACGTCCAACATAATCCATTCTAATCTTTAGGCTTATCCATAATACTACAGTCCACTCTCATAATATAGTGAAAACGATTACCAGAGATTTAATACTGTTGTTAATCCCCATATATCATAAGATATGTCTTGTTGGTCACATTCCAAACATTCAAAGGCCTTAATCATGTATTCTCTTGAATACCCATTGAACCTTAGTGAAAACATGAATGCAGTTAAAAGTTAACTCTGTCCACATACCAAAATCCAAAAATTCTATATACTCAAACCATGATATAACCTTCTCCTTATATCAGTCATGAGCTCATGAATACAATCAAACACCTCATTATCTTATTATTCCTTCATTATGCGCATATCATCTAAATTCCAAAAATATCTGAATAACCTTTCATGGATAGTGGTACCATTAATCATACACTTTCATAACTCAAGGAAAGACAACAGTGTAACAATCCTTAGATGTCTCTTTATTCCATAGTACCATGAGATTTCTTATACAACATTACACATGATAAACATGTAATCATTCCACTACATTCTTAAACCATTGACCGAGCTTCAACAATTCTTTCATCTCACGTATCATTTGTAGTCTCTTTATCATCATCAACATAAATACTTCCCATATGACCATACTGATTATCTTCAGGAGACTTTCCCTTAGGGCATTGGTTTGTATAATGCCCGTACATTCCATATTTAAAACATTTAACTATTGTTGATGTCGTAGCAATACCATTATCCTCATCCATGGTGTTAACTGAACCTTTTCCTTTGCACTTACTTGCTTTGTGTCCTTCTTTTCCACACCCAAAGCATCTTCCAGTTCCTTTGAAACATTCTCCTTGATGCCTCTTCCCACATGATTTACATAGGGGAAATTGAACTTTCTTTCCTCTATGATCATCATGAAACTCCATCTTTCTCTTATTAGCCGAGTTCGGAAACTTACAAAATTTTACTTTATTGATCATATTATGAGATTCCTGATTCGGCATAATAATGATGTTTGGACTTCCAAATCCCATTTCATTTGGTTTCTCATGAAGAATATCATTCCATTGTCCATCATATCCTCCATTATCGTGAATCACCTTGTTTCCAGCCATTTTCTAAAACCCAAAAAGAATAGTGTGAGAGGCAAAAATCATAATAAAGGGGGAGTAACTTAAATATCTAACATCTTTGGTTTAATCTAATATCGTTACCATAGTTCTAGGACTATATCCTATACGTATACTTATCCTTAGGGGCATCCCTAGACATACCTTATAAATATCTCTAGGGATCTCACTAACGTTTTCGCATCCTATTTTCCAAAGGTTGACTAAACCTTTCCTCTGATACCAACTGTAGAGACCCGAAGCTTGACGTACATGAACATTACATTACTTTTGCGTAATACTTAGTACATAACAAAAACACACACACAAGGATCGTAATAGTTTAGTGTCTTTGGAAACTTGGAACGTAATCTTCTAATCGTGGTGAAAGATCTTCAATATCTCCCATAAAGATCTTCCTTTTTTTACCTAAAACCTTTATTTATATCCTAGGGAAAAGAAAACATAAAAGGGTGATCTCAAATGCTCAGTAAGGGTAAACAAAAGAAAAATCAATCACATCATATTCATAAGAACATAACTTTTGCAAATCTTAACCTGCAAAAGAGAACATAATTTCATAACATGGGATAAATCATGGCAGTGAAATTTAATCACAATAATCATAACGTAAAACATGAAACTTTGTGTCATTCACACATAATCATAGAGAATCATTTCTTGTTAGTAAAGACTCATTGCCAAGACTATCTTAGTGGACAAAGTCCCTTTCTGAATCGAGTAACCCTCATTTCAGTTATGTTTCACTGAACCGGTATAACCTACCATTCCAGCCATGTCTATCTCATGAGATATAAAATCTTTACCCAATGCATTGGAGGGAGATATAGGTCCCACCCATCTCATAATGATACCATTGTTATGTGTGCCACAAAATCTTAAAACATACATCATTGCATAACCCATGTAATAAAAATGGGATTCTTGAAACATCATGACATCATAAAACAATACATATAAGATAAATGAATTCATAAAAATAATTCCATCACAACATAATCAACTCAATGTAATGATAGGGATATAATCAGAACCCTATATTATCTTAGATGGAAAATAATTTTGATAAAACACTTGAAATGAATTCTTGAGGAAAATATCCTTTCTTCTTCAAAATCAATTTCTTTTCACAAAACATCATGAAATTTTAAAAGAAAGAGATTTTATTGAAAATAGTCATGAAATCTTTTTGAGGAAGCTTCATGAAAATATGGCTTTATAAAGTCGTAAAAATCCGTTCGTGTCGTATAAGTTAAAAAAAACCATTCTTCCTGTACTTTTGTTGGAAAAGTCAAAAAGTACCTCGTACGAAAAACGACAAAAGATTCCTTTCATATCTTTTACTAAAAACTCACCGAAGGGTAAAATTGGATTTAAAAAATTGTAGGTGGATGGAAATAATATTACATATTGAGTAAACATGGATGTGGATGATAAAATACACCCCAGTAAATGCCAAAGTAAAAACAATCTCGGATAAAAATGAAATTGTGATATTTTCCCTTACCTTAGGTCCGATTAGCTTCGTATGTGTCCGAACCTCCTGTATAATGATTTAAATAATGTCATTGACTTATTACAGAATCATATTAATTGTTATGATATCATATATGGTTCACTTATGACATTATATTACCCGTTCTTTTGTAAATTCCATGTTAAAGAAGCGTTTTGGGTAAAATCGTTTCATTTATCGTAGGTGTTTTGACTTGTTGTTCTTGACATCATTATTACTTATATCATGATTTACTTACTTCCAGAATATAAAATATGATTTATATATCATATATATTCAGTATATATATATATATAATAGATATATAAATAAAATGAAAAACACCGTTCATGGAGACGGTAGTCCGTACGTACGCATGAACGCTGTTTTTCTTTCCTTATTGTCTTGAAAGGAAGTAAATAGATGACATATATATATATATATACATAAATCCAGTATCATTATTATGTCATATATTTCATTAGTACTTATTATATATACTTTATAATCATTCATGAATGGTTAATCATTAAGAATTAATCTCATCGCGTCGTGGAGACGGTAGTCCGTACGTACGCACGAGCGATGATATCATTTCCATAATTATTGAATTGAATTGGAGTGGATTATACAATATATCAGAATAAATATGATGTTTTAATAACTATGTATAGTTATTCTTTACACCATTATACCCATCCATGTAAGGTGGTGGTGGAAAATAGATTACACCACGGCATGGAGACGGTATTCCGTACGTACGCATGCGCGGTGATTTCTTTTTCCGTAGGATGGATAGATGGTGAAATAGGGTTGTTTCATACTTAAAATAACATATCAGTATATGAGTGATACTGATGTTATTACTTCATAATGAAACAACCTAAGAAGAAGAAGTGGAAGAAGAAATAAAGATGAAAGAATTGGTAACGGTAATTACCTCTTCTTTGAAGCGCCTCTTTGAGACCTCCTCTTAGGGCACTAAAATTGGTCTTTGAGGAAGACCATAACCTCTAGGATGTTTCTAGGAAAGTGGAAAAGAGATTTTGGCAGGTTTTGGCCGAGCTTGAGTTCTCAAATTGGTGTGAGGAGGAGGGGGAGGAGGTGTCCTTTTATAAGGGAGGAGAGGGGCATCTTAGGAATACCTCAAAATATTATTTTATATTAAAGTCAAAATCGGTTTATAATTGTTCCAAAGGGTATTATTTCGGAGCTAAAGTTGGTATGGGTCGAAATCCTATCAACCAATAAGATTTAGACAAGTTTAGGGTATTATTTTAACCTTATCAATTAGATTTAACTCTAAGTTAAATAATTTAACTTTTACCGTGTCTTTTTGTTTTCTTTCACTATATGGTTAATACACTTACTATAACATGCCAAACGAACCCCAAATTGTTTATTATTAATATATATATACTTATCTAAGTAATTTGGCCGAACCTTATATTTTTAGGAATAAAATAACAATTAATAATATAATATTTGATTTAAAAACTATTTTGTCTCAATTTTGACACTATTTGATATATGATTTTTGTAAAAGTCATAACAGAATTATATGTTCAAACAAAGTTGATTAAATCAACACTAATATATCATAGTAACCTAGAAAATTAGTGGAATTCATAAAAAGTCTCAAATTACATTCATTTGATCATTTATAACATCAATTATGTTAATATTTCCTTAAAAGGGTAATTACTGCATCATTGTTGTGTCATAAATAAATTAATTTATTTAAAGTCTAAAAATTATAAATAAAATATCATTATGTAGTAAATGTTTTTATCTTTCTAATGAATATTTATAGTCTAATTTATCTTATGTATAACCCCATATTAAAAATGTTTTAGTTATTAAACTTTGATTTTAACTATTTTAAATATTCATTAAATAAAATAATATTAAATGTCATAATCTAATCCAAGTGGACCTAAATGGTCATATTATATTCATAAGGTTGTTTTCGGTCGAATTACACTTATCCAATAGAATTAGGACATGTGTTAGGGTAATAGTAATATCATATTTACCCTTAGTTACCCTATTTACTATTAACCGTGGTAAAAAAAAGTAAAAATTTACTATTCACCAAAAATTATTTTCATCTCATTGAACCACATTTTAGTCCTTGATATTAACCGTGTCTGTCGGATTTTCGAAATTCCATTCACAGAAGCGGTAAAATTAGGTTTTATGAAAAATTCAGTTTTTTAACTACCACTTAGTGGTTTCACTATTCATCGAAAATTGAAAGTTTTCAGAAAAATACCAAAAATTAGGCCTAAGATATATTTGATATTATGAACTCAAAAATGATGTCTATTTTACCAAATTAAAAACATATCAGTTGCATTAACTAATTTAAAAATTAATTCTCGTCGTCAAAACAAATAGCGTGTTTTTAAGAAACAATATCTATCAAAAGATTGACACTTGTTTATGTCTGGTTTAAATGTGAAATTACATCCAATGACCAACATTGTATTAAATTGTAAAAATATATTCTTTAAAACAACTCAAATTAATAATTTATCACTATTAATTATTTTTAAAAAAAGTTGTTTTTAATTATAATTTAGTAATTTTCACTATTCATCAGAATATGAAAGTTATCCGAAAAGTACCAAAATTTCACCTTAGGCTAAATTCGATACTCCGAATCCAAAAATGAGGTCCATTTTGAGAGCTAAAATTTCTAAAATTTAAAAAGTGTTTATTACTATTCATAATGGCTAGTTTTAATAATATTTTAATAGCATATCGTTGTTTCGTGAAACTCAGTATTGCGTACTACACACGCTATCGAGGAAGGTTGTGATTGCGTGTAATGCAAGGCAAGTCAAGGATGCGTGTTGTGCAAGCTCCTTTTTGTGTTGCGTACAACACAAGACATTAGTGAAATTAAAAAGAATATTTTTCATAAAATTTCGGGCTGTTACAAATTGTACCCCGAGTACCCATCTAAGAAATAGTTGAAGGCATGACCTTCCACTCTCTTAAGGACTTGGTCAATGAATGGTATGGGGAAATGGTTTTTCTTGTTAAATGACTTCGGCTTCCTATAGTCAATGGAGACTCTCCAGCCACTACTCATCCTAGTTAGAAGAATATATCCAACCGTATTGGCTAATGCTATGATTTAGGCCATCTTAGGAACCACATGGATTGGGATGACCCGCTCATTATCAGCTATGGGATATATGATCCCAGCTTTTAACAATTTTATAAGTTATTTTCTCACTACTTCCATGAGATTAAGATTTAGTCGCCACTGAGGCTGATGACATGGCTTTGAATCAGATTCTAGAACAATCCTATGAGTCTTGATAAGTGGGCTTATCTCATGAACATCAGACAGGGTCCATCCAATAGCTTTCCTGTGTCTCCTAAGGACATCTAGAAGCATCCTATCATGATCTGATTGAAGAGAAGAAGAAATTACAATAGGATGTGTTCTATTTTCTCCTAGGAAGGCATAATTAAGTGAAGTAGGAAGTACTTTCAATTCAAGATCAGGTTGGTTCAAAATTTTAGTAGAATATTGGGACATTGGATCAAGATCAACTTCGTTTTTTATAATTTCAGATAGGATTGATTCTCCATGTGTAGAAGTTTCATCTACTTGATTGGTTTGATCAGTGTTATGGAAGGGAGTTGGATTGGTCTCCATGAATATGGTTTCCTGAAATATTTCACTAATTTTTGGTCTTAGGATTTTGTCATAGGAGCAATCTGAAAGTGATTCTAGCCAAGGAGATAAACTTCCTTCATGTGAATAAAATAAATTAATCTCTTACTGACTTAAACATTCCTCAAATATTCCTTAATGTTATATGGATTCATTACCAACACTTCCTATCATGTTTACTTTATAAATATCCTCATCATCCCCTATTTGTGATCTTTCATTATAGATGTTCAAGTATAGACTCATGTCTCCAAAGTTGATGGTCATGTTCCCATTTCAGACTCAGATAAAAAAGTTTATTGTTGCAAGAAATGGAAGACCAAGGATGATTGGAGTTTGTTACTTGTTTCCTAAGTTTGGATTGTTGTCAAGGATAATGAAGTCAGTAGGGTAGATGAAGTTTTCTACTTTTACCAAAACATCCTTTAAAATCCCCTTTGGAACTCGAAAACTATGATCAGAAAGTTGAAGAGTGAAAGATGTGGGTTGGAGCTCTTCTATGCATAACTAGAAATACACAACATAGGGAATGGGATAGACACCGGCACCTGGGTCACACAAGGCTTTGACAACTTTGTTCTTTCCTAGTTCAACATTTATGTAAGGTCATCCTGGGTCTTTCATCTTTGGTGGAAGGGTTCCTTGAATTTGTGTGCTAACATTTCCTGCCATAAGGACTTGTTTCTTATGTGAGAATTTCCTTTTAAATGTGTAGAGTTCCTTTAGGTATTTTTAGTATGTAATAATGGTTTGAATGGCATCGAGGAGTGTAATGTTCAAGTTGACTTGTGAGAATATTTCCATCAATGTTTCACTCAGTTCAGGCTTGGTTTTCCCCCTCATACATTGAGGAAATAGAGAAGGTTGTGGGATTGTTTATTGAAGAGTTTTTTCTTTCACATTGTTATCATTTTTTTCAGTTTGATCATGCGGGTAATTAGAATTTTCATTAGAGTTTGAAGATTCGGATGGTTTTTGAATTATTTTTTCAGGTTTCTCAATTGATTTCCTGCTTCTTAAAACTATCACAACCTTTAGTTGTTCATGAGTTATTTGAGTGAAACTTGACTCTCCCCTTAATGTTGAGGATGGTACCGCCTGAGTAGGCATGGTTTCCTTCCTTACTTTTATGGTTTTTAGTTCATGTTTAAGGTATGAGACTTCTAACTTCATTTTCTCCATTTTTTTACACAACTATTCAAGGATTGGTAGAGGGACGGATTGGGTAGAGTCTTATGTTGGTTGGTTTATCATAGGAGGATACTCTGGTTGTTGGATGGGTTGCTGATATTGGATAGGAATATGTTGGTATTGTATTAGTTTTGGTTGTAATTGGTTATGGTTTTGGAAATTTTGTGTATGGTAGGGGTTTGGTCCTTGTGGTTGTCTAGGTTGTTCGTTATCTTTCCAGCGGAAGCCTGGGTGGTCATTATACCTTGGGTTGAATGTGTTTTGGTATTGGGGATTTTGAAATTTTAGAGCATTGACTTCAGCAGGTGGAACTCCTAGAAGAACATCCTTGATGGATAGAATGGTTGGGCAGTTGTCTTTTTTGTGGTCATGTTTGTCACAAATTATGCAAACAGGGTCTACAATTTAGATTTCATGGATTTTTCTAAGGTCTGTCTCATAAAACTTCCTAGTGAGTGTTGTGAGTTTATCCCTAAGGCTTTCATATTCTATAAGTGTACGAATTATAATAGTTTATTGTGGCTTTTCAGAATAATGTGATGTTCCCCATGTTTGGTTTTGTTCAGCAAGGCTTTCTAGATACGCGTAAGCATCATTTGGGGCTTTGTTTTTAAATGTCCCATTACGCATCATGTTAATGAATTGTTTATTCCCTGGGCCCAACCCTTCATAGAAAATTCTTACTAGTTCAGAAATAGAAAAACCATGGTGAAAAACCATGTTTAGGGTGTCTTTGAACCTCTCCTAGGTTTCATATAATCAATCTCTCTCTTTTTAAAAAAGTTTTGGATTCTCTTTTTAAGTGCAATTGTTTTGTGGTGGGGAAAGTATTTTTTGTATAATTATCTTTGTAATTGGTCCCAAGAGTTTATGGATGATGGTATCAAATTTTTTAGCCAATTATTATCTTTATACTTTAAAGAAAAATTAAATATCCCCATCTTATCTGATTCTATTTGATGTGGGGGACACATGGTTTCAACAATTTCATTGAACTCCTTAACATGAAGGTAGGGCATCTCGGACTCCATTCCATGGAATGTGAGAAGGTGGTTTAGGACATGGGGTTTAAATATGTATTTGGAATATCCTAGGGAATTATGTCTAATGAATGAGGGGGCATTGTTCTAGGTAGGTGTGAAGTTTTCATTCATGGTTTGATCGACTACATTTCCCAAGTTTGGGGCTGCCTCATTTAGATTTCCATTTTGGTTCCCACCTGGATTTATGAGTTAGTTTCTTTGAAGATCTTACATTAAAATGAGCTCAATTTTTGACTTTGAAGTATTAAGAATATTAGGATATAATTTAAAGAGTTCACTTGTTGTACTTGACTCCCCAACCCCAGGACTATCCACCCTAACTAGACAGTTTGATTGGTTGCGAGTGTAGGCGGACATACGACAAAAGAAAAAAATGATAAAGGGAAAAGATAAGATAATTTTAATGAGAATAGAAGAAATGGTTTATAATAGAATGGGTTTTGAGATGAATTACTTTGGTTCCTGGAAACGGTGCCCAAATTTACCCAATTTTTTAGGGTTAAGAGGTTGCTTGTATTTTAGCTTGGGTTGTCGAATCCTCAGAGACCTTAGAAGTAACCTACAGACATGTACATTCTATGTATTGTTTTTTATACAAATTTTCTAACTTTGGGTTGATTTTAGATGGGTTTAAAGGATCACTAACATATCTAAGTTAATTAAAATTAATATAATAAGTTGATCCTAGGCTATCACTCGGGTGGATTGGATGAAATTCTTTTTTTAACAGTTTCAATTTCTTCTATTCGAGATGGGTTTATTCAAGAAGATCAAACAACTTCATAACTTACTAGTTTAATAACAACACACCATAATAATAATAACCTATACACTTGGAGGATCAAATTTATGAGAACTCCAAGTTAAAGGTTTGTATTATCACTTGAAGTATGTGGCCTTAAAATTCAACAAGGACGAAGAAGTTTTAAAATCATCAAATACAAATACCAATTAAAAGAAGTGATTGGAAATTAATGGGGTAATAAATAACATCCAATCCATCCCCTTGATACTCCATTGGATCATCCCATAAGTGGGTTATCCCTCTATTGATTCTATGGTTTCAATGGAAGCGGGAACTAGACTTATGAGGGAGGTAATGGAGAAGTAAAAAAAAGATAATGAAATAACGATCACTCCACTGTTGTGTGATAGTTTCAAAAATTTTGGTGTGAATAAATTCACAAATTGAGACAACAATATCAATGTGATATGAATAAGAACAGAATAAAAGGATAATAAGAACTTTTATTAAGAAACTAAGATGAATTAGAACAACTTGCATGTGAAAGACAAACTTTAGACAACAAAATTGTAGCATAACATTACAATGAAACAAAGAACCAAAGATGATCAAATAATTAACTAAAAATGCCTTAAATAATAATTTAAAGAGGAATGTGTTGACCTCCCAATATTACAAAGCATCTCACATAAGTATGGTAGGCCTAGGGTGGTGGAAGGTAAGGGAGAGGTGACTTTTCCACCCTTGACCCGAAGTTGCAGCTAGCTTACATTCACTGAACATAGGCGTGTAGATTTCCTTCTAAATGGCCGAATTGGAGTGGGATATAGAAGAAAACAATGAATCTACGAATTTATCCTAGAGGTTTGTGAAATTTAAACCAAAATTAATTCATGGTTCGCGAGATATGATTAAATTGGTGGTCTGTTTTTCTGGACCATAGAATCTAGCCCTGAATTTTATCTCCAAATTGGGCCACATAAAACTCCCTTAAACACTTCGAATTTACTCTTTTAACTATTTTATTAAATGTTACCCTTGATTTTATCTATCTTAAGTTCAATTTTCAGAATTATTGGTCTTGGATTTTGGCCGATACAATCTTTTTATTGGGATGTTGTCCAGTTTACTTTACCCAGAATGTTGTTGGTTCAAGGCCAACTTTGGTGGTCTTATAATGTGAATCTTCTAGTGCTCCAAAAACACGAATTGTTCCTTATCTAATTAGAGAAATGAAAATAAAATAAGAAAATAAAATCAAGATCATTGGATATTTTATATGTTGTTCCAAAATGTACCATGTAATAATTCATTTTAAGAAGGAATTATAATTAGAATATGAAATAATGTTCAAAGTGTAAAATGCACTAAAAATTGTGTTTATGATTAATAAAGTACATGAATATTATAATATAAAAAATAAATATTAGCCTATTTCAGTGTCTAATTATTTGGTTTGAAAAATAAGTCCCATGATCAAAAAAAAGATCAAACATCCCACATGTCAAAATTGTGGGAAGAAGCATCATGGGAAATGTCTAAAGGGTACCTGGAATTGCTTCAAATATGGAAGAATGAGACATCTGAATAAAAAAATTCTAATGGGATATGAATAATACCTATAATGTGGAAGAAGAAAGGAAATTTCATATAAATTCTCAGCCAGTGGTGTAGTGTTACAACTACAAGGAGCATGGGAATTATGTGAAAAAATTTCCCTAAGCCAACGATCGTCAAAGGAAATTAGCGAAACCTCAAAGGAAATAAGAAAGGGATTATGATATCACTACTGCTGAGGTGGAGCTGGAAAATGATGCAGTGATAGGTACTCTAGTTGTTCATTCATGAATATAGAACATACTATTTGATTTTGGTTATATGCATTCTTTCATATGTTTCAAGTTTAGTAGAACTATTCAAACACCACCTCAAAATTTGGAGGATAAGTTATCTGTGAGAATATCGAATGGGGAAATTATTATGTCCAAGGTTTATAACTCCTCCCTGGTAAATTTTTTGTGGACTAAACCTCCCAATAAATATTTTTATACTTCCTTTAGTGGAGTTATATGTTATCATGGGCATGTATTGGCTATCTTTATACAAAGCTAACATTAATTGTCGGGAAAGGGAGATCACTCTTCACATCTCGAATTATCCTCTGATTCTTTAAAAGTGTAAGGAGGAAGATTAATATCCTTTAGAATCATTGTATAAAGTTTGGATATTACTACCTTATGAGGAATAACTTATATATACAATGATTGAGACAAATGAGATGATACTTCTTGAAGATATGACTATCAGGAGGGATTACACTGATGTATTCCCTGAAGAGTTTCTTGAACTTACTCCTGATAGAGAGGTTGAGTTCTCAATTGAAATTATTCTTGGATCTCTGCCTATATCAAAGAAACCTTATAGAATGGCCATAATAGATCTAGAATAGATAAAGAAGTAGTTACAGGAGAATCTAGATAAGGGTTTCATACGACTGAGTTCTTCACCATGGGGTGTGCTAGTCCTTTTTTTCAAGAAGAAGGATGGTTCAATGAACCTCTGCATTGAATATCATGAGCTCAATAAAATAATGGTAAAGAACAAGTATCCCATACCTTGGATATATTACTTGTTCAATCAGCTTTGTGGGGCCATCTATTTCTCTAAGGTGGACCTTTGGTTGGGATATCACCAATTAAAGGTGAAGAAGGAAGATATTCCCAAGACTATATTTCGAACGGGGTATGGAAACTATGAGTTCAGAGTGATTCCCTTAGAACTCACTAATGCTCTAAAACTTTTCATGGATTTAATTAATAGAGTCTTTAGATATTACCTCGACAAATTTATGGTAGTTTTTATCGATGGTATTCTGATATACTCCAATAGAAAGTTGGAACACAAGGAGCATTTGAATAATATTCAAAAGACTTTGAAAAGGAAGAAACTATCTGAAAAGTACAGTAAATGTGAGTTTTGGATAAAGGAAGTTTCAATCTTAGGGCATGTGATCACTTTGAAATGGATATTTGTGGACCCTTACAAGACAAAAAAATTGAAGAGTGGCCCAAGACAACATATGTAATGGATATCCGTAGATTTTTGGGTCTAGATGGGTATTATTGAAGATTTGTGAATAACATCTCGCGATTTTTAAACCCAATGACCAAGCTAACATAGAGGGGGTGAAGTTTTTCTGGACTCAAGAATGTGAAAATTGCTTTAAGGAGTTGAAAAAGAGGATTATCATTGTGCCAATACTCACACTCCCAATAATTGGATAACTCTTTGTGATGTACAATGTTGCTTCAAAGAAGGTATTAGGCTATGTACTGATGAAAAATGATAAATTGATAGCCTACGCCTCAAGGTTGATGAAAATACATGAGAAAAACTATCCTATGCATGATATGGAGTTAGCAGTTGTGATCTTTGCATTGAAAATCTAGCGGCATTGTCTCTATGGGGAGAAGTGTAAGATATATATTGATCACACGAGTATCAAATATATATTCATAAAAAAATAGCCTAATATGCACCAGTGAAGATGGTTAGTGCTCATCAAGGATTTTCAATACTCAATCCACTACCATATCGGTAAGTCAAATAAGGTGGAAGATTATCTAAGAAGAAAGGATCATGCATCTTTATCAATGATAAGAATTGAAAAGAATACAATATTCTTAGATTTTCTGTAATGCCCCAAAAACTTGTTTTTCATGTAATAGTAATATTGAGGTTTTATTTTGTTATCTGAAAAAAGTACAAACTTCAATGTAAATATTATCTCACTTTGTTTAAAGAATAAAAAATAACTATTATTGTCGAACATAATTTATTTTTATCAAATAATTATTTAATAGAATATTTTAAATAATAACTATAAAAAATAAAACTAATTGGGTTGTTTTCCAAAGTATTAAATATATATATATATATTTGTATATTGTATTGGAATGAAAATAATATTATAAAATTATAATTGCAGTTGTACATAATATTGAAAATTGTTTTAAAATATTTTAATGAAATCATTTTGCGTTATTTAAACAAATTAGATAGTTACTTAAACTATTATATGAATAATTATATGGGTTATATATATATATGAAAATATGACAATTATTAGATTATAAATTGGATTAATGTTTCATAATATTGTTAACATTTTGAATATATAATAAAATTATTTTAACAGATTGGTCAAAAATTGTACATATATGAATGATCTTTTGATAAAAATTATTGTTATCTTGAATCATATATATGTGGGTACTATTAACATTTTTCTAAAGTTTCAATATTACAAATATATGGTACAAATTAGAATAATTATTATTTTTATAAATTATCAATTTAATTTATAACGTTTTGTTTTAAGTATATATATAATTTTACCATAAAAATGGTGATTGATTTAATAATTTTAATAGATTATTAGGTTTAAACTTTTGACTTTTTTTTAAGTTATTAATAGTATGATATACGATTAAATAATCAATGATAAAGTTATAATAAGTTAAAGACTTTAAATAATAAGAATGATATAATAATAATAATAGGGATATGATAATAAAAGTAATTGGAATAAAAAAATAGAGACATGAAGACCTGTGGGGGGCTGTGTCGTGACGTAGAGAGGAAGAGGGCAGCCATGTCCAGGGTTTCAATAGGCACCGGTAGGGTTCCAGCAGGTCGTGGTCGGGTGTATCGCACATATGGGTTTCTTCAAGCAGGATGGAGCGAGCTCGGTGGTGGATTCGAGCGGGTCTGCCTGGTTGCGCCAAGGCCGGAGTCGAGCAGGAAGACATTTCCAGGATGAGTAGGCCGAGAAGCTTCGGTGGGGTTTCATAGAGTCGTGTCACGCACCATAGCCAGAGGCATCGTGAAAGCAGGAGTCGAGGACAAGGGATCTGAGTGGTGTCGGCAGATCCAAGTTTGGATAGGGTTTTGGGTTTCCAATTGAGGGATATCTGATTCAACTCCCACTGTTTCGATTTCCAGATATTGTTTGAAGTAGATGTCTTTCTTTGAGTATTTTTTTCCTCCCTATAATAGTGTTTTCGATTTATGT
Organism: Viscum album; assembly: GCA_963277665.1. NCBI lineage: Eukaryota > Viridiplantae > Streptophyta > Magnoliopsida > Santalales > Viscaceae > Viscum > Viscum album. The sequence goes on from OY728135.1 coordinate 1,020,668,326, forward strand.
ATCTTGCTTTTCGATACTGATTTCATTGTCACAGAACTATTTTTGGTTTAATTAATAACTACACTATAGGACTTTTGACAGATATATGTTTTCTTTTGATTTTATCCCATTAATTTTATCTGATTAAGGTGTATAAGTGTTTTGAAATTGATTGAAACTTTGGCCTCTTCTATTTTTGAACCGAATCTCAATTAGTGACCGTTTTTTCACAAGTCTTCTAGGATATGCTTGATGTGGCGTATATATATAGATATATATATATATATAAGTGGGTGTTTTCATTGATGGAATACCTCCTTTTGTTGGAAGGAACTCTGCCCAAGTCTAGTTCCTTCCATTTTTCCTATCCTTGGTCCAATTTATTGAGTCAGACATAATCCTCCTACCTGAGCCAAGTGTTGTTCTGGTTCTTCTTTTTATTACAGGTAAGGGGATTAATATTTATTTTCATGGTTAAACTTATTTATTAAGAGATATATCATGATCCTTTACTTTTAACCTTGCTTTTGGAATTCATTTACTCATTAGTTTGAGTTTGATTTTTTGAATAGTATGCTTATAGATTTTCAAATATGCGGCAAGGAATACTATTTTTTTAATGATGTATATTGTGTTTTTAAAATATTCTATAGGGGGTTAATCTTTGTATTTCTTGTTGATTTTTGAGTTGTATGTTTATATACACTTGTAATATAAATATACATCATCTTACAGCTTGAGTTAAATATTTCTTTACCCAATTTAGAATTTTGGAATTTTGAGTTATAGGGTATTAGTAGACCCGAAGTGTGGATACCTCATGAAAATTTATTTTATACCTTGAATATATAATAGGTTACATATAATCATATGTGTATATAAATATATAAGTATAATATACACAACCCTCAGACCTGCATAAACTCCATATGCCCATATTAAAATCTATGTGTTGAAAGGGTTTTAATTGTTTTCTTAATCAATTTTGTTATAAAATGTTATACATGTCTATATATATACATATTTAATAAACCATATCTATTTATATAACATGATTTTTTTTAAAGGATAATTGTTTTAAATTTTAAATGTTTATCTCAAAATCCTATGGTTCGGGAGGGTGTAAATTGTTTCAAAATACGATTGTTATATGTGTGTATATATATATACACATATATATATTATTATTTAATGTGTACATGAGTTAAGGGTTATTTTAATTTATAATTATTTTCTATTATACACTTAGTGTATATTCGGACATACACACATAAATCAATCTATCTCTATTTTAGGTTATTAAAGATGATTTACATTTCTTCTAAGATGTTAATATATATACATAGGTAATTTTATTTTTTAGAATATAAAAAGTAAGGGTGAACTAAAAATTATTTTGGGTGGTTGATTCATGGTTTTATTATTAAATTATTGAATGGAACTTTATTTAGTTATTCTAATATTATTCTCTATTTTTTGGTTTTGTATATGAGGTGTATCATTTATTTTTATTTTACAAACATGTATTTGTTTTATTAATCGATTTATCCATGACAAATATATATATGTACATAAATATAAGTATGAGGTCACAATATTTTGTTCACCATACAAATATATTTATATAAGTATTTGATTTTAAACTCAGTGACTAATTGTTTCAAAGCAATGTAAGAGGGTGTGACATATACATAATTTATATATGAGGTTTTATGTATGCACCTATAGGTTTTAACCACAACCCAAATTAAATTATCCTAAAACAAACTTTGGTGGTTGAAGTTTGTTTATGACATGCTTAATTAAATTCCCATGAATGCATGCATTACATAAAACATTTGTTGCACTACAAATCAGCTGGCCTTATATGTTATGGAGCATAAGGCATGTCCATTTATTAAGACATGGTTGTTTATCATCAAATTCTTTGTGTACAAATGACATATATCTTAATTTAAAATTATTCATCTTAAACTATAAATATTCATTTCCATAAATTAAGCATTTTGAAAATTAAGGAGCTATCATTTTATGGGGTAACCTCATCCATTCATTACTTGCGTATTTTAAATTAATATTACATGCACAAAGAATGATTACTATTTTATACATGTCATTGGGAAAATTGTCATTTAAATAATAACTGACATATTATGATTTAGTATATTTCCAATTCCTTTTATCAGTGCATAAATTGAGCATGAATAATGAACATGTATTTTAATGCATTAAAATTTTATTACTATAGAAGAGTTGTAAGGTTATTATTTTATGTGATAATCAAACAATTTATTATGCATGATAATTTATGAAATAAGAATTTAATTATTCAAAGCGGTATGAGACACTTTGAATAATGTGAAATGAGAAACCAAGTAGTATGCATACTTGAAATGATAAGTGTTTTAATAAATCAAAGTGGTATGTGCACTTTGATTTAGAGATATGAGGAATGCATTGGAATTAGTATGTTCCGGGTTGGGGACCGGTAAAAGTAAGCCCTCTGGGTTTGGGTCTGGTTACAGCAGACCCTTTGGTTTGGAGTTCGCTTATTAGAGGCTCTCCGGGGTGGAGTTCGGTTACAGAGGCCCTCCGAGTTGGGGTCTGATTATAGTTATCCCCTATGTCTTCACACGAGGCCTTGACATAGTCTGGCATATACACTTTCCTCATTAAGACTATGTAATTAATTGACCAGAGGATTATTATACTAGTAGAATATTCCTAGTTAGTGATATTATGATTATTAGAATCAGAAGAAGTTTAAGTATGGAATATTTATTATTTATGCAATATTCTAAGATTTTATGGCCAATAGTAAATGATGAAATTGAAGTTATTATTTTTAATCGCAGCTCTGATCATGCATTACACTTAGTTATTATTTTTTTACTTTATTTTTAGGATGAAATTTCTTTTACTTTCTATTCTTAATGAACACACTCATAATTGATCATGAAAATGTTAGTATATGTTGAATTGTGCACTCATATCCCTTATATAATTGTCATGGTATATTAAATGTGTTACAACTTTTTTTTCAAGAAAATGTTTTATGGAAATTTAAAGAATGTTTTCAAAAGTTATTTTGGGTATCGTATGTTATTTTTAAAACCCCTTACTGGCCATTCGCATGCTCACCCTACATTTTCGAAATAAAGTTTTTAGGTATCAGTTGTTAGTAGAAGAAATATTTCAGAAGCAGCTAGTTTCTCAGATCCTGAACTGAATTCGATCCTCTGTATGGCACCGACTCCAGGTACTCAGGAGTTGGGGTGTGACAGTTGGTATCAGAGGATTCAGTTTAGTTAACTCTGGAAAACCAGAACTGAACAAAGAAAAAAAATATTTAACCATTACTAAGTATGATGTTCTTGAAAAAATAATAATACCAGTCTTATGTCTTTTCGGAGACATCTGATAAAATTAGAACAATAATTAAAACTTAATTATGTGTTACTAAGTGGTAGTTTCCTTAAATTTTTAAATGGCTGATACATCACGCCTTCTCTCTCTCCCAACAGATATAGTAGAATCTATAGTGGAAAAGTCATGTTCAGGGGAATACGAGACTTTTGAAAACCTAAATTTATTCTGTAAATAAATACATCAGGTGTCAAACTACCCAAACATCCTCTATCTTTACCAAGGAAGCAATCTGGTCTATTACCGTATCGCATTTGCACAATTTGTAGGATATAGGAAAAGTGGAAAGTTTCATGAAGCTCTTTTTCTATGTTTCACTTTGGATGATAACTACCAAGCTGTAGATAAATTTCTAGAATATTATTTGGATGGTGACCATCGAGCGGCCTGCCTATTCTAGGTTATAAGTTTTTTTATGTACGGTGAACTCTACGACATCAATATTTTCAAAAACGACATGGTGCGTGGGAATTATAGGGATTTAGTTCACTCTGAACTTTCTGACCTCCACACTTCTCATGCCTCATTATGGAATGTCGAGTGCTTTAGGCACAGGTACGACCCCAGCTGTTCACAGTGTGTCTGGGCCAAGGAAATTGAGCAGCTTAATACTACCTTAGGGATCCACCTGAGGTCGTCAACACCCTACCATCGGTGGTGTTCCCGATAAAGGGACTTCGGGAGTGACGTGTGTTTGGGGTTGTTGTAGTTTGTTTACGTGCTTTTTAGAATTGTGAGGATGCAATTATTTGTAGGGGGGTGATTTAATGCCGAAAAAACGTGTTTCTCATGTAATAGTAATATTGAGGTTTTATTTTTTTATCTGAATAAAGTACAAACTTCAATGTAAATATTATCGTACTTTATTTAAAGAATAAACAAATAAATATTATTGTTGAACATAATTTATTCTTATCAAATAATTATTTAATAGAATATTTAAAATAATAACTATAAAAATATAACTAATTGTGTTGTTTTCCAAAATATGAAATATATATATATTTGTATATTGGATTTGAATGAAAATACTGTTATAAAATTATAATTGTGGTTGTACATAACATTGAAAATTGTATTAAAATGTTTTAATGACATCATTTTGCATTATTTTCACTAAGAATATACTTACATAAACTATTATATGAATAATTATATGGGTTTTATATATATACAAAAATATTACAATTATTAGATTAGAAATTGGATTAATGTTTCATAATATTATTAACATTTTGAATATATAATAAAATTATTTTAATATATTGGTTAAAATTTCTACATATATGAATGATCTTTTGATAAAAATTATTCTTATCTTGAATAATATATATGTGGGTAATATTAACATTTTTCTAAAGTTCAAGATTACAAATATATAGTATAGATTAGAATAATTATTATTTTTATAAATTATCAATTTAAATTATAACGTTTTGTTTTAAGTATATTTATAATTTTACCATTAAAATGGTGATTGATTTAATAATTTTAATAGATTATTAGGTTTAAACTTTTGAATTTTTTTAAAGTTATTAATAGTGTGATATATGATTAAATAATCAATGATAAAGTTATAATAAATTAAAGGATTTAAATAATAAGAATGATATAATAATAATAAAAGAGATATGTTAATAAAAGTAATTGGAATAAAAAATAGAAACATAAAGACCCGTGGGGGGATGTGTCATGACATAGAGAGGAAGAGGGAAGCCGTGTCTAGGGTTTCAGTAGGTGCCAGTAGGGTTTTAGCAGGTCGTGGTCGGGTGTGTCGCGTATAGGGGTTGCTTAAATCAGGATGAGGTGAGCTCGGTGGTGGAGTCGAGTGGGTATGCGAGGTCACGCCAAGGCCAGAGTCGAGCAGGATGACATTTCCAGGACGAGTAGGCTGAGTGATTTTGGTGGAGTCGCATAGAGTCGTGTCGCACGCCATATCCAGAGGCGTCGCGTAAGCAGGAGTCAAGGCTAAGGTATCTGATTGGTGTTGATAGATCCAAGTGTGGATAGAGGTTCAGGTTTCCAATCGAGGGAGATCTGATTCGATTCCCACTGTTATGTTTTCCAGAGCTTGTTTGAGGTAGACGTCTTTGTTTTGAGTCTTTTTTCATCCCTATAATAGTGTTTTAGATTTATATATCTTTCCTTTCACCATTGATTTCATTGTCATGAGACTATTTTTGGTTTAATATATAACTACACTATAGGCCTTTTGACAGATATATGTTTGCTTTTGATTTTGTCCCATTAATTTTATCTGATTAAGGTGTATAAGTGTTTCGAAATTGATTAAAACTTTGGACTCTTCTATTTTTGAAACGAATCTCAATTAGTGTCTATTTATTTCACAAGTCTTCTTAGATACGCTTGATGTTTCATATATATATATAAGTGGGTGTTTTCACTAAAGGAAGACCTCCTTTTGTTGGAAGGAACTATGCCCAAATCTATTTCTTTCCCTTTTTCATATCCTTGGTCCAATTTATTAAGTCAGACATAATCCTCCTGCCCAAGACAAGTGTTGTTATGGTTCTTCTTTTTATCACAAGTAAGGGGATTAATATTTATTTTCATGGTTGAACTTATTTATTAATAGATATATCATGATCCTTTACTTTTAACCTTTCTTTTTCAATTCATTTACTCGTTAGTTTGAGTTTGATTTTTTGAACAGTATGCTTATAGATTTTCAAATCTGTGGTAAGGAATACTTTTTTTTAATGATGTATATTGTGTTTTTGAAATCTTTTTTAGGGGATTAATATTTTTCTTTCTTGTTGAGTTTTGATTTGTATGTTTATATAAACTTATAATATAAATATACATCATCGTACAGCTTGAGTTAAATATTTCTTTACCCAATTTAGAATTTCGTAATTTTGATTTATAGGTTATTAGTAAACCTGAAGTGTGGATACCTCATGAAAATTTATTTTATAACTTGAATAAAAAATTGGATACATATAATCATATGTGGATATAAATATATAAGTATAATATACACAACCCTCAGACCTGTATAAACTCCATATGCCCATATTAAAATCTATGTGTTTGAAAGGGTTTTAATTTTTACCTTAAACCATGTTGTTATAAAATGTTATACATGTCTATATATATATATATAAGAAATCATATCTATTTAGATAACCTGAATTTTTTTTAAATGATAATGGTTTTAAATTTTAAATATTTATCTCAAAATCCTATGGTTCGGGAGGGTGTAAATTGTTTCAAAATACGATTGTTATATGTGTGTATATATATATACACACACGCACACATATATAAATATTATTATTTTATGTGTACATGAGTTAAGGGTTATTTGAATTTATAATTATTTTCTATTATACACTAAGTGTATATTTGGACAAACACACATAATTCAATCTATCTCTATTTTATGTTATTAAAGATGATTTACATTTTTTCTAATATGTTAATATATATACATAGGTAATTTTTTCAGAATATAAAAAGTAAGGGTGCACTAAATATTATTTTTGGTGGTTGGTTCGTGGTTTTCTTATTAAATTATTGAAAGGAAGTTTATTTACTTATTCTAATCTTATTCACTATTTTCTGGTTCTGCATATGAGGAGTTTCATTTATTTTTATTTTACAAAATTATATTTGTTTGATTAATCAATTTATCCATGAAAAATATATATATGTACATAAATATAAGTATAGGGCCACAATATTTTCTTCACCATACAAATATATTTATATAAGTATTTGATTTTAAACTCAGCGACTAATTATTTCAAAGTAATGTAAGAGGGTGCTCTATATACAAAATTTATATGAGGTTTTATGTATGCACCTATAGGTTTTAACTGAAACCCAAATTAAATTGGCCTAAAACAAACTTTGTTGGTTGAAGTATGTTTATGACATGTTTAATTAAATTATCATGAATGCATTCATTACATAAAACATTTTTTTCACTGCAAATCAATTGGCCTTATATGCTATGGAGCATAAGGCATGGCCATTTATTAAGACATGACTGTTTATCAGCACTTTCTTTGTATAAAAATGACATCTATCTTAATTTAAAATTATCCATCTTAAACTATTAATATTCATTTCCATAAATCAAACATTTTGAAATTTAAGGAGCTACCATTTTATGTGGTAACCCCATCCATTCATTACTTGGATATTTTAAATTAATATTACATGCACAAAGAATGATTATTATTTTATTCATGTCATTAGGAAAATTATCATTTATATAATAACTAACATTTTATGATTTAGTCCATTTCCAATTCCTTTTATCAGTTCATGAATTGAGTATGAATAATGAACATGTATTTTAATGAATTAAAAGTTTATTACTATGGAAGAGTTATAAGGTTATTATTTTATGTGATAATCAAACAATTTATTATTCATGATAATTTGTGAAATAAGCATGTAATTATTCAAATTGGTATGGAACACTTTGAATAATGTGAAATGAGAAACTTAGTAGTATTCATACTTGAAATGATAAGTGTTTTAATAAATCAAAGTGGTATGTGCACTTTGATTTAGAGATATGAGGAATTCATTGGACTTAGTATGTTCCGGGTTGGGGACCGGTAAAAGTAAGCCCTCCGGGTTGGGGTCCGGTTACAGCAGACCCTCCAGGTTGGAGTCTAGTTATTAGAGGCTCTCTGGGGTGGAGTTCGGTTACAGTGGCTCTTCGGGTTGGGGTTCGGTTACAGTTATCCCCTAGGTCTTGGAATGAGGCCTTAACACAATCCGGCATATGCACTTTCCTCATTAAGACTATGTAATTAATTAACCAGAGGATTATTAGACTAGTAAAATATTCCTGGTTAAAGAGATTATGATTATGAGAATCGGAAGAAGTTTAAGTATGGCTTATTTTTTATTTATGAAATATTCTGAGATTTAATGGCCAATAGTAAATGATGAAATTGAAGTTATTATTTTTAAGCACATCTCTGATCATGCATTACACTTAGTTATTAATTTTGTACTTTATTTTTAGCATGAAATGACTTTTACTTTCTATTCTAAGTGAACACTCTCATAATTGAATCATGATAATGTTATTATGTGTTGAATTGTGCACTAATATCCCTTAGAAAAGTTCTATGGTTTGTTAAATGTGTTACAACATTTTTTTAAAGAAAATGTTTTATGAAAATGTGAAAGAATGTTTTCAAAAGTTATTTTGGGTATATTATGTTATTTTTAAAACCCCTTACTGGGAATTATAATGCTCACCATACATTTTCGAAATAATTTTTTCAGGTATCGGTTGTTAGTAGAAGAAACATTTCAGAAGCAGCTCGTTTCTCAGAGCCTGAACCGAATTCGATCCTTTGTATGGCACCAGCTCTGGGTACTCGGGAGTTGGGGCGTGAAATTTTTAGAGGATGTACATGGGAATAATTAAGGTAGTAACATCATCAATATTTTCTCAAATTATTTCTCAGTCATCCCTCATAGAGAAAATAAAGGATGCTCAAAGAAAAGATGTGGAAATTCAGAAAAGGGTGGAAGCTATCAGAATTGGGAAATCATATGAGTTCAAGATTGATGAGAAAGGAGTTGTAAGATTTGGGTCATGGTTATGTGTACCATATAATCCATAGATAAAGAAGGATATTTTTAATGACGCACATAGCTCAACCTTCTCTATTCATCCAGGGAGCACAAAGTTGTATCGAGATCTCTGATAGACCTTTTGGTGGGACAATATGAAGAAAGAGATTGATGAGTATACATCAAAGTTCCTAGTATGTCAATAAGTGAAGTATTAAAGATAGAAGTCTGAGAGGATGATGAAACCATTACCCATACCAACATTCAAGTGGGAGAACATCCCATGGACTTTGTCACTGGACTTCCAAGGACATCTAGAGGAAATAATGTTATATGGGTCATTATGTATCGTCTTATGAAGACAGCTCACTTTATCTAAATTCTAGAGGACTTCTAATTGAATAAACTTTACCGAATATATATCAAAGAGGTAGTACGACTTCATAGAGTACCACTATATATTGTATTCGATAGGGATATGAGATTTACCTAGAAGTTATGGAAAAGTCTCTAACATGCTCTAAGCACTGAACTGAACTTTAGTACGACTTATCATCCTCAAATTGATGACCAATATGAGTGAACTATTCAGACACTGGAATAAATTTTGAGAGAAAGTTATATGGACTTTAAAGGAAGGTGGGACCAATTTCTTCCACTGGTTTAATTCTACAACAACAACAGTTTCCACTATATAATTTGAATGGCACCATATGAATCCCTTTATAGGAAATGGTGTATAACACCGACATGATGGGATGAAATTGGTGAGAATAAGCTGCTAGGACCTAAAATGGTCAAATAAATGGTGTATAAGGTGAAAACTATTTAACAGAACATAATGGAACCCAAAGTCGATAGAAGAGTTATGTATAAAATTGTTGACGAGACCTTGAGTTCAAAGTTAAAGACATGGTATTCCTCTACATATCTCCATGGAAGAAGGTTATGAGCTTTAGGAAGAAAGTGACACTATATCCCAGGTACATCGGCCCCTTATAGATTCTTGATCATGTTGGGACTATGACCTGTCGACTGGCACTTCCACCTACCATGTTTAAAGTACGCGATGTCTTCCATTTATCCCTCTTAAGGAAGTACATACCAGATCCTTCACATGTACTCTCTTCAAATGTGGTATAGTAGGAGAATGATCTTTCTTATGATGAGCATCCAATTAATATCTTGGATCATAAATATAAAATTCTAAGTAACAAGACTACTCACCTGGTCAAAGTACTATGGAAAAACCATAAGTATGAAGAGGAAACATGAGAACTGGAGGAGGTAGTGAAGGAAAAGTACCTGCACTTGTTTACGTCATAGAATGTAAAAAGAAATTTTAAGGGAGAAATTTCATAAGGGGGTATAATGTAATGACCGAATGTTTTATCAATGGAAATTATCTTCTTATAATTATTTCATATAATCACATAAAATAAAAACACAATCAACTACTAAGTACTATGGGACCTTTAAACATAATATTGTCACCTTTATGATTTGAATTTCTAAAATCTTACATATACAATTGTGATCAGTAAGATGTTTAGAGTCTGATAAGACAAACTTAATTTTTTTTGAATAGTAGATGACCCTTATGAATAGTAATGTTACCCTTAAGATTAGTAATATGACCCTTATGAATATTAAATCATCCAATAAAATAGTAACCTTACAAATGAAAGTATAAAAAAATCTATCCATCTTATAAGTGACAATATGATAGTGTTGGTATTTTATAAGTCATAAATATTTAATTAAACATTTATGAATAAATTATTAATTAAAAAATAAAATGTATTTTCATAAAATTTATTCATAAATTATTGTTTTTATTTATTACTATTATAGGATAATTTATGAGATCTTAGTTAATTTTTAAAAGTATTATAAAATTAGTTATAATTTTAAAATATGTATTTTTCAAGTAAATGATTATTTTATTTAAAAAATGAGTTTCCTATATTTATAAAATTATTTTCATAAAATGAAGATCGTTTTTTATTCTACACATCTAAAAATGGTTAGGGTTATTTTTTGGTATTTTTCTAAAATACTTCAATTTTTTATGAATAGTAAAATATGATAATTTATGATAAGTACTAAAACCTGAATTTATACATCATTATTGAGTCATGGATGATGTAAATTGACATTGGTTCTAAATCACATGAAATTATTACTAATTTTTTTCATGTAATAATCACTATTTCTTGTCTTATGGAAAAATAATAAACTAATGATTAAAATATTAAGAAAACTCTCCTCCCTGTACTATAAAAACAACCCACACTCCCCTCTTCTCTTCACTCCTCTAAAGCCTTGTGCCTTGCCTAAATTATAATCAAATATCTCCAAAAACTTCTCCCCCACGTCCATATTCCCTTTTTATATTCAAAAGATCAAATCCTATAACCTAAAGAGGCTCTCAAGGAAGATTAATTTAGGAGGTAAATTCTTATTTTCAATTGTTTACATTCCTTTCAAGTTCCTTTGTTTTCTTTTCTATCCTTACTTCTTCTCATAAAAATGTTATTAAAACTCCATAACCATATATGTACTTTAATTTTGTTATAATTATGTAATAATTTATTATCATATCTCTTTTATCCTTCTTTTATACTGGTAGTAAAAACACCATCTGAGATGTGTTAGTTTACCACATTCAAGGATGTTGGGTTTTTAATTTCCATAACTGTCTTTAATTATGGTCACAAAACCATTATTATGGTTTAATTGGAATATAATATATGTATTATGTCTCATATATGGTTTTTGGAATCATTTTTTACACATGGTTTTTATTTATAAAACAAAATTTGTTCGTTGTGATCAAAAACCGCCAATTAACCCAAAAGGTTATCACTAAAGTTTTATATAATAATTCATCTTTTCTCTAAGTAACCAAATAAAATTTAAAACCATGTAACCTTATATATTTTAAATAATAAAATATAACTCCAATTCTATAAAACCATCCTCATTTTACATGATTATTTATTCATGTATATAAGTAAACCGATTATGAAACAAACAGACCAGAAAAATGAAATTGAACCTCATAACCAATCAAAAAGGTTATGAATGAACTAAAAAAGGTTATAATAAATAAATTATGTGTAAGATAGGTTCTTTAATTATTAACTAATTAACCCAATTTGATTATTCATGTCATTAATATCAAGTGGAGAACACCATCGAACTTGAGGTAAGGGATTCTACCCGAACCTCCTTTATTCCTTCGGGTTTCTCTATATTTTTTTTTATCAAAATGAGGATATATTTTCTTTTTATTTACATATTCTAAATTCTGTTTATATACTCATAACTCATGTATCAATATCCTTTCATCCTTCTCTTTATGTTATATACATTTTTTTAAGTGGTTCCCTCTTCAATACTTCCCGATAAGCAAACCAGTTTGAAGGGAACATCATGAATTCTTACCTGATTTCATGTTCACTCTATCATTTGTTTTAATCCATCATTGTTTTTATAAAATCAGTATTTTTATTATTAAAACCTTATTGGTTCACTTTTCGTTTTATATAAAATATTTTTCCCTTTTCTATTTTAAATTCTCTTTAGTATTTTCCTTAAAACCGCACTAAAATGTTTTAATTATAAAGTTTCTTAAATACTCTTTTTTACAAGTGGTAATTTTTTTTGACATAAATTATAATGATATATGAATTTATAACTTATTAATGTCCTTTTTCATTTCTTTAATGGACACTTTTATGATACACCCATTGGTTATGATTTATGATATGATTATGATACCCATTCCTTTCCATGGGTACCCTTATGTTTATGTATGACTGATTAAGTATGATTATTTATGTGGAAAGAAAATTCATGAATATGTTAATATGGGTGTGCCCAAAAATTGATCTAATGCAATGGGTAAAGTTTAGTCTCATTAGACGTTGTGTACAATGGTCTTGGCGGTTAGCCTTAACTTGTGCTACTATATGCAACGGTCTTGGTGGTTAACCTTGAATTGTACTCCTCAAAGTGAAATGAGCCTTAACTCATGATAAATTCATGTTTTATGTTGACTAAAAATTAATTTGATTCTATGTTTATATGATCCCAAGTTATAAATTTTATGGTTCCATATGTTCAATTACATTTTATTCCTTTTATATCATTATTTCATGCTTCCTAACCAATGTTCTAAAGCTTTATTCTTATGCTTAATACCTTATCAAGATTTTAGATCATTCCTTTGTTCATGTTATCTATAGGTTATCCTCTGCAGATGTATGATCACAATATAATTTAGGAGTACATTATGGATTTTAGAAAAACAGTTGTTTTTATGATGTTTAATTATGTACCTAGTCTTCCAAGACATTAGATTTTATGATCCTTGATTTGTAATTTTATATTTAGTTCTGATTAAAATATTATAATGATATATGTAAAAGACTAGGATCACTATACTTCTCAATATCCATATGAGGTTGTGGAGTAATCTTATATTGATAAGTAAGAAGAGGTTGATACCTCTCGAGATGAAGAAGAGAAGGAATTTTTGGTTGATGAGAGAAGTGACTCTGCCCTTCCTACGAGAGCTCCTACTATCACTTATGGATCTTCTAGTCCACCTAGGACTCTCCCAAAAAGATAGAAATATATAAAAAGTGATGAAAAAGTGACCTAAGTCTCTGAAAAATATTAGTTCAAAAGTAGTTGTAAATTAGATGAAGATAATGGTGATGATGAAGATCATAATGAAAAAGAAAGTGAAGATGAAAATAAGGATGGAAATGGAGATAATGATGAAGGATTGTATCCTAATGATTTTGGTGGGAAAATTAGAAGAGAGTATGTTGATATTACTCAAGATCTTCTTACTTCTCTTAGAGGTTTCATTTCCAGATCATAGGAGAGGCCCAACTTTGTTGGTGAAGTGGATCTGCCTACTAGAGGAAAGGGAGATGCATCTGTTGAGGGGGGAAATCCCCATATCATATAATTCATCAAGTGGTTGCTCCTATTTATGGATTTGAAATGGTATATGTTTTTTATAGTTAAATGATTTCATATTTAGTTGATTTTAAGCATATGATACTTATTTCTACTATTAAGTTCCGTGTGGTTGAGAAAATAGAAATTGAGCCTTCATTTGATGAGTAAGTTGTTGATAAGAAAAGAACCATTGATACCCCTTATGTTGTAATATCTATGATTATGTATACAGTAACAAAATATACTACATTTTCACCTATAGTTATTGCATCTTTAGTGTTTTATCTTCTTGGAAAGCCTTCATACGGATGGATTAACCCGATGTCGGAGGAATGTGGTTTGTTTCCTGGTAGTATGCTAAAGAATGGTGTACCTTAAATTAAAGAAGAAAAAGATCCTGATGGATATTTGATTGACTATATTTATGCATCTTATAACTTACATAGGTTTGATACAATTCTAGTTTCACCCTTATCTACTCCTGCTATTTTGCCTATTCTAGTTGATGTGGTCACAAAAGGTGACTTAGATTCTTTCATTTCAAAACTTCTTTCAAAGTTTGATGTGAAGTTGAGAAATCAAGAACTTGTTTTCTCTAAGTTTAGTGACTAGGATGAAAGATACTTGTATGAATTGGTAATCCAACACATTCAATTGAAGATTATGCACCATATTTGGGAATTAAAAATTGAGAAAAAAATACTTTCTAGTAAGATGGAGTCTTTGAAATCTATTTTTGGAAGAAATGCAGACAGCCTTCGTTGCCACTATGGATGCTCTTCTTGAGAGAGTTTAGAATCTTACTTCTATGGAATCTAGTTCAAGTTCTCCTCCTCCTCCTATCTTTAATGTTGAGTTTATCAGGACAGTGTTCAGAGAAGTTCTTAGAGCTACTTCAACTTATACTTCAAGTGATGTTGTTGCCTTAACTTTGGACACTTTGAGAATGTTTGACCATAACATTGATCATTTTAATATGATGATAAGGGAATACATGAAAGACATGAAAGAATACCGAGAGACTATAACCAAAGCAATAAATTATTATCTCTCAAATATTTATACTAAGCCTTCTATGGATACCAATTTCAAGAATCTAGTTGAGAATTTGAGGATGCATCCTATCACCCAAGACTTTAAGGAAACAAGTAAACCAGTTAAAGGTTATGACTCTAGTTCTTCATATATTTATAGAATAAAAGTAATAATTATTTAGTTCCATGGAAAGAGTTGGAAGAAGAATCATGGGCTTCATAAACCTTATGAATCCTTTTTGGTATGTTCATGGGACTGTTATTGTGGCTCATGAGGCTATACTAGTGACTACCCATTTGAATCCTCTAGACACTAATCCAAAGTACTTCTAGATGGTAGTTATCAGAAACCCTCATGAACCTTTTACAGCCACATTTCATCTATTTTATCTCACTCTCAGTCACGAAGTGTGGCACCTCAGACTCATCCTCATCCAAGAGCCTCGCCCTCCTTTAGCTCTAACTTATGTTCCTAACACTATTCAAGATAGACCCTCTATCACTATTGCTTCTGACTCAACCAAGTACAAGGTAAAGTCACCTTTTTACCCTTTAACCAAGCCCAAATACCATTGATTAGACATTGTTTATTTGATGGGATTATTGTTTTTGTGACACTTTTTGTTGAAAATTTTGGTTGTCCTATTCATAACATTTTCTCAATGGAAATTTTTCTGATTATTCATGTTCTACTTTACTATGCCATTTATATTTTACTAGGCACTTTTAGAAAATCCCAAAAGGGGGATAACTATTGTATGGATTTTCTTTCCATTTCTTTTCTATTTTATTTGATATCATAGTGTTTTTTATTACTGATTACTATGTTTATACCTTTGATAAAAATTCTTGATTTTCATGATTTACCTTTAATAACTTTATTTCTTTATCCTTGATATCATATACTTAATATCTTTTATACCCTATGTATCCTCTTTACTTTTGATGACATTATTTATCTTTGATATCATGTACATAAAATGTCATGATTTGTGATCATCAAAAAGGGGTATATTGTTGGACTCCTTGTTTTAATGATCACACAATCATTGTTATCATGATATTAATGTGTTTTATGTTTTATGATAGCATTTTATTTTATAGGAAATTTTGGTAAGAAATTTGGTTAGGTCTGGAAAAGACTCACCTCCAAGTATAAGACACCGCCAAGTATGATACATCTCTAGAAAAGTATCACCACCAAGGTTATCTCACCATCACTAAAGCATTACCACCAAGGATATATCACCATCACCAAAGTCTCACCACCAGGGATATCTCACTTTCACCAAAGTATCATCGTCACCTTGAAACACTATCAAGAAGTATCACCATTGGGGTCTAGAATAAGATAAGTACTAAGATAACTCACTATCAGCATGATTCACCACCAGAACATAATTTTTACAAATTATAAGTCACTGTCAGGTTGATATACCACCAGAGCCTAACTCGCCACCAAAAGGTTTTATTGTTCCAAGGACTGGCCGCTAAGTTGTCTCGCTACCAGAGCAAGACACTGTTCCAATGTCTCACCGCCAAACTCTGAGTCACCTCTAGATTTAGACACCACTGGTGTCACAATTTAAAATACTCATCATCTCTGTTATTTTAATTATCTTTTTGAATTAAATATTTCTAATATTCAGTTTAGGTAATTCAATTCTCAATCTTATTTTAAGTATTATTCCTTAATTTCTCAACAAGGATTCATTAAATAATGTGCCAACCCTGAGTATGAGGATGAAGAATATTCAAATTACTTCTCATGTGAATATCTTTGTTTTTTCTATTGATAAAATAATAATAATACTACCTCAAGAAAAAATGCGTAGTTACACATAGAAAGTATCACACATGAATTAATCTGGTTATTATTATAAGAACCCTAAGAGATTACCCGTTACATCCTGATTACCCTTGACGGAGGAATTTGACATAATTCATTCAGTTCCTTCCTATAATCAAGAACAAAGAGTTTATGACACTCTATTTAGCTGCAATTTCTAAAACACGACAAAAGCCTCAGTTCAAATCACATTCAAGGGGTCACGAGCTGTAGATCCTAACAGACTAAGAAACACTATACCTTCACATTTTTTACTTTCTCAATCTATTTATTTACATTTACATTATGAGTAGTGTGGATTAATATATTTTTATATATACCACATTGTCTCCTTATTTAAACTTGAAGATAAATTGATATCTTCTCAACACCTTATTATTAATATACACCATGTGTTATGATAAAGTTATGGTTGTGACCCATTGTTTATTTTTACTCCCACAAAAATATAGGAAGAGGTCCATGTGAGACCTAGAAAGATTTAAAACTATTTTAATACTCAATCTAGGTTGTAAATCAAAATTTTATTTATATAAACTTCTTGGAAGGAGGTGAATTATAAGTGTAGAGTACTGAGTCTCATCTTGAGGTTGAACATCTTGTATTCAATTTTTTTGTGTGTTTTTTACTTCATTTATATGTTTTAAAACTGATTTTATTTTAAATTGTAAAAAAACAACTACTTTGATAGTTTAACTTAATTAGTGTTTATATAAGATTTGTATTAAGTAAATTTATTTCAAAGGATAAAATCATATTGTATATTTTTTACCCAAAATATAATCAATATTTTAATAAATCTTTTAAAATATTAAAACTTATATCAAAAAAATATTTTGGTAAACTGGGATATTTTTTTAATTAGTGGGGGATTTTATTTAGATACATTTTTTAATATAATTTCTATTGGGTACTCAATTCACCCTCCCCCCCCCCCCCCCCACTCTTGAGATAATCACTACGATGAACACTTATTAAGAATACAAGAAATGGGGAGAAATTAACTCCATGGAATGAGATGAGTATGAAATTGTATTTTTAAGTAATTAATTTCCCTAAAATCTTCACATGAAAAAGGAAAGGGGATTTCTTGAGCTTAATAAATAGGATGATGAATAAATTGGTACCTATGAGGAAAATTTTACAAGACATGTGAGGTATGCTTCTGGTTTTATCATCAACCCTGAAAAAAAAACTAATCAATTATTTAGTGGATTAAAACTAATTTTAAAAAAAACATTGTCCCTAAGGGACTTTAGTAACTATAAAGAAATTGTTTGATGTGGTATCTTGGTAGAAATAGAGAGTATATATTTCCATCATTCTCATGATTTTGATAATAGAAATATGGAGTTTTGAGTAAATTATAATAATAAAACCTATGGATGAAGGAAAATGAATCTTCCTTTATACTGAAAGTGTGGAAGAAAACATAGAGGTAAATTTTATTGAGTGGATTAGTAAATATTTTAAGTGTGGAAAATAAGGTATCGACTAAGTTAATTATAAACATATATAAAGTAGGAATCCAATGTAATAAATGAAGAGAGAGCTGAACTGAATGCACCACCCATTCCCTAATTCCATAAATACACGGAGTATGTGAATTATATTAACCAATGCCTAAATCTATGTGTTAATGATGATAATTGGAATCAAAAACCTATTAATATAATAGATAAATGGAAATCACATACATTCATAACCTCAAAATTGAGTCATTAGAATTAAGTGATAAAAGATATATTTATCATCCACTTTATAAATAAAAATGTATTTTTTAATTATGGTTAGACCCACTCTTTTATATCTGAAGAATCTATTAAGGATATCACATAATCAACTTAATGATTAGATATTGAATTATTGACAAAAATTTCTAAAAGTGTGATGATTTCATATCAAGTATATATCACCTCTCTATTAGAATTTTGTAGGTATTTTCTTCCAGTAAATATTGTGATTCTCCCACTAGTTTAATTTTATGTTATTTTGGGCATTGATTGGATTTCTCTATATAGATCATATATCAATTTTCTTGGAAGGTAAGTCACATTGGATATACCAAATCAACCAATGATTTTCAATCAGTGTGAGGATGAATATGAACTTCCAATGGAAAATACTACCATTTTATGGGTCTTATTACCTATTCATGAGGGGTATCAATCTCAAATGGTTGGGGAGAAACTCAACATTGAACATATTACTATTTTTCAGTAATATGATGATGTATTTCCTAAATTTTTCATTTTTCCCCCAAATTATGAAGTTTATTTTTCAAAATAAATCATACATAGTGATACATATATTTCAAATAATTCTTATAGAATGGCCCTAATTGAGTTGTAGGAATTAAAGAAGAAACTCTACGAGAATCTTGAAAAGTTATTCACTCATCCAAGTGCATCAAAATGAGGTGAGCCTGTTCTTTTTATTAAGAAGAATGATGGGAAATGAATCTTTATATTGATTGTTTAGAACATATCAATATTACTACCAAAAAAAGTATCTTATACCATGTATTGATGAATTGTTTAATCAATTTTGAGGAGTTAAATACTTTTAAAAGATTAACTTCCAATATGAATATCATAAGTTGAGGGTCAACAAGGTTGAAATATCAAATATCACCTTTTATATGAGGTATAAACAATAAATTTATAGAGATTTAATTTGGACTTACTAATTCCCGTTCTATATTCATATATCTAATTAATAGATTCTTTAAAGATCAACTTTATCAGTTTTTGTTATTTTTTATAGAATATGTTTTAATATATTCCAAGAGAAATGAAGAACATAAAGATCATTTGAGTATTGTGCTGAAGACCTTGAGGAAGGATAATTTTTGTGCCAAATTTAGTAAATAGGAATTATATCAATATAAAGTATTGTTCTTAGGTCATGTAATCACTAGGGAGAGGATATCAGTGGATCCTTAAAAGATGGAAGTTATTAAAAAATGGTCAAAACCTACCATGGCGACTGAAATTAATAATTTTATTGGGTTGGATGGAAACAATCGATTCTTTTTTAGAAATTTCACATAGTTATTAAATCTATTAACCAAGTAAACATGGATGGGATCCAAGTTCCTTTGGATAGATGAACGTGAAGAAAATTTCAATGAAATAAAGAGAAGGTTGGTCAGTACAATTGTGATTACACTACCCTGCAATGAAGAAGGGTTTCTTATCTATAGTGATTCATCAAAGAAGGTGTTGGAATGTTTTCTCATACATGATGACATGGTAGTAGCCTATTCCTTACACTAACTTAAGGTTCATTAGTAAAATTACCTGACTCATGATTTGGAACCAGCAGTGGTAGTCTTTGATTTGAAGATATGGAGGCATTATCTATATGGTAAAATGTGTGACATATATAGAGACCATAAAATATTTAATTATATACACATAGAAATAATTTCATTTTCACCAAATAATATGGTTGTAACTTGATAAAGATTATAACCACTCGGTACATTTCCACCCTAGGAAAGAAAATAAGCTGGTTAATGCTCAGAGTCAAAAGGACCATGATATTTTTTCCATGATGAGGATTTAAAGAGATACAATACTTATTGATGGGTAGATTATAGACTATAAAATTATAATTAAATAATAAAGATGTTATCTTTCCCAAATTAATTTTCAACCATCTATTCATGGGAAGATTAAATAGGCATAGAAAAAAAATGTGGAGTTAAAAATAGAAGGTATGAATTTTTCTTGAGTTTAGTCATGATAGTGATGGAATTATAAGGTTTAGAAATATTTTATGTTTCCCTTAAATACTAGAATTGTAGGATCTATTTGATGAATCACATAGTTCATCATTTTCTATTTATCCTAAAATCATGAAGATGCATAGAGATCTTAAAGAGCATTTCTAGTGGGATAACATAAAGAGAGATATTGAAATGTTTGTATCTAGGTTCTTGATATTATATAAATTTAATGTTGAGAGATATAAGTCAAAGGGGATGTTATAACTTTTGTAATCAACCAACCCAGGTCGACCAAACATGTCATCCAAGCTTTCCTGTCATAATTCTTGAAGTGAGTTCCTAATCACCATAGGCTGGTGGCAAGCACCTAGGTATTAACATATGAATACTTGGGAATAATTTCATCCTAAAACACAACAGAATATGTCTCATGTATAATAATATAAATATAAAAAAATTAGATTACATCATGGAAGAATGGGTACTTAACAATGAGAAATAACAAAGCAAGCCATAAAGTTAATCCTGGGAACAAACAATTCCAATCCCATGACCAAGTTTTCATGTGACTATCTTCCACCACAGGCCAAACCCACCATGAAATAAAAATCAACCGAGAGAGTTAATCAAGATAAAAAAATCTTTTCCTTTACATATATCCTACAAAACCAATTCTTCATACACCCAAAGTAATATAAAGGTTGTGGGTAAAATTCCCAGAATGATACCACTATGAATCTATAAAATGCATGTCACCATGAAACAGGTAGTTATAGCTTTAAAAAAGTTTCATAAATTAATTAATTTGAAAAAATTTCTCATAAAACATCATTTTTTCATTTAAAATGTTTCATATTAAAAAATCCAATAATATGAAAAAATCATGAAGGATAAATAGATGAAAATAATCAAAACCATCAAAGGAAACTCATAAGATAAACATATGAGAAATCAAATAATGTGATGAGAACCTATCATGAAGAACTTAGGTAAATAAATTAATTGTACTAATAAAAATGAAATATAGTGGGACTCAAGTTGTATCTAGAGAAGAAAGTGTTGTTTGTGATTTGAAATCTTGTTTTAGTGGGTTAAAATTTGTTGAAATAAGTGGGTGTAATCAGTTGGTTTTAATATAAATTTAAAAATTAGTGGTCTTTCCTTGGATCATTCCCTCATTATTCTATTGAATCTTTATTCAATTGGTCTCTATTCGTATTCTTATCAATTGAAATATCATTGATTACTTTTATCAAGTTATTTTATTCCAAATAGAGAAATACAAAGAAAATTGTATTCCTTACCATTTCCTAGCCTCGTGATTGGATACCACCATTCAAACATGAATCCTCTTCTATTGAATGTAGTGAATTAAATCAATAATATACAAGTGGATTGTGTGTTTAATTCCAAAAAAAAGTATATTAAATTAAAAGTTAAAAATAGAAGAAACCTCTACTAATTAAGACTATTAAGATCCACAAATTAGTTAGTATAAACATTGAATGTTCAGAATTCATAAATAGGGGAAATGAGGGGATTCTTCTTGTCATGACCACAAATGTCCTAGTGTGCCTTCATTGGAGTTTTATCAATGTGGAATGAAAATAAAACGAGAGTTGTGTCTAGAAGTGAGTGAGTACAGTATTAAGGATTGGTCCAGTCCTCATCCATTCATTTTTTTCCACTCACCACCCTCCATTTTTTCTCTCCAGCATAGTGAATTCCTTTTATAGAAGAATTCTTGACCATCTAAGCATGATCCCCTCCATGTGATTAACAAAAAAATTCTTCATGAAATTCAGTAATTTACTCTTTATTGAACATGGTTCAGGTTTACTTTATGATGGATGATCAACAAGTGTCCAGAATCAAGGTTCTTGATGAATTTTGTAAGGAACTAGTGATCCTCTCATGATCAAGTTCAGTTTACTTTTTGTGGTGAATTATTCTAGTGCTTCGCAGCACAATGGATGTATTTATTTTTATTTTAGGAAAATGATGGGAAAATTGTTTAGGATTAAGATGATGGACATTATTATTTACTTTCACCTAGGAATTATCATTTTTAAGAATGATACTTCATACCCTATCAGGTTCTACAACCCATATGTTCTATTATTAATCTGTGAATTCCAAATGTCTCTTGTTAGTGGAATTTCATTTCTTAGAATGATAGTTTCTGATGTATCTTTCTTACCTTAGGCTCAAATATTAAACCCATATTTGGTTCTATTTAATAGCAAAGGGGGCTTCTAAATATCTTCAGATAGTGTGGACTTTCAGTTCAACACCACTCACCAATTTTCTTCAGATTATCATGGGAGATTTTTCTTTCATCGCTCGGATTTGGTTTTGATAGGTGATAATACCATAGGTCATCACGGTCCTCAAAATATTATTTATATACCTACACTAGTACATCAGTTCAGGGTCGAACCACATAGAATGCTGGTGAGAGATATGAGGTTTTATTGAAATTAAACTCCACTGTTGTTAGCAGTGGAGAGGCTTTTCATTTTTTTTTTATTTTTATATTTTTTTTAAAGACGGTAATTATGAAAGAAAGATTTGGACTAAGAAAATAAATCTTAAACAAAGGAAAAGATGATGTAATGTCATGAGAAATGACTCATTAAGGAGTTTTCCAAAAACTCAGTTCCATCAAACAGTTCCATCGAAACGGTGGCACCGGTCACAGTCTCACACTAAAATGGTGGCATCATTTATGTTGGAATCATAATAGTGGAACCGTAATGGTCACACCATCATGATCTCATGCCAAAACAGTGGCACTACTGATGGTGGCACCGTGAGGGTGGAACCGCTTATAGTGTCTCACCAAGTGGTGTCCCACCCTTGTTTCTTTTTCCAGTTTCGCTCCCACAATGTATCTTTTAACATAAAAGTATTTTAATACCCATTTAGAGGCCTTTTAAAAGCCTATAAATGATATCTAAAATCCCCCAAGATTTGGGAGACCCTTGACTTACCAAAATGTGTGGCTTTTTCTTGGGGTTACACCTTTTCCTATACTTTCCACTTCTGCCCCTATTGTGTGTTTTCCTCTAATTAAAGGAAACTGTTTAATGCATCGATGTTATGGACACCACTCCAATGAGAATTATTAAAAGAAAATTAATTACATCGTGTGTAACCACCCAACCACATGGTAAAACCACAATATGCCTTTAAATCCATTTGAGATTTCATATCCCGTAAGTTCAGGATCTCACTCTTTTATCGCACGGGAATTCTTTATTTCTTCTTCTTGGGATGGTCTCTTTTCTTGGTGATTTTGGAGTCCCCCTTCATGACGCTAGTGTTGCGCCTATACTGGAGCCTTTCCTACTCACCCTTGTGTTCCCCGAAGTTCCTCCCCTATAAGTCGCGCATCTCCAGTTCATAGCACGTAGAGAAAAAAACTTCGATCATTGATCATTCAAGTAGGTTTCTTCCTTCTTCTCTCTTTACTGTGTATCATGTAGGGCGGGTATGCTAATGTTTCTAATGGGGATGGATGAATCCAAACCGTAATGAAGATAATAAATGGACTTTTCAAGAATTAAGGGGTGTGTTGATGATTTTGATGTACTCTTATATGTTGCAAATTGTATGGGAATGTTTCCAGTGAAAATAAAGGTTGTTGGTGGTCTTTCCTTGTGCACTAATAGAACCCTATCTTCTGTGACGATTGAATGGATGTAACATAGAAATTAGTTAATCACGTAAACTCAGTTGATTAATTGAATGTAAAGTAAACAAGAATACTTGTGTTAACACCCCGGTAAATGAAAATAAGAAACTCAAGGAATGGTGTGATACAATCTAGAAACTCCCTTTCTCTGTCTTGGTAATATGTGTGGTTGTTCTACTTGATTCTTGTGGGGTGATATGGATGGGTATGGGATCCCTATTGACGTGAATTTGTTGTTTGTTGGATATAAGGTTGTGTGGGGCCATATGGTGGGTCTTGGTTTGGTTATAGTACATTAAGGGATCTCACATATCCCTTTTGTTGTTGTGACTTTACAAGAGAACAAGGTGTGAATTCTTAATCTTCTGCTTGGTTGTTTTTCCTTCCTTGGCTTATGGCTATGCCTGTTAGTTACCCAGTAGTGAAGAATTATTTAAAATGGAACCACTCTAATTTGATAATAAGAATGGTTTCAATGGGAAATTATTTTTTGGGAATGAGTTGTGACTTGGCTATGGGTGGTGTGATTTGTTTTATGAATGAATAGTAACGAGGGTGTTTGTGTATAGGCTGGTTTTGGAACCCCTAGGTTTGTATGAGTGCTTGTTTACCTATATGTATAATTTAGTTCTTATGTTTCTTATTCGTGCCCCACCCAAGTTGATCACTTCATGCCAAACACCCCCATTTAAATGGGGGGTGTTTTTTCCAACACTCCTATGAGTGGCTGGTTATTGGCTCCTTTTTTTCTTCCTTTCTCGATTAGCCCAAGACTCTTCGGGAAGGTTTTGATGGCTTGAGGTCCATTATAGCCCAAGATTCTTTAGGCAGGGTAGTTGTGGTGGTTGACACTGGTGTTTTTGTGGGAAGGTTGTTTCCCAAGTGTCTTCGGTATGAGGACCAGGTGTCTTCAGGCATGGCAGTAGTTGTTCAGGTCCAGGTGTCTTTAGGCGTGGCAGTAGTTGTTCAGGCCCAGGTGTCTTTAGGCATGGTGGTAGTTGCTCTGGCCTAAGTTTTTGTGGGTGTGGTTACATGTGGTGGTTGAGGCCCAGGTGTTTACGGGAGGAGGGGGGGTTGTGGTAGCCCAAGTGTGTGCGGGCGGGGTATGGTAGTGGGACTGTGTTGAGAATGGAAAGAGAGGTATTATGCATAGGATGACTTCAATAACCAGTGGGAAAGTGGTGTGGGTACCCAAATATCGATGTGCTATTACGATTACTTTACTTGACTTGCGTTATTTGGGGAGTATGCCTTAGTGAGGTTGGGTGGATAGTTTCCTTGCTAGGTGCCTCAGTTATCTCTTTTTTATCACAGGGCATTAGAATTCATCCCCACTTGTGCACAAGAGCTTTTGGTTTTTCCTACTTAGTATACCTGTATACTCACCCTACATATATAAAACTACTTTCAGGTTTCCATGAGGACTTCAAGGACCATGCAGGGTCATTCTAGTTCAGACGTTGGGATAGTTGTTGTTGCTGTTTTTCTTTTCTTTGGTATTTACCTTTGGGGTTTTCTTGTATTGTAACACTTCTTATTGAAACATTCATATGGGAATGGATTGTTTGGGCTTTACTTTTACTTCCAGTTTTGGGGTTGTTTGGGACTTACTATCTTATATCCCAATCCTACTAAATAAAAAGGGTAATGCCTTGCATTTTTATGTGTGATTATATACCCTTGGTACTAGTCACCACTCTAGGGCCTATTGAAGGTGGGTCTCAGTGGTCATTATTTATCCTTAAACTTGTGGAAGGAAGGGTTTGGAAATCTTCTTCCCCTCCCCTCATATTGGTGAAGGCAGGTCATGATAGAATGGTATCGAAGGAAAGGTTGAGAGATAGGATGGTTCTCGGGGTTAGGAATAGTGAGGATTTCATGGGATGGTTGGGAAATAGTGTTAGGAAATATTGGTGTGTGAAATAGGCCAAGGAAGACCTACTAGGACACAGGATTTTAGCCCCCCCCCCCCCCCATGATCTGATGCAAGGACTTTGGGCCTACAGAATGACCAAGTGAGGCTATATTGATTGTAGGGTAGAGACCCTAGGAAAGGTACATACATCATAATGACTTTTGTTCTTTTGTGTCTTGGGTATTTTGGGGATTTAAAATGAATAAAAAGTCTAAGAAAAATTAAAATCAATCTTCTATACTACTTGGGATTATGCATTTATTGTTTACATTGCAGCTATGGCACCTGGACAACGACCACGAGTAGTGCGGGTGATCGAGGCCCAGGTGGTTGATTTAGATGATTGGAAGAAGTATAATTGAGAAAATGAGGATGATCAGTGGAAGAGGACGCTTCATGCCTTTCAGTGGTAGACCCTCGAGAAGTACGGGGGTAGTGTCTTGGATGTAGAGACAGAGAGCTTGCTCAAGGAGATGGTAATAGCTTTCAGCTTGATCCGGGCTCTGACAGAGTACTAGGTTCCTCTAGTTGTAAGCTAGATGCAGGGATCAGTGCGTCAGTGATGGATGCTCTATCTTGGGGAGAAGAGGGAGTCTAAGGTTATGTGGACTGACTTCGAGAGGGAGTTCCAGGAGGAATTCCTCTCTTCCAAAATGAAGGTTGAGAAGAGGCAGGGGCTACTCTCCCTTCAGTAGGGGGAATGTCAATGAGAGAGTTGGGGATCAAGTTCAAGGGTCTTCTTCTCTTTTCTCTGGACCTCTTCCAGGATGAGGAGTCTTTGGTGAGACGTTTATAGGATGCACTCTGACCTTCTCTTTAGTATGTTGTTACTCCCTTAACACTACTGACATACTTGGAGGTCCAAAAGAAGGTTTAAGTGGTAGATAGGATGCACATGCTAGGAGGTGGGCCATGAGAGGGGAGCCAATTGGGCTTGTCAAAGGAGAAGGCAGCCAGTAGAAGGCATCCAACATCCGGGCCTTCTAGGTTTTTTCCAGTGAGGGGCAGGCCCCAGCAGTTCCAATTTCGATCTCCCGGTCCTCGCCCTTTCCTTTCGATCCCAGGACTAAGATTCTTCATCTATGGAAGTCATGGGAACCTTTAGAATAAGTTCCCATCCCCAAGTGTAGTACAGTGGGGGTGGGCTGGTTCAATTCCCACCTCAGCGGAAGCAGTTCCCAGTCAGGCACTTTCAGCAACAGCAGTTGGGACAGCGAGCTCCTACTCCTCCAATAGCAGACATTTCAGGAGGAGGATGACCTCAGGATGCTCCTTAGGGACCTAGACCAGGGCTTGGTTGGGGATGCAGCTGATAGCCGAGGGGTAGAGGAGCTAGGCGTGGGCAGTTGCATGTCACAGAGGCATCCATTCCAGTAGAGCCAGAAGTTTTCCGAGGTACGATCAACTAGTTTAGTACTCTTGTATGTTCCTTGTTTGATAAAGGAGATTCACACTCCTTTGTTGTTCCAAGTCTATCCCGTGCTTTGGGTCTAGACACAGAGACACTTTTCATACCCCTAGTTTTGAGTACGCCAGTTGGAGGTTAGACCAGCTTGTCTCGTGTTTGCTGAGAATGTAGACTGATGTTGGGACCAAATCAGTCCTGTGGGGACCTTATTTTGCTGCAGATGTAGCAATATGATTCCATTCTAGACATTGACTAGTTTTTCTCTATATTTTCTGTTATCGACTTCTTCCGAAGAAGGACCATGCTTTCAGATGTGGGTAGACAAGGTGTGACCTTCGTCAGCGAGCGAGGTTGCCAGGAGGGAAGCTAGTGAGTGGAGCCCCTTCTTTCCTTATTAGTTGAGCTATTAGTAGAGTTGGAAGATATAGAGATTGTAGATGTGTCGGGTATTTTCAATGAGTTCATGGACGTCTTCCCTGAGGAGGTTGTGACTCTACCCCTCAACGTGACATTGAGTTCAGGATAGACTTGCAACCTGGTGCCCGTCCGATTTCAATGGCGCCCTATCGGATGGTTCCTTATGATCTGTGAGATTTATGGATTCATATTGATGATCTGATGAAGAAGGTTTTTGTTTGACCAAGCATGTCACCATGGGGTGCTCTGTTCTTGTTCGCAAAGAAGGAAGATGGTTGTCTCAGGCTGTGTATAGACTACCGGAGACTGAATCAGGTAACGGTCAAGAACTGTTACCCTCTCATGAGGATAGACAACCTCTTTAACCAATTCAAGGGGGGCATGATGTTTCTCCAAGATAGACCTACGGTCCGGATATCACCAGTTGAGGGTGAAGGAGGGTGATATCTTGAAGACTGCCTTCAGGTGCAGATATGGGCACTTTGAGTTCGTAGTCATGTTGTTCGGAGTTACAAATGCACCAACTGTGTTCATGGGGATCATGGACTCTGTCTTTTGGGAATATATAGACCGCTTCATAGTTTTGTTTATTTATGACATCTTGATCTACTCAAGATCGGAGGAGGATCACGTTGAGCATCTGATAATGGTTTTAGAGGACCTCTGAGAGCACCATCTCTACGGGAAATTGTCCAAGTGCAAGTTATGGACACTAGAAGTGCACTTCCTTTGACACGTGGTGTCCGAGAAGGGGATATCAGTGGACCCTTTGAAGGTCTAAGAGGTTTTTTATTGGGAAACACCCAAGAACATGGTAGAGGTTCATAGTTTCCTAGTCAGCAGGTTACTACTTGAGGTTCTTGCCCAACTTCTCCTAAGTTGCAGCACCTTTGACAGCCTTGACCAAGAAATACTAGGCTTTTGTATGGAGTGAGTGGTTCCAAACAGCCCTTAGTTATATAAAGGGGAGGCTGGTTGGTGCCCTAGTACTGAGGTTTCCATAAGAAGGAGTAACGTTTGAGGTGTTATGTGATGCTTCAGGCCAAGGCTTGGGGTGTGTGTTGATACAACAGCAGGGGTGATCTCTTATGGGTATAGGAAGTTACGTCCCCATTAGTGTAACTATGCTACCCACACTTGGAGTTCACAGCGGTTGTGTTAGCACTAAAGTTGTGGTGGAACTAATCCATCGGGGAGCTCTTTGTGGTCTTCACAAATCACAATAGCTTGAGGTATATCTTCTCCCAGCGGGACCTGAAATTGCGACAGTAGAGGTGGATGGAGATTCTTTAGGACTATGACTTTGAAATATCTTACACTGAAGGTAAAAGGAATTTGGTGGTTGATTCCTTGAGCAGGAAGTCACATAAGGATGCAGTTCGAGAGTCAGTAGATGCTTGGAAGGCAATGGAGGAGTTGGTTGCCCTACACCTATATACGAGGGTGGAGGACGGCAGAGGCTATCTGTTCCAGATGACAGTGCAGTCCTCTATGTTACAGCAGGTGGAGGAGTCTCAGTGGGGGGACTTAGAGTCTAAAGTGATGTGTGATCGTGTTAGTCAGGGTGATGCTCCTAGAGGATGGTTGGAAGACGGGC
Organism: Viscum album; assembly: GCA_963277665.1. NCBI lineage: Eukaryota > Viridiplantae > Streptophyta > Magnoliopsida > Santalales > Viscaceae > Viscum > Viscum album. The sequence continues at coordinate 1,020,697,932 of OY728135.1, forward strand.
ATAATCAGATGATGTTTCATGGGAAGTTGTTTATCCCTTTGGAAATGCGCAAGATATTTCTTGGTGAGTTCCACATCTCACCCCTAGCGGTGCACCCAAGAGTTTCCAAAATGTACTAGGGATTGAGGGGTTAGTTTTGGTTCCCCAGGATGAAGCGGGAAGTGGCAGAGTTTGTGGCGAAGTGCCTCGTATGTCAGTAGGTGAAATCCGGACACCGCATCCCAGGGGGTCTATTACAACCTTTATTTGTCCCTGAGTGTAAGTGGGATGACATCTCGATGGATTTCATCACAGGACTACCCAGAGTTCAAGGGGGTTTCTATGCCATCTGGGTAGTGGTGGACCGGATGAAAAAATCAACTCAGTTCCTAGCAATCAAGGAGTTGAGTTCAGTGGATTCCCTAGCACAACGGTACGTTTACAAAGTGGTACGGTTTCATGGAGTTCCGAGTTCCATAGTCTCCTGTTGGGATACCTGGTTTACCTCACAGGTTTGGAAAGGATTGATTCATGATAGTAGCACCCAGTTATGCCTCAGCACTACTTTCCACTCCCAGATAGATGGGCTAACAGAGTGCACCATCCAGACATTGTAGGATATGCTACGAGCATGTGTTTTTGACTTTGGGGATCGTGGGTGTGACACTTGACTCTGGTTGAGTTTTCCTACAAAAATATATATCACTCTACCATTGGCATGGATCCTTTTGAAACTTTGTATGGGAGGCCATGTAACTCACCCATGTGATGGATAGAGGTCAGGAAGGTAGGTGTTCTTGGCCAGGAAGTGGTACAGAGCATAACGAAGAAGGTTCATCTTATACGAGAGAGGATGAAGTCAGCTCAGGACCAATAGAAGTCGTATGTCGATAATAGGAGGAGAACCTTGGAGTTCAAGGTTAGGGACCACATGTTCTTTAAGGTATCCTATTGTCATAGGAAACTGAGGTTCGACAAGAAGAATAATCTTTCTCCCAGGTTCATCGGACTGTTCGAAGTGTTGTGGCAGGTTGGTGAAGTGGCTTATCAGCTAGTTCTACCACTGTCGCTACTAATAGTGCATGACATCTTCCATGTATCTCAGCACCATTGGTATCTATATTATGATTCACATGTCCTCGACTGGGGAAAGCTAGATATCAAGGACGACGTGACATTTATAGAGTGACCAGTGATGATCAAAGGTCGTGAGGAGAAGGTGCTTCATGGATGAACCATTCCCTTAGTTTTTGTGTTATGGAGGCATGGTGTCCTTGAGGAGAGTACATAGAAATGGGAGGAACATATGTGTGCCCAGTACCCATATCTATTTTGAGTTTTGTTATGTTTTTTTTATACTTGTTTGTGATGTAGTTCTTAACCTTGTTAACTATGAAATGTGTTGTTTTCCTTGTTCTCTTAATGTGTGTGAAGGGTCCTGACTGTGGGTAAAGAACGACCTGATATCTGATCAAGATGCATTAGAGTGGATGTGATTAAACCCGTGCGGGTGAGTCAGTGTCGCCCGATGTAGATAGTATCTTGACATGGGGGAAAGGACTCACTAATCCGTATGTTTGGACAGTGACACCTTTATATGTTGTGTTGTTACTTGAGGTAGAGGTGTTCCCTGATGTTAAAGAGGTTTTCTCCTAAGAGGTATCTTTCGAGGTGGTTGGTCGGACCCATCTCTTCTCTTTGGGTGTAGTTTGACTCTCAAGGGAGAGAATACTTTGAGAGGTATCTGATGTAATGGCCTGGGAAATGACTCATTAAGGAGTTTTCCAAAATTTTAGTTCCATAAAATGGTTCCACCTAAATGGTGGAACCAGTCACAGTCTCACACCGAAACAGTGTCCCTACTTATGGTGGCACTACTTATGGTGGCACCTCTAATGGTGGCACTGTCAGGGTGGAACTATGATGGTGGCACTGTAACGGCCACATGCCGAAGTGGTGGCACCACTGACGGTACCACCATGACGGTGGCACCATGAGGGTGGCACCACTTACAGTGTCTCGCCAAACGGTGTCCCGCCATTGTTTCTTTTTCCAGTTCCTCTCCTGCAACGTATCTTTTGACGTAAAAGTACTTAATACCGCTTTTGAAGCCATTTAAAAGACCATAAATGATACCTAAAATCCCCCAAGATTTGGGTGACCAATGAATTACCAAAACATGTGGCTTTTCCTCAGTGTCACACCTTTTCCTATACTTTCCAGTTCCTACCCTGTTGCGCATTTTCCTCTAATTAAAGGAAACTGTTTAATGCAAAGCTGTCATGGACACCTCTCCAATGAGAATTACTAAATGACATTTAATTACATCATGTGTAACCATGCAACTGCGTGGTGAAACCACTATCATCCTTTAAAGTATTTCAATATTTCATATCCCATAACTCTAGGATCTCACCCTTTTATCACACGGGAATTCATTCTTTCTTCTTCTTCGTCTAGTCTATTTTCTTGGTGCGTTTGGATTCCCCCTTCCTAACACTAGTGGTGTGCCTGTACTGGAGCCTTTCCTAATCACCCTTGGAATCCTTGAAGTTCCTCCCTTGCAAGTCACACATCTCCAGTTCATGGAATGTGGAGAAAAAAACTCTGATAGTTGATTATACTAGTAGGGTTCTTCTTTCGTCTCTCTTTATTGTGTATCATGCGGGGCGGGTATGCTAATGTTTCTAAAGGGATGGATGAATCCAAACCGTAATGAAGATAATAAACGGACTTTTAAAGAATAAAGGGGTTTTTGATGACGTTACTGTACACTTATATGTTGTGAATTGTATGGGAATGTTTCCACTGAAAATCAGGGTCGTTGGTGGTCTTTCCTTTCACACTAATAGACTCCTATCTTCTGTGATGATTGAATGGTTGTAACATGTAAATTGGTTAATCACATAAACTAGGTTGATTAAATGAATTTATAGTAAACAAGAATCCTTGTGTGAACACCCCAGTTAAAAAAATGAAGAGAAAAAACCCAATTAATGGTGTGATAGAATCTGGAAAATCCCTTGCTATATCTTGGTAATATGTGTGGTTGTTCTTCTTGATTCTTGTAGGGTGATATGGATGGGGATGGGATCCCCTGTTGAGGTGAAGTTATTGGCTGGTGAATCTATGGCCGTGTGGGACCATATGGTGGGGTTTGGTTTGGTTCCAGTACTTTTAGGGATCTCAGGGATCCCTTTTGTTGTTGTGACTTTACAAGAGAACAGGGTGTGGATGCTTAATATGCTGGTTGGTTGTTTGTCCTTCCTTGGCTTGTGGCTATGCATGTTAGTTGCCCAATAGTGAAGAACTATTTAAAATGGAACCACTCGAATGTGATAATAAGAATGGGTTCAATGGGAAATTGTTTTCTGGGAATGAGTTGTGACTTAGATGTGGGTGGTGTGATTTTTTTTATGAATGAATAGTGATGAGAGTGTTTGTGTATAGGCTAGTTTTGGAACTCCTAGGTTGGGATGAGTGCTTTTTTACCTATATGTATAATTTAGTTCTTATGTTTCTTATTCGCGCCCCACCCAAGTTGAGAACTTTGTGCCGAACACCCCCATTTCAATGGGGGAGGCTGTTTTTTCCAACACTCTAAAGAGTGGATGGTTATTGGCTCATTTTCTGATCCCTTTATCGAGTATCCCAAGAAACTTTGAGTAGGTTGTGACAGCCTGAGGTATATTATAGCCCAAGATTATTTGTTCAGGGTAGTTTTGGTGGTTGTCCCAGGTGTGTGGGGGGGGAGGTTTTTTCCCAAGTGTCTTCGAGATGAGGCCCAGGTGTCTTCGGGCATGGCAGTAGTTGTTTGGGGCCAAGTGTCTTCAGGCATGGCAGTAGTTGTTCGGGCCCAGGTGTCTTGGGAATGGTGGTAGTTGTTCAGGCCCAGGTTTTTGCAGGTGTGGTTACGTGTGGTGGTTGGGGCCCAGGTGTTTGCGGGCGGGATGTGTGGTTGTGGTAGCCCAGGTGTGCGTGGGTGAGGTATAGTAGTGGGACTATGGTGAGAATAGCGGGAGAGGTCTGACACATAGGATGACTTCAATAACTAATGGGAAAGTGGTGTGGGGTACCCAAATATTGATGTGATATTACTATTACTTTACTTTAATTGCATTATTTGGGGAGTGTGCCTTGGTGAGGTTGGGTGGATAGTTTCCTTGCTATGTGCCACAATTATCTCCTTTTTCTCACAGGGCATTAGAATGCCTCCCCACTTGTGCATGAGAGCTTTTGGTTTTCCCTACTGAGTATACATGTATACTCACCATACGTATATAAAACTACTTTCAGGTTTCCATAATGACTTTGAGGACCATGCAGGACCATTCTAGTTCGGATGTTGGGATAGTTGTTGTTATTGTTTTTCTTTTCTTTGGTATTTACCTTTGGGGATTTCTTGTATTCTAACACTTATTATTGAAACATGCATATGGGAATGGATTGTTTGGGATTTACTTTTACGTCCAGTTTTGGTGTTGTTTTGGACTTACTCTATTATCTCCCTATCCTACTAAATAAAAAGGGTAATGCCTTCCATTTTTATGTGTGATACTATACCCTTGGTGCTAGTTGCCACTCCGGGGCCGATTGAACGTGGGTCTCGAGGGTCATTATATCTCATTCTACTTGAGGAAGTAAGGGTTTGGAAATCTATTGTCCCTTCCCTCTTCTTGGTGAAGGCGGGTCATGATAGATGAACTAAAGAAAAATAGTAAACTAAAATATAGCAGTAAAGACAAAGGATTAACTGGTCACGAAATTTACTTAGGAATTTTAAACTACTATTCAAAAGAATGTACTCTCCAAAAATTATTATTGAATCACATATCAAGAAGAGTTGAAGAATCTCCCTTTCTAGGAAATTCAATAGGTAGAGGATTAAGTCTTGTAGTTCTCCACTAAAAAACTTAATTAAACTGCAAAGAAATAAAAAGGAAAACAACTGGAATTGAACTCTCTGTAAAATTCCAATTATTAATGGTAGTTAAAGATTTGATAAATTCCATTAATATCAATATTGACTATCAATCTTGAAGTTTTGAATTGAAAGTAGTTGAGATATGAAAAAGAAAAAAGAAAGTCAGAATCAGTCTCGCCAAATAATTCTAACTTTGTAAAAGGATAAGAATGTGAAGAAGTATGAAAGTGAAACCAATATAATTAAATCCTAAACCTAGAAATAATTGTCCTAAGATCATTTTTATTTCTACAGTGCAAACATCAGATTACAGAGTATAATAATTAAGGATAAAGGGGGGAAGAACTCCCCAAATGATGCTTTTATCTCTGGCTCCTTCAACTCTAGAATAGCTTTCTGTGTCTCCCAAGAGTCTCTGCTCTCGAATCAGGTGTGATCATGGAATTTTTGAATCCGAGTCCCCCCCATAAATCCTCACTGCTCTATTTTTTTATAGACTCTTTCATTTGATACTTTTCACCACATGTCTTCCACTGACATAGTCTTTTCCTTTGTTGTGCACTGCACATGTGCATTTTTTCTAAGAACCACACATCACATTAGTTTTTTCCTTATAATTTACTCCTGATGAGTTAGTTGAATGCACCTGGACCTGTTTTAGGATTCTTATTGAACCTGTTAATGAAATAGATCACAAAAATAGAAGTTAAAAAAACATGATAAAAGAATCAACTTAATTATTAATTATTATTATTTTATTATATTTTTTATTATATTTTTTTATTATTTTTTTAGATCTTCTTCCTCCCCCAATCTCGGTGCAGGGGGAGGAATTTTAGTTGCCTTCCCCAAATCCAGTGGTGACGAGCTCTCCTCCCTTCTACAGCTCTGGCGTAGCCTTGCTCAGAACCTCCTAGTAGAACGCGACCTCCTATTCTGTCTTGGATATTTCTTCAGTCAAGGTCTCAGATGCAATTTTTTGTCCTCTTCCTTGGTGGCTCGTGGTGTACCAACTCCTCCTTAGATCTATGGTGAGGTGTACAGCGGCGGGTTCTTCTCCTGACTCGGTAGAGGCAACCCTCTTCACATGGAAGCTTTATATCTCCACAGTACACCACATGTTTCTCATATGTGTGGATCTCTCCTTACAGCAGCGTGCGGCTCCAGGGTTCACAACCTGCAGTGTGCTTGAATCTAGATTATCCTTAGTGCGGCTTGCTTCTCGGTCATCATTTGAGGTGAGATCATTAATAAATAGAGTGAGGAACTATGGTGGTGTTTGCGATGCACGAAGAAAAATGACAGCAAAGGGATGTAGTAGAAAAGGACGTGTCGGTGTGATGAAAGATGAGGGAGTTAGAAGTAAATGAGGTCTATTAGTTACTCGTAAAATAATAGTGCATCAGTTACTCATAAAAAAATGGCTACAAATAAAAAACCTAAATTAAATTAACTAAAAGAACCAAAAACATAAATTAATTAAATATAAGTTATTAATTAACTAGAAAATAAAAAAGATAAAACTAAAATAAACTTAAAATAAGATTAAAAACTAAAATAATGTTAACTAATAAACTGACATTGGGTTATTAATTAAATTAAAAATTAATCTTTAAAATTACATATTTAAATTATTATAAGTAAACAATTTATTTAATAAACTGAATTAAGAATAAATTAAATTGAAAAAGATAAAAATAAAAGATTAAAAAAATAAATTGATAAATAAATTGATTAAAGGGGAAACAACGAGTGAAAAAGAAATGTGTCGATGACTAAATGAGTCACTCACAATTGAAAAATAAAATAGTGATGTGTTGGTAGCAGGGTGCTACCGATAGTTAGTGCATGTGAGTTGGTGAGACTGACCGACTAAACAAAAGTGTCATTGACTAAATTTTTTTATCTTCATACATAAAATTAAAATATTAAAGTTAACTAAATATTTAATAATCTAAAATAATTAATTAAATAACTAAATAAGAACTTTAAATTAAGAACATGTTATTTTATTAAATTAAAACTTAAATTGTTAACTTATATTAAAACTAAAAGAATAGTTAAACAAAATAATTAATAAAGTTAATTTATTTTAATGAATCTAAATTAGCAGATAAAGTATTAAATTAAAGACAAAGTTGGATAAATACAAATAAAAGAATAAAATAATTATTTAATAATAAAGTCAATTTATTAAAAAGTAAGCATATTTAAAACAACAACACAAATTGATAAATTACAAGACTATAAAAATCAGTAAAACTAAAATAATCATTTTGAACATTGAAAATACCAAAAAAAAATATAGAAAATTTATTAATTAATAAATTTAATTATAAAAATATAAGAGTATATTTATTTAGTAAAAAGTTAAAATTAATAAAATAAAATGTAAAAAAATATAGTAAAAGATGTGGAAAACTGTGTAAAAATAAGGCCATATCAAATTCCCCCACACTTAAACATTATTTGTCCTCAAACAATATCATGTTTTATTAACATTGAAAAACAGAAAAATGTTTTCTGACTCAGATCAATATATAACATGTCTATAAATTTGAAATAGAGGACAAAACATGTTAAAAGGATTTTGAAAATAAAATGCTCAAATGAATCTTACCCTAACAAACTCTTACTAGTATTATAAAGAGAAGTGAATTATCAAGCAATGAAAGTGTCTTGCCCCATATGTGATACTTCTTAATGACTCATTTCAAACCAATCTTAAGTTCTAAGTCCAAGAGTGACAACAAGTTAAATATATGTGGAATTAAAAACTTAAAAAAGGAACTTTTTACTTTGAATCTTTCCCAAGTACCAAAAAAAATAAATAAATAACTTTTTGTGAATCACCTTATTGATACAACATAAATGACTCTCATATTAACCAATTGTCACCTTCTTCATTTGGAATTCATCATTCCACTCACCTTAATGAACTCATTTTTTACCCTATAAAATTTATTTATTTTCCCCAAGACATGTAACATGTGTTAAGCACTACGAAAATGAACTTATTTAAAGTGTACAGAGGGATTAAAGTAAATAAAAATGCACCCAGCAAATAGGGTCTCTGAGATTCATCATGGGATCCCAAATTACTCTAGTTCCAAAATATTTATATAATAACCATTTACATTATCTCGCTAAGGTGATTTATTTTTATAAATTAAAAAGAAATTGATTCCCTTAAGAAAGAGTTCAAACTTCCGGTTCCTAATGTTATGATTCAGTTCCACAAAAATGTTACCCATATCACTCTCAAAAGTAGTCACTAAACCAAAATTTTCATTAAATCACTAAGAAAATTCACTTAGAAATCACTCACCCACATTAATTTTAGATTCAAAGAAAATATTAACTAACAATAACATATCATCCCTTGGAAAGACCCATTTGAGAAAAGGTGTGAAGGCTAAAATTGTGAAAGAAATTTTGAAACATTTTGACCATTTTTTACAAAAAGTTTGAATAGTAGTAGGACTTGATGGGATTTTCATTAAGTATAGTTTAGCTCAGTCAATAATTAACCCCATCCCACACACTTAAAACTCAAATTTGTCCCCAAAGTTGAATTCCAAAGTGTAGAAGAATAATTAATCCTTTAAGTTCAAACAATATTTTAAATAAAATAGATTAATGACATGTTAATGGGTCACATTGAAGTTCAAAAGAATATGTTTTTCAAAAAGGTTAATTTATAGCTGGTTCACATAAGATCATGCATTAAAATTTAAGTTCGTGAAAAGAATTTTCAAAATATTTCAATCATTGGAATGTGTCTCATGTAAGTGCAATGTGAATTGGGTGTAAGAAAGTTTAGAAAATATGATTTAGTTGGATGTTCAATAAAGTAGAAAGCAAGCATTCCAAACACCCCTTAGCTAAGAATATTCAACAAAAACACAAGAACCAGTCTACATGTACCCCCCAAACTTAATTTCATAAATTGGGTAGGTTTTAAAAATCAATGAAATTCAATTTTAAGAAAAGAGATATTTTTTCACAGTATAGTGACATGTGCAAAAAAATCCGAAAATGCGAATAAGTAGAATAATTTTTCCAACAAAGATGTAAGAAGCAAACTAATTTTAAAGAAGCAGCAAATGTTGAAAAAAAAATTAGCAGCAATACATATATATAACATAATTTTTTTCTAACTCAATAACACTGCTTCTAGTGAGTCACCATTGAGATGAATCATCGACAGTAGCGGAACAGTGGATCAAGTGTACTTTTGGTGACTTATCAGTATAATTTTTTTTAAAGTGAAAGTAACAAGGAGCATAAATAAATTCAGAGATAAAATGAAAGAACTTCCCTGCCTAATTTTTTCATTACAGCTCCAGCATAGGAATTCCACTCCAATGGCACAAAACAACAACATCCTCAAAATCATAGATCAGGCAGACCAAGACATAAATATCTAGCAGAGACAGAGAAAAGATAATAGCAAGAAGATTTTTATTCAAACTCAAATCAATAATAGTAAAAAAAAAACAAGAACCATGGGTTTCCACCCATGAAGCACTAGTTTTAATGTCAACATTAAGACTTTATTTAATTACAAACTTTTCATTTTATTAAAAACAAAATAAAAACCATGGGTTGTCTCCCATGCAGTGATAGTTTTAAATTCCCCAACTAGACTCACCTAGAACTAATTGTAATCACTAGGTGGATGCGGTTTCCTCAGTAGGAACCATCACATGTGTTTGGCCCAATTGATTTTAACAGATCCCTGAATTTTGTGGAAACCAAAATATAAGAAAACAATAACTAAATTCTCGTAACCTTAGTTAACCACTAAGAGACACCCTTTTACAATTGTGGGAATAGTGTTTTCCACTTCAAGATTATGTTTAGATTTGACACAATTGACATTGTTAAGAAGGGTAAATAAAGAATTAGGTTCTTCAAAGGGTGTGGTATTGTCCTCACAACTATCTCTCTCAACTTCAACACTAAAAAATTCTAACTAAAGGGTTCTTAAGTGTGAATTCTGATTAGCAGGTTCATGAAGGAGATCAATAAAGTGCTGAACAGAATCAGGTACACTGAAACTCCAGTGTAAATACACCTCTAAACTAATATCAGAATTTATATTATCTTTTTCACCCAACTCATTTGAGGATGGATGATGTGAGAAACAAGGAAGAGAATTGAATTGACCATTATCAGATTTAGGTTTTACAATATTATAAATCTCTTCCAAAAGTTCCTCATCAGTTAACTTACACTCAATATCTATTTCTTCTAAAAAAATCAATTCTGCCTAACTCAAGTGTGTCTTCAACCTCATCTTCCAGTTCGAGTTCAAAAGGTTCACTTTCCAAAACAAAATTTGAAGTGTGTTCTAAAAATTTCAAATCAGGGGGAGTAATGTTCAATTCAGCTTTTATAATTTCAATTTCCAGATTGTTCAAATTTAAAGAGTTCTTCCCAAATTGGTCAATAGTGTTCTCAATTTCAGAACACAAGGTTTCATAAACATGATCAATTTTAGAATATGAAAATAAAATTTCTCTGTTAATCTCTCTTCAAAGACCATGCCCTCATCTTCTACATCATACATCATAAAATTATTTTTTGGGTCTAAAGTTTCAAAATAAGGAAGAGTGGTTTCTAAAAAGATTAAATAAATTGAGATTCTCTGTTTTCCAGTTTATTATTCTCTTCCAAAATACTTCCCATTTCTAGTTCAAGTTCATTGTTCAGGATTTCAGTAAAGTTAGGTGAAGAATTATTAACAATCAAATTCTCATTTTCTAACTTTTCTTCAACCTGAGTGATTTTACTTTCAAAGCTTTTAAAATGATGATTTTTTTACAATACAAGAACTATAAAGAGAACAAGGGTTTCTTTTTCAATTTGTTTTAATTAATTTTTAAAATTTTCTAACTCATCTTCATTTAAGTTCTTTTTAGGATCTTCAATGTTGTTTTATTGATTTATTGAGTTGATTATTTCAATATTTAGTTCAACAGAATCAGATTCTTTAGAATAAAAGTGTTGTTTCCCTGTTTCAAAATCACTTTTCTCTTCAACTCTATTTTCAAATATTTTATAAACATTTTACTTTTCATTCATTTTTTGTTCTTCTTATTCTTTAATCCTTATTTGTAATTCTAAGAGCATATTTTCAAATTTTTCAGTCTCTAATATTGCTCTTGAGAATATTTAATTTGAATTTCATGGTTTCTATTTAACTGATTATTCTAAACATCCTCCCTAACATCTATTTTTGATAAAATTTGATCACATTTTTCTAGGATGTCAGGATTGGGCTCAAATTTTTGTTCATTTTCTTCAAAGTGGTGAAACTGTTGTGGAGGGTTCTGAGTCTAGTGCTCATGTATTTCCATTTTTAATGTGTCTAAGAAGCAAGTATAATTTTTTATAAAGGCAGATTAAACATTCAAAAGTCCATAGTTTAAGAATATTTTTTTTGAACAATCAACACAAGTAGCAAATTCATGTTAACAAGTAGATTTTTTTTATTTTTGTTTTTTTTGTTTTTTTATATATTTTTAGTTTTTCTACCCTTAGATCACTAAGAACGTGCCTTACCTGGAAATGGTTCCAAATTTTTATAAGATAAGAGGTCTTCACGACCCTCAAAATATTATTTATTGACCTACACTAGCACAGCGGTGCAGGGTCGAACCATAGAGAAGACAAGTGAGATATATAAGGTTTTATTGAAATTAAACTCCACTGTTGTCAGTAGTGGAGGGGCTTTTTTATTTTTTATTTTTTTATTTTTTTATTTTTTTATTTTTTTTATTTTTTTTAAAGACAGTAATGATGAATGTATTTTTTTGACTAAGAAACTAAATCTTAAACTAAGGAAAATATGAACTAAATAAAAATAGTAAACTAAAATATAGCAGTAAAGACAAAAGAGAAACTGGTCATGAAATTCACTCAAGAATTTTAAACTACTAGTAAAAAGAATGTCCTCTCCATAACTTATTATTGAATCACATCTCAAGAATAGATGAAAAATCTCCCTCTCTAATAAATTCAACATCTGTAGGATTAAGTCTTGTAGTTCGCCACTCCAAAACTTAATCGAACTAAAAAGAAATAAAAAATAAAACCACTAGAATTGAACTCGTCATAAAATCCCAATTATTAATGGAAATTAAAGATTCGATAAATGACTTTAAGATCAATCTCACCAATTTTCACGACCCTCCTTCTCCAAGTTGAGGGAAGGGATAGAAAATTTCCCTGCCCTTCCTTATTTAAGGTGAAGGAGAGATAATGACCCCCGAGTCCCGCCTTCAGTAGGCCCTGGAGTGGTGACTAGCACCAAGGGTGTAGAATATCACATAAATAGAAGGCATTACCCTTTTTATAGAATAATATCACGAGATAATATGGTAAATCACAAAACACCATAGACTAAAGATAAAAGTAAATCCAAGAATCCATTCCCACATGAATGTTCAAAATTGAAACTGATACAAAGTAAGAAAAAACTCCCAATAATGTACCAAAGAAAAGGAAACTAAGTAGTGACAACAACTATCCAGACGCCCGAGCTAGTAGGTCGAGAATGGTCCTCAAAGTCCTCCTAGAAACCTGAAAACAGTTTTATATACGTAGGGTGAGAATACAAGTATACTCAGTAGGGAAACTAAAGTTGCTCGTTCACAATTGAGGTAACATACTAATTCCCCTATGAGAAAACAGTAGAACATTAAGAACCTACCAATGAATAATAACCAGTCCAAACTAACCAAGGCACACTCACCCATGTAACACAAGTGCAGTAAAGTAATAGTATAAGTACATCAAAATATGGGTACCCCGAATTGCTTTCCTGCTGGTTAACTGCTCATTCCTAATGATCTAACATCTTGATGTCTCCACTCTCCACACACATCGCAACCTGCCTACACACACATAGGCCTCAAACCACACCTGCATACACCTAAGCCACAACAACAACTGCCACACCCGAAGACACCTGGGCCTCAAAAACTACACACCACGCCCGAAGACACCTAGGCCTCATCATAAAGATACTTGGGAAAACATACCTGGCTCGCAAACACCAGATCCCATAGTCCAAAACAAACCCTTGACTGAAGAATCTTGGGCTATGGTAAGCCTTGATCTATTACAGCTCGCCCAGATACGCCTAAGTGGAAATATACGGAAGAGGGTGTGAGGAAGAAAAATAGTAACTAGTAATCCATCCTCCCACTGGGATGTTGAGAAAGACACCCTCCCCCATGAAATGGAGGTGTTCGGAACATATTTCTCAACAAGGATGGGGTGATTATAGAAATCACAAGGAACTACAATCTATATATATGTGTAATTAAACACTCACCCCAACCTACTAGTTTTACACGAAAAGGAAACAAGACAACACCAGCACCGCTTTTGCTGCTACCCCTAGAGGCACAACCATATAACAACCACTACCAAGCATAAACCTGACCCCCCTTTTTGATCAACTTCCATTTAATTATTTAAGGGTATTTCACTTTAAATTATTCTGTCACTACCGGGAAACTAACAACCATAACCACACCAAGCAACGAACAAAACCAAACTGTAGTCCCACTGCATAATAGCACAAAACTAGACTTGAAATCCCACTGCACATGCCCATTAAACTATTATAAACTATTATTCTTCAAATTAATACTTCCCATTCCTTCTCTCAAACCCATCCCTATAGATCCGCTTCCCAAACAATCCCCATATGTAGTCCCACTACATAAAAAGTCCATAACCACACAACAGTCCCACTGCTCGACATCACTTCATGACCACAACATGACATACAGGTAGTTCAACTACATACAAGTTCATCCATTCCACAATCAATCAATCTCTCAGACTGAGACACCAACACACCCCTTTGTACCACCCTGCATACCAAGCCAACGGAACCCAGACCAGAACACACAGTACAAAACCACAACCATCAAACAAAGCATATTCAAATTTAATCGACAGGGTTTCTTTAATTAACACTTGAATATAACTGGGGTGATCGCAGAACATGTTTGATCTTGGGGAATCCCTTTATTTAACTGAGTGTTCATGGTTAATCAGATTTCATGTTACATCTGTACATCAAAACATCACAACGAAACACTAATAGTGCACAAGAAAAGACCACCAACAATCATAATTTTTAGAATTCATACAACCACAACAGCCATAAGAGAATTAAAGATAAAAAATAAAATAAGAGACCAACATCAAATCATACCCTTCCCATTATTTTATTTATGCAAGTTATATTTTGATCATATTATTTTTTTAATTCTCTTTTCAATAAGGGTATCCATATTTTCCTTATAAGGAATCCTAAATATATCCACACTGCATAATGCACAATTAAAGAAAATAAAAAGAGAGTCCCTACATGGATGATCAAAGATTGAAGTTCCTTCTTTCACCAAGAAAAGGGGATGATGTAACTTTCAGGAAGAACTCCAAGTCTGAGGGGGAAGGGTTCTAGCATGGGAACACAACTTGTATCGGGATGAAGTCTCTAGGTGCATCAAGATAAATGAAAAGGAAGAAGGAATAGAGGATCTCGGCTTAAGAAGAGTCCATATCCTAAAATTAATGACACCATTTCAAAGTACTTAAAATCAAAATCATGGTTTGACCACATGGTTTGGCAGTTTCACATGTTGGAATTAGTTGAGATATAATAATTCCCCTCAAAAATGGGGGAGATAGACTAGTGGCTAGTTGTGAGTTGATATATTAACTTTAAATGGATAAAAACATGTAATATGGGAGAAACTGGAAAAAAATGGAAATGAGTCACTGATGGGTGAGTCACCAACACCATATATTAACAACCCAATGACCTACTGATGCCTTGACCTACTGATGACCTGACCTACCGACACTGATCCAGTGATGTTGAGATACCGATGTAACCTACCGAAGCCTCAACTCACCGATCCTGACGCCCTCAAATCACCGATCCCGACTCCCTCGACTCACCGACGTCGAGGCCCTCGACTCACCTATTTCGACACCCCTTGACTCACCAATGATGACTCCCCTTGAATCACTGATTCCAACAACCCTAGACTCACCGATGCATTGTCATAATAATGCACTGACATGATGACACACTGACATGCCCATAGAAAACAAGAAATTTGGAAAACTCTTAAAATGTTCCACTGACAGCTCCCAAAACACCTCAACATTGTATTTTCACAAAGGAACGGCCTAGAGAAAATCCAGGTTGTTACATCAGACACCTCTCAAACTATTATCATCCCTGATATTTTCAAAACTAACCCATAAGAAAAATGTGGTTTGAATAACCATTCCCTCAAGATACCTCTTAGGAGTGAACCACCCTATGTTGTTCTAAAGCAGAAGTGAAAACCTCAACATTCCATAAAACCTACTCAACAAATATATCATGAAAAACTGTATAAACACTACTGCACCTCTCCCTCAAGTAACCACACAAACACCGAAAGTCACACCATCCAGACACATGGATTAGGTATCTCCTTCCTCAATGTCAAGATACTATCCTCTTTGGGGGGAACTGACTCACCCAAATGGTTTTAATTGAATCCACATTAATTTTTCTTGATTAGGAATTAGGTCCTCCCCTCCCCATAGTAAAGACTTTTCACACAAAAATAGAGAACGTGGAAACAACTTATCATACAGCAAGTAAGGTTAAAGATTACATCATAAGCAATTCACAAATCAAACACATGATCAAAATTCATAACAACTCTGGGTACTGGGCACACATCTATGACTTCCGTTCCCAGGTACTCTCTTCAAGGACACCATGCCTTCATAACACTCGAACCAAGGGAATGGTCCACCATGAAACCCCTTCTCCATACAATCCTTGATTCTCACTGGTCGCTCTACGAATGTCAAATTATCCTCAATATCCAATTCTCCCTAGTCTAGGACATGGGATTCATTGTGTATATACTGAAAGATCTGGGAGACATGAAAGACGTTGTGGATCCTCTAAAACCGTGGTGGTAACACCAGCTAGTGTGCCACCTCGCTGACTCGTCCCAACACCTCAAAAGGTCCAATGAACCTAGGATAAAGCTTACTCCCCCTTCTAAATCTCTATTGTCCATGCCAAGTGGAGACCTTTGAGAACAGTTGGTCCCCAACCTCAAACTCCAAGGGTCTCTTCCTATGATCGGCATACAACTTATTCTGGTCTTGAGCTACCTTCATCCTTTCATGCACAAGATGGACCTTCTCCGTCATGCTCTACACCACCTTTGTGACAAGAACACATGCCTTCCCAACCTCTGTTCAGCACACGAGTGAATGACACAGTTATACGTACAACGATTTGAATGGTTCTATTCCAATGGTAGAGTGATAGCTATTATTGTATAAAAACTCCACCAGGGGAAAGTGTCTTACCCACGATCCTCTAAAGTCCAAGACACATGCCCGCACATGTCCTCCAATGTCTAGATTGTCCTATTTGTATACTCATCTGTGTGAGGGTGGAAAGAATTGCTAAGGAAAAGTTGGGTGCCAAAAACATGTTGTAATCCCTTCCAGACTCATGAAGTAAAGAGTGTATCCTGATCTTAAATGATGGGTCTTGGAACTCCATGAAGCCATGCCACTTCACCCATGTACCTCTATGTTAAGGCATCCACCGTTCTCGTCACCATAACCACTAAGAAGTGATTCAACATCGTTAATCGATCCACCACTACCTAGATGGCATCACAGCCTCCCTTAGACCTAGGTAGTCAAATGAATAAATCCATTGATACATCATCCCACTTCCACTCGAGAACATTTAAGGGTTGCAACAGACTGTTGGGAACACGGTGTTTAGTCTTCAACTGCTGACACACTAGGCACCATGCCACAAACTCTGCCACTTTCTGCTTTACTCAAGGCCTCCAAAATAGACCTCTCAAGCCCTGTTACATCTTGGTGACTCATGTATGTACCTCTAGGGTTGAGTTATGTAACTCACTGAGAACTCCCTCGTGCATCTCCATTGGGACAAATAGCTTCCCACAGAACAACATTTGATTCTGACTATCCTCTGACCATCCCTCTAAAGCATCACCCTGGCTGATGTGATCATGCATCACTTCAGCCTTTTAGTCTCCCCACTGAGACTTCTCCACTTTCCATACCAAGGAAGACTACATTTTCATTTGAAATAGACATCCTCTACCATTCTCCACTCTCAAGCCTAGATTTAAAGAAGTCATCTCCTCCAATGCCTTCCAAGCATCTGCAGACTCCCGAACTACATCCTTTTATGACTTCTTTCTCAAGGAATCGACCACTATGTTCCCTTTTACTGAGGTGTAGGAGATTTAGAAGTCAGTGTCTAGAAGGAACTCCATCCAAATATGTTGTTTCAATTTCAGGTCTCACTGGGAGAAGATATACCTCAAGCTCTTGTGATCCATGAAGACCATGAAGCATTCCTCGAAGAGGTAATGCTGCCACAATTTTAGTGCGAACATGACGGCAGCAAGCTCTAGGTCATGGTTTTCATAGTTATGTTCATGAGTATGTAACTGCCTAGACCCGTAAGATATTACTCCTCGTTTCTGCATCATCACACATCCCAAGCATAGCTCAGAAGCATCACAGAACACCTTGAACATCACCCATTCTTCTGGAGACCTTAGCATTGGGGAACTGGCCAACTTCCCTTTTAGATAACTGTAATCTATCTGGAACTTCCCACTTCATACAAAATCTAGGCCCTTTCTAGTCAAATATGTTAATGGAGATGTAGATCGAGAGAAGTTGGGTATGAACCTCCAGTAGTAACCTTCCAGACCTAGGAAACTATAAACCTCTACCACATTATTGAGTGCTGCCCAGGAAACAACCGCTTCAACCTTCGATGGGTCCACTACTATTCTTTTATGGGACACCACATGTCCAAGGAATTTCACCTCTCGTGTCCAGAACTTGAACTTGGATGACTTCCCGTAGAGCCGGTGGTGTTTGAGGACCTCCAAAATTGTCCTTAGATGCTCAACGTGATCCACCTCTGATCTTGAGTAGATCAGGACGTCATCGATGAACACGACCATGAACTAGTCCAGATACTCGTGGAAAACAGAGTTCATGAGCCCCATGAACATAGGTGGTGCATTCATAATGTTGAACGACATGACCATGAAATCAAAGTTCCCATACTTCACCTGAAAGTAGTATTCGGGATGTCACCCTCCTTCACCCTCAACTGGTGATATCCAGACCGCAGGTCGATCTTATAGAACCAACAGTCTCTATTCAACTAGTTAAAAAGGTTATCGATCCTTGGGAGGGGGTAACGGTTCTTGACTGTCACCTAATTCAGTATTCGGTAGTCTATGCACAGCCTGAAACCACCATCTTTATTCTTTGTAAACAAGACCATAGCACCCCATGGTGACACACTTGGTCAGATAAAACCCTTCTTCATCAGTGTAACGACCCAAAATTTTGAATAATTTTAGTTTCCTAATTGTGTGTGTCATTTTACTTTATACTCAACAAAACTATATCCTTTAATTAATGAAGTGAGTGTAATTAAAATGAGGTTGATAGGTTTCAACTGTTATATGACTGTTGGTCAATATGATCATTGTAAACTATACTCTTAACATTATGATTATTTTTTATAAATACAAATGATCATGGTTAATTAATACAGAAAGAAGATTTGATGGCCTCATTCAGTAGACTCGGCCCATACGAATCTCATCTGTTGGAGCTTGGGAAGGAGGTAGAATCATCAAGATTTTCTCTGGACTAAGCCCAAGTCTAACTCCAACACGTTAAGCTTTAACGGAATCGCTTAAGGGAGAATTTCAAGCTGATAGAAATCACCACTCAGACAATTTTGTCTGAGCCGCCCCAAGATTCTATCACCATTGCACACCTTACACTTAGGTCTTATATAGTTGTTATAAGGGTCTATGTAACAAGGAATTAGTTACTTTGTGTAATATTTTTTTATAAATAAAATTGTTATTTCTTATTATGGTAAAACTTTAAAATTTCAAATGTCAAGATAAATATAGGAAGAATTAATAGATGTTCATATTATTGATGAATATTGGAAAAAAAGGTATTTTAAAATAATTTTATTATACTTTAAATAATAAATAATTTGAAAAGATTTTCAAAAAATGATCTTCTTCAGTTGTGATTAGTAATAAATTTGGATTCTAATAAGATCAACTTAATTTTTAGTGAATGGTAAATTATGAATAGTAATATTAACCTTATGAATAGTAATGTGACCAATGGAATAGTAACCTCACTTAATAAAGTACAAATATAATTTAGGCATCTTGATTAGGTAAAGTGATATAATAGCATAAGTAAATAACTATTTTATAAATTATTAGTTAAGTATTAGTATTTTTTTCAGGTAAATAGTGTTTTTACTTAAAATTTAAATATATCATAATTAGAAAATTATTTTCATAATATTGATTTCATTTTTGAATTTAGATCATCGATATTAATTTAGGGTGAATTTATGAGATTTTTATAAAATGTTTTGTTTTTCAGTGAATAGTTGATATACAGTTTTGAGTTTTGGTGTGTTTAATAACATCATTAATGATGTAATCATGATGTAATAATTATGTTCGATTTATGTAAAGTAATATATGTTATGTTGTGTCTCAATTGGACAATAAAATGGAAAAATACCATTGGAAATACCATGGTTTTACAAATACCACTAATTAGATGTCCCATGGAAATTAATAAAATATTCCATCACTTTTTCTATAAATACCAACCCATTTATTCATTACCTTAATTAAAAATTCATCCTCAACTAAGATATATTATTTTTACCCCACAATTATTCCTTCCAAGGTTCCCTCAAGCCCCCCAAGGTCCCAACCTTTGAGTTTTTGAAGTTACTCTACAAGGTATGGGAACCTTTCACCCTCCTCTTTTAGTCATTGTTTCCTTTATGTTATGTCTTCTAGTTTACGTTTTATTATGTAGGGTAATGTTCTTATATATCCTTATTTATTTACATTTTATTTCCAAATTATGAGATACCCTTCCAGATCTCATCAACTGATTTTTTTTCTGAATTTTAAGCGACGTTGTTAGTCTGCCGAATGTTTCGTAAAAGAAATCGCATCTTCTCTTTTCTTTCAAGTTTCCTTTTCATGTGGTATGTCATTAAAATATACATACCATGATCTTATTTATTTTTATTCTATACCTATACTGTTTTATGAGTTATTTATGAGTGGGTAACCCTTGTCCCCTCTCTTTTTAATGTTTTCTAAAACTATGTAGTATAGTCGTTATGCTGTGGAATTTTCATCTCAAAATTTCTCTCTCTTTTTCTAAAAAAATTATAATATTTTATTTATGTGAATACCCAAACCAATTTATTTTATATGGGTATTAATAAATACATAAAAATCATATATTTAATTCTGTAATTGACATACATAAAACCCTTATTCCCTTTCTATGGTTTATAAATGACCTAATGATCTTGTTTTTAGGAACTTTTTAAAACGTCACAATTTTGATATGAAACCTATTTATTTTATTCTATTTGGGTTATTTATGAAATTTTTTATTATGATATATGTGTATCACATGAAAATAAATACATATTAAGGGTTCACCATGATATCACTCCAATTCATTGGGTAAATAATTTAATCTCTAGAGATGACAAGTTTTACGATACCTTGGTGAATAACCTAGGTAATTTTTATGACACTTTGGGGATGGACCTTGGTGATATGTTCATGAATGTATAAAATAAATTTTGTATCCACATATTCATGTTATTATTTATGTTATTTTTATTATTATATACACCTTCTTCCATTTTTCATGTATTTATGTTTTTCATCAAGTTCTTATTGATATCACAAGTAAACCGAATCCCTTGTTTACCCTTACTGGACCTTATACTCACCCATTCATTTGATGTATATCTCCAGGTTATGAGATGAATTAAATATACTTAGTATGAATATATGATGAAGCCTTACAAGTGGATTTCATAAATGTTTTATTTTTTCATTTATTATGTTCTTGATTCCCAAGACACTAGACTTTAAAGATCCTCTATTTGTAAAATGTAATGAAAAAATATGTAATAAAAAGGCAGGATTCCATAGTTGGTATCAAAGTATAGTTTAGTTATTTTTGGAAATTAGGTGATTAAAACTTTAGTAATAACCCTATATAAAAGTTTAAATAGAGAAAAACTTCCTGGTATTTTGGTGAAATATTAAGTAAGTGGTTTCTGAATAGACAAATCTATGTCTAGATACGAACAAGTGGATGTGGCTTTGGCACAGATGTACCAAGGAGTGAAAACTCCAACAATGAGTTTCATTCTTGACCTGGGGTATCCTATTAAATGATGATGGGTCTTTATACACTCTTGGTTTGATACTCCTGGGGATATGTTTGGTTAATCACAAGATTTATATGAATCATTATGAAGGATTTGTAGAGAAATGTAATTGTTGTTAAAGAATAATAAGTTTAAGCATAAAGGTTTAAGACATAAAAATCTTTTATAGTTAAAAGATTCCTAAATGAAATAATTTTCTCACTAAGGTATTATTCTTTTAGAAAATGGAGGGAAATAGGAGGAACCATACAAATGGTGACCGCAATGGACCACGCGCTGACGGCCCTACGATGGAAGCCGGAATGGAAACTTTCATGAGAATGATGAACTAAATGACTCAAGTTATGGGAAATAACTTGAATCAAGATGAGATACCGATCTCAACGTGAAGGGAAAAACATTTTGTTGAGTCCTTTATACATCAAAGACCACCAAACCTTATAAGATCTACCGATCCATTGATTTATGAACAGTGGATCAACTTTATCAAGAAGATCTTTTCTGTGCTCCGCTGTCCAGAACAATAGAAGGTCACCCGGGTTGTTTACTACTTAGAGGGAGAAGCTGATCAGTGGTGGGAACTGATTAAAAACATGAGTCCAATAGGGGAGTTTTAATCTATGGAGTGGGAAGATTTTCTAGGTATCTTCTTTAATAATTATTTCCCTCGATCGATGAGAACAAAAATGGAGAATGAGTTTCTCGAGCTGAAGTAAAAAAGAGAATGAGTATATGGGAAGATATGAGATGAACTTCACAAGGCTTTCACATTACACCTCTAGATTTTTCATGGATCCAAATGGGAAGTTTGATAGATTCTTTGGTAGACTAAGACCTCATCTGTGGAAGAATCTAGCTAACTGAGACTATGATAGCTATGAGAAGATCATATAGAGCACGATGAAAGTTGAACTAGAGTTTGGTGAGATGCAGTTGTCTCATAAATCCAATGAGAAGAAGATATCAATGGAGCACAACTTAGGTAGGACCTTTGATCAGGGAAGAGGAGGCAAGAAAGTGAAACATCCCATGTTTAATAAATGTGGGAAGAGGAATTTGTGGAACTGCCATCTTGGGATCCAGAAGTGCTACAAGTGTGGAAGAGATGTCCATATTGCGCAGAATTTTCATAGTGAGGTGAAGCCTCAACTTCCCAAGACTAATGAAAATGGGAAGATGGTGCAGGCCCTACCTAATGTATAATTCTTTAATTGTGGACAACTTGGGCACTTTTCCGATCACTTTCCAAATCTGAGGGTAGTGCAGGGGAACCACCATCAGCCTCAGCAAATTACAAGGGAGCATGGTCATGCTTTTTCTATCGTGACAACTGATTTTGAATCTCTAAATGATGAGGTGGTAGGTATTATTATTTTTATCTCAATGATATAAAGTAATTTTTTTTATTCTTGTTCTACATATTCCTTTATTTACTCTAAGTTTGCAAATAATTTAGAATCAACCCATGAAATGTTAAAAGTAGAGTTATCAGTCAAGACTCCTGGTGGGATTATCCAAGCATCATCATTATTTAGAAACTCTAGTAGTTACTTTAGTGAGCATAATCTTATCACAAATATAGTTGTCATTCCCATGCTGGAATTTGACATTATACTAGGAATGGACTAGCTCTCAAAGTATAATGCTAATATAAAATTTATGAGAATGGAAATATCAGTAGTCTTGAATGAAAAACCTACAGTTATCTTCTAAGGAGATATATCTCAACCTGATCTTTGTCTAGAAGAAAATCCTATATCCTTACTTATGGAGTTGATCGGTGAATAAAAAGAAGGAAATGATCATATAATGATATAAAATGCCCTCATCGTCTAGGAACATATTAATGTATTTCCTGATGAGTTACCCGGACCTCCCCCAAAAAGAGAGGTAGAGTTCTCCATTAAACTCGTACCTAGATCTCATCTAATATCAATGACCCTATATAGGATGGGAAATGTGGAGCTGGAGGAATTAAAGAAACAAATAAAAGATCTTTTATAGAAGGGGTTTATCCATCCAAGTATGTCTCATTGGGGAGCACCTTTTATCTTTGTGAAGAAGAAGGATGGATCTATGCGGCTATGCATTAATTATAGATAACTGAACAGAATCACAGTGAAGAAAAAAATACCATCTTCCAAGAATTGATGACTTATTTGACCAACTTTGTGGGGATCAATTCTTCTCCAAGATTGATCTTTGATATGGTTATAATCAATTCAAGGTGAAGAAGGAAGGTATTAAAAAAACTATCTTCCGATCAAGATATGGTCATTATGATTTTGTTGTTATTCTCTTCAAACTGACTAATGCACCTGGTATTTTTATGGATTTGATGAATAGATTCTTTAGGGACTACTGTGATAACTTTTTGGTAGTTTTTATTGATGATATTTAGATATATTACAAAATTCGTGAAGAGTATGAGGATCATCTAAGGGTTATTTTGAGAACTCTATGGAAGGAGAGGATTTTTGGAAAGTTTATAAAATGTGAATTTTGGTTACAAAAAGTTACTTTCTTGGGGAACATTGTAACTAATGAAGGAATCATAGTTGACCCTACCAAGAAAAAGGTTGTAGAGGAGTGGCCTCAGCCTAAAAAAATAACCGATATTTATAGTTTCCTAGTATTAGTGGGATATTATAGGAGGTTTTTGAAAAACTTTTTCTGACTTTATAATCCATTAACCAAGTTAACATGAAAAGGGTTCAAGTTAATCTGGACAAAGGAGTGTGAGGAAAGTTTCCAAGAGTTGAAGAAGATATTGGTTATTGCACCTGTGTTAACTTTTCCATCAAGTGGAGAAGAATTTTTTATTTTTAGTGATGCATATATGAAATGGATTGGGTGTGTCCTCATGTAAAATGAAAAATTCATTGCTGACAGTTGAATACTCATGAGAAGAACTATCCTACACATGACCTTGATCTGGTTGCTATTGTTTTTTCTCTGAATGTATGGAGGAACTATCTTTATGGTGAGACATGTGATATATACATAGACCATCAAAGTTTGAAGTATATCTTCACACAAAAGGAATTTAACATGAGACAAAGGAGATGGTTGGAACTTCTTAAAGACTATTATTGTTCAATTTATTATCATCCTGGAAGAGAAAACAAAGTTGTTGATGCATTAAGCAGGAAAGACCTAGTTGTTCTATCCATGATGAGGATTCAAAGAGATCCTTTTATCAATGACCTAGTAAATCTAGACATGGTAATTATAAGGGAAGGGACATCATCAACCCTAGCCCAAATGATTTCTCAAACTTCGTTACTAGAGAAGATCAAATAAGCTTAGAAAGAAGATCCTTTGTTATAGAAGAAGTCTGAGGCTATGAAGGATGAGAAGTATTTTGAGTTCAATATTGATCAAGAAGGTGTACTAAAATTTCCTACAAGACTATGTGTTCCATCTATTTCAGAAATAAAGATGGAGCTAATGGATGAAGCTCACAGCTCTACTTTCTCTATACATCTGGGAAGAATGAAAATGTATAGAGATCTTCCTGATCTTTATCAGTGGGATAATATTAAAAGGGAGATTACTTACTACACTTCACGTTACCTAGTATGTCAGCAAGTTAAGGCAGAGTGACAAAATCCTAAAGGGGTATTACAACCACTACCTATACCAGCATGGAAGTGGGAGAATATCACTATGGACTTTGTCACTAGTCTCTCAATAAATTCCAAAGGAAACAATGCGATATGGGTTATTGTGGATCATATCACCAAGACTTCCCATTTTATATCTATTCAGGAAGATTTATTCCTTGATCAAATTTCCATTATTTACGTGAAGGAAGTGGTAAGGCTACATGGAGTTCCAATTTCTATCGTATCTAATCGTGATCCAAGGTTCACATCAAAATTATGGAGAAGTCTTCAACATGCTATGAGTACCAAGCTGAATTTCAGTATGGCCTATCACCCCCAAACTAATGGCCAATCTGAAATAACTATTCAAACACTTGAGGACATGCTGAGAACATTCTCAATGGAATTTAAAGGTGGATGGGATTAACATATCCCATTAGTTGAGTTATCTTACAACAATAGATTCCACTCGATCATTAAAATGGAACCCTATGAAGCTCTATATGGGAAGCGATTTAGAACTCTTAATTGTTGGGATAAAGGTGGTGAGAGAAATATTCTTGGGCCTAATCTTATACAAGAGATAATAGAAAAGGTCCATGCCATCCAACAACACATTAAGGTTGCTTAGAGTCAGAAAAAGAGCTATGAAGACAACCATTGAAGGGACTTGGATTTTGATGTTGGTGATAAATCCTTTCTTCGAATTTCACCTTGGAAGAGAGTGATGAGGTTTGGGAAGAAAGAGAAGCTTATCCCTAGGTACATTGTCCCCTATTAAATCCTATATCGCGTAGGAGCAGTGTCTTATTGTCTTGAACTTACTCCAAATCTAGCACAAGTTCATGATGTCTTCCACATATCCCTCTTGAGGAAGTACCTACCTAACCTTTCACATTTACTAAATCTAGAGTTGGTACAACCGGAACATGAACTCTCTTATGAGGAGCATCCAGTGGAGATCTTGGATCATAGATACAATGTTCTACGCAACAAGGAAACCCACCGAGTTAAGGTGTTGTGGAGGAACCAAAAATGTGAAGAAGCTTCATGGGAACCAGAGGAGTCTATGAGGCAGAAGTACCCACACCTTTTCTCTTCATAGGGTACAAGTTAAAATTTCTAGGATGAGATTTCTTATAGGGGGGAAGAATGTAACGACATGAAATTTTGAATAATGTTTGTTTCCTGATTTTGTGTGTTATTTTATTTTATACTCAACAAAACTATATCCTTCAATTATTGAAGTGAGTATAATTAAAATGAGACCAATGGGTTTCAACTGTTATATGGATGTTGGTCAATATGACCATTAGAAACTATACTCATAAGGTTATGATTATAATTTATAAATACAAATGATCATGGTTAATTAATACAGAAAGAAGATTCAATTGCCTCATCCAGTAGACTCGGGTCATACAAAGCCTACCTTTCAGAACTTGAGAATGAGGTAGCATCACTGGTCTTTTCTCTGGACCAAGCCCAAGACAAACTCCAACTCATTAATCTTGAACATAATCACTTAAGTTTGAAGTTCAGGAAGATAGAAATCACCACATGGGCAATGTCGTCGGAGCCTCGACAAGATTCTATCACCATTGGACACCTTACACTTAGATCATATGAAGGTGTAATAATGGGATATGTAACTAGGCATTAGTTACTTTGTGTAATCTTTTTGTATAAATAGAATTTTTATTTATTATTATGGTAAAATTTGTGAATTTAAAATGTCAAGATAAATATAGGAAAAATTTATAGAAGTTCCATATTATTGATGAATATCGGAAAAAAGGTATTTTAAAATATTTTTATTATACTTTAAATAATTAATAATGTGAAATTATTTTCAAAAAATGATCTTCTTCGGTTGTGATCAGTAAGAAATTTAGATTCTAACAAGATCAAATTAATTTTTGGTGAATAGTAAATTATGAATAGTAATATTACCCTTATGAATCGAAATGTGACTAATGTAATATTAACCTTACTTAAGAAAGTATAAATATAATTTAGGCATCTTGATTAGGTTGAGTGATATAATATCATAAGTAAATAAGTGTTTCAGAAATTATTAGTTAAGTATAAGTATTTTTCAGGTAAAAAGTGTTTTTACTTAAAAATTAAATATATCATAATTATAAAATTATTTTCATAAAATATAGTTCATTTTTGAATTCATATCATTGATATTAGGTTAGGGTGAATTTATGAGATTTTTATAAAATGTTTTGTTTTTTGGTGAATAATGAAAATACAGTTATGAGTTTTATTGTGTCTAATGACATCATTAATTATGTAATCATGATGTAAAAACTCTGGTTGACTTATGTATATTAATATATGTTATGAGGTGTCTAAAGTGGACAATACCATGGGAAAATACCATGGGAAATCCCATGGTTTTTCAAATACCACTAATAAGGTGTCCCTTGGAAATTAATAAAATATTCCCTCACTTTTGCTATAAATACCAACTCATTTCTTCATTCATTTAATTCCAAATTCATCCTCAATGAATATATAGTATTTCTACCTCCCAAGAAGTCCTCACAAGGTGCCCTGAATCCCCCCAAGGTCCCAACCTTTGAGTTTTTGAAGTTACTCTACAAGGTAAGGGAACCTTTCACCCTCCTCTTTTAGTCATGGCTTCCTTTATGATATGTCTTCTAGTATCCATTTTATTATGTGGGGGTATGTTATTATATATCTTTATTTATTCCCATTTTATGCCCAAATTATTAAATAGCCTTTCCCTCTCATCAACTGATTTTTTCTGAATTTTAAGCGAGCTGTTAGGCTGCCGAATTTTTCATAAAAGAAATTGCATCTTCTATTTTCTTTCAAGTTTCCTTTTCATGTGGTATGTCATTAAAATATCCATACCATGGTATTATTTATTTTTATTTTGTACCTATACTTTATTATGAGTTATTTATGATTTGGTAACTTTTGTCCCCTCTATTTTTAATGTTTTTTAAAACCATGTAGTATAACTGTTATGCTGTAGAATTTTTGTCTCAAAATCTCTCTCTCTTTTTCTCAAGAAATTCTCCTATTTTATTTATTTGAATACTCAAACCAATTTTGGTTCTATGGGTATTCATAAATACATAAAAATGATATGTTTTATTTTGTAATTGACCTACATAAATCCCTTCTTCCCTTTACATGGGTTATAAATGACATAATGATCTTGTTTTTAAGCACTTTTTAAAACATCACGATTTTTATATGAAACCAATTTATTTTATTTTACTTGGGTTATTTATGAAATGTTTTATTATGATATATGTGGATTACATGAAAATAAATACATATTAAGTTTTCTCCCTGATAGTGCTCCAATGCATTGGGTAAAGAATTTAATCTCTAGAGATGACAAGTTTTATGATACCTTGTGGAATAACCTTAGTAGTTTTTATGACACCTTGGGGATGGACCTTGGTGATATGTTCATAAATTTATAAAATAAATTTTTTAGCCACATATTCAAGTTATGATTAATGTTATTTTTATTATGATATTCCTCTTCTTTCATTTCTCATGTCTTTATGTTTTTCGTCAAGTTCTTATTGATATCACAAGTAAAATGAATCCCTTGATTACCCTTACTAGGCCTTCTGCTCACCCTTTCCTTTGATGTATGTCTCTAGGTTATGATATAGAGTAATTTTACTTAGGATGAACCTATTATGAAGCCTTATAAGTGTATTAGATGATTGTTTTATGTTTTCATGTATTATGTTCCTAATTTCCAAGAAACTAGACTTTAAAGATCCTCTATTTGTAAAATGTAATGAAAAGTTATGTAATAATAAGGTGGGATTTCATAATTAGGTCATCAACCTGAATCCGTAACTCCCGCAACTCATAAGGCGCCATCCGATAGGGAACCATCAAAATTGGATGAGCACCGAGTTTTAAGTATATCCCAAACTCAACGTCATGTTGAGGGGGTAGAGTCACAACCTCTTCAGGGAAGACATCTAGGAACTCACTGACAATCCCCAGAACTTACACCATCTCTGAGTCTGATGATTCCACTGACAACTCGGCTAACAAATAAAGAAGGGGATCCACACATTGATGACCTTCCCGGAAAATCCACTCACTAACGAAAGATGCACGCTTGCCTCCCATATCTGAGAACATGACCCTTTTCCAGAAGTACTTGATAATATCGTACATGGAAAATAGCCATGTTATGCCTAGGATGACATTGTATAGCTATATTTTTAGCAGAATAAGATCCCCACTAAATGGATGCAGCCCCAACATCGATCTATATCCTCTAAAAACATCAAACAGGCTGGTCTGACCTCTAACTAGCGTACTAAACACCATGGGAATGAAAAGTATCTCTACGCCTAGACCCAAGGCATGGGCTAGACTGGGTGAAAAAAAAAGAGTATGAAGCTCCTCAAGTAAACAAAGCATAGGCAAGAGTACTAAACAGGTTGATCGTACCTCAATAACTTTTGTACCCACTGGAACTGCGACCTCTGCATCGTGAAACTGCCCATGACCAACCCATATGCCCCTCGGTTGTCGACTTCCTCCTCAACCATGCCCTATTAGAGGTCCCTAAGGAGCGCCCTGAGGTTGGCCTCCTCCAGCACCATTCACCCTTGGTGGAGTGGGAGCTCACTGTCCCTACTTCTAGAAGGGCCTGGCTGGAAACTATTGCTGCTCAGGTGAGCACTGAACCTATCCACCCCCACTGTACTATACTCGAGCAGGGCACTGATTCTAAAGATGCTCAAATCTGCCACAGATAAATCACCTTGGTATTAGGACCATGGGGAAAGGGAGAGGATCGGGAGATCGAAACTGGAACTGCTTAGGCCTACTCCCCGCTGGTCGAAACCTATAATGTGTGGAGACCTGCTGCTGACGGCCTTTCCCTTTGACAAACTCAGTTGGCTCCCCTCTCATGGAACACCTCCCAGAGTGTGCATCCTCTCCACTACTTCAGCCTTCTTTTGAACTTCTAGGTACGTCGGAAGAGTAAAAGGAGTAACATCATAGTGTAGAGAAGGTCAGAATGCCTCTTCCAAATGCCTTGCCCATGAATCGTCATCCGAAAAGTGGTCCTGAGAAAAATGTAGGATATCCCTAAACTTGTTCCCCAGTTCCCTCACTAACATACTCCCTTTCTGGAGGTAGAGAAGCTCCTACCTCTTCTCGGCCTTCATCATGGAAGAAAGAAATTATACCTAGAACTCATACTCAAATTCAGTCCATGAGACATCAATCTCCTTCCTCTCCTCGAGGTAAAGAGTCCACCACTGATGCACCACTCCTCGCATCTGGATCACTTCTAGGGAATCCCAGTACCATGTCGAAGCCTGAATCAATCTAAAAGTGATCACCAGCTCCTCAAGCCATCTCTCCATCTCCATGTCTGAGACACTGCCCTCGTACTTTCCCAGAGTCAACCACTGGAAGGCACAAAGCGACTTGTACCATTGTTCATACTCCCCCTCTTGATCAGCACTCCACTGATCAACCAGATCAACCTGCTAGGCCTTGACTACTCATACCACTCATCGACGACGTCTAGGTTCCATAGCTGAAAAGAGAACTAAATAATTCCTAATCCCAAGTAGTGAAATTTAAATTTTATTTGAACTATTTATTTATTTTAAATTCCCAAAACACCCAAGACACAAAATAATACAATTCATTATGATATATGTACCTTTCTTAGGGTCTCTACCCTACAATCGTCATAGCCTCACTTGGTCGTTCAGTAGGTCCAGAGTCCTTGAATTGGATCATGGGGGGCCTAAAATCACATGTCCTAGCTGGTCTTCCTTAGCCTATTTCATACACCAAGATCTCATAACACTTTTCCCCTACAATATCATTTAATCCTCATTGTGACTAACCCCAAACTCCATCCTATCTTTCAACCATCAACCTATAATACCATTCTTTCAGGACCCACCTTCTCCAAGATGAGGGAAGGGATAGAAAAGTGGCATGCCCTTCCTTCTTCAAGGTGAAGGAAAGATAATGACCCCTGAGTCCCACCTTCACTTTGCCTAAGAGGGAAGACTAGCACCAAGGGTATAGAATCTCACATAAATGGAAGGAATTACAATTTTTTTACAAAAAAGATCAGGAGATAAGATGATAAATCCTAGCAACACCAAATACTAAAGATAAAAGTAAATCCAAGAATCCATTCCCACATGCATGTTCAAAAGTGAAACTGATATAAAGTAAGACAAAACTCCCAATAATGTACCAAAGGAAATAAAACTAAGCAGCGATAGCAACTATCATGATGCTTGAGCTAGTAAAGTCCATCACGGTCCTCAAAGTCCTCCTGGAAACCTGAAAAGTGTTTTATATACATAGGGTGAGCATAAAAGTATACTCAGTAGGGAAACTAAAGTTGCTCGTGTACAAGTGAGAAACATTCTAATGCCCCTGTGAGCAAATAGTAGAACCTCAAACACCAACCAAGGAATACTAACCAGCCCAAAATCACCAAGGAACAATCACCAAAGTAATGCAAGTCAAGTAAAGTAATAGTATAATAATGTTGAAATATGGGAACCTCGCACAGCTTTCCCATTGGTTAATTTCTCATTCCTAACAATATAATATCTTGAAGCTGCCACTCTTCACACACACATTCCCACTGCCGTAACCTGTCCACACACACTTGGGACTCAAACCATATACAAACACGCCCAATGACACATGGCCCACAATAACCACTACCACGCCTGAAGACACCTCGGCCTCAACAACCACACACCATGCCCGAAGACACCTGGGCCTCATCTCGAAGATACTTTTGAAAACATACATGGCATGCAAACAACTAACCCCCTGGTTCAAAACAAACCCTTGTCTGAAGAATCTTAGGCTATGGTAAGCCTTGATCCATTATAGCTCACCCAAATACGCCTGAGCAGAAAAATATGAAAGAGGGTGCGATGAAGAGAATTAGTAACCATCCATCCATCCTCCCACTAGAATGTTGGGAAAGACACCCCCTCCATGAAATTGAGGTTTTCAGCACATAGTGATCAAAAAGGGTGGGGTTAGTATAGAAATCACAAGGAACTTATATATATATATATATATATATATATATATATATATATATATAAGTAATAAAACACTCAGCCCCAATCTACAGGTTTTACACGAACAGACAACAAGGCCACACTAGCACCACTTTTGTTGCTACCCTTGGATGCACAACCATATAACAACCACTGCCAAGTATAAACCCAACCCTAATTTTTGTTCAACTTACATTTATTTATTTAAGGGGATTTAAATTTAAATTATTCTATCACTACCAGGAATGTAACATCCATAACCACACCAAGAAAGGAAAAAAAACCAAACTGCACAATAGCAAAAAAACTAGACTTGAAGTCCCACTGCACATCCCCATTCAACTACTTTAAATTATCATTATTAAAATTAATACCTCCCATTCCTTATCTCACAACCCATCCTTGAATCCCCACTACCCAAACAATCCCCATACACAGTCCCACTGCATAACAAGTCCATAACCACACCGCAGTCCCACTACTCGACATTTCTTCATGACCACAACATGACATTAAGGAAGTTCAGTTTCCTATAAGTTCATCCATTCAAAAATCAATAAATCTCTTATAATGAGACACCAAGACACCCCATGTACCACCCTATATACCAAGACCACTGAACACAGACCAGAACACATAGATAATAACCACAACCATAAAACCAAGCATATTCAAATTTAACCAATATGGGTTCTTAAATTTTCACTTGAATATAATCGGGGTGATCACAGAATAGGTTTGATATTGGGTAATATCTTTATTTAACTGAGTGTATGTGATTAATCATGTAACACCCCAAGCTTCTACGGTACGCTTCTCTTTGAATAATGTGATAGCGTGTGTTGTACGCAACACCGAGTTCTAACACACCATAACCAATCAAACTAGCCGTTATGAATAGTAATACCTACTTTTTGAAATTATATATATATTATATTTCAAAATGGACTTTTGGATTTGGAATATCGAATTTATCCTAAATTGAAATTTTGGTACTTTTCGGATAACTTTAATATTTTCATGAATAGTGAAAATTACTAAATTTTAATTAAAAACAACTTTTTTAATCAAAATAATTAATAGTGATAAATTATGAATTTGAGTGGTTTTAAAGTATATTTAGAATATATTTTTAACATTTAATATAATTTTAGTCATTGGACATAATTTTACAATTAAACCGGACATAAACATGTGTCAATCTTTTGATAGTTATTATCTCTTAAAAACATGCTTTTTGTTTTAACAACGGGAATTAATTTTAAATTATTTTCTGCCACTTCTATGTTTTGAATTTGGAAAAATGGATTCCATATTTGGAATCAGGATGTTCATATTGTGTGAATAGGTAACTTTTATTTTTAGACATTTTGAATAATTACTACGGTAAATATTTTATTTACCATGGTTAAGGGTAAATCCGGTAAATAAGGGTTAAAAAATAATATTATAATAATACTAAATTACCCTAAAACGTGTTCTAACCTTATTGGTTGATACATGTTCGACCATAGGCATCTTTGGGTTGATTTTGGGACCCCATGGAGCCACTTTTAGGTGATAGGGACACTTTATTTTAATTAAGTTAAAATGAATACAAAAATGACATAAGCATATATCTTTTAGCAAACCAATTTTTACATAGGGTTATATATGTTGGATTTTCGACTATAAATATTCATTAGAAAGATAAAACGATTTCATACATAATGGTATTTTATTTATAATTTTTAAACATTAAATAATTTAATATATATATGACACAATGATGATGCAGTAATTACCATAATAGTGAAAAATTAAAATAATTGTTATTATAAACACCCAAATAAATATAATTTAAGACTTTTAATGAATTACACTAATTTTATAGGATAATATGACATATTATTATTTATTTAATTAACTTTTTTCGAATTAATCATTCTTTTATGAGTTTCAAACAAATCAACTATTGAATAGTGTCAAAATTGACATAAAAGAGTTTTAAAAACAAATATTATATTATTAATTGATATTAAATTCCTAAAAATCTAATGATCGGCCAAGAGACTTATATCATTATAGGTATATCATTAATGGACCACTTGGGGGTCGCTTAGATGTATATGGTAAGTTTATTAACCATATAATATAAAAATACAAAGAGACATTGTAAAAGTGAAACTAATTAACTTAGAGTTAATACTTAAAGATAAGGTTAATATAAGTACCCAAACCTGTCTAAATTATATTTGTTGAGTTTTTTTCGACCCATCCCCACCTTAACATTTAAATAATCAACTTTTGAGCCATTAGAAACCAAATATGTATTTATTATAAATTAATATTTCTAGCTTTTCCAAAGGTGCCCCTCACCCCTCTTATAAAAGGGCACTCCTTCTTCTCATTTCTTCACACCTTCAAAGCCTTTTGGTTCAGACAAACTCTACCCAATTACTCTCCCAACTTCCATAAATACAACCTAGAGGAATTAGTTTGATCATAAAGGCAACCTAAGTAGCCCTTTTGATCAAATGAAAAGGAAGAAACCGAAGAAGAGGTAATGATTTCACCACCCTTTTCCAAGTTCCTTTCTTCTTCCACTTCTTCTTCCTTTGTTGTTACCATTCTAAAATAATAACTCCAGTATCATATATATACTGTGATGTTATTATAAATATGGTACAACCATATTCAGTATTCTATCCACCCTTTGAATAACATGTCACCATACGTGCGTACGTACGGCTTACCGTCTCCACGTCGTGGTGTAATTGTTATTCAATATAATATTATTTGCATGGGTATAATAATGATGTGTAACTCATGTAAATAATAAATATAACATGTTAATGATTCTTTATATATGATATACCATCCATTTATATATTATTTTAATGTCAAAAGAATGATATTGTCGCTCGTGCGTACGTACGGACTACCGTCTCCACGAACGCGATGAGATTCATTCTCCATCGTATCCATTCAAGTATAATTCTAATTTGATGATTAATAATAGTATCTAAGGACTTGATATCATTCTGGATATGATTAAGATACAACCTATCCATTACAAACATGGCTTACGTAACAAAACATATAAAATAAAACGAGTAAGTTAACACCTGAAACGATGATAATTCTAAGATATTATTAACAAAGAAATGTTAAAAGATCATATATGATATCATATTAATGTATATGATTATTGAATAATTAAATAACAATTATTTCACTATTATACAGGAGGTTAACCTACCCCAACCAAGGAAAAGTACAAGGTAAGGGTTATTTCACAATCTCTTCATTATCCGAGGTTGTTTATACATAATAATCTACTGGGATCTCTTTATCATCCACATCCATGTTTCTTAAAAATGTATTTCAAAACATTTTTACTATTTACTAGAATATGAGTTAAAGTTATTTATACCCTTTTTGACTTTTATAAGTGGTTTATAAAGGAATCTTTCTATCGTTTTCAAAACAAGGTCATTTTTAACCTTTTCGACAGAATTAAGGTAAGAATATTTTTTTAACTTATACGGTGGGTGCGGCTATTTTCCGCCGTTATAAAATCTTCAAAGCTTCCCTTACAAGCTTATAAGAATATTTTCAAAGAAAATGTTTTATTTTATATGTATCTTAAATGATTTCAAAATAAAAAGAGATATTTCTCTAAAAAGAGTTTTGATTTCATCTATGTCAACATCCTTTGTTGGATTTTACGCTTATGTGAAGTTGATTTATTATGATAAAAAAATTCTATGTTGTATTGAAGGTTTTGTGATATGTTTGACTGTGGATGTTCTATTTTTATACCATTCATGGTTTATGGTGAAAGTATTGACATTTCGTATGCTAGCTTTAATACGAATGTTTATGTTATGTTTAAACCCTTTCATATGGGAATGCATTGGACTTAATATGTGACAGGTGGAGCCCTCTATAGCTCCTCGATGCATCGGTAGGTCTCATGAGACAATATAGTGTCTTGGCACAAGGCCTTGGCAAAATCTTATTTGTAGTCTTGGCACGAGGCCTTGGCTATGTGGTTATGATAGTCTAGCATTATGCATTCCATCATTATGAAAGTGGTTATTAATATTGCATGTGATTATTCTATTAGTAGAATATCCATGTGAATAAGTAAATGGCATTATTTCATTTTACTTTTTCCATACTATGTTGAAGTTCAAGTTTAAAAGGCTTTTGTTTTAGTTATACATTGCCTTAAATTTTTATGCTTATTTTGGAAAGTTTCTGCTATATTGTTATCCTTACTGGGCATTTGAGCTCACCCCTTTTCTATGTTTTATTTTTTCCAGGATGTGAAGAAGTAAGTTATGTATGACCTGCATGGATATTATGAGGGGATAATAGTATGGACTATGGAGACATTATGTTGTTGTAGTAGTTTTTCACTTTATGATGTAATGTAAAACTTTATGAATATATCTAGTGTTTCCAAGGCTACTAAACCAATCGGTCTTTCGAGATTTGATCTTTCTTGTGATCATGCCAATGTTATGTAATAATGCACCGACTCTGGGTAACTAGGGTCGGGGCGTTACAGTTGGTATCAGAGGAATTTTAATACAAACCTTGGAAGCTATATTTAGATAAACTCTGATTAGAGCACATAGATTTAAGATGGACTTTGAGGATTAGTATAGAAGAACTTCCTAGAATTTTGGTATTGTAAAGATTTTGTGAGTTTTCCAAGCAATACATCCCTGTCTGGATACGAGCAGGTAGTGGCGGCTCTGGCACAGATGTACCTAGGGGTAAAACACAGAAACACCACTTTGAGCTAGACTCGAACGGGAACTGGTGCACGACAACGGGCCTTGCTGCACTCTTGGTTACGACACTCCCGAGGGATATGCTTAGGATAACTCTCATTTACTTTACAAATCATTATGAAGGGTTTATGAGTATATACTTCCTCAAAGAAAACATTTTTATTATTATGGATTATATCCATAAATAGTTCAATTTTTGTTAAGTCTTTTATAAGTATGGAATTATGTATTTTGATTCATAAACTGATCTAGTTTATGCCATTGTTTAGAAATGGAGCCTAGTAGAAGAAATGGAAACCGTATCAATGCACGCACTCCATGTAGGGATTTCCCTCCTGCTCAAGATAATTATAGTGGAGCTGGTGATGCAACTGGTGTCGATCAGCTAATCACCATACTGGGACAACTCACTCAGGTTATGAATAATAACCTTACCCGTATGGAGAACCCTGATCCACAGCATGGAGGATCAATGTTAGATCGATTCATGAGGCAACAACCACCAATATTCAATGGGAGTACAAATCCCTTAGTAGCTGAGAAATGGATAAATTCCCTAGAGAAAATATTTCAGGATTTGGGGAGTAGTGAAAGGGAAAAGGTTATCATGACAGTTTACCGCCTCACTGGAGATGCTGATCAATGGTGTTCATTGATTCAAAACACGAAGGAAGATGATGAAGTATCAAATATGGAATGGAGGGAGTTCAAAGATCTGTTTTTAGAAAAATACTTTCCTCGCGACCATCGAGCAGATATGGAAAGGCAATTTTTGAGTCTGAGATAGAAGGAGGATGAGAATGTCGCAAAGTATGATGCTAACTTTACAAGGTTAGCAAGGTATGATGGAGATTATATACGTAACCCAAGAAGTAAGATTGATTGTTTCTTTGATGGGTTAAAACCATTTCTCCTTCGAGCATTAGTCTCACAATACTTTTCTTCGTACGAAGACATTGTCTCATGTGCTATCAAGACCGAAAAGGAATTCTCTAGGTCTTATGACTTTAAAGAAAAACAAGAGAAGAAGAGACCTGCTGATCAATCTGGGAATGGAAAAAAGGGGAAGAAGGGAAAGGTTGAATATCCATCTTGTGGTAAATGTGGGAAGAAACACCCAGGTACTTGCTTGAAGGGAACGGGAGTCTGTTACAAGTGTGGTGAAAAAGGCCACCAAGCTCGTGATTTCAAAGGGAAGAAGGAAGATGCCAATGTTCAGTGCTACAATTGCAGGGAGATGGGACATTATGCAAATGAATTTCCTAAGAGTTAGGAGAACTTATCTCAAAAAAGGCCAAGGGATCAAGGCCAAGCTTATACTATCACTACTGCTGAGTTAGAAGCTCCAAAAGACGTAGTGGCAGGTAATTTAATGGTTTCCTCAAGTTTAGAAAATGCATTATTTGATTCTGGATCATCGCATTGTTTCATATCTTCCCAGTTTGCTAAAAAAATTAGATATTTCCAATTTGATTTAACAAGGGAGTTGTCAGTTAAAACTCCTAAGGGAAGTATCATTACAACAAAGTTTTGTGAATCAGTCCCCATTAGAGTACATAAATGTTCTTTATCTGCTGATCTCATCGTCATACCTATGATTGAGTTTGATATAATCCTCGGTATGGACTAGCTCTCAGACTATGATACGAAGATTTATTGTAAGAAGAAAGAGGTTACGATTCTTGATGATAATGATAAGGAACACCTTATCTTTAGAGCAGAATCGTCACCACCAAATTCTTATTTAGATCCACCCCCAGTAGCTCAACTAAATTCAATTATTGGGGAGGAAGATAATGAAATAACTGTGGGTGAGGAAAGGAATGTTCAAATAGAGTATGTACCTGTTGTGAAAGAATTTGTAGATGTATTTCCGGAAGATTTACCTGGACATCCTCCAGAACGAGAAGTTGAGTTTTCCATTGATTTAATTCATGGATCAAGTCCTATATCAAAGACCCCTTATAGAATGGCCACTGTAGAATTATTTGAACTAAAGAAACAACTAGAGTAATTGATTAATAAAGGATTTATTCTCCCTAGTGTTTCTCTATGGGGAGCCCCTGTTCTTTTTGTTAAAAAGAAAGATGTATCTATGAGGTTATGTATCGACTACAGGGAGATCAATGCTATAACAATAAAGAACAAGTATCCCCTACCACGCATTGATGATTTATTTTACCAACTGCATGGAGCTCAATACTTTTCAAAGATTGACCTTCGATCAGGATACCATCAGTTGTGTGTGAAGAAGGAAGACATTCTGAAGACAACATTTTGAACCAGGTACGGGCATTACGAGTTTACTGTAATGCCTTTTGGTTTGACTAATGCACCCTCTATATTCATGGATCTAATTAATAGAGTTTTCAAGGAGTATCTTGATGAATTTGTGGTGGTATTTATTGATGATATCTTGGTATACTCCAAAATATACGAAGATCATGAAAATCACTTGCGCATTATCATGAAGACTCTGAGAAGACATGAATTATATGGGAAGTTTAGCAAGTGTGAATTCTGGCTTCATGAGATTTCTTTTCTTGGCCATATTGTCTCTAAAGATGGAATCTCTGTTGATCC
This sequence comes from Viscum album, assembly GCA_963277665.1. NCBI lineage: Eukaryota > Viridiplantae > Streptophyta > Magnoliopsida > Santalales > Viscaceae > Viscum > Viscum album. The sequence continues at coordinate 1,020,737,297 of OY728135.1, forward strand.
TTTTAAGACCAAGGCAATCCAAGAATGTCCAGCACCTACGAGTATAACTGAGGTACATAGTTTTATTGGTTTGGCAGGTTATTATCGATGATTCGTCAAGAATTTTTCCCTATTGGCTAACCCATTAACGAAGCTCACACGTAAAGGGGTTAAATTTGTTTGGACAAAAGAGTGTGAAGAATGTTTCGAAGAACTGAAGATAAGATTATTCAATGCTCCTATATTGACTCTACCATCGAGGAATGATGGGTTCGTTATTTATAGTGATGCATCGAAGAAAGGACTTGGTTGTTTCCTTATGCAGAATGATAGAGTTATTGCCTATGCATCACGATAGTTGAAAATTCATGAACAAAACTATCCTACTCATGATCTAGAGTTAGCAGTTGTGATCTTTGATTTGAAGATATGGAGGCACTACCTCTATGGTGAAAAATGTGTGATTTATACTGATCACAAGAGTTTGAAGTATATTTTCTCACAAAAAGAACTCAACATGAGGCAAAGGATATGGCTTTAATTACTCAAGGATTATGATTGCACGATACACTATCACCCGGGGAAAGAAAACAAGGTGGTAGATGCTTTGAGTAGAAAAGACCATGGAGTTTTGAACAATATGAGAATTTAAAGGGATCCAATTTTCATGGATCTAGTGAAGATGGACATGGGAATAACCGGGGAAGGCGAAACATCAATTCTTTTTCAAATGGTTGTCAAACCATCTTTACTAGAAAGAATTAAGAGTTCTCAGACCAATGATGAAGAATTTCAAAAGAAGATTAAAGCTGTGAATGATGGGAGACTGAGAGACTTTGTGTATGAAGATGGAATTTTGAAATTTGGGAAGAGACTTTGTGTTCCCGATATACCTAATCTAAAAAGGGAATTGCTGAGCACCAAAATGTATAGAGATTTTAAGGAACATTTTTGGTGGGACAACATGAAGAGGGAGATTGCTGATTTTGTGTCAAGATGTATGGTTTTTCAACAAGTGAAAGCTGGAAGGAAACATCCTGGAGGATTCATGCAACCTCTTTCCATACCGGAGTGGAAATGGGACAATATTACGATGGACTTTGTCATGGGGCTACCAAAAACTCCTAGAAGGAATGATGAAATATGGGTTATTGTTGATCATCTTTCCAAGTCAACACATTTTCTTTCTATAAGAGAAGATCTACCCCTGGAACGTCTAGCAATACTATATATTAATGAAGTTGTGAGACTTCATGGAGTACCCCTATCGATTGTTTCTGATCGTGATCCCCATTTTACTTCAAGATTCTGGAAAAGTCTTCAGAAATCCCTGGATACTGAACTTCATTTGAGCACTGCTTACCACCCTCAGACAGACGGAAAATCAGAACGGACTATTCAAACCTTAGAAGACATGTTGAGATCTTGCTCACTTGACTTTCAGGGTATGTGGGATCAATATTTACCTCTGGTAGAATTTTCCTATAACAATAGCTTCCATTCGAGTATTCAGATGGCACCATATAAAGCGTTATACGGAAAGAGATGTCGTACACCAACCTGTTGGGATGAAGTTGGTGAAAGAAAACTTGTAGGCCCAGAACTAGTGGAGGAAATGATGGAAAAGGTGAAGGTAATCCAAAATCACATCAAAGCAGCTCAAAGTAGGCAGAAGAGCTATGCCGATAATCGAAGGAAGGATTTGGAATTTCAAGTCGGTGATCATGTTTTCATGAAGGTATCCCCATGGAAGGGAGTCATACATTTTGGTAAGAAAGGTAAATTGAGTCCCAGGTACATCGGACCTTTCGAAATTCTATAATGAATTGGGGTTTTAGCTTACCTATTGGCAATGCCGCCAAGTCTCTCCAAAGTTCACGATGTGTTCCACGTATCTCTATTGAGGAAATACATGCCTGACCCAACTCATGTACTCACCTATGAGGAATTAGAACAAGAACCTGATCTGTCTTATTGCGAAGAGCCCATCAGGATTCTTGATACGAGAGAACAAGTACTGAGAAACCGGACGACGTGTCTGGTAAAAGTCTTGTGGAGAAACCATAAGATGGAAGAGGCAACGTGGGAACCCGAGGAACTTATGATGAAGAACCACCCGAGTCTTTTCATGTGATAAGTATTCTAGAAATTTTGAGAATGAAATTATTTGAAGTAGGGGAGAATGTAACACCCCAAGCTTCTACGGTACACTTCTCTTTCAATAATGTGATAGCGTGTGTTGTACGCAACACTGAGTTCTAACACACCATAACCAATCAAAATAGCCATTATGAATAGTAATACCTACTTTTGGAAATTATATATATTTTATATTTCAAAATGGACTTCATTTTTGGATTTGGAATATCGAATTTAGCCTAAGGTGAAATTTTGGTACTTTTCGGATAACTTTAATATTTTGATGAATAGTGAAAATTACTAAATTTTAATTAAAAACAACTTTTTTAATCAAAATAATTAATAGTGATAAATTATTAATTTGAGTGGTTTTAAAGTATATTTAGAATATATTTTTACCATTTAATATAATGTTAGTCATTGGACATAATTTTACAATTCAACCGGACATAAACAAGTGTCAATCTTTTGATAGTTATTATCTCTTAAAAACACGCTTTTTGTTTTAACAACGGGAATTAATTTTAAATTAATTTCTGCCACTTCTGTGTTTTGAATTTGGAAAAATGGATTCCATATTTGGAATCAGGATGTTCATATTGTGTGAATAGGTAACTTTTAATTTTAGACATTTTGAATAATTACTGCGGTAAATATTTTATTTACCATGGTTAAGGGTAAATCCGGTAAATAAGGGTTAAAAAATAATATTATAATAATACTAAATTACCCTAAAACGTGTCCTAACCTTATTGGCTGATACATGTTCTACCATAGTCATCTTTGAGTTGATTTGGGGACCCCATGGAGCCACTTTTAGGTGATAGGGACACTTTATTTTAATTAAGTTAAAATGAATACAAAAATGACACAAGCATATATCTTTTAGAAAACCAATTTTTATATAGGCTTATATATGTTAACTTTTAGACTATAAATATTAATTAGAAAGCTAAAACTATTTCCTACATAATTATATATTATTTATAATTTTTAAACATTAAATAATTTAATATATATATGACACAATGATGATGCAGTAATTACCATAATAGTGAAAAATTAAAATAATTGATATTATAAATACCCAAATAAATATAATTTAAGACTTTTAATGAATTACACTAATTTTATAGGATAATATTACATATTAGGATTGATTTAATTAACTTTTTTTGAAGTAATCATTCTGTTATGAGTTTCAAAAAAATCAACTATTGAATAGTGTCAAAATTGACATAAAAGAGTTTTTAAAACAAATATTATATTATTAATTGATATTAAATTCCTAAAAATATAATGATCGGCCAAGAGACTTATATCATGATAGGTATATCATTAATGGACCACTTGGGGGTCTCTTGGATGTATATGGTAAGTTTATTAACCATATAATATAAAAATACAAAGAGACATTGTAAAAGTGAAACTAATTAACTTAGAGTTAATACTTAAAGATAAGGTTAATATAAGTACCCAAACCTGTCTAAATTCTATTGGTTGAGTTTTTCTCGACCCATCCCCACCTTAACATTTAAATAATCAACTTTTGAGCCATTAGAAACCGAATATGAATTTATTATAAATTAATATTTCTAGCTTTTCCAAAGGTTCCCCTCACCCCTCTTATAAAAGGGCACTTCTCCTTCTTATTTATTCACACCTTAAAAGCCTTTTGGTTCGGCCAAACTCTGCCCAATTACTCTACCAACATCACTCACCACAACCTATAGGTCTTAGTTTGATCAGAAAGCCAACCTAAGGAGCCCTTTTGATCAAATCAAAAGGAAGAAACCGAAGAAGAGGTAATGATTTCACCACCCTTTTCCAAGTTCCTTTCTTCTTCCACTTCTTCTTCCTTTTTTGTTACCATTATAAAATAATAACTCCAGTATCATATATATATTGTGATTTTATTATAAATATGGTACAACCATATTCAGTATTCTATCCACCCTTTGAATAACATGTCACCATACGTGCGTACGTACGGCTTACCGTCTCCACGTTGTGGTGTAATTGTTATTCAATATATTATTATTTGGATGGGTATAATAATGATGTGTAACTCATGTAAATAATAAATATAACATGTTAATGATACTTTATATATTATATACCATCCATTTATATATTATTTTAATATCAAAAGAATGATATTGTCACTCGTGCGTACCTACGGACTACCGTCTCCACGAACGCGATGAGATTCATTCTCCATTGTATCCATTCAAGTATAATTCTCATTTGATGATTAATAATAGTATCTAAGGACTTGATATCATTATGTATATGATTAAGATACAACCTATCCATTACAAACATGGCTTACATAACAAAACATATAAAAGAAAACGAGTAAGTTAACACCCGAAACGACGATAATTCTAAGATATTATTAACAAAGCAATGTTAAAAGATCATATATGATATCATATTAATGTATATGATTATTGAATAATTTAATAACAATTATTTCAATATTATATAGGAGGTTAACCTACCCCAACCAAGGAAAAGTACAAGGTAAGGGTTATTTCACAATCTCTTCATTATCCGAGGTTGTTTATACATAATAATCTACTGGGATCTCTTTATCATCCACATCCATGTTTCTTTAAAATGTATTTCAAAACATTTTTACTATTTACTAGAATATGAGTTAAAGTCATTTATACCCTTTTTGACTTTTATAAGTGGTTTATAAAGGAATCTTTTCGTCGTTTTCAAAACAAGGTCCTTTTTAACCTTTTCGACAGAATTAAGGTAAGAATGTTTTTTTAACTTATACGGCGGGTGCGGCTATTTTCCACCGTTATAAAATCTTCAAAGCTTCCCTTATAAGATTATAAAAATATTTTCAAAGATAATGTTTTATTTTATATGTATCTTAAATTATTTAAAAATAAAAAGAGATATTTCTCTAAAAATAGTTTTTATTTCATCTATGTCAACATCCTTTGTTGGATTTTACGCTTATGTGAAGTTGATTTATTATGATACAAAATTTCTATGTTGTATTGAAGGTTTTGTGATATGTTTGACTGTGGATGTGCTATTTTTATACCATTCATGGTTTATGGTGAAAGTATTTACATTTCGTATTCTAGTTTTAATACGAATGTTTATGTTATGTTTAAACCCTTTCATATGAGAATGCATTGGACTTAATATGTGACGGGTGGAGCCCGCTATAGCTCCTCGATGCATCGGTAGGTCTCATGAGATAAAATAGTGTCTTGGCACAAGGCCTTGACAAAATCTTATTTGTAGTCTTGGCACGAGGCCTTGGCTATGTGGTTATGATAGTCTGGAATTATGCATTCCATCATTATGAAAGTGGTTATTGATATTGCATGTGATTATTCGATTAGTAGAATATCCATGTGAATAAGTAAATGGAATTATTTCATTTTACTTTTTCCATACTATGCTGAAGTTCAAGTTTAAAAGGCTTTTATTTTAGTTATACATTGCCTTAAATGTTTATGCTTATTTTGGAAAGTTTCTGCTATATTGTTATCCTTACTGGGCATTTGAGCTCACCCCTTTTCTATGTTTTATTTTTTCCAGGATGTGAAGAAGTAAGTTATGTATGACCTGCATGGATATTATGAGGGGATAATAGTGTGGACTATAGAGACATTATGTTGTTGCAGTAGTTTTTCACTTTATGATGTAATGTAAAACTTTATGAATATATCTAGTGTTTCCAAGGCTACTAAACCAATCGGTCTTTCGAGATTTGATCTTTCTTGTGATCATGCCAATGTTATGTAATAAGGCACCGACTCTGGGTAACTAGGGTCGGGGCGTTACAAATCAAATTTCATGTTACATCGGTACATCAAAACATCGCAACAAAACACCACCAGTGCACAAGAAAAGACCACCAATAGTAGTGATTTTTAGAAGGAATACAACCACAAAAATCCATAAGATAATCAAATATAACAAAATAAAATATGTGACCAGCATCAAACCACACCCGGTAAATTATTATATTTATGCATGTTATCTTTTGATAATATTAAATTCTTGTTTAATTATTGTTTCAAGAAGGGTATCCAGCCGCTTATTACAAGGAATCCTTAATATACCCACCTCGCATGATGCACAATTAAAGAGAATCAAAAGAGAGTACCTACATAGATGATCAAAGATCTAAGTTTCTTCTTGCACCAAGAATAGAAAATGGTGCGAGTAGTAGGAAGAACTCCAAGGCTGAGTGGGAAGGGCAACAGTACGGGAACACGACTTGTCACGGGAGGAAGTCTCTAAGCGCATCAAGAGAAACGAAAAGGAAGAAGGAAGAGAGGATCTCGTCTTAATAAGATTCTATATCCTAAAATCAGGGATACCATTTCAAAGTACTTAAAAGTCATATCATGGTTTGACCATGTGTCTTGGAGGTTTCACATGTTTGAATTAATTGAGATTTAATAATTCTCCTCAAAAATGGTGGAGATAGACCAATGGACGGCTGTAAGTTGATAGATTAACATTAAATGGAGAAAAACATGTAATAGGGGAGAAACTAAAAAAAGAAGAAATGATTCACCGATGGGTGAGTCATCAACACCACAGCCTACCGACCCAATGACATATCCATGCCTCAACCTACCAGCGCCCTGACCTACCGACACTAAGCCACCGATGTTGAGCTATCATCACGACATATCGACACCTCAACCTACCGCCACTAACATCCTCAACTCACCAATGTCGATGCCCTCGACTCACCGATGTCGATGCCCTCGACTCACCGACGGTGACACCCTCCACTCACTGATTTTGACACCCCTAAAATCACCAATGCCGACGCCCCTTGACTCACTGATGTTGATTCCCCTCGACTCACCAACGCAATTTCATGTCGACGCACTAATATGTCGATTCACTAACATGATGACACACTGTCATGCCGACACACAGACATGCCGATGGAAAAACTGGAAATTTGGAAAACTCTTGAAATGATCCACCGACATCTCCCAAAACACCTCAATACTATATTTTCACAAAGAAAAGGCCTGTGGAAAATCTGAGTTATTACAACAATCAATCTTGAAGTTTTTAATTGAAAGCAGATGAGATGAAAAAAAAAGAAATTCAGAATCAGTCTCTCCAACTAATTCTAACAGTGTAAAATGATAAGCATGTGAATAAGTTTGAGAGTAAAACTAGTAGTATTAAATCCTCAACCTAGAAAGAATTATCCTAAGATCATTTTGATTTCTATAGTGAAAAAATATAATTACATAGTATAGGAATTAAGGATAGAGGGAGGAAAAACTCCCCTAATGTTTCTTTTCCCTTGGGCCCCTTCGACTCTAGTGCTGCTCTTCGTGTCTCCTGAGAGTCTCTACTCTTGAATCAGGTTTGATCATGGAATTTTCGAATTCAAGTCCCCCCCCCCTCAATCCCCACTACTCTATTTTTTTTATGGTCTCGATCATTTGCTGCTTATCACCGCATGTCTTCCACTGACATAGTCTTGTCCTTTTTTGTGCACCACACACATGCATTGTTTTTAGCGAACAACATGTCACATTAGTTTTGTCCTTATAAATAACTCTTGATGAGTAATTGAATGCACTTAGACATGTTTTAGGCTTCTTCTTGAACCTGTGAAGGAAACAGAGCACAAAATAAAGAAGTAAAAAAACAAGCTAAAAGAATCAACTTACTTATTAATTATTATTTTTGTTTAAAATTTAATGTTAAATTACTTATTTAAAAATGGATTGTTATTAATTAATTAATATTTTTAGTTAATAATTAATATTTACTTTTATATTATTTATTAATAGAAATTTAATTATAAAATTATCTAATTAATATTAAAAATAAGTTAGTATTTTAATAATGTTACATAATATTATCTTAGGATTATTAATTTATTTATTTATTTTAATTAAATATTATTAAATTAATAAATTTATTTATTAATTTTATAAACTATGGTTAAGTTAAGTTATTAAAATTTAATATTTATTTATTAATAGTATTAAAACTTAATTATATTATTAAATTAGATTAATTACTTTATTTTATAAATTTAATTATTATAATTATTCTATTTAAGAAGTTAAATTATAATTAAAGTATTAATTTAAATGTATTTATTATAGATAAATTAGTTTATTTTTAGATATTTAATTTAATATACTTTATTAATTGATAAAATTTTATTAATATCTATCTATTATTAAATATTATAATTTTTATATATTATAATAATCATATATTATTTGTTTGTCTATTTAACTTAATTTATTAATTATTATTTTATTTAATTGTCTATTTATTTTTTATATTTATTTAATATTTTTTTAGGACTTTTACCTCCCCCAATTTCAGCGCAGCGGGGAGGAAATTCAGTTGTCTTCCCCAAATCTAGTGGCGGCTCGATCTACAGGTGGCGATCTCTCCTCCCTTTTATGGCTCTGGTGCAGCCCTGCTCAACATCTCCTAGTGGAAGGTAGCCTCCTCTTCAGTCTTGGAGATTTCTTCAGGCGAGGTCTCAAAAGCTATTGATGGTCCTCTTCCTTGGAAGATCACGGTGTACAAACTCCTCCTTAGATCTGCGGGGAGGGGTACAGCGGTAGGTTCTTCTCCAATTTCAGCAGCAGCAACCCTCTTCACATGGAAGCTTCAGATCTCCACAGCGCTCCACTTGGTTCTCATATGTGTCGATCTCTCCTCACAGCAGTGTGCAACTCCAGGGTTCACGACCTGTGACATTCTCGAATCCAGATTCTATAGGTTCTGGGTGCAGCGGAAGCGTGTCGGTGGGTTTTCCCAACTTTAATTTTATCGTTAAACAACATTCAATCAGAGATCTGTCATGATAATAAAACTCTGGATCTTCGGAATAGAACGAAGAATGAAAAAAAAAGAGAGAAGGGTCATGGAACCGTTGAGAGGATCATCATATGTTGGTTATAATTAATTTAATTAATTGACAAGAATTACCTTGATATAATTCTTTCTTCGTTGATTTTTTCCGGTCACGTTCCGATGTGATTCGTTGTTACATCGTAGAAGCCAAGTTTAGACTTACTCTAGCAGTGATCCACATGTGCACCACATATCTCTGGGCATCGCCAAAGGAATCTTCAGGTGCTAGCGTGGTGAATCCTTCACTTGCGTTGTCCGCCTTAGATCGCCTTGATCCAATGGAGGAGGATCTCTCTCGGTCTTAAGAGCGTTCTTGGAGGAAGGAGTTCTCTCGACCTTGAGAGAATTTTCCAAAATTGTTGTGCATAACTATTCTCTATGAAAATTATTAGGGTTGTGAGGATATTTATAATAGGATTTGAGGTTATAGATTTATGACAATAAATAAACATGTTACACGTTTTATTTATTTCATTAACTCTTATTAAAAACCCCCATATAAAATTATTATTACCTTGACATGAACCCACATTGATTATAGTAAATATCATTTAATAAAATGATATTATTTCTTCAAAATCCCGAATGGAAGAAATACAGGGCGTGTAATCATTAATACACAGCGTGTACTCATTTTCCATGAAAACTACATAGTGTGTACATTCAATGTACACAGCGTGTTTATCTTGTTTTCATTTTTCTTTATTTCCTCCACCACATTTATTAATCCTTGAGTAATGGCTATTTATTTCTTAAATAATTTTTTTTAAAGGTTGGGGTCGAAGCCTCAATTTATTATTTAAATCAAAGACCTCTTTAGACTGGGTAGAGGGAGACCCATTACAAAATAAATGCAATTGCATTACTTGTTAATAAATATACATTATTTCGCCCACAATATATTCTCTCTAATAACTAGTGTCTAAATAAATGTGATCAATCATCCTTAAATAATTATTAAACCACAGTCGAGAATAATATTTATTTAAATTGTTAAATTAATATTTAACTGAGATAATTTGACACACTTAGTGTGTGACCTACTAGGCCTCTTTCTCAGTGGAATTAGGTAGAGCCTGCCTAAAGTCCAAGGTTAGCATCTAGCAACATGCCAAGGCACCCATAGATAAAGAAGTTGACGCTGCAATGATGTGTCACCTCATACGAACACTTACTGTGTAATATAATCCCTTTGTCATGATATCTCGAATCAAGTGGGCTGCATGCTAGTTCCATCAACCCATGTGCTCGATTATTCTTACTTTGACTTTCCATAATTGAACTCTCCAATTTCTTACCATGTCCATGGATTTATTTAGGTTATATCAATTCCATAAAAGGGCATGAGATATCTACTTCCGTTATGGAACAGAAGGGACAAATCCTTTCTTGCATTATCTATTAATGCAGTATTACTCATGACACACCCAACGTATCCTACCTCACTGCGAATAGTGTGTCGTCAGAGTTTTCATCAATACATCTAAGTGTGCGAGTTGTAATACCCATTAATAATAATCTTAAAGTCCAAGGACCAATACACATGTCCACATATAGGAACATCCAATGACACTATGAAATGTGGATTTCCTACTAGCATGTCTTGTTCTCATAATATCCTCCTTGATATTACCAAGGGAACACACCATGAGAAGGTGTCTCAAAGTTTTATGAGTCCTCACCCATAATGTCTTGTATTATTTGTGTCCCTCAAATAACATTATCCAACCATAGAACATATATTCAAGAACAGTGTTATGGAACTTCTGTGTTCTCATCATAGAAAGTATCCGCTATGAACCTTTAATGCAAAAACTATCCTTGGGACATTATCACATGCATTGTGATGCAGAAGAACAATCAAGATGTGATAAGGTGTTTATTTAATTAATAAAGTACAAATTAGTTGGTTCTAGGCCACCAACTCTAACAGACTTCCACTTGGACTAGATTCAACTGCTAACAACTTTTAACCTGCTAGCTCTCACATGATATTCATGCTTCTGCTGAGATAGGAAATTAGTCATGGGGTCTTCCACGTTCTCTTCCGTGGACACTCTACTCACTACAACTTCACCTCTTTGATAGAAATCCCTCAAGAGGTGATACTTTATGAGTATGTTCTTTTTCCATTGATGTGACCTTGGTTCTTTTGCAAGATCCACTATTACAGTATTATCACAATACAACGTGATAGGATCTTTACTTCTATTCACCACATAAAGTTCCTAGAAAAAGTTTTGAATCCATACGGCTTCCTTGGATGCATCAAAAGCTGCTATATATTCGGAATCCACTGTAGAATCGGCGATAACTAGCTGCTTTGAACTCTTCCACCTCACAGCTTATCCATTGAGACAGAAAACATATCCAGAATGCGACTTCAGATCGTTCTAATCTGTCTGAAAACCAGCATCATCATACCCTCTGATGACAAGCTCCTTGTCTTCTCCATACACCAAGAACATATTCTTAGTTCTTCTCGGATACTTAAGGATAGTCTTAATAGCAGTCCAATGTTGTTCTCCTAGAACTGTTTGATATCTTCCTACCATGCTCAGTGTATAGGCAACATCAATCCTGGTACATAACATGTCATACATGATGGATTCTATAGCCAAAGAATATGGGATCTTACTCATTCTATATTTCTCATGTTGTGTCTGTGGACACATTTTCTTAGAAAGATGTAGGCCATGTGACACTGGAACTAATCCCCTCTTGGATTGTTCCATACTAAATATCTTTAGTATCTGGTCAATGTATGTACCCTAACTTAGTCCAAGCAGCCTCTTGGATCTATCACGAATGATATTGATCCCTAGAATGTAGGCTGCTTCACCCAAGTCCTTCACAGAGAAACACTTGTTCAACCAGTCCTTAACTGACTATAATATTGGTACATCATTTCCAATAAGCAATATGTCGTCAACATATACTACTAGGATAGCGATCACATTCCCATTAAACCACTTATAAACACATGGCTCACATTCGTTCTTAATGAAACCAAATTCCTTTATGGCTTCACCAAATTGAATGTTCCATGACCTGGATGCTTGCTTTAATCCAAAAATGGATTTCTGCAACTTGCAAACCCATTTGGCTTCACTTGGGGTCACAAACCCTTCTGGTTGTGTCATATTGACATCTTCCTGAAGGTTCTCGTTAAGTAATGTTGTTTTGACATCCATTTTCTAAATCTCATAGTCATGTTAAGATATTATGGCAAGTATGATTCTTATGGATTTAAACATGGAAACTGTTGAGAGGGTTTCATCATAGTCAATTCCTTGATGTTGTCTGAATCCTTTAGCCACTATCCTTGCTTTATGGGTGCTAACTTGACCTTCCATGTCCATTTTTCTCTTGAATACCAATTCACATCCAACAAGATTTACATCAACTGTCTCATCGACTAGAACCCAGACTTGGTTCTGATACATGGAATCTATCTCAGAATTCATAGCTTCTAGCCATCTTGCAGCTTCTGAGCTTTCTATTGCTTCCTTGTTGGAGAAAGGTTCATCATTGTCCAACAATAATGATTCACTATCCTCGGTGACTAGGAAACCAAATCTCTTAGTTTCCCTTACCTCTCTTTCGCTCCTACGTAGTACTTGTGTTTCTAGAACCTCTTCCACGGGGACCTGTGGAACTTGTTCCTGTACCAACTCATGTATATATTGAGCATAAAATTCATCGAAGTCAATCTTTCTCCCACTATCCTTTTTGAGGATGTGCTCCCTCTCAAGAAAGACGGCTTGTCTGGTGATAGTCACTTCCTTGTCTGAAGGGTTATATAGGTAATATCCTTTCATTTCCATGGGATATCCTATAAAGATACACATTGTGCCCCAGGGTGCTAGTTTGTTTCCTAAGAAGACCTTAACAAATGCCTCGCATCCCCATACACGTGTGTGCAACAAAATTGGTTTCTTTCCATTCCATAACTAGGATGTAATTTCATTTTTCACCTTAGTTGGTGCTCTGTTTAATGTGTATGTTGCATTTTGTAATGCATATCCCCAAAAGGATAATAAAAGATCTGCATAACTCATCATCGACCTCACCATGTCCAATAATGTGTTGTTCCTCCTTTCACTAACACCATTACACTATGGTGTATAAGGAGGAGTGAGCTGAGATAGAATCCCAGACTCCCATAGAAGATTGATGAACTCTTGGTTCAGATATTCTCCACCTCGACCCGATCTAAGTTTCTATATATTCATACCAAGATGATTCTCTACTTCATTCTTGAATTCCTTAAATTTCTCTAAGTCTTATGAATTATACCTCATTAAGTAGACATAGCCATATCTACTCAAATCATCAGTAAAAGTAATGAAGTAAGAATGTCCACCCCTAGCTTATACTGGAAATGGTCTACACACATCTGTGTGCACCAATCCTAGAAGCTCTGTGGCCCTTTCACTTTGTCCACCGAAGGGAGGATTGGTCATTTTTCCTTGTAAAAAAGAATGACATCTATCAAGTGGTTTTAGCTCAGTAGAGTCCAAATAACCATCTTGGCAGAGCTTTGTCAAGAGCTTCTCGTTTACATGACTGAGACGGTGATGCCAAAATGGGGTGATGTATGATTCATGTGAGTTTGTTTCATTATCGATTGTCAACACTTGGTTTTCGTAATTTAATACATACAAACCAATATTTAAATGTGTCATACCATAACATACGTTGTTCTTATAAAATATACAACCCTTATTTCAAAACGTGAAAATAAATCCATCCATATCCAAACATGATACAGAAATTATGTTCTTGGTAACACTAGGAACATAATAACAGTTATGTAAAACCAAAATAATCTCAGTCAGAAATGAGAGGTGGTAATCGCCAATGAAAAACACAGCCATCCTTGCGCCATTGGTAGCTCTAATATCCACCTCTCCTCTGTAAATATTTATAAATCTACTTGGTTCCTGCATTTGAATACAGATGTGATCCCCATAAGTTGTATTTAATACTCAATGTGTAGAAATGGAAATATTAAACTCGATAACGAACGCACCTTTAGCATCCCCACGCTTCTGAGTGTAGTTCCTCTTCTAGAGGCCTTGCTTGCCACATGAAATACAAACTGCCTCCCATTCCTTGCTCTGCCTCTGGATCTTCCCCTTCTTAGAGGGATGACGCTTGGGGGTTTCGGACTGTTTATAAATCTTTGGACCATTTTCCTTGTCCTTCCTTTTATTATTCACCATAAGGACTACGGGTTTGTCACACCCCATGTCCTTATCTATCTGGCGAATTAAGGTCAAAATTTTGGATAGACTCTTATCACTATTTCTCATGTTATAATTGACAATGAAGCTAGAGAAGGTCTTGGGTAGTGATGATAAGATGAGATCTGTACACAACTCATCCGAGAATTTAATCCCTAAGATGTCTAGATGTTCAATGTAACCAATAAACTTGACTACATGAGGCCCAAATGGTGCATACTCTCCAAGATTAGTTGTAAACAAATCATTGGATATCTCATATATCTCTTGTCTCGCCTTCTCTTGGAAGAGATCCTTAAAGTGATACATCATGTTATACGCGTCCATGTTTTCATGTTGCTTCAAGAGCTCATTAGACATAGCCGATAGCATGAAACATTGGACATATGTGGCATAATAAATGTGTTTTATATAGATAGATAGTTCCTCATCACTGGCCTCTTTCCCAGACGCAGCTGGAATAGGCTCTTCCAGCACAAACTACTTCCTCTCGTGGCGAAGGATGACGCGTAAACTCCTCTGCCACTCTTGGAAATTGGTGCCGGTGAGAAGGTTATACTTCTCTATTATGGTTCACAATGATATGTTTGAAGTCATTTTTCTTTTCATTTCTATAATTAAGATGATCAAAGGTTAAGTACTTTATTGCAAAACTGAGACAAATTAATACTTATTAGTCTCCCACTATTTTATCAAAATCCAATAGCCCTCACCATTGACTTCAGAATATTCTATTTCCAGAATATTCTAGTGGCAAGGATCCATATTTCCCTTCGCATCACCCTAAATAGGGATGGTCAAGAAAATTTAAGGGTTTTAGGTAGGTATTCCAAATGCCAACTGCATTAAATCGCAGCTCGTTGATCCACCGAGTGGACTCCCCAATCCTGAAATCTTTTTATTTTGGATTTCCTCAACCTTTGCCTCTTGGTCACACCAAGTCCTACTGTGGCAGTCAACTCTTAATGCAAACCAAGTCAAGTCAACCCAAAACCTTGAATTATAATTCCCTGATAATTGAAAGCACCCAAACTAGGGTTGGTCAAGCACTTTGAACTATGGTTCAATTTTAACCAAGATTATGGAAGGCTATAACGACTTAATATTTCTTTGAGGGATTTTATCCTTATACGTAAATTTCCATTTTATTATATTTGATTACATGCTTGTTAATATTAAGTGGGATATACTCAAGTGATTAACCATGTCTAAGATAATATTTACGCATAAGCTGGTCTTATTTTAGTTCCATCTTTCATGCTTGTTTAATTCATTAATTGTGTGATCGTGACAACACACCCACAATAAATTTAAACCATGTAACTAATAGAAATAAAATAATTGTATGATCATGAGATTTTCTATTGGTTAGTTTATCTAGAGATTGATAAACTAACCCAAGAGCTAGGGGTAAAACACCTTGAACCTTTTTGGTTCGTTTTTACAGCTTTCCACATGTCCACCTTTGTATCTCCTTGGATTGGTTTCTATTGAGAAAGTGTTTTTTTCAAAAATACATAATGTTTTTATTTAAAGGGGGAGTTTGTTGAGAACAATACTCTATCTCTTTATGATAATTTTGATGCTCAAAAATACCCTTAATTATTTTCTAATGATTTTATTTGTTAACTATATTTCTAGAGTTTATTATTCATTATACTTTTATTTCTGAACAAAATATTTAAGTTCCTGACCAATGAGGATTAATTACTAAAGTATTTTCATTAGCGTGTTCTGGAAACACTGTTCATGCTCTACATATTCGGGATCTGCTTAAGCGTGTTCTGGAAACACTGTTCATACCCTATGTGGAGAAATATACCATAAGGATGAAATGCAGTGTATAATTTTAGAGTTATCAGAAAATTATGGAAGAGGAACCCCAAGTTAGGAAGGAACCCTACATTTTGGTTATTGAAAAGTGTAGAAGAAGAACCGTACGTAAGTTTTAAACGTTACATTTTTTTCTCAAAAGTATGGTTCATCAACCTTACTTTTGTAAACAACCATACATTCTTAGAAAATTATAGAGGAAGTACCTTTCGTTTGAAAGATTATAAAAGTATGGATATTTTATCATACGTTTGAAAGTTGAAGAGAAAAAAGTATAGATGGCCAACCCTACATTTGTGATCAACCATACGTTTCTAACCCTACGTTTGTGATCAATTATATGTTGAAAACCCTACGTTTGTGATCAAACATACATTGATAACCTTACATTTGAAGGCTACATCATCAATATTACGTTTATTATCTACGTTGCATTCATAGGATTCATACTGTACAAATCAACCTTACATTTGGCGTTGGAGAGTTTAATGTAGATATTATTATGCAACGGTCAGTAAGCTGTTTATTAGGATGATTTCAAGCCGGATTAAAAGATGATTTTAAAACATGTCTTTGAAGAGTTCAGATTCATTTAAGGATCAAATTAAAAGGATCTTTTCTTGGAAAATTTCAAGGGAAGTTACAACTACTCTGTAAATTCAAATGTTTGAATATCACGAGTCAGAAGGAAACTTTTGTGGATCTAAATTTACAGGAGATGTGATCGATGTTATTATATAGATATGAAATACCAGAAAACTGCATTAATCGATTATATTCATAAAAAGGAATAAAATCACAGATCTTCTGATTCAAAAGAATGAAAAAGCTCTGTTTATTAAAGAAGAAGAAGAATCACGATAGAATATTCACTCGTTCTACATCGAAGATCATTTTTGAATCTTCTACTGCTGAAGTTATGAATTATATTTCTATATCTACTACAACAGGATCAACTCATAATGACTCTTATTTGAAGATCATTATTTTTTAAGGCGAGAAACCATCTACTGTCAATTGCATTCTGTTTCAATTGTGAAAAAAAACTGGAAAGTATTTTCAAAATTACAGATATCTTTCTTTTCTATTATTGAGTGACTCACTTCTCATACTAAGATGTGTAGGTTCTGTGAGTGAACTAGACAGATTTGTTTTTCCTTAGATTGTAAAGGTGTAAACTGCCTATACTCAGTTGTGAGACGGTCTGTGGAAACAAGGACCAGATAGTGAAAATCACCAAGCTCGTAGAGTAGAACGTTGGTGGAGTGGACTAGGGGCCTTCTGTTCCCTGAACCACTATATATATTGTGTCACTACAATTTAAATTTTCATTGTGTTAATTCATCTAATTAAAGTTAAAGATCATAACACGATCTCGCGAAGTTTTTTGAAAAGATGAAATTCACCCCCCCTCTTGTGTATATTTAGAATAATCTGATCAAACAATTGGTATTAAAGGTTGAGCTTTCTGATATAGCCTTAACAAGCTGAAAGTGATTATACACATAGAAAGATGACTCATACAAGAGAGGGAATGTCTATGGTCAGAGCACCATACTTCAATGGAGAAAACTATGGATGCTGGAAGTCGCGAATGATTATCTATCTGAAAAACCTTGGATACAGAGTATATTCTAAGATTCTAAATCCATATGAAATACCAGAAAAACCTGAAACATGGAGTGCAGCTACTGAAGCAGAATATGATATGAACTCAAAGGAAATGAATGCAATTATATGTGGTCTAGGACCTGATGAATTTAACAGAGTATCTCAATGCCCAACAGCATATGAAATATGGCAAACTATTGTTGTTTCTTTTGAAGGAACTAACAATATCAGGGAAATGAGATATGATACTGATAAGATTAAATTTGATACATTCAGAATGGTTGAAGGTGAAAGTATTACTCAAATTAATGGAAGATTGACAGAGATTTTCAATAACATAACCGCCTTAAGAGATCCCATTAAACAAGCCGATCAATCTTTAAAAGCATTGAGAGTACTACTAACAAGATGAAATAGAATCTCTGCTGCAATCAGATAGTCGACACCTGTCAAAGACTTAACCATGAGAGAACTAATTGGAACACTAATAATGTATGAATATGAGATGAAAGATGAAGCAAATTAGCATAAAGTGTTTATCAAGAGAGATGACACTACCTTGAAAGTTTCATCACAGAGCAAAAATAGAAAGATGAAGAAAAGTGTAAAAGTGAAATCAGAAAGTTCTGATTTATCAAATTCTGATGTGGAACTGGATCAACTAGCCAAAAAATTCACTAAATTCTACAGAAAGAAGAAGGGATTCAGAAAATCCTTCAAAAATGATGAAAAGGAAGTTAGATGTTATGAGTTCAAGAAAATGGGGCACATCATCTAATTTCTCTACACTCACTCAAAAATATGGTGGAATTGTCACTTTTGGTGACAATTCCAAAGGAAAAATCATTGGTATTGGAAAAGTTGGAGATCTAGAAGCTGTCTTAATCAAAAAAGTACTTTATGTACAAGGATTGAAACACAATATGATAATTATCTCTCAACTATGTGATGATGGCCATGCTATTGATTTTTCTAAAAATTGTTTTTCTATTTTCAAAAATAAACTTCTTAAATTTAGAGCACCTAGAACTAAAAATGTGTATACCCTGGATTTAAATTCCTTGTGTAAACAATAAGTAAACTACCTAACTGCTAAAATAAATGAATCCTAGATCTGGAATAGAAGACTTGGACATTGTAATGTATATGTTTTACATAAATTATCTAAGAAACAATTAGTTTTTGATTTTCCTAGTCTCATATTTGAAAGATACAGATTTTGTGATGCATGTCAACTTGGAAAGCAACATAAATCATCCTTCAAATCTATTAACAAAATTGATACATCTAAACCTCTAGAACTTATCCATATGGATTTTTTTGGACCTTCAAGAGTAGAAAGCTTGGTTGGTAAATTATATGTATATGTTTTAGTTGATGACTATTCTAGATTTACTTGGATTTTCTTTTTAAATTTTAAAAATTAAGCTTTTACTTTATTTGAAAGTTTTTGTAAAGCTATTCAAAATGAAAAAGGTTTTAGAATAATTTCATTAAGAAGTGATCATGGTGGATAATTTGAGAATCTAGAATTTAATTCCTTTTTCTCAAATATGGGTATTAAACACACCTTCTTTGCACCAAGAACACCTCAACAAAATGGAATTGTTGAAAGAAGAAATATGACTATTCAGGAAATGGATAGGACTATGCTAAATGAATACAGTCTTCATACCTATTTTTGGGTAGAATTTTTAAGCACAACCTACTATATAATGAATAGAGTTTTAATTAGACCAATTCTGAAAAAGACACCCTATGAACTCTGGAATAATATAAAACCTAAACTAAATTACTTTAAAGTTTTTGGATGCAAGGTTTACACCTTAAACACCAAAGGAAATCTTGGTAAGTTTGATCCAAAATCTGATGAAGGCATTTTCTTAGGATATTCTGTTACTTCCAAAGCTTATAGAGTCTATAATAAGAAGTCAAGGATTATTGAAGAATCAGTTCATGTGAAATTTGATGAATTTGATCCCTTTGAGAAAATGACAGATCAAATGGATGAATCTGAATCTAATGATAACATGAGACTTGAGAACTTGAAAAATGATTTTTAAAAAGATATAAATGAAATTCAGTCTAGATCAGAAGAACATGATACTGAAGAACTTATAAGTGTACTGCCTAGACAGACTAGAACCCTAAAGAATCACCCTTTAGAAACTATAATAGGTGACTTAGACACAGGAATAAAAAATATAATAAATATAATAAATCTTGTAGAATACTCTACCTTTATATCCCAATTATAACCCAAGTCTATATAAGAAGCTTTAGATGATGAAAGCTAGATCATATCAATGCAAGAAGAATTAAACCATTTCAAAAGAAATGAAGTCTGGGAATTAGTTGAAAGACCACATAATTATCCAGTGATAGGAACCAAATGGGTCTTTAGAAACAAACAAGATGATCAAGGAATAATATCTAGAAATAAATCAAGACTTGTATCTAAAGGATATAATCAGGAAGAAGGTATAGATTATGATGAGACATTTTCACCTGTAGATAGGTTAGAATCCATTATAATTCTTTTAGCTTATGCATCTCATACATTAAATTATTTTAGATGTTTGTTAAGTCTCCCTTTTTAAATGGTTATTTAGTGGAGTAAGTTTATGTTGAGAAACCTCCTGGTTTTGAAAATTCACAAAAACTAGATTCTATTGTTAAACTTACTAAAGCTCTTTATGGTCTTAAACAAGCACCTGGAGCTTGGTATGAAAGATTAAGCTTTTTTCTATTAAAAATGATTTTAATATTGGAATGGCAGATCCAACACTTTTTAAGAAAACTATAAATTCTTATATTTTATTGGTTCAAATTTATGTTGATGATGTAATTTTTGGATCAACTAATAAATCCATTTGTCATGAGTTTTAAAATCTAATGAAAATAGAATTTGAAATGAGTATAATGGGAGAATTAAATTTCTTTTTAGGACTTCAAATTTATCAAAAAGATTTTAGAAATATTTTAAATCAAATCAAATACATTACTGATTTACTGAAGAAATTTGGACTTGAAAATAGTAAGACATATACAAATCCTATATGTACTAATATAAGACATGATTTGGATGAAACTAGAAAATCATTTGACAACAAGTTATATAGAGGTATGATTGGTAGTTTATTATATCTTACTGCTAGTAGGTCAGATATAATGTATTCAGTATGTCTTTGTGAAAGATTTCAATCAAATCCTAAATAATCCCATTTAATTATTGTTAAAAGAATTTTTAGATATTTAAAAGGAACTGCTTATCAATCTATTCTTTATCCCAAAACATCTGATTTTAATTTAATTTCATATTCAGATGCTGATTATGGAAGTTGTAGATTAGATAGAAAAAGCACTTTAAGAACTTGTCACTTTTTAGGGAAATCTTTAGTGTCATGGTCAAGTAAGAAATAACATTTAGTTTCCCTGTCAACAGCTGAGGAAGAATATGTTTCTACTGGCAGTTGTTGTGCACAAGTGTTGTGGATGAAAAACACTCTTATAGACTATGGACTAAATTTTAATAATACGCCTATTTTATGTGATAATACTAGTGCAATTAATATTTCAAAAAATCCTATTAATCATTATATGATTAAGCATATTGATATCAAACATCATTTTCTACGAGATCATGTTCTTAAAAAGGATATATCTTTGGAATTTTTAAGTACTAAAATTCAATTAGCTGATATTTTTACCAAACCACTTCCCACTACAAGGTTTTATTTTATTAAGGGGCATCTAGGTTTATTTAATTTTAAATAAAGTTTTATTTTATTATGTTGTTTCCTTATCTTAATAATGTTTTAAAATAAATTAGTTATTTTTTTTCAAATGGAATAAGTTTTTTTTTGCACGTAATTAATTTTATTCGTTTTTAAAACCTAAGTAATAATTATTGATGACACGATAATCAAGGATGTCAGAAAACTTCTGAATTCTGAATCATTTAATTTCTACCAAAAACCCTTTTGTACTTGCGGCACTTTACCACTCTTTTTCCATTTTAACCTAAAAACCTTCGAAACCCTAATCCTCTTTCGAACCATCAGATATTTCTTGCCGAAATGGCCAAAACCAAGAGAACTAATGAGGCTGAGACCAACACCATTAAGAAACAGTGCTCCGAAGGAAGAAAAAATTTTCAAGGAAAGGTCATAGACCTGGAATGGCTATATCAGATGAATATTATGTTGAAACAAGCTCTCGATTTTCAAAAACTAGAGCAGACCTTCAATGGTGAGAAGTATGCGTTTTTGTATGAAGTAGAACTGCGATATTTCATTAAGTCTGTACAATTTAATCTGGGATATGATGAGGATACTATGGTGGATAAGATAAAAGATTGAGATGTCTTGATATCCTCTGTGGATATTGGTCAGATTTTGAACTTCCCTCATGAGGGATTTTTTTCATTTTGATTTGAAAAATATAAGAGATTTTATGCATAATTCTGAAGATATCATGTCTTTTCTTTTTGATTATACTCATATAAAGAATATGTTCATAAAGGACCTGGAACCAGATCAGAAAATTCTAGTAAAATTTGTGCAAACAGGTATTGCACCGAGGATGTCTAAGTTGGAGAAAATTTTGTATCCAGATATGTATATAATGTTTTTATTAATGAGTGATATAAGGCTTAACTTTCCTAGGTACATGATAAGGTATCTTCATTATTGTTGTCAAAGTGAAGCTAGGATGAATTTTTATCTATTTGGTAGATTCATCTCAAAAATTCTATTCAAAAAGGATATGGTGATGCTAGTGGAAGCTAGAGTTAGATGCCATCACAATAAAACCTTTGGTGCTGGGACCTTGAGAAAAATTGGCTATTTCAGGAGCACATTAAAAGGGAAACTTTTGCCAGTAGGAACTGAGGAAGAAGAAGAGAGTGATCAATCTCAATCTACTAAGTCCAAAGAGGGACAGGATGAATCAAGAGTAATCACTACTATAAGAATAATAAGATTTGAAACTGAAGACTCTCAAGAAGAAAGAAGTTAGGAGGGACTTCAGACTCAAAAAAAATAATTGTTAATGAGGAACTTGTTTCCCCTGTAATGACAACAAGAGATTTAATCTCTTACAGTTTTGTTAGATAAAAAGATGTTGAGAAGCCACAGTAAGAGGATACTGCTCAAATTACAGTGACTCCACAAGTCCAAACTGAAATTGAACCTCAAGTTGTAGCTGACTCTAAAGTTACAATTCAATAGGAAAAGAAGGCAGAGCCTGGTGAGGAAGTGTCCAATCCTCAGGAAAATTGAGAAGCTATTATTTTAGAAAATCCAATGGAAGAACAGATTGTTGATGTTCGTGATGATAATGTTTCTGAAGCTCAAAATGAAGTAATTCAAGAGGATTTTTCTATGGAAGAGTCTGTAAAAGGCTCTAAGGAAAAATTTGTGGATCAACCAGCTTATGAGAAGGAAAAAAAGAAAAATTTGATGCAGATTCACTGCCTTTAGTACTGCTACATCACATTGAAACTGAGAATGAGAATCAAGAATAGGGTGCCTCTGATTCAGTGACTAAGGAAGTAGATGAGCTGTACAGAAATTTGTCTCATTTGGAATCTGAAAATGTTACTCTGAGGAGAACCTTAGAAACAGAACAGTTTAAATTTCATAGACTTAAGGGAAGTACAGTTTCATGACAAGAAGTTGAAAATTTTAAGCAAGAGATGTTGATAGAGGTATAAAAGATGAAATTAGAAATGGTAAAGAATTCAGATCTGTTAGAGTTCAAAGAATTTCTGGAGACACAATTTGCATTTTTCGGGCCTAGTGCTGCTAGTGGATAAGGTACTTCTCCTGATTTAATCAGAAGGTTTCAGGAAATCACAGCTGCCATGGGTAATATGAATGAAAATTTTCACGATCTTCAACGTAACAGTGCTCCTTTATCAGTCTTGTTAGATAATCAGAAGTTTTTGGTTGATCTATTGACCTCAAGTGAACCAAATATTAGACATGTGCTGACTCAGTTCACAGAAAAGCTTTCCTTGTTTATGGAAAAAGAAGAAATACTTCATGAGTTTTTTAGAGTAAGCCTCATAGAATACATTCATATGACTTAAGAGACCAGGGATATTATTGTTAGGCTTGGTGATGGAACGTTAAAAAAAATTGAGGGAGCAATTTTCAGAAATCAAGTTCGTAGTTAAGAGGAGATAGACCTTATCTCATACCTTTACCAAACCTTGATTCATGTGTTCATCATGATTATATCTAATCCATGTTCTCAATGAAAATTTGGATTCATTTTCTTTTATTATTATTATTATTTGTTTTACTGTCATTGTTTCAATATGCCAGTAATCCAGATTTAATTATTGACAACTGGTTAATAATATATCATTTACTTAAGTTTAGTGCTACATTAAATGTGTTCTATTCCATATTCTATGATTCTTTTTGATATCACAAAAGGTGGGGAGAAATTTGGATAAACACGACATTTTATTTTAATTGTTTTATATTATATACTTTAAATGTTTTTTCTCTTTATTGTGGGAGAAATTATAGTTATAAATTAAGTTAAATCTTTTGCAAAATTAAAAATTATATGTAATTAATTTTTCAAGTTAATTTCATTGGTTATTTTATGGGTTTTGTGATCATTAAAAAGGGGTATATTATTGAGAAAGTGTTGTTTTCAACAATACATAATGTTTTTATTTAAAGGGGGAGTTTGTTGAGAACAATACTCTATCTCTTTATGATAATTTTGATGCTCACAAATACCCTTAATTATTTTTTAATGATTTTATTTGTTCAGTATATTGTAGGAGTTTATTATTCATTATATTTTTATTTCTGGATGAAATATTTAAGTTGTTGAACAACGAGGATTAATTACTAAAGTATTCGCATTAGCGTGTTCTGGAAACACTATTCATTCTCTACATATTCGGGATCTGCTTAAGCGTGTTCTGGAAACACTGTTCATACCCTATGTGGAGAAAAGTAGCGTAAGGATGAAATGCAGTGTATACTTTATGAGTTATCAGAAAATTATGGAAGAGGAACCCTACGTTAGGAAGGAACCCTATGTTTGGGTTATTGAAAAGTTTGGAAGAAGAACCGTACGTAAGTTTTAAACGTTACATTTGTTTCTCAAAAGTATGGTTCATCAACCTTAATTTTGTAAACAACCATACGTTCTTAGAAAATTATGGAGAAAGTACATTTCGCTTGAAATCATATAAAAGTATGGATCTTTTATCATACATTTTAAAGTTGAAGAGAAAAGGTATGGATGGCCAACCCTACGTTTGTGATCAACCATACGTTTCCAACCCTACGTTTGTGATCAACCATACATTGACAACCCTACGTTTGTGATCAACCTATGTTGAAAACCTTACGTTTGAAGGCTACATCATCATTCTTATGTTAATTATCTACCTTATGTTCAGAGGATGCATACTATACAACTCAACCTTACATTTGGTGTCAGAGAGTTTAATGTCGATATTATTATGCAACGGTTAGCAATCTGTTTATTAGGCTGATTTCAAGCCGGATTAAAAACTGATTTTAAAACTTGTTTTTGACGAGTTCAAATCTCTTTAAGGATCGAATTAAAATGAGATTTTTTTGGTAAATTTCAAGGGAAGTTATGACTACTCTGTAAATTCAAATGTTTTAATATCATGAGTCAGAAGGTGACTTTTGTGGATCTAAATTTATAGGAGAAGTTCTCAATGTTATTATATAGATATGAAATACCAGAAAACTACATCAATTGATTATATTCATAAAAATGAAGAAAAACATAGATCTGCTGATTCAAAAGATTGACAAAGATATGTTTATTGAAGAAGAATAATCATGATAGAAGATTCACTCATTCTACATTGAAGATCATTTGTGAATCTGCTACTTCTGAAGTTGTGAATTATATTTCTATAGCTACTATAACAGGATCGACTAAGAATGACTCTTATTTGAAGATCATTATTTCTAAATGAGATGAACCATCTACTATCAATTGTATTCTATTGAAATTTTAAAGAACAACTAGAAAGTATTTTCAAAAGTACATATACCTTTCTTTTCTATTCTTGAGTGATCGGCTTCTCGTACTAAGCTGTGTAGGTTTTGTGAATGAACCAGAAGGCTTTGTTTTGCCTTAGATTTTAAAGGTGTCAACTGCCTGTACTCATTTGTGAAACAATATATGGAAATGAGGACCATATAGTGAAAATCACCAAGCTCATGGAGTAGAGCGTTGGTGGAGTGGACTAGGGTCCTTCTGTTCCCCAAACCACTATATATCTTCTATCTATGCTATTTAAATTTTTGCTGCGTTAATTCATCTGATTAAAGTTAAAGAAAAGAACATGATCTCGCTAGTTTTTTTGAAAATACACAATTCACCCCCCTCTTGTGTATATTTAGTATAATCTGATCCAATAGTTTCACCTTGACTCCTAACTTAAGAATCCTCCACTAGTTTGGGATCTCCATCCATTACATATTCATTTATCTCACACGTAGGTGAGGGGTAAAAGGGGGTTTACATAAAAGAAACCTTGGGCATGAAGGCCCTACATATTAATGAGGAGAAGGATCGCAGGCCAACAAATTTAATTTAAATAAATAAATTTAAAGAAACCATTCACATAAAAAGGTCTTGGTATAGCTCATGATCATCCATACATGCAACGATGTTAAGAATTAATAAAACTAGCATTCAATTATTTAATTGTTCTTGCTTAAGATAAATCATGCTCGAATCAATTAATTATCTTTAATTAATCAATACTTTTATGTTAAACTCTTTTCTGAATTTCCTTGAGATTCTCATCCATAATAATTTTAAACAAATAAATTCATTTAAAATTATATTTGTATGTAACTTGTACCTTGGAGGCAACCCAGTAAATTCTCGTTCATTATACAGATGTTAAATTAAACACATATAAATATAAAACACTTATCATGTGTTGTACCTCAACTTTACACCTGCACTATGGTACACGTCTCATGGTTTTGTATAATATAATAATAAATTTTAATAAATATTCATAATTTGGATGAGTACATGGTGTGTAGTTCTGACTAAATGATGTGTACTTTTGTTCACTATCCATCCGAAGTACATACCCGGAGACATGGCGTGTATATGTACTTCGGAAATTTTCAGAGTACACGGCGTGTTCAATTGGACACACACCGTGTAGTATCTGTGTTACACGTTTTCTAGCTGGGAAAGCCGTGTACGGGGTACACGGTCTAACCCTAACCCGAAGGGACTACATGTCGTTTTCAGTTGGACCACAAGTCGTGTAATCCCAAAACCATGTGCCACCTATTCCTGGTCAACACATGGTGTCATAAATGACTTAGATAAGATCCAATACACAGCTTGATTTGGCGGATCAGTCAATGCATTGAACCTAGACTACATGACATGTACTTTTGAATACACGACGTGTATTCTGGTGTTGTACGGCCAGGAACGTTGGGCACCTTTGAATGAGTTCTTGTATTTTATTTTAATCAAAATTAAAAGAAAAAAACATTTATATAAGGTGAACGAGAAACAAGAGGGGAGTAACAGATCTCGAGATTCAGATTTTAAAGAATGATTAACTTAAATTGAAACAACTAAATGCTTAAATGCGTAAATCACCAGTGAAAAACTAAATAATTATAATCAACGATATGATCTCTCTAATACCACTTGTAGGTTCTGGGAACAGTGGAAGTGCATTGGTGGGTTTTCCCAACGTTAATTTTAGCGTTAAACAACGTTCAATTCGAGATCCGTCACTATAATAAAACACCAGATCTTAAAAATAGAATGAAGAATGAAAAAAAGAGATAAGGGTCCCAGAACCATCGAGAGGATCATCATATGTTGGTTATAATTAATTTAATTAATTGAAAAGAATTACCTTGATGGAATTATTTCTTTGTTGATGTTTTCTAGTCATGTTTCGATGTGATTTGTCGTTGCATCATAGAAGACAAGTGTAGATTTCCTCTAGCAGTGATCCACACATGCACCACGTATCTTTGGACTTCACCAAAGTAATCTCTGGGTGCTAGCATGGAGAATCCTTTGCTTGCGTTGTAAGCCTTAGATCGCCTTGATCTAATGGAGGAGGATCTCTCTCGGTCTTAAGAGCGTTCTTGGAGGAAGGAGTTCTCCCGGCCTTGAGAGAATTTTCCAAAATTTTTGTGCACAATGATTCTCTCTGAAAAGTGTTGGGGTTGTGAGGATATTTATAATTGGATTTGAGGTTATAGAGTTATGATAATAAATATACGTGTTACGCGTTTTATTTATTTCATTAACTAATATTGAAAACCCCCATGTTGAATGATTAATTCCTTGACATGCACCCACGCTGATTATAATAAATATCATTTAATTAAATGATATTATTTCCTCAAAATCCCGACTGGAAAAACTACACAGCGTGTAATCATTAATACATAGTGTGTACTCATTTTCCATGAGAACTACACGGCGTGTACATTCAATGTACACTATGTGTTTATCTTGTTTTTATTTTTCTTTATTTCCTCCACCACATTTATTAGACCTTGAGTAATGGCTATTTATTTCTTAAATAAATGTTACTGCATTACTCACTAATAAATATATATTATTTCTCCCACAATATATTCTCTCGAATAAATAGTGTCGAAATAAATGTGATCAGGCATCCTTAAATAATTATTAAACCACAGTCAGGAATAATATTTATTTAACTTGTTAAATTAATATTTAACTGAGATATATGGACACACTTAGTGTGTGACCCTCTAGGTCTCTTTCTCAGTGGAATTAGGCAGATCCTGCCTAAATTCCAAGGTTAGCATCTAGAAACACGCCAAGGAACCCATAGAGAAAGAAGTTAACTCCGCAATGACGTGTCACCTCATACGAATTCTTACCATGTAATATAATCCCTTTGTCACAAAATCTCGAATCAAGCGGGTTGTATGCTAGTGCCATCAATTGATGTGCTTGATTATTCTTTATTTGATTTTCTGTAATTGAACTCACCCATTCCTTACCATGGCTATGGATTTATTTAATCTATATGAATTCCATCAAAGGGGATAATATATATACTTCTGTTATGGAACAGAAGGGACAAATCATTTCTCGCATTATCTACTAATGCAGTATTACTCGTGATGCACCCAACGTATTCTACCTTGCTGTGAACAGTGTGTCGTCACAGTTTTCATCAATACATCTAAGTGTGTGAGTTGTAATACCCATTAATAATAATCTTAAAGTCCAAGGAACAATACACACATCTGCAGATAGGAACATCCAATGACACTATGAAATGTGGATTTTTTACAGGCGGGTCTTCTTCTCATAATATCCTCCTAGATATTACCAATCGCACACACCATGAGAAGGTGAATCAAAGTTTTATGAGTCCTCACCCTTAATGGCCTCTATTATTTATATCCCTCAAATAACACCATCAGGACATAGAACATATATTCAAGAATAGTGTTATGGAACTTCCAGGTTCTCATCATAGCAGGGATCCTCTATGACCCTTTAATACAATAGCTATCATTGGGACATTATCACACGCATTTTCACACAGAATAACAATCAAGATTTGATAAGGTGTTTATTTAATGAATGAAGTACAAAGTAGTTGGTTCTAGGCCACCAACTCCAACAGATTCTCCTTAGTGTGGCTTGCTTTTTGGTTATCAGTGGAGGTGAGATCGTTAATCAACAGAGTGGGGAACTATGGTGGTGTTTGAGATGTAATAAGAAAACCAAAAGTGAATGGGTGTAGCAGAAAGGGATGCATCGGTGTGATGAAGGATGAGGGTGTCGGTATTAAAGGAGGGTTTTCGGTGATGGTATAGGGGAGTATCGGTATCATGATTTGTGCTACGTCGGTATCAGTAGCTGGATATGGGATCTGTCGGTGAGTGGAGGATGTGTCGGTAGCATGGTGAGAGACCGACACAGCATTTGTGTCTTTAAAAAAATAAGGACCTACGTCGGTGTTGGTGATACATGTCTCACCAATAGAAGGAAATAAAATGGTGCATGTTGGTCTCATCGACAGTCTAAAATGATAGTGCATTAGTGACTCATTAAAAAAATGGATGAAAATCAAACACTTAAATTAAATTAATTAAAAGAAACAAAAATGTAAATTAATTAAAGATATACAATTAATTAAATAAAAATTTAAAAACATAAAACTAAAATAAACTTAAATGTAGATTAAAAACTAAAATAAGGTTAATTAATAAACTGACATTGGGTTATTAATTAAATTGAAAACTAAACTTTAAAATTACATATTTAAATTATTATAAGTAAACAATTTATTTAATATATTAAATTAATATTAAATTAAATTGAAAAGAATAAAAATAAAATATTAAAAAAATTGATAAATAAATTGATTAAAGAGGAAAGAACAAGTGAAAAAGAAATGTGTCGGTGACTCAATGATTCATTGACAATGGAAAAATAGAACAGTGATGTGTCAGTAGTAGGGTGCTACCGACAGTTAGTGCATGTGAGTCAGTGAGACCGACTCACTAAATAAAAGTGTCATTGACTAAATTTTTTTATCTACATACATACAATTAAAATATTAAAGTTAAATAAATATTTAATAATCTAAAATAATTAATTAAATAACTAAATGAGAACTTTAAATTAAGAACATGTTATTTTATTAAATTAAAACTTAAATTGTTAACTTATATTAAAACTAACAGAATAATTAAAAAATAATTAATAATATTAATTTATTTTAATGAATCTAAATTAATGGATAAAGTATTAAATTAAATACAAAGTTAGATAAATACAAATAATATGATTAAATGATTATGTATTGCTAAAGTGAATTTATTAAAATGTAATAATATTTAAAACAACTACTTAAATAGGTAAATTACAAGACTATAAAAATTAGTAAAACTAAATTAATAATTTTAAAGACCAAAAATAAAATAAAAAATAAAAAATTAATTAATTAATAAATTTCATTATAAAAATACAAAAGTAAATTTATTTAGTAAAAAGTGAAAAATTAATATAATAAAATGTAAAATAATATAGTAAAATATGTGGAAAACTGTGTAAAAATAAGGTCACATCAGTAGGTATCTATCTCTTTCACCATGAAGTAGAATTTCATAACTTCCTCAAAGGTGGTGCAGGAAGGGTGGATTCACATTTGGGGAATTAGGCTAGATCTCATCCTTAGTTAATTTGGAGCTCAAATTGGATCATTGTGTAGCCATGAATCTCCTGGAAAGGTGGATTCACTCTATCATCATCCCAAATTCATGGTTGGCACCAAAAGGTGGTACAACTCGAGTAAGAATAATCCTTATTTTTCTCATGGTGGTGGAAGATAAGTGGTAGTGGTGACATTTGGATCATTTACAAGCCTCTGTATCATCTTCAAGATTAATTCTATGGGGATATGTTTCCTTAGGGGAAGTGGAGTCTTGAAATCATTTGATGGTCACATGGAAGATTGAGAGTTAGGGGAATGATAGGTAGAGGTTGGAAAGTCTCACGATAAGCATACCCATTATGAAGGCCATGGTTATTTTTATAACTGTGAGATATGGCTGAAAAGGTGGGATAATGGTAGGTATTCTTACTATGAGAGTGTTTTCTCAATAAGGTAGTGAAGTGACCATGATCAGTGCTCATGGTCATCTAAAGGCATGGTCGGTTATTCTTCATGGTAGGTAGTGGAAGTACACAGGGATAGTAGTTATACATATAATGTGATGGTAGGTTCTCAATATAGGGGGTAGCACATGGTCATTTCCCATGGTCATTGTAGTGACTGTGGATGGCATGTTCACTTCTGGCCTTTTTAACTTTTCAACCTACAGAACAAAAAGATTCACATTTTTTTTAGTGCAGTATTTTTCAACAATTAAAATTCACTCTGATAATTCAATAAGATTTAATTATATTATAAAGTATTGCTTCAAAATTTATATCAAAATATGAATATATTAATAAACACCATATTTAAATCCAATTTCCAACTAAGTTCCAATTTTAGATAGTCAAAAAAAATGACCATTTACCTAGTATTTGATTAATTAATGGGGCTTATTCCAAATAAAAGAAGAAAAATTTAGAAATTTGGCCTCACATCACTCTCCCATGCTTGAATTATTTCACTCCCATAAAATATTATTAATGAATTTCAATTTATTCAAAAATAAAATGAAATTCATCTTGTCTATATCTAAATTTACCAGCTAAAGAAGAAGTAAACAAAAACTTATCCACTATAAAAATTATCATGCATCATATGTGAATCAAACCACTACCTCATTATAATTTAGTCAAATTTCCAATTCTAAAAGTAGTTTGAATGAGATTCAAGTGGAATCAAAGTTTTAACAAAATGAACTTCCATTTTTCCTCTTTCATAAGTTTCCTCAAACCAAAGTTTGATTTTACAATTTATTGATACAACTCAAATGAATTTTTTATAAGTCAATTTCTCCCTTTATGGGTTCAATATTCCCCCCATCATTATGAACTCATTTTTGACAAGTCATTTATTTAAATTTTTTTCCAACCATAATTTTGTATAAATCACTATGTATGGTACTTATTGAGATTGAAAATGGAATTATTTAATTATATAAATGAACCCAGTAACCTTGTCTCATAGAGTCATAATGGGATCCAAATTGCCCATTTTTATTCTAGGTTCAAAGCACTTATATCATTTTCATTTTAGCTAGCTCCCTAAGGTGTTCTTTCTCACAAAGGTCAAGTTCCCTCAAATCAAGTTATGAATTCTTAGTGACCTCAAGTTATAAAATGAATTCCACAAAAATCATTTCACTCACACTCATTTTTCTAGTTTTAAGACCAAACTTCCATGAATACATTAACTAACTTGCTCAGTAATCACTTAAGTCTTATAGTTTCAAAACCAATTAATGACTTTAATTCTAGCATAATATTTTCAAACTAGGTAGGGAAATGATGAAGTTCATGAAAAGTTTGAAAAATAAATACAAAATCTGTAGAAAAGAGTTATTTATAATATTCACAAAAAACATTTTTTAAGTGTTTTTTTATTTTTTTATTATTATTTTTTTGTTTCTTTATTTACACTCCAAATTTTATAAAATCTAAAACATAAATCGACAAAACTATGTATAGGTTACTAAAGTAGAATTTATTTTTTTATTTTTTTTATTTTTGTTAAGTAAAATAGAAAAAATTATATTTACATCTTGAAACTACCTTTTCCATCTCCCCCATAATTTTTTAGACACTATTCTAGTAAAGTGAAATATGAAAATTTTCAAAAAGATAGTTCAAAATAAAATTATCCAAGATATTGTGAAGGAATGATAAAACCTAGATTCCTACAATCAATGGCAGCATGGAGTAGTTTAGACTACTCTATGGGTTCTTCCCATGAATATCCATAGAAATTATTCAACTTAATTCCCTTCACCTAGAATGGGTTATGAGAATTATCCCCCTTGGTCTTCACTGCACCAGATTAACAAATGTTAGTCACTGTAAAATTTCTAGTACTCTTAGTAAGATTCTTTCAAATAATTATCCACCTTCTTGAAGAGTAAAACCATACTTTGTCTCCTATTTGAAAATCTTTCTTCTGAGTGATTATTTCATGGGAATAATTTTATATTTCTTTACACAACATTGTGTTCTTATAGGATTCTAGTCCATATTTCTCCAACTTTATCTTTCGCAGCTTTCTTGGTTTTAAAACATTCCCAAACTTTAGGTATACTCCTTTAGCAACTCTATTGGTTCTATTCTACAGCTAAACATATTCCCCCTCATTTATTATATATTTAACAGATAATATATATATATAACATTAGAAAATTTGATCAAATTCTCTGAAAAATTCTCATGAATTTCCCTATTATATTCAGTACTAAAAAAAGATTATAAATTAAACTTATTTTTAAAAATATTTTCAGAAAAATCATGATATTCCAAAGTTTTTTTAAAAAAATCCATCATAAAAACTTTAATTATTTTTAAAAAAAACATAACACTTCAAAATGGGTTACATTAAAAGAAATTTGTTCCTAATGAGGGTACTTCATTAAGTCCAGTATATTGAAATCAATTTTTTCTTCACCAAACGTCATAGAAAGTGTTCCTTTATTAACATGTATTATTATTTTGGAAATTTTGAGAAATATTATTCCCAATATAATGGGGGAAATATTATTACCATTTTATTCCTTCATTTTTTGGATATTGAAATCCATAAGGAATTGATACCATTTTACACTTACCATAACATCTTCTAAAACACCTACTGGGTAGGTAGTGGCTCTGTTGGCAAGTTTTACAACCACTCAAGTGGGTTCTATTTCTCATATATATACATATGAGTAGACTAAATAAGGAATAACATTTATTAATTCTCATAAATCACATAATGCATTGTAAAATTTGATCTCTCCTGTGGTGAAGGGGTTAGAAAAATACCTAGATATTATCACTTTTGAGGGATTTGGGGGGGGTTACAAGGGAAGAAAAAAATTTACTTAAATTTTCCATTTCTCTACCTCATAATATTCTCCTTTTGGTGCACATGTATTTGATGAATTTTTCATACCTTGGTATCTGGAATATGACGTCTAGTAGGGGATATGGATTTACACTTTCTTGAACAAGTCCATAATCTCATATTAATGTTACTATTCACTAGTTTTATTAGGTTCTTGTATTCTTATATGTAAGGGTGGTTGGGATTATTGTGGGTATTCTATTTTGGATTTACCTTAATATTTATTCAATGGTTCATTCACTTCCTCCTCCTTGGGTTCTTTTTATTGGGTTTATTTTTCAGATTAATGATGTTTTTAACTTCCAGCTTCAATTTCCAGGGGTATCACTTCGTTTTTTTTAATATCATTTCCACTTATTAATGTAATAGAATTAACATTTCATTTACAGTTAGGAATTGGTTGAGAAAGAAGACTATCTGAGCCTTGATTTACCATATTATTAAGGGTGGTCATGATTTAGCTAAATTGTTATTTTAATTTCTTCAGTTATGATCCATGAGTGATGAGAGTGGTCTGTTGACTATTTTGAGATTATATTACCTATCTCATAATGTCCTTCATGGAAGGATCTTGTGGTTTTCCTTTCAAGTAACTTGTAAATTATTGGAAATTTTATATTTGTAATGGAGGGGGGTTAAAGTTCTATTGATAAGCCTATTGTAATTCTTTCTAGAGTGGTGGCCTTTATTACTATTGGATCCTAGATCCAAATTGATAGGTGGGGAGGTCTCTAAATCCTTGGTTTCTGCATGGTTGGTTCTAGAATTTTCTCTGGAACATTGAATCACAACTTTTAGTCAATTTAACTTGATTTCATCCATCAAGGAAATGCTTTTGGGAATATAACAGATAGAGGACCCTTGGGGTGTGGTGGGTAATGATTCTTATACATTGTTCACAACTAGATGTCTCACAATAGAAGATAATTCTACAATTTTATTTTCTAAATAGGTTTATTTGTAACTTTTTACCTCTTTTATGCCTCTGGTTTTAATTCTCGTGCCATATTTTTTGTAATTTTTTGAGAACCTCTCAATTTTTTCTCTTACTTCAATTAGTGACTTATGAATCAGTGCTCCTCTGGATGAAACATCAATTAGTATTTTATCATTTTCCATTAATCCATAATATAATAATACTTAGAATTTATGTTCTTCATATAGCTAGTGTGGGAAGGATTTGGTTAGTTTCTTAAATCTCAGAACTCAAAGAGAGTTTCTATAGTTTCCTTTCTGATTCCATAGATTTTTTTTGAATTTGATCAGTTCTTGAAGAAGGTAAGAAATTATATAGTAAGGTCTTCTATATCTCATCCAATGAGGTGAATTCTCTAGGATGAAAATTATATATCCACTTTTTGGCTTCCCCTTCAAGTGAGAAGGAGAATGTCTTACAGCTGATTTGAGCCTTAGTGACTCCTCTAGTTCTGAATCCATTGAAAATTTATTTGAACACTCTCAAGTGGCTATTGGTTTTTTCACTAAATAAACCACAAAACTTAGGAAGTCTCATAATAATTCCATTTTTGAGTTCACCTTCTTGCTCATTCAATTGTAATTTTTGGTTATTAATATCGAAATTGGGTGTATACATTTCTATCAAAGTCCTATTAACTTGGTCATGATTATCTTCCATTTTTCACTTCTTATTGTAGTTTTGTTAGAAGAATAAGCTAATGTGGGAGATTCGGTCAATGAAATTGTGAAAAAATCTATTTCATCTTGTTCTATGATCTTTATAGTTCTAAGTCTTTCCAACACATTTCTATCAACCTCTGAATCAAAACCAGTGAGGTTGTAAGAATTGGATATGTCCATTTTAAAACATTTAGAAATAAAATTAAAACAGAACACTGGCATACCCATCACTAAATATAGGTTTGATGAGCACCTATCGTGAGGCTCTTAGAAAAATGAATTAATAGACTTGAGAAAAATGTATTATATTAGGACTTGGGTTGTCTACAAAGATGACAGTGTTTTGGGTGAGTTGACATACTATTTTAGTGGGTTCAAATTTTTTGAAATCATTGGGTGTAATTTGTTGGTTTTAATATCAATTTAAAAAAAAATCTTATCACATTATATAATTTCTTCATTCTTATATTGAATCATTATTCGGTTTTTCTCTATTAATCCTCTAATATATTGAAATATCATTGATTATTTTTATTAGGTTATTTTGATTCAGATAGATAAATAAAATGATCACTATATTTCCTACCCATGCCTAGCCTAGAGATTGGATACCTCCATTCACCCTTGAATTCTCCCACTGCTTGTTATCACAGGTAGTGAATTAAATCCAAGTGGCATGTGTGTGCAATGATAATAATAAGTAGAAGAAATTAAAATCTAAAACTAGAAGAAACCACTACTGATTAAAAACACTAAGATCCACATAGTAGTTAGCATAAACATTGAATAATTATAATTCATCAATAGGGGAAATGAGGGGATTCTCCTTGGCATGACCATAAATGGCTTAGTGTTCCACCATTGGAGTTTTAACAATGGGGAATGAAAATAAAATTAGAGTTATTTCTAGAAGTGAGTGAGTGTAGTATTTAGTAGTGATCCACCCCCCCCCCCCCTCCCCTCTCTTTTATTTTTATCTCACCCCCTACTTATTTTTTTCTCTCCAACATAGTGGATTCCTTTAATAGAAGAATACTTGGCCATTCAATAATTATTTACATCACATGATTGGCATGAAATTCTTTATGAAATTTGGTAATATACTCTGTATTAAACATGTAATAAGTTTACATTATGTTGGATGAATAATACATGTCTAAAATCAAGGGTCTAGATGACTTTTGTAAGGCATCAGTGCTCCTATCATAATCAATTTCAATGTCCTTTTTGTGGTGGCTTTTTATAATTCTTCACAGCATAGTGGATGTGTTTATTTTGATTGTAGTAAAATTATGGTAAAATGGGCATGGGTTTATGTTGATGGACCTCATTATTTACTCACACCTAGGCATTATCATTTTTTACCATGAAAAGTCATACCCTGTCAATTTATGCAACCCATATGTTCTATAATCAACTAGTGAATGACAATCACCTTTTGTTAGTGGTGTTTTATTTATCAATAGGATGGATTCTCATGTATCTTTATTACCTCAAGATTGAATCTTGCACCCGTAGGTGGTTCTATTTAATGGTGTAAGGATATTCTCATTATATTTCGATAGTCTATACTTCTAGTTTGATGCTACTCCCCTATTTTATTCAGTTTCTCATGGGATATTGGTTCTTCATCACCCAACTCTAGTTTCGGCAGGCAGCAATCTTCTTCATAACTGAGTGTAATTTCAAAACTTCCTTAGATGTGGAATTGGTAGGGTAGCTTCACTTGTGGTTCATTAGGCTGGATCTCAACCTCAATCAATGCAAAGTACAGATTTGATCAGTGTATAATCATGTCTTTCCTGGCAAGGTGTCTTCACTCAATCATTAACTTAATATTCTTGGGTAGAACTAGAAGGTGGCATAACTTGAGCATGTGAAAACCTACTTTTTCTCATGGTTGTGGAAGATAAGTGGTGGTGGTGACATTTAGAGTGGTACCCAGTCTTTGGATCATATTAAAGGATCATTTGATAGGGATATGGTTATTTAGGGGAAGTGGAGGCTTAGAATCAGTTGATGGTCGTATTCCATCTTAAGAGGTAGATCCATGGTAGGTAGATGTGGGAAATTCTCATGGTAATAATTCTTACCATGAAGGAAATGGTCATTTTTTTAACCTTGAGATGTGGATAGAAATGGGGGCTCATGGTATGTATGCCTACCACGAGAGTGGTTTCATAATAAGGAAAACAAATTACCATGATAAGATCTCACTATCATTGAAGGCATGGTCGGTTCTTCTTTCTGGTAGGTATAGGAAGTTCTAATGGATAGTAGTCATACCTAACATGTCGTGGTAGGTTCTCAATGTTGGGTGGGTAGTACACAGCCAATTCCCATGGTCAGTATAGTGATCATGGATGGCACGGTCACTTCTAAACTTTGTAGTTTTTGAACTTTCAGAACAAAATGATTCACATTTTTCTTAGTGCAGTATTTTTCTACAATTAAAATTCACTCTGATAATTCAATAAGAGTCAATTCCCCATTAAATAATGGATTCCCAATTTATATCAAAAGATAAATATATCAATAAACGTTATATTTAAAGATAATTTCCAACTAAGCTCCAATTTCATATCGTCAATAAAAAATCGCCATTTACCTGATATTTTTTTTAATTAATGGGGATTATTAAAAATAAAATCATAAGAAAAATATGAAATTTCAGATCATGTCAACATGAAACATGTGACACCCACCGGGTCACTAGTATGTATTCCTTTCAATTTTATTTATCTTTGGGTTTTCTCATGGAGTTTTTGTGTAGAGACCCGAAGCTTGACGTACATGAACATTACATTACTTTTGCGGAATACTTAGTACATAACAAAAACACACACACAAGGATCGTAATAGTTTAGTGTCTTTGGAAAATCGGAACGTAATCTTCTAATCGTGGTGAAAGATCTTCAATCTCTCCCATAAAGATCTTCCTTTTTTTACCTAAAACCTTTCTTTATATCCTGGGGAAAATAAAACATAAAATGGTGGGCTCAAATGCTCAGTAAGGGTAAACAAAAGAAAAATCAATCACATCATATTCATAAGAACATAACTTTTGGAAATCTTAACCTGCAAAAGAGAACATAATTTCATAACATGGGATAAATCATGGAAGTGAAATTTAATCACAATAATCATAACGTAAAACATGAAAATTTGTGGCATTCACACATAATCATATAGAATCATTTCTTGTTAGTCAAGACTCATTTCCAAGACTATCTTAGTGGACAAAGTCCCTTTCTGAATCGAGTAACCCTCGTTTCAGTCCTGTTTCACTGAACCGGTATAACCTACCATTCCAGCCATGTCTATCTCATGAGATATAAAATCTTTACCCAATGCATTGGAGGGAGATATAGGTCCCACCCATCTCATAATGATACCATTCTTATGTGTGCCACAAAATCTTAAAACATACATCATTGCATAACCCATGTAATAAAAATGGGATTCTTGAAACATCATGACATCATAAAACAATACATATAAGATAAATGAATTCATAAAAATAATTCCATCACAACATAATCAACTCAATGTAATGATAGGTATAGAATCATAACCCTATATTATCTTAGATGGAAAATAATTTTGATAAAACACTTGAAATGAATTCTTGAGGAAAATATCCTTTCTTCTTCAAAATCAATTTCTTTTCACAAAACATCATGAAATTTTAAAAGAAAGATATTTTATTGAAAATAGTCATGAAATATTTTTGAGGAAGCTTCATGAAAATATGGCTTTATAAAGTCGTAAAAATCCATTCGTGTCGTATAAGTTAAAAAAACCATTCTTCCCGTACTTTTGTCGGAAAAGTCAAAAAGTACCTCGTACGAAAAATGACAAAAGATTCCTTTCATATCTTTTACTAAAAACTCACCGAAGGGTAAAATTGGATTTAAAAAATTGTAGGTGGATGGAAATAATATTACATATTGAGGAAACATTGATGTGGATGATAAAATACACCCCAGTAAATGCCAAAGTAAAAACAATCTCGGATAAAAATGAGACTGTGATATTTTCCCTTACCTTAGGTCCGATTAGCTTCGTATGTGCCTGAACCTCCTGTATAATGATTTAAATAATTTCATTGACTTATTACAGAATCATATTCATTGTTATGATATCATATATGGTTCACTTATGACATTATATTACCCGTTCTTTTGTAAATTCCATGTTAAAGAAGCGTTTTAGGTAAAATCGTTTCATTTATCGTAGGTGTTTTGACTTCTTGTTCTTGACATCATTATTACTTATATCATGATTTACTTACTTCCAGAATATAAAATATGATTTATATATCATATATATTCAGTATATATATATATATAATAGATAGATAAATAAAATGAAAAACACCGTTCATGGAGACGGTAGTCCGTACGTACGCATGAACGCTGTTTTTCTTTCCTTATTGTCTTGAATGGAAGTAAGTAGATGACATACATATATATATATATACATAAATACAGTATCATTATTATGTCATATATTTCATTATTACTTATTATATATACTTTATAATCATTCCTGAATGGTTAATCATTAAGAATGAATCTCATCGCGTCGTGGAGACGGTAGTCCGTACGTACGCACAAGCGATGATATCATTTCCATAATTATTGAATTGAATTGGAGTGGATTATAAAATATATCAGAATCAATATGATGTTTTAATAACTATGTATAGTTATTATTTACACCATTATACCCATCCATGTAAGGTGGTGGTGGAAAATAGATTACACCACGGCGTGGAGACGGTATTCCGTACGTACGCACGCGCGGTGATTTCTTTTTCCGTAGGATGGATAGATGGTGAAATAGGGTTGTTTCATACTTAAAATAAAATATCAGTATATTAGTGATACTGATGTTATTACTTCATAATGAAACAACCTAAGAAGAAGAAGTGGAAGAAGAAATAAAGATGAAAGAATTGGTAACGGTAATTACCTCTTCTTTGAAGCGCCTCTTTGAGACCTCCTCTTAGGGCACTAAAATTGGTCTTTGAGGAAGACCAGAACCTCTAGGATGTTTCTAGGAAAGTGGAGAAGATATTTTGGCAGGGTTTGGCCGAGCTTGAGTGCTCAAATTGGTGTGAGGAGGTGGGGGAGGAGGTGTCCTTTTATAAGGGAGGAGAGGGGCATCTTAGGAATACCTCAAAATATTATTTTATATTAAAGTAAAAATCGGTTTATAATGGTTCCAAAGGGTCTTATTTCGGAGCTAAAGTGGGGATGGGTCGAAATCCTATCAACCAATAAGATTTAGACAAGTTTATGGTATTATTTTAACCTTATCAATTAGATTTAACTCTAAGTTAAATAATTTAACTTTTACCGTGTCTTTTTGTTTTCTTTCACTATATGGTTAATACACTTACTATAACATGCCAAACGAACCCCAAATTGTTTATTATTAATATATATATCCTTATCTAAGTCATTTGGCCGAACCTTAGATTTTTAGGAATAAAATAACAATTAATAATATAATATTTGATTTAAAAACTATTTTGTCTCAATTTTTGACACTATTTGATATATGATTTTTGTGAAAGTCATAAAAGAATTATATGTTCGAACCAAGTTAATTAAATAAACACTAATATATCATAGTAACCTAGAAAATTAGTGGAATTCATAAAAAGTCTCAAATTACATTCATTTGAGCATTTATAACATCAAGTATGTTAATATTTCCTTAAAAGGGTAATTACTGCATCATCGTTGTGTCATAAATAAATTAATTTATTTAAAGTCTAAAAATTATAAATAAAATATCATTATGTAGGAAATCCTTTTAGCTTTCTAATTAATATTTATAGTCGAATTTATCTTATGTATAACCCCATATTAAAAATGTTTTAGTTATTAAACTTTGATTTTAACTATTTTAACTATTCATTAAATAAAATAATATTAAATGTCATAATCTTATCCAAGTGGACCTAAATGGTCATATTATATTCATAAGGTTTTTTTTGGTCGAATTACACTTATCCAATAGAATTAGGACATGTTTTAGGGTAATAGTAATATCATATTTACCCTTAGTTACCATATTTACTATTAACCGTGGTAAAAAAAAGTAAAAAGTTACTATTCACCAAAAATTATTTTCATCTCATTGAACCACATTTTAGTCCTTGATATTAACCGTGTCTGTCGGATTTTCAAAATTCCATTCACAGAAGCGGTAAAATTAAGTTTTATGAAAAATTCAGTTTTTTAACTACCACTTAGTGGTTTCACTATTCATCAAAAATTGAAAGTTTTCAGAAAAATACCAAAAATTAGGCCTAAGATATATTTGATATTATGAACTCAAAAATGATGTCTATTTTACCAAATTCAAAACATATCAGTTGCATTAACTAATTTAAAAATTAATTCTCGTCCTCAAAACAAATAGCGTGTTTTTAAGAAACAATATCTATCAAAAGATTGACACTTGTTTATGTCTGGTTTAAATGTGAAATTACATCCAATGACCAACATTGTATTAAATTGTAAAAATATATTCTTTAAAACAACTCAAATTAATAATTTATCACTATTAATTATTTTTAAAAAAAGTTGTTTTTAATTATAATTTAGTAATTTTCACTATTCATCAGAATATGAAAGTTATCCGAAAAGTACCAAAATTTCACCTTAGGCTAAATTCGATACTCCGAATCCAAAAATGATGTCCATTTTGAGAGCTAAAATTTCTAAAATTTAAAAAGTGGTTATTACTATTCATAATGGCTAGTTTTAATAATATTTTAATAGCATATCGTTGTTTCGTGAAACTCAGTATTGCGTACTACACACGCTATCGAGGAAGGTTGCGATCAAGTCAAGGATGCATGTTGTGCAAGCTCCTTTTTGTGTTGCGTACAACACAAGACATTAGTGAAATTAAAAAGAATATTTTTCATAAAATCTCGGGCTGTTACATTCTACCCCCCTTAAAATGAATTTCGCCCTCGAAATTCGTCGAGGTTATAAATGGTTTACTATTCGAAAGTTTCTTTAATAGGAACCCACATCGTAAAAAGGAATATCAAAACCAATCTTTAAAAACAAAAGTATGAAACGTAACGGTTACCCAAATAAACTAATCACTGGGTTTCCATATAGGTGAAAATATGGATATGGAAGAGAAATCTAACAATCATGTTCTGATGCAGAGTGGTAGAGAACATGGCTATGGAAAAGACAGTAATCACAAATCCATATATTTGTGATGATATAAGGTACCATCCGATTAATCAGATATAAGATCACTAGGACAACATTTTTTGGTTTTCAAGATCGTTTCCCTAAAGTTGAAGAATTTGAATTAGAATAAATACTTACTTTATTTTGGTACAATCACACTATTGTTCGTGCCTTGAACAATTTCCACTTCATCTCTTAAATAAATGAAGTTGAATTTGTT
The DNA here is from genome assembly GCA_963277665.1 of Viscum album. Lineage (NCBI taxonomy): Eukaryota > Viridiplantae > Streptophyta > Magnoliopsida > Santalales > Viscaceae > Viscum > Viscum album. The sequence goes on from OY728135.1 coordinate 1,020,780,698, forward strand.
ATTCGTGAAGTGTTAGCAGATCATGTGATAGAATGACGGGTCATTTCATCTGTCTCAAACAAAAGGTTAGCAAAACTTATATACATAAGTCGATCTATAGTGAGATTAATCATATATGGTTCCTAAAATGGACTTATACTTCATATATCATACTGCTTAATATAATAAAACTAGTTTCTATTAAACAGGGACTTCCTGTAGGCCAGTGGTAGGCGATAAAGGCCAGTCGCACTTCGGTTGTGGGTTCGATTCCCACAGCCTTGTCCGAAGCGATGGGCTGTCGCCCGTTCTGCAGGTTGTCCTTTTTCTAAAACTACATTACTATAACATCCCATCAATAATATCGAAAATCTTCTATCCTTAAACAATACTAACTTATGTCCAACATAATCCATTCTAATCTTTAGGCTTATCCATAATACTACAGTCCACTCTCATAATATAGTGAAAACGATTACCAAAGATTTAATATTGTCGTTAATCCCCATATATCATAAGATATGTCTTGTTGGTCACATTCCAAACATTCAAAGGCCATAATCATGTATTCTCTTGAATACCCATTGAACCTTAGTGAAAACATGAATGCAGTTAAAAGTTAACTCTGTCCACATACCAAAATCCAAAAATTCTATATACTCAAACCATGATATAACCTTCTCCTTATATCAGTCATGATCTCATGAATACAATCAAACACCTCATTATCTTATTATTCCTTCATTATGCGCATATCATCTAAATTCCAAAAATATCTGAATAACCTTTCATGGATAGTGGTACCATTAATCATACACTTTCATAACTCAAGGAAAGACAACAGTGTAACAATCCTTAGATGTCTCTTTATTCCATAGTACCATGAGATTTCTTATACAACATTACACATGATAAACATGTAATCATTCCACTGCATTCTTAAACCATTGACCAAGCTTCAACAATTCTTTCATCTCACGTATCATTTGTAGTCTCTTTATCATCATCAACATAAATACTTCCCATACGACCATACTGATTATCTTCATGAGACTTTCCCTTAGGGCATTGGTTTGCATAATGCCCGTACATTCCACATTTAAAACATTTAACTATTGTTGATGTCGTAGCAATACCATTATCCTCATCCATGGTGTTAACTGAACCTTTTCCTTTGCACTTACTTGATTTGTGTCCTTCTTTTCCACACCCAAATCATCTTCCAGTTCCTTTGAAACATTCTCCTTGATTCCTCTTCCCACATGATTTACATAGGGGAAATTGAACTTTCTTTCCTCTATGATCATCATGAAACTCCATCTTTCTCTTATTAGCCGAGTCCGGAAACTTACCAAATTTTACTTTATTGATCATATTATGAGATTGTTTATTCGGCATAATAATGATGTTTGGACTTCCAAATCCCATTTCATTTGGTTTCTCATGAAGAATATCATTCCATTGTCCATCATATCCTCCATTATCGTGAATCACCTTGTTTCCAGCCATTTTCTAAAACCCAAAAAGAATAGTGTGAGAGGCAAAAATCATAATAAAGGGGGAGTAACTTAAATATCTAACATCTTTGGTTTAATCTAATATCGTTACCATAGTTCTAGGACTATATCCTACACGTATACTTATCCTTAGGGGCATCCCTAGACATACCTTATAAATATATCTAGGGATCTCACTAACGTTTTCGCATCCTAGTTTCCAAAGGTTGACTAAACCTTTCCTATGATACCAACTGTAGAGACCTGAAGCTTGAAGTACATGAACATTACATTACTTTTGCGGAATACTTAGTACATAACAAAAACACACACACAAGGATCGTAATAGTTTAGTGTCTTTGGAAACTCGGAACGTAATCTTCTAATCGTGGTGAAAGATCTTCAATATCTCCCATAAAGATCTTCCTTTTTTTTACCTAAAACCTTTCTTTATATCTTGGGGAAAAGAAAACATAAAAGGGTGATCTCAAATGCTCAGTAAGGGTAAACAAAATAAAAATCAATCACATCATATTCATAAGAACATAACTTTTGGAAATCTTAACCTGCAAAAGAGAACATAATTTCATAACATGGGATAAATCATGGCAGTGAAATTTAATCACAATAATCATAACGTAAAACATGAAACTTTGTGGCATTCACACATAATCATAGAGAATCATTTCTTGTTAGTCAAGACTCATTTCCAAGACTATCTTAGTGGACAAAGTCCCTTTCTAAATCGAGTAACCCTCGTTTCAGTCCTGTTTCACTGAACCGGTATAACCTACCATTCCAGCCATGTCTATCTCATGAGATATAAAATCTTTACCCAATGCATTGGAGGGAGATATAGGTCCCACCCATCTCATAATGATACCATTCTTATGTGTGCCACAAAATCTTAAAACATACATCATTGCATAACCCATGTAATAAAAATGGGATTCTTGAAACATCATGACATCATAAAACAATACATATAAGATAAATGAATTCATAAAAATAATTCCATCACAACATAATCAACTCAATGTAATGATAGGGATATAATCAGAACCCTATATTATCTTAGATGGAAAATAATTTTGATAAAACACTTGAAATGAATTCTTGAGGAAAATATCCTTTCTTCTTCAAAATCAATTTCTTTTCACAAAACATCATGAAATTTTAAAAGAAAGAGATTTTATTGAAAATAGTCATGAAATCTTTTTGAGGAAGCTTCATGAAAATATGGCTTTATAAAGTCGTAAAAATCCGTTCGTGTCGTATAAGTTAAAAAAAACCATTCTTCCCGTACTTTTGTCGGAAAAGTCAAAAAGTACCTCGTACGAAAAACGACAAAATATTCCTTTCATATATTTTACTAAAAACTCAACGAAGGGTAAAATTGGATTTAAACAATTTTAGGTGGATGGAAATAATATTACATATTGAGGAAACATGGATGTGGATGATAAAATACACCCTAGTAAATGCCAAAGTAAAAACAATCTCGGATAAAAATGAGATTGTGATATTTTCCCTTACCTTAGGTCCGATTAGCTTCGTATGTGTCCGAACCTCCTGTATAATGATTTAAATAATGTCATTGACTTATTACAGAATCATATTCATTGTTATGATATCATATATGGTTCACTTATGACATTATATTACCCGTTCTTTTGTAAATTCCATGTTAAAGAAGCGTTTTGGGTAAAATCGTTTCATTTATCGTAGGTGTTTTGACTTGTTGTTCTTGACATCATTATTACTTATATCATGATTTAATTACTTCCAGAATATAAAATATGATTTATATATCATATATATTCAGTATATATATATATAATAGATAGATAAATAAAATGAAAAACACCGTTCATGGAGACGGTAGTCCGTACGTACGCATGAACGCTGTTTTTCTTTCCTTATTGTCTTGAATGGAAGTAAGTAGATGACATACATACATATATATACATAAATCCATTATCATTATTATGTCATACATTTCATTAGTAATTATTATATATACTTTATAATCATTCATGAATGGTTAATCATTAAGAATGAATCTCATCGCGTCGTGGAGACGGTAGTCCGTACGTACGCACGAGCGATGATATCATTTCCATAATTATTGAATTGAATTGGAGTGGATTATACAATATATCAGAATTAATATGATGTTGTAATAACTATGTATAGTTATTCTTTACACCATTATACCCATCCATGTAAGGTGGTGGTGGAAAATAGATTACACCACGGCGTGGAGACGGTATTCCGTACGTACGCACGCGCGGTGATTTCTTTTTCCGTAGGATGGATAGATGGTGAAATAGGGTTGTTTCATACTTAAAATAACATATCAGTATATGAGTGATACCGATGTTATTACTTAATAATGAAACAACCTAAGAAGAAGAAGTGGAAGAAGAAATAAAGATGAAAGAATTGGTAACGGTAATTACCTCTTCTTTGAAGCGCCTCTTTGAGACCTCCTCTTAGGGCACTAAAATTGGTCTTTGAGGAAGACCAGAACCTCTAGGATGTTTCTAGGGAAGTGTAGAAGAGATTTTTTCAGGGTTTGGCCGAGCTTTAGTGCTCAAATTGGTGTGAGGAGGAGGGGGAGGAGGTGTCCTTTTATAAGGGAGGAGAGGGGCATCTTAGGAATACCTCAAAATATTATTTTATATTAAAGTCAAAATCAGTTTATAATGGTTCCAAAGGGTATTATTTCGGATCTAAAGTGGGGATGGGTCGAAATCCTATCAACCAATAAGATTTAGACAAGTTTAGGGTATTATTTTAACCTTATCAATTAGATTTAACTCTAAGTTAAATAATTTAACTTTTACCGTGTCTTTTTGTTTTCTTTCACTATATGGTTAATACACTTACTATAACATGCCAAACGAACCCCAAATTGTTTATTATTAATATATATATCCTTATCTAAGTCATTTGGCCGAACCTTAGATTTTTAGGAATAAAATAACAATTAATAATATAATATTTGATTTAAAAACTATTTTGTCTCAATTTTGACACTATTTGATATATGATTTTTGTGAAAGTCATAACAGAATTATATGTTCGAACCAAGTTTATTAAATCAACACTAATATATCATAGTAACCTAGAAAATTGGTGGAATTCATAAAAAGTCTCAAATTACATTCATTTGAGCATTTATAACATCAATTATGTTAATATTTCCTTAAAAGGGTAATTACTGCATCATCGTTGTGTCATAAATAAATTAATTTATTTAAAGTCTAAAAATTATAAATAAAATATCATTATGTAGGAAATATTTTTAGCTTTCTAATGAACATTTATAGTCTAATTTATATTATGTATAACCCCATATTAAAAATGTTTTAGTTATTAAACTTTGATTTTAACTATTTTAACTATTCATTAAATAAAATAATATTAAATGTCATAATCTAATCCAAGTGGACCTAAATGGTCATATTATATTCATAAGGTTGTTTTTGGTCGAATTACACTTATCCAATAGAATTAGGACATGTGTTAGGGTAATAGTAATATCATATTTACCCTTAGTTACCCTATTTACTATTAACCGTGGTAAAAAAAAGTAAAAAGTTACTATTCACAAAAAATTATTTTCATCTCATTGAACCACATTTTAGTCCTTGATATTAACCGTGTCTGTCGGATTTTCGAAATTCCATTCACAAAAGTGGTAAAATTAAGTTTTATGAAAAATTCAGTTTTTTAACTACCACTTAGTGGTTTCACTATTCATCGAAAATTGAAAGTTTTCAGAAAAATACCAAAAATTAGGCCTAAGATATATTTGATATTATGAACTCAAAAATGATGTCTATTTTACCAAATTCAAAACATATCAGTTGCATTAACTAATTTAAAAATTAATTCTCGTCGTCAAAACAAATAGCGTGTTTTTAAGAAACAATATCTATCAAAAGATTGACACTTGTTTATGTCTGGTTTAAATGTGAAATTACATCCAATGACCAACATTGTATTAAATTGTAAAAATATATTATTTAAAACAACTCAAATTAATAATTTATCACTATTAATTATTTTTAAAAAAAGTTGTTTTTAATTATAATTTAGTAATTTTCACTATTCATCAGAATATGAAAGTTATCCGAAAAGTACCAAAATTTCACCTTAGGCTAAATTCGATACTCTGAATCCAAAAATGATGTCCATTTTGAGAGATAAAAATTCTAAAATTTAAAAAGTGGTTATTACTATTCACAATGGCTAGTTTTAATAATATTTTAATAGCATATCGTTGTTTCGTGAAACTCAGTATTGCGTACTACACACGCTATCGAGGAAGGTTGCGATTGCGTGTAATGCAAGGCAAGTCAAGGATGCGTGTTGTGCAAGCTCCTTTTTGTGTTGCGTACAACACAGAACATTAGTGAAATTAAAAAGAATATTTTTCATAAAATCTCGGGCTGTTACATTTTGTGTACCGATAATTGGATACATGAGTTTTGGAAGTGTCGATCCTAGGAACAATGTTTCGGCATAGTTTTCCCAAACTTTTTGGCCTCTAAGGGGTAATCATGAAAGGGTGTGTAGGGGGAGATAGAGGGTTCCACATGGCTTGGGCACCGTGTTCCAAACTTTGTACTACCCCAAGTGTAATTGTGTTTCTTGTAAAGGAAGTGAAAGTAGCTCTATACAGCTTGAGAATGGTTTTCCCAAGTTATTTGAGGTTCCAAGGAAAACTGTGTAGCTTGTTTTTTGGTGGATAGTGGCACCTGAAAGGTTGTGTCATGGTTTTTCTAATTGTGCAACCAAACCATTTGACTCTGCCCATCTCATTAAAAATTGTGAATTAATCCTTTTTTCCCTATCAATTTCCTAAGTCTTGGGGGTTCTTTTTTTCTTCCCCTAAATGTGGCCCTCCTCTTTGGCTCTAGAGATTTTATCCTCTTTCCTTGGTGGATTTATATTGGATATTAATCTTTAATTAATGTGGTTTCTTCTTGATTTATTCCTCTTTTCCCCTCCTTAAGAATTATTATTCCCTTTTATTGGAGTTGTGAAACCCTAGGGGTTATTTTAGAAGGATCTAGGGTTCTTGATAGGGATTTTGGTTTTATTTATTGTGTATTAGGTGTGTGAGTCTTGAATATACCTCTTCTGGGTAGTCTTTAATGAGGGAGATGATATTTAGACCAAATTTAGGGTATGTGTTTCGATTTAAGGGAATTTTCCATGGAATACCTTTAAATTTCTAATCTAACTTGGTTTATATTTTTTATATTTCCATTAGAATGATCTATTCTTGGTTATTATTCCATTTTTGATGTCTTCAATGGTTTGGTTTGGAAATTTGGTATTTAAGGATGGGTTTTCCAAATGAGTGAGGATTGTCTTCCCACCAAGTGTTTAATAAAATAAATCAAAGAGGTTTTATGGGTTTAAATAGATTTATAAAATGGATTTAGAAATTTTATTACATTGGGAAAGGTGTTTTGATAAAATGGGCATGTTTCATTGATGAATTGTCTTATGTTATATCTTTATTGATATGAACACTTGTTTATGGAGGTGTTGGAATTGAAGTATCACATGGGTTAATCAGGGGTGAGTGAGGTGGTCATCTGAGTGACTATGTGATCCTCAGAGGCTGGAACATGGGATCCTCCATTTCTTTCAAGGGACTATGTGATCCTTTGGGTGGGAAGACCATGTGCGCTTCTATGTTGGTTATTGAGAGACTGTGTGAGTTCATGGAATTGGGCTTGGGGAAGACCATATGAGCTTCTATTGGTTATCTATCTACTATACTTGTTTACTCACTCACATTAGACCAAATGTTGGGATAAACTAGGTGCACATTATTCATTACATTTTGGTTTATATGCTTCATACATTTTATTAGTGTCGTTTGATTTGATTATATGTATTATGTTCATTTATTCATTTTCTATTTATATGGTTATATGATGTTGATGATATTATCACCTTTATTGTTCCCTTTTGGTTATTTTTGAGCATATTATTCCTTATGGATTTGATTAATTACTTGATCCATGAAATTGTTTTTGAAAACCATGCTTTAACTTGAGAAATGTAACCAAAGGGATTTGGAAATTTACTTGTAAATTGTGTATTTTCAAAGTGGTTTTTGGTTTTAAAAAAAATTCAAATAGTTTATTGGATTCATGGGTAAAATACTTAAATTGATTCATGGTGGTATTCTACTAGGATTTGTTCCTCACACCCTTCTTGGGCCATTTTTTTGAATTTGAAGATTTCTTTTTGTAGGACACGGGTAGAGGTAAGGTCACCATATACCAGGGTGGATCTTCTTGATTACCGTCTTTTAAATTTTTTTGTAGGAGATGTGGTCTCCTAGGGATGGACTCATGTGGATTTGTTTTAGTATTTTTTTATCCATTGGGTTGTAATTGGGACTTGTTTATCATTTTACCCTTTATTTTGAGTTTAGTTTGCTCATTTTTTAGATACCATGTATATGTTTTGTTGTGGCATGTTTATACTTGATGTATTTCATTGTTTATGGTATCTTCTTATATTTTTCTATTGAGTCTAATGATTTTTATTGTCCATATTATTTAATATATGGGTCATTCCAGATTAACTATGGTGAAATTGTTCCCAAGGGATAGTTTTTTCTTCTCAGTGTTTGTTGCTAACCCATGGTGATCGGGTACATGCATCGAGTTTTGTAGTGGGATGACTCAGGTGATGGGTTTGGTCAAACCAGGTGGGTTTATTAAAAAATGGTATCATAGGAGGTTTTTGTTTGTAATTCAATGTTAGTTTGGATCTTGGATCGTCGGTACTTAGGAGGTAGAAATGGGGGAGTGATTGGCTATCTCTTTTTCATATAGAACCTCGAGTTTCCATAGGTGGTTTGGGATTTTGGATATGTTTTGAGCTTAGATATGGGTTGTTTTATAATTTTTTCCTTCTTCTTAATTAAATTTTATTTTTATTACCATGTTGGGGGTTTTATTTTGGTATTTATTTGTGATTTTATGTTTAGTTATGATTGATGAACTCATGCTTATGTGTCTTGTATATAATACCTCCCAAAATCACCTCATCTAGGCATAGAGAGGGTGCGGCAGAGAGTGCCCTGCAGGTGAGCCCTCTTGTTGATCCAATTTTGGTGGATTTTATTATTTATATGATCCAAATCATAGTTTATAATGGTAGTCATGAGAAACATGAATCATAGACCACACTCAGATGTTTTTGAGGTAGAATCCACCAATTTTTCATGGCAACAAGGGACCCAATGAGCCTAAGGAGTGTTTGGAATATATTGAGTGGATATTCTTGTTTTTAAAGACCTATGAGACCTCTAAAGTGGGATTTTCTACCTACGTAATGGAGGGACCATGTAGGAAGTGGTGGGGTTCAATGGTGCTTTTGGGGAAGCATGAGTATCTCACTTGTTCCACTTTCAAAGTGGATTTTAATCAAATTTCTACCTAGAGAACTTGAGAGTGATGAAGGCCCATGAGTTTCTAAATCTAGAGAATGGTGATCATTTATTGATGGAGTATTCCCCTATAATTATTAATTTAGTTCATGTATCTACAGATCTCCTCATGAATGACAACCTCAAGGCTTAGTGTTTTGGGATGGAATTAAGGCCAGAGATATATATATTCTCATTATTCTATGTTTATTGACATATTCAGAGGTGGTTGACACGGAAACTATGGAAGAGGTAGATTTGAATAAAAATACAAGTCTCATTGATGTTCCTTATGTGAGCGGTAGCTAGAGTTATTCAGGTCATAAGTGGATGTGGGATGAGTCTTAGAGAGGCAGTGGAAAGAGTTTTCAGCAGTCTTCGAGATCAGTTCATGTGGTTTCTATGAGGTGTAGACTAGTTATCTGGTATTAGTGTGGGAAGACTGAACACACCAACCTGAATTTCTCATACACTCTATGGATGTTCCACCGGTGTGGTCAGTTGGGCCATATCTAGCATTTTTTCTGTTGTATTCATATAGGAGGGATGTAGAATTTTTTTTTCAAAATGATGTCATTAGAGGATTATAATGGTAGAGGATCTCGCCCTCATGGGAGGGGGGGTTATTAACAGTGTAAAGAGACTCATAGTGGGTCTGATTCAAGGAGACTCCATGTAGCAGAGATCATTCTAGAAGAATCATATTCTAGGTTTTCCATCGTTCGAGGTATGGTGTTTATTTATTCTTATATAGAATTGGTTTTATTTGATACAGGTGTATCCCATTCTTTATTTTAAATTAAGATAATTTATTTCTTCAGTATGTTGGATGAGTTGATGCCTTATCTAATGTATTTTCTATCCGTGTTGGGTAGTAATAAGGAATGAGGTGTTAAGTACCTTGGGTACCATGTTTTGGTATCTGGTGTAGAGTTCATTTAGGACTTCCTTGTTTTGGACATAGACATGTTCTAAACCACTACCAGTAGGGATTGGTTTATTAGTTTAAAGTTTCTACTCAACTATTATCATTATAGGGTCTAGTTCCTTACTCCTAATGGGAGTACCCACATATTTTAGGGTGATTGGGATCCTTTATTAGGGAGTATAGGATCAATTTATTCTAATTTGGGGTTGATCTCATGCCAGTTTTCGAGATTTTTACTTGAGGTTGTTAATCAGTGTTCTTCGAGTGAACTTATAGTGGTTATGGATAGGTATCCAAATGTTTTTCTAGATGATTTATTAGGATTATATCTCTAAAGAGGGTTGAGTTTACTATCTATATTCTCCCCAATATGAGCTTGATTTACCTATCGTCTTATCGGATGGATCTAGCCGATCTGAAGGAGCTGAAAGTTCAGCTAGAGGATCTTGAGGGAAAGGGATTTATTTTCCCCGTTGTGTCACCATTATCTTATCTAGTTCTATTTGCGGAAAATGTGGATGGTAGCTTATGACTTTTCATAGATTATCGTAAGATTAACCAAGTGGTAATAAAGAATAAATAACTTCTTCCTATAATTGATGATCTATTTGACCAGCTCAGAGGGGCTTATTGATTTTCGAAAATTGACCTAAGGTCAGGGTACCACCAGTTGAGGTTATGGTATGAGGATGTTACAAATATCTCTTTTCAAAGTCATTATGGACATTTTGAGTATTTGATTATTCCATTTGGGCTTATAAATTCTTTATTTGTTTTAATTGAACTAATAAACCAGACATTTCATCACATTTTGGAATCCTTCATGGTCATGTTTGTAAATGACATCTTTGTGTGTTCTAAAATGGGGGATGAGCATGAAAACCATGTGTAGGTTGTTTTGGGTGTTCTAAGAGAACATCATCTATATTCAATGTTTCCCATGTTCCATTTTTTGGCTTCAATAAGTTAATTTTATGGGTCACATGATTTCATATGTATAAGTTTTAGTGGATCTAGAGAAGGTTCATCCAGTCATTTATTGGGAGTATCCAAAGAATGTGTTCTTGATTCATAGTTTTTTAGGCTTGGTTGGGTATTATAGGTGTTTTTTTCCAAAAATATCTCTAGGATAGATTCTCCCTTTAAGAATTTTACCATGAAATGGGTGAAGTTTTAGTGGGATGAGAAGTGACAGAGTTATTTTGTGTAGTTACAGACCCATTTGACAAACACTCATGTTTTGATTCTTACTATGCCTAGGAGATATTATACAGTGTATTGTGATGCTTCAAGTGTGGTTTTGGGGTGTTTGTTAAGGAAGGATGACTATGCAGTAGATTATGGCTCACTTATCTATACCCACAAAAGCATAATTACCCCACTCATGACATGGAGTTGGTAGATTTTATGCATGCACTAAATACACGGTGACATTACCTATTTGGGGAGTGTTTCATAGTGTATTTGGATCATAAGAAACTGAAGTATATTTTCACTCAGAGGGACCTAAATATCAGACATGGGTGATGGGCATAGTATCTTTAGACTTTTGATTTTGAGATTGCATATATGCCTGAGAAGGATAATGTGCTCATAGATGCACTGAGAAAGAATCTTTCCGTGTATGCAGTTTGGGAATCTGTGGATGAGTGGGGTCTGGTGATCTTGTTTGCTGATATGATCATGAACGTGTATGAAGATGGAGGGTAGGTATTCTTGGATATCATTCATGTTACTCCCTCTATATTTTGGCAGTTTATAACTAATCAGGTGTTAGACCATGAGTTCTGGTAGATTAGCAGTGCTTTAAATGGTGAAAATAACTCAGGCGATTGGTCTCGATTTTCCGATATCTCTCTTTATTTCTAAAAGAGATTATTTGTTCCATTAAGTCTGAGGAATGAGGTGATGCATGAGGCACATCATTCTAGTTGGTTCATTCACCTCAGGGAGACCAATATTCTTTACACCTTGATAGGCTAGTATTGATGGATTGAGATGAGATGTGTTGTGGAAGACTTTATTTCTAGATGCTTGACCTAATAGAGAATTAAATTTGAGAATTAGAGACTATCTAGGTTGTTGCATCCACTTCCCATGCTATTTTGGAAGTAATATGAGATCTTTATATATTTATTGATCATACTACCTTGTACTACAGGTGGTAAGGATTCTATATGGGTGATTTTCAATCATCTAATAAAATCATCCCATTTTTTACCCATCGAGGAGTCGATGAAGTTATAGGACCTTAGGCATATGTATATTCGAGAGGTTTTTCGGATTAATGGATTACCCTTATAGATAATGTCAGAACAGTGTGCCTATTTTATATCTCACTTTTGGAAGGGACTCTAGGAGGATTTTGGAACCCAGTTTAGGTTTATCACTACATATGATCCATAGACGGATGGATATTATGAGCAAACCATCCAGACTCTCAAGGATATGTTGTGGGAATGTGTTCTTAATTTTGGTGGTTCATGGGAGAGGTACCTTCCACTAGAAAAGTTTTCGTATAATAATAGATATTAGGCCTCGATCAGCATGGTCTCATTTGAGTTGTTGTATGGGAGTCCATTATAATACCCATTATTCTAGGCCAAGGTGGAAAATATTTTCTTTGGTTGGACTAAGTCTTATCTAGGAGACAACTGAGATAGCACGACTGATTCATAAATGGATAGACAATGCTCAAAATTTCTAGAATTCATATGTTTAATATCTTCATCATCCATTGGAATTTCAAGTTGGTGGTCGGTTTTTTCTTAGGGTATCAATTCAGTTGAAATTTCTTCACTTGGTAAGGGGAAACTGGCATTATATTAGGATAGTCTACTTTGTGTTGTGGGGTTCATTGGGAAGGTAGACTGATGGTTGGGGCTACCACCATGGTTGACCTTGTCCCATGATATCTTTAACATCTCCCAACTAAAGAAATGCCATCAAAATCCATCTCACATGTTCAATTTGTAATATTTATAAGTAGATCATGATGTCACTATTTTGGAACAGCTTGTTCATATCATGGATGTTTAGAACAAGGTGATATGTGGGAAGGTGATCATATTGGTCTGAGTGATCTAGAAATTTGGTGGAGATATCCATGTGACTTGGGATCGAGAATATCAGTTGAGGGAGTAGTGGACTCAAATATTTTATTCCAGGGAATCTCGAGGACTTTATGGGGAAGAAAGTGTCATGGTGGGGAGTTTTTAACACCTTTCAAGTCACTAGTATGTATTCTTTTGAGATTTATATATATTTGGGTGCATTAATATAGTTTCTAGGTGATAGGAATTAGAGAAAGGATTTTTAGAGGAGTCAGGCCTAGGAAAATGGTTTCAGTATGGTTTACCCAAACCGTGTGGCCATTAAGGGTTAACTGTGAAAGGGTGTGTAGGGGGGAGATAGAGGGCTCTACATGTGTTGGGAACAATTTTCTAAACTATGTGGTACCCCATGTGTAATCGTGTGGGATTTCCAAGAAGGGGTGGTAGATCTTCATGGATTGAGAATTGTTTTTCCAAGACTTGTGTGGTTATAGGGTAAATTTTGAAGCTATTTCTTGGGTATATAGTGGTACCCGCATGGTTGGTGCATGGTTTTCCTGTGACCCTGCCCACCTCATTAAAAAGTGTGAATTGACCCTTTTTCCCCTATTTATTTCTTAAGTCTGGGGGTTATTTTTCCTTTCCCTATGTGTACAGCCCATCCTCTTTGTTAATGAATCTATCTACCTCTTTCCTTGGTGGATTTATCTTGGATTATTAGAGTTTAAGCTTTATTTTATGTGGTTTATTCTTGATTTATTCCTTATTTTCCCTCCTTAAGCCTTGTTATTCCCTTAGATATGTGGAACCCTAAGGGTGGTGTTGGCCAAATATAGGGTTATTGATGGGGATTTTGGTTTGATTTCTTATGTATTATGTGTGTGAGTATTAGTTTTACCTTTTCCAGGTGTTCTTTATCAAGATAAATGATATTTGGACCAAATATGAGGTATGTGATTTTAAGGGTGTTTTCCATGGAATAAATTTAAATTTATAATCTCATTTGGTTTGTACTGTATAGATTTCATTAAAATGATTTATTCTTGGCTCGTATTCCATTTTTTATGTGTTCCATGGTTTGGTTTGGTAATTTGGTATTTAAGGGGTTTTCCAAATAGGTGAGGCATATATGCCCATCAAGTTTTTGATAAAATGGATCAACGAGGTTTTATGGGTTTAAATGGATTTATGAAATGGTTTCAGAAATGGTTTTACCTTGTAAAAGGTGTTTTATTAAAATGTTCATGTTCCATTTATGAATTGGATTGTGTTATATCTTGATTAATATGAGAGCTTTTTGTAAAGGTGTTGGCATTGAAGTAGCATATGGGTTAACCGGGGGTGAGTGAGGTGGTTTTCCAAGTGATTGTGTGAGCCTTAGAGGGAGGACTGTGTGATCCTCCATTTGTTTCCAAGGGACCTTTTGAGCTTTTTGTAGGAAGATCATGTGATAATTTAAGTTGGTTGTCAAGAGACCATGTGAGCTCTTAGAATTAGGCCTGCAGAAGACTGTGTGATCTTCCATTACTTAGATAGCTATAATAATTGTTTAATCACTCACATTAGACATAAAGGTTGGAGCCCCTATGTTCACATTACTCATTCCAATATAGTATATATGCTTTATGAATTTGATTAGTATTTTTTGATGTGATGATATGTATTATTCCCATTTATTTATTTCCCATTTGTATGGTTATATGATGTTGATTATATGCTCACCTTGATTATTACCTTTTTTTTATGTTTGAGGATGTTCTTCCTTACAGATTTGTTTACTTAATTGATCCATGTTTGGAAAGTGTTTTGGAAAACCATGCTTTTACTTGAAAAATGAAACCAAATGGATTTTGAAAGTTACATGGAAACTTTTTATTTTTAAATTGGTCTTTCGATTTGGAAATTTTTTTTAACTAGTTTATTGGTTTCATGGGTAAATTCTTTAAATAAATCCATGGTGTTATCCTACCATTATTTTTGCATCACACCCTTCTTGGGCCCTTTTTGTAATTTTTAGATTTCATTTTGTAGGACATAGGTAAAGGCAAGGGAACCACGTACCAGGGTGGATCTCCTTAAGTACCATCATCCATTATTTTATAGAGAATATGTGGTCTCAAAGGGATGGACTCAGGGGGAGTTTTTTTTGTATTTTGAACCTATTGGGTTGTACTTGGTCCTTGTTTAGAATTATCCCCTTTCTTTTGAGTTTGGCTTTCTTATTTTGAGATACCATGTATACGATTTTTTTGGAATTTTTTTACTTGATGTATGTTGTTTTTTATGGTATCTGATTACCTTATATTGTTGACTCTAATGATATTGGTTGTTCATACTATCTAATGGATGGTTCATGTGAGATTAACTATGGTGAAATTATTTCCAAGGGATGGTTGTTTATTCCTGGTGATTTTTACTAGCCCATGGAGATTGTGAACACACTTCGGGCCATGTGGAAGGCTGACTCGAGTGACAGGTTAGGTCAACCCAGGTTCGTTTGTTACAAAACTTAAATACCATGAATAAACCAAGAACAAATTAGGATCTAGGATATGAAAATATGTTACTAGGTCATGAAAGTAACACTAAGTCGACATGATGTGAATCGAAAAAATACAAATTCCTATCATGGTCTATCGATATCAAAACCATAACCCCTAGTGGTGTCACACTCACTAAGGTTTTCATATTTCCATAAACCACACACCCAAGGTTCCCAATGTACTATTTTTTTCTCAAAAAATTTAAGTAAATCATGCTCACCTTTTTATAAAACATTTTCACAAGAAAAGAATTACAACTCTCATGCTTAAAACCCCATTTTAGATCCAAACCCATATTTGAATCAATTCATTGAATACATGGAGTACATAAAAGTATTTTAAAATAAAAAACCCCTTTAAACCCATTTTCTAAGACGCCAAATATTCATTTACACAAAATATCCCTCACAGATATCAAATCAATCATTTTCACAAGCCAAACCAAAGGAAAAAAACAATAAAAAAAGGTTTTCCAAATGAAAGAACCATTATATAGGTAAACCTACCTTTCCAATGGATAAAATCTAGTTTCCTTCAAAAATGGTGATCAAAAATGAATAGATTGAGTCCTTACAGGCCTAGATCCATAAAAAACATCATCAATTTCCCATAAAACCCTCTTGATTCATCCATTAAAGCCCATTAGGGTTCCAAATAATTAAGGGAAAGAGTGATAAAGAGAATAACTAGATAAGAGAGTAGGAATTGATAGGTGATCGACACATACCTTGAAGAGATCCTCCCAAATTGGTAGATAATTTCCAAGAGACTAATAAAACAACCGTCTAGAGTGTTAAGGAGAGGCTGGTCAATTTATTGAGTGATTTTGGGTGAGATTTTGGTTAAAACAACTAAGGGTATTAAGGTAATTTTATAATTTTAAAAAGGTCACATAGGTCACAGGTTTAGGCTGCATAGTTAGACAAACTGTGTTCTAACTATGCAGTAGCAACTGCCCCTTGAAAACCAAAGAAAACTATTACATAGGAATAACTGCACAATTATACAAACTATGTGTAATCCCATAACATCCTATGGACCAAAACCCAACCATCCACATGGTTTTCCTAGGAATCTCACATGGCTAGACAAACTTTGATCAAACCAAGAAAAATACAACTGGAGTTGACATTTCCATATCACACGGTTACCACATGGTAACCTTGTAGAGACCATGTGCATGGCATGTTTCTCCCAAAACTCCCAAATCTCAACCCCTGATTCTTGAAAACCTTTGGAACCTCAATAGAGACAAAATAATCCCAAAATAAAACATTATTGTGACTCATAGGATGTCACAATTCTCCCCACCATGCCACTTTCTAACCCAAAAAATGTTCAAGATCCTAGACTCACAAAGATATAAGGTCATAGCTACATCATTAGTGCTTCACACTTTAAAATATCATGGTTATCACATCTAAATTTCCATAATACACTGAATAAGGGAATCATTTTACTATGTATTACCTTATTCTAATGATCCATAATCTGAACTAGTTGCTCATCCATTGAGATATCTAGATCAAGATCAACATATTCTAATTATATTATATGAGAAGGGTCTAATTGATATATTATTAGTTAGAAAACATGAAACACATCATTAATCAACATTAAGTGGGATGGTAAGTCAACCGATATTCCATAGGTATGGTAAGTCCAATTGGTATATCACCTTTCCAAGATGTTCAAAGATCTTGAAAGAACTAATAAACATCAGTGTCAACTTATAATGTCATTATAAACAATGATATCTCAAACAAGGTGTAACACTAATAAAAACTTAATCACCAACCTCAAACTCTAATGGGTTTTGATGATGATCTACATAAGATTCTTGGAGACTTTGAGTTTTCATTAACCACTTTTGGATCAATTTCACATTTTCCACCATTTCTTAAATAAGTCTCAGTCCATCCAAAGACCATTCCCCAACTACACCCAACATAAAATATATATACATGGATTCACATAAAACACTTTAAAAGGATCCATTTTAATTAAATCTTTATAACTTTTGTTACAGGAAAACTTAACCAAGGGAAAATGCATTTCCTAAGAACCATCAAAATCAAGCATGCATGCCCTAAGCATATCCTCAAGAATTTAAATGGCCCAATCAATCTTTACATCTATATAAGGTTGGTTTTTTGTGCTTAAATTCAACTGGGTACCCATAGCCTCTTGTAAACCTTTCCAAAATTGAGATATAAATTGCTGATCTCTCTTATAATTAACAGTTGAAGGTACTCCATAGAGTTTCATGATCTCTCGGACATATAGGAGATTAAGATCTTCCACCTTCACCATCTCCTTAATAGGGAGAAAATGAGATGATTTTATGAGTTGACCAATGATCACACAATTCATATTATTCCCACTATGAATCTATGGTAAACCGAAAATGAAGTCTATAGATATCTCATATCACTTCCATATCGGAATGGGTATAGGCTGGAATAAACTGGAAAGTCTCTGGTACTCCACCTTAATCTTCTAGCAAGTAAGGCATCATGATATGAAGACTATTATTGACCACCTCATCCCCAGTCACCAATAAAAATTTATCAATTAATGATACATCTTGATATTATTAGGGTATAAAGACCGACTATAATGATGATCTCTATCCATAAACTCATCTCTGATAAAAGTTTGTGGGAATGTGATTCTTAAAAATCTTGTGATTCTCCCTTTGGTTGAATTCAATGCTTTTAGTCCTAGATTGGATCCCTCTATATAGATCCCAAATCTATTACTGAGTAAGGTAAGTCACGTTTGATATACAAAATCAACTGGTGATTTTATATCGATGTGAGGATGAATATAAACTTCCAATGAAAACTAATTCCATTATATGGGTCTTATTACCTATTCATTAGGTGTATCTATCCCACATGGTTGGAGAGAAACTCAACATTAAAGATATTCCTATTGTGTGGGAATAGGCTGATGTATTTCCTAAATATTTTTCAAGTCTCCTCCTGAATCATTAAGTTGAGTTTTAAATAGAACTCACACATGGTGTTACACCTATTTAAAACTCTTTATATAATATCTCTAATTGAGTTGTAGGAATTAAAGAAAAAAATATACAAGAATATTGATAATGGATTAATTCGGTCAAGTGTAGCATCATGGGGTGTGTAGCATCATGCCCCTCCTCATCGACTTGAGTTGAGGCAAAATTGGTACTTGGCCATAGGAGACATCCCTAATACGCTAAAGGTTGGAAATAAATTCCAAGGGCTTCAATATAGTTGGGGGACAATTTTCTATTTTAAAATAAAACAACCACAACCAAGTATACCATAACCAAACAATAACTATATTATGCATGATAACAATTTAATACAACACAAAGTAATACCAAAATACAATAATACCAAACTACACCATAACCAATACCAGAGTACCAAAGTGGAAGACTAAACCACAAAGCTAAAAGACTCCAAAGACAAAACTCCATAACTCCCAACATGCTTCATGCTCCAACTCCACACACTAGCTCAAAGTATCATGATGCATCACTAAATAAATATGATATTTTTCCATTACTTGTGTCTCGATACATGATATCTGCAAACTCACCAAAGTGCACAAATAGGGGGTGAGTAATGAAACTCGATTGGTTTTACCCAAATGACTTCCTTACTCATACCACTAGTATAGAACATCTTAACACATTTATATAAAAAATTATATAAAAAAATTAAAATAGATTATATTAAAGCCAAACCATTTCTAAGTAAAATAGTTTCCATACCAAAATATTTTTTCAAACCAAGAAATTTCTAAAGAAATCAACCAAACAAGTCATTCATCTATTTCTCAATAATCATTTGGTATAACCCATTCTATTTCACAAAACCAAACACACACACTCAATCACACAAGCTTCGTGTTTCCATTGATGGTGGAACTTCACACTACTACAAAATAGGCCTTTAATAGCGCTAGAAATGACCTTTATCAGCACTAGAAAGGTGATGACTACATGAGCGAGGTTAAAATCCTTGGCCTTTTATCAGTACTAAAAAAGTGCTGATAAAGGTTTTCTTTATCGAATTTAAAAAAATGCTGATAAGGGGTCATTCTACAATGTGCTGTAACAGCACATCATAGCACCAAAAACACACCAGATATCAACAAAAAAAGTCCCAATAGGATTTAAATGAAATTAAATTTACAATACAAACATAAGAAAAAAACACTATATTATATACATTTCAAACATTGGATTATACAATTACATAAATACAAATTATTACATACATTCAAAAACATCAATGTTCCTTTATCTTTTAATCCTAACCTAAATCATGTTATTTATGAAAATAACACCCCTTATCGATCAAAACAACACACCTGTATAATAAAACAATTCTTATTTTAGTAATAATATATATAAATAAATTAACATAAAGTGTTAATTCTACTAAAATTGATGTCAATTTTAAATAAAAATACACACTTGGAGTCATACCGATCACATCGTGCATCATATTGAGGTGAGTTTGATTTCAACACATCTCAAATGAATTGAGGATAATTTTCTTAAAGTATTCAAAAAATAAAAATATGTTTTCTTAGTTTTGAGTATGTCATTTTTCTTTTTTACTAAAATGTCATTTTAAACTAGAAATATGCACTTTTGTCGCATTCTGATCACATCGTATATTTGGTTTGATGTGAAATGAATTAAAACTTATCACAAATAACTTATGAATAATTGTTCTAAATAATCAAGAAAATTTGATTGTGTTTGATTGGTTTTCAATGAGTGGCACTTTTTGAACTAAAATGTCAATTTTAAACTGATAATGGACACTTTGAGTCATATCGAGCACATCGTGTATTAGATTGAGGTGAGTCTAATTTCTACACGTTAAAAATGACATATGGATCATTTTTGTAAATTATAAAAAAATCCAAATGTGTTTCCTTAGTTTTGAGTAGGACAGTTTTCCATTTTACTAAAATTGATGACAATTTTAAATAAAAAAACGCACTTTGAGTCATACCGGTCACACCGTGCATCGAATTGGGGTGTGGATGATTCTTACACATCTCAAATGACTTATGGATCATTTGACTAAAGTATAAAAACAATATTAATGTGTATTAATTTTGAGTACATCACTTTTCTTTTTTATTAAAATGTAATTTTAAAATTGAAATATGCACTTTGACTCATACTGATCACTTTGTGTATCGTATTGAGGTTCTGTTGATTACAACACATAAAAAATGAATTATGGATCATTTTTCTAATGTATTTAAACAATTTGAATGTTTTTATCAGTTTTGAGTAGGTCAGTTCTCCTTTTTACTAAAATTGATGTCAATTTTAAATAAAAACACGCACTTGGAGTCATATCGGTCACACCGTGCGTCGGATTGAGGTAGGGTTGATTCATGAACATCTAAAATCACTTATGGATTTTTGTCCTAAAGTATAAAAATGATATAAATGTGTTTTTTCGGTTTTGAGGTGTGGATTATTATTGTAAATTCATGACACATTGAGTCATAGTGGTCACATCGTGTCTTTAATTGAGGTGGGGCTGATTTCTACACGTCTCAAATGACTTATGGATCGTTTCCCTAAGTGTGAATGAAGTACATGAATTTGTAGAAATCTTTTACAATCATATAAAACCATGTCATTTTTTTTAATAATCAAATAAAATATCTTGTACCAAACAACGAACCCACACACAAGGTATATAGAGTGATTTCCACACACAAAAAAAGACATCTTTAAATAGGTATGATAGAAAGAGGGGAACTAATTCATGAATGTATAACCATTTAAAGGTTAAAATTCAGAAAAACAAAACTATTTGAACTAAGAAAGGATGATTTCATCAAACTTTTATAATGAAAGATGAACTTAAAACATCCAGAAAACAAAAATTAAAAGACTCTGAACGTCTTCATCCTAACACGGGAGATAACAACTGAGCCAATGTGTTGTATTATTATTCCACAAGAACTCATCCAAAAATTCTTCCTCCACTAACTTTTTAAAATTGAGATACTTGGAGAATAGGACAGACTACTTGATCCCTAGATGAAGACCTCCAATGAAAAGAGAAGCTTTCAACAGATCCTACGACACCACATCCGGAGAAAAGGAAACATACTCTTTGAAGTGTTCAACATAAGCCTTCACCATTCATTGACCTTACTAGACACTCCTGAGCTCTTCCCTTTTCATCATCTTCACCTCCATAAGTATAAACCATCAGACAAAGATAGTCTTAAAAACTTCCCATATCATCCCAACTTGTATCGTTTGTAAGGAAAACAACTCACATTATTCCAAAAGATGTACCCCCAAGCAGACCTAGAACAGCACGAAATCTAACATCTTTGGGAGTTCCCAACATTCTGAAGACATGATCAGCTTCCTCAAGACATTTCACTACCTCTAACGAACCTAGATTTCCACAGAAGATGGGCAACAACTTAGGATAACTAGAAACAGGGTGAGACCCACTAGAAACTTCAAGGACCTTTCTGGGCAGCATATTCTGAATAACATAAAAATCATAAAATTGGGTACAGAATCAATTCCTTACATACCCACACATATAAAAATTCTCATAAGGAATACTGAGGATCACAATTACTACTTTATCACCAAACCCAACAATTTACCAAATTTTCAATCCAAAACATTTTCCTTAAAACTCTTTTATTCAATCTGATACCATTTGAAAGAAATGATTTTGATTTTCCAAATCATTTTCATTTTAAAATATTAATCACAACAACTAAGACCAAAATAAGAAATAAATCATGCTAAACCACCGGAATGAGGAACTAGTAGTCATGCTACATGGTAGTGGGCCATAGTTTACTTAGTATACAAGTTTACTATGATTAAAAATATCAATAACCCCTAAAACTAATCAAATCTCAAAAGTAACACCATATACATAATACTATTCCACTGGGTTCTTGGTTATGTTAATAGTGGACCTACTTAAACTATCCTATCAACAGGTACCTGGTTCTATTCCATTAGGTACTTGATGCCTACCACACAAGGGTGCCTCTATCTCTTCACCACTCTCTCCTATAAGATCCTATAACCCATCTTTTAACTCCCCTTAAACACAAAATACTCCCAAAATGAGACTAAGATACTAACATTAAAGGATATTACATTATTAGATCAGATGGGGAATTTAAAACCTTCATAGTATCAAGAATTTAATAATCAATAATATTCAACCAGATTCTTAAGGGAATAGATTCAACCATTGAGTTTTCATGTGTGTAGGGCTAGCTATTAATAAATTTCCTAGAATTTTCCTAGAATTTTAAAAGGTTTTATGTATTTATAGGTTAATTTCCTCTTATTTCTAATCCATTAGTGAACTTATTTTAAGGAAACATAAATAAACACATGATCATAAACATTAAATTACAAGGGTTGCCTCTAATGGTTACTATAGGACATTGGTTTACTTTGAGTAGTTTCAAAATGTATTTAAATTAGCATCACTTGGTCTATTATTTCTTGGAAAAGACTAGGGATATTCATAGGATATTCTTCTATCTTTATCTAACATAAATGATATTGGAAATGTATTTAATATAATTCTTCATATGGGTCCATCTAGATAAGTGATTGATAACTATTTTTATAAGAGAATTCCACCAAGGAAAGTTAATCCTTCTAGGATCCACTAAAGTCAATAATTAAAGCTCAAATAATATCCTCAAATATCAAGATAGTCTGATTAGAATGACCATTAGTCTTTGGAAAAATGGAAGTATAAAATTTCACCCATAACCTCATTGAAAATTAATTTCCTTGCTATAACAAAGATAAAAACATCATATCCCTATTAGATACAGCACTATATGGGACACCTCGAAGCACTATTATCTCTTTGTCATATAATTAATTGAGTTAATCAACTGAGGAAGACTCATAAATATATTATGAGTTGTTCTTCTTAGTTATTTGATCCACTATAACCCATAATACATCTTTCTATTTAGTTGATCTTGAAAAACTGGCCAATAAATTCATCATGGTTTCATCCCATTTCCTAATAGGAAAAGAAAGTATTGAAATAGTACTTATTGGTTTTTTGTATTTTTCCTTCACTAGATTATAGGTAGAAAAATTAGTGAGGAATAATATGATTCATTTCATCATTATAGGCCACAAAAATGGGTGACTAATAATCTGGTACATCTTTATGATCCTTACATGAACCTACAGAAGTCACACCGGTAATGGTGAGGAGATAAGATGTAGGGTTCTTCATGGTTAAGAATAGCGCAAAACGCAAAACACGGAACCCAAAAGATCAAACAACAATAGAGTAAATGTAAAAAATAACATACATTGGATTCTATCATTGATTAGTCCAAGGGAAAGTAGAGGAGTTGTGCCAATAGCAGAGGAGTTCCGCAAGACCTTGAGAATCACGACTGACAGAGTACCGGTTAGGGTCCATTTAAAAAGGCCAGGAACACTTTTAACAGCACTTTTAGAAAAGCGTTGATATATATACCTTTTATCAGCATAAAATTGATAAGAACTGATAAAAGGGATATTTATCATCACTAAAAAAGCACTGATAAATATTCTTTTTAACGGTGTTTTTTTATCCCTAATAAAGGATTTATTTAAATAAATTTATTATAATTTTATAATTATTAAATATAAATAATTATTTACTTAAAATTATATAAATAATTATTTAAAAAATAATATTTTTTATTTATAATATTTATAAATTCATAAATTTATAAATATAGTAAATATATATTTATAAATATATTTATTTATAAATATATTTATTTATAAATATTTTTTTACAAATATATTTTTAACATTATTAGTGGATATATAATCTTAAATACATGCATATTAAAAATGAGTGAAATTGAATAATTAAAAATGAGTACACTTTAAAAATATTGAAAAAATGGATAAGTTTTATTAATTAAATATAAATTATTAAAAAAATATGGATATATATATATATATGTTGAAGTAAGATGAATACATATTGAAAATACTAAAACTTAGTAAATAAATATATATAAATAAATAATAAAAAATGATCAAATTCAAAAATAAAATTAAAAATTAAAAATAAATTAAAAATAAATGCCCTAACTATAATAGTAATAAAAATAAATGCCATAACTTTTTTAATTGAGATACATGAAACACATTATGAATTTCACTAAATTGTGGTGGAAAATCAAGCCTATATGCCACCTCACCAACCCGTTAAAGTGTCTCAAAAGGGCCTATGTATCAAGGAGATGTATTTCCCTACTTCCCAAAATGGCGATGCCCAATCCTTAGATAGATTCTCAAGAACACAAGATCACTCACCTATAATGACAACGGTTGTCGATGGTGATCCACACATGGTTTTTGATGACTATGAGCCATCTCTATTCTCTTCATGTTCAACTGAATATTCTCTATTATATATTAGAAAAGGCTAATCCAAATCAGTAAAGTATCACCTATTTCAACCCAACAAAGTGGATAAAAACAAGGGCGCCAATACAATACTTCAAAAGGAGCCATATGTATCAATTCCTCGTAACTGTTTTTATATGAGAACTCCACTAATGTTATGTGATCCTCCTATGAGCCACCAAAATCCATTACACAAGCCCACAACATTTCTTCCAATGTTTTTATCATCCTTTCAGATTGTCCATTTTTCTGAGGATGATGGGCCATACTCATAGTCAACTAAATCCCAAGGACTTTCTATAAGGATTTCCATAAACAAGATGTAAACCTCAAATATCAGTCTGATACTATCAAAACTGGCACATTGTACCTCTTTACCACTTTTCAGATATAGATTATAGACATGTGATCCACTACATGAGATTCATGAATGGGAATGAAATGAGATGAATTTTTGAGTTGATCCACTATCACCCATATGGCTTTGTCTTTTTTAAATGTTCTTGGGATACCTTTCATAAAATTCATGGCTATCTAATCCCATTTTTAAATAGGAATAGGTAAAGAATGAAACATACCTATTGGTCATTGGTTCTCTTATTTAACATACTGAAAAGTTAAGAATCTCGAAACAAACTCATCCACCTTTCTTTTCAAGCCATCCCACCAAAACTATGCTTTCAACTCCTTATACATCTTTTGTATTCATGGATGAATAACACATTTCGAATGGTGGTAAGCATAAAGAATTTATTACTAATAATCCATAAGTATGACCATATGATTTTGAAACCACAAAATTGAACTCCCATTTAACTTACATCCCTAAATGGTCTCCCAACCATTGAGTTTTGACCTCATTTTCACACCTTCTGAATCAGATTTTTGTGCCTCTTTAACAATATCCATCAAACTAAGAATAAACAAAACTCAAAATATAACCAAAAAAATTCCTTAGTCTTCACAATACAAGTGTATGTCAGCTATGACCAACATCAACTACCACTTATATAAAGCCTATTTTCCAACTAATGATATGAATTTTTTCTTAATAAATATTCCAATGAGTTTCCTTTACCTAGTGTATATGTCAAGTCAAAGTCAAAAAATTTGAGATACTCTATCTATATTATTTTCCTCAAGTTTAGATCCCTTTGTGAGAAAATTTGTTTCAAGAACTTATGATCCATAAACACCATAAATTTCTCACCAAAGAGGTAATGAATCCACTTGTCCCAAAATATTTGGACCAACCAAGACTGATACCATTTTCCCCATAAAAATATTTAGAATGACCAAGGATGATACCATTTGTAACATCCTGAACCTCCTCATTGTCTTGAGTTGAGGTAAAATTGCTACTTGGCCTTAAGATACATCCCTAAGATGCCAAATGATGGCAATAAATGATAAGGGGTTAAATATAGTTAGGCGATTATTTTCCATTTGAAAATAAAAAAAACATAACTAAGTATACCATAACCAAAAAAAACTATATGATGCATGATAATAATGTAATACAGCACAAAGTAATACCAAAAAAAAATAATACCAAACTATACCATGACTAATACCAGAGTACCAAAGTGGAAGACTAAACCACAATGCTCAAAGACTCTAAACACATGTCTCTATAGATCCTAACATGCTCCATGATCCAAAACCACAATCCATCCCAA
Organism: Viscum album; assembly: GCA_963277665.1. Taxonomy (NCBI): domain Eukaryota; kingdom Viridiplantae; phylum Streptophyta; class Magnoliopsida; order Santalales; family Viscaceae; genus Viscum; species Viscum album. The sequence continues at coordinate 1,020,807,322 of OY728135.1, forward strand.
AGTATCACAATGTATCACTAAAGAAATGCAATATTTTTTCCTTTACCTATGTCTCGATACATGATATATACAAATGAATCAAAGTGACCAAGCAAGGGATGAGTAATGAAACACGCTAGGTTTTCCCCAAACGACTTCCCTACTCATTACACTAGGATAGAACATGTTAACACATTTATATAAAACAATTTATATAAAAAAATTCAAAATAGTTTATATCAAATCCAAACCATTTCTAAGTAGAACATTTTTCACACCAAAATAGTTTTACAAACCCAAGTTATTTCTAAGGAAAGAAACCAAACAATACATTCAACCATTTCTCAATAATAATTTGTTATAACCCATTATATTTCACACAAACACACACACACACACACAACCACACAATCTTGGTGTTACCATTGATGGTGGAACTTTGTGTCCATACTTGGTCCCTTTGATGGTGGTACTTTATGACCATTATATATCCCATCCAACTCATGCTTAATCATTTAATACAATAACTATTCTAAACCAATATTCACCAAACCATTTCAATAAAACAAACATTTTATTGAAAAACTTTCCAAATAGTTTTCCATTCATTAAAACCAATCCAAAATTTTAAAATCATGTTACCAATTTCACTTTCCACCAAAATAACCAATTATCACATTTCAATAAACTTTCACTAAAGTAGGTTCCCATAAAACATTGCAAAACAAATTAAAAATAAATTTCATCAAAAAAATCAATCCTTCAATTTCTAATAAGAGGAGTCAAGAGTGAAGCTGCCTACCTTAGAAACTCTAGAGAAAATAAAGAATAACACAAATTCTTCAACAAAACTTGGTTGAATCTTCAAAAATCGACCTTAGATCTTGTTCCATAATAACATCAACATATCCAAATATCATCATTATTGGCATAAAATATCATATATATATATATATATATATATATATATATATATCCCAACAAAACTATATATATGAATCCAATATAGGGAAGAAGAATAGATCTAAGAAAACCACCAAGAATAAAGACTTTCCAAGAAATCTAACCTTCAACACACTAATATTTGCCAACAGATCACTCTCAGATCAGAGGGGAAAGTCTCCACATTCTTTTGGAGGTGGAAAATAAATTTAGGGTAAAAATGGGGGTAAAAGAGTGGTTTAGAGGTAAAACTTATTGAGATATACTTTTTTAGGATCTAACTTTTAACCGTTCATGGTTGGGTTGCATGGTTTGAAAAATTGGGTGCCAACCATGCGCCAGCCTCTAGCTCCCAAATTCCTTTGCATGGTTGACTCACATGGTTAAAAAAACTATGCTCCAACCATGTTTTTCCCTATACTCTAATTTTCACGGTCAATCTTGGGTGTCTTAATGGATTAAACAAACTGTGCACCTTCCCAGATCCCATTTTCTACCTTTTCAAGGTCTCATAAAGGTGTTGCATGGTTTCTACTAACCATACTCAAACCGTACACCTCCATATAATCCCAAAAAAACATTCCAAAAGTTCTCCAAACCCTCTCAAACTTCACCAAATCACTTTAAATACTTAAAATACATAAATAAAGGGTTACTTACTTGGAACTGTGGGTGATATAGGGTTCACCTGTTCTTTTTGTTAAGAATATAGATAATTCAATACGTCTTGACATTGATTATCAAGAAATTAACAAGATTAATATCAAGAAAAAGTATCTTATACTCCATATTGATGATTTTTTTGAATAATTTTGAGGAGTTCAATAATTTTCAAATACCGAACTTTAATCTAGATATCATCATTTGAGGTCCAAAAAAGAGTACATGTCCAAGATAACCTTTCATAAAAGGTACATACATAATAAATTTATAGTGATTCCATTTGTACATACTAATGCCTCAGCTATCTTCATGCATATAATGAATAGAGTCTTTAAATATTACATTGATTAGTTTCTAGTGGTATTTATAGATGATATTATTATATATTTCAAGAGAAAGGAAGGGCATGAAGATCATTGGAGGATTGTGTTGGAGACATTGGGGAAGGATAATTTACATTCCAAATTTAGTAGATGTTAATTCTATCTAAAAAATGAATCATTTTTAGGTCATGTAATCACTAGAGAGGGTATATCAGTGGATTCTTCAAAGAAAAAAGTTATTCAACAATGGAAAAGATTAACCATGGTGATTGAAATCCATAGTTTTCTTGGGTTGGCTAGATAATATCAATACTTTATGAGATATTTTCCACAAATATCAAATCCACTAACCAAGTTGATGTGGAAGGGATCTAAGTTACTTTGGATAGATGAATGTAAATAAAATTTCAACGAAATAAAGAGAATGCTGATGTAATTAACTAGCCTATGTTGACCTAACATGTCACCCAATTCAGCCCACTACAAGGCCTAAAGTGTGCCTCCATGTATGCCAATGGATGTCGAATAGTAGTGAGGGACTAAAATATACAGTGGGGTGACTATACATTCTAGTGAAAGTGAAATAATAGTATAAAATAACAAAAATAATACACAAGGATAAAAACAATATTAAGAATAATAAATAAACTAAAACATAAGTATTCTATAATAAATGAAATGTGGCATAAATTCATACAGACTCAAAGCATGAAAAAAAAAGAATGGTCGGTCACCCACTAGGCTGACCACATACACAAAATAAAGAAACTAAAAATAAATACATTAGGATATACTACCAACACCAAGTCAAACCACATAACCAGTCTCCACGACACTCAAACCATACCATCACATCCTGAGACTCAACATGAGCAGATATGCTCAATAAAGAAACACTGAGCCTCAACCCTATCCACAAAATAACTTTTTCTACAACCTGAAAGTAGATATCCAGTCTGCAAGCACACTAAGGTGCACATGCCAGGGGTGATAATTAAATCTCAGTAGGTCATCCCCCAACAGTGAACTTGTAATCTTCTGTCATAAAAAGTGCATGTTCATGTGATATCTTCATCCTATCTGAAAACTAATAAAAGCATATATAAAAATAAAATTGTTATAAAATATAGGGTGGATAAAAAAATAATGAAACCTTCCAAAAAAGGTTATATTATGAGACCCATGTTAAGTATACCCCCCGCCAAAGGATTTACAGCACATGGATCACCCAGCCACACAGCATCAAGAACGTCTGCCAGATCTACATAAGAGCACCAAGACATCTAAACACAAGGAATGAATGATAGAACCCAAGGAATAAAAATAGGCATTCACATGAAAATGTGTATATATTAGGATTTATGAATCTAATGGAATGATAAAAATTGGGAATAGAACTCTACGCTACACTCTAGAGAAACTATCATGTCTTGAAAGTCCTGAAAAACAAATCATGCTCCAATATGGACCTGAAAAATACCCCCCCCCCATGGGATCTATCCACATTTACCCAACATATTCACTTCCCTATGAGGTCCATAGAAAAAACCAATATCACTAAGAATCCATGGTATCGGGTGCACAAAATTATCCATGTCGATTGTATATATACCCTCAAGATAGGGTGTGTACTCAACTAAAGTGGGTGCACTCATCCAGATCATCCATTAGCTCCCAAGACCATCTAACCACAACCTACCAATGGAGGAGAGAACAAGATAAAAAATTAGGGCTAATTCCTAGTCCAAGATATCCCAAGGGTCTCCTCCTCATACCAATTTCCTAAGAAGAAACTACCTCAAATGTCATGGAAAAAGGCCAACCGAACATGGGGAAATCCAACTCTCAAACTCATCGTATAAACAGTTGAACTAGGATCATTGATCGACTCTTATCCAATAAATAAAGGGGCTCTATCAGTATCCTATATATCCTCATCTAGAAAATAGAAACCATCGGCTCTCCACAATCCTCCTTAGTTCTAAACCAAAACTCAGGGCTCCCACAGTCACCGATGTCGCAGCATAAAGTGACATCCAACTTGGGACTCACCTACTGCACCAAATATCTCGATCTATGCTCGTCAAAAGACCCTAAAATGGCCCAAAATTCATATAAAGAGTTGGACACCTTATGAGGTGTTCCTCTATCTCATCCAAAGTATAGGACACACCCAGTTCATAAATATCTCAAACGACCCTCAGTGGTCTCCAAATAATCCTCAATCAATGACATTCCCAAAAGGCATCCAAAAATGGATCATGCCTCTAAGGTAATTCTAAAAGGTCCTTGTTACTACCTCAAAATAGAAAACCCTACAGGGGTTTCTTTAGCACAAGGGACACCTCGAGTAAATCCATTTTAATAAACCCTCAATTGGCCTACCCAAAAACCAACTCATACATGGGTACAAACTCACCCATAAGGGAATTCAAAGAAACATTGTTCCCCATGGGAATTATCAATAGTTTATCATAGTATCCACTGGTCACTTGATCAAGAACCAAACCACAAGGGTATCCTCAATATCCCCTCACACTCATCTCAACACCACAATGGAACCCGGATGTAACTGTCATCCCACAACATCAACCCAACCCAAAGGATCTAATAGCTCTAATAATAAAACATAGAATCTAAACCCCAACTACTCTAACATCGAACAACCAGTCTCAACATCCAAGAATAAACTAAGAACTCCTTAAAGATATTACATGATCACGCCTTCTGGGATCCATCTGAAAGAACCTCAAACAAAATTGGTCTAATATCCACAATCCATTCCAACTAACAAGCTCAGAACCCTCACCAGGGCCTCATAGCTCACAATCCAACATTCTAGAGAATTATGAAACTAAACCTCAAATAAATCATCTTATAAATGCTTTTCCAAACAAAAACACCATCTAGATGTCCTCTGAACACCGAAAGGATACCACCATCATGATCTATATGGAAAAATTCCCAGAATAGACTCTTATTATAGTTACCCAAGCCTTTAGAACATATTATTACATTATTTTTAACATAAAAATCTATTAATTACAACCCAAAGATTTTAAGGCCTATTTCCTTTTGATGACTAGGTTCATAATACATCAAAGTGATGAAAAAATAAAACTTTTTATTTTATTATCCATAATGAAATCCTAAATCCTTTCTAGCTCCTAAACTGTATGGGATAACCCAAGGAAAACATAGAAAAAAGGGGTGAAATAAAAATCATAGAAAGGGAATAAACGTGATAACGAATCATAATTGGAGAGTCAAAAGTATAAAAATATATCATAAAAGAGAAGTCTCAAGAATAATCATATGGAATCATAACATAAAGAACATAGTATCATAATATCATGGAGTCATAGGAAATGTGGCAGTAATATACAAAATTACATAAACATGAGTCAAGGATAACTTACTAGACAATATCACATGGTGGAAAAAGTCACATAATGGATTAGGTTTACTTCCTAATTCCATACATAATGCCTCATGAGACTAAAGCTTTAACCAATTAATTAGAGAACTATCTAGGTGCACCCACCATAACATTTTCTTGATAACATGTCCCACAAAAAAAATTAATCATAAGGCATAAACATAAAAATTACTCATGGGAAGAAAATGGGTTGAATAATATTTTCTTATTTCAAAATCAAAGTAAATTTTATAATGAAGTAATTTGAGAGATGAGAATAAGGTATGTATTATCCCAAAAAAGGGAGAATAAGCTAGGTATATATTTTAGAGATGTATATACATAATTTAGAAGCAATCCATAACATAAAAGGTTGTTTTCATTGATGAAAATTTATTTAAAAGATTAAATGGAATATATCTTGAGAAAAAATACCATTTTACCTTTGAAATCACTTCTTCAAAATATCAAATTTTAGAAAATATTATAGAAAAAAATTTCTTTAAAAATAAACATGGAAAATTATAATGGAAGCTTCAAATAAATGAGTTTTCATGATAGTGGTTAATTATGTACATCATGTATAAGTAAAAAAACATTTATTTATCATTTTTGTAAAAAGGTTAAAAAGTCCCTCGATCAGAAAATAACAAGAAGATTCCTTAAAAAAATGTAAAATAATAACATAGGTAAAAATAAATTTAATAAATCATTTTTATAATTTTAAAAATATTCTAGAAAAATATTCTTAGAAAACACGGATATGAAAGAAAAGGGATTTTCGACAGAGGAGAGAAATGAAGTCATCTTTTCTTAAAAACATTGTCTCAATCATTTTAAGTACCAATGAAATGAAAAGATAATATTACTTTAAGATTCCATTAATAACAATAGGATAATAAAATTAAAGGTTCTTATTTGAAAATTATCAGATAATTTCCTACAAAGGAAATTCAAGCATAAATAATCCTAATTAAAATGAGATTGAAACATAAACCCCTACCACTTTGGAAACTTTTGAATTATAACTCCCATGAATGAGGTAAATGAATTGTAACTTAAAATATAATAAATCATGAAGGATTCATGATATAATATGTAAATGTGGAGTATATACACCATTTAAAATAAATTCAGTGCATAAAAAGGATATATGCCTCAAATAAGGAAGTTTTGAGACGAAACCCTTACCTCCAGTCCAGACTTTGTCATGAATGTAATTTATATCCTCTATAATAAAATTATATCATTTTTTTATTAATAAAATTTTCTAGGTTTTATAACTTATAATTAAACCATTTACATAATTTATTTTAATGACATATTTAATTACTTAATCAGTTATGTCCATGTCGGGTGTTTTGAGGATGCTCAGTTCATAATTTCAAAATGGAATTGGTGTGTTGACCTTGGTAAAAGGTATCATTGTTACATAATATCCAGAATTATAAACATTAAATAATTATAATTTTTATACATAAATTATAATTTTAAAAATAACCATTAATTGTGGTTATGAAAAATATGTTACAATCATGGAGATGGTAGGTTGTACACACACATGTGTAACGTTTCCATTTTTCAACGATCATGTTGGAAAGAAATAAAGTGTTATTGTATATTTATAGAATTATAATAATATTTTAAATATAATATATTTATTTAAATACTTTTACATATACCATCCTTGGTATATGGTAATAAAAAATGAATCTCATTGCTTCGTGAGGTTGTAGTTCGTCGTGCACACGAATAATGTTATCATTTTTCAATGGATGGAAAAGTAATAAGATATATGATATATTAATTTTATAGAATGATTAATAAGTCATTAATATCATATATAAACATTAAATTCATCATGATTAATAACCTTAATAGGCAATGATGTAAAACAAATTACATTGGTTTGCGAGGCAGTAGTCTATCGTACACACGAACGACGGTTTCATTTTCTATTTGATGGAAGTAGAGACGAATTTAAGTTATGAAATTAGTATAATAAAATATTATTATATGGGAGATATTAATTTTACTATATAATTATTATTTAATAAGTTTTTTTAATTATTTATAATAATAAATAAAACAAAAATACTCGGTTAAGAATGATGCATCTTCTTCGGACCACCACTTTAGGATTATACCTAAAGTATTCTTAGATTGGATTTATGATAAAAATATATTCTAGGACATGGGGAGGGAAGTAAGGAAGTTATTTTTTCAGGTATTGGAAAAAACACAAGGATTTTTAAGTGTGGAAAGTGTTGGAGAGAAGGTTCCCTTTTATAAGTGAGAGGGAGTGGTGTTTTTATAAATACCTAAAACTATTCAATAATGGGAATTCAATCTCAGGTAAAGTGCCTCAAAAATTAATAAATAATATATTATATGGGTTATATGTTCGATAAAAACCTACACCATTCAAAAAAATATTTTTTTTAACTTTTTCCTCCCTTTACCTCATTATTTTAACCCCCTGACAAATAGGTTTTAACATTAACCGTGGTGACATATTTTTACAGTTTTTACTATTCATTATGACAAAAAATTAAGTTGACCGTATTATATAATATTAATTATGAATATTCCAAATATGTAATACATTTTATCAAATTAAATTCACATAATTTTCAAAATTTAATTTAAAATTAAACCCATAATACGTGTTGAAAAGCAGTTTTTTAAGAAATGTATTTTTCTTGCATAAGATTATCTTACATTAACTATATGACTAGTAACCATCATTATGTGAATTTAAATTTATATAAATAGATATATAATATATAAATTTAATTTAAATTTTTCCTTACTAAGGGTTATTTTAATTAATTAAAATGGATAGACTTTATGCACTTAAAAATAGTTTGTAGAAAATTTAGTTTTTAAGAATAAAAATAATATTTTTTCAAAATCATGAAATTGATGATTCAAATGGAATTAATTAGATAATTATAAATAAAATTTTTAATATTTAAATTTAATAATAAATCCAAAATATAATGTAACTTTTAAATTACTTGATTTAATGAAAATAAATGATAGTATTTGAAAAATCGATAATTTTAACTATTCACTGAGAAATCAAACATTTTAGAAAAATATCAAAATTTCACCCTAATTTTATTTTGATATTATGTTTTAAAAAATTATTAAAATTTTATAAAATAAAATTTCTGAAATTTTCATTAATTAATTATAATATTTTCTCACAAAAAGCAGTAAAAATCATTTTTATAGGAAACATATATTTTGAAGAATAAAATATCTTTATTAAAATTTGAGTACTTATTTAATAAGAACTTATCAATAAAATTATATTTTTTAGGAACTTTATATATATTTCATAATGTATTTAATACAATTTATACTCACCAAATTAACAACTTGGTTATAACAGTCGCGTTTAAATAATAATATTTTAATAGTATATTGTGGTTTGTTTAAACTCAATATTGTGTGTTATATGCTCTATCAAACATAGTGTTATTTTAAAATCTCAAGGTTTTACACCTCTCATGTCCAATTCTAACTCTAGGAGAAAAATGAAAAACAATCCAAGGTAGGAAAAAGTGCACAACCTATACTGCGGGTACATGACATGTACCCCCAAAGGTCCTCCTTGGTCTTGTGCCACTGGAAACTCAATGTTTACTTTTAAAAAGTAAATGGCGTGTTCACCATGTACACTATTTGTACCCTACATAGGGTTCCTTCCTATGTACCTTATCTCCACTCAGTGTGTAAAAATCCTAATTACACACCGTGTACCAAACACACACGGTGTGTGTCCCACACAGGGCACCTAGTTTTGTACCCTACATAGGGTCTGGCCAAGTAACCTGCATGGTCCTTGGTCATTTATGTCACATGGGATATGGTTTTATACCCTATAAAGCCTTGTTCTCCCAACATGGGGTGTTGGTAAGAGCCCTCGACCACACCAAGAGTCGCCCTACACCGTGTGTACTTCCAATTACATGATGTGTACTCTCAAAAACTAATCTTCCCCAAACATGAACAATACACAACTTGTGTTCCCTAAATAATATGTTGGGTACATGGGTTTTCCTGAATAGAAAACCCCCAAAATGGGCTAAAACCCCATATTGTCCTCGATTAATCCTAGATCATCCCTCATGGGGTCCCCAATAACCCAAAAAAAGATTTAAAACTTAAAAAAAACTACACTACAAAGATTTATGGTAAAAACAAAAAAAAACTAGCCTACCTATGAGTGTAAAAAAAAATTACTACAGCCTTGAATACATGAGATACATCTTTTGATGCATGATCTAGCTTTGTAGTGGCTCCCCAGATGGCACCTCCTCCTCCCCCTCCCTATTATCACCCCCTCCCTCTCTCATCCTAAGACTCTAAAGGGGATATCCCCATAGTTATGTGCGTAGAAATTCATGGGATAAGAGAAAGTAAAAAATGAAAAAGGAAAAAAAGAAGAAAAATGAAATGAAAAAGAAGAAGGGCCCCAACTCTGGCCCCAGCCCCAATGCCCATGGGGAGATTAGGCCTCAGCTAAGAAAAATCACTCATTTTGAAATCAATTGCGTATAAGGAAAATTAATATGATTATCTATTTAAAATATATCACCAAAAAAACACGTGAAAATAAATTAATATTTAATTAATTAAATATTTTGTGAAAATTAAAATGACTTGGATTTACACAAAAATTATTTCATAGGGTAAACACCCTATTCTAGGACCAACATAGTGGTCAAAAGAATTATATGAGATCATATCACATAAGAAATTTCTATTTTTCCCCTAAAACACTTCTAAGAAAAAAAATCAAATTTCTCATGATTTTTATAAACTGTGAGAATTAAGATAATCAAAAAACTCCCCACCACAAACATTTCTCATTCCCAAGAATCCCCAGTGGTTAACCAACAACCATGATTTCCCTTAAGCACCAATGCAACTAACTCTATCTCGGCCATCTAATAACTGGTTTTACAACACCCACAACTCTCTCCCAATATGAGATACATTCAATTGTGATTGATTCAATTATCCCCACCATATTATTATCCTTATCATCGACCAACTTTCCAAATCGAAAACCACCTGACCCAAACTACGTTCATTGCTAAATAAAATGGATAGACATTTCCAAACTACTCACACCTGATCACCGACATGAAAACCATAATAACCAACACTAATTCCCAACCCAGCGGGAATAGCAATCTCCATGCTCAAAAACCCACTAAAAATGAGGTTCATGACCTTCAATAGTCTATGTCTCACTCCCCACCACAAGGATTTCCTCAAACCAATCATGAATGTACAACATGACTTATGATCACATAGGAAAAGTCCTAGCGAAGGTAGGTTAACATGCCTAAAACCACTGACCATGCTCCTCTTGCAGGTCAATTCCAACAAACCAGATCACCCTCGGTACTCCTCTTCAAAATCAAGTCATCTATATAGTTATCAAAGCCCTTTTCATATAATTCGATGATTTTTAACATAAAAATATATTAATTACAACTCAAATATCACGAGCCCTGGTGTCTTTGGAAGACTAGGTATATAATAAATCAAAGTGAGACTAAAATAAAACTTCTTTATTTTCTTCTTCATAATGAGATCCTAAATCCTTTCGATATCATAAAACTATATAGGATAACATGGGGAATACATAGAAAAAATTTGTTAGCAAAAAAGGTCAATAAGGAAATTTTCATGGTAAGGAGGCATAACTTGTGAGTCAAATGTATAATGTGATATCATAAATGAGAAGAATCAATACTAATAACAAGGGATAATAACATAAATAACATGGTATCATAATATCATCGAATCATAGTAAATGTACCATAAACATTTAACATGACATAAACATGAGTCAAGACTAAATTCTCAAACAATATCACATGGTGATGGATTACGTTTACTCCCTAATCCCATACATGACACCTCATGAGACTAAAGATTTACACAATACATTAGAGATCTATCTGAGTACACCAATCATAAAATGTTCATGATTATTTGTGTCACAAAATAAAATCAATTATAAGTCATAAACATAATAATTGCACATGAAAAAAATGGGTTGCATAATCTTATCTCATATCATAACCAAAGGAAATATCATAATGAATGAATTTAAGAGATAAACATAAGGAATGTATTACCCTATAAAAGTAAGGAAGAATAATCTAGGTATACATGTGAAAATAATATATACATAATTTAAAAGAAATCCACAACATCAAAATATTTCATTATTGATGAAAATATCTTTAAAATATTACATGTAGTATTTCTTGAGGAAAATACCCTTTTCATTTTGAAAACACTTCTTCAAAATTTAAAAAAAATCCCAAAATATTATAAAAAAGATTTTATTTAAAAATAACTATGGAAAATTATAAATTAATATTCAAATAATTTAGTGTTCTTGGTGGGGGTTAATTCTGTATATACCGTATAAGTGAAAAACATTTCCTTCATGCTATTATAAAAAGGTTAAAAATTGCCTTGTTTGGAAAATGACAAGAATATTATTTTCAAACTATTTTTTAAAAATTTAAACTTGGGTAAATTTTTATTTAATAAATAATTTTTTTAATTCTAAAAATGTTCTTGAAAATATTTTTAAAAAAACATGGATATGGAAGGAAAATTATTTTCAACCAAAGAGATAAATGAAGGCCATTTATCTTAAAAAATATCAATAATTTTAAGTACCAAGAGGGGAGAATGGTCCTATTACTTGAAAATTTCATTAATAACCAAATAATAATAAAATGAAATTTTTTTATTAGATAATGATCAAATAATTTCCTACAATAAAAATTCAAGCATAAACAATCTCAATTAAAATGTGATTAAAACATAAACCCTTACCGCTTTGATAAATTTTAAATCATAACTCCCATGAATTAATAAAATGAATTAAAACTTAAAATATAATTAAGTATGAAGGATTAATGGTATAATATATAAAAGTCCAATATATAAACTCTTTAAAAGAAATTGGGTGCATAAAATAACATGTTCCTCAAGGAAGAAAGTTTTAATATGAAACCCTTAACTTCAGTCCAGACTTGTCGTGTATGTCTTTTATATCCTATATAATAAACTTATATAAATTATTTGTTTCTTAAGAACCTTTTATGAGTTTAAACACTTTTAGTTATACCATTTAATTCATTTATTTTAATGACATAGTAAAATACTTATTTAGTTATGTCCATATTGGGTATTTTGAGGGCACTCAGTTTGTAATTTCAAAATGACATTGGTGTGTTGATCGTGGTCACAGGGGTAATTTTTCCATCATATTCAAAATAATAATAATAAAATAAATAATTTTTTATAAATAAATTATAATTTAAAAATCAACCATGAAATATATTTATGAAAAATGAAGGATGTTATAATCATGGAGATGGTAGGTCTTGCGTACGAATGAGTATTGTTTCCATTTTTCAACGATCATGATGGAATGAATATAAGTGTTATTTTGTATTTATATAATTATAATAATATCATAAATATTATATTATTTTTTTAAATACACTTACATATATCATACATGTGATGTGATAATAAAAAACAAATCACATTGCTTTATGAGGCGACAGTCCTTCATGTACATAAATGATGTTATCATTTTTTCAATGGATGGTAAGGTAAGAAGGTATATGATATGATAATTTTATAAAATGATTAATATTTAATTAATATAATATATAAACATTAAATACATCATCATTAATATCCATGAGAGGTGATTATGGGAAACGAATTACATCGGTTCGTGAGGTGGTAGCCTGTTGTACACACCATTGATGGTTTTGTTTCCCATTTTATAGAAAAGGAGACAGATAAATATTATGTCATAAAATTAATAACATATCATTATATAGGATATAATTTTGTTATTATGTTTAAATTTTTAAGACATAATTGAAGGTGTAAAAAGAATAAGTAAAAAATAATGATCTTGGTGAAGACGGTTTCATTTACTAAGAAGAACCACCTTTGGATATCTCATTAAGGACCCTAAGGTTGGACATTTGGGAAGACCAGAAACTCTAGAATGTGGATAAGGGTGTTGGGGAGATATTTTTTCAAGGTTTGGATGATCCTAATGGATCTATATATTTGAATAATTTAGGGTAGGGTTCCTATTTATAATTGAGGATGAGTTTCATTTTTGTAAATACCAAAAAAATAATAATGGGAAGCCACTCTTGATCCAAGTGCCTCTAAAATTGAAAAATAAAGGAGTGGAGGAGTTATATGGTGTATAAAAATCTACACCACTAAAAATAAACATGTTTTAAATATGTTATCTCTTTTACTTCTAAAGTTACTTACTTTTACCATTTAAATTTGTTTTACCATGGTAACTAGTTTTTTACTATTTTTACTATTCATTATGACCAAAAAATAAGTTTAAATTATTATATAATATGAATTATATAGATTCAAAATATGGAATCCATTTTATCAAATCCAATTCACTAAATGTTTATAATTTAATTTAAAATAAAACCCACAAATGCGATGAAAAACGGTTTTCCAAAAAATGCATTTTTCAAGGAAAAGATGATTTTACATTAACTCTATGACTAATAATATTCATTATATGAATTAGAATTAATAAAGTTATATTTATAATCTATAAATTTCATTTAAATAATTCCTAATTAGGGTTTATTTTAATTCATTTAAATGGATAAATATTATGCACTTTAAAATAGTTTTCAGACAAATGTGTTTTTAAACTTAAGAATAAAATTATACGAAAATATTATATAAAGATGATTCAATATAATTAATTGGATTAAATATAACTAAATAATACTTATGTTACTTTTAAATCAAATTAAAATTATAATGGTACTTTCAAATTACTTAATTTATTAAAAAATCATAGTCTTATAAAAATGTTATTTTTCACTATTTACTGAAAATCAGTATTTCCCAAAAAATCCCAGAATTTCACCCTAAATAAATTTTGATATAATGATTTAAAAAATGATTTAAATTTTATAAAATAAAATTTATAAAATTTTCATTAATTAATATAATATTTTCTCCCCAAAATCATTAAAAATCATTTTTTAAGGAAACATATTTTTTATAGAATAAAATATTTTTATTAAAAGTTGAGTGCTTATATATTAAGTATTTATAAATAAATTTATATTGAGTAGGAAATTTTTATATATTTCATAAATCTGTTAATGTTATTCATAACTTCCAAGTTAATGGTTAGGTTATAATGATAGTATATTTCACAGGTTGTTTAATCTTAGTGTTGTGTGTCGTATACACTATCAAACATTATGTTATTCATTAAAGATATCAGGGTGTTACATTATTACCCCATTAAATAAATTGTGCACTCATAATTTGAACTTTTTCTCAGAAATCAAATGTTTGGAATTTGAAAATATCCTTTATGGAAAACCCACATCATAAAAAGGTTTAATAAAACTTCTTCTTAAAAAGATGGATAGGGAAATATGAATGTCATCACATAACTAGGTTTCCACAAAGGAGAAAATTAGTGTAAAGTGAAAACATGGATTTGGAAAGAAATCTCATTTAGGAGATAATGTTATACCTTTTTGTTTAGAGAGAAGAGACCATTGATTTATCAAAAATGGATAACATTTTTATTTCAAGATCCTCTTCCTAAAGTTGAGGGATCCTTTTACCAACTTGACTAATAACATAAGAAAATATAACTATTTTATAAGTATAATTTCATCCTTTAATCATTTTCACCACAATCTCATATGTTTCTCCAAACGATGAGAATTCAAGTTGAATTTTTCATGTATGAAGCACTAAAATTAACTTCCAATGGATCACATTATTCTACAAAATGATATCAAGATATTAATCTTATCTTTAAATATTAATCAGAACCAAAAATGGTTATCACAATGTAAGATAATTCCCAAAATGAATAATTATTCATATTATTCTCTGAATCCAAATTTCAACTTAAATTATTTCATAACCTTATATCCCTAATAACCTCAACATTCAATTATTTAATTGTGTTATTCCCAATTAATATTTCATATTAAATCACAAGTTAGACCTAAGGGTTACATATACCTCAAATCAATGAAACATTTCCCAAAATACCATTAATCACCTCAAAATATTAAAAATTCAAACATATTTGATCCAATAATATTTTTCTAAATATCAACTTAATTTTTATATTTCAAACCATTTAAGTAAAAACAATTTCATACTAACTAGTACAATATATAGGTCAGTGGTTGGTGTTTCACCCTTAGCACCTTTTGGTTGTGGGTTCAAGCCCCATGGCCTTGCTGGATGCAATGCATTTTCACCCATCTTGCAGGTTGTCCTTTTCCTAAAACTATGGAAAACAAAACTTAGAATCATATTCATAATTCACCTTAATCCTATGACATTCTCAATAATATGATGAATATATTCAAAAATAGCATTAGTCATCAATCACTTTTTTTAACCTCTATGGTTTTCTATTGAGATCATTCTTTTCCATAAAATCAAATAATTTTAATTGAGTATAATGACCCCAACATAAAGAATATATCAAAGATTATATTTTTCCTCAATCATGTGTTTTTCTATAAAATATCTCCTTACCATTAAATCACCTTTCTATTTCATTTTTTCCATTCAATATATTCTTAAAAATCATTAAAAACTACTAAAAAACAATTCTTATAAGTTTCATGATTCTTATAACAAGAATACCATTAATAAAAATACTTCAACAACATGATTCTAAAATTAGAAAACCTAAACACTTAAATAATTCCACTTAGATGATAGTAATAACATAGGCCCTAAGGAATTAATCCTTATATTAGGCATTGACTCAGATAATAACAATGTTCCCCTCATCTGTGACATTAAACTGCTAGTGATTCCTTATGTTGAACTTTATTTCCTTTCATTTTGTTAATCATACTCTTCATTTTTCTTCAGTAATTAGCGACTTTGTGTCCTCCTTTCCCACACATAAAGCATATTCCATATCTTTAAAGTCATTTTCCATTGATCCTCTTTCCACATTTTGACATGTAGGAAATTGAATCTCCTTTTCTTTATCATATTTAACACTTGAACTTCCATGAGACACCATCATTATCTTCTTTGATGTGTTTTTAAATTTAACTATGTTCTAGTTGTTAATTGTAATTTTAGATAGCTCATTTGGAATGATCACAAGATATCTAACTTCTGTTCCCATTAGGTTAGGCATCCTGTTTGCTAAATCATTAAATTTTCCATCACATTGTGTGTTGGAATGTTTTATCCTATTTACAACCATTAAATAAAAATAATAAAATAAACAATATGAGAATACATTAACATATAAAAATGGAAAATTATAAACCTAAAAGGAATAAATTATAAATGATAAGTATATCCTGACTTATGAGTCTCTAGGTTTCAATCTAGGTTATCCATGGTAATTTTTACTATTGGTTTTTCTAATCTAAAAATTTATTCAAGTCCTTCATAATGGTTCATAAAGATTTTTTTAATTTTCAAAACATATACCCCGGGAGTTTCAAACCAAGTGCGCATCAAGGACCATTGTCATGAACTAGGTCACAATCAAGTCCAGTCCAGTACACCATTTTCAAATTTATTACCCATAGGTATAATTTTTTAAAATCAACATCCACTAATAGTATCTAGATAGAGATGTAATTTATTATAAACTACTTTCTCTATCATTCACCAAAATTGCAAGACATTTTTCTATACTAAAATTTATCCTTAGACTTATCCCTGGGGTTATCACTAAATTTTTCTCATCCTAATTTCCAAAGGTTAACTAAACCTTTTCTCTGATACCATCTATAGCGACCCAAGCCTTTTACACATATTATTCCATAATTTTTAACATAAACATCTAATAATTATAACCTAAAGATCACGAGGCCTAGTGACTTTGGAATAATAGGTTCATAATACATCAAAGTGAGACTAAAATAAAAATTATTTGTTTTATTCTCCATAATGATCTCTTGTATTTTAACACCTCTAGCCTCCATGGTACGCTTCTCTTTGAATAATACAGTAGCATGTGTTGTACGCAACTTCGAGTTCTAACACACGCCACAACCAATCAAATTAGTCGTTATGAATAGTAATACCCACTTTTTTAAATTTTATAAATTTTATATTTCAAAATGGACTTCATTTTTGGATTAGGAATATCGAAATTAGCTTAGGGTGAATTTTTGGTATTTTTCTGAAAACTTTCAATTTTTTATGAATAGCGAAAAACACTGAGTTATAGTTTAAAACCGAATTTTTATTTAAATAATTATTTATTTTATTTAAATTTATTTTAGGTAAAAATAGATACATAATACCTATATAATTTCAATGTCATTCATTGGAGTCAGTTTATAATAATTTTAGATATGTAAAAAATTTATTGAACTTTTCACCGTCTTTTACCCATCTCCTAGGAGAATTTGCGAATTCACATAAAACATAATTTTACCTCTTCTATGAGTGGAATTTAGAAAATCTGAGAGATACAATTAATATAAAGGATTAAAATGTGGTTCAATAAGATAAAAATATTTTTTGTTGAATAGTAACTTTTTACTTTTATTTACCACGGTTAAATGTAAATTGGGTAATTAAGGGTAAAAATGATATTATCATTACCCTAACACATGTCCTAATTCTATTGGATAAGTATAATACTACCAAAAACAACCTTAGAAATAAAATCTGAACCTCTTTGGTCCACTTGGATTAGATTAGTACATTTATTATTATTTAATTCAAAGAACAGTTAAAAGAGTTAAAATCAAAGTTTAATAACTAAAACATTTTTAATATAGGGTTATACATAAGATAAATTCAATTATAAATATTAATTAGAAATATAAATATATTTCCTACGTAATGGAATTTTATTTATAATTTTTAGATATTAAATAATTTAATTTATTTATGACACAATGATGATGCAGTAATTACCATATTAGTGAAATATTAAAATAATTGATATTATAAATACCCAAATAAATATAATTTGAGACTTTTAATAAATTACACGAATTTTATAGGTTAATATGACATGTTAGGGTTTATTAAATGAATTAGTTTCGAAGTAATAATGCTGTTATGAATTTATCAAAAACAAAATACCAAATAGTGTTAAAATTGATATAAAAGAGTTTTTAAAAAAATATTATATTATTAATTGATATTCAATCCCTAAAAATATAAGGTTCATTAAAGAGACTTATATAATGACAGTTGTATCATTAATTAACCACTTGGGGTTCTCTTGTAAGTTTATAGTAAGTTTATTAACCATATAATATAAAAATACAAAGAGACATGGTAAATGTGAAACTAATTAACTAAGAGTTAAAACTAAAAGATAATGTTAATATAGTGACCTAAGCCTGTCTAAAACCTATTGGTTGGGTGGTTTTAGACCCATCCCCACCTTATCCTCTAAATAACTCACTTTGGAGCCATTATAAATAGAATATTAATTTATTATAAAATAATATTTCTAGCCTTTCCTAAGGTGCCCCTCACCCCTCTTATAAAAGGGCACTCCCCCTTCTCTCAATTTCACACCTTCTAAGCCTTTTGGCTCGTCCAAACCCTGCCCAAATATCTTCTCAACTTCCCTCAATTCAACCTAGAGGCCTTAGTTTGATCATAAATCCAACCTAAGGATCTCTTTTGATCAAATCAAAAGGAAGAACCCAAAGAAGATGTAATGTTTTCACCACCCTCTTTCAAGTTCTTTTCTTCTTACACTTTTTCTTTATTTGTTATTTCCATTATAAAATAATAACTCCAATATATTCTATATACTGTGATGTAATTATAAATATGGTACAACCATATTCAGTATTTTATCCATCCCTTGGATGACATGTCACCATATGTGCGTACGTACGGTTTACCGTCTCCACGTCGTGGTGTAATTGTTATTCAATACATTATTATTTGGATGGGTATAATAATGATGTGTAATTCATGTAAATAATACATATAACATGATAATTATTCTTTATATATGATACACCATCAAATTATATATTATTTTAATATCAAAAGAATGATATTTTCGCTCGTGCGTACGTACGGACTACCATCTTCGCGAACGCGATGAGATTCATTCCTCATCATATCCATTCAAGATTAATTTTCATTTGATGATTAAAAATAATGTTTAAGGACTTGATATAATTCTGGATATGAATAAGATACAACCTATGGATAACAAACACGGCTTATGTAACAAAACATATAAAAGAAAATGAATAAGTGAACACCCGAAACAACGATAATACTAAAATATTATTAACAAAGAAATATTAAAAGATCGTATATGATATCATATTTATGTATATGATTCTTGTATAATTTAATAACAATTATTTAACTATTATACAGGAGTTTAACCTACCCTCGACCAAGGAAAAGTACAAGGTAAGAGTTTATTTCACAATCTCTACATTATCTGAGGTTGTTTATATGTAATTATCTACTAGGACCCCTTTATCATCCACATCCATGTTTCTTGAAAATTTATTTCAAAACATTCTTAATATTTTATAGACTATGGGTTAAAGTCATTTATAACCTTGTTTTAATTTTTATAAGATGTTTATAAAGGAATCTTTTCGTCGTTTTCCAAACAAGGTCATTTTTAACCTTTTCAACAAAATTAAGGTAAGAATGTATTTTTTAACTTATACGGCGGGTGCGGCTATTTTCCACTGTTATAAAATTGTCGAAGCTTCCCTTACAAACTTATAATAATATTTTCAAAGTAAATTTTTTATTTTATAATTATGTGACTTTTAAATGATTTCAAAAAAAAGATATATTTCTCTCAAATTGTTTTGATTTCATCTATGTCAACATCATTTGATGGACTTTAAGCTTATTTGAAGTTGATTTATTATGATACAAAACTTCCATATTATATTGAAGGTTTTGTGATATGTTTGACTATGGATGTGTTATTTTTATACCATTCATGGTTTATGGAGAAAGTATTGGCATTTTGTATGCTAGTTTTAATACGAATGTTTATGTTATGTTTAAACCTGTTCATATGATGAATGCATTAGACTTAGTAAGTGATGGGTGGAGGCCATTATAGCTCCTCGATGCATCGGTAGGTCTCATGAGGCAAACTAGTGTCTTGGAACAAGGTCTTGACAAAATCTTATTTGTAGTCTTGGAACAAGGCCTTGACTATGTGGTTATGATAGTCTGGCATTATGCATTCCATCATTATGAAAGTGGTTATTGATATTGCATGTGATTGTTCGACTAGTAGAATATCCATGTGAATAAGTAAATGGAATTATTTCATTTTATTTTTTACATATTATACTGAAGTTAAAGTTTAAAAGGCTTTTGTTTTAGTTATACATTTCCTTAAATGTTTGTGTTTATTTATGAAAGTTTCTGCAAATTTTTATCCTTACTGATCATCTGAGCTCACCCCTTTCAATGTTTTATTTTTTCCAGGATGTGAAGAAGTATTTTATGAATGACCTATAGGGATAGTATGAGGGGATATGAAAATAAGATGTTTTTGTAGTTTTTTTTTCACTTTATGATGTAATGTAAGACTTATGAATATATCTAGTGTTTCCAAGGCTACTAAACTAATCGGTCTTTAGAGACTTGATCTTTTGTGATCATGCCAATATTATGTAATAATTCACCTACTCTGGGTAACTGGGGTCGGGGCATTACAGTTGGTATCAGAGGAAGTTTAGTACAAACCTTGGAAACTAGATTTAGATAAACTCTGATTAGAGCACATAGCCCTAAGATAGACTTTGATGATTAGTATAGAAGAACTTCCTATAATATTAGTATTGTATAAATTTTGTGAGTTTTCCAAGAAATACATCCATGTCTAGATACGAGCAGGTATAGGCGTCTCTGGTACAGATGTACCTATGGGTAAAACCTGAAAACACCGCTTTGAGCTAGACTCGAACGGGAACTAATGCATGACAACGGGCCTTGATGCACTCTTGGTTACGACACTCTCGGGGGATATGCTTGGGATAATTCTTATTTTCTTTACAAACCATTGTGAAGGGTTTATGAGTATATACTTATTATGATTATGGATTATATCCATAAACTGTTCAATTTATGTTAAGTTTTTTACAAGTTTGGATTTATGTATTACAATTCATAAACAAATCTAGTGTATGTCATTGTTTAGAAATGGTGCCTAGTGGAAGGAATGGAAACCATATCAATGCACGCACTCCATATAGGGATTGACCTCCTGCTTAAGATAATTATAGTGGAGCTAGTGATGCAACTGGTGCTGATCTTCTAATCACCATACTGGGACAACTAACTCAAGTTATGAAAAATAACCTTACCCGTATAGAGCACCCTGATCCGCAGCGTGGAGGATCAATGTTAGATCGCTTCATGAGGAAACAACCACCAATATTAAATGGGAGTAAAAATCCACTAGTATCTTAGAAATGGATAAATTCCTTAGATAAAATATTCCACGCCTTGGGGAGTAGTGAAAGGAAAAAAGTTTTCATGGCTGTTTACCGCCTCACTGGAGATGTTGATTAATGGTGGTCATTGATTCAAAACACAAAGGAAGATGATGAAGTATCAAATATGTAATAGAGGGAGTTTAAAGAGCTTTTATTAGAAAAATACTTTCCTCATGACCATCGAGCAGATATGGAAAGTCAATTTCTGAGTCTGAGGCAAAAGGAGGATGAGAATGTCGCAACGTATGAGGCTAACTTTACAAGGTTAGAGAGGCATGTTGCAGATTATATATGTAACCCAAGAAGTAATATTGATCGTTTATTTGATGGGTTAAAACCATTTCTCCATTGAGAATTAGTATCACAATCCTTCTCATCATACGAAGATATTGTCTCTTGTGCTATCAAGACAGAAAAGGAATTATCTAAGTCTTATGACTTTAAAACAAAGAAAGAGAAGAAGAGATCTGCTGAACACTCTAGAAAAGGAAATAAAGAAATAGGGAAGAAGGGAAGAATTGAATTTCCTCCCTATGGTAATTGTGGAAGGAAGCACCATGGTGTTGGTCTAAAAGTAAAAGGAGTATGCTACAAATGTGGACAGAAAGGCCATCTTGCTGGTGATTGTAAAGGAAAGAAAGATGCTACCAATGTTCAATGCTACAATTGCATGGAGATGGGACATTATGAAAATGAATGTCCTAAGAGTCAGGAAAACTTACCTCAATGCCAAGGGATCAAGGCCAAGATTATATGATCACTACTGCTAAGGTTGAAGCCCCGAAAGACGTGGTGGCAGGTAATTTAATGGTTTCCTTAAGTTTAGAAAATTCTTTATTTGATTCTGGATCATCACATTATTTTATATCTTCCCAGTTTGATAAGAAAATTAGATATTTCCAATTTGATTTAACAAGGGATTTTTCAGTTAAAACTCCTAAGGGAAGTATCATCGCAACAAAGTTTTGGGAATCAGTCCCCATTAGAGCATATAAATGTTCTTTATCTGCTGATCTCATTGTCATACCCATGATTGAATTTGATATAATACTCGGTATGGATTATCTTTCAGACCATGGTGCAAAAATTTATTGTAAGAAGAAGAAGGTTACTATTTTTTATGATGATGATAAAGAACACCTTATCTTTAGAGAAGAATCATCACCACCTGATTCTTATCTAGAACCACCCCCCAGTAGTTCAAATAAATTCAATTATTGGGGAGGAATAGAATGAAATAACTGTGGGTGTGGAAAGGAATGTTCAAATAGAGTATGTACCTATTGTGAAAGAATATGTTGATGTGTTTCCAGAAGATTTACCTGGACATCCTCCAAAATGATAAATTGAGTTTTCCATTGATTTAATTCTTGGATCAAGGCCCATATCGAATACCCCTTATAGAATGGCCACTATGGAATTAGTGTAACTAAAGAAACAACTAGAGGAATTGAGTAATAAGGGATTTATTCTCCCTAGTGTTTCTCCATGGGGAGCCCCTGTCCCTTTTGTTAAGAAGAAAGATGGATCTATGAGGTTATGTATCGACTACAGGGAGATCAATGCTATAACAATAAAGAAAAAGTATCCCCTACCTTGCATTTATGATTTATTTGACCAACTGAATGGAGCTCAATACTTTTAAAAGATTGACCTTTGATCTGGATACCATCAGTTGTGTGTGAAGAAGGAATACATTCCTAAAACAGCATTTCGAACTAGGTAAGGGCATTAAAAGTTTACAGTAATTCCTTTTGGGCTGACTAATGCACCCTCTGTTTTCATGGATCTAATGAACAGAGTTTTCAAGGAATATCTTGATGAATTTGTAGTGGTATTTATTGATGATATCTTGGTATACTCCAAAATCTACAAATATCATGAAAATCACTTGCGCATTATCCTTAAGACTCTGAGAAGGCATGAATTATATGGGAAGTTTAGCAAGTGTGAATTCTGGATTTAGGATATTTATTTTCTTGGCCATATTGTCTCTAAAGATGGAATATATTTTGATCCTTCTAAGATAAGAGCAATCCAAGAATGGCCAGCACCAATGAGTATAACTAAGGTACACAGTTTTATTGGTTTAGAAGGTTATTATCGACGTTTCTTCCAGAATTTTTCCTGGTTGGCTAACCCATTAACCAAGATCACACGTAAAGGGGTTAAATTTTCTTGGAAAAAAGAGTGTGAAGAATTTTTTGAAGAACTGAAGAAAAGATTAGTCAATGCTTCTATATTGACTCTACCATCGAGGAATGGTGGGTTTGTTATTTATAGTGATGCATCGAAGAAAGGACTTGGTTGTGTCCCTATGCAGAATGATATGGTTATTGCCTATGCATCACAACAGTAGAAAAATCATGAGAAAAACTATCCTACTCATGATCTTGAGTTAGTAGTTGTAATCTTTTCTTTGAATATTTGGAGACACTATATCTATGGTGATAAATGTGAAATTTATACTGATCACAATAGTTTGAAGTATATTTTCTCACAGAAAGAACTCAACATGAGGCAAAGGAGATGGATTTAACTACTCAAGGATTATGATTGCACGATACACTTCCACCCGGGGAAGGCAAATAAGGTTGTAGATGATTTGAGTAGAAAATATCATGGAGTTTTGAACAAGATGATAGTTGAGAGGGATCCTATTTTCATGGATCTAGTAAAGATGGATATAGGAATAACCATGGAAGGTGAAACATCAATACTTTTTCCAATGGTTGCCAAACCATATTTACTATAAAGGATAAAGAGTTATCAGACCGATGATGAAGAGTTTCAAAAAAATATTAAAGTTGTGAATGATGGGAGATTGAGTGAGTTTGTATATGAAGATGAAATTTTGAAATTTGGGAAGAGACTGTGTGTTCCTGATATACCTGATCTAAAAAGGGAATTTTTGGACGATGCTCATAGTTCCAACTTCTCTATACACCCTGGGAGCACCAAGATGTATAGATATTTGAAGGAACATTTTTTTTGGGACAACATGAAGAGGGAGACTGCTGATTTTGTGTCAATATGTATAGTTTGTCAATAAGTGAAATCTAGAAGGAAACATCCTGGAGGAGTCATGCAATCTATTCCCATACCTGAGTGGAAATGGGATAATATTACGATGAACTTTGTCATGGCACTACCAAAGACTCCTAGAAGGAATGATGCAATATGGGTCATTGTTGATCATCTTACGAAGTCAGCACATTTTCTTGCTATAAGAGAAGATTTACCACTTGAACATCTAGCAGGACTATATATTAATGAAGTGGTAAGACTTCATGGAGTACCCCTATTGATTGTTTCTGATCGTGATCCACGTTTTACATCAATATTCTGGAAAAGTATTCAGAAATCCCTGGATACTGAGCTTCATTTGAGCACTGCTTACCACCCCCAAACTGATGGACAATCAGAACAGGCTATTCAAACCTTAGAAGACATGTTGAGATCTTTCTCACTTGACTTTCAGGGTATGTGGGGTGAATATTTACCTCGGGTGGAATTTTCCTATAACAATAGCTTCCATTCAAGTATTCGGATGGCACCATATGAAGCATTATATGGAAAGAGATG
This sequence comes from Viscum album, assembly GCA_963277665.1. Taxonomy (NCBI): domain Eukaryota; kingdom Viridiplantae; phylum Streptophyta; class Magnoliopsida; order Santalales; family Viscaceae; genus Viscum; species Viscum album. The sequence goes on from OY728135.1 coordinate 1,020,832,794, forward strand.
TCGCACACCAACCTATTAGGATGGCGTTGGTGAAAGAAAACTCATAGGCCCAGAACCGGTGGATGAAATGATGGAAAAGGTGAAGGTAATCCAAAACCACATCAAAGCAGATCAAAGTAGGCAGAAGAGCTATGCTGATAACTGAAGGAATGATTTGGAATTTCAGGTAGGAGATCATGTTTTCTTGAAGGTATCTCCGTAGAAGGGTGTCATACGTTTCCATAAGAAAGGTAAATTGAGTCCCATGTACATTGGACCTTTCGAAATTCTAGAACGAATTGGGGTTGTAGCTTACCGTTTGGCAATGTCGCCAAGTCTCTCCAAAGTTCACGATGTGTTCCACGTATCACTATTGAGAAAATACATGTCTGACCCAACGCATGTACTCACCTATGAGGAAGTAGAACTGGAACCCAATCTATCTTATTGTGAAGAGTCCGTCAGGATTCTTGATACCAGAGAACAAGTGTTGAGAAACTAGACAACTCGTCTGGTAAAAGTTCTATGGAGAAACAGTAAGATGGAAGAGGCAACGTGGGAACCTGAAAAACTTATGATAAAGAACCACCCGAGTCTTGTTATGCAGAAATATTCTATAAATTTTGATGATGAAATTATTTGAATGAGGGGAGAATGTAACACCCTAAGCTTCCACAATACACTTCTCTTTGAATAATACAGTAGCGTGTGTTGTACGCAACTTCAAGTTCTAACACACACCACAACCAATCAAACTAGCGGTTATGAATAGTAATACCCATTTTTTGAAATTTTATAAATTTTATCTTTCAAAATGGACTTCATTTTTGGATTCGTAATATCGAAATTATCTTAGGGTGAATTTTTTGTATTTTTCTGAAAACTTTCAATTTTTGATGAATAGTGAAAAACACTGAGTTATAGTTTAAAACCGAATTTTTATTTAAATAATTATTTATTTTATTTAAATTTATTTTAGGTCAAAATACATACATAATAATTATATAATTTCAAGGTAATTCATTGGAGTCGGTTAATAATAATTTTAGATATATAAAAATTTTATTGAACTTTTCACCGTCTTTTACCCATCTCCTAGGAGAATTTGCAAATTCACATAAAACTTAATTTTACCGCTTCTGTGAGTGGAATTTAAAAAATCCGAGAGAAACGGTTAATATCAATAATTAAAATTTGGTTCAATAAGATAAAAATATTTTTTGGTGAATAGTAACTTTTTACTTTTATTTACCACGGTTAAATGTAAATAGGGTAATTAAGGGTAAAAATGATATTATTATTACCTTAACACATGTCCTAATTCTATTGGATAAGTATAATTCGACCAAAAAAAAACTTAGGAATAAATCATGAACCTCTTTGGTCCACTTAGATTTGATTAGGACATTTATTATTATTTAATTCAAAGAAGAGTTAAAAGAGTTAAAATCAATGTTTAATAACTAAAACATTTTTAATATAGGGTTATACATAATATATATTAGATTATAAATATTCATTATAAATCTAAAATTATTTCCTACATAATGGTATTTTATTTATAATTTTTAGACATTAAATAATTTAATTTATTTATGACACAATGATGATGCAGTAATTACCTTATTAGTGAAATATTAAAATAATTGATATTATAAATACCCAAATAAATATAATTTGAGACTTTTAATGAATTCCAATAATTTTATAGGTTAATATGACATTTTATAGTTGATTAAATGAATTAGGTTCTAAGGAATAATGCTTTTATAAATTTAGAAAAAAAAAATACCAAATAGTGTCAAAATTGACATAAAAGAGTTTTTAAAACAAATATTATATTATTAATTGATATTTAATTCATAAAAATCTAAGGTTCATCCAAGAGACTTATATAATGATAGGTGTATTATTAATGAACCACTTGGGATTCTCTTAGAAGTTTATAGTAAGTTTATTAACCATATAATATAAAAATACAAATAGATATGGTAAATGTGAAACTAATTAACTAAGAGTTAAAACTAAAAGATAAGGTTAATATAGTGACCCAAACCTATCTAAAACCTATTGGTTAGTTTTTTTTAGACCCATCCCCACCTTAGCCTTGAAATAAGTCACTTTGGAGCCATTATAAACTGAATATTAATTTATTATAAAATAATATTTCTAGCCTTTCCTAAGGTGCCCCTCACCCCTCTTATAAAAGGGCACTCACCCTTCTCTAAATTTCACACCTTCAAAGACTTTTGGCTCGTCCAACCACTGCCCAAATATCCTCTCAGGTTCCCTCAATTAAACATAGAGGCCTTATTTTTATCAGAAATCCAACCTTACGATATATTTTGATCAAATCAAAAGGAAGAACCCGGAGAAGAGGTAATGTTTTTACCACCCTCTTTCAAGTTCCTTTTCTTCTTACACTTCTTATTTCTTTGTTATTTCCATTATAAAATAATAAATCCAGTATATTCTCTATACTTTGATTTTATTATAAATATGGTACAACCATATTCAGTATTTTATCCATCCCTTGGATGACATGTCACCATACGTGCGTACGTATGGCTTACCGTCTCCACGTCGTGGTGTAATTGTTATTCAATACATTATTATTTGGATGGGTATAATAATGATGTGTAATTCATGTAAATAATAAATATAACATGATAATTATTCTGTATATAAGATACACCATCCAATTATATATTATTTTAATATCAAAAGAATGATATTTTCGCTCGTGCGTACGTACGGACTACCGTCTCCACGAACGTGATGAGATTCATTCCCCATAGTATCCATTCAAGACTAATTTTCATTTGATGATTAAAAATAATTTTTAAGTACTTGATTTCATTATTTATATGAATAATATATAACCTATGGATAAAAAACATGGCTTATGTAACAAAACATATAAAAGAAAATGAGTAAGTGAACACCCAAAATGATGATAATACTTAAATATTATTAACAAAGCAATATTAAAAGATCATATATGATATCATATTTATGTATATGATTCTTGTATAATTTAATAACAATTATTTAACTATTATACAGGAGGTTAACCAACCCTCAACCAAGGAAAATTACAAGGTAAGGGTTTATTTTACAATCTCTACATTATCTGAGGTTGTTTATATGTAAATATCTACTAGGACCCCTTTATCATCCACATCCATGATTCTTCAAAATGTATTTCAAAACATTCTTACTATTTTATAGACTATGGGTTAAATTCATTTATACCCTTGTTTGAATTTTTATAACAAATTTATAAATGAATCTTTTTGTTATTTTCCAAACAAGGTCCTTTTTAACCTTTTCGACAAAATTAAGGTAAGAATGTTTTTTTAACTTATATGGCAAGTGCTTCTATTTACTGCCGTTATAAAATCATCAAAGATTCCCTTACAATCTTATAAGAATATTTTCAAAGTAAATTTTTTATTTTATAATTATGTGAATTTTAAATGATTTCAAAAAAAAGATATATTTCTCTCAAATTGTTTTGATTTCATCTATCTCAACATCCTTTGATTGATTTTAAACTTATTTGAAGTTGATTTATTATGATACAAAACTTCCATATTGTATTGAAGGTTTTGTGATATGTTTGACTATGGATGTATTATTTTTATACCATTCATGGTTTATGGAGAAAGTTTTTGACAATTCATATGCTAGTTTTAATACGAATGTTTATATTATGTTTAAATTTGTTCATATGAGGAATGCATTGGACTTAGTAAGTGATGGGTGGAGTCCGCTGTAGCTCCTCGATGCATCGGTAGGTCTCATGAGACAAACTAGTGTCTTGGCACAAGGCCTTGACAAAATCTTAATTGTAGCCTTGGCACAAGGCCTTGACTATGTGGTTATGATAGTCTGGCATTATACATTCAATCATTATGAAAGTGGTTATTGATATTTCATGTGATTATTCGACTATTAGAATATCCATGTGAATAAGTAAATGGCATTATTTCAGTTTATTTTTTCCATATTATGCTTAAGTTCAAGTTTAAAAGGATTTTGTTTTAGTTATACATTGCCTTAAATGTTTATGTTTATTTATGAAAGTTTCTGCTATATTGTTATCCTTTTTGAGCATCTGAGCTCACCCCTTTCAATGTTTTATTTTTCCCAGGATGTGAAGAAGTATTTTATGAATGACCTGCAGGGATAGTATGAGGGGATGTGAATACAATATGTTGTTGTAGTTTTTTTCACTTTATGATGTAATGTAAGACTTATGAATATATCTAGTGTTTCCAAGACTACTAAACTAATTGGTCTTTCGAGACTTGATCTTTTGTGATCATGCCAATATTATGTAATAATGCACCGACTCTGGGTAACTAGGGTCGGGGCATTACATAAATACTTTTGATCTCCTAAATCTTCATGGGATAACCTGGGGAATACCTATACAAAGGGTGAGATAAAAATACTAGTAAGGTAATAAACCTGGTAATGAATCATTACTTGTGAGTCAAATATATTACATAATGTCATAAAAGAGGAATGTAAATAGTAATCACATGGGAGCATAACTTAAAGAACATTGTATCATAAGATCATGTCATCATGGTAAAAAAAATTAGCATATAACATGACATAATCATGAGTCAAGGATAACTTAATAGATAATATCACATGGTGAAAAAAGTTCCATAATGGGTTAAGTTTACTCCTTAATCCCATATGTGACGCCTCATGAGATTAAAGATTTACCCAACACATTGGATCGCTATATGGGAACACCCATCATAACATTTACATGATTATGTGTGTTGTAAAAGTAAATAAATCATATTTAATAAACCTAATAATTACCCATGTATAGAAATGGGTTGCATAACCTTGTATCACATCATAAGAAAGGGAAATTTCATAATGGCAGCATTTGAGAGATGTACATTAGCCATGTATTACCCCATAAATGTAAGGGATAATAAGTTGGGTATATATTTGAGATACATATACATAATTTAGAATCAATATATAACATCAAAGGTTATGGTCGTTGATGAAAATGTCTTTAAAATATTATATGGAATATTTCTTAAGGAAAATACCCTTTTCACTTTGAAATCACTTCTTCAAAATCTAAAAAAAATCCCAAGATATTATGAAAAATATTTTCTTTAAAAAGAACCATGGAAAATTATAAAGTAATCTCAAAATAATTGAGTGATATTGATGGTGGGTAATTTCATGTATTCCTTATAAGTAAAAAAACTTTCATTTCACACTCTTATAAAAAGGAAAAAAAATACTTCATTCAAAAAAAGAATATTCCTTTCAAACCATTTTTGTAAAAAGTAAAAAAGGGTAAAAATGTATTTAATAAACCATTTAGATAATGTTAAAAATATTATTGAAAATATTTTTTTTAAAAACAAGGATATATAATAAAAAGGATTTCTGACCAAAGAGGGAAATGGTGTCAGCTTTTATTAAAAATATTTTCTCAATAATTTTAAGTACTAAAGAGTGGATAATGGTACTATTACATAAAAATTTCATGAATAAATAGAGGATAATAAAATTAAAGTTTTTTATCATACAATTATCTAATAATTTTCTATAATGTAAATTTAAGCATAAATAATTCCGATTAAAATGATATTGAAACATAAACTCTTATCGCTTTGGTAACTTTTTAATTATAACTACCATGAATGAAGAAAATTAATTATAACTTAAAATATCATAATTTATGAACGATTTATGATATAATAAGTAAAAGTGAATTATATACTCTATTTCAAATGAATTATATGCATAAAATAAAATGTGTCTCAAAGAATGAAATTTTGAGACAAAACTCTTACCTAGAGTCCAAACTTGTCATGTATGTCCTTCATATCTTGTATATTAAACTTATATCAATTACTTTTTTATTAATAAAAATTTAAATTTTTAATCCATTATACTTAAACCATTTTATTCATTTATTTTAATTACATATTTAATTACATATTTAGTTATATCTACATCAGGTGTTTTGAGGACGCTCAAATCATAATTTCAAAACAGCACTGGTGTGTTAACCATGGTGAAAGGGGAAATTGTTACATAATATATGGAATCATCATCATGAAATAATTATAATTTTTATAAATCAATTATACTTTAAAAAATAACCATGAAATATTTTTATGAAAAATTAAGTATGTTACAATCATAGAGACGGTAAGTCGTGCGTACGCAAGAGTAACGTTTCTATTTTTCAACGATCGTGATGGAAAGAAGTTAAGTGTTATTTAATATTTCCATAATGATATTTTTATAATAAATATATTATTATTTCTTTAAATAAACTTACATATTCCATCCATGTGATGTGGTAATAAAAAACGAATCACATCGCTTTGTGAGGCGGTAGTCCGTCGTACACGAGAATGATGTTATCATTTTTTCAGTGGATGGTAAGGTGAGAAGGTAAATGGTATGTTAATTTTTTATAATGTTTAATATTTCCAAAATATAATATATAAACATTAAATTTATCATCATGAACTTCCATGAAATTTCATGATGGAAAATGAATTACATTGGTTTGTAAGGTAGTAGTCCATCGTACACACGAACAATGGTTTCGTTTCCTATTTGATGGAAGAGGGGAAGGATAAATATTATGACATCAAAATAATAACATCTAATTATATATAAGATACTATTTTTATTATATTATAAATTTTAATACATAACTTAAAGTGGAAAAATAAGAAGTAAAAAAAAGAAGGATCATAGTGAAGATGATTACCTTTTCTTAGAAGAACATCATTTGGACCCCTTATTAAGTACTCTAAGGTTGGTTTTTTAGGAAGACTATAAGATATATAATGTGGATAAGTATGTTTTGGATATATTTTATCAGGTTTTTTTTTGACCCAAATGGATTGAGATGTGTGAATAATTGAGGATAGGTGGTGCCCTTTTATATTTGAGGTGTGGCATTTTTTGTAAATACCCAAAACTATTCAATAATGGGAAGTCACTCTCAAGACAAGTGCCTCCAAAATTGAAAAATAAAGAATTGGAGAAGTTATTTGTCCAATAAACACCTAAAAGACTAAAAATAAACATGATTTAAACATTTTACCCCCTTTAACTCTAAGGTTTCTCAATTTTACCATTTTGATTTTTTTTACCACGGTAACAAGTTTTTTTTACTATATTTACTATTATTTATGACTAAAAATTAATTTGAAATTATTATATAATATAAATTATTCTGAATATAAATATTAAAACCATTTTATTGAATTCAATTCATATAATTTAAATAATTTAATTTTAAACAAAACTCGCCAGTGCAGTGGAAAAACAGTTTTCTGAAAAATGGATTTTCTAAGGAAAATATGATTTTACATTAACTCTATGATTAGTAATATTGATTATATGAATTTTAATTAATAAAGGTATATTTATAATATATAAATTTAATTTAAATAATTCCCTTTTAAAGTTTATTTTAATTAATTAAAATTGAGAAACATTGGGCACTTTAAAACGGTTTTCAGAAAAAATGTGTTTTTAAGCCTAAGAATAAACTTATACTAAAATACAGTATAAATATGATTCAAATGTAATTAATTATATTAAATATAGCTAAATAATACTTGTTTTAATTTTAAATAAAACTAAAAAAATAATAATACTTTTAAATTACTTAATATAATAAAAATAAATGACAGTTTTACAAAAAATCGGTATTTTTCACTATTCACTAAAAAATCAATATTTTCTGAAAAATTCCAAAATTTCACCCAGAGTAAATTTTGATATAATTATTTATAAAATTATTTTTATTTTATAAAATAAAATATCTAAAATTTCCATAAATTAATTATGATATTTTTTCGTAAAAATCAATAAAATCATTTTTAAAGGAAGCGTATTTTTTTGTAGAATAAAATATCTTTATTAAAAGTTGAGTAATTATTAAGAATTTATCAATAAATTTATATTGAGTGGGAAATTTATATATGTTTAATAAATAATTTAATATTATTCATACCTTATAATTTAACATCTAGGTTATAACGGTAATATATTTTGTGACTCATTAAACTTAGTGTTGTGGGTTATATATGCTGTCAAACATTATGTTCTTATTTTAAAATATCAGGGTGTTAAAATATCCCTCATACCAAGATCAACCACATTAAAAACCTCCACTTGGGTGTCAATCCAAATTCACAAGCGTCTAACCACACTCTCACTATTCTACCCAAGGTGCAATCATAAATGAACAAGGTCAAGTATACAACCAAACTTACCCTCTCAATCCAGCCATGAGACCAAGAAAACTCCCAGAACTCCAATTCTCAAATGAAATGCATCCAAATTTCTAACCAAACCCTGGAGACATCATACTTAAATGGAATCACTAATTAATAATAGTCACACCCACCCAATCCATCGGTAATAGCAGGCACATGAGCCCCACCGCACAACTTGGTAGACAACACGTGGAAAGAATATCTCCCTCCCAAGCAACTCGAACCTAGGAATTCTGGGAAACCACTATATCAGGGAAAATTGATACCAATACAAACATCTATCAGGTGTATTTTACCTCATCAAGTCACCAATAGGGAACGCAAAGCTCATTATTGACCCATAAGGGCCTCCATACATCCCTCGATGAAGAGACTACATCTCTATCACCGACGAACCTCTTACCACAAGATCCACATGACCTATCATCAAACGAAAATATATAAATACAATTCAATTCAATATATTTCCACCAAGGAGCTATATTTGATGCACTATATAAGTCATTGGAGATACACTAAACAACTGATCCTCCGTCATTAATGAAAACACCGTAGATAGATATTTTTCATATGAATTCTATGTGCCTATAATGATGCGTGGACACTGGACTCTTTCTCATGGAGAAGGATCCATAAACTAGAATAAACCATAAATCCACAAACTTAAGTGCATCACACTATGTAAAATCACACAAATGTAAAAATAGAAACCATAAAAAGCAATCTCATTCCCTAGAAACATGGACTTCTTATCAGAAAATGTGTTTGAAACACACTAGTCTGATATCCATCACAAGTTCTGAAACATCTCTAGAACACCTATCTACTAACTCCCCAAAATCATAAAACCAAAAACCTATGATTCCATTTTATAATAAACCAAACCGGGTTGACCTAACACCTCACCTAATCCAGCCAACCATAAGGCCTCAATTGCACCTCCTTGTATGCCAGAGGCTACCAACTAGTAGTGAGGGTCTAAAACATACATTGGGGTGAATATATTCTCTATTTATAGTGAAATAATAGTGTAAAATAATAAAAAACATTCACAAGGATAAACATCAGTGTAAAAATAATAAATAAACTAAAAAGGAAGAATTTTATGATAAATGAAATGTGGCATACAGTCATACAGACTCAAATGATGAAAAAAAACAAATTTTAGTCTCCCACTGGTCCAACCACATACACAAAATAAAAAAAACTAAAAATAAATACATTAGGATCTACTACCAACATTTATGCAAACCACATACCCGGTCTCCATGATGTTAAAGTTGCAGTAGACTAATCCTGGTTCTCTACGCAAGTGTCTATGGTCGATCAAACAAAACTAAGCCTTAGCCCCATCCATTGCATAATTTGTTCTCTACCCTGAAAGAAAACATCAGGTCTGCATGCACACTAAGATGAAACTACATGGGGTGAGAAATAAATCTTAGTAAGCCACCCCCAATGGTGAACCTATAACCTGTTGTCATAACAAGTTCATGCACATGTGATATATCCATCCTAACTGAAGACTAATAACAACTGGCATAAAAAAGAAAAAGTATATAAAATAGAGGGGATACAACAAAAACAAGTAAAATAACCAATTGTAAGTTCTAGTCTAATGACTGAGAAAAGTCTATCCCCGCTCTGGCCCCCATTAGAGGATTTATAGCATGTGCCTCACCCAACCACATGACATTAGGCACATCCACAAGATCTACATAGGAGCTTCAGGATGTCTAAATACAAGCTGTAAATTTCAGATCCCAGGGAGTAACCATAGAAATCCATATGAAAATGTGCATCTACTCAACTTTAGGACTCTAATGAAAAGATCTAAACTGGTGATATATGTTTATGTCTCACTCTAGAGAAACTTTCATGTCCCTAAAGTCCTACATAAAAAATTTGGCTCCAATATGGACCTAATAGATACACATCCCCATGGGTTCCATCCATATGGACTCGACATATACACTACCTTATGGGGTCCATACATAAAATTGAGATCACTAAGCATCCATGGTACTGAGGGAACAATATAATCCATGGTATCCATATATATATATATATCTTTTATCTATGATGCATACTCAAATAGAGGGGGTCCACTCATCCAAATCATCCATTACCTCCCTAAGACCACCTAACCATGGTTATCCAAAGGAGGAGAGAACCATATAAAAACTCAAGGTAAACATCTGATCCAAGATATCCAAAGGTTATCCTCCTCAAACCAAAGTCCTGAGAATAAAATTCCTCAAATGGCATGACCAAAGGCCAACCAAAGAGGGGATGATCCACTCTCAAACCCACCATCCAAACAGCTGATCTTGTAGCATCGATCAACTATTTTCTAACAAAGAACATGGATCTCTCAGTCCTCAGGATCGACTCATCTAGAAAATAGCCACCATGGGATCTCCATGACCCTCCTCAATGAAAAACCAAAACTCGGGGCTCCCACGGTCTATAGGGTCATAGCATTAAGTGACGTCCAACTAAGGAATCCCCTGTTGCACCCAATCAATAAGGACATTCCAGTCAAAATATCATCAAGGAACCCAAAGGCCACAACAAGATAAGGACACCCTATGATGGGTTCCTATAGCCCATAAAAATCATGGGATATGCCTAGTGAAAAAACATCCCAAACAGACCTTAGTGGCCTTCATGTAATATCCTTCCCCTCCTCATTAGCATAAGTCGAGGAAAAAATTCTACTGGAACTTAAGAGACATCCCCAAGATGCCAAATGCTGGTAATAAATGCCAAGGGATTGAATATAATTAGGGGAAAATTTTCTCTTTAAAAATAAAACAACCACAACCAAACATACCATAACCAAAAACACTATATGATGCATGATAACACTATAAGAAGACTCAATGTATAACAAATCAAACCAACTATATTAGAGTACCAAGTGGAAAAAAATATCAATATAAACTATATAACATAAGACAAAACCAACTCCAATTACTCTTCCACTCCAACAAGATCCAAGATCCAACTCCACTATCCATTCCTAAGTATCACTAAGTACCACTAAATAAATGTGATACCTTACCTTTAACTATATCCTAATAGGAAAAAATTTCAAATGCACCAAAGTATGAAAGTTAGGGTGAGTAATGAAAATCAGTAGGCTTCCACAAATGACTTCCCTACTCACACCACTAGGATAGAACATGTTATAACATTTATATAAAAATATTTATATAAAACACTTTAAAAAAATTAGTAATTTATATCAAAATATAAAATAGTTTTCACAAAAAAATAGTTTCCAAGGAAAACAACCAAACAACTCTTTAAAACATTTTGAATTTATTTTTGGCATACCCATTCTATGATTCACACACACCCACACATGGATGCTTTAGTGATAGTTCCATACTCATCAGTGGTTTCTCTTCCATCCACTAAGTTTTCACTAAGTGGATAATCTCCTTGTTCCCCAATGGCCATTGCCCTTATCCAAGGTTAGGTCCCTTAGTAATCAAATGGTACACACCCCTTATTCAAGGTCATGTAAAAATATTAAACTCACACCAACCTGTGTATTCCAAAACCATGGAAAAACAACATTTCAGTATATTTCAAAAAACATCATTTTTATTAAAAACATTTCCACAAAACTTTTTTTAACATGAATCAAACAAACTCACATTTTAAAATAATCATTTCAAAAATAATAAACAAAGCACTTTACACACAACCAATTTCCACAAAACCACAAACCACCACTAAAGAGGGTTTTTACCATACTTTTAACATCAATTACACAATAAATTTCATGCAATTAAATAACTTTGAAATTAATACTTCAAGTTATAATAAGTGGAGTCCAGAGTAAATCCACTTACCTCTGGAATTATAGTGAAAATGAAGAACTGCACAAATTCTTCAACAAAATCAAGTTGAATCTCCAAAAACTAGAATTAGATATCATTCCCTACATCAACATAGCCATATCTCATCATTATTGACATCCACTATCATATATATATATCCCCAATGAATTGTATCTATGAATCCAAGATAGGGAAGAGAAGTAGATCTAAGTAAAACTGCTTAAAATAAAGACTTTCCAAAGGAATCAAGTTTCAACGCACCCAAATTTGCCAACAGATCACTTCCAGGTTAAAGGGGAAAGTCTCTGCACCCTTTGGGAGGAATAAAAAATGATTTAGGGTCTAAATAGAGTAAAATGAGTGGTTTAGAGTCAAAATCTAGTGATATCCACTTTTTATGATCTAATATTTAATCGTTCACAATTAGGTCACATGGTTAGGAAAATCATGCACCAATCATGTCCCAACCTCTACCTCTAAACACACCTTGTATGGTTAGAATGCATAGTTAGACAAACTATTCATCAGTCATGTTTTTTCCTCTGTTTTACTTTACAGGGTTACTCTTAGGTGGTGACACAGTTTGAAAAAACTGTGCACTTGACCATGCACCTGCCCAAAATACCATGTTTCACTTTTTATGGTTTCCTATGGGAGTTTCACAGTTTCTACTAACCATGGTCAAACCATGAACCACTATAAAATCCCCAAAAACATTCCAAAGGTCTTCCAAACCCTCCCAAAATTCACCCAAACACTTTACATACTTAAAAATCATAAAGAAATGGTTACTTAATTGAAATTGGGGGTGTTACATTCTACCCACCATTGGCATTTCCTTCACCATAAAGTAGAAAACCAATGTTGTCTTGAAAGATTTCATACCATTTCTTGACTATTTCTTTCTCTTGTTCCTATGTCTCTTCTTGAATCTAACCATGTTTCCAAAAAACTCATACTAGGACAATGTTTTTCCCATGAAAGACTTTCTCGTGCTTACCCGCAATATTTACCAGCATATAAACTAATGAATCATCCAAGTCTAGGTTAATGTGATCCCATTGAATCTCATGGTCAGAATCAGGCTGATACTTCTTCAACTGAGATACATGAAACACATTATGGAATACACTGAATTGTGGTGGAAAAGACAATTGATATTCCACATCACCAACTCATTCAAGTATCTCAAAAGAGCCTATGTATCGAGGAGATAACTTTCCATGTTTCTCAAAATAATGATGCCTAAGCCTTGGAGATATTCTAGAGAATACATGTTCACTCACATTGAATGACAACGGCCATTAACCATGATCTTAAAATGATTTATAACGACTCTGATCCATCTCCATTCTTTTCCTAATCAACTAAATCTTCTTTGTTGTCTCTTGGAAAAGTCTTGGCCCAAATAGTGAATTCTCACCTATTTCCACCCAACAAAGTGAATAACAACAAGGAATCCCATATAATGATTCAAAAGGATCCATATGTATTGAGGCCTGATAATTTTGTTATATGAGAACTCCATTTATGGTATATACTCTTCCCATAATCCACTAAAATCCATTACAAAATCTCACAACATGTCTTCCAACATTTTTATTGTCCTTTTGGATTTCTCATCTATATGAGGATGATATATCATGCTCATAGTCAATTGAGTCCCAAGGTATTTCTATAAGTATATCTAGAAATGAGATTTAAACATCAGATATCTATCTGATACTATCGAAACTAGTATTCCATGCCTCTTTACCACTTCTCATATATAAATTTTGGATAAGCCCTCCACCATATGATATTCATGAATAATAATGAAATGGGAAAACTTTGTGATTTGATCCACTATCAACCATATGGAATCATGTTTCTAAATAGTTATTGGGAGACCTATTAAAAAATACATGGCTATCTACTCCCATTTATAAACAAGAATAGGTAAAGATTGCAATATACCTACTGGTTGATAATGCTCTACCTTAACCTGCTGACAGGTGAGGCATGTTGAAACAAACTCAGCCACCTTTCTTTTCATGCTGACCCATCAAAACTGTGCTTTCAACACCTTATACATTTTCTGTATTCCTGTATGAATAGATCATATCAAAAGGTGGTAAGCATGAAGAAGTTTTTCCTGGAAATATGTAAGAATAACTATCTGTTTTGGAAACTAAAAAACTGAACTCCCATCCATATTCCATCCCTCAATGGTCTCCCCATCAATGAGTTTTGAACCCATAGAAACACATTCTGAATCAAATGTCTATACCTCTTTAATTGTCTCTGTCAAATAAGGAATGAGTGAAACTATAAATAAAACTACAACTTCACCTCGATATTCACATTCCAAGTTCTTGTCAGCTACTACCAACATCAACTACCATTTATCTGAAGCCTCTTTTTCCAATTAAGTATAAGACTTTCTGCTTAATGTATCTACCACTTTATTTCATTTATCCAGTTTATACATCAAGTAAAATTCAAACATTTGGAGATATTATATCCATATTATTTTTCTCAAGTTCAAATCCCTTTGTGATAAAATATGTTTCAATCTCTTATGATCTATAAACATTGTAAATTTCTCACTAAAGAGGTAATGATGCCAAGTATTCAAATAATAGACTACGGTAGCTAAATCCAAATTATGTGTTAGGTATCTCTTATCAAGAAATCATAACTACTATGATCCATAAGCAATGAAATGATCACCCTGTATGATAACACATCCAAACTTAGATCATAAATCATCACAATACACCATGTACCACTATACTGATTCTAGAAAAATCAAGATCAGTGTTGATGTAAGAAAAACTCTAATCTCTTGAAACAACTTCTAAAATTACTCGTTCCATTTTAACATAACATTATTCCTTGTCAAAGATGTCATTGGTGTGTCCATTCCTAAGAAATCACAAACAAAACATCGGTAAAAACCATCTATACCAAGGAAAGTACATATCTCAAATAAATTATTTGGAAGTTTCTAAGAGATAACTGCCTTTATATTTTATAGAACCATAGATACACCTCTTTCAGATATTACATTGACAAGGAAATGTACATCTTGTATCCAAAAATCAAACTTTTATAATTTTTCATACAAATGATGATCCCACAAAATTCCCAACATTGTCGCCAAGTGTTGCACATGTTCATCCTTTATCCTTGAATACACCAATATTTCATCCACAAAAACCACCATAAAATAATCTATATGTCTTTGAAATATCTAATTTATCAATTCCATAAAGACTATTGGTTCATTTTTAATACCTAAAGGCATAACCACATACTTGTAATGTCCATATCTACTTTTGAAATATTTTTTGGAATATCCTCCTTCCAAACCCACAATTAGTGATATCCTAATTGCAAGTCAATTTTAGAGAACCAATGGGATGCCCTAAATTTATTGAACAAATCATCAATGTGCGGAAGTGGATAATTTTTCTTTATTGTAACTTAGTTAATATTATGATAATCTACACACAACCAAATATTTACATAAACATTTTTGACAAACAAGATCAGTGCTGCCTACAAAGACATGTTAGGCTGAATGAAACCTTTTCTTTCCATATATTCCCACTACACTTTCAATTCATGTAATTATATTGGTTCAATTTTATAAGATGGAAGTGATATAGTACTGATCTCTAGTATGAGATCAATCGTAAACTCCACTTCTCTTATAGGTGGAAACCTTGAGAAATTTTTGGGAAAAACATCCAAAAACTAATTAAAAACTACTGGAAAACTATTATTTTTAATCTCTTCAATCTATTCCAAATTCAACACTACCAACTGGTATGAGATCGTTCCAACTATTAGTACCAACAAGGTCATTTCACCTACCATTACATTCTTATCTCCTTTAAAGAGATTCTTGATGCCATCATTAGTCATAAAACTAACCTTCCAGGTATAATAGCTGATGTGAGCCTTGAAAATTGTCAACCAATTCATTCCTATGATTATTTCATAGACATCCATCTCAAGCACAATGAAATACCACATCAACTCAGTTCTATCAACATTTATAGAACATTCTCTACATATAAAGGCTTTTCATTCTCTATGACAAATAGGTCATTGAAGTTTCAAATCAGAAGGCATCGTATCAACATTCAAACTCATCAAATCAACAATACAAGAAGTAATAAATGAATGGGATTCACCCATATCAAACAAATATTATATAAGGGTAGAATTCAAAAGAATCACACCTCTCATCATTGATGGTCCTGATTGATCAACCACAATAACCTGCTCAACTCTATATAATTTCTTACTCATTTCACTTTGTTTTTATTTCCATGTTGAGATCGCACTTCCTGAGGAGTCATGGTATTCCTAGAATCACCATGTCTATCTTAGTTTTGTTGATGATAAATATCATGTTGATCTCATCCCGTCGAGGTGTATGACATCTGTGACACATGGGAAGTGTCTCAAACATCCAACCTAGGAGCACTATGACAATAGTGTTGTAGATACCCCATCTATTTGTAATTTTTTCACACTCTCAGTGGTGTTATACATTCTCACTTCATGTGTTCGAATGAACCACATTGAAAACAACCATCTTTGCTCTTAGTTATTAGAGGAACATTCACTGATCCAACTGTTTGGTTCTGATTCATTCCAATACCATGGAAATAGGTTTCCCTATTCCGTTTTTTACCAGCATTATAGTTCCCACTATTTACCATGGGTATTAACATGCTCCCTCTATCCATAGATTTGGAGATGTCCAATTCTACCACCGTCTCTCTATTAACCATATTTTTATAATCATTTATATAGATCATGGAAATCTTTGAACAAATTTCCTACCTCATCCCCAATTCAAAAATTCATGCTTTCAAGGATCCACTATCAGAAAATTTGGGTGAAAAGTATACAAAATTCATAAATTTATCCACATACTTTATCACTAAGAGGTTCTCCTACTTCAAGCTAAAAAAATCATTCTTTCAACCCTGAATGTATGAGGATAGAATTATTTATTGAACAATTTTTCAAAATTCTCTCACACAAGGCCTTAGTCTAATTTATCCTGAAATGATAAATCCTACCACTAGCATTCAATATCCTCTAACATATATATTCAAAACCTTAATTTCAACTCTGATGGTGTGCCAAGTAAATTGAAGATTTGATTCATCATGTTCAACCACATTTATTTTTTATCTGGTTTTGAATCATCCTGAAAGATGGGTGGATTTTTCTTCTAGAACTAGACAGAATGATCCACTTGATTTGGTCCATCACTCCTTTTCCCTCTATCCACAACTTAAAAATCTTGGATTATACTCTAAACCGGATCTTGGTTCACATGTGGATCAGGTTCAACCACATTATCAGTAGCTTATTATGGTCGGTTTCATCTATACCTACTGAGTGTCATTTCTATAAACATCACAAACACCATATGTGTCACTCTCTATAAACTAAAGGATTAACAATTTAAAATTACCACATCACAACTATCACAACAAGGCTTTCCAAAAATTCTTCACTTTCCATCTTTGACCACTTTTGAAAATTTCACCATGCTTTTAAAAATAAAACCATTTTCAAAATACCACTATCATGTTGTGTTCAAAATATCACATTTGAAAACAATTTCTAAATACTTTTCAAAAAATAACAATTTTTTTCATCAATGATAAATAATTACTCAAAATGAAATATACACTCCTAGTGGGAAGTCATTTATATCCATGTATTCCATGCTTGACTCATTGGCTAAACCTGTGATAATGAGATTACAACTCCTATAAGTGTCTCTAAAACACTTATATACCCAAATCCTTGGTAACTTGAAGCTCAACATAAATAGTTTAGCTACATATCTTTATTATCTATATTTAATGCCCAGATAATCTTACTCCTTTTTATCATACCAACTTAAGGACTAAACTAGAATGAATGTCAACTTCAAGACTAAAAACCAATGCAATTTTTACCAAAAGATTTGGTTTGACCAATACTGATATCATTTTTTATTCAGGGATCAAAAAATATATACCATTTGTAACATATTTCCCCTCCTCATTGGATTGAGTTGAGGTGGAAATGATTCTAGGCCTTAAGTGAAATCCTCAAGATTCCAAATGATGTAAATAAATTCCAATGGCTTCAATGCAATTAGGGGATGATTTTCAATTTAAAAATAAAACAACAACAACCAAACATACCATAACCAAAACCACTATATGATGCATGATAACACTATAAGATAACTCAATGTATAACAAATCAAACCAACTATATTAGGGTACCAAGAAGAAACTAATATCAATATCAACTATATAACGGAAGACAAAAATAACAAAACTCAAAGAATCCAAGACACCAACTCTGCCACTCCAACAAGCTCCAAGCTCCAACTCCACCATCCATTACCAAGTATCATGAAGTACCACTAAAGAAATGTGATACCTTCCCTTTACCTATATCCCAATATACTGTAGCGACTCGGGTTTTTGGCCCTGTCAGACTTTGGAATATTTCTACGAATAATTCCAGAGCTAGGCGCGAAGACGGCGTGCGATTCCGAGGCCCGGTGTGCTCGGAATTAATTTTATAAAAATATTAAGTTTTTTTATACTATGCACGTGGCGGGGGTGTGATATCTCCTAAACGGTAGCTCAGTACGGGAATCTGAGGGCACGGTTACGTCCGGAACGTGCCGTTTACCCTAGGCGGGGTGTAAACTTTGCGGGCGCGGACCTGCGGTGAGAAACGCCACCAGGGGCGTTTCTGTAAATAAGTGGCAAGTTTGTGTGCGAGCGTCGGCTCAAATAACTTCTGAACGGAGTCTCGGATGGAAAATCTGAGACCGCCGTTGCGTTCAGAACGGCGCGTTTACCCTAGGAGTGACCTTACTTTTGTTTGCATCGGGCGTCGGGTCTGAGGCTGGTTTGGCGCCGGCGGGCGGCTGATATAAATATCAGCGCCCCCCCCCCCCCCCCTTTTAATCGTTCTTCGCCGTTCTTCACCGTCACTCCGCCGAATCGAGCAAACGGAGCGCCCACGAGCTTAGAATTCGACGGCGGACGTTCCAGGAGTGCGCAGCGGAAGCTCGGGAGCGCAGATCTGAGGCAGAACGTCGGCGTTTCGCCCGCGAGGTAGGCGGTTTGAGTTTTACAATCCCGGATCCCGTTTTTGTGTTGTTTTCCTTCAAATTTTCATAAGATTTGTATAGTTTGGGTCCTGAGGTTTCCGAAACATGTTTCGGATCTGAATTTGGAGCACCGGGGTGCTCCCGGTGGCTCCCAGAAGTTTTCCGGCGAAGAAACCGGTTTTCCGACGAGACCCGCGGCGGCCATGGCGGAATCCGGCGAGGCAGGGCGGCGGCGCGGCGGTTTCCGGCAACGGCGGCGGCGGCGCGGCGGAATCCGGCGGCGGCGCGGTGGTTTCCGGCGAGGCTGGCGGTGGTCCGGCCAGGATTTTCCGGGGGTTCTTTAAACCCCCGTAACTCGCAAACCGTAACTCCGATTTGCGAGCCGTTTGCGGCGACGCGCTCCTTGCGTCGAGACGGACCTTTTGAACTTACTTTGAGGGTTTAAAGGTTCGGGATCGTGGCCCGGGAGCTAGAAACGTCGTATAAAATAATATTATTTTATTATTTTACGACTTCGGGCCGTTGTAACTTCTACCCAGAGCGTCCGATTGACGTGCCGTCAGTGGCGTTGAGACCCTGATGGTACGACGGACTTTTTGAGATGGTTTCTGGGTTTTGGGACTGAGAACGGGGTGCGGGCCCCACGAGGCCGGGTTTTGGCGTTTGCGGAGAAACGCAGCTTTTGCACCAGGAGTCCGTTTTTGGCGGATGAATAGTCGATCCTGTGTGTTTTTCCGAGAGGATCGCAATGGTGCGATCTGTTCGATGAGTTTCGGAATCCAGGCGTGGGCCCCACCCGAGCCGGCCTTCGCTGAATAGTACCTTTTTCACCGGGTGTCCGTTTTGGGCGAGCGAGTAGTCGATTCCGCTTGTTTTTCTGAGGGGATCTCCGTGGTGTGATCCGCCCGATGGGTTTCTGGATCGTTGTGTGGGCCCCGCATGAGCTAGCTACGGTGAATAGTGTCGTTTTCACCGGTGCTCCGTTTCGGGCGAGTAAACAGCCTATCCTGCGTGTTTTTCCGCGTGGAACGCGATGATGGCCTCGGTTTTGGCTTCGGAGGTGCGCAGTGTGGCTTTGGGGCGAGTCGCTCAGGTTAGCAACGTTTGGACCAGCAGTGGTTGAGGGTTCTCCCTTGGTTCGTTCCTACGAGGGTTCGTGTGGTATCACAACCTTCGTATGGGTTTGTGATCCTCTCGATGGGATGTTTAAACTGTTAGAGTTGTGGTATCCCTCCGGAGGGCCCAGAGTGGATCCTCTAGCATCTTTACCCTAGATCGGGTTCTTGGTATCGCTGTGACCACTTATTCACGGGCAGCGATCCCCTATCTAGCAGGTTAACCCCGTAGGGTTTGTGGCATCATCGAGAATATGATCCCCTACGCGGTGGGTCGTGCATAGTAGGGTTGTGGCATCGTCGGGTTTACGATCCCCTACTCAGCATGATGTTTATAGTAGGGTTTCGGCATCGTTGGTTATATGATCCCCTACTCAGCGCTTGGTGTCGGTAGGGTTGCGGTATCGTTGGTTATGTGATCCCCTACTCAGCGCGTGGTTTCGGTAGGGTTGTGGCATCGTCGGTTCGATCCCCTACATCGCGAGTTATCCCAGATAGGGTTCCGGTATCGTCGTGACCATCTTTATATGGACGATGATCCTCTATCTGAGTGTGAAGCTTCTGTCGAGTGCAGATCGGGTTGTGGTATCCCCCAGCGGATCCTGGGTGTGATCCCCCATCTGTGAGAACTACGTATGCCAGATCGGGTCGTGGTATCCCCCAGCGGACCCTGGGAGTGATCCCCTATCTGTGAGCTACGTATACCGGAGTGGGTCTTGGTATCCCCTAGCGGACCCTAGCGGCGATCCCCTATCCGAGGAGTTTGGCGGTTATGTTGTTTCAGCGATGTTTCCTCAGTGATGCTATCCGATGAGCGTGGTCACTCGAGTGAACGTCTGTGATGTTTGTGAGTAACCCGATGGAGTGTATCTCTCGGATGAGTGTCCTCTGGTATGACAGTGTTCGTGGTGTACTCTCCTGGTTGTGGACAGTTGCTGGTGATGAGGTCGGTACTTCTTGTGGCTTTGTGGCGTGAGCTGTGTATATCTGGATTGTTCAAGGTGTATGTATGGGCATACACATGAGCTGAGCTGAGCTGACTAGTTGTGTTTAGCCGAGGATGGTCAAGAGATGGATTTTCTCTCTCGTCTGGGTTCCCTCTGGCTGGGTTGAGCGGACTGTTGCCTTTCAGTTGCTCCCTTGGGTTTTGGGTTTTTGGGGTGCCTACTGAGTATGTTTATACTCACCCCTGCACGGGCTTTTCCCGCACATGTTTGTGTCTTGTGCAGACCACAGGCCTTTTGACGGAGTCCCAGGAGGACCCGGAGCAGGCGGAGCTTAGTGAGCGAGTTGACCGGGGTGTTTACCGGAGCTGTGCCGAGGGAGCTTTCCGGCGGGTGCTTGTGGCAGCGTTTCCCTTCTTCAGAGCAGGTTGGACGCGCTTTGTAGTTTTCTTTTGGTGGGCCCTGTTTTGCCCTTGTACTTTTGCTGTTGCACTCTGGTTTGAGGTAGATTGTATGCATGCATTTACTTTTCCGTTTCTATATCTCTGCACTGTTGCATGGAGGTGTTTGTGGGTGCGTGTGTACAGGTACCTTAGGTTAATGCCTCCCATGTGTGTGATAGCCTACTCGGCGCTGGTCGCCAGCCCCTGGCCTATTGGAGGCGGGCTTGGGGAGTCGCGGCTCGAGCCCCGTTGGGTCGGGTCGTGACAGAGTGGTATCAGAGGAGGTTCCACCTTTGGGATCTCAGAGCGTAGCTGGTCTAGCTGTGAGCTTGGTTTGGGTTGCATAGCGGCAGTGTTAGGATGTTTCGAGTTCGACTTTCAGGCCAGGGACTCCAGTGTTGGTGCGGCGGCCGACGTATCCATACACCAGGACTCTGATAACCTGCCTTTTGACTCGGGACATTCGTACACTGGTCGCGGGGACATAATGGTACATGCATCTTATAGGACTGGGTTTTGGGTTTTCCTTGTCCTTCTTGAGTCAGCTCTCCAGATATACTCTTTGACTGTGGTGTGTCTTGAATGTATTTCAGGATGCCTCCACGACGACAACCAGCGAGGCTTCCGCAGCAGGATTGTGCTGATGACCCGCCCCGTGTAGTGGTCGTGGAGCAGGGCGCAGGTTCTGAGGTTGCACCTCCAGGTGGTCTGCCAGTTGAGCCACCACCTGTCGAGCAGCTGGTTGTGCCGGCGGTGCCGGACGAGGTTGCGCGCAGGTTGAGTGCGTTGCACGAGTTCCAGAGGCAGCGACCTCTGAGGTTACGGGGTGATCCAGACCCCGAGGCAGCTGATGACTGGCTTGAGGCAGTCACCTGAGTTTTCCGCCTAGTGAGGACACCTCCAGATCAGATGGTGGTTCTAGCGGCGAGCCTTCTGAATGGTTCTGCCGGGCGATGGTGGAGTTTGGTGACACAGTCCCATGACGAGGAGACGCTCACGTGGGCAGAGTTTGAGAAACTCTTCAGGGAGGAGTTCTATCCGGTGACGCTGAGGTCAGTGCGGATCCAAGAGCTTCTACAGCTTCGACAGGAGAGCCTGACTGTGTCGGAGTACTCAGCGAGGTTTACAGACCTGTCGCGCTACTCCCTGGATATGGTTCGAGACCCGTTCTTTAGGGCTCGGACCTTCGAGCAGCGCTTACGCAGGGATATCCGAGGAGGTGTGGTTTCCTTGTTCCTTCCCACCTATGCTGGAGTGCTGGAGCGAGCGCTGGTGGTGGAGAGCTTTCTGGCCGAGCAGATCTCGCCTGTTAGTGCTGGGCACTCGAGAGCGGAGACTTCGTCGGTCGGATCGGCATCTGGTAGCCGACGTCAGACTCAGGGGTCTGGACGTGGCCGACGTTTCAGGAGGCGACCCCAGGATGGGGGGTTTGAGCCTCGGAGCTCACAGGGCTCGCAGGCCAGTTTTGGTCAGCCGCAGGAGAGGCGGTGTTACGCTTGCGATGTTCGGGGACATCTTGCTAGAGATTGTCCGACCCGACGTGCTGCTGAGTGGGAGCCGGTCGATGGACCGCCTTGGCAGAGGCAGCGTCTTGAGCAAGGAGGTCCGCAGGGCGTCGGACGTGGCGTCGGAGCTGGTGCAGCGGGAGGCGGTGGTAGACAGTACCAGTTGCCACCACCCCCACCCCCAGGTGGTCCACGCCAAGCTCAGGGAGCTGGTGGTCGAGGGCGAGGACAGCTGCATGCCCTGGAGGCTGTTGACCCAGAGGCACCGCGGATGGATAGAGGTACGCCTTGTGTCTTTTTCTACTTACTGCAGTAGTTTGTCAGACACTGTTTAGCGGTACTCTTTCCTTTCGTTGCTTGCTCGAGTTTTGTTCAGGGCGTTGGTAAGACCCTGAGTGGTTGTTGCTGGTGAGCTCGCTGGTGTGTGAGACCCAGTTGAGAGTTCAGTCGCTTTCCTTGTGCTTGGGGCTTTTCGGGGACGAAAAGTTCTAAGGGGGGAGGATGTAGCGACTCGGGTTTTTGGCCCTGTCAGACTTTGGAATATTTCTACGAATAATTCCAGAGCTAGGCGCGAAGACGGCGTGCGATTCCGAGGCCCGGTGTGCTCGGAATTAATTTTATAAAAATATTAAGTTTTTTTATACTATGCACGTGGCGGGGGTGTGATATCTCCTAAACGGTAGCTCAGTACGGGAATCTGAGGGCACGGTTACGTCCGGAACGTGCCGTTTACCCTAGGCGGGGTGTAAACTTTGCGGGCGCGGACCTGCGGTGAGAAACGCCACCAGGGGCGTTTCCGTAAATAAGTGGCAAGTTTGTGTGCGAGCGTCGGCTCAAATAACTTCTGAACGGAGTCTCGGATGGAAAATCTGAGACCGCCGTTGCGTTCAGAACGGCGCGTTTACCCTAGAAGTGACCTTACTTTTGTTCGCATCGGGCGTCGGGTCCGAGGCTGGTTTGGCGCCGGCGGGCGGCTGATATAAATATCAGCGCCCCCCCCCCCCCCCCCTTTTAATCGTTCTTCGTCGTTCTTCGCCGTTCTTCGCCGCCACTCTGCCGAATCGAGCAAACGGAGCGCCCACGAGCTTAGAATTCGACGGCGGACGTTCCAGGAGTGCGCAGCGGAAGCTCGGGAGCGCAGATCTGAGGCAGAACGTTGGCGTTTCGCCCGCGAGGTAGGCGGTTTGAGTTTTACAATCCCGGATCCCGTTTTTGTGTTGTTTTCCTTCAAATTTTCATAAGATTTGTATAGTTTGGGTCCTGAGGTTTCCGAAAAATGTTTCGGATCTGAATTTGGAGCACCGGGGTGCTCCCGGTGGCTCCCAGAAGTTTTCCGGCGAAGAAACCGGTTTTCCGACGAGACCCGCGGCGGCCATGGCGGAATCCGGCGAGGCAGGGCGGCGGCGCGGTGGTTTCCGGCAACGGCGGCGGCGGCGCGGCGGAATCCGGCGGCGGCGCGGTGGTTTCCGGCGAGGCCGGCGGTGGTCCGGTCAGGATTTTCCGGGGGTTCTTTAAACCCCCGTAACTCGCAAACCGTAACTCCGATTTGCGAGCCGTTTGCGGCGACGCGCTCCTTGCGTCGAGACGGACCTTTTGAACTTACTTTGAGGGTTTAAAGGTTCGGGATCGTGGCCCGGGAGCTAGAAACGTCGTATAAAATAATATTATTTTATTATTTTACGACTTCGGGCCGTTGTAACTTCTACCCAGAGCGTCCGATTGACGTGCCGTCAGTGGCGTTGAGACCTTGATGGTACGACGGACTTTTTGAGATGGTTTCTGGGTTTTGGGACTGAGAACGGGGTGCGAGCCCCACGAGGCCGGGTTTTGGCGTTTGCGGAGAAACGCAGCTTTTGCACCAGGAGTCCGTTTTTGGCGGATGAATAGTCGATCCTGTGTGTTTTTCCGAGAGGATCGCAATGGTGCGATCTGTTCGATGAGTTTCGGAATCCAGGCGTGGGCCCCACCCGAGTCGGCCTTCGGTGAATAGTACCTTTTTCACCGGGTGTCCGTTTTGGGCGAGCGAGTAGTCGATTCCGCTTGTTTTTCTGAGGGGATCTCCGTGGTGTGATCCGCCCGATGGGTTTCTGGATCGTTGTGTGGGCCCCGCATGAGCTAGCTACGGTGAATAGTGTCGTTTTCACCGGTGCTCCGTTTCGGGCGAGTAAACAGCCTATCCTGCGTGTTTTTTCACGTGGAACGCGATGATGGCCTCGGTTTTGGCTTCGGAGGTGCGCAGTGTGGCTTTGGGGCGAGTCGCTCGGGTTAGCGACGTTTGGACCAGCAGTGGTTGAGGGTTCTCCCTTGGTTCGTTCCTACGAGGGTTCGTGTGGTATCACAACCTTCGTATGAGTTTGTGATCCTCTCGATGGGATGTTTAAACTGTTAGAGTTGTGGTATCCCTCCGGAGGGCCCAGAGTGGATCCTCTAGCATCTTTACCCTAGATCGGGTTCTTGGTATCGCTGTGACCACTTATTCACGGGCAGCGATCCCCTATCTAGCAGGTTAACCCCGTAGGGTTTGTGGCATCATCGGGAATATGATCCCCTACGCGGTGGGTCGTGCATAGTAGGGTTGTGGCATCGTCGGGATTACGATCCCCTACTCAGCATGATGTTTATAGTAGGGTTTCGGAATCGTTGGTTATATGATCCCCCACTCAGCGCTTGGTGTCGGTAGGGTTGCAGTATCGTTGGTTATGCGATCCCCTACTCAGCGCGTGGTTTCGGTAGGGTTGTGGCATCGTCGGTTCGATCCCCTACATCGCGAGTTATCCCAGATAGGGTTCCGGTATCGTCGTGACCATCTTTATATGGACGATGATCCTCTATCTGAGTGTGAAGCTTCTGTCGAGTGCAGATCGGGTTGTGGTATCCCCCAGCGGATCCTGGGTGTGATCCCCCATCTGTGAGAACTACGTATGCCAGATCGGGTCATGGTATCCCCCAGCGGACCCTGGGAGTGATCCCCTATCTGTGAGCTACGTATACCGGAGTGGGTCTTGGTATCCCCTAGCGGACCCTAGCGGCGATCCCCTATCCGAGGAGTTTGGCGGTTATGTTGTTTCAGCGATGTTTCCTCAGTGATGCTATCCGATGAGCGTGGTCACTCGAGTGAACGTCTGTGATGTTTGCGAGTAACCCGATGGAGTGTATCTCTCGGATGAGTGTCCTCTGGTATGACAGTGTTCGTGGTGTACTCTCCTGGTTGTGGACAGTTGCTGGTGATGAGGTCGGTACTTCTTGTGGCTTTGTGGCGTGAGCTGTGTATATCTGGATTGTTCAAGGTGTATGTATGGGCATACACCTGAGCTGAGCTGAGCTGACTAGTTGTGTTTAGCCGAGGATGGTCAAGAGATGGAGTTTCTCTCTCGTCTCGGTTCCCTCTGGCTGGGTTGAGCGGACTGTTGCCTTTCAGTTGCTCCCTTGGGTTTTGGGTTTTTGGGGTGCCTACTGAGTATGTTTATACTCACCCCTGCACGGGCTTTGCCCGCACATGTTTGTGTCTTGTGCAGACCACAGACCTTTTGACGGAGTCCCAGGAGGACCCGGAGCAGGCGGAGCTTAGTGAGCGAGTTGACCGGGGTGTTTACCGGAGCTGTGCCGAGGGAGCTTTCCGGCGGGTATTTGTGGCAGTGTTTCCCTTCTTCAGAGCAGGTTGGACGCGCTTTGTAGTTTTCTTTTGGTGGGCCCTGTTTTGCCCTTGTACTTTTGCTGTTGCACTCTGGTTTGAGATAGATTGTATGCATGCATTTACTTTTCCGTTTCTATATCTCTGCACTGTTGCATGGAGGTGTTTGTGGGTGCGTGTGTACAGGTACCTTAGGTTAATGCCTCCCATGTGTGTGATAGCCTACTCGGCGCTGGTCGCCAGCCCCTGGCCTATTGGAGGCGGGCTTGGGGAGTCGCGGCTCGAGCCCCGTTGGGTCGGGTCGTGACATATACAATATCTAAAAATCACTAAATTTTCAAAGTAAGGGTGCGTAAAGAAACGCAGTAGGATTTCCCCAAAAGACTTCCCTACTCACGTTGCTAGGATAGAACATGTTAGCACATTTATATAAAATAGTTTATATAAAACACTTTAAAACATTTTATCAATTTATATAAAAATATAAAATAGTTTTCATAAAAAAAAGTTTCCAAGGAAAACAACCAAACAACTCTTTAAACCATTTAACATTCCTTTTTGGAATACCCATTCCGTGATTAACACACACACACACAAACACACGTGCATGCTTCAGTGATAGTTCCATACCCTTAAGTATTTTATCATCTATACACTAATTCATCACTAAGTATCCAATATCCTTGTACCCTAATTTCACACACCCCTTATCCAGGGTCACATCCCTTAGTACCCCAATGATACACACCCCTTATTTAGGGTCACGTTGAAAGAATGAACTCACACCAACCTATGTATGCCAAAACCATTCCAAAAAAACCATTTTAATATATTTCAATAAAATATAATTTATATTGAAAACCTTTCCATAAACCCCTTTTTATCATGAATCTAAAAAATTCATATTTTAAAATCATCATTTCAAAAACCATAAACAAAGAATTTTGTACACAACTAATTTCCACAAAACCACAAACCATCACTAAAGAGGGTTTATACCACGCTTTTCACATCAATTACAAAATTAATTTCATGAAATTAAATCAATTTGAAAATAATCCTTCATGATCTAATAAGAGTATTTGATATTGAATCCACCTACCTCAAGAATTATGGTGAAAATGAATAAAATAAAAAAATCTTCAACAAAATCAGGTTGAATCTCCAAAAAAATTCCTTAGATCTTGTTCCCTAACATCAACACATGAATATAATAGTATTATTAGAGTCTAATATCATCAATATATCCCCAAAAAATAAGATCTATGAATCCAAGATAGGGAAGAGAAGTATATATAAGTAAAACCACTTAAAATGAAGACTTACCAAGGGAATCAGGCTTCAATGCACCAAGATTTTCCAACGGATCGCCTTTGGATCTAAGGGGAAAGTCCCCATAACATTTTTAAGGAATAAAATTTGATTTATGGTAAAAATGGATGAAAAAATACTAGTTTAGAGTCAAAAAATTAGTGAGATCCACTTTTTTAAGATCTAATATTTAACCTTGCATGGTTGGGTCACACGGTTAGGAAAACTATGTACCAATCATTCACCAGCCTCTGCCTCTAAACACACCTCACATGGTTGGCTCACATGGTTAGAAAAACTTTTCTCCATCCCTTTTTTCCTCTATTTCACTTTGCATGGTTACTCCTATGTGGCCACATGGTTTGGAAAAACGGTGTGTTTAACCATGTGCCTACCCAAAATCCCATGTTTCACTTTGTATGGTTTCTTATAGAAGTTTCATGGTTTCTACCAACCATTATAAAACTATGAACCATTATAAAAGACCTAAAAACATTCTAAGAGTCTTCCAAACCCTCCCAAAATTCACCCAAACACTTTACATGCTTAAAAATAATAAATAAAGGGTTAATTACTTGAAACTGGGGGTGCTATACTCTAACTAATCCTTAATCATCAAAATGCCCAAAGGTCTTCCAAAATTAAATCAAACCCATGAGGGAATTCTTAATAGTCCTCACGAACACCTCGAAAGTAAGAATTCCTATAGGGGTTACTCAGTACATGTGACACCTCAAGGAAAATATTTTCATAAGAATACCTCAGTTAACCATCCCAGAAAACAACTCATCCATAGGTACAAACTTTCCCATAAGGGAATCTAAAGAAACACCATACCCCATGGTCATTCTTAGTAGCCAACCACGGAATCCAATAATCACTCAATTAGTAGCTAGTCTATAATGGCATCCTTGAGAGTCCCTAAAACTCATCTCAACACCATAATGTCACCCAACCATAACCTCCATCCCACAAGGTCAAGTTGTCCTAAAGTCTCCGGAATCTTTGATCCTCAAACACTGGATCTAAACCCCAACTGCTCTAACCTCAAGCAACCATTCCTAACATCCAGGTACAAACCAAGATCTCATTGGATAGATTACACGATCCTACCAAGAACCTAGAACAAAACCATCCTAACATCCACAATCCATGCCAACTGATGAACTCATGACCCTCACCCAATCCTCATAGCTCATAACCCAACCTTCTAGAGGATTTTAAAACCAAACATCAAATAAATCCTCCTTCAAAATCTCACCCAAGCAAAAACACCATCTAGAAAGCCTCCAAACATCGAAAGGATACCATCATCATGGTATACATAAAAAATGTTAGGATTAAGCTGATGATAAAGGTGTTTGTTTTAAAAAAATTGTCTTTTTTTCTAGTAAAGTTGTTAAAGAAATAAAATCACCTCACTTTGTATTTTGTGAAAATCTTATTGATATTTGTTTTCAAAATAATCAAACTCACTTTTTCCATCCTATTGAGGAGAATATATTTTGATAGAAAAGGTTTTGATCATACTCACCTTGGGTCCAGTATGGGAGAAGATCATAATAAGGATTTTATCATAATATGGAATGATAGAATCGGTTGAATTAAAGAAAAATTGTCTTGATGTAAGTAAATGGCCATCGGATTCACTTTGAATTAGGTGTGAGAGAAGTGGGTATTTTTTATGGAAAATCGGAGTCTCTATGACTATGATAAAATAAATGTTAAGATTCTTTACTGATTCATATTTAATAAAAATTATAATTTTATTAGAGAACTTGTGATACAATCTTGTTTGAAGAAAGAGAGAATAAGAGGTGGTGACGATTGTTTTCAAAATGATTAGATTTGGGTGGAAGTGAAAAAAGAGATGTTGTCAATTTACTATAGCATCCAATTATTCATCAAAAGTATAAAAAACTTGTCGTAACCAAGATGATCATACTCAGTATCAGAAAGAAAAAAGATCATACCCAGAATAATTGTACATAAAAATGAATGTATCTACGCCAATCGTACTTAGAAAGATCATACTCTAGAAAATCGTATTCAGAGAATGAATTTCTTGAGATTGATGGATGAAAAGAGAAGGAGATAATGAGATCAACAATGTATTTAACCATTTCAAAAGGGTTGAATTGATTTTTAGGTTTCCAACTGGACAAAAGAAGAGGAGAAGATGAAGTTTTGTATCTCAAGTGGGTCAAGAGA
This sequence comes from Viscum album, assembly GCA_963277665.1. Lineage (NCBI taxonomy): Eukaryota > Viridiplantae > Streptophyta > Magnoliopsida > Santalales > Viscaceae > Viscum > Viscum album. The sequence goes on from OY728135.1 coordinate 1,020,863,228, forward strand.
AAAGGAGGAGTTTTCATAGTGTACTATCAAGGGGGTCTCTACATTCAAAATAATGATCATATTCAGCATTCAAAAGTGGTATCAATTTCTTCATAAATTTTTTTCAATTAATAAATAGCTTTGTATTGAAGAAATACGGATTGAGAAAAATCAGACTCATGTATTGAAATCATACTGACGATTCAAATGAAATTCTAATGTTGGAGATAAAGTTTGAAGAATAATATAGAATCCTCAATAATAGTTGATAAATTCAAAAATCATCTTGAGATTTTAGGGGAAATTCAAATTTGGATGAATTTGTGTGAGTGGGAAATATTTTTGGGATTCCTGACCAATCCTCTCGAGGGTCACCTATAAAAGGAAAATTAATTTGTACTTTATGACTATTGGTATTGTTCACTATAGTAGTGAGAGAAGCTCTAAGTTTTTAGTGAGATAAATAAGATAGTGTACTAATATTTTTTGAAGATGTTATTATGGAAAGAATACATAGGAGAAGAGACAATTTGATATTTTGTATTCATCTAATAATCATACTCAGTGGTTATCATATTCAGTTGATTGCTATTTTTGGTTTTTCAATTGTATTCATTTGATCATCATATCAGGCTGGATTAATCGGTTTCAAAATTTCTATATTTGGGTTCTCGGACTAGGAAGGATCGTACTGAGTTTATTAGGATTAGTAATTGAAGTGGTGCCGATTCATTTCTATTTTATTTTGAAAAGAAAATCATACTGGAAGAATCATATTGGGGAGAATTGCACTCAGAGGAATCGGACTCAGAAAATTAAACTGAGTTTTACTTAACAAAGTCCAGGAAGTTCTTACCATATTCTGGGTATGAAAGTGAAGAATGGTATTTCAATTGAATACATTTGTGGAATTTAAAATAATCATGGGTAACATTAGTTGTTACACAAACATCATATTACCCTATTTGTTCTAAGAGGGTGAACGCACACTATTGGATTGTTTTCATAGTGCAACATGAGTGTAAGGGTATATCCTACTCATTGTAATCCAAGGATTTTTTTTCTAGTGTATTATGTTGTATTGGATCATTTCCATACCATACTAAGGATGTAACTATTCTTATTGAATAGTGAACCTTGTAAATACCTATGTTCCTATGGAAGTGTGTTTGAATTATTTTCAAAAGAGAATAGAATATTTGATAGGAGTATAAGTTTGTTTCATTTTAGATGAAACATAAAAGAAAAAGTATCACTGATTCACCCCCTCCCCCTCTTAGTGATAAAATCATCCTGACTGGGCACTTACAACTAGTATTAGAGTGCAGGTTCCCTTCACTTATTCTTTGCAGATGGAGAATTTAAATTGTCTGAACATTAAAGTTATTCTATTATTTTATGGAAAAATTATCATATCTGGAATCTTATTCTTATCAGTTATGATGTTCTTGAAGTTGAAACAGTTGGGTTTCCTCCCATTGATGATAAATCTCCACTTACGTATATTGAAAATAAATATCTTGAGAATTATGGAAGGGAGAAGAATTATATATTATCATCACTTTATGAAAGATAATTCTTGATATTGAAAGGTGTTTCCATAGCCAAAGTTATATGGTACAAATTCAAAAACATATATGAAGACAATACAAAATTGAAGAAAGAAAAACATCAAATATGTATATTGAAGTATGAACACTGGAAGATGGGTGAGTAAGAATCTATTGGGGACTTCTTTACCACGGTGAATGACATTGTCAGTACTATCAGATGTCTTGGTGAAATGTTAGATGATTCTACAGTTGTTAAAAAATCTTGAGAATCCTTCCTGAAAAGTTTGATGTAAAAGTTTCTTCATTGGAGGATAGATATCCTGAAACATTATCTCTTGATGATTTTCATAGCACTATCATTACTTATGAAATTAGAAGAGATAAATCTATGAAAATAAAAAAAAAGGTGATAGATAAATATATTTCAAGGATGCTAAGAAAGAAAAGTCAAAGAAGATTCTTATTGAAGATAAAGATTGCGGATCTGATTCTGAAGATGAGGTATGTAATAATCTTAATAATATTTTTTCCTTATTTTCCAAAAATGTGAAAAGAGGTATAGAGAAATACAAAGGGAAACTTCCCTTGAAATGTTTTAAATATTGAGGCATTGATCACTTTGCTACTAATTTTCCTCAAATAAATAAAGAAGAGGATAGTGACGAATAAGAAATAAATCCAAGAATATCATGGAAGAAATAGGGTGAGAAATGAAAATCGTATTCCATAAGGAAAGATAGAAAATTATTCAATTCCAAAATAAGAAGCTTCTTATATAAATATGAAGAATAAGAAGGTAGTGATAATGAATCTGAAAAATAAGTTGAGTATGGTATTGAGAATAATTTTATTGCAATAGTAAATGATGAAGAATTAGGAATCATTAGTTCTAAATAAGAATAAACTCAACTTGAAATTAATTTGAAAGAAGAGTTGAAATAATGTCTGAAAAAGATCAGAAGGATTGAAAATCAAAACAAAAAGTTAGAATATGAATTTTCTTCAATAAGAAATCAAGAATATTTTGCTGATGAAAATGAGATGCTAATGAAAGATATTGATGAATTGAAGAAATATCTTGAATATTAAAAGAATCATAATGAGCATATAGAAGTAAAATTGAAATCAAAAGAAGAAGAGTTAGAACTTTTCCAACAAAAACTCTCTAAAGTTGAAGAGAAAAGTACAAGTTTCCAAAACTCTATCACTGAAGTTGGTCAATGTTCTCGTAATGAGAAACCTGATAAATTTCAACCAAAGTTACCATTAAATGGTAATAAAAAGTATGGAATTGTTTCTAGAAATAATAAATCTAGAAAAGTCATGTATGTGGCCAAGACCAACAAAGATGAGAATTCATAAGTCTCAAAGAACCCTGAGTATTAATTTTTTTGGAAAAATTTTGAATCTGTAAAATTATCAAACACTTCTGGTTCTGATAAAGCATAAAATAAAAGAAAGACTATGATTGATAATAGTAAGGTTGGTGGATCAAATAATAAATAAAATAAGGTGGCTGAGAAATGTATTCATAGTTATAATCAATATGGAAGTTTAAGAGGTAAATACTCTTTCTATGGATATTTTTGGTATTATGGTGGATTCAGACATATATAAAATATGCATCAGTTCAACCAAAAACATTACTATAATTCCATAGGTTATAAAAATCATAGGTTTAAGGGGAGTCAATTCCCTCAAAATAGGAAGTTTTATAAGGTTGATAAAGGTGGATTAAAAATTGAAAATAGGTTCCAAACTTTAGAAACTATTTATAAAAGATGTGAACAACATGGACACCTTGAAAAAGGATGTCTTCTTTTACTTCTGGCACAAAAAAATATTCTTAACAATTCTCAAAAGCCTAAGGTGAAGAAAGAACGAGAATAAGTAAAAGTTATTGCTATTAAAACTGCATTGAAAGCTACAAAAAGGAGAACAACCTTGGATTCTTGATAGTGGGTGTTCTTATAATATTAAAGGAGATTTTAAATTGTTGAATAATGTGAAAGATTTTAAAGAGGTCATAGTGACATTTGGAAATAATGAATCCTTGAGAATCAAAGGTGTTGGATCATCCATCATTGGAAAAGAAAAGTTGAAATCCAAGAAATATTTGTATGTTGATGGGATGAAAAACAATTTTCGAAGTGTTTCATAATTGTGTGATGAGGGTAAAAAAGTTATCTTCAGAAAATATGGGTTTGTTGTGAAAAATGAATAAGATGGAAAAATTGTTACAAGAGGCCAATATACAAAAATAAATTTGTTTCAGATTGGTGAAATACAAAACTCTTGTTACATGAGTATGGTGTAAGAGAATAGATTTTAGTATAAAATGATAGGAAACATGTGACAAAGAAATAAAGATATATTGGTTTGCAAAGGTTATTCACAAATTGAAGGTATTAATTTTAATGAAACATTTTATCTAGTGGAAAGGCATGAAACAATCAAAATATTTCTTGTCATTTCAGCACAATAGGGCTACAAGATCTTTAAAATGGATTTTAAATCTACATTCCTATCTGTTGTTCTTGAAGAGGAAGTTTATATTGAACATACTTGTGTCTTTATTGTTGGGAAAATTATATTTAAGTGTACATATTGAAAAATGATTTTTATGGCCTAAAAAAAGCTCTGAGGGCATGGTATTCCAAATTGGATACATGCATAAGGAAGATTAATTTCAAGAAAGGAAGAGTAGATAGAAATATCTACATTATATAAAGTCAAAAGTATTGACTCATTGTGATTGTTTATATTGATGACATTATCTTTGATGGTAATTATTAAAGAAGTTGTGAAAGGTTTGCTGAAGAAATGAAAATGGTATTTGAAATTTCCATGCTAGGGGAAATTAAATACTTTCTTGGGTTAAAAATATTGAAAAATAAAGAACAAATTTTTCTTTCTCAAGAAAATTATGGTAAGGAAATTTTTAATAGGTTCATCATGGAAAACTCAAAACATGTTTTCACATTGATATCATCGGTCCCCTATCTCATCTTAGCTTTGTATTCTCTTGTCAAGGGGAAATTTATTTCATAAATCGATGTATTTCTTTTAAAAATAGAGAGTTATGGGTAAGATGTGAATTTAGTATTGCTTTTTTAGTGAACTATTCTAACTTTTTATTAAAGTGGTTATAGGAAAAGAAATTTTTTTTTATTCTAGGAAGGTTGAAGAAGATATGAGGAAAAAAAAGAAAAAATATTATCATAATAAATAATTTTGGAAAGAATGGATTTGCTTTAAATTATTATTATTTCCAACAATAAGTTAGCTCATGTAGGCTTATAATTTTTTATAATTAATCCATTTCTTGAAGATACAAAGTTCAGTGGTTCATGAAACTTGGTTGAAAACAAAATCCAAAGGGGGATATTGTTAGGATCAAGATGATAAGGAATTTTTTTATTTTCAAATGTTTTCTTTTTGTTTTCAAGTAATGTTGTTAAAGAAAGAAAATCACCTCACTTTGTATTTGGTGAAAATTGTATTGATATTTGTTTGCAAAAGAATCAAACTCACTTTGTCCATTGTAATGAGGAGAATTTGTTTTGAAAGAAAAGGTTATGATCAGACTCACCTTAGGTCCACTATGGGAGAAGATTGTAATGAGGATTTGATCATAATCTGGAATGAGATAATTGGTCTAATGAAAGAGAATGTAACTTTATGGAAATAAATGTTCATTGGATTCACTCTGAATTAGGTGTGAGAGAAGTGGTTGTTTTGATGGAAAATTAGAGTCTCTATGAATACGATAAAATAAATGTGATGATGATTTGCTTATTCTTATTTCATAAAAATCATAATTTTATTGGAGAACTTGTGAAATAAGATTGTTTTAATAAAGAGAGAATATGATGTGGTGTCGATTGTTTTTAAAATGATCGAATCTAGGTGGAAGTGAAGAAAGAGATGTTGTTGATTCACTATTGCATCTGATCATCCATCAGAAGCATAAAAAACTTTTCATACCCAGGATGATCATAATCAAGATCAGAAAGAAAAAAGATCATGCCTAGAATGATCATACCTATAAATGTGTGTATCCAAGCCAATAATACTCAGAAATATTTTACTTTATAAAATCTTATTCATAAAAGGAATTGATTGTGGCCGATGGATGAAAAGGGAAGGAGAGAATGAGATCAATAATGTATTCAACCATTTCAAAGGGGTTGAATTAATTTGTAGGTTTCCAACTAGGTCAAGATAAGAGGTGAAGATAAATTTTTGTATCTCAAGTGGTTCAAGAGAAAAGGAAAATTATTTTGATATATGTACTATCAAGGGGGGATCAATATTCAAAATAATGATCGTAGTCAGCATTCAAGAGTGGTATCAATTTATTCATACTTTTTTTCAATTAATACAGAGCTTTGTATTAATGAAATTAGGATTGATAAGAATTGGACTCATGTATTAAAATTAGACTTATGATTCAAATGAAAGTCTGAAGAAGGAGATGAAGTTTGAAGAATAATTGAGAATCTTCGAGAATAGTTGACAAAGTCAAAATTCATCCTAAGATTTTAGGGGAAATTTAAATTTGGGTGAATTTGTGGGAGATGGAAAGATTTTTTGGATTCCCGCCCAAACCTCTTGAGGTTCACCTATAAAAGGAGAAGTAATTTATACTTTCTAACTATTGGTACTATTCACTATAGTAGAGAGAGAAGCTTTGAGTTTTCAGTGAGAGAAAGAAGATATTGAATTGATATTTATTTAAGACATTACAATGGGAAGAATACATTGGATAAGAGACAAGATTGCAATGTTGTATTCAGATGATAATCGTACTTAGTGATTATTGTATTCAATTGAATACTATTTTCAGCTTATCAGTTATATTCGGATAATCATCGATCGAACTAAATCAATCGGTTTCTAAATTTCCCTATTCGAGTTCTTATATTGAGTAAGGATCATACTAAGTTTATTGGGCTAAAGAATTGAATTGGTGTTAATTCATTTCTATAGTATTCTAAAAAGAAAATTAAACTATAAGAATCGTATTGGGGAGAATCGTACTCAGAGGAATCAGACTCAGAAAACCGGACTGATTTTTACTTAACAAAGTCCAGGAATTTCTTACAATCTTTTGGGTAATAAATTGAATAATTTTATTTCAGTTGAATAAATTTATAGAATTTAAAATAAGTACAGGTTACATGAGTTGTTATGAAAACATTGTATTACCCTATTTATTTTAATAGGGTGCATATTCACTATTAGATTGTTTACAAAGTGCTATAGGAGTGTAAGGTTATATCCTACTTGTTGTAATCCAAGGATTTTTTTCTAGTGGATTGTGTGGTATTGGATCATTTCCATACCATACCACGGACATAGTTATTCTTATTGAATAGTGAACCATGTAAATACATGTGTTCCTATGGATGTGTGTTTTAATTGTTTTCAATAGGGAATAGAATCTTTAATAGGAGGTTAAGGTTGTTTAATTTGAGAAGAAACATAAAATAAAAATTATCACTGATTCACCCCCTCCCCCTCTTATTGATACAATCATCCTGACTGGGAACTTGCAAAAAAACATTCATAATGGACTCATCTCATGTCCAATTATGACTCTAGGTCAAAAAATAGATAAAACAATCCAAGACAGGAAAAGGTACTAAACATGTACTTTGGGTACATAGCATGTACCCCCAAAGGTTCTCCTTGTTCGTGTGTCACTGGCCACTCGGCATGTACTTTTCCAAAGTACATGGGGTGTGCACCCTGTACACAGCATGTACCCTACATAGGGTGCCAACCAGTGTACCTCATCTCCACATATCATGTAAAATGATTGAATGCATGTCGTCTACCGAAATTACATGTAATTTATCCCGTCTGGAGTACCTATCCATGTACCCTACATGGGGTATGGCCAAGTATCCTATAGGGACACTAGTCATGTACGTCGCATGGGCTCTAGCTGTGTACCCTACACGGACATTCTCCCCCAACACCGGGGGTCAAGTCAATCCCTCAGCTATACCCCGAGTATCCCTACATAACATGTACTTCCAATTACATGATGTGTAATCTCAAAACCCCATCTTCCCCAAATAAGAAGAACACATGGCATGTGTTCCTTGAACTACACACCATGAACATGGGTTTTCCCTGATTAAGCCTTGATCAACCCTCAAGGGGTCCCCAAAAACCAAAACAAGGATTTAAAACTTAAAAAACTACTCTATGGGTATTTTCATAATAAGCATGAAAAATGGTCTTACCACTAGGCATAAAATTTCAACGCATCAATCATGGGTTCACGAGATGCATTCACTGATGCCCAATATAGCTACACAATGAATCCATGGGAAGCTCCTCCTCATCCCACTCCCTCTTCTCTCCATATCCCTCTCTCACCAAATGACCCCAAAGAGGTATATTCCCACAAGGGTGTGTGCAATAATCCAAGAGAGAAGGTAAAGGAAAAAAGGAAAAAGAGAAAAAGAAAAATAAGAAAAAAATGATCAGCCCCAGTCTCGGTGCCCATGATGGGATTATGCCTCCGCTAGTAAACATCCTCCATACTAGACTCAACTATTAAGATGAAATCTAAATATGAATATCAGTTTAAAATATATCACTAAATAAACACACGTGAATAAATTAATATTTAATTGATTAAATATTAAATAATCCATGAAAAATAAAATTACTCAGATTTATATCAAACTCTTATCCTAGGGTAAACACCCTATTCTGGGACCAACGGAGTGGTAAAAATATATCATCTCAAAGGATAAATTGAAAATTTTCCCCTGAAAACTTCCAAGAAAAAAATGTTCAAATTTCTTATGATTTTTACCACTCGTGATGATGTGGATCATCACAATTGATTAACACACATATGATAAAACTAACCTGTTGTAACATCTCATTTGAGTATGGTCTTATTTTTGGGTCATTCTTGGAGAATTTGAGAATTTTTTGAGGTGTTATAGGTTGTACATGGTTGGCGCATGATTTGACCAAATTGTGTTCCCCCTAGTGCAAATCGTGCACCCCTTGGATAGTGGGGAATGCATAGTTGGTGAATAGTTTCCCAAACTATGCACCCAACCAGGGGAAACCATTTTCCCCAAATATTAGGGGTTCACAATTGGAGCATATTTTCCCCTAACCATGTCCCCCCTCTAGCTAACCATGCACGCGTGATTTTTAAGTTCTAAAAAATAATTTAAAATTCTTGAACACCTTGGTTTAAGTTCCTAATCACCCCATTTAGACCTAATATTATTTTTCCTTCCTTTGATTCTCTCAAGAATTTATTTTACATCCTTTGGGGAATCAAATTTCTATTGGAAGACTCGATCCCTCCCCAGTAAGTGGATATACTCTTTGGTGTTCTCTTTAGATATTATTTCCTCTCATCCTTATAGAGTGTTATATAATCAAGTTTTTTATGTATCTAAAATATGTTTCAATGGATCTAAAAATTTTATTGATAGATCATGATTCTAGATCTGATTTTCAGATCTACTTCACCTTTGATCATCGTTAGTGTTCTCGTTGCAGGTGTTGATCGTTTGTTTCTATGATTTAAAGGTAGTTGGTTCCATTTGATATTTCCCATATAATTGAAACCTTTATTTGATTGGTTTATTTGAAATAGATTTCAATTAATTTATAAAACCCCGATTTGATATGATTTGATATTGTAATTAAAAAGACATGGATTTTGAGAAAAAACCCCAATTCTAATGGAATTGGAATTGTGGGATGAATTTTGAGAATAATATAATTGATGAAATGATTTGATGTTTGTTTTGATAAAATGTATTAAATTGAAATTATGAAAACCCATTATTGGTTTTGGATTGAAAAAGGCATGAAATGAAGAAAAATCCATGTTTCAATTTTTAATTTTAATTGGAATATTGAAATTGAAAATTGGGAAATTGAATTGAAAATGATGATTGATTTGAAATGAGAATATTTTCCCATTATTTATTGATAGATTGAGAATATGTGAGCATGGTTATTCAATGGGTTATTTAGGATAGGCACACTCAGATATTGATCACCTATCAATGGATTGATGATGAAAAATAAAAAAAAAACCTAGTTCTTCATGATTATCCCTTATAGAATGTTGATCAGTACTATTCATCCTGAGCCTGAGCGGCATGTGCACACATGTTTAGTCGTGATAACTGATTTAAGAAGTGTGAGGATCCTATAGCCAAAAACTAATGTACTTTAGGGGAAATGACCATGGTACTTTTTTTATTACATATTCTATTTTTTATAGAACTATTTTACTCGTGCCAAAATGATTTGTATAATTTATTTTATATAAAATTTTTATTTAATCCATGTTTGAAATGTTTTCCGTCTATTAAAAAGGAAGCATGTTTTGTTTTAAATATGAAAATAATACATTATTCCATGCCCTATTTTATTTAAATTGAAATCATGAATGGTTTATTATTATGGTGTCTATTATGTAACACTTAATGAGACCCTATTGGGATTTATAGCACACACCCTACCTTTTTCCTTGGTTATTTATAGTTTTTCTTATGTTGGGTCTGAGCAAAGAAAAAACACCACATAGAGGTGGTGTATGTTCTTGATCCTTTGGACCATGGAGTGATGATGGTTATTGGTGGAGATGAGATCCGCTTATTACATAGGAATTTTTATCTTTTTATGGTTTTTTATGGAAGTTTCGGTTGATGTTTCAATGATTTTGTTTATATATCCGCTTGGGTAATATTTTACCTATTTAACTTCTGGTAATTTCTACTTGAGCAGTGTTAATATATCGACTTGTATCTTATTATCTTCCTTTTTGTGGAAAAAAATTCCCTCTTAATTCGTGTATGATTTTATGTGTTATTTATCAACCTATGGGGATTGGGAACACCCTTCGAGCTATGTAAAATTTGGATTAGGTATTAGGATACCAGGGTTTATGGTTTGGTTCGTGAAAAATTGGTTTCATAGGTGTGGTTTAAAAATATTTCCTTAAATTTGTTATGTGTTATAGGTTATCCTAGTAGAAAGGAGGTAATATTTATGGGACTTTGGAGGTAGTTATGAGTAATTGTTTTGGATAGATCTTGTCATAAGAAGCATTAACTCACCATGGTTGATGGGGAAAAGTGTATCTAATGAGTATTTTTATTTTTTTCTAGTCTTTACCTATTTTTTTAGAGTTCTAAAAATACTATACTTTTGAATTATGTTTGATGGAATTGAAACTTATGTAATCCTATTTGAGTTGTTTATTAGAGCATCTTGGTTAAAGTTTCTCTTATTGTATGTGGTTCATGTGTAACATCATGCCTCTAAGAATACATTTGAACCAACCTAAGGAGGGATATATCGATGATCTGTGGCATATGAACCCTCCAGTTGACTAGAATCTCATTGAGATAGTGGTTTGTGTTGTCCAAGCTCTGGGATGGGCAGTCACACCCATTCCCGTTCAGGCTCCAATTGTGGAACCTCAAAGGGGTGACTCCATAGATCATACACAAGAGTTTCTTTGATAAAATACACTATATTTATAGGGTTCTAATGGTACTCAAGAGGCTAAGGATTGTTTGAAATGAATTGAGAGGCTTTTTTAGTTCTTGGGAACACATAATTCAATTAAAGTGAAGACTGTTGCCTTCAAGATTGAGGGGCCTGGCAGAAGGTGGTGGGATTCGATGGTGACGATGAAGAATAATAAAGGCTTGGAGTGGAAAGATTTCAAGGTCCTTTTTACAGGTTAGTTATATCCATATTCTATGGTTTTACCAAAGTTAATAGAGTTTCTTAATCTCTAAAAAGTGACACGACCATGACTCAGTATGCAAACCACTTTATTGAGAAAGTAAAAAAAAATCTAAGATTGTGACTAATTAGAGGTTGAAGGCATGAAGATTTGATATGATACTTTGATCTAATATTCGATCTTAGGTTTTCATGCTAAAGATGACTTCTTATACTGATGTACTGGATAGAGCATTGATGGATGATCTTAACCTAGCTGGTAAGTCAAGATTGACGGGAGTTACTTTTTCTCCCAGTGGAAGTTCTATGAGTTCGTTTAAAGGAAATTAAATGTGTGATGTGTATCATGGTGGATCTTGATAGTATGGTTCTTCCAAACCTATTACAATTCCTAGAATAGGCCCTTTAACTTTATTCTATTGTGGCAAGGTTGGACATTTGAAATGGGATTATAATGAGGTGCCTGAGATTTACTATTCCTACATATGCTCAGGTCACTTTCATAAGTTCTATTATATATTTTCTTCTACATACAGTAGCATGGGATTATCAGCACCTAAAGCTACTCTGGTGAAATTATATGATTCAATAAAAAATGGTTCTAGCCACAAGCATCTAGAACAAAGTTTCTTCAATTATTGGAAGAGTCTCCAGAGGAAGTTGGTACGGTTCTATTGATTATGATAGGTACCATTACTATATCTTCATCATTAGTGATTTATTAATTTGATATTTATGCATTTTACTCATTAATATTGAACCATGTTTTTTATTTTCTAAACCTTCCTACAGAGATTTTATCTTATATTATGGATATTACTATGCCTATCAAAATGAATATAGAGCAGTGTTGTCGGTGTTCTGCTTGTGTTTTATCTTTATCGTACATTAAGTGTACCTATATTATTTTGGTCCTCATCATGAAATCTACTCACTTCATTCTCATGATGTATTGGCTAATTACTCATCAGGCATAGATTGACTATTATCTTTGGAAGGTCTCCTTTACCACTCCTGATGGGGTGTCCCATGTCTTTCCAAGAGAATGGTACCTAATATTGAGTAGAGTCATACCTTCTTATCTAAATATGGGAAGGGTAATATTAGTGTTTTCTATTAACTTGGAGTGAGATTCTTTAATTGATATTCTCATTCCAGTTTTCATCAAGTTTATCAACATGTTTCTTTATAATTTCTATATATTTACACTGGTAATATAGGTTGAGTTTTCTATTAATTTAATAATTGGTACTCAACTGGTATCTACTCCTTATCATATGGCACCAACTGAACTAAAAGATTTGAATACTCGGTTGGAATATTTTCTTGAGAAAGGTTTTATACACCTCAGTGTGTCACCTTGGGTGGAACCTATTCTCTTTTCTAAGAAAGTTGATGGTACACTTTTTCTATATATTGATTACCAAAAGCTCAAATGAGTTACAGTAAAGAACAAGTATATTTTCCTCAAATAGATGATATGTTTGACCAATTAAAAGGGGATAAGGGGTTCTCAAAGATTTGTCTTTAATCTATTTACCACCAGTTGTGAATTAAATAATCTTACATTCCAAATAATGCCTTTAGGAGTCATTATGGCTATTATGAGCATCTTATTTTACCTTTTGGTCTAACCAATTATCCCACAGTTTTCATGGATTTAATGAATAGGATTTTCCATGAGTAACTCGATGCATTCATTGTAGTATTTGTGGATGACATACTAGTTTACTCAAAAAACAAGGAGAATAATCTGCATCATCTGAGGATAGTGATGAAAATTTTTAAGGATCACCGACTCTATTACAAGATCATGAAATTTTGTTTATGGATTCAAGATGTGAAATTATTTGGACATGTGATCTCAAAACAGAGTATTTCAGTTGATCCTGAGAAGGTGGAAGCTATTATAAAATGGGAACAATTGTGGAACATTTTTGAGATTCAGAGATTCTTGGGTCTAGTAGGGTATTACTGCTGGTTTGTCAAGTATTTCTAAAATTTGGATTCTCTGTTGGTCTTCCTCACTCAGAATGGAGTGAAGTTTGTTTGGGATGATAAGTTTCATATTTATTTTGTTGATATGAATTTTATTTTGACTTCTGCATCATTGTTGACTATTCCAGAGGTCAGGTAGGTCTATGTGGTAATTTTTGATGCATCAGGTTTCGGTTTGAGTTGTGTTCTTATTTAAGGTGATAATTTCATTACCTAAGGCTCTAGATAACTTAGGCCACATGAGAAAAATTATCCAACCCATGATCCCAAACTCGCAGTCTTGATGCATTCTCTTAAAGGCTGGAGGCATTACCTTTTTAGACAAATGTTTACCATTTATTCTGATCCCAAAATCATGAGTTATATCTTCTCTAAAAAAATAATTTAATCTTAGTCAAAGGTATTGATTAGAGTACCAGAAATCATTCAATTTAGACATTACTTTACCCTGAGCAAGGGGACTGTCATTGTCGATGATTTGAGTAGGAAAATTTTTCCCCAAACCATGGAAGAATCGTTAGAATAGTTGTGTTTGATGGATATCTTTGCAAATATGCATTTGGGATTCCAAGATAATGAGTCTGATACTATTTTGACCAGTGTTCAGTTGACCTCATCTCTTCTAGAGATGATTCATTAGGATCAAAAGTATGATGATGATTTCTGTGGTTTTAGAGAATCTCTTTACAGTGGGGATACCGTCATTGAGTGGTCTTTCTCTATGGGAGTTATTCTATGTTTCTAGAACTAATATGTTGTGCCTTTTTTAGTGAGGAAGACTATAATGAGATACTTTTATAGTTTGAATTGGGCAGTACACCCGAGTACCATGAAGATGTTATATGATATGATGTTATGATTCTGGTATCTATGTATAAGATGGTACATCACTGACTTTGAAAATGGGATAATATTTCTATGACTTCATGGTGGTTTTTCCTCATACCCCTCAGAATAAGAACTTGATATGGGTTTTGTTCGATCGACTGACCAAATTGTCTCACTTTATACCCATCTATGATACAGCCAAAGTTGAGTACTTTGTAATTCTGTACATACAGGAGGTTGTCAGGTTTCATGGTGTTCTATATGTGAAAGTCTATAAAAGGGATATCAGGTTCACTTATCTTTTTTCTAAAGTCCTATAGGATGTAATGGGATCTAATGTGAACTTTATCATGGAATATCATCCGCAGATGGATGTCTAGATAGAACAGGAAATACATATTTTGGAATACATGCTTCATTCTTGTGTCCTTTATTTTGGTTGAGCTTGGGATAGCCACTTGGGGCTGGTTGAGTTTTCTTATAACAATAATTATTATCCGTCCATTCTTATGGATCCATTTGAGGCCTTGTATGGTCACCCATGTAAATCTTCATTGTGTTAGTTAGGTATTAGTGAAACTTACTTGGTTAGACCAAGTTTGTTCCAAGAGACAAAAGATAAGATTTGGTTGATTCATTGGAGAATTTTTACATCACATAGCCTATATAGATCTTATGTTGACTATCGTAGGTGACTATTGGAGTTTTCAGTTAGTGATCAGGTATTTTTTAGAGTTTCACCTCGGTTAGGTCACTGATGTCTTGAAAAATAGGGAAATCATTCACCATGATTTTTGGACCTTTTTTATCATTGATCAAGTGTATAAAGAAGATAATAATTTTTCACCTCTACCATAGTTGAAATAGATACATAATGAATTCCATGTATCATAGCTTTGAAATTATCTTTTTGGCCCTTCTCATGTTTTGAGATGGGATAATCCTAATGTTGAGCCTGATTTATCCATGACTGAGAACCCAGCTAGGATTTTTTATTCTAATACAAAGTTACTTTGTGGTAGGATGATACCTTTGATATGTGTCCTAGGGAATAATGGTTATGATTCTCATTATACTTGAGAGACTGAGATATTTATGAGAGAGAAGTGGCCTTATCTATTTAATATGAATCTTTCTTAACAGGCTTTTTAGGGATATAAAGTTTTTATGGTGGGGATATTATAACATATCATTACCCCTTTCCAGGTATTCCTCAACCCTTTTTTATCTCCTTTGAGTAGGGTATTTTTTGGGTTCATTCAAGGATAATTTCAGAATGTTTGGAGTCATTTTAGGTTTTTCATGGTTAGCACATGGTTTGACCAAACCATGCGCCACCCCCCCCCACTAATGAAAACCATACACCCCCTGGTGGTGGGATTTGATGGTGATGGAAAAGAAGAATGAAGGCTTGGAGTGGATAGACTTCAAGGTCCTTTCAACGGATAATATCTATCCAGAGTCTATAGTTTTTGAAAATTTAATGGAGTTTATTAATCTCCAACAAAGTGACAATACCCTAACTCATTATGAAACTTCTTTATTAATTGAGTACAACTTGATCCAGAGATTGTGACTAATGAGAAGCTGAAGGCATAAATATTTTAGTTGGGACTTTGAGATGATATTCAATACCAGGTTTTCATGTTAAATATGACTTCTTATGATGATGTACTGGATAGAGCGTCTATGGATGATCTTGACTTGGCTGGTAATTCAAGGTTGACGAGAGTTTCTTTTTCTCCCAGTGTAAGTTCTATGAGTTCCTTTAAAGGAAAGAGGAATAATGATGATTCTCATGGTGTTTAATGATAGTAGGGTTCTTCTGAACCACCTATAGTTCCTAGAATAGTCCCATTGACTTTCTTCCTATGTGGAAAGGATGTACATTTAAAATGGGTTTACATTGAGGCACCCAAGATCTTTAGTTCCTATGGATTCTCAGGTCACTTGAAGAAGTTATATTATATATGTTTTAGTCCATGTAGTGGAATGTTCTCATTAACACCTAAAATTATTGTGTTTCAATCATATGATTCAAGAAAAAAGGGGTTCCAACCATATGCATCTCGAATAAAGATTCTTAATGCAGTGGAAGAGTCTCCATAGGAAGTTGATATGGGTCTAGCAACTTTGAGAGGTACCATCACTATATTTTCATCATTAGTGATTTATTTATTCGATATTGGTGCATCTCACTCGTTCATATAGACTCAGGTTGTTGATTTGATAAACCTTCCTACGGAGCTTTTGTAACAACCCAGGTACTTCTAAAATAATTTTTTTTATTCTAAAATTAAATAGTAAAATTCATTATAAATGTATAATTAAATAAGTGGTATTTTAAGGAATCTATACTGATGGAATAGTAACTTGACCTTAGGAATAGTAACATCGACATTAGGAATAATAATCTGTCCAATGGAATAGTAACCTCTCCTATGAAAGTATAAATAAAATTCATGTATCCTAAAAGTGAAAATATGATATATTTATATCATGGAATAAGTAAATAAATGTTTTGAAAATGATAAATAAAGTATTAGTATTTTTGTGAAGCATAAATGTTTATTTATAATTTTATATTTAATTTAATTAATTAAAAGAAAAATTATTTTCATAAAATAGATTCATGAATTAATATTTTATTGTCTTGTGATTATAATATAATTTTCTGTGACCTTAATTAATTTTTAAAAGTATTATAAAATAAGTTATAGTTTTAAAATTAGTATTTTTTGAATAAATTATGATTTTAATTAAAAATTAAATTTATCATATTTAGATAATTAATTTCATAAAATTGGGTTCATTTTTTAATTCTACATCTATAAAAATGGTTAGGGTGAATTTTTAGGATTTTTCTAAAATACTTGAATTTTTTGTGAATTGTGAAATATGGTAATTTACAGTATAAGTTAAATATGTGATTAATTGATTCATAGATGATGTATGTCTAATGTAATCACTATTGGTTAAAAATAACATTAACTATTTACTTTAATTAGTCACAATAATCAAAACTATTCCTAGTTTTAAGCCAAAATAATAAACAAATTAATAAAATATTTAAAAAACACCCCTCTCCTCCATGATAAATACCAACCCTCACCACCTCTTCCCAACACCTCTCAATCCACTTTGGATCGACCAATATCTACCAAAATATCTCCTCATAATACCTCCACTTGGGAAAAAAATAAATCCAAGGAATCCATTTGGTGCAAACCAAAAGGGGTTACCCAAATAAGAGGTAATATTCTTCTTCAAGTTCTTTTATTTTATTTTCATTATCCAGTCCTTAAATTATTTCTATATAATTATTATATAATAACATCAGTATCCTAAATATACTAAGATGTTTTTATTCTAATATTTTTACCTACACTTACACACACTTCCATCTAATTTGTAACGAACTTATCGTTTATGTGTACGGTGAACAATCACCTCACAAAACGATGATTATTCATTCTTCCTTTACCACCTCTCATGGTAGAAATTATGGTGGACACTATGTTTATATATGATATATATGATATTTATTATTTCATTATGATTATTTAATTCTTTTATAATTCATACCTTTATACTTTCCATTTTTTGTAAATATGATAACATCGTTTGTGGAAGAGTGGACTACCGCCTCTTTTAAGCGATTTGATTCATTCATGATATACATGGAACATATTAAGGTATATTTTAATAAACCTATGTAAAATATTTTACATGTATATGATAATATAATTATAATATATATATATATATATATGTATCATTTACTTTCCATTCTTTTAATATGACAAATAAATGGAAGTAACGTTCATGCGTATGTACGGCCTATCGTCTCCATGAATGGTGCACTTCATTTCTTATCTCCAAATTTTATGGATTATTATAAATACATATATAATAAATAAATATGATAATTACATCATTGTTTACATTATTTATATGAATAAATCATTATATATGAAATAGGAACAACAAATAACAAGTCAAAACATACTTGAGAAAACTAGGAAATTAACACCCAAACAGTGAAAATAATAAAAGATTATTAACAAATGGGTAATAATATATTATAAGAATATGATATATGATATTATAAAAATTATTATGGTTTTTTTATAAGTTATTAACATTATTTAAACCATTATACAGGAGGTTTTAAAATGTTTTAAGTAATACAACCCTGAGGTAAGGGACTTTCCTTTTAAAATCCTTTTAAATGTCTCTTTTATGAAATTTGAAAAGATAGTTTTATTTTATACACCATGAGCATTTTCTCCCAATTTCATGACTATTTATTACCATAATGTTTCCTTTATATTTCTTCATAGTTATTTTTGAATAATATGATTTCATTATTATGTGCATGGTTTTTATATTTTAAAAGTGATTTTTATGAAAAAATGGTATTTTGATATCTGAATGTGTTTTGCTCATGGGTTTAAATGAGTTATCAAAGGTTTTATTAATGATATGTTCCTTGGAAATTGTTTATTATGGGTTTATCCCATTACAACTCAATATATAATGGTTTTATTCCCATTATAGATCAAGATATGATGGGTTGAGCCCCATTGTAGATCAAGATATGACGGGTGGGACCCATTATAGCTCTCCAGTACATTGGGTACCCCATAGATGGAAGTTGACTAAAAGGTTATTAATTTTGTAAGTTTTAATGTAAGAGTGATATGGTAAATCTTTCCCAATACTATGCATGATTTTTCTATGCTTTCCAATGAGTTTTCAAGAAAATTCTTTTTAATGGGATTTCATGTTTTCACTAGACTAATTATTTTCTTTCTTTATGTTCCTTACTGAGATTTTTGTGCTCATCCCAAGTTTTAAAATTTTTTTCATAGGGTATAAGTATGGGTAAGAGAAATAAAGAATTCAATTTGATCATTATGAAGATTTTACAATCAAATCATGTTTTATTTTAAAAACTTTTGTGTTATGGAAGAAATGGATACTATTTTAGTAGTATCCACTTTGTATGCTTGTGGGTTTTCATATATGTATTATAAACTATTTCTATAAAACTATAATCTTTAAAATATCCTCAATGTGGAAGAAATTATATTCTTGACTAAAACACAAGATTATGTAATTTTTTAAGGTTGGGTCCTTATAGTTGGTATCAAAGGATGGTTTAGATAACCTTTAGGGTTATGATGATATTAATATAACACCATAAATGATTTTTACTTTGTGGTTAATTTTAAATGATATATCATTTAAAGGTTACCATGTTTCTTCATCTAAAATATGTCTTTTTAGAATGGTTTTTCATATAAGAAATAGGGAAGCTGAAGTTAGAAGGCACTGAGAGGTTGATATCTTTCCGAATCTGCTACCAAGAATGGTGAGAATTGGAACCGAGCAGTTTGTGATAGTAATATCTTAGTTGAATCGGGTGATAAATGGTGTTAGAATCCATGATAGAGAGGAACCTGATCTACGATGAAAGAACATGTCTTTTATAGAGCATTTCATGAGGCAACATCCCCCATCATTCAATGGATCATCTGACCCGGTGGTAGCCGAAGGATGGATCAATGCTCTGTAAAATATAGTTAATGTTATGGGATGTTCAGAACATCAAAAATTAACTATTTATATTTATCATCTTGAAGGTTAATCTAATCGATGGTGGTCTTTGGTTAATAATTCCATAGAGAACGAATATCTTGATTCCGTGGAATGGTAGAAATTCAAGGATCTTTTCCTTGATAAGTATTTCCCTAAGGTTATTCGACTCTGAATGGAAAAATGGTTTCTATAACTGAGGCAAAAAGATGAAGATTATGTAGATTCATATAAATAAAACTTCAAAATATTATCCAGGTATGTACTAGATTTTTTTTGGGGCACTGGTAGAAAAATTAATTGGTTTTACTCAAGATTGAAACCAAGTTTACGACGATCTTTATCTGCATGAGAATTTAAAAACTATGAGAAAGTTGTTCATTGTGATGAAAAGGTTGAAATTTATTTTTATAACACATATGTACCTCATGATGATAATAATAAGAAGTGGTAAATTTGTCAAGATTTGGGGAATAATTCATCAAAGAAATTTGGATGTAAGAAAATCAAATTTCTTTCTTGTGAAAAGTGTGGTAAAAAGCATCCTTTAGAATGTATTGTAAATTATAGGAAGTGGTAACAATGTGGAAAGTTTGGAAACATGGCTCATGAGTGCATGGAAAATGATCAAAAGAATGAAGATAAGTTTATGGTAAGATACTTCAACTGTAAGGAGTTGGGTCATTTTTTCTAATGTGTGTCCAAAGCTAGTCACTCATGTGGGATATCAACAAGATTGGAAATAGAAGGGTGTCACAAAATCCTTTTCAACCACTTTAGAAGATGTTGATCCATCAAATGAAGTTTTATCAGGTACATTAATTGTTTTTATAGAATATACCAATGTGTTGTTTGATTCGAGGTCAACACATTCATTCATTTATAAGAAATTTTCTAGTAAATTTGAAATTCCGCCTCAATAAATGAATCCATAACTTATGGTTAAAACAACTAGAGGAAATATTATAGAAAAAAAAATAAATTATAAAAATATTCCAGTCATTTTCTGTGGAAGGAATTTACTTATAAACCTTTTTGTTTTTTCTATATTAGAGTTTGATGTTATCCTGGGTATGGATTGACTTTCTGTTTACCATGAAAATATAGATTGTAGAGATAAAGAATTTAATTTTCAAAAAGAGTTTCATTTTGTGTACAAGAATTAACCCATACCATTGATAACATATTAGGAAACTGATAAACTATTGAAAGATATAAATTAAAGTTATCTTACACACATTGTTGAAAACAAAGGAACTATTCATATTAATGATGTGCTGATGGTAAATGAGTATCTTGATGTTTTTTTGGATGATTTTCCTAGTGTTATTAATGATTTAGAGGTTGAGTTTACTATTGAATTTGTTCTTGATTATAATCTAATTTCAAAACCCCTTTATCGAATGGATCAATTAGAACTTCTAGAATTGAAAAATCAGTTGAGTGAATTATTAGATAAAGGTTTCATCCAACCTAGCACATCACCCTGGGGTGCTCCTATCTTGTTTGTTAAAAATAAAGATTGTTCAATGAGACATTGCATTGATTATAGATCCTTGAATAGTATACATAGAAAAGTAGGATTTTATTTATTTAAGAATAAGAAAAAATACAACCTGAAAACATCAAGGAGTGAAAAAGAAATGAAGACCAAGAGCATCGCATCTCACAATGCGTACACATTCAGGAGGAAGATATCATATACTGGTAAACAATTTGAGATTCCAACTCAGAATAGACCTCAAAGAAATAAAATTCACTACCTTATTACCTACACACCATGTGTGACTCACCTTCATTTGGTCCCCTAAGAGATGGTCGATGCTTTAAATGATATAATTGATACTCCAAGGAGTAACCACCTATTTTTTAGAGTTATAGACAACCAAGGAGTCTGTCTCCACCACATTCATGTACAAATTTCTATTCAAACAAAGCTCTGAGCCGTTAAGAAGGCCTTTGGCTTCTAGCACCAGAGAATCCCCCTAACCATAGTCCAAGGAGAACACAAACACCATTGATCCCATGCCATCATTCACCACACCACCACCTCGTTCCATACCATTTATTCTTGAACCATTGGTGTTTAATTTCAGACCATCATGAGGCGGATTCCATTTCACCCAATTTGTAATGGCCTGGGGTTTTGGGGTCCATTAAATGGTGAAAATATGATGTTTGGGGTGTTATGGGTGGTCTCGAAGGTTATCCCAGCTTCTCGGTGAAAAGACTCCTAGTGGTAGCCTTGGCTTACTAGTGGCCTCAGCCTACCGGTAGCCTCGGCCTACCAGTGACCTTGGGGTACCAGTAGCTTAAGCTTGTTTTAAATCCCATTAATGTCGTTTAATTAAATAATTGGTGAGGTACCCTCCTTAAATGAAAAACTATGCATTTTGGTCATGCCTTTAACCATGTTTTCTGAAATGCCTGGTCAAGGAGGTGTGCATCGGTTTTAACAACCCCGAAGGGTGGGGACCTTTTAAGTTGGACGTGTGGGGTGGCCCAGCCGCATGGTCAACCCACGATCCCGCTTCTTTCACGGTTTTGAGTTTTTCTCCATATATTAACCATCTCGGGAATGATATATCTCAGCCTTTATAACCTAAAGGCTTCTCTTATCACTGAGTTTCTTTTTCTATCACCTGGAATACCCTTTCTCCTGACGAGTTGTACCCCTGTTGTGAAGTTTTCCTTGATCGCGTTTCGTAGAGTTCCTGCTACTCCTGATTTCCAGTTTCCATGTGAGGACTTAACGTCGATCCTTGATCAATCATGTAGGGATCTTACCTTTACCTCTCCTCTTTGTGTATCATGCAGGGTGGGTGTTCTATGGTTTCCACGAGGTAGTTAATCAATTCTATAATGAAGATAATAACGGGTTAAAGAATGGGGATGAGGAAGTTTGTTAATATTGTTACATGTTTTTACCCATGCTTTCACTATGATGTTATGAATTGAATGGAATTAGGCCTACTGAAAATCACAGTCATTGGGGGCCTTTGTTTTCGCACCTATGTTATGCTCTGTTTTACGCATTTTCTGGTAAATGAGAATCATATATGAATTGGTTAAACACATAAACTCGGCTGTTGAATATGAATGCCCATAACCTTGTGTGATCACCCCAGTTGAACTAAATAATATAAAAGAATGAATTATAAATGTTGGGATGGTTTAGTTATGAAATGGGTGTGAAGGGGTGAATGTGTTTTGTTATGGATGGGTGAACAGCGGGGCTGTGAATGGTGTGGTTGGAATGGAATGAGTTGTTGTGTGGTAGTGGTGGTGTTTGGTAGTAGGGTTGCAGGTTGGGTTGTGAACATGAATAAGTGTAAAGTTAATAAAGAAATGGGTGTAATGGTAATTAATTAATGTGGTATAACCAATGTTTTGTTGGGTTTTTCTTTGGTTCCAGTACTTTGAGGGATCTCACTGATCCCTTTGTTTTTGTGACTACACAAGAGAACCGGGTGTGAATGCTTAAATTAACCGATGGTTTTCCTTCCTTCTTTATTATTTTTTTATCTGCATTTTTTCCTGTTAGTTCCCCAGTAGTGAAGGGATTAACTCATACTAAACTATTATAAAATGATAACTTGAATAGGGAAGCCGTGAACTATTTGTTGTGTGCCTGTTTTCTGAGGCAGCAGTGCTTGTGCACCTGCTTGTATCTATTTGAGGATTCATAGGTTGGGTTGTGTGTTATATATATATGTAACTATATGTTTTTTGTTTAGTCTCACCCCACCCGCATTGGGAACTTAGTGTCGTACACCCCATCTTATGGGGAAGGGTGTTTCTCCCTAGTTACTCTCCTTCCTGATCCCTCTTCCCTCGACTGTGATGGCTGGAGGAGACCTTTCACCCAAGACTCTTTGGGTAGGTTTCCTTTAGTGTGTTGTTAGCCCAGGACTCTTCAGGAAGGTTGTTTTCCCAGGTGTCTTCGGGATGAGGCTCAGGTGTGTGCGGGTAGGGATGTGTGGTTGTGAGGCCCAGGTGTGTGCAGGCAGGGATGTGGATGGTTGTGAGGCCCAGGTGTGTGAAGGTAGGGATGTGGATGGTTATGATTCCCAGGTGTGTGCAGGTAGGAAGAGCGTGGTAGCATCAGGACGTTTGCTGTTAGGGATGAGCAGCTAGCTAGTGGGGGAAATGGTGGTGTGGGGTACCCAAATGTTTTGTTCTTTACTATTACCTTACTACATGTGTTATTTAGTGTGTGTAGCCGGTGAGGTGGGATGGATAAATTCCTTGATAGATTTTGGTTCTTCTACCTCTCATGGTACTTTAGGACATCTCCCCACTTGTTCATGAGATCTTTAGGTTTTCCTACTGATTATACTTTGTATGCTCACCCGACGTTTACTTTCAGGTTTCCAGGAGGGCGTCGGAGGCTGTGCGGGACCTTACTAGTCTGGACGTTGGAGTTGTTGTTAGTCCCAGTTGGATTCTACTTAGCCTTTTTCCTTTCCTGTTTGGTTTGTAATTTGGAGTTCTCGTACTTTGTTCTGTTTTATTATTAAAACATGCATGTAGTTTGGTTTTTTACTTTGAGTTTTCTATACATGGTGGTGTTTGGTGTTGACTAATTATTTCTCCCAATCTTGGTTAACTAAAAAGGGTAATGCCTCCCATATTGTGAAAATGTTATACCCTTGGTACTATTTGCCACTCTGGGGCCTATTGGAGGTGGGACTCAGGGGTCATTGTCTCGTCTTCGACTATAGGAAGGAAGGGTGGGGATCTTTGCCACCCCTTCCATCATCTTGCCGAAGGCGGGTCGTGGCATAATGGTATCAGAGGAACGAGGTTGAGGGATAGGATGGAGTCTAGAGTTAGGCATAGTGAGGATTGCATGGGATGGTAGGGAAACAATGTTATGTGATCTTGGTTTGTGAAATAGACCAGGGAGGACTGGCTAGGACACAGGATTTTAGGGCCCCTCGTGATCCGATGCAAGGACTCTGAGCCTATCAAACGACCAAGTGAGACTACATTTATTACAGGGTAGATACCCTAGGGAAGGTACATTCATCATACTGATTGTGTTTTTAATTGATTTGAGGCACCTTGGGAAAAAAATTAATAATAATAATAATAATTCCCTTGATATTCGGGCTTAGGCATTCTTTATTTACCTTGCAACTATGGCACCTAGACATTATCCACGAGCGACTCGGGTGGTTGAGGCCCAGCGGATTGAGGAAGTTGACCATTAGAGGGTTGACTGAGATGAGGAGGATGACTTGTGGAAGAGGAATCTACTCTCCTTCCAGTGACAAACCCTCGACAAGTACAAGGGCAGAGTTTCTGACTCAGTAACGGAGGGATGGCTTGAGGATCTATCCATCACCTTCTCTTTGATCCATGCTTCGAGGGAGTACTAGGTTTCGTTGTCCGTCAGTCAGCTGAGAGGAGCAACGCATCAATGGTGGACGCTTTTCCTGGGAGAAAAGACAGAGGCAGAGGTTTCATGGGCCAGTTTTGAGAAGTAATTTCGTGAGGAGTTCCTCTCCTCTATGGCAAAGTCTAAGAAGAGATAGGAGTTTCTCTCCCTTCAACAGGGAAGCATGTCAATGAGGGAGCTGGGGATCAAGTTCAAAGATCTCTTGTGCTTTGCCCCAGATCTCTTTCTGAATGAGGATTCTCGGGTAAAACGGTTAGAGGAGGCACTCCTTCCTTCTCTTCAGTACGTTGTCACTCCCTTCACTCTTCCGACGTACCTAGAAGTAAAGAGGAAGGTCGAGATAGTAGAGAGGATGCACTCGAAGGGAGGTACACCACGAGAAGGGAACCAGCTGAGTTCATCAAAGGGGAAGGTAGTGAGTAGCAGGTCTCCAGCGACAGGTCCTTCCAGGTTTCAACAAGCAGGGTTTAGGCCTCATCAGTTCCAGTCTCAAGCTTCTGGCTCTTGACCATTTTCCACAGGGCCAGGACCGAAGTGTTTCTCTTGTGGAGTTTTTGGGCACGTCTAGAGCAGGTGTCTGACTCGAGCTCCACATGGTGGAGGTGGGCAGTTTCAGCACCCACCTCAGCAGCATCCGTTGCCGGCAAGGCCTTTCCAGCAGTAGCAGTAGGCCCCTGGCCCTCCGAGGGATGACCTTGTGGGAGGAGACCGACACTAGGGTGCTCCTCAGGGACCTCGACCAGGGCGTGGTCGGAGAGGTGGTCGACAGTAGCGAGGCAGAGGAGTTGGGCGTGGACAGTTGCACGCCACAGAGTTAGTATCTCTGGCGGGACCAAAGGTCATTCGAGGTACAATAAGTTTATTCAGCACTCTTGTTTCTGCCTTGTTTGATTCGGGAGCTTCGCACTCCTTTGTTACGCTCAAATTATCCCATGCTCTAGGTCTAGATGCCGAGAGACTTTTTGTGCTCCTAGTGTTGAGAACACTAGTTGGGGGGTCATACCATCGTAGCTTACTTTTTCTAAGGATGTAGACTGATGTTGGGACCGCATCAGTCCATTGGAGACCTTCTTCCATTACAGATGCAGCAATACGATGTCATTCTAGGCATCGACTGGTTATTTTCTGTGCATGCCATCATCGAATGCTAGCAGAGAAGGATCGAATTCTCCAACGAGGATGGATGGTGTGTGGCTTTTATTGGGGAGCAGAGTTATCAGGTGGGGAGTCAACATGTGGAGCCACTCCTTTCTATGCTGGACGGGGTGTTAGTGGAGCTGGAAGATACAGGAATGATGGATGTCCCAGAGGTCGTAAGATAATTCCCTAATGTCTTTCCCGATGAGGTTGTGACTCTACCCCCTCAACGTGACGTTGAGTTTGGGATAGAATTACAGCCTGGTGCCCACCCGATCTCGATGGCTCCTTATCGGATAGCACCTTCTGAGTTACGGGAGTTGCAGATTCAGATTGGCGATCTGATGGAGAAGGGATTTGTTCGACCCAGCGTGTCACCGTGGGGTGCTTCGGTTTTTTTTCATAAAGAAGGAATATGGTAGTCTACAATTTTGCATAGACTACCTGAGGTTGAATCAGGTGACGGTCAAGAATCATTACCCCTTTCCGAGTATAGATGATCTTTTTGACCAGCATAGGGGAGCGGGTTGGTTCTCTAAGATCGATCTACGGTCTAGATACCACCAGTTGAGAGTGAAGGAAGGTGATATCTCGAAGATGGATTTTAGGTGCAGATATGGCCACTTTGAGTTCGTGGTCATGCCGTTTGGAATTACGAATGCACCAGCTATGATTATGAACCTCATGAACTCTATCTTTCGAGAGTTTCTGGACCAGTTCGTTGTGGTGTTCATTGACGACATCCTTATCTACTCAAGATCAGAGGAAGAGCATGTTGAGCATATTAGGGCATTTTTGGGAGTCCTTTGACACCACCATCTTTATGGGAAACTGTCTAAGTGAAAGTTCTTGACGTGAGAAGTACATTTCCTTGGACACGTAGTGTCTCAGAAGGGAATATCAGTAGAACCGTCGAAGGTTGAGACAATCGTTTCATGGGTTTCACCCAAGAATATGGCGGAAGTTCGTAGTTTTCTGGGTTTGGAAGGCTATTACCGGAGTTTTGTTCCCAACTTCTCTCGAGTTGTAGCTTCTTTGATAGCTTTGACTAAGAAGGACCAGGCCTTCGTGTGGAGCGACTAGTTCCAGACAACTTTTGGCTACCTAAAGGAGAAGCTGGTTAGTGCTTTATTACTCAGATTACCAGAGGAAGGGGTGTTGTTTGAAGTGTTCTGTGATGCTTCTGGCCTTGGGTTGGGATGTGTGTTGATGCAGCAGTGAGGAGTGATCTCTTATGAGTCTAGGCAGTTACGTCATCATGAACGTAACTATGCCACCCACGATCTGGAGCTTGCAGCTTTGGTGTTCACATTGAAGTTGTGGCGGCATTATCTCACCGGATAGTGCTTTGTGGTCTTCTCAGATCACAATAGATTTCTTTATGTCTTTTTCCAGCGGGATCTGAACTTGTGGCAGCGGAGATGGGTTGAGTTCCTGCAAGACTAAGACTTCGATATCTCTTATACTAAGGGAAAGGGTAATGTTGTGGCTGATTCCCTAAACAGGAAATCACAAAAGGAAGTGGTTCGGGAATCTGCAAATGCTTGGAGAGTGATGGAAGAGTTAGTGGCCTTGCATTTGGATGCAAGGGTGGAAGGTGGAAGAGGTTGTCTGTTTCAGATGATGGTAGTTTCCTCTTTAGTGGTGTAGGTGGAAGAGTCTCAGTGGGGGGACTCGGAGGTGGAAGTGACGCGAGATCTTGTTTATCAGGGAAATGATCCTGAGGGATGGTCGGAGGATGATTAGCATCAGATGCTTTTCTGTGGAAGGCTTTTTGTTCCGGAGATGATGCGTAAAGGTGTTCTCCATGCGTTCCAAGGATCGGCTTTAGCGGTACATCCTGGGGTCTCAAATATGTACCAAGGCCTAAGGGGACAGTTTTGGTGGCCCAGGGTAAAGCGGGTGGTGGTAGAGTTTGTGGCTAAGTGCTTAGTGTGTCAGCAAGTGAAGGCTAAACACCATTTTCCTAGAGGTTTGTTGCAGTCTTTAGATGTTCCCAAATGGAAGTGGGATGACATCTCGATGGACTTCATCACAGGGCTACCTAGAGATCAGGGAGGCTATGATGCCATCTGGGTAGTGGTGGATCGGTTAAAAAAATCAGCATACTTCTTGGAGATTAAGGAGTCGAGCCCGGTGAGCACCTTAGCCCAGAGGTACATCAATGACGTGGTGCGGTTGCATGGGATTCCAAGATCTTTTGTCTCCGATCGAGACACGTGGTTTACCTCATGAGTATGGAGGGGATTACAGCATGCCTTTGGTACCTAGCTACGCCTTAGCACAGCTTTCCACCCTCAGACATATGGGAAAACAGAACGAACGATCCAGATGTTGGAAGACATGCTGCAGGCATGTGTTCTGGATTTTGGGGGATCATGGGTACAACACTTGCCTCTGGTGAAGTTTTCTTATAAAAATAGCTTCCACTCCACTATTGGAATGACACCGTTTGAGGCCTTTTATGGAAGGTCGTGTCGTTCACCCGTTTTCTAGACAGAGATTGGGGAAGTAGCTATTCTTGGGCTAGAAGTGGTGCAAGGTACCACTGAGAAGGTTCAACTCGTGCGTGAGAGGATGAAGGTAGACCAGGACCGGCATAAGTCTTATGTCGGTCGTAGGAGGAGGCCCTTGGAGTTCGAGGTTGGAAATCATGTGTTCTTGAAGGTTTCCCCTCGACGTGGGCAGCCAAGGTTTGGGAAGGGGAGTAAGCTCTCCCCTAGGTTCATCGGACCTTTTGATGTGTTGGGATGAGTTGGTGAGGTGGCATATCAGCTGGTGTTTCCACCTCAGTTGGAGAAAGTTCACAACGTCTTTCACGTCTCCCAGCTTCGTCGATATCTACACGCCGACTCCCACGTCATCAATTAGGGATAGTTAGATGTCGAAAATGATGCAACCTTCATAGAACGGTCGATCAAGATCGAGGATCGTAAAGAGAAAGTGCTTCGTGGACAAACCATCCCCTTGGTTCGTGTGTTGTGGAGGCATGGTGGCCTAGAAGAGAGAACTTGGGAGCAGGAGGCCCGGTTATGTGTTCAGTACCCAGAGTTGTTTTGAACTCCTTATTGTTGTTGTTGTTCTGAGTCCGGTTGAGATGTTTCACCTTGTGTTTTAATATATGAAATTCTTGTTCTTCTTGTTTTGACACCAAATGTGTGATGATGGGAAAACCTGACTACTGATCAAGACACATTAATGTAGATACGATAAAACTCGTGCGTGTGAGTCAGTGCCGCCCAAAGCGGATAATATCCTAACATGTAGGAAGGGACTCCTTGACTCAGGTGTTGGATAGTGTGATCCTTGTGCTTATTGTGAATATTTTTGGTTGATAACTCTTGGGGGAGTATTCCATGATGTAGGGGGGTTCTGCTCCAACTTTCGAACAACTCGGGGGGTTTCCCCTGAGAATTATCTTTAGAGAGTGGTTGTTTGGACCCCTTTTTCTCCTTTCGGGTTTGTTCTTGTATTCTCAGGGATGAGAATAGTTTGAGAAGTATCTAATGTAATGGATCAGGGTTTTAGGGTCCATTACATGGTGAAAATCTGATGTTTGGGGTGTTCTGGGTGGTCTGGAAGGTCATCCCAGCTTCTCGGTGAAAAGACTCCTAGCGGTAGCCTCGGCCTACCGGTGGCCTCAGCCTACCGGTAGCCTCGGCCTACTGGTGGGCTCATCCTACCGGTAGCCTCGGCCTACCAGTAGCTCGGCCTACCGGTAGCTCGGCCTACCGGTAGCTCGGCCTACCGGTGGCCTCAGCCTACCGGTAGCCTCGGCCTACCGGTAGCTCGTCCTACCAGTAGGTGGGCCTACCGATAGCCTCGGCCTACTGGTATCTCAGCCTACCGGTAGCCTCGGCCTACCGGTAGACCTATCCTACCAGTAACCTTGGGGTACTGGTATCTTAAGCCTGTTTTAAATCCCATTAATGGCATTTAATTAAATAATTGGTGAGGTACCCTCCTTAAATGAAAAATTGTGTGTTTTGGTCATGTCTTTAACCACATTTTCTGAAACGCCTAGTCAAGGATGTTTGCGTTAGTTTTAACCACCCCTAAGGGCAGGGACCTTTTAAGTTGGATGTGTGGGGTGGCCTAGCCATGTGGTCAAACCAAGATCCTGCTTCTTCCATGGTTTTGAGTTTTTCTCCATATCTTAACCATCCCGGGAATGTTGTATCTCAGCCTTTATAACCTAAAGGAATCTCTTATCCCTGAGTTTCTTTTTCTATCACCCGGAGTACCCTTCCTCCCGACGAGTTGTACCCCTGTTGTGAAGTTTTCCTTGATCGCGTTTCTTGGAGTTCCTGCTACTCTTGATTTCCAGTTTCCACACGAGGACTTAACGTCGATCCTTGATCAATTAGGTAGGGATCTTACCTTTACCTATCCTCTTTGTGTATCATGTGGGGTGGGTGTTATATGGTTTCCACGAGGCAGTTAATCAATTCTGTAATGAAGATAATAACGGGTTAAAGAACTGGTACAAGGAAGTTTGTTAATATTGTTACATGTTTTTACCCATGATTTCCCTATGATGTTATGAATTGAATGGGATTAGGCCTATTGAAAATCATGGTCGTTGGGGGCCTTTGTTTGCGTACCTATTCTATTCTCTGTTTTACGCATTGTCTGGTAAATGAGAATCATATATGAATCGGTTAAACACTTAAACTCTGCTATTGAATATGAATGCCCATAACCTTGTGTGATCACCCCATTTGAACTAAATAATATAAAAGAATGAATTATGAACATTTGGATGGTTCAGTTATGAAATGGTTGAAGGGGTTAATGTGTTTTGTTATGGATGGGTGAACAGCGGGGTTGTGAATGGTGTGGTTGGAATGGCATGAGTTGTTGCATGGCTGTGGTGGCATTTGGCAGTAGGGTTTTAGGTTGGGTTGTGAACATGAATAAGTGGAAAGTTAATAAAGAACTGGGTGGAATGGTAATGAATTAATGTGGGACAACCAATGGTTTGTTGGGTTTTGCTTTGGTTCCAGTACTTTGAGGGATCTCACTGATCCCTTTGTTGTTGTGACTTCACAAGAGAACCGGGTGTGAATGCTTAAATTACCCAATGGTTTTCCTTCTTGCTTTATTATTGTTTTATCTGTATTTGTGCCTGTTAGTTTCCCAGTAGTGAAGGGATTAACTCATACTGAACTGTTATGAAATTATTACTTGAATAGGGAAGTCGGGAACTGTTCGTTGTGTGCCTGTTTTCTGAGGCAGCAGTGCTTGTGCACCTTCTTGTATCTGTTTGAGGAGCCATAGGTTGGGATGTGTGTTATATATATATGTAACTGTATGTTTTGTGTTTAGTCGTACCCCACCCGTGTTGGGAACTTAGTGTCAGACACCCCATCTTATGGGGAAGGGCGTTTCCCCCTAGTTACTCTCCTTTTTGTTCCCTCTTCCATCGGCTGTGATGGCTAGAGGCAACCTTACACCCAAGACTCTTCGGGTAGGTTTCGTTTGGTGTGTTGTTAGTCCAGGACTCTTTGGGCAGGTTGTTTTCCCAGGTGTCTTCAAGATGAGGCCCAGGTGTGTGCGGGTAGGGATGTGTGGTTTTGAGGCCCAGGTGTGTGCGGGCAGGGATGTTGATGGTTATGAGTCCCAGGTGTGTGCGGGCAGGAAGAGCGTGGTAGCTTCAGGATGTTTTTCGTTAGGGATGAGAAGCTAGCTAGTGGGGGAAATGGTGGTGCGGGGTACCCAAATGTTTTGTTCTTTACTATTACCTTACTTCTTGTGTTATTTGGTGAGTGTGGACGGTGAGGTGGGATGGATAAATTCCTTGATAGATGTTGGTTCTTCTGCTTCTCACGGGACTTTAGGACGTCTCCTCACTTGTGCATGAGAGCTTTAGGTTTTCCTACTGAGTATACTTTGTAAGCTCACCCTAAATTTACTTTCAGGTTTCCAGGAGGGCGTCGGAGGTCGTGTGGGACCTTACTAGTCTAGACGTTGGAGTTGCTGTTGGTCGCAGTTGGATTATGCTTAGCCTTTTTTATTTCCTGTTTGGTTTTTACTTTGGAGTTATTGTACTTTGTTTTGTTTTATTATTAAAACATGCATATAGTTTGGTTTTTTACTTTGAGTTTTCTATACATGGTGGTGTTTGGTGTTGACTCATTATTTCTCCCAATCCTGATTAACTAAAAAGGTTAATGCCTCCCATATTGTGAAAATGTTATACCCTTGGTTATAGTCCCCACTCATGGGCCTACTGGAGGTGGGACTCGGGGTTCATTATCTCGTCTTCGACTAGAGGAAGGAAGGGCGGGGATCTTTTCCGCCCCTTCCATCATCTTGCCGAAGGCGGGTCGTGACACACTTACCTTGAGATGATAGTCTCTAGGAGGGATATAAAGAATATCTAACATATCATAATTCCCTGAGAGAAGGGGCCTTATTCCATCTCTTCAAGAGGAATCCAAGTTCAACCATCATGCAATGTGATCTCATTGATAGAGACAAATGTGAGCTCTGGATACCTTCATGTCGATACCTATTTCTGGCACTCCAAATGGTCCAACAGCTCACTACAAATATCACCGCTCTCACCCTTTTCTCATTATTTTTATTACCAACACTACCAAACTAGATGTGGAAGAAATCATTGATGGATCCAACATGTCCCTAGAACTCGAAGAATGGTCCAAGATGCTTCCAAGTAGCGATCGCCCAGTCACCATGAAAGAAAAGATGAATAGTCGATTACACTCTTGTCTGATAGAATCATGGGCACCTTAAAGAAAGTTGTATACCCTTCTATTGTATTTAATTATCAGTGGGGGTAGAATAATTCTTGATTCTCCATACCAAGAAACAGAATTAATCATGTATTTCTCGACACCCAATCAACCCCCATTCATCCCTCAGAACTGATTCACAATGTAGAATACGATAGGATTTGGTACTGAAAATACCGGATGAAGAGGGCATGAAAATCAGTTTTTCCTCTTCATCATTCAAAATAATATTATTAGACAAGATCCCCTGCTGCATATCTAGAATATCTTAAAGAAAAAGTGGGATACTTAGTATCCTCCCTAAATGAAATATTAGGAGTGGGGAACCCATGGAACCCAAGAGTCGAACCTGCCTAATTATGAATCCAGAAACTAATATTGGCTTGTCTATAAATCTAACATGAATGCAGATGAAGATCGCTATCATGCCTTTGGATCTTTTTCTATAATACCACCACCTTGTAATTTTTACTGCTTATTATTGGTTTATAATTACAAGCAATGAACTTTCCCCACATGGAACATCCTTCAATAACATCCCAAGATAATATATCTTGAAAGCAGCACATAACCTCCTATATATTCCTCACGTTAATACCCCCTGACTCTGTCTCTTTATCCAACCTTTCCCATGAGGCCTAATGGCACTGCCCATCATTATTTTCATCCCATAAAAACATCACAAAAAAATTATCCATTATTCTCAACACCATCTTTAGGATGCGTAGAGAGGAAAAAATGTACATGGGGATAGAATACAACACAAAATTAATTAGGTTAATGCACTGCCCAAAAGAGAGAAATAATTTCCTCCGGTTTTTTATATGACCATAAATTTTATCCAAAATTCAATCAAAATGGTGTATACGGACTCATCCTAGAGCTATAGGGGCACCAGGAAATACCACTTGAATAAAATTACTATTAATAACAAGTATCATTTTCCTTATATCGATTATTTTTTTATCATATATAGGAAGAATAGTATTTTTTTAAGGTTGAAATGAGGTTGGGGTACCATCAGTTGAAAGTAAATGAAGAAAACATTCTGAAGACTGAATTTTGTAAAAGATATGGACATTATGAATTTGTATTTATTCTATTTATATTATCTAATTCACCTATTTTATTCATGGGTCTTAGGAATATAATATTTCATGAGTTCTTGGATAATTTTTTGGTTGTGTTTATTCATGACATTATGATATATTCTAAAAGTAAATAGGAGCACGAAAGACATCTAAGGGTAATTTTGAAAACTTTAAAAGAAAATAAATTGTATGGAAAATTTAGAAAGTGTGAATTTTGGTTGCAACAAATTTCCTTCCTTGGTCACATTATTTTTAAATATGGAATAACCATTGATCCTACTAAAATGAAAGTTGTTGAAGAATATCCAAGACCCACAAACATAATTGAGATTCGTAGTTTTCTTGGTTTGGCTGGCTATTACAGAAGATTTTTTGAAAACTTTTCATAGTTATCTAGCCCACTGACTAAGTTAACTCAAAATGTAGTTAAATTCATCAGGATAAAATAATATGATTATTTTTTTTAGTAATTGAAAAGAAGATTAGTGAATTATCCAATTCTATACCTACCTTCCAGAAGTGGTGAATTTGTCATCTATAGTGATTCTTCGTTGAAAGGACATGGTTTTGTCCTAATGCAGAATGATAAGGTAATTTCTTATGCTTTATGTCAGTTGAAACCTCATGAGTTAAATTACCCTACACATGATTTGGAAATATCTATTGTTGTTTTTCATTAAAAAATTTGTGGCATTATTTTTATGGATTAAAGTGTGAAATATATACTGGTCACAAAAGTTTTAATTATATATTCACTTAGAAATAATTGAACATGAGATAGAGAAGATAGATGAAACTAATAAAGTATTATTATTGCACAATTATATACCATCCTCGAAAAGTAAATAAAGTGTTTTATGCTTTAAGATAGAAAAATAATTCTACATTAACCAAATTAGTTTGGAACATGACCCCTTGGTTAATTATTTAATAAATTTTGGCTTTGTGGTTTTTAGTGTAGGAAATTCCTCTATTTGGTTTCAAGTGTCAGTGCAGTCATCTCTATCAGATAGAATTAAACAATAACAGAAGGAATAATGTGAGTTATAGAAAAGGTAGAATTGGTTTAAAAGGGTAATTTTATTGAATTTAACATTGATAAAGACTTTATTTTGAGATTTGGGAAGTGATTTTGTGTGCCTTGTTATTTAAATTTGAAGAAAGAGTTGTTATATAAATCTCTTATTACTCCATTTTCAGTTCATTCTGATATCACTAAGATGTACAGAGACCTTCGGGGGTATTAATGGTGGGATGGAATGAAAAGATATATTTCTAATTTTACCATGAAATGTTTGAATTTTTAATAGGTTAAAGCAGGACGGTAGTTACCGAAGGGGATGCTTCATCATTTTCTAGTGCCATAGAGGAAATGGGAAAATATATCCATGGATTTCATGGTGGGACTGCAAAATACATATCTATGTAACAATAAAATATGGGTTATTATTGATCATTTGACTAAATCTATTCATTTTATTCCTATTAGATACACCCTATCTCTAGATCAACTTTATTGGTTGTATCTAAAGGAGATAGTTAGGTTACATGGAGTGCCTATCTATATCATATTTGATCGTGATCCCAGATTCATTTCTAACTTTTGGAAAGGCCTTCAGAAGTTGTTGGGAACTAAATTAAATTTCAGTATAGCCTTTCATACTCAATATGATGGATATAAGGAGTGAAAAATTCAGACCTCATAAGATATGCTTCAAGCTTGTTCGATGAATTACCAATGAATTTGGGATTAGCATCTTTCTTTAGTTGAGTTTTTTATAATAACAGTTTTCATTCTAGTATACAGATGGCATTTTTGAGGCATTATATGGAAATCAGTGTCAAACTCTAGTATTTTGGGATAAAGTCTGGGAAAGGAAGTTGATGGGACCAAAATTAGTAGATAAAGTGGCATAGAAAGTTCAATTTATTCAATGGAACATGAGGACAATTCAAAGAAGGTAGAAAAGTTATGTAGATAATAGGAGGAAAGACCTTTCTTTAAAGTTAGGTGATCATGTTTTCCTTAAAATCTCTCTATGGAAAAGTGTTTTATGTTTTGGTAAGAAAGTAAATTTAATTCCACTATTTTTTTCACCTTATGAAATCCTAGAAAAAATTGGACCACTTGCCTACCAAGTAGTCTTTCCTCTGAGTATATCTCTGGTACACGATATTTTTCATGTTTTGATGTTAAGAAAGTATGTTCTAGATCTATCTCATGTTTTGAGATAAGAAGTAGTTTAGTTGGAAGAGAACCTTTCTTATGACTGAAAATTAATTTTTTATTTTTAAAATAGACCCCCTTTTAAGGGATAAGGGGGAACCCATGACATCATCAACTTAGACAAAACAAACAGACCCAACGGACCAAAATCTCAAGACCAAAATCAAACCACACTGCAAGAGAAAAGATACTCCCAGCAAAAAAAATCATTAAAATTGTCTTCCTTTGTCCCAAATTTGATCGGCTAGCTGTCCCATGAAAAAAATCATAGGCCTAGAACCAATGGATGAAGCCATACCCTCTCAAACATCAGATTCTGAATAGCCATGGAACAGCGAAAACTATTTCCATGTACCTCATTTAAAACATCTTCTTATAGACAATGGGTCACAAAATACTTTCAGCAGCGGACCACCAAGGACAAACACATTTGACCAATTCATGCATTCATACCACTGGATCACAAAATCATCACTGCAAAAACCATCACAGCAAGTAACTTGGTATTCCACCTAGAAGTCATCACGAAGTCACCTGACCGTGCTATCATGACACGTCAAATTGATTATGTTTTTGAGGATGATATATAGTCTAGGTCAGACCCTAGGTCTTCTCTCAAAGAGCGTTGGTAGGTTTAGAGTATGTGTTCTTAATAAAAGGGAATAAAAAAGGGGGATATTTTTTAAAACAGTTTAAAGAAAATGAATGGATTTAAAGAGTTTAATAATTGAAAAATAAAAGAGGTGTTTTACAATTATGTGATAAAGGAGATCATTCCAAGTTCACTAAACAACTTGGATAGTTCATTGTTCTGAAAATATTGACATGGTTTTGTTCAATTCTTTGGTTGAGGGTTGTCAAGATCTTGATTCCCCTTTTGCCTCTTAAAATGTTGCACAAAGAACCAACCCTTGACAAAAAAATCGTGTTGTCAAGGTTCGGATATCAATAACAGAGTTAAGGCTACCAAAACGTACTAAAATCTTATGTAAGTGTGATATTAATAGGGTTCTTGTCTTTTCCTATCGGAACAAACCAAGATCCCCACTTGAAATCTCAACCCAATCGGTGTTGAGATAAAAAGTGTTTCACTTAAATTAAACCACACAAATGAATTCAGAAGAGAAGAGCATAGAGATTAATCATAAGTGAAATATTTAACACAAAAATTATACAAAACCAGTGGAAGAACAAATGCTGGAACTCCCTCCTAAGTAAGTGTAGCTCCCTTGAAATGATCGCCCACTGTTTAGCTCGCCATCGTGAGGAGGAGGAGGCTCGGGTGAAACTCCTTCTTCATCCTTGATCCCCCTATGAGGATAGGGGACTCCAGAACTTCTTGGATGATGAGAGTACTCCCTTGGGTCTCCAAAATACCAGATCTTTTCCTCCTGGTAGAACTTCCAAATGAGGATCCCAAGGTGCCCTTTTATAGGAAATGTGGGAGGTGGTTTTGGGAACACAGATTTACTAAAACCGCTTGGCACATTATTTTAGCCTACCATACAGTCTTAAAACGTTTTGTAGAAAACTAAAAAGTTGTATCCCCACATCTTGACTATCTCCACCGAAAGTTTAGCATCATTTTAACAAGCGGAGCGCGAGATATGGACAGATAACAGTACACAACTTTTGACCTCGAGCAGATTGGGTGTGCTGGACAGATCAGGTTGGTTGGGCCCCTTAATGGCATAATCTCTCTTGGGTTATTAAATAAAAGTTGTATCCCTATGATTTTTGGATAATCCCATAAAATATAATCCCATTTGGATGCATGGTGGAGTATCAGCATGAATTTTAGTCCCCTGAACTTCTTGGATCTTCTGCAGTTTGGCCCATTTTTCAAGGACTTCATCATGGGCCCTCCAAATCACCTCCACCTACATTGTAATTTTCAAAACAAGTATCATTTACATATTTAACAGTGATAAACACAAAATTATTTAATCAAACATGAAGCACAATTTGATAATATTTTTATAATTTTTAATACAAAATATGTTTAGCACAACGGTGTAAGGGTAAAAATGAAACAGTGAATCGTGGTACGATCACACCCCCACACCTAAACATTTTCACTCCTGGGAAAAGTCATATATCCAAATACATTGATGCATATATATATATATATATATATTTCCAACATCCTGAAGATTTATCATTTGAGGAAATTTTATTTAAAGTAAATCGATCAATGCACGAATCACACCAAGGAGTTCTTCCTAGTGAAAATAGAAAAAGATGTCTCATAAATCATATCATAGAGAAATTCAAAAAGATTCATGATACCCAATTGAGAAAGGAATTCATAAGTAAACCATGACACTAACTCTCCATGTGTGTGTGTGGAAAACATTCCATGCTATTCTTTCTACTTGCTATCCAATAAATATATGTTATTTTAACATTTTTCAGCTTAAATGATTTTGTCACCGAACCTATCCTACATCCTTTGAAATCATATTTCAAGACCCACTCATTTAATAATTCCCAAAAGTCAAACCATAATCTCCTGACCTAGATATCCCCATATGTTGCACATTTCATCACTCCCCTCATTTATTATTTTTTTTTTGAAGTTGCAATTGGAACAAATCTCACACTCATCTCTCAAACCTTGTTTGATCTCCTCACGAAACTAATTGAAATAGTTATAACAAGATCAAAGGTCGAGGAGGAGTGGTTTTTGACCTGCCCAAGACACAAAAAAAAATTTTTTGGAGGGCGTACAACAGTCGGAAATTAGGTACACACGCATAGGTCAATCTGGTACAGTAATGAAACAGATCGGATAAGGAATGAACGTATGGAAATATCATTTAAAGCTGAAAAACATTAACCCAACATATATTTATCTTATATTAAGTAATAAATAATCACACTTTGTAGTTTGGTGCAAAAATTTGTGGAGATATTAGTGACATAGTTTTCCCAAAAACTACTCACACAATGGGAATCAATCATCTCAAAGTTTTCACGTAGATACGACCATTTATATCATTGACAGAAAACCAATTCACTAAAAATCACTCCCTGATGTTAAATTCATATAAATACTCTTTTTAGCCTTAATTATGGTATTTTTACTTTCCCCACATTATGATCGCCAAATCATGGAACTTTGAAATTGTTGATGGGGAAAATTGAAAATACCATAAAGAAGGCCAAAAAGAGAAAACAAAAGGAGAAAATAATGAAAATTCCTAACTATCCCAGGAATGTATCCACCCCCCACACCTAGAGAATGCAGTTTCCTCACTGTAATAAAAGAGACTGTGGGAAGGAAGGATAAAACCCGGTGAGTGTTATTCATATACCACTTCTTGAACATGGAGTTCCTCCATTGGGGACTCTGGAATGGCTTCATGGAAGTGCTTCAGCCGCTGCCCATTGACAGTGAAGGTTTGCTTGGTGTATTCATTTTGAACCTGGACAACACCAAATGGAGAGACATTAGTAACAATGTAAGGTCCAAACCAATGGGAACGAAGCTTACCAGGGTGCAACTTCAGCCTTGCATTGTAGAGGAGGACTTTCTGCCCGATGTGGAATTGACGATGAGGGATGAGACAGTCATGGGCAGCCTTGGTTCGCTCCTTATAAATTTGGGAGTTCTCATATGAATCTCTTATCATTTCCTCCAACTCCTGAATCTGTAACTTCCTTTGAATACCTACACCAGAAAGATTAGAATTGCATTGTTTAATATCCCAGTAGGCCCAGTGCTCTACCTCAACAGGGAGGTGAAAACTCTTCCCAAAAACTAGCCAATATGGTGACATGCCAATTGGAGTTTTTAATGCAGTACGGTAAGCCCATAATGAATCATCGAGTCTAAGACTCCAATCTTTTCTGTTTGGCTGAACCGTTTTCTCAAGAATCTGTTTTACCTCTCTATTTGATACTTCGGCTTGACCATTTGTTTTTGGGTGATAAGAAGTAGACACTCGATGCCCAACCCCATACCTGCACAAAATAGATTGCATTGCGTGGTTGTAGAAATGAGAACCCTGATCACTGATGATAAACCTAGGTAATCCAAACCTACAGAATATTTGGGTTCTCAAAAATTACACAAATGTCTTGGAATCATCTGTCCTCGTGGATCGTGCCTCTACCCACTTTGAAACATAATACACTACCAGAATAATGTAAAGGTTCCCAAATGAATTGGGGAATGGTCCCATAAAGTCAATGCCCCAAACATCAAAAATTTCATGGAAGAGTAAGGTTTGTTGGGGCATCTCATTTCTTTTAGAGACATTCCCTATTCTTTGACAGCGAGGACAAGATTTACAATATTCGTGGGAATCCCGAAACAACGTGGGACAAAAGAGACCAGAATCTAAGACCTTGCGAGCAGTCCGTTGGGGACCAAAGTGGCCCCAACAAGAAAGTGTGTGGAAGAATCTAAGGACAGACTGAAACTCACTATCGGGAACACAACGCCTAATAACTTGATCACTAAATGTGCGCCATAGGTAGGGGTCATCCCAAATGTACCAACGAGACTCATGTTTTAGACGGTCGTCCTGGTTTTTGGTGAAATCAGCAGGAATGCAAGACTCTACCAAATAATTTACAATTTCA
This sequence comes from Viscum album, assembly GCA_963277665.1. Lineage (NCBI taxonomy): Eukaryota > Viridiplantae > Streptophyta > Magnoliopsida > Santalales > Viscaceae > Viscum > Viscum album. Next base: position 1,020,904,153 of record OY728135.1, read on the forward strand.
GCATACCAAGGTATAGCATCTTGCACTCGGTACAATTGCTCATCAGGAAACAATTCATTTATGGGAATACAGGGGGATGAGTCAATGTCCAAGGATGGGATAATCCTACTGATATGGTCAGCAACCACATTCTCTGTTCCTTTTTTATCCCTAATTTCTAGATCAAATTCTTGAAGGAGGAGCATCCAGCTAATGAGACGTGGTTTGGATTCTGGTTTCTTTAGGAGATATCGGAGGGCTGCATGGTCTGAGAACACAATGACTTTGGACCCTAGAAGGTATGACCTGAATTTATTCAAGGAAAACAAAATGGAAAGAATTTCGTTTTTAGTTGTGTTGTAGTTTCCTTGGGCAGGGTCCAGAGTACGTGAGGCATAAGCTATGAAATGTGGAGCTCGGTCGACCCTTTGTGATAAGACTGCCCCAACTGCATAGTTAGAGGCATCACACATGAGCTCAAATGGTAAATCCCACCGATGTGGTTGGATTACTGGGGGTGACGTGAGACTCTATTTTAACTTATTGAAAGCTTCCTCACATTTTTTATCAAAATCAAATTCTTTTTCTTTTTGGAGTAATTGGGAGAGGGGGAGTGCAATTTTACTAAAGTCACGAATGAAACGACGATAAATCCAGCATGACCCAGGAAAGACCGCACATCCTGAACATTTTTAGGGAATGGTAGGGAGGAAATGATATCTACTTTTGATTTGTCCACTTGGATACCTTCCCTAGAAATGACATGTCCCAAAACTATTCCTTGTCGCACCATGAAATGGAATTTCTCATAATTTAATACGATATTCTTTTCAATATAGCGACGTAGGACAGAAGCAAGACTAATCAAACATTCATCAAAAGAGGATCCATAAACAATAAAATCATCCATAAAAACTTCCATGTAATTATCCAGGTAATCCGAAAAAAATACTAACCATACATCGTTGGAAAGTACCTGGAGCATTGCACAGACCAAATGGAATCCTTCTATAAGAAAATGTACCAAAGGGGCAAGTAAAGGTTGTCTTTTCCTGATCCTCGGGGGCAATATGGATCTTAAAGTATCCATAATACCCATCAAGGAAACAGTAATGGGACTTCCCTGCTATCCTCTCTAGCATCTGGTCAATGAATGGCAATGGGAAATGGTCCTTTCTAGTGTGTTGGTTTAGTTGACTATAGTCTATACAGACACACCAACTATTCTGTACATGAGTTGGAACCAATTCATTTTTTTCATTTTTAATTACAGTAAGGTTGGTTTTTTTAGGAACTACTTGAACGGGACTAACCCATTGGCTGTCAGAGATAGGGTAAATGATTCCAGCAGCCAATAGTTTTATTACTTCCTTTTTAACAACATCAAGTAGGTTTAGGTTCAGTCGACGTTGTGACTGCCTCACTGGTTTAGCCTCATCATTTAATAAAATATGATGTGTACAAATTGATGGGCTAATGCCAGGAATGTCAGAAAGTGTCCATCCCAAATCTTGTTTATACTCCCTCAAAAGATCAAGCAGTCGCAATTCATGCTCAGGAGGTAGTGAACTAGCAATGATGATGGGCAACTTGTTTCCATTCTCAAGATATGAGTATTTTAAATCTTGAGGCAGTTGTTTCAGTTCTAGTTATGGGGGATTTTGGATTGACGGAAGTGTGTGTGATAGTGAGAAGTCACTGATCTCATCTAACTACTCAATGGTAACATCCTCAGATGAGGAATGATCTTTTACAAGCTTAGCAGTATCATCGATGGTCATGTGATCCTCTGTGTTCAAGAAATCATCAATTAACAAACATGCATGACATTTCTCTAGACCGCTACAAAAATCAATGCATGATTCATTACATAACATTTCAATCAATGAAGAAAACTCAGAAAGGGGATCAGGGGAATGAAAATAATTTGTTTCAGGGTAAGGGAGAATATTAATTGAATTGACAGAGAGAGAGGAGTGTTCTTCTGAGGGGTGCTTCATGGCATCAAGGATATTGAAGTGGACAGTATTACCACCAAACTCCATAGATAATGTACCATTATGGACATTAATTATGGTTTTGGCGGTTTTCAAGAAAGGTCGCCCCAATATAATTCGGGCATGTCCATTCATCCTATCATCTTCCATTTTAAGCACGTAAAAATCAGCAGGAAAAATTAAATTTTGCACCCTCACAAGAACATCCTCTAACACACCAGAGGGGTGTGTTGTACTCCGATTTTCTAGCTGAACGACAATACCAGTGGGATTCAGTTCACCGAACTTCAATGAAGAGTAAATAGAGTGAGGCATCACATTAATAGAAGCACCCAAATCAAGCATAGCGTTGGAACATGAATACTCCCCTATGGTGCACGGAATCGAGAATATCCCAGGATCATTGCACTTGGTGGGAAGTGATGGCTCTATCAATGCTGAAACATTCCTCCCCAGGATCACCTTCTCATCACCATGAAGCCTCCTTCGGTGTGTACACATCTCCTTCAGAAACTTGGTATATCTTGGAATTTGCTTCAGAGCATCAATCAAAGGAATGTTAACCTGTACTTTCTTGAAAGTTTCCAAGATTTATTTATAAAGTTAGTTTTCTTTTTGTTTCCTAGGTTGGACAGCCCTTTGAGGAAATGGAAGAGGAATGGTTGGGATAGGTGACTCATCAACATCCACAGTCTTTCCTTTGGAAGGGCTTCTCTCAGGAAAAGGGTTTTCTTCTCTTGGACCATTTTCAGCAGTTGGGATGGTGGTTTCCTTTGGATGTGATGACTCTAATGGAGGAGTCATTTGGATTTTGAGTTGTGTACCACTCCTAAGGGTGATGTCACTAACATTTTTTTATCCCTAGGGTTTACTACTGATTGAGATGGTAGTTTACCCGACCCATGACTTTGGATTTCCCCCACTGAGTTGGAAAGTTGGCCTAGTTGGATCTTTAGGTCTTGTATGGATTCTTGGGTGGTTTGTTGGAATTAGATATTATTGGCAGCCATTTGTTTCATCATATCTTCTAGGCTAGGCTCAGTTTTTGGAGGGGGTGGTTGGAATGGCCTTTGGGGTGGTTGAGGATTTCTGGGTGGTGGTGGATGACTACTCTAACCCTGTTGGTTCCATTGCTATTGAGGTTGGTTTGAATACCCCCCTTGCCTATAGGCTTGGTTGTCCTTCCACCCTTGTTTGGATGGATAGTATGGTTCTTTCCTAAAGGGTTGGTTAAAGGGGCGTCCTGGAAATATTTCCTCACAACTTTCAGAAGTTTCTCTCAATTGAGTACATTGGTTATAATAGTGGGTGTCAGAAGAGAAGATTCCACAATAGATGGGAGGAGGAGATTGAGATTTCCCTTGGGAGAGAGCAAGTTGTCGTAGAAGGGTACTTACCTCTTCGAACTTCGTGTCCACCTTCTTCTCAAACTCAGTACTTTGCACCTCATGGACACCTCGAATGGGAACACTGGACCGTGTACCGAATTGTTGAGTGTTTTGTGCCATGTTATCAATGAGGGTTCTTGCAGAAATTGGGGTCTTATCTACCAGCGCACCACCTGCAGCAGTATCAATCATATTACGATCAAGTGGAATTAAACCTTCATAAAAATACTGAATTAAGAGTTGATCACTTATTTGGTGGTGTGGGAAACTTGAACAAAGCCTTTTAAATATTTCCCAATATTCATGAATTGTTTCCCCTTGAGATTTTCTTATACCACATATTTCTTTCCTTATAGTTGCAGTTTGAGAGGATGGGAAGTATTTTTCAATAAAAAGGCACTTCATGTCCGCCCAGCCTCTTATTGGTGAATTAATATAGTACAACCAATCTTTCGCAGTGTCTTCTAAAGAAAATGGGAATGATCTAAGCTTTACTTGTTCCTCATCAACATTAGCAGGTTTTAATGTTGAACAAAAAGTATGAAATTCTTTTAAGTGCTTATGAGGGTCTTCTCCAGGCAGTCCATGAAATCTTGGTAATAAATGGATTAAACCAGATTTTAATTCAAAATTAGGTGCCTCGCCTTGAATTTGAATGTAAGTGGGTTGGATATAAACATCTGGAGAGGTTAATTATTTTAATGTTCAATTATTTTCATCCATGTTATACAAGTTATGTTCAATTTTAACTTTGGTTTCATAAGAAGAAGAATAAGGATCAAGAATAATTTTAAGATGTGATGTCTCCTCCTTCAAAGTGTGGTCTTGTGTGTCTCGGTTTCGTTGATGTAGGATCCTCTCCGGTTCGGGTTTGAAATTTTTTAGGTCTCCCAGAGTAGAACGCGTCATACACAGAAACTACACAATAAATAAATTAGAACACAAAAATAAATGCAAAGGTAGAAGATAAAACAAACAAATATTCACAAAAATTACAAAAAATTTATCAAAAACATGCACAAAAAACCAAAGCGCTCCCCGGAAACGGCGTCAAAATTTGACCGTGCTCTCATGAAACGTCAAATTGATTATGTTTTTGAAGATTATATATAGTCTAGGGCAGACCCTAGGTTGTCTCTCAAGGAGCATTGGTAGGTTTAGAGTATGTGTTCTTAATAAAAGGGACTAAAAAGGGGGGGTATTTTTGAAAACAGTTTAAAGAAAATGAATGGATTTAAAGAGTTTAATAATTGCAAAATAAAAGAGGTGTTTTATAATTATGTGATAAAGGAGATCATTCCAAGTTCACTACTCAACTTGGATAGTTCATTGTTCTGAAATTATTGACCTGGTTTTGTTCAATTCTTTGGTTGAGGGTTGTCAAGATCTTGATTCCCCTCTTGCCTCTTAAAATGTTGCAAAAAGAACCAACCCTTGAAAAAACAATCATGTTGTCAAGGTTTGGATCTCAATAACAGAGTTAAGTCTACCAAAACATACTGAAATATTATGTATGTGTGATATTAATAGGGTTCTTGTCTTGTCCTATTGGAACAAACCAAGATCCCCACTTGAAATCTCAACCCAATCGGTGTTCAGATAAAAAGTGTTTCACTTAAATTAAACCAAAAAAATGCATTCAGAAGAGAAGAGAATAGAGATTAATCATAAGTGAAATATTTAACACACAAATTATACAAAAACATTGGAATAACAAATGCTATAACTCTCTCCCAAGTAAGTGTAGCTCCCTCGAAATGATCGCCCACCATTTAGCTCGCCATCGTGAGGAGGAGGAGGCTCGGGTGAAACTCCTTCTTCGTCCTTGATCCCCCTATGAGGATAGGGGACTCCAGAACTTCCTGGATGATGAGATTACTCCCTTGGGTCTCCAAAATATCATAGCTTTGCCTCCTGGTCGAACTTCCAAATGAGGAGCCCAAGGTGCCCTTTTATAGGAAATGTGGGAGGTGGTTTTGGGCACACAGTTTACTAAAACTTCTTGGCACATTATTTTAGCCTAACAGAAAGTCTTAAAACTTTTTATGGAAAACTAAAAAGTTGTATCCCCACGTCTTTACTATCTCCACCGAAAGTTTGGAATCATTTCAACAAGTGGATCACGAGATATGGACATATCACAGCACAAAACTTTTGACCTCGAGCAGATTGGGTGTGCTGGACAGATCAGGTCGGCTGGGCCCCTTAATGGCCGAATATCTCTTGGGTTATTAAATGAAAGTTGTATACCTATGAGTTTTGGATAATCCCACAAAATATCAGCCCATGTGAATGTACTGTGGAGTATCAGCATGAATTTTAGTCCACTGAACTTCTTGGATCCTGCGCAGTTTGGCCCATTTTTCAAGGACTTCGTCATGGGCCCTCCAAATCACCTCCACTTAGATTGTAATTTTCAAAACAAGTATCATTTCCCTATTTAACAGTGATAAAAAAAATTATTTAATCAAACATGAAGCAAAATTTGATAATATTTTTATAATTTTTAATACAAAATATGTTTAGCACAGCGGTGTAAGGGTGAAAATGAAACAGTGAATCGTGGTACGATCATCACCCTGAACGGTCATCGAAACCAAAGCTAGATCCATCACTATTCTCCAAGAACACCGCACAAAAAAACTTCACCTATGAAGGATGAACCCTAAAAAATTCATCCACACCACTACCGCAACAAAACATCACACCAGGAGCACGCCAAAATTCAAAACACACAAACCACCAAATTGAATAAAAGAAAAATTTCACCGATGTCCAAAGGGAGAAGGCTTGTAATGATTCCATTCCACCACTGTAACACTGATCATCGCTGAACCAAATCATGCTGGAGTAGAATAAGGAATATGATTCCAGAAACTCGAATAGTAGAGAACCATCCAAAATGGAAAAACATATGAAATAACGAAGAACAAAAGGCCATCCCCAGTTGTCGAACCAAAGCTCACCATAATCCAGATCCAAATCTCACCACTGCTATCTGTGTCACCTTTGGAGATCATGTCAGACCACCAAACACACTCATCTGGGGATGAAGTGGTTCCCTCCTTTCGTGGAAGCTGGAACTTGGCCACTGGTCCAGCACTGCGCCACCATGGGAACCCTATCCAGCGAAGGTGGAGTTAGGTGAGAAATAGACAGGCAATGGTGTGAATCGTTGAGCGGTCGATCCCATGTAGTTGCATGATGCTGTCATGATAGAGGATCCCTCCATGAGCACGCCAACCATTGGAAGGAGGGGCTGAGTCGATCCGGAGAGATGGAAGGAGAAAAGCTGAGGGGAAAAACCTAGCGGTGTCACGCACCTTACAGGCCCATCCCCAAGAGAAACTTATTCAGATCCTTGATTATGGATAGAAAGTATTACAGAATAGGGTAATTCACTGAGTTAAGGTTTTTTAGAGAAACCACATGGTTGAAGAAGCAACATGGGAATATGAAAATATTATGAGGAAAAGGTGTCCTTACTTGTTTAATAAGTGAATAAAAATTGAGAGGATGTAATTTCAAGAAGAGGGGGAGAATGTAACAACCTAGGTACTTGTAAAATAATTTTTCTTTATTCTGAAATTAAATAGTAAAATTCATTATAAATGTATAATGAAATAAGTGGTATTTTAAGGAATCTATACTGATGGAATAGTAACTTGACCTTAGGAATAGTAAAATGACCATTAAGAATAGTAATCTGACCAATATAATAGTAAACACACCTATGAAAGTATAAATAAAATTCATGTATCTTAAAAGTGAAAATATGATATATTTATATCATGTAATAAATAAATAAATGTTTTGAAAATGATAAATTAAGTATTTGTCTTTTTTGTGAAACATAAATGTTTATTTTTAATTTTATAATTAATTTAATGATTTAAAAGAATATTTATTTTCATAAAATAGATTCATGAATTGATATTTTATTATCTTAGAATTATAATATAATTTTATGAGACCTTAATTAATTTTTCGAAGTGTTATAAAATCAGTTATAGTTTTAAAATTGATATTTTTTGAATAAATTATGATTTTAATTAAAAATTAAATTTATCATATTTAGAAAATTATTTTCATAAAATTTAGTTAATTTTTTAATTCTACACCTTAAAAAATGGTTAGGGTGAATTTTTGTGATTTTTCTAAAATTCTTGAATTTTGTGTGAATAGTGAAATATGGTAATTTACAATATAAGATAAATACATTATTTATTGAGTTATAGATGATTTATGGATGATGTAAGCATCATTGGTTTGAACCCACATACACTAGTTACTATAATCATTCGCAATAATCAAAAATATTCACAGTCTTTATCCAAAATAATAAACAAATGAATAAAATATTCAAAAAAACACCCCTCTACTCTACTATAAATACCACCTATTCCTCACACCTCTCAAGACACTTTGGATTGACCAAAATATGCCTAAATAGATCCCCAACATCCCTCCCCTCATCCTAGAATCCTCCCTTTGGGAAAAAAGCAATCCAAGGAATCCATTTGGTGCAAACCAAAAGGGGTTACCCAAATAAGAGGTAAGATTCTTCCTCAAGTTCTTTTATTTTATTTTCATTCTTCACTCCTTCAATTTTTCCTATATTATTATTATATAATAACACCATTATCCTCAATATACTTAGATGTTTTAATTCTAAGGGTTCGACCTACACTTACACACACTTCCATCTAATGGGTAACGAACTTACCGTTTATGTGTACGGTGAACTATCACCTCATGAAACGATGATTGTTTATTCTTCCTTTAAGACATCTCATGGTGGTGATTATGATTGAAAATATATTTATATATTATATATATGATATTTATTATTTAATTATTCTTCTGTAATTATTTTATAATACATACCTTTATAATTTCCATTTTTTCTAAATATGATAACATCGTTTGTGGAGGTGTGGACTACCGCCTCCTTTAAGTGATGTGATTCGTTCACGCTATACATAGAATTTATTAAGGATGATTTTAACAAAACTATGTAACATATATGAAATATATATGATAATGTAATTATAATATACATATTTATCATTTAATTTTCATTCTTTTAATACGACAAAGAAATGGAAGTAGCGTTCATGAGTATGTATGGCCTACCATCTCCATGAACAGTGCACTTCATTTCTTATCTCCAAATATTATGGATTATTATAAATACATATATATTGAATATATATGATATTTAAATCATGGTTTAAATTAGTTATATGATTAAATCATGATCTATATAATAGGAACAACAAATAAAAAGTCAAAACATACTTGAGAAAACTTAGCAATTAACACCCCTAATAGTGAAAATAATGAAAGATTGTTAACAAAAGGATAATAAAATATTATAAGAAGATGATATATTATATTATAAACATGATTATGGTTTTTATAAGTTATTAAAACAAATTAAAAAATTATATAGGAGTTTTGAACACATTTAAAGTAAGTCGAACCTAAGGTAAGGGACTTTCCTTTTAAAATCATTTTAAATGTCTCTTTTGTGAAATTTAAAAATATTGTTTTATTTTATACAGAATGATTAGTTTCTCCAACATTCATAAATATTTATTACTATAATTTTTCCTTTATATGTTTTCATAGTTATTTTTGAATAATATGATTTCATTATTATGTGCGTGGTTTTTATATTTTAAAAGTTTCTTTTATGAGAAAATGGTATTTTGATATCTGAATGTGTTTTTATGATGGGTTTAAATGATATATCAAAGTTTTTATTCATTATATGTTCCTTAAAATTGTTTATTATGGTTCGAGACCATTATATCTCAAGATATAATGGGTTAATCCCCATTATATCTCAAGATATGACGGGTTGAGCCCCATTATAGCTCAAGATATGACAGGTGAGCCCCATTGTAGCTCTACAATGCATTGGGTACTCTAGAGATGGAAGTCATCCAAAAGTTTATTCATTTTGTAAGGGTGATGTAAGAGTGATATGGTAAATATTTCCAAATTCTAATGCATGATTTTTTCTATTCTTGCTAATGAGTTTTCAAGAAAAGGGTTTTTAATGGGTTTTCATGTTTTCACTGGACTAATGATTTTCTTTCTTTATGTTCTTTACTAAGATTTTTATGCTTATCCAAAGTTTTAAAATGTTTTTCATAGGGTATAAGGATGGGTAAGGTAAAGAAGTAATTCAATTTGAATGATATGAATATTTGATAATGAAATCATGTTTTATTTTAAAAACTTTTGTATTATGGAATAAATGGATACTATTTTAGTAGTATACACTTTGTATGCTTTTGGGTTATAATGTATATATTATAACCTAGTTCTCTAAAACTCTAAACCTGAAAAGATCCTCAATGTGAAAGAAAATAAATTCTTTATTGAAACTCAAAATTATGTTATGTTTTAATGTTGGTTCCTTACAGCTTTTATCTTATATGATGAATATTACTATTCCCCTTAGAATAAATAAAGAGAAAGGTCTTTGGTGTCTTACTTGTGTTTTCTCTTTATTATATAATGAACATTCCTGGAATTTTTTGGCCCTCAACATGAAATCTCATGATGTCATTTTTGGGATGGATTGGTTGATTACTCATCAGGCCTGGATTGACTTTTATCTTCGATGGGTCTTCTTTACCACACTTAATGGGGTGGTTAGTGTCTTTCAGGGAAAATGAGACCCAAAATTTAGTAGATTTAGGACTTCTTATTCGGATTTGGGCTGGGATTTATTAGTGTTTGATTTTTACTTAGATAAAGAATATTTGAGTGATAATATCCCTCCAGTTTTCGTTGAGTTTCTCAATGTGTTTCCTCATGATTTATTTGTCTTTCCATCGGTAAGAGAGGTTGGTTTTTTTGTTAATATATTACCTGGTACTCAATAGGTATTTATTCCTTCTTACCATTTGGAACCGGCTAGACTGAAATAGTTGAAGTCTCGGTTGGATTATTTTCTTAAGAAATGTTTTATATGCCCGAGTGTGTCGGCTTGGATGGTGCATGTTCTCTTTCCTAAGAAAGATGATGGTGCATTTCACCTGTGTGTTGATTACTATAATTTCAACCGAGTTTTGGTAATGAGAAAGTATCTTTTTCTTTAAATATTGGATCTGTTTGACCAGTTAAAAGGTTAAAATTGGTTCTTGAAGATTGATCTTTGATCTATTTTCCACTATTTTTGAATTAAATTATCTTACATTCCAAATACTACCTTTAAGAGTTGGTATGGCCATTATGATTATCTTGTTATGCATTTTATTCTAAAAAATTCTCACTTAGTTTTCATGGATTTAATGAATAAGATTTTCCATGAGTACCTCGACGCATTCATAATAGTATTTGTGGATGAAATCCTAGTTTACTCAAAAACCAAAGAGGATCATGTACGTCATCTGAGGATAGTGATGGAAATTTTGAGGGATCGCCGACTCTATGCCAAGCTCTCCAAAATATTGTTTCTGGATTCATAATGTGAAATTATTGAGAAACATGGTCTCAAAACATGGTATTTCATTTGATCCTGATAAGGTGGAAGTTGTTATGACATGGGTATAACCGTAAAACATTTTTTAGATTCAGAGCTTCTTGGTTCTTGTGGGGTATTACAATCAATTTATCAATTATTTCTCAAAGTTGGATTCTTCAATGACCACCCTCACTCAGAAAGGAGTGAATTTTGTTTGGGATGGTAATTTTCATATTTATTTTATTTATATGAAACAAATTTTGACTTATTTTCCATTATTGACTCTTACAGAGGCCGAGAAGGGATATGTAGCCTTTTGTGATGCATCAGGTTTGGGTTTGGGTTATGTTCTTATACAGAGTGATCACATCATTGTCTATAGATCTAAACAGCTTGGCCACATGAGAAGAATTATCCAACCCATGATCTCAAACTTATCGTCATGATACATTCTCTTAAATGATAGCAGAATTACCATTTTGTATAAAGGTTTACCATTTATTTTTATCAAAAAATACGAAGTTATATATTCTCTCAAAAATATTTGAATCTTAGTTAGATGTGTTGGTTGGATTACCTACAGTCATTTGATTTCAAAATTGCTTATACCCCAGGAAAGGTGAATGTTGTCTTTGATGCTTTGAGTAAGAAAATTTTGACCCATGATGTGAAATAATCATTATAAGAGTGGAATTTGATGGATCTATTTTTACATCTGCATTTGGGAGTCCCAAAGAATGAGTTTGAGGTTATTTTAACCAGTGTTAGTTAACCTCATCTCTTCTGGAGATACTTCTTCAAGATCAGCAGCATGATGAAAAGTTTTGTGGCATTAGAGGCTATTCATGGTTTGGAGACCGTCGTTGAGTAGTCTTTTTCCATGGAGGGTATTCTATATTTCTATAACTGATATGTTGTACCTTTTTTGTGAGGAATACTGTGATGAGAGACTTTCATAGTTCACAATGAGCAGTACACCCTGGTACCGTGAAGATATTTTTTTATATGAAGTGAAAATTTTTGTGGTCATGCATGAGACAAAACATCATTGAATTTGTTCCATATTGTTATACTTTCTAAAAAATCAATTTTGAGCACCAAAAACCTTCAGGTTTTCTTCAGCGCCTTCTAGTTCCAACTTGGAAGTGGGATGAGATTTCTATAGACTTCTTGGTGGGTTTGCCTCATACCCATCATAAGAAGAATGTGGTATGGGTTTTGATTGATCATCTTCCCAAATAAGCTTACTTTATACCCATCCATGATACAACCAAAGTTGAGGACTTGGGAAGCCTGTATTTATAGTTTTTTGTTAGGTTTCATGGTGTTCTATTTGTGATAGTATATAATAGGGATCCCCAGTTCACTTATCATTTTTGTAAAGTCCTACAGGAGGAAATGGGGTCTTAGGTGAGATTGAGCATGGAATATCATTTATAAATGGATGGTCAGAGAGAATGAGCACTACATATTTTGGAAGACATTATTTGTTCTTGCATACTCAATTTTTGTAGAGCTTGGGATAGCCACTTGGGTCTTGTTGAGTTTTCTTATTCCAATAATTACCATCCATCCATTCATATGGATCCCTTTGAGGCCTCGTATGGTCATCCATGTAAATATATATTATGTTGGTCATAGATTGTTGAAGCCTTCTTGGTTGAAAAATTTTCATTCCAAGAGATGACAGCTAAGATTCAATTGATTCTTCATAGAATTTTGATGGCACAAAGCCAATATAAATCTTATACTAATTTTCATAGGAAATCGTTGGAGTTTTCAATTGGTGATCAGTTTTTTTGAGAGTTTTACCTCAGTTAGTTCATCGGTGTCTTGGAAAACAGGTAAATCTTGCACCATAGTTTGTGGGACCTTTTGAGGTCATTGATCGGGTGGGGAAAGTTGTTTATCATTTGGAACTTCTATCATAGTTTAAACCAATAAAAAATGTGTTCCATGTATCACAACTTTGGAAGTATTTTATGACCCTTTGTATGTTTTTTACTGGGAGGATTTTGATATTGATCCAAATCTATCCATGACTGAGCACCCATTCAGGATTGTTGATTCTGAGACAAAGGTACATAATGGGAGGATGATACCTTTGGTTAATGTGTTATGGAAACATGATAATTGTTATCATGAGATACTGATGAGAGAGAAGTGACCTCATCTCTTTGATATAAAGCTTTCTTGACAGGATTTCTTCAGAAATAAAGTTTTTAGGGTGGGGTTGTTTTAACATCTCACTTTTTTTCAAGTATTCCTCAACCCTTTTTTATCTCCTTTGAGTAGAGACTTGTTTTGAGGTCATTTTTTGAGAACTTGAGAATTTTTGGATGGTTTTTGGGTTGTGCATGGATAGAATATAGTTTAACCTAACTGTACCCCCTAGTGAAAACCATAAACCCCCTTGATAGTTCAAAATGAACAAATGGTGAAAGGTTTCCCACACCATACGCCCACCTAGGGGAAACCATGCACCCCAAATAGTAGGGGCACACAGATAGTGCATGGTTTACTCTAACTATGTCCCCCCCTCCAGCTAACAGTGTGTGTGGGATTTTTAAGTTCCAAAAATTAATTTAAAATTATCATACCCCCTGATTTAAGTTCCTAATCACCTCATTCTTCCCTAATATTATTTTTCCTTCCTTAGAGGCTCTCAATAATTGATTTTGGATCCTTTAAAATCCTTATTTGGTGAATAAAATTTCCATAGGAAGATCTTATCCCTCTCCGATAAGTGGATCTCCCCTTGGGTGTTCTCTTATGATCTTCCTTCCTCTCCTCCTTATATAGTGTTAGATCATAGTGTTTCTGATGGATATAAACTCTGTTTTTATGGGGCTAATCTTTGTATTGATATATCTTTATTCTAGATCTAATTCATATATCCTTTTTTCCTTCAATCGTTATTGGAATTCTTATTGAGGGTGTTGATTGTTTTTTTCGTGATTTAAAGGTAGGTGGTTCAATTTTATATTTTCCATGTAATTTAAAACTTGATTTTATTAATTTATTTGGAATTTATTTCAATTGATTTATAAAACACCAATTTGATATGAATTTAAATTTTAATTATAATGGAATGATTTTTGAGAAAAACCTTCAATTATAATGGAATTGGAATTGTGGGATGAATTTTGAGAATGACGGGATTGATGAAATGATTTGATGTTTATTTTTGAGAAAATGGCTTAAATTGAAATGATGAAAACCCATGATTGGTTTTGTATTGAAAAATAATGAATTGAAGAAAAACCTATTATTATTATTTTAATTTGAATTGGAATATTGAAACTGAAAATTTGGTGATTTAATTGTAAATGATGATTGATTTGAAATGGGATGATTCTCCCATTATTGATTGATTGATTGAGAACATATAGGCTTGGGTAGTAAGTTGGTTATTTGGGACAAGAATACTAGGATCTTGATCCCATATCAATGGATTGATGTGAAAACTCTAACAAAAACCTAGTTTATCATGATTATCCCTAATGGGATGTTGATAATTCCTATTCAACCTATTCTTTAGGGACGTGTGCACACATTTTTATCCATGATCAATGATTTGAAAATTGTGAGGATCCTATAGCTATAAAATAGTGTAATTTAGTGCAGATGACCATGGTTCTTGTTTTGTTTGGTTTTATTACATATAACATTGTTTATAGAATGGTTTTACTCCTTCCAAAATGATTTATATAATTGCTTTTATATTAAATTTTTATTTAAGACATGTTTGAAATGTTTTCAATTTATTGAAAATAAATCATGTTTTGTTTTAAATATGAAAATGATACATTGTTTCATGCCCTATTTTATTTAAATTAAAATCTTGTTTGGTTTATTATTATGGTATCTATTGTAGAACACTTGGTGAGACCCTACTATAATTTATAACTAACACCCTACCTTTTCCCTCATGTGTTTGTAGATTTTATTATGCTAGGTATGAGAAAAGGAAAAATTCCACTAGGAGGTGGTGGATATTCTTGATCCTTTGGGTCATGGAGTGATGATGGTTACTAGTGGAGTTTAGGTACACTTATTACATAGGTTTTTTTATCTTTTGATAGTTATTTATGGAATTTTTTTTTAATGTTTCGTTGAGTTTTTTATCTATCTTCTTGGGTACTATTTTACCTATTTGACTTTTGGTACTTTCTCCTTGAGGAGTGTTGATATACTGACTTGTATCTTGTTATCTTTCATTTTTTTTAGAAATATCATTCCCTCTTCATTCATATATGATTCCAAGTTCTAGTCACCAAATCATGGGGATCGGGAATGCCCTTCGGGTTATATTAGAGTCAGATCGGGTATCAGGACACAAGGGGTTCTGGTTGGTTCATGACACCCACAGTGGAGAAGGGTTTGCAATCTATAGTGATGCATCAAAGAAGTGATTGTGATGTATTCTCATACAGAATGATATGGTAGTATCCTATGCCACATGCCAATTTAAAATTCATAAGAAAAATTACCCTAACTCGTGATTTGGAACTGGTAGTGGTAATATTTGATTTGAAGATATAGTGGAATTATCTATATGGTGAAAAGTGTAACATATATATAAATAATAAAATATTTAAGTATATATCCACGTATAAAGATTTTAATATGCACCAAAGGATATGGTTGAAGCTGATTAAAGATTATGACTTCTCAACACATTACGACCATGGGAAAGCGACCAAGGTGGCTGATGCTCTGATTTAGAAAGGTCATACTAGTTTATCCATATTAAGGATTTAAGGAGATCCAAGACTTAAGGATTTAAAGATAATGGATCTTGAAATCATAAATAAAGGAGAAAGTGAAAGTGCTTGGTCAGGATAATCATATCACTGATATGGGGAGAGGTGAATTAGTTATACTTTTTCTTTTATGTTTCCTTGAAACAAGCTTTACCTCCTGTTAAATATTTCATTCCATTTTGAAAACAATTCAAATACAAATCCATGGGAACAAAAGTATTTACAAGTTTCACTAATCAATCAGAATAGTTACATCCTTGGTATGGTTTGGAAATGATCCAATACTAAACAATACAGTAGAAATCAATCCTTTAGGTGGAATGAAATGAGTAGGATATACCATTTCACTCATGTATCACTTTGAAGACAATCCAAAAGTGTGTGTGCACTCTCTTATCACAAATAGGGTAAAAAAATATTTGTGTAATAACTCATGTTACCTGTGTTTCTTTTGAATTTCCACAAATGTATTCTTTGGAAAACAATTCTTAAATTTCTTACCCAGAAGATGGTAATAACTTCATGAATTTGATATAGAATTCATGTTTTATTGTTATGTCTGATCTGCTCAATCCGATTCTCCAGATCTAATTTCCCAATATGATCTACTCACTCTGATATCCAAATCTAATTACCTAATATGATAGATATAACTCTACCAGAATACGATCAAGACAATCTATAACTCCTTCTTCCTCAGTCCAGAAATCCCAATATAGAAATCCTGATCCTATTATCCAGTTTGATATGATGACCATCTGAATACGATGAAAAGCATAATCTAATAGATAGTTGAGTACAATGAACACTGAATACGGTGATCAAATGAATAAAATTTTCATCTTATCTATTCTCCTTTAACTTCTCTCCATCAAAACTTCCTCAACAAATACTTAATATGAAAACATTCTTTCTACCCCTAGAAATTCAGAGCTTCTCTCTCTTCTTTGAATAGTATATCTGTGTCAAACCACTTTGAAGTACGATGTACTTTTTACCTTTTATAGGTGACCCTTGACAGGTTTTGGCAGGAATAACCAAAACTTTCCCACTCAACCAAATTCACCCAAATCTCAATTTCCCTTGAATTTAGGGTGCATTTATGAATTCAGAAATGCTTCTCAATTCTTCTCGAATATTCTCAAATCTTCTTCAAACTTCATCTCTTCATCATATTTTATTTTCCAATCATCAGTATGGATCCAATTTCTCAATCCAAAATCAATTTTTGATCTGATTGGATCAATATTATTTCTTCAATATGATTACTCTATACCAATTATTGAAAACCAACTCTCTTTGAATTTCAAGCTCCCCCTCGACAACACATCTATCTATTTTCTTTAGATCTTCTCTTAAACCACTTGAACATCAAACAAATCAATTTAACCCCTTTTAAATGTTTGACTACATTTTTTATCATCTTCTTTTCTTTTCTTTTTATTCATCAGCCTCATGCAAATATTTCTCTAATTACGATGTATCTTGACCCAATTAAAGAAACAACACATATGTCACAAACGTTCTCAGCCTTTATGAATATGATGAGTCCATTACAATGGCTTTACCAGCTTTCTTATTTAAATTTCATGCCTATGAATATATTGATGATCAACTGCTATAGTTTTTTTCTTATAATTGAAAGTATTATAACTTCTCAATCCTCTAACAACCTCTTTCTTTCCTTCTCATCCTGAATACAATCAGGCTGAATATGATATGTAGCACCCCTTTTCTCTTTCCATCCAGATCTAATCAAGATGAATATGATTGGTAGAATATATTTCACTTACCCTTTAATTTGTCAAGCTTGCATCATAAGTTTCACAACTTACTTATTATTTATGAGAATTCCAAAACAGCAAAGCATCATTACATTTGTTTTATTGTAGTCAGGAAAACTCTAATACTACCATTATGATCAATTCTTATATACTAGATTTAGAGTGAATCTTATTACCATTTACTTCTAGTAAGATTCTTCCTCAATATGATCGACCTTTTCATTTTGGATTTAGTGTGAATCCAATGAGACTTTTCTTCCATCCTTCTATTCCAATAATCTTTTCCTAAATATGATGGACCTTTTCAAACATAGTGAGTCTGATTCTCTAAATAAAATGGTCAAACCAAATTTTACCAAATATAAAGTGAGGTGATTATTTCCTTTCTTCTCAAACTTCTTTAACAATAAAAAACAATACTTTGAATACTATCATCTTGTTCCTAATAAAAAGTGCTTATCTTTATCAAATGAATGTTCAACCATCTATTCATATAAAGATTAAAGAGGAATATAAGGAATATGTGGAGTTGAAAATTAAGATGACGAATGTTCCTGAGTTCAGTCATGATAGTGATGTAATGATAAGGTTTTTAAATAGAGTGTGTTTCCTATCAATACCAAAATTAAAGAATGATATGTTAGATGAATCTCATAGTTCATCATTCTCTATTAAACCTGAAATTATGAGGATGTATAGATATCTTAAAGAGAATTTATGGTGGGATGACATAAAGAGAGATATTTAAGAATATGTACCTTGGTTCTTGATATTTCAGCATGTTAAGGCTGGAAGATGGAATTCTAAGGGGAAGTTACAACTATTACTTATACCTGAGTGGAAATGTGAAAACATCATTATAGATTTCATCATGGGATTCCCCAAGACATATAATTGTCACAATGTTATTTGGGTTTTAGTCAATCACCTTATGAAATCATCACATTTCATTTCTATCATAGAATATTTATCTCTTGGTCAGCTCATCGAGATATACTTTAAGGAACTGGTAAGGTTGCATGGAGAACCACTCTCAATCATATATGATAAATATTTGGGTTTTATTATGGATAAGTTTTTAGAATACTATCAAGATGAAGTTAAGCTTTACCGCTACATATGATATTTATAAAAATGTTAAGCATGATAGGACCATTAAAAACATAGAAGATATGTTGAGAGTTTTCTCAGTGTATTTCAAAGGAGATTGGGATCAAAACCTTCCTCTAGTTGAATTTTATTATAATAATAAATTTTACTCGAGCATTTATATGTATCCTTATGAATCCCTCTATAGAAAGAAGTAAAATAATTTGATATACTGGGATGATGTTGTGGAATAAAAATTATTGGAACCAAATATAGCTAAGGAAATGGCTAAGAAGTTCAGATTTATTCATCAACACACCAAAGTAGCTCATATTCGATAGAAAAGTTATGATAATAATCATTAGTGAGATATAGAATTCAAAGTTAGTGATAAAGTGTTCCTACAGATATCTCCTTAGAATAATTTTTTAAGATTTGAAAATATGGGGAAGTTAACCCCCAATTATATTAGTCCCTATGATATTTTTGATAGCATTGGGGTGGTAGCTTATCACTTGTCACTTCCTCCAAACCTCTCTCAAGTTCACGATATGTTCCATGTATCTCTTTTGAGAAAATACATGCCATATCCTTCACATGTACTGAACTCAGAGGTCATACCATTAAAGAATGATCTTTATTATGAATAAAATCTAGTAAAAATATTGTTTTATAGGGATAAAGTGTTATAAAATAAGACTAACCACCTGGTTAAGGTACTCTAGAGGATTCAAAATTTTGAGGAAGCTATGTGGGAACCTGAAGATGTGATAAGAAAAGGGTATCCTCAATTATTTGTATTAGAGTGACATAATTTTGAGGGAGAAATTATTATAATGGGTTAGAATGTAACTCCTAAATATTTTATGATATATTTCTATTTAAATAAGTTTTATTACTTTGATATATTTCTTTACACACAACACCAAGTTTAAATAAACAATGATATACTATTGAAATTTTATTATTAAATGTGATTGTTATCACCTAGAAGTTACATTGGAGGGTATAAATAGGAATAAATAAATTATGAAAAAAAAATATTTTATACACATTTAGAAAATAAATTCATTAGTTAAAAATTTTATAAATGAAAAATAAAATCATTTGAAAGTAAAAAAGAGATGTTTTTTTCTAAAAACTATTTTTATGCATACAAAGTGTTTTTATCTTAATAAATTAAGATAATCACTATTAATAAATGATTATAATGAAATATGTGGATAATATATTAAAAAAAATATGTTAATATTTATCTAATGGTTTTTACTATTCATATAATTGGATTAAATTCAGTATTATGCTTAAAAATGCATTTTTCTAAAAGTTGTTTTCATTGTATTTTGTGTGCTTATTTTAAAATTGTTTTTAGCATCTTTAGAAATTGAATTTAATAAAATGGTTTTTATATTTTAAATAAGAGTGTCTAAATTTATTTATGATACCACTTTCATTTTTTATCATAATAAATAGTAACTATGGTAAAAATCTGTCACCTCGGTTTAGATTCAAAAGGGTTAACAAATGGGTTAAACTAAAAGATGGGGTTTAAAATATCACTTAAACTTGTATAAATTTTATTGGTTTAATATATTTGAATATTAAATTATATTATTTTGAACCTTTTTCCATTTAGTGTCACTTTCACTTAAATATGACTATTATATTATAATATTTTAAGTATTTACAAGTTTATCACTCACCACACTTATAAAAAGAGGACTTCTTCCCATCACTAATTCACACCTTTTGAGTAATATATCTAGGTTAAACCCTAATAAATACCTTACTAACTTATTTCCCCACATCTTATAGCTTCTGGTCTTCCCAAAATTCCAACCATTGAAAGCTTAAGGTGTCAACCAAAGGAGGTTTCCCAAAGAAGAGGTAATTGTCTTTATCGGTCTATTTTTTTATTTATTACTTAAACTCATCCAAATTATCTATAACCATATTAATAAGGTTAAATAATTGTATATAATATACTAATATATTTTTATGTTAATGTTACAACCATTTTCTACCTTCTTTCCATCCTATGAGAATTGATAACTTTGTTTTTGCATACATGTGGACTATCACCTCCATAAAGCGATGTGATTTTTTTTCATGTCTGCCATATATATCTAGTTATATGGATTGATTTAATAAATATATATAAAATTTGTGATATTATTATGATTATATAAAGATATATTATAATTTACCTTTATTATTTCCATTTTTTGGAAAATGAAAATATTACCCAGGTGTACGTACGGACTACCGTCTCTACGGAGTGATGTTATTTATTTTTAAAAAACACTATATATGAATGGTTATAAAAGTGTATATAAGAAATAAATATAATACTTATAACATGAATAATATTCTATATATGATGAAACCATGACCAATCTATAATGATCGGAACCGTAGAACCAAAAAATGCATGGAAAACGGATCAGTTTTTACCTAAATGTTGATTTTACTGAAAAAAATTAATAAATGGGTTGGAAATTATAAGAGAATTTTATATTAAAATAAAAGTATGAATATGGTTCTATTATGTATGTATAATAAATATAAATTTATTATAATAAATCTAAATTTATTATACATGAGCTTAAGAACATGTATGAAGAAAGATAGGACCTAAGGTAAGGGTTTATGTAACAATGTCATTTCTTTTCAAGATTGTCTATATTAAATTTTTATTGATGAAAATTATATGGTATGTATCCTTTAAACCCCATATATTTTTTTCACCTCTTATTATTCCTCAAATTTTCAAGTATTGGTACCATTTTCCACTCTTTGGTAGTTATAATGATCGATAAAATGTTTTTAAAAAAACTGACCTTATTTCCTCTTTGGTCAATGGACTTTTTCTTAAATGTCCATATTATTTGAAATGTTTTCAAGAATGATATTTTCTATGATAAATGATTATTTAAATTAATTTTCAACCATATTTTACTTTCTTTTCAAATTTTTAACTGTAATCTTTCTGTCTTTTTCCGAATGAGGTACTTCTGGACTTTTTTACCAAAAGTATGAAAGAAATATTTGTTTTAACATTTAAAAAATGAATGGTTTTTTCTACCATCATGACCATTAATTTATTTAAAACTTCCTTTACAGGTTTTCATGTTGATTCTTAAAGAAAATCATTTTCTAAATATTCTGAAAAAAAAATAGTTTTAAAGATATCAAAGGAAAATGATATTTTCCTATGTTTTCAAAGAAATGTTCAAATTATATTTTAAAGGTATTTTTCATTTATGTTAATATTATTTGATGTTTCTTATGTTACACTGGGGATACAGTCTAATGAAATTATCCATGTTCTTTCTATGTATAGCTTGTGATAATGTGATGATAAAAAATTTATGAAACTCATTCATTTTCCATGGATAATGCTATGATGGAATAATTAATGTTTATATGATATTATGGAACACATATGTATGGTTTTCATTATCTAGTAGGTGCATCCATTATATCTCTCCAATTAATTGGGTAATGATTGATATCTCATAGGATAATATTGATTATAATGGGGAGTAAACCTAGTTTAATAAGGAAATTTTTCTGCTATAAGAGTCTTGGGAGTGAACCTTGACTAAGGAAAATGATGGAATGGGGAGTGAACTCAATCCACTATGGGACTCTGTCCACTATGATAGTCCTGGTGATGAGCATTTACTAATGAAATGATTGTATATACTTATGATTGTGCCACAATTCCTAGGATATGTTCTTGTTCTTACGATATTTTTTCATGTATTGAGGTTGAATAATGATGGTTCCTCACCCTTATGACTCTTGTCTTTTGAAATTTTAAAGTTTTATGCCATGACTCATGATTTATGATATATGATTGATTATATATGAACTTCTTATAATCATGATCGCATACCCTTATTGTATACTTGCATATGGCCATTGATTAATATCTCTCATATTTACCCTTATTGAACTTTTGGTCTCATGTTTTCTTATGCTTCTATTTTCCCAAAGTTATGAAGAAAGGTATTAAGTTAGAAATGTCTAAGAAGGGTATTATGATAGATGAAATTTTTGAGATATTTTTAATATCTTTCATTAAATAAGATGAGTATGTATGTAGTCTCCAAAAATACTAAACTTTTATGGTTTTGAGGGGTGTATTATTATGAAATGTAATGAATATTAATCTAAGATGATGTAATAATTAAGTATGTTATTTATGGGTTGCATGATGGATTCTCATAAGAGGATAAGACTTCATTACATGAAATCCACACTTTGTAATATCCAATTCAGGAGATTATGAGTACATACCCACTAGTAATAATTTCACATTTTTATGTATCATTGGATATTCATGTCTGTGAGTATGTGTAATGATCCTTAAACTTCAATATTATTATTAATACATGTAATGAATCATGTACTTAGATTTATTTTTGTAAACCATGACAATATATGTTCACGGTGTAGTTAGGTACATTGGGGGCATCATGAATGATATATTATTAATTAATAAGTCAAGTAAGGTGATAAAACATGTTTTCATTAAATATTTTGTTGATAATATTTTACATATCTTTTCCACATTGATATTTATTTTAAGATTTAATGGAAATCTTTATTTTTATCTTGAATTTGAAAATTCCATAAAAAAATAATTTTTTCATTTTAATTTCAATCTAGTAATTTTATCAAAGCATTTTATTTATGATGAATTTTGAATAAAAATTTTATTTTCATATTATCCACTCATTTTTTGAAATTTTTCATTTAGACCATGTAAGTTGGATCCCATATTTTGAGGGTGGAAAATAGAAATTAATGTAGAGTTGGGATAGATTTGATATATTGGACTTCAATTCACCATTTGAACCATAACATATTCATATTTTCATGGAATGGGAAAAAAAATTTCAAAATGTTAGAGGAATAAACTCCATTTGTTTCATTCAACTGGAGTGACAACTGGTTCATGTGCGAACACATTTGAAAATGTGACTCAATGAGTAAATTTTAGAGGCAGAATTATGCATGTTCCCTTGTTGACATTTCAAACTCTAACCCACTCAAACTCTATTTAAATGAGATTTTCACACTTAGGAATGGTTTTTTGAGGATTTGGAGATGTTTGGATTAATAAAATTATTTTATTCCACCTATGTAACCATTGGGAAGAAGGAATACTTTATTAAGGGATCTCTTCCAAGAATATGCTCCTTTTCTTCTTCTACTTTGTGTTTCTTTGATTTTTTTCTTGTATAATCAATTTTTCTTCAATAAAACTTATATTCTTTCTTTTTTAAATAATTTTATTTCAATTATCTAAGATGTAATATAATATTGGGTAAAATATTGGTTTTTACCTTTTCAATCATTTTATTATGAAAATCGTCATAATGATGAAAAATCCACCCATGGGAGCATAATTCTTTTTATGGTTGACTTAATTCGTACCTACTTCATTGGTTATTTTGAATCCATTTACTCACAAAAATTCAAAAAATTATGGTTAATGAAATGATTTTGAAAATTTTAAATCACTCAAATGATTGGAAACATTGACTATGAGGTTGGGCTTGTGTGAATCTTGATAGCAACACTTTAATAAAAAAACTAATCTACTATGGATAAATTCATAAGGGTTTAATTTAAACCCCAAAATAAATAAATTCACATATGTAGAGTGTAAGTGTTTTCCTAAATTTCAACTTATCATAATTTATGTTTTGGGAGTACAATAAAAGTAAGGTGTTGCAATTGGAAATCTTGAAGTTATCTTAGGATTCATTTGTTCCAATCATTGTGGATGTGTTTTCTTCCATAGGGTTTGGGGGTTAACAAATTAGGGAACCATAATTGAATTAATTTAATCATAATAGATACTTATTAATGACTAATGAAGTTGTATATTAGATTGAACACAATCATTTATATATTTTTTTTAAAAAATATTATTTTCTTGTTTGTTCACTTTTGTTCCAAAAATCAATCAATAACCCCCCCCCATATTTTTTCCTTTTTAAAATCATTTTCTTTATTTATTAAAACCTAATAGGGGTTTTTTAACTCACTTAATCCTTAATATAATGACCTAGTTTATCCACTATGCTTCACTTAGTAAAAAATAAATATTTTGAGAGTATGTACGACAACTCTCATCAAATTGGCATTGTTTTTGGGGAGGCAAGTGTTTTTTCAACCCCTTTTAGGTAAGTTATTATTTTACATTATTATTTTGTTTCTTTTTTTATCCTCCCACTTTTTTTATATTCTTCCTTCCTCGCCTCTTCTTTTTTGGGACATCAATTAAGACCCTATTTGATGATATTATAGTACACTTATTTTGCTTTATTTTTTTCTCTCTAATTGATGACATGATCCAACCCTGATGTTAATTTTGAACTAGAACCTAAGGTTAAATGAAGATTTAGGGATTGAATCGGACAATATAAAAATTCAAGAAGTGTTAAAATTCCACTATTTAATTATTTCCATCATTTTGGTAGTATTGATCTTAGTAGATCATCTTGAACAAAATTTGATTCTCACAAAATGGATGCAAACAACAATGAACTTGAATAGCCCATTTAAGAGTTAATTTCACCTGATGTTATTTATCAACCAACATGCATATCATATCCAACTCTCAAAGTGTACTTTGAGCTAAATATGGGTTAATTCATCTTCTCCCTAAATTTCATGGCCTCTTTAGTGGGTATCCAAACAACAATATAAAATAATTCAATGTGTTTTGTTTAATCTTGAAACAAAAGAATTTTTTTGAAGATCAAATCAAATTAATATCATTCTAATTATCACTTTATGGGACTTAAAAAGGCTGGATGTATTACCTACAACTTGAATATGTTACATATTAGAATTATTTTACTGAGGGTTTTTCCATTATCAAGGACCATAGTAATTTGAAATGATATCTCAAGAATCAAGAAAGCACAAAAGGAGTCAATGTATGAATATTGGGATCGGTTCAAGAAGTCATGTTCAAACTACCCACGTCACTAAATCATTGAGAAAATTCTCATCCAATACTTATATAAAGGTTTCACTCTCATGGATAGGGCCGTGGTGGATACTATGATAGGAGGATCATTGGTTAACAAAACCCCAATGGATTCTAGAGCATTGATTGACAAGATAGCATAAAAATCGTAACTAATCAGTGATCGAGGTACAGTGGCTATAAGAGGGGTACATTAAGTAAGTCCTTATTCTCTTGAAAATAATTTAATTGATAGTTATTTGGATGAATTAACCACTATGGTGAGATAGATATCCTTGGCTCAAAAATTCTATTTGCCTACACCGATAAATCATTGTGACATTTTCACTACCCCAAACCATCCAACATATTGTTGTCCCCAACTACAAGAGATAAAGGATTGTGTAGTTGTATTCCTTGAGAGACCATTTCAACAAAAACAACAATAAGAACCCCCCATAAAATAATTATGATTCCTTTTTACCAACATACAACCAAAGATGGAAAGATCACTCATACATGAGGTATGTCTCTAGACAATAACAAAGGAACATTTTTCAAAAAAACTTCTACCAATGTCCACCTTACCAATAGGGTTTTCAATAACCCTAGAAGATATTTGAATCCCAAGCATCAACAAGTCAACAAAAACAAGTTAATTATCAACCAAAGGTAGATTCTAAAATTGATGATCTTTTGAAACAAATTTTTCATAATCAACATAATGAGCTTAAGAGTCAAGGTATGAAGTTGAGGGGGATAAAGATGAAAATTCACCAGATTACCATCACCATCTATAAAAATGGTAAATAAGAACTCTAGAAATATTCCCTCCCAATCCACTCCAAATCCCAAATGGAATGTTAGTGTCATTGTATTGAGAAGTGGGAAGAAAAAAAGTGATATAAGTCTTCCTAGCAGTCCACCAGGATTCATCCCACCAAATAATATTCCATTATCACCTTCATTCAATGAGAAACCAAATGATAAATATAAAGATAAGAATAATATTGGTGATGTTTCTATTAAACCCCTTCCATTTACAAATATATTTTTACAAATAAAGAATATGAATGAAGAGGCAATGCAAAAAAAGAGGTTTTGGACACATTCAGGAGAGCTAAGATAAGCATCCCACTTCTTGAGGCCATTAAACAGACCCCAAGATATGCTAAATTATTTCATGAACTTTGTACCAATAGAATATGGATTGTGAAGAATTGACCCCAGAAAACTAGGAGTCGGCGCCTTCAGAGCATGATGTGTCATTTTAAACAAAAACATGCACTGATAAACTACACATCATGTCCCATACATAGGATTGAATTCGATTCAAGCTCTAAGAAACTAGTTACTTCATAAATGTTTCATCTGTTAAAAGCTGTTACCTGAAAAATTTAAATTAAAATGTAGGGTGAGCATAAGAATGCCTAGTAAGGGGTTTTAAAATAAACCAATGTAACTTTTGAAAACATTCTTTAAAACTTTCCATAGAGAATTTCTCTTAAAGAAAACTGTAACACATGTAATATATCATAAGAGTGCTCAAATAAGAATATACCAACAGAATTACAAGGATACATGATTCAATTATAGGCATTCTCATTTGGAGTAATAAATAAAATATGTTCTAAACATGTATGACATATGAACATTTAAGCACAAATTGAATAGATAAGAGTAATGATTAATCAGAGTTGCGCATGAAAGAAACGACTTCAATTTCATATATTGGATACTAATTCACTGAGTTCTAAATACAATTCATGCCCTAAACTTTTACTTTTCTGATACTCATAAGTACTGGCTCTTAACCTTGGATATTCTACTAGTTGAATATCCATTAGGTTAACTAATTATTATAAGCATAATGATGGAATGTATAATGTCTGACTTCTGTGTCAAGGCTTCGAGCCAAGACCTAGGTCTAACTATAACCAGACCCCAGTATGGAGAGAATCTATAACCAGACTCCATCCTGGAGAGCATCTGTAACTGGAATCCAACCCGAAGGGCTTACTTTTACGGATCCTCAACCCGGAACATAACAGTCTAATACACTCCTCATATGCCAAAAAGGGTTGTATATTCAAAATGTCCCATACCATTTTGAATATTAAATTACTCATTTCTAACTATTCAAAGTGTCCCATACCACTTTGGATAATTTCATACATAATTGTTCATAGTAGTTGAATTTTATCCTTAAACATTTACATATTTTATAAAGTGATACATGCATCTAGATGTTTAAAAATCGAGCTAACAATTATATGATTGTCATTAAATGGTAAGAAGAAAGGCATATTATGGAACGTATATTGACATACAAGGTACTAAAAGAAAAAAAATAGAATTTTTCACATGTAATGAGGTGTATATAAAGAGTAGCATTTTAAACAAGACTAGAAATAATTTTGAAAAGGTTTTATTCATTAAATAATTTTACATATGTGTTTATGTAAACATATATATATAACTTACATGTTTTAGCAGAGTCCTACACTAAAGTTAATTGGCACAAACTTATTTTCCAAAAACATAAATTAATTATAGATGTTTCATGCTAAAAGAAAAAAAATTGATCTGGAGGTTATGTTACACAAACTATATATCTAAAAAAATATGCATATATATATGTTTGGAACAACATTTCTTATGTTTTAAATCTCCACTTAAACTCGAGACTTAATGTGTAAATACCTCAAAAATGGGTATAATAAAGGTTCATGTAACATATAAAAATATATGTATATAACCGTACTCATACAAAAATGGTTGGCACCTCCATGTTTTTTAACCCCCTAAGAATATTAGTTATACAAAGTTTTATATAGGGAAGGTCATTCCATTAGTCATAAATTTTGTTTATGAAAACTTACCCATACAATTCTATTAAAACCGAACATATATACCATTCTCCATATATATTTATACATATGAATTTATGTGTATATGTGTATATCTAGTACATAATAAAAATTTCATAGAGAAAAACTGCTCTTGCATTTGAAGTTCTTATCTTGCAATCTTTTCAAACTTGATGGATTGGTTATTCGTGGGCCTATACTCAAAACTGAAAGACCATGACTATGAATACTCATATATAAACCAAAGTATAAATAACCATATAAATATGTGTGTGTATATATATAATACGTCTTAAAATTTTGTAAGCATTAAATAACTCTCAAATTAAAAATACTCTAAAAATACAAAATTTAGAGACTTAGGTTCAGTCATATGGAAGGTTTCAAACTAACCCGTAGGGTTATTTAAAACACATAGTTTTATGAGCATACATATATATATATAGATATGTATATATATAAACTCAAAACCACAAAACAAGGCAAAATAACCCTTACATTAAAACCAGGGGGAGGAGAACTTGAGGAAGTTTGGCTAGGACTTGCTGGAGGCTTGAGCGGGGAGAAGAACCGAGAGTTCTTTGGGTGTAACCGGTTACTTATAAACTAAAAAAATCACACAAAAATTTAATGCAAAAATGTACCCCCCTTTTGGTGAACTAAATGGATGGTTTCATGATTGTAGTAAAGGGGAAACAAGAAGGGTACACTGGCGGTCAGTGGTGAAGAAAAAGAGATGGTGCAATAGGTGTAGGGTTACTAGTGTAAACCCATGCGAAGAAGAAGAAGATGATGTGGAAAGAGGGAAAACCGGAGATAGATTGGACGGCTCAGATTGGTTCGAGATAGATCGAGTGGCCCTGGTTCGATGCAGTATTTTAAAACACACGGATGACTGAGATTATATATGTGGTAGATCGAATGGCATACAAAAACATCATGGAAATCTGTGTTTGTTGAAGGTCAAAAGCGGGATTGGTATCGATGGTCTAGATCGCGCGTGACATGATCCAATGGACAATATCGTCTTTCGCCTGAAAAAATACGTCCCACGTCAAAACAGTGAGTTTTTTTTTTGCCTCCTTTATAATCCTAAGCCTATGATAGAATGCTTAGAAAAAAACACACAGCACACACCAGGGAGCCTTACACATGGGCTCCCACCCCCGCAGGCCCTGGCCTACCCATGCCCCGTGGCAGCCTCGTGCCCGCGGTGGTGCGCCCATGCGCTCCTGCTCCCATGCTCTCTTCAAGGAACCTCTGCCCAAGCTCGGGCCAACCTTGTCTTGGGATGAGGGCTATGCTTAGCCACTTAGTGTGAGCTGCCTCCCTCGGCCTAACTATAAAGGGATGGCCCTAGTGGGCCTTTTTTTTATAAAATCCCCCAATCAAAAGTATACTCTTAAAGAAGAGAAAAAAATACATTTATTATAACTATAAATAAATTATCTTCTTAAACAAGGCTTTTATTAAACATTAGGATGCTAATTAAACTTTGTCTTAGTTAAAAGTATCTCTGAAATTATGAATACTAAACCTTTAACATAAAAGTTATAAAAATGAGATTTAATAAACCTACATGATAATTCATATACTAGTATTATAGAGAACTTAGTTTAATCAAAAACATAATTTAATTCAAAGAATTTAAACATAGTTTATAACACTGTTTAAGAAATGAAAATCATTACATTGTATTTGAAGTATTTTCAAAGTGTTTTGAATTCATTAATACTTCTCAAAATCACTTAAGTGTAATTATAAGTATTAAACCATATAATTTTAGAGTTCATAAATGGTGTTTATATTATAATTTTAATTATAAATTAAATATTTGGAAATTAATTAATGCTTTAATATATTTTTCTTTTAATTATCCTATCAAAGTCCAACAGCTATAATTATGGTCGTTAGCTTTCAATGATCACTAGAGCAATGGTCGGTTTGATTCCCTATAAAACCCTATCTTGGGGTTTCATAATCTTAAATAAAGTGATAAGGATGGTGCTTTTTATACCCCTGATGATCAGTACGGTCTTCATGATCATAGTGGTGTTCTTCGTTTTCACTAACCCGAAGGATATCCTTTATCTATCGTGTCTTGTTGTCTTTGTAGGGTGCCTTCCTGTAGTTATGATAGGGTTTTTATTATTCATTTTTGGGTATGATGATTACTTTTGATCTTGACACATTGTAAACACTAAAGTGTTCTTTTTATTATGAAAAGCCTTGTGTCCATTTGTGTGTTTTACTCGGTTGCATTCTAATATAAATTAAAACCATATTATTAGTTTCTCATGAGAAACAAGTTTTTTTTAGTTATTGTGAAATTCAAAAAAAATGAAAACATAAACTTATCAATACAAGAGGTACAAGTTTTTGGGGTGTTACATTATTCCCCCCTACGAAGAATTGTGTCCTTGCAATTCATTTCATATAACCATAAAGGTTCTCTGATGTTCTCACCACATCCCCTATCATGGAGGATCCTCAGGTGCGTTCAGCGGAAAACTCAAATTGATGCTCAAATACTCTATTTATATGACCCAGACACGCCTTGAACAAAATGGTTTGAACTCTTTCATTGAACACTCGGGCTTCAAGAGGGAGGATCAAATGGTAGAAAGTTTGGAAATGTCTGAATGGACCAACACACAAAGAACTCGTCAAACTATATCTCGATCAGGAACATCTAAGTTATAGACGTTTTCATATAGGCTAAAACTGAGGATTTGGTACATGGAGGCCGCACAAAGGTTTCCCCCCAAAGTAGCCTCTTAAAATCTTACCATGGTCATGTAGTTTCGGCCTGGGGTGAAACATAGGAAATTCCCTTCGTGGTATTTTTCTCTTCGCCTATACTCGGCCAGTTGGGTCGTGGATATGCAGTATTAAATGGAAGCATTCCCTTGACAGGTGTGGAGAATATATAGACTGTTTGACACTTTATATAGTTGCTTTCACTTTATTCACAGGTATGCGAAGTGAAGATACTATTCTTCACAGTTTTTGATCGCAATAATCTCCAGTATCTCAACAGGAAGAGATAACATGTGGGTTTGTCCTTCCATATGAAAATTTATTATGAAAGTTCAATCGGTGAAACCTATTTAGAAGCATAAACACAGACAAGATAGTAGAAAGAAATAAGGGATAAAAAGTTGTGTTCTCATATAACCACTTGTTCATAAAAAGAGAAAGGCTAATAGTTTCCCCAGTTCCCTAATACATGAATCCCTAGATCAAGTTCAAAACTCTCGATCTCCCTAAACCATATGCAACCCAAGAAATCAGGTCCAATATCATGGGAGCACTTATAGTATATTCATAGTCTGACATGAGAGGTGTATAGCTGAGATACATCAGTATGCACTTGATGTCTGTACACCGATCAGGTGGCTTCGTATTCAAGGATGTCTAAGTCCATTACTTGACTGTAATGGCCATAGGATAGGACTTAACACATATACCCTGTGTGGAGGTCTCCTGCTGATACAGCTTCTTGGAAGGCCGTGAGGGGATGGATGCCTTCTGTTGCGGTGAAACATCTAAAAAGTCCCTCGTAGTACTTTCCCTGTCGTGCGTAGGATGGAAATTGGGCTTGCATCATAAATATGTAATCCAGACCCGCTCTTCGGTGGAGTTGAAGTACTCGGGGAGAATTGGATATATCATAGAGATGTTTACATGACATACGAATATGGGCATAGTTTATAAAAGTTTCATGGCTAGCTATTAAAATTATGGTTTCTAGGGACTCATTGGGAAGAGACAGAAGACTAGTACCTTCATTTTCCATTTGAAAATTAGAAAACTTCATATTTAGTAATGCTTAAGTAAATTTTTTTTTCAGTTCTGGTTTTCCAAAGTTATCTAAACCAAATCCTCTGATACCAACTATGAAGACCCGGCCCCAGA
This sequence comes from Viscum album, assembly GCA_963277665.1. Classification (NCBI taxonomy): domain Eukaryota; kingdom Viridiplantae; phylum Streptophyta; class Magnoliopsida; order Santalales; family Viscaceae; genus Viscum; species Viscum album. The sequence continues at coordinate 1,020,936,421 of OY728135.1, forward strand.
AAACCAAGAGACGGTGCCTTAAAAACATGATGTGTCATTTTAAACAAAAACATACACTGATAAACTACACATCATGTCCCATATAGAGGATCGAATTCGATTCAGGCTCTCAGAAACCAGCTACTTCAAAAAAATTTCATCTGTTAAAATCCATTACCTGAAAATTTTAAATCAAAACAGAGGGTGAGCATAAGAATGCCCAGTAAGGGGTTTTAAAATAAACCAATGTAACTTTTGAAAACATTATTTAAAACATTACATAGAGAATTTCTCTTAAATAAAACTGTAACACATGTAACATATCATAAGAGTGCTCAAATAAGAATATACCAACAGAATTACAAAGATACATGATTCAATTACAGGAATTCTCATTTGGAGTAATAAATAAAAGACATTCTAAACATGTATGACATATTAACATTTAAGAACAAATTGAATAGCTAAGAGTAATGATTAATCTAAGTTGCACATGGAGGAAACAACTTCAATTTCATATATTGGATACTAATTCACTGAGTGCTAAACACAATTCATACCCTAAACTTTTACTTTCCTGATACTCATAAGTACTAGATCTTAACCTTCGATATTCTACTACTTGAATATCCATTAGGTTAACTAATTATTATAAGCATAATGATGGAATGTATAATGTCGGACTTCTGTGTCAAGGCCTCGAGCCAAGACCTAGGGCAAACTGTAACCGGACCCCAGCCCGGAGAGCATCTGTAACCAGAATCCATCCCGGAGAGTATCTATAACAGGACTCCAACCCGGAGGTCTTACTTTTACTGGTCCCCAACCTGGAACATACTAGTCCAATACACTCCTCATATGCCAAAAAGGGTTGTATGTTCAAAATGTCCCATACCATTTTGAATATTAAATTACTCATTTCCAATTATTCAAAGTTTCACATACCACTTTGGATAATTTCATACATAATTGGTCATAGAAGTTGAATTTCATCCTTAAACATTTACATTTTTTACAAAGTGAGACATGCATCTAGATGTTTAAAAATCGAGCTAACAATTATATGACTGTCATTAAATGGTAAGAAGAAAGTAATATTATGGAACGTATATTGACATCCAAGGTACTAAAAGAAAAAAAAGAATTTTTCACATGCAATGAGGTGTATATAAAGAGTATCATTTTAAACAAGACTAGACATAATTTTGAAAAGGGTTTATTCATTAAAAGATTTTACATATGTGTTTATGTAAACATATATATATATATATAACTTACATGTTTTAGAAGAGTCCTACACTAAAGTTAATTGGCACAAACTTATTTTCCAAAAACATAAATTAATTATAGAGGTTCTATGATAAAAGAAACAAAATTGATCCAGAGGGTATGTTCCAAAAACTATATATCTAAAAAAATATGCATATATATAAGTTTGGAACAATATTTCTTATGTTTTAAATCTCCACTTAAACTCGAGACTTAATGTGTAAAGACCTCAAAATTGGGTATAATAATGGTTCATGTAACATATAAAAATATATGTATATAACCGTACTCATAAAAAAATGGTTGGAACCTCCATTTTTTTTAACCCCCTAAGAATATTAGTTATACAAAGTTTTATATAGGGTAGGTCATGCCATTAGTCATAAATTTTGTTTATGAAAACTTACCCATACAATTCTATTAAAACCGAAAATATATAACATTCTCCATATATATTTATACATATGAATTTATGTGTATATGTGTATGTTTAGTACATAATAAAAATTTCATACGGAAAAACTACTCTTGCATTTGAAGTTCTTATCTTGTAATATTTTCAAACTTGATGGATTGGTTATTTGTGGGACTAAACTCAAAACCGAAAGACCATGCCTATGCATACTCATATATAAACCGAAGTACAAATAACCATATATGTGTGTGTGTGTGTGTGTGTGTGTGTGTGTGTGTATAGTACGTCTTAAGCTTTGTAAGCATTAAATAACTCTCAAATTACAAATACTCCAAAAATACAAAATTTAGAGACTTAGGTTTGGTCATAAGGAAGGTTTCAAACTAACCCGTAGGGTTATTTAAAACACATAGTTTTATGAGCATACATATATATATAGAAATGTATATATATAAACTCAAAACCAAAAAACAAGGCAAATAATCCTTACATTAAAACTAGGGGGAGGATAACTCGAGGAAGGTTGGTTGGGACTTGCTGGAGGCTTGAGCAGGGATAAGAACCGAGACTTCTTTGGATGTAACCGGTTACTTATATACTAAAAAAATCACACAAACATTTAATGAAAAAACGTACCCCCCCCCCCCCTTTGTGGTGTACTAAATGGATGGTTTTGTGCTTGTATTAAAGGGGAAACAAGGAGGGTACACCGGCGGTCAGTGGTTAAGAAAAAGAGATGGTGCAATAGGTGTAGGGTTACTGGTGTAAACCCATGTGAAGAAGAAGAAGGAGATGCGACAAGAGGGAAAACCGTAGATAGATTGGACGGCTCGGATTACTCCGAGATAGATCAGGCGGCCCTAGTTCGATGTGGAATTTTAAAACACACAGACGGTCAGGATTAGATCTGTGGTAGATTGAACGGTGCACAAAAATGCAGTGGAAATCTACGTTTACTGAAGGTCGAAAGAAGGATCAGGATCGATGGTCCAGATCGCATGCGACGCAATCCAATGGCCCAGATTGCATTTTTCCTAAAAAAACATGTCCCACATCGAAACAGTGAGTTTTTTAGCCTCCTTTATAAGTCTAAGCCTCCGATAGAATGCTCAGAAAAAACACACAGCACACACCAGGGAGCCTTACACACAGGCTCCCGCCCCCGCAGGCCTTAGCCTACCCATGCCCCGCCGCGGCCTCGCACCCGCGGTGGTGTGCCCATGCGCTCCTGCTCCCGTGCGCCCTTTGGGGAACCTCTTCCCATGCTCAGGATGGCCTTGGCTTGGGCTGAGGGCTAGGCTCATCCACTTAGTGTGAGATGCGTCCCTCAGCCCAGCTATAAAGGGCTAGCCCTAGCGGGCCTTTTTTTTATAAAATCCCAAAATAAAAATTATAAAGTCTTAAAGAAGAGAAAAAAATACATTTATTATAACTATAGAGAAATTATCTTCTTAAACATGGATTTTATTAAACATTAGGATGTTAATTAATCTTTTTATTAGTTAAAAGTATCTCTAAAATTATAAACACTAAACCTTTAACATAAAAGTTATAAAAATGAGATTTAATAAACCTACATGATAACTCTTATACTAGTATTATAGAAAACTTAGCTTAATCAAAAACATAATTTAATTCTAAGAATTTAACATAGTTTATAACACTATTTAAGAAATGAAAATCCTTACATTTTATTTGAAATATTTGAAAAGTGTTTTGAATTCCTTAATACTTCTCAAAATCACTTAAGTTTAATTTTAAGTATTAAAACATATCCTTTTAGAGTTCATAAATGGTGGTTATATTATAATTTTAATTATAACTTAAATATTTGGAAACAAATTAATACTTAAATATATTTTTTTTAATTATCCTATCAAAATCCAACAGTTATAATTATGGTCGTTAGCTTTCAGTGGTCACTAGACCAACAGTCAGGTTGATTCCCTATAAAACCCTGTCTTGGGGTGTCTTAATCTTAAAACAAGTAATGAGGATGGTGCTTGTTATACCCCTGATGATCAGTACGGTCTTCATGATCATGGTGGTGTTGTTATTCATTTTCACTAACTCAAAGGATCTCCTTTATTTATTGTGTCTTGTTGTCTTTGTAGGGGGACTTCCCATAGTTCTAATAGGGTTTTTATTAGGAATTTTTGGGTAGGATGCTTCCTTGTGATCTTGACACATTGTAAACACTACGGTGTTCTTTTTATTATGAAAATACTTGTGTCTATTTGTGTGTTTTACTCGATTGCATTATAATATAAATTAAAACCATATTATTAGTTTCTCATGAGAAATAAGTTTTGTTTAGTTGTTATGAAATTAAAAAAAATGAAAACATAAACTTATCAATACAAGAGGTACAAGTTTTTTGAGTGTTACAGGGATCGAGGGAAACTAGTGGATAAATCTTGTAAGGAATGTGTTGGAAATCATTACACCAACTCAAATGATTCCTACAAAGTGAAAGGGCCCCGGGACATTCAGAATACCATGAACTATAGGGGAGTTTCATTTCTCTGATGCTTTATATGATTTGGGTTCCTCTATTAATGTCATGTCTCACTCTATTTTCTCTTCCTTACAGGTCAATGATGTGAATTCAACAAGAGTGGTGGTGTGATTGGAAAATATAGTTAATGCATATCTAGCATGATCCCTTGATAATGTACTTGTTGGAGTAATAGATCTGATCCTTCTTTTAGATTTTTATGTGCTTAACATGGAGGATTATCAGGTAAATTCTCATTCTATTATTATCTTATGTGGTACCTTCCTCAAAACTGAAAAGACAATCATAAATGTCCACATGGTTATACTTTTCATGGAGTTCAAGGATGAATTTTTGAGGTTTAATATTATGGACTCTATGAAGTATCCCTTAGTGGATCATTTTTCTTTTTTTATCTCCCATATTGAACCAACTTGTAAAAATACCTTGAATTTTTATTGTCCTTTATTTAATGAAATTATGATAAATGGGTCTAGTTTGATGTTTAAGAGTATTTCCACTAATGTTTTTCATGATCACACCTCTCTTGGTTCTAATTTTGATGTGGGTTCATATTCTAATTATGAAATATTTTTTGAGTATGTTAATGGATTTGATGCATTATTTTATGATTTTGATTATTTCTATTTTGATACCAATGTTCATTGTGCACATATTTCAATTCATTCTATGTCTTCATCCATACACCACCCACCCACATTGTAACTTAATTCATTTCCACCATATCATAAACCGGCCCGGATACCCCAGTACACCAATATCTGAACTACCTATAACATATACCAAAGGGAATTTTTCATCCCCACCGGTTGGAAACTAACACCTAGAATTGATAATAAATAAAAGGGAATGATTTTTCCACCAAGGTACGATAAAACAGTGGAATATAAAATAATACAAAACTGGAATGTCAAACACTCATCAAACAGAAAGTACCATCAACAAATATATATCCAAAAGAATATATCATCCAACAAACGTCACATCATCATCAAGATAAGATCTCAAAATCCCTATGAAACAAGTGAACATAGCTCCACCATTCACCACCATCACTCCAGGTCCCATGCTCAAGAACATCTTCTACCTCCAAGTGGCACTTTCCCTTTTCTTGGACCTAACATAACAAAATCTACAGACACTCAAAATAAAAGGTAGAGTGTGAGCTAAACATCCCAGTAAGGTCTCACCGAACATTCCATAAGTAGTTCCAATACAAATAAATAAATTATTTTTTAATTTAAATGTAAACAAGTCATGTCAAATCATTTTTTCATAAATTTTAATCAATTATGCTTTCAAATAAAATAGATGGAATACATATAAAAACAGTATTTAATGAAAATTTTCATAAATCAAGGACATGAATAAAAATTAGTTCTATAATCAATGGAATGTAATAATCAAATAAAAACCAAGAATCATGTACATAATCTATTTTATTTGTTAGTTCTGACCTTTAGCATCCTCACACATCTCTATCAATCATCACAGATTAGTATGTGTGCACATTTCATGAGGCTCATACCAGCGGTATAAAATCAATCAACACCCCATTGAGGGAAATCAGGCTGAAAATTTTTTAGTTAAAGTTTTCATCATCAATTCATTGGTAGGGAGTTAGAGTCCTGGAATTCTCATCCTAATCACCAACCAACTACCTAGGTTTACATGTGCTTCAACCAATCAAACAAGCATGGGAAAATCATTCATTTAAATTCAATTCAACATTCATAGTTCAAATTCCCAATTTTAAGTTTCAACATGCTATTTCAATTTCAAAACCAAATCATAGGTGTTCATCAAATTCATGTTTTTCAAAATCACCATTCATTTAAATCCATTTTCTCAAGGATCAATCATCAAATCATTTCTCAACTCAATCCATCTTTCTCAAAATCTAATCAATTTCTCAATACCTTTGAAAAAGGAGATTTTATTTCAAAAATATGTGCCTTTTTATATCAAGAATCAAATATAATCAATTTAAGGATTTCCATTGAAAATATATTTCAAATCAAAAAAATCAATCAAGGTTTCAATTATAGTAAAATCATTACAGGACCACCTATATTTAGGTTACACAATCAAATGATCAATCACCTAAAATGGGAATCATCAACAAAGAGTCAAAGGTAAGAGAGATCAAAGAGGAATCCCTTGAAATACAATCCATCAAATAAATATTTAGATCCACCAATAACATAAGGATCTATCACTCTCAAAGGAGGAAAGAAGAGAAGGAATGAGGAATTCCAAACCAAGGAGAAACCAATTACCAAAGAGAGATCAAACACATCAACATATGCTTTGATATGAGAAGAGGAGGGGTTGGAGGATCCAATTCGCCTCTTGAGATCCTCCAAAATCCAATGAATTCGATTAGAGTCGAGTGGGAGGTTTTTTAGAATTATAAAAGGTTTTTTGGTATTTTAATTAAAAAAATTTGGGGATTAAAAACTTCTTCACGTTGTTTACTAGGTTTGGTCACACAGTTAGTACTAATTGTGTGCCTAACTATGTGACATTTATGGGATTCTAAAAAGGGTTCTAGGTTTTGCCACATAGTTAGACTAACTATGCACCAACCGTGAAACTCCCACTGCTCAAGGTCGAACGGTTTGGAGAGGAGGATGCATGGTTTGGACTAACTGTGCACCAATAGTGTTTTACCCTTCAAAACCACTAGACAGGGCACACAATTTACTGGGCCAAACCACACAATTTTCCCTAACCAGGAACCAATCGTGAACAGCCACAAAAACTTCCAAAAATGATTCAAAATGTCCTTGAAATCAACCCGAAACAAGGTCCAAACAAAGGGTGATCAAAACAAGGGATAATAAATACCTAAAAGCATGTATCTAGGTGTTACAACCTCCCCACCATAAAAACTTTATTCCCCCAAAAATCCTATCAAAAAGACTCCATATCAAATAGATAAGTTCATTGCTCTCTCATCAGTTTCTCATGCTCCTAAGTCTCGTGTAAATCAAAATTGTTCTATCATAGCACTCAAACTAGAGGTGGACTTCTACAAAGAACCTTTTTCTTAGAATCAGTTATACAAATTGGGTGCTAAGACATGGATAAATCAAGTTCAGCATCATGGTCCTCCCTACTCAAAACATGATATGGGTTAGAGAGATACTTTGTAAGTTGTGATATGTAAAACATGTTATGAATCGGTGTCAACTAAGATAGAAACATCAAGTGGTATTACACCTTTCCAATATACTCCACAACCTCAAATGGTATCATGTATCTTAGAGAAATCTTTCTCTATTTTCCAACCTATTGGTGACCCAACCGAGGTGAAACTCTCAAAATCACCCAGTCACCAATTGAAAACTCCAAATTAAATCTATAGCAATTATTATAAGATTTATACCAGCTATGTTCTATCACTATTCTCTGATGAATCACCCGAATCTTTTTCATCGCCTCCTAGACAAAACTGGGTCGAACCAAGGAAGCTTCTCTAGTCTCTGACAAACATAATGGAGATTTACACAGGCATCCATACAAGGCCCCAAAGGGTTCCATATGGATGGATGGCTAGTAAAATTTGTTATAGGAAAACTCAACCAGTCTAAAGTGGCTATCCCAAGCTCCAAAAAATTCAAGAACACAAGCATGAAGTATTTATTCCAAGATCTATATAGCTTGTTCTATCTATCTATTCATCTGCAGATGATAATTCATGCTCAAACTAATATGAGATATCATCATCTCTTGGATACCTCTCCAAAAATGAGAAGTGAAATGAGGATCTCTTTCATAAACTATAACAGATGGAACTCCACACAATCTAACAATATCCTACACGTACAGTCTTCTCAAGTCCTCAAATTTGGTTGTATCATGAATTGGGATGAAGTGTGCCGATTTGTTTAGTTGATCGATCACTACCCATATCACATTATTCTTATAATGGGTATGCAGCAATTCAACCATGGAATCCACAGAAATATCATCTCACTTACAAGTCATCATAGGAAGGGGTTGAAGCAAACTTTGAGATTTTTTGTGCTCATCCTTGACCTATCAGAAATTAGAAAAATTCAGTGATGTCTTGTCTCATACTTGGCCACCAAAATCATCATCGCATATCATAGAACATCTTTTTTGGTTTCAAGGTGCACTGCCCACTGAGAATTATGGAAATTCCCCATCACAACTTTTCTCACTGACAAAGGAAAAATGTAACAGTTCCTAAATCATAGGATACCATTAGAAGAGAATGACTACTCAATGATGGTCTCCCCACAATAAATGCATCCCCTATATCCATAGAATTCATCACCATGATGATTCTTCTAAAAAATCATATTAAGAAGGGAGGATGTCAACTAAACGCTTTCTAGAACAATCTAGGCTTCATCATCTTGAAATCCCAAGTGCATTTGAGAAAAAAGAGTCATTAAATTCCACTCTTCTGATGACTCTTTCATGACCTGGGTTGTAAATTTATTGCTCAAGGTAGCACAAATGACATTCCCCTTTCTGAGGGTGTAGAAAATTTCAAAATCAAAAGACTACAAGTACTCCACCCAATACCTCTATCAAAGATTCAAATATTTTTGTGAGAATATATAACTAAGACTTTTATGATCAGAATAGATAGTAAACCGTTCTCTGAAAAAGTTAATGCCACAAAATCTTGAGAGCATGCATCAAGGCTGCGAGTTCAAGATCATGGGTCAGATAATTCTTCTCTTATAAACTAAGTTTTTGGAAACCATAGGCCACCACGTGATCACCCTATGTGTGAACACAACCCATACCTAAACCCGATGTGTCACAAAAGACCACATAGCCCTATCCAACATCTAGAATATTCAACACAAGTTTATAAGTCAAAAAGATTCTTTAACTCATCAAAATAATTCTAACATTTTGAATATAATAAGAAATTTACTCTTTTTTGAGTGAGAGTGGTCATTGGAGAATCCAACTTTGAGAAATCCTTAAAAAATTGGCGATAATACCCCACTAATCCCAAGAATCTTTGAATCTCAAAGATGTTATTCAGTTTTTATCATGTCATAACAGCCCTCACCCTTTTAGGATCAAAAAACTACGAGGTTCCAAGACTATGTGTCCTAATATCTTCACTTTCTGAATCCAGAAATAACATGTTAATACCTTGACATAAATTCAGGGATCTATCAGGATTTCCAAAACTTCTCTCAAATGACACACATGACCCTCCTTGATTTTAGAGTAAACCAAGATGTCATCAACAAAGACTACTATGAACAAGTTGAGGTACTCATGGAATATCATGTTCATAAATTTAATAAAAACTATAGGATCATTAATTAGACCAAAAGGCATAACAAGGTACTCATAATGTCTATACCTACTCCAAAAGGTGGTCTTTAGGATGTCTGATCCTTTAATTATCAACTGGTGGTAACCAGATCAATGATCAATCTTCTAGAACCACTATTACCCTTTGAACTGATCAAATAAATCATTCATCTGTGGCAACAAATATTTGTTACTTACCGTAACTCGGTTGAGTTTTTGATATTCAACATAAAGATGAAGCATCCCATCAGCTTTCTTTGAAAAAAGGAATGGTGCCGCCAAAGGTAACACACTCTGGCGTATAAATCCTTTATCCAACAGATCATCTAGTTAGGTTTTCAACTCTTTCAATTCATCTAGTTCCATACATTAATAAGGAATATAGATGGGATGGGTACCCGATACAAATTCAATTGATAACTCTGCCTCCCTTACTAGTGGAAACCTAGAAAAATATTATGGAAACATGTTGGGAAACTCAATAACCACTAGAGTAAGATCACCACTTAGATATTCTTTCTCTAGATCAAAAGAAAACACTGATATCACTCTACCCAACTCCGAAAAATGGGGTTTGACTCTACTCAATCTCAGGTCTCATTTTCCCTGGAAAACATGGCATACCCCATTGGGGTAGTAAAGGAGACCCATCAAAGAAAACATTCAATTATGGATTTATGGGTAATCAACCAATTCATCTCCAAAATGAAATCAGAAGGTTTCATATGAATGTTATCAAATTAGAAACACGATTCAATATAAATGAATGAGATGCACCAGTATCAAATAAAATGGTCACTAAAGATGAAGTAATATTTATGGAACCTCTCACTGTCTAGACCAGCATCAGATTCTTGTGGAGACTCTTCCACTATGTGAAGAAGATTCATTCTGGATGTCTGCGGTTGGAACCCTTTGGTTCTTGAAGAATTTGATTTCAATGTAGTAAATTTAGTGTTGATGAGCTTGTGTCACTTCATGGGATAGTAAAGATATGGAATAAATTCTACAGGTTTTCTGAGTGACTGCATGAACCACAAATCTTTGGTGCATCGGTACAGACCTGCCTCAAATGCTCGACCTTTCCATACTAAAAGCAAGTAAATGGGCCTTTTCCAAATACTGAAGAAGGCCTAGATGAAGTCGGTTGTCATGATCTATCAAGAGACTCATCACACTTCCAATTCTCCTTAAAGGGACCAATATAATTTCCATTGGGATTAAGAGGAACTTCCATCAACTTTGACTTACTATCCAGGTCATGATCACCCATCAACGCTTTATCCAGCCCATCAGCATAAGAATTGAGCTTCAACATGAAAACATAAAATCAAATATCAAATTGAAGATCCATCATGAATCTTCATGCCTCCAGTTTCTAATTCTTCACCACCTCGAGACAAAACTAAACAATTTTATCAAAATAGTTTGTATACTGAGTCACAATCTTATCACCTTGTTGGAGGTTAAGAAACTTCATAGACTTTGTGAAGACCATCAAATATAGATATAATTATACTATAAAGAGGGATCTGAAGTCTTTCCACTCTAAGCCTTCATGTTTCTTCATTGTAACCATCGAATCACACCACCTCCTACTAGGTCCTTCAAGCTTGAAGGTAGCACACTTCACTCTTATCGAATCAGGTGTTTCCAAAAACTCAAAAAGAAACCCAATCCTTTTCAACCAATCATCCACCTATTGAAGATCATTTGATCCTTGGAAAGCTAGTTGCTTAAGAAACTCCTAAGCATGATATCTATATTCATCCATTCGAGTTTCCACTAAGGAGCCTGAATGGGGATGGGTGTGGCTACCTATCCCAAATCTTAGACAGCACACATCACTATCTCAATGAGGTTCAGATCAACTAGAGGGTTCACTTGTTGTATTTCATCAGAAACTCCCTCCTAAGGTCAATTAAAGACTTTTGGGGTTATGGTACTATATAACATCAATAGGAAACACTAAAAACATCAATAAGGATACTCATATTATCATCTCAATCAAGAGATACAGGAATATCGATTCCATCAGATACAAATTTTTTTGGGATTTCAAAACAGTCATATCAAGTTTAGGAAAAAGACTAGAATATGGTCAATTTATTCATCAAGGACACTTTTCTCAAATGCCCATGGTGACTTGAGGCTTGCTATGATGAGAGCTGACCAGGAACTCACTCGCAACTACCCATTAAGTCCTGAAAAACCTACATATTGTCAACTAGGACATCACAGACTGCATACCGACATCAAGTAAAGTTGCAAAACCTGCACCTTTGATATCAGTTTTTCACGAAACAACTCGAATACCCTGATACACCGAGACTTGAACCGGATCTAACATAGACTGAAGGGAATTCCTAATCTCCACAGGTTTGCGACTAGCACCTAGCATCGACAATAAATTAAAGGGAATTATCTTTCCACAAATATATAATAAAATAGAAAAAGATAAAACAACACACAATCGATATGTAAAACACTCCTCAAGGAGAAATTATCATCAATAGATAGATATCTCAAAGAATATATCATCCAACAAACATCATATCATCATCAAGATGAGATCTCAGAATCCCTATGCAAAAAGTGTACCATAGCTCCACCATTCACCACCATCACTCTATGTCTCATGCTCAAGCACACCCACCACCTCTAAGTGGTGCTTTCCCTATTCTTGGACCAGGAATAAAAAAAATCTACAAATGCCCAAAGGAAAAGGTATGATGTAAGCTAAATAGCTTAGTAAGGTCTCACTAAGCATTTAATAAGAAGTTCCAATACAAATAAACCATTTATGCTTTAAATAAAAACAAGGCATGGAAAATTGTTTTTTCATAAATTTCAATCAAGCATGCTTTCAAAGAAAATAAATGGAAGATATATCAAAAACAGGATTTAATGAACATTTTCATAAATCAAGGGCATGAATAAAAGTAGTTTTATAATCAATGGCATGTATAATAAAATAAAAATCAGTCAGTATGTACATAATCTATGTGCTTAGTTAGTTCCAAACTATAGGATCCTCACACATCTCGGTCAATCATCATGGCCCAGTGTGAGTGTGCACACATCCCTAGGCTCGGGCCATCAGGATAAAATCAATCAACACCCACATCGAGGGAAATCAGGCTAAACTTGGTATAGTTAGAGTTTTCATCATCAATGCATTACTAGAGAGTTAGAGTCCTAGTGTTCTTGTCTTAATCACCCACTAACTAATCAGGCTCACATGTGCTTCAATCAATCAATCAATCAGGGGGAAATCATTCATTTCAATTCAATTCATCAATCACTGTTCAAATGCCCAATTTCAAGTTTCAAAATGTCATGTTAATTTCAAAACCAAATCATAGGGTTTCATCAAATTCATGCCTTTCAAAATCACTTTTCATTTAAATTTATTTTCTCAAGGATAAATTGTCAAATCATTTCTCAATTCAATCCATATTTCTCAAAATCCAATCAATTTCTCAAAGACTTTGAAGAAGGGGCTATCATTTTACAAATCCATGCATTTTTAAATCAAACATAAAATATAATCAATTCAAGGATTTCCATTGAAAATACATTTCAAATCAACAAAGTAATCAAGGTTTAAATTGGAGGAAAATCCTTATAGAACCACCTACCTTTAGGCCGCATGATCAAATGATCAATCACCTGAAACGGGAATCACCAACAAAGATTTGAAGGAAAGGGAGATTAAAGAGGAATCCCTACAAATACAATCCATCACATCAACATTTTTATCCAATAATAACATGAGGATCTATCAATCTCAAAGGAGAGAATAAAAGGAAGGAGGAATTCCAAACCAAGGATGAACCAATTATTGAAGAGAGATCAAACGCATCCATCGGTGCTTTGATCAGATAAGAGGAGGGGTTGGAGGAGACAATTCGCATCTTAAGAGCCACCAAAAGATAAATAATATGATTAGGGTTGAGTGGGGGATGTTTAGGAGTAATAAAAGGGGTTTCCGGATTTTAATTAAAATTTTCATGGGATTAAAAACCTTTTCGCACAGTTTACTGGGTTATTCCACACAGCTAGTACTAATCATACACCTAACTGTGTGCCCTTTCTAGGCTTCTGGAAAGGGTTATCGGTTTAGTTGCACATATAGATTAACCATGTGTCAACTATACAGACTTTCACTTCCCAAGGTCACATATTTTGGAGTGGAGGTTGCACAGTTTGGAGTAACTGTGCACCAACCATGCACCACCCTCCAGAACCACTATATAGGTCACACAGTTTAGTGGGATAAAATGCATAGTTTTCTTTAACCATGCACTAACCGTGCACAACCCCAAAAACTTCCAAAAAACAAAAGTCTCTGAAAGAAACCTAGAATAATATCCAAAAAAGGTAATCAAAACAAGAGATGATAAATACTTGAAAGTTGGTAACATTATGTTACACACTAAATCAAAAATTATCATTCCTTTTGAGTGCAAATAGATTACTCGTTATCATTTCTAACAATATCCCTCTTGAAAATGAAGAAATTTTTTTGAATATTTTGAGGGAGAATGTTAGGGAAATTGGGTGGACCTTGGCTGACATATTGGTTATTAGTCCCTCCATTTTCATGTGTATGATTCTTTTGAAGGATGGGGTTAAACTAATAAGGCAGATACAAAGGTGAATTAATCTCACTCTTTTAAAAGTTATCAAAAAGGAAGTTTGAAATTTTCTTGAGGTGGGTATCATTTACCCCATTTTTGATTCTCAGTGGGTTAGTCATGTTCAATTTGTACCTAGGAAAACAAGTTTTATTGTTGTTAAAAATGAGGATTCAGTTCCAATGACGGTTCAAAATAGTTGGTGAGTATGTATTGATTATAGGAAAAAAATCCAATTCACTCACAAGGACCATTTCTCTCTCTAATTCATTGATCATATGCTTGAGAGACTTGCTAGTAAGACACACTATTGTTTCTTGGATGGATTATCCAATTATTTTTAGGTTCCTATTTCTCTGAATGATCAAGATAATATGACATTCACTTTCCCATTCGGTACATTTCCTTATCAAATGATGACCATTGGACTTTATAACACCCCGGGTACCTTCCGAGGATACATGGTTAGCATTTTTTCTGATTTTATTAAGAACTTCATGGAGGTATTTATGAATGATTTTACTATGCATAATTCTTCATTTGATGAATGTATTTTGAGCTTAGGTAAAGTATTGTATCATTGTATTGATAAAAATATAGTTTTGAACTTTGAGAAATTTCATTTCATGGTAGAGAATGGCATTATCTTAGGGATTGTTGTGTCAAAATATTGAATAGAATTAGATAGATATAAAGTAGATATTATTTCATTATTTCCATATCCTATATGTGTATGTGATGGTAGATATTTCCTAGGTCATACCGGTTTTTATCGATGTTTCATCATAGATTTCAGTATGGTTAATCTATCATTGTTGAGATTACTTTAAAGGGATTCTGATTTTTGTGTTTTATGATTCACTAAAGGTTTCTTTTGATGAGATAAAGAAAAGTCTCATCACACCATTGATCATACAACCCTTGCGATGGGAGATCCCATTTGATCTTATGTGTGTTGCTTCAAAATTCATAGTTGAAGCGGTCTTATCTCAGAGGGTGGAAGGGAATTCTCATATGATTTCCTTTGCTTTAAGGACATTAGATTTATCATAATAAAACTATACAATAATGGAAAAGGGTTTTCTTATTATCATATTCACTTTAGATAAATTTCATTCTTAATTATTGGGATCTAAATTGGTTGTTTTTTAGGATCATGCAACTTTGAGGTACCTCTTAAAGAAATCAAATTCAATGTCGAGGAGAATTTTACATCGGATAAGGGATAACAAGGGGTCAGAGAACTTGGTGGTCGGCCACAAGAGCAGGATCACTCACATATTGGAGCATGATACCCCAAACCAGGTACCACTTTTGGGGAACTTTACCCTACGAGAATCTCTATTTCATCTCAAGTACACATCTTTGGTTTACTGATTTAGTGAATTGTGTGGTTTCTTTTAAACTTCCTGTAAACCTAAAGAAACACGAAGTTCAAAAATTGGAGAGTGGATCTAGGTTTTATGTGTGGGATGATCCTTACCTTTGTCTCATTTTTATAGACCAAGTCATAAGGAGATGTATGTGATGTTATTAATATTTTTATAACTTATTATATACTCCCTTTACTGATTTTATATGAAATGTGCATAATTTGGGTGAAATATTAATGTTTAAATATTAAATATAATTTTAGAGTACTATTTGAATTCATCCAGATTCAAGTCTGTTTAATGTTTTAATAATAAATCTCATCCTACTTATCCAAATTTCATGATTCTTTTTTTTTCATGGTTCTTTATTTAAATTAAAACATTCCATTATAAGGGACCTTTGGACAAATCGTCCATTTGGAGGGTCATATGATCCACATAAGAAGAACTAAATAATCTGTGAAGAAACTATACCATCCATGATGATTGAGTTACTGGGATAAATATCAGATCCCACATTTTATGAAACTCTACCATATGTTCTTTATTATCCAAAGGAATCATGGATAAAAAAATTAAGGTCCCACTACAATAACAAGGGACCCAAATGATTCTTTTAAATCCAACCCATCATTCTGGACATAAATTAAAATCCATACACTATTCATGACATTGCTCATCATCTAGTCATCAAATAAATGTTTTATTTTTAAGTGTGAAATATAAGATATTTGGGGAAAACTTGTTAGAATAAATTATTTTTATTTGAGGGCATATTCCTATTCATAAACCCATTCACATTTCGGTCTTCTGAAAAGTATGGATTGAAATGGACAGATTAAAATTGTTTACACAAACTGCCATAACTTTGGATCCATAATTTAAAATGCCTCAAAATTTTGATAGTAGTCGGAGAACATTATTATCTACAACTTTAAAGAAGAGGCTATCTCTAGATTCTTCTATCTTGATGGCCAAATTTTCGATGAAAGTGTAAGAGAATATTTGGAATGCAAACAGTCCACCTCCTAGGGCTATAAATACAACCCCCTCTTCTCATTGCATGTGGTTGGAATTTCAAAGCAAAGGAGGATAGGTTAGCATGACCAAGTCTCTTCCAAAGGATTGAGAGGATCTTTAATACTCAAGTTTTTACTTGATAAACCATTCCTCCTTTCTTCTTTTAATTTACTTTTGTGTTGTTCTTCGTTTATAATCGTGTAAGTGTTTGTTTTTGTAATTCTATTTTAATGAAAGTTTATTCTTATTCATATATTATTGTCATCCACCTTATATTAAATAATATTAATGGTCTTAAAATAGTTTAAATACAGTTGAATCCCCTTCTCTTCTTTTTCTTTCTCATTCAATCTAAAGTCAATATTTAATTCCCTTCACTTTTTGTGTGTATGTGTTCGACACATAACTCTTTTCTTATCCCTTTCTTTTTCTTCACTACTTAATTTATCATCATAAAATTATAACCAGATTATTAAACACCCAAATGGATGAATAAATATTTCATTGGGTGATTCATAATTTGGGGATATTAAGTGATTTAGGGTCTTCACTAAATGAATATTCTTTAAATTAATATTGTGTATGGTGAACTTAATATGTCATGGATTAATGACATGTTTTGTTTAGCATGTGGATTACATGGATTATTAGAATCACAAATACACTACCATAAACAAGTAATGGTAATGATTATAACCCTAAGTTAAGTTACGTCTTGGATTAAAGCTTTAACACTTGGGAATTCCAATCAAATTCATCTTGTGATGTGGGTATTAATTTAATGAAATATAAAGCAAAGCTCAAGGATATCATAAGCTTAAATCCCCAATAATGAAATCACCCCAATATTTATCAATTTATTAAATCAAACATCATCCATAAATTATTTCATAATCTCTACAAACAAACCCCTAAATCAAAATACAATCAACTATTAAAAAGTATCATCGTCGAGGATTCTACCCGAGTGCTATTATACACATTAGCAGAGCACTGGAACCTTGAACGGTCAATAGGAAAAAATCGTATGTGCTTTCAAATGGTGTCATTTTTTGGGATGGTTCAATTAAATAGTTGTTAGTTTCTAGTTATTTTTAAAAGAACAAAAAAATAAAAAATTGAAAAAACACAAAGAAAAACCCGGCTTCTCATAAAAATCATAAACGGAAAAAAAAACAAAGAAAACCTCATCTTCCGTTTTCCTCAAAAACCTCTCTGAATTCCCCATATCCTCCCAAACAATCTCTCTTATTTGTTTGACCCTGAAATTGAGTGGACACTTTGACAACTTAAGAGGAACATTAGGGATAATAAAATAATTCATGAATCAGTCCTCGTCCAACTAGTTGAATTAGAAATGGTCAATCCTGAGGAACAAACACCTAAAGAACTCACTGCCCTAGATATGAATTACCAACCCCTTGGTATTCAATATCCAAACATAGAGGCTGACTTCGAACTCAAATTGGGTTTGATTCATCTTCTCCCTCATTTCCATTGGCTAGCCAGTGAGGATCCACATCTCCACCTTAAAGAGTTCCAAGTGGTGTGCTCTACCATGAAGCCTCAAGGGGTTTCTGAGGAACAAATCAAACTTCAAGCATTCTCTTTCTCCCTAGATGACACTTTAAAGTCATGAATCTACTACCTTCCTCTTGGTTCCATAAACTCATGGATTCACATGAAACAACTTTTCTTAGAGAAATTATTTCTTGCTTCTC
The DNA here is from genome assembly GCA_963277665.1 of Viscum album. Taxonomy (NCBI): domain Eukaryota; kingdom Viridiplantae; phylum Streptophyta; class Magnoliopsida; order Santalales; family Viscaceae; genus Viscum; species Viscum album. Next base: position 1,020,954,672 of record OY728135.1, read on the forward strand.
GTACTGCTTCCATCTGAAAGGAAATTAGTGGTATCCATCAATTTCCTAATGAATCACTCTATGAATACTGGGAGAGGTTCAAAAAGCTCGTAGAAACCTGATCACAACACAAAATCCCTAACCAACTCATGATCCAATAATTATATGAGGGGTTATTGGATATAGAGAGAACTCTCATTGATGTCGCAAGTGGTGGTGCTCTTGTTGATAAAACTCTTGAAGCTGTAAGAGATCTCATAAGCAACATGGCTGAAAATACACAAAAAATTCCATACTTGAGCATATGCTCAAGTCAAAAAAGCCCAAGATAGTAAATCTATAGAGTTGAATAAGATGACAGAGTGGATAAGTGAACTTACAGGTCTTGTGTGACAACTAGTTGTGGCTACCAAAACCCCAACCTCATCTTCTCCACAATCTATGTTTCCTGGACCTATCAAGAACTGTGGAATCTATATCTCCCCATATCATCCAAATGATACATGTCTACAACTTCAATAGGATACATCAGATATATTTGGACCAATGGAGCTCAATACAGTATATGCTCATAGGAACATCAACCCTCAAAAATCAGGTCAGTTCATTAGAAACTTCAACCAACCCCACTTTGAGCCCTTCTTTTCTACCTTCAACCAAGGCTTGAGGTATGGTAATCCAATTTCTCATCCCCGTCAATTATTTCCTCAAAACCTAAAATAATTCCAATATAGTAAAAGTGTTGGTAACTTCCAAAAACCTTACCCTTTTGTTCCTCAACCTCAAAGGATCAATCCTCCTCTTCCTCCTCCTAGATTCCACTATCCTAGTGAGCCTTATCAATTCCCAAACCAATACAATCTCTTTCCCAAGAACAAAAATCAAGGAAATCCTAATCCGGGACAAGCCTATTCTTCTAAGAAACCATGGGAAAGTGCAGTGGAAGATCTTGCCTCCTTCACTCGTTCCAGCCTCAAAAACATTGAAACCCAAATTGGTCAACTTTCATCCCACCTGATCCAACAACAACAATCAAATTATTACCAACTCCCAGCTCAACCATTACCCAACCCCAAGGGAAATGTAAGTGTAATTTCACTTATATTGGGAAAGAAAATTGTTATGCCTCATGATGAGTCCTCCAACTCCCCTTGAAATTTTAACTTAGAAAATGAAAATAAAAAAAACTTGAAAAGGAATCTGAATTCATTCCCTCACCTCCTTCCATTCCACTTAGGAACCCAATTCCTTTTCCTCAAGCCATTTATAATCCAAATAAGTCCTTTGAACCCGATCCTGAAATGCTCGACATGTTTAGACGTGTTGAAGTCAACATTCCCCTCTTATATTCCATAAAAAAATTCCTAAGTACATCAAGCTTCTTAAGGAATTGTGCACCCATAAGAGGCAACTTAGGACCTTCGAAAATGTTTCCACCCAGCAGTCTATTCCCATAAAGTGTAAAGATCCAGGGACCTTTATGGGTCCATTCCAAATTGGAAGTTCCAACTTCGATGGCGCACTCATAGACCTAGGATCCTCAATTAACGTTATACCCAAATCCATATTCTCCAAACTTGGTCTAGGTCCCTTACATCCAATGGGTGTTGTCATTCAATTGGTCGATCGAAGCACTGCTAGTCCTGAGGGTATAATTTAGGATGTCCTTGTTCATGTGAATGATCTTATCTTTCCTGCTAATTTCTATGTCCTTGACATGAAAGGCGAGATGAAATCTTCTCGATCTCCCCTAATTCTATGAATACCATTCCTAATGATAGTGAGAACCAAGATTGATGTCTATTCAGGCATCTTATCCATGGAATTTGGTGACCAAATGGTCGAGTTCAACATTTTCTAATCCATGCGATACACATATGAGGATCACTCTGAATTCTCAATCTATGCTTATAAAAACACTTCTGAAAGTAAATTGAACCACATTCCATCATGTTCATCATGTTCTAACGAGAGAGGATCTTATGAAATTTGCACCATGATTAAACAAGTCATAAATGGTGAAGTTGATGTGGACCTTTCATTCATAGACTCCATCAATCTAGAGGATCTTGAAAACTCTCTTGAATCCCACATCAACTCTGATCTCTACTGCTCCACCTTGGACTGTATTAAGGAAAATAAATCAAAACCTACTGAAGTCCCTTCCTCCATCCCTGAGTTTTCTAGCCCACAAATTAAAGATGAGACCGATCTGAAACCTCTTCCTAAACACCTGAAATATGCATTCCTTTTCCATGATCACTCTTATCCTATCATTATCTCTGCTTCACTCACTAAAACCGATGAGTCCAAACTTGTTCAGGTGTTAAAGGAAAACAAAAAGGCCTTAGGTTGGACCCTAGATGACATACCAGGAATCAACCCTACCCTTTGCATGCATCACATACATCTTGAGGAATCATCCAAACCAATTAGACAACCACAAATAAGACTCAATCCACTCATATATGAGGTAGTTAGGGAAGAGATCACCAAGATTCTTCAATCTGGTATTATCTAACCAATTTCTAATAGTGAATGGGTTAGTCCGATTTAAGTTATACCTAAGAAGGGTGGGATAACTGTTTTCACAAATGAACATGGGGAGTTTTTCACAACTCGAGTTAAGAACAATTGGTGTGTGTGTATTGACTATAGGAAATTGAATGTTGAAACAAGAAAATAACACTACCCTCTTCCATTCCTTGATCAAATGCTCGAAATATTAGCTGTAAAGTCACATTATTTCTTTCTTTATGGATACACTGGCTATTTTCAAATCCCAATCACACCTCAAGACCAAGAAAAAACTACTTTCACTTGCCCCTTTGGAACATATGCATATAGGATAATGCCTTTTGGACTTTTCAATGCTCTTACAACATTACAAAGGTATATGATTAGTATCCTTTCTAAATTAATTGAACACAGCATGGAAGTCTTCATGGATGACTTTACCATTTATGGTGATTCATTTGAATCTTGCTTGAATTCACTCTTTCTAGTCCTTCAAAAGTGTGTCAAGTGTAACCTTGTGTTAATTTTTGAAAAATGTCACTTCATGGTTGCAAATGGGATTGTTCTAGGGTATATAATTTTACAAGATGGTATTCAAGTCGATCTTTCCAAAATTGAAGTGATCCAATCACTTCTTGAACCCACTTCTGTTTGAGACATCCATTCATTCCTCGGTCATGCCAGTTTCTATCGGTGATTAATCCATAACTTCAGTAGGATTTCCCTCCCACTCACTCAGTTGCTCAAAAATGATGTCACTTTCCATTTTGATGAGGTTTTAAAGAGATCCTTCATTGAACTAAAAACTTCTCTTACATCTACCCTGATAATCCAACCCCCAAATTGGTCCTTACCCTTTGAGTTGATGTGTGATGCTTTTGATATAGCCGTTGGGGATGTTCTTGGTCAAAGAAGAGAAAAGATCCATCATGTCATCTATTATGCCTCAAAAACATTGGATGAAACTCAATCTCACTACACTATGACTAAAAAGGAAGTTTTAGCAGTGGTTTTTGCCTTAGATAAATTCTGGCCCTATCTCTTAGGTTCCAAAATCATCATCTTCACAGACTATTCTGTTATAAAGTTCTTACTCAAGAAAAGTGATTCCAAACTGAGGCTAATAAGATGGATCCTAATGATCCAAGAGTTTGACCTTGAAATCAAAGATAGGCCAGGAAAAGAAAATCTTGTGGATGATTACTTGATTAAAATTTCTAATTCTTCTCATTCAAAAATCATTGATCATGAATTACCCACTTAGAACCTTTTATCTCTCACTCCAAAAATATCATGGTATGCCCCAATTGTAAATTACTTGGTTTCTGGTGTTTTTCCATAAAATTTTTCAAAAGAATAAAAAATAAAGTTGAAAAGTGATTCAAAATACTATTTTTGGGAAGAAAATAAACTTTGGAAAACTAGGGAAAACATTGTAATTATGAGATGTGTTGATGAAAATGAACATTCTTCCATCTTAGAATTCTGTCACTCAATGATTGGTGGTGGCCACTTTGGACCACAAAGGACCTCCTAAAAATTCCTAGACTCTGGATTCTTCTGGACTTCACTCTTCAAGGACTCACATGAGTTATGTCAATCATGCCCCACTTTCCAAAATTTTGGCACAATTTCAAAGATAAGTTAAATGCCCCAAAATCCTTTAATTTTTTATGAAATCTTCGATGTTTGGGGCATCCTTTCATGGGACCATTCCCCCCTTCCAATGGATTCTCATAAATTCTTCTTGAGGTTGATTGTGTTTCTAGGTGGGTCGAGTCCAAACCCACTAGAAAGGATGATTCACATACTGTTAGTGAGTTCCTAAAGACACACGTCTTCAACCGATTTGGAACACCATGTTCCTTGATAAGTGACTTAGGAACCCATTTTTTGTAATATAACCATGGAATCTCTTTTGAAAAAGAATGGGGTTGTACATAAAACTTCAACTTCATATCACCCTCAAACAAATGGAATGGCTGAACTTTCTAATAGAGAAGTCAAAAGAGTGCTTAAGAGAATTGTTAAGCCCACCAGAAAAGATTGGTCTGAAATACTTGGTGAAGCACTTTGGGCTTCTCAAACTACCTATAAAACACCCATTGGGATGTCTCCTTTTAGGCTAGTTTTTTGTAAAACATGTCACTTACTAGTTGAAATCCAACATAAGTCATTTTGGGCTATGAAAACTTGTAGTTTTGATTGTGAAAAATCGGGTGAAGAAATATTATTGCAGTTTATTGAATTGGAGGAGCTTTGACTTGATTCCTATGATAATTCCAATCTGTACAAAGAAAAGGATAAGGTACTCCATGACAAACACATCCTTAGAAAGGTATTCCATGAAGGTGAAAAGGTATTTCTATTCAACTCTCGATTTCGTATTTACCCAGGTAAGCTTAATTCTCGTTGGGAAGGTCCTTTTATTGTTTCTCATGTTTACCCATTTGGTGCAGTGAAAGTCCAAGACCCCTCTCCCAAAAGGACATTCACGTTTAATGGATATCGGTTAAAGCATCACTATGAGAGGACATGCATCCCAGAAACCACCTCTACTTCCATCAGATCTATAACTTCTACCGATCCACCACTAAATGGGGATAATGACCCACCAAATCCAAACTAGGGGCACCTCTTTCCCTTTAACTCTCTCTATATCTTCCTCTCTCTCTCCCTCTTTCTTCTTCTTCTCATCTCTTTCATTTTTTTACCACTTTCCTCATCACAGTTTTTATTTACTCTTTTTTGTGGGTGTGTCTATAAAAAAACTAAAAAAACCTAAAAATATGAAAAACAATAATAAAAATAACTTAAAAAAATATGGAAAAGAAAGAGTCGTGATTACTCACCTTTAACTTTTGAAATTTTGTCTAACCATTATTTAGGGACTCAAAATACATGGTTTCATCTCAAAAATCTTGTGTTTTCACCATATATATGGATAAATAATATTGTTTCAAAAACAACAAATTTTGAATGCTCAATTTTTGATTTGGAAACTGATTTTCTCCAATTGTGAGGAACAATATTAGCTTTCATGAAAATTCCACCTATGGGAATCTTTTCAAAATGTGTTTTTTTACCCCCATTTGTGAGTCTTGAGTTTTTAGATATTAAAACCTAATTTTCTACCTTGGTGTGCATTAAAATGATAGAGGCATTTTCTGAACCACATGAGAATCACAATATCCAAATAGTCTCCCATTACCCTTACATTAATCCTACTTTTGAAATCCCCTATGTGCCTATGAAAACCTTTTCTTTAATAGTCACATTACAATCTCAATACCTTATCCAACCCAATATCTATATAGATATTCAGTGCATTATTTATTGAAATTTATGTGTGGGAGGGTGGATTTCATTTTGGGTGCCCTTTTATTGGTTTTCAACATGTTATCATATGCTTGAGGGAAAGAATCCATTTTAGTGTGGGGGAGAGGTTTTAATTCAGTGAGTTTTGGGAATGTATATATACTTATGACATATTTTTCAAATTTTATTGACAAGTGTCTGAAAAAAAAATTAAAAACAAAATCAAAGAAAAAAAACAAAAAAAGAATGGGTTGTGTCTTGGGTGGGTCAAAAATCACTCGTCCTTAACCTTTGATCTTGTTATAAATATTACAATTAGTGTCATGAGGAGATCAATCATGGGTTGGGATATGAGTGTGATATCTTTTTCAAGTTTAACTTTCTAAAAAAATAAAAAAATGAAAAGAAACAAAAAATAACACTTACATTGTATATTCTTATGTCATTGGGAGAAGTTTTTTGTTTTGTAAATATTTCATCTTCTCATTCCCTTAAAATTTTATTCCACTTTTGTGTCTTGATTCACACAATTATTCCCTTGTAAATATGTGTTTCCATTTCTTTCCATGTTTTATTTCAAAAATATTGTGCATTGCTTTTTACATATTGGTGTTTTACCCCTCTTTCTACTCTTTTGAATACTGATTTTCTACCATCCCATAGCCACAAAAAAAACCCTTCAAAAGACCTATTGATTCTTGTGCACTTTAGGATAGGGAATGGAAGCTGAGATCTCTTTCAAACTCAAAGATTTTTACTTTTGGTTGGTGAAAGACTGAACCTCCATTAATGAATTTTATTATCTTGAGAGGTGTTAATTTTGAGTGTCCACATTTTCCATTTCTAAATTTGAGCATGAAAAATGAATTGTTTTTAGAACATTGTTTCTGTAAAAAAATTTGGTGGAATTCAATATAGAAGAGTGAAATCATCTAAACCTCCCCTGATTAGGGAAAACAAAGTTTTAATATTTGTTGGTGAGTGAGAATGATTTTGTAATGTTTTTTATATTTGTTTCACATGAGTACATGGACAAATCTAATTGTGGGGGATTTTATGTTATTAATATTTTAATAACTTATTATATACTCCCTTTACAAATTTTATATGTAATTTTCATAATTTTTGTAAAATATTAATGTTTAAATATTAAATATAATTTTAGAGAACTATTTGAATCCATCCAAATTCAAGTCTGTTTAATGTTTTAATAATAAATATCATCCTAATTATCCAAATTTCATGATTCTTGCTTTTCAATGTTCTTTATTCAAATTACAACATTCCATTATAAGGGACCTTTGTCCAAATCGTCCATTTTGCAAAATCCCAACGCTCAAATTTTATTAAACTCCACAATATGTTCATGATTGTCCAAATGAATCATGGATAAAAATTTGAAGGTCCAACTATAACAACAAGGGGCCCAAATGATTCTTTGAAGTCCAACCCACCATTCTGGACGGGAATTAAAATCCATACACAATTCATGAAATTTCTCATGATCTAGTCATCAAATCAAGATGGGATTTTTCATTGTGAAATCTAAGATATGTTTGGAAAACTTGTTAGAAGATATTATTTTTATTTGAGGGCATATTCCTATTCATAAACCCATTCACATTTATACCTTCTAAAAATTATGGATTGAAATAGACAGATTAAAATGTTTTACACAAATCATCATAAATTTTTATCCATAAGTTCAAAGGCCTCCAAATTTTTAGAGTAGTCGGAAAACATTATTATCTAAAACTTTTAAGAAGAGGATATCTCGAGATTCAGCGGTCTGGACATCCAAATTGGTGATGAAATTGGAGGGGTAGATTTGGAATGCAAACAGTCCACCTCCTTGGGCTATAAATACAACCCCCTCTTATCCTTGCATGTGGTTGGAATTTCAGAGCAAAGGAGGATAGGTTGGAACGAACAAGGATCTTACAAAGGCTTGGGAGGATCTTTTATACTCAATTTTTTACTTTAGAAACCATTACTCCTTGCTTCCTTTCATTTACTTTTGTGTTGTTCTTTGTTTATAATCGTGTAGATGTTTGTTTTTGTAATTCTATTTTAATGAAAGTTTCTTATTCTTTGTATATTATTCTCATCCACTGTATTTTAAATAATATTAATGGTCTTAAAATAGTTTAAATACAGTTGAATCCCCTTCCCTTCTTTTTCTTTCTCATTCAATCTAAAGTCGGTATTTAATTCCCTTCACTATTTGTGTGTGTGTGTTTGGCGCACAACTCTTTTATTATCCCTTTATTTTTCTTCACTTATTAATTCATCATCATAAAATTATAACTAGATTATTAACAACCCAAATGGATGAATAAATCTTTCATTGGGGTGATTCATAATTTGGGGATATTAATTGATGGAGTGCCTTCGCCTTCGCTAAATGAATATTCTTTAAATTAATATTGTGTATGGTGAACTTAATATGTCATGGATTAATGACATGTTTTGTTTAGTATGTAGATTCCATAGATTATTGGAACCAAAAATACACTACCATAAACAAGTAATGGTAATTATTAGAACCCTAAGTTAAGTTATGGCTTGGATTAAAGCTTTAACCTTGGGAATTCCAATCAAATTCATCTTGTGAAGTAGGTATTAATTTAATGCAATATAAAGTAAATCTCAAGGATATCATAAGCTTAAATCCCCAATAATGAACTCACCCCAATATTTATCAATTTTTTAAATCAACCATCATCCGTAAATTATTTCATAAGCTCTACAAAAAAACCCCCCAATCAAAACACAATCAAATAAAAACAATCAACTATTAAAAAGTATCATCGTAGAGGATTCGACCCGAGTGTTGCTATACACATTAACAGAGCACCGGAACCTTGAACGGTCGATAGGCAACAATCAGTCGTTCTTTCAGTGTGTCTGATCATGAGTTTGAGTCTATTTTTCATTTCTTTCATACACTTTATTATAGTGGACAGTTTGGATCCCAAATGACAGCTAGGAAAGTATTAGACTCTGAATTATATTGGCCTACCGTATTCTATAATGACCATGTGTTTTAGTCATGATCACATTGCCAACACACTGGAAATATTTATAGGAGACATGAGATGCCCCAACAACCCATATTATTATGTGAAATTTTTAATGTATGATGAATTGATTTTATGAGCCCATATTATGTAACAACCTGAACATTTATGAATAAAATTCCCTTTATTTTGATTTAATTAAATTCCTTATGGTTATAGAAACACATGAACTTCTTTTATTATATCCAATTTTATTTTAAATGATTATAAATTATCTTTACCATTGATAATATATCTGTTTAACAGTGATCACATGACTAGTATAAATATAGGGTTTTAACTAATCCTATTGGCATAGGCAAAGGAATTGATGGCCTCAACCAGTAGGATTGTACCCTATGAAGCCTATTTATCAAAGCTTCTGAGGGAGATATAATTTTTGGGATTTTCCCTAAACCAAGACCAAGCTGATATCCAAAAACTTAAGCATGATCGAAACTGCTTGTGGGATAATTTCAAGCTCATTGAGATCACGACCCAAACCATATTCACTGAACAGCCCCATGAAATCCCCACCATCATGCACCTTACTCTTAGGGAATATGCTGGTGTAATAAAGGGGTATGTATCAAGACCCTAGCAATAGAAATATGTACATTATTTTTTGTATAGAATATTGAATATATTTTCTTCCTATTATTGTTACTTTGTAAATGATTTTTAAAGCATAAATAGAATTTTTGGTTAACATTCAAATTCAATTAAGAAATCTATTTTGATGAATTAACAGATTTTTGAAATAAATAATATTTTAATAAAATATTATTATTAAATTTTCTTTTTAAAATATAAATGATCATATAATTTTTTATGAAGTCAAAAGTAATTTTTATTAGGGTTCAAAAACTTTTATTTTTCAAAAACTCGTCATTTTCAGTAAATGTCGGTTATTATTTTAAAATTAAAAAATCACATATTTAGAAAATTATTTAGAAAAAATGAATTGTTTTTTTAATCAGGATGTCAAAATTATCCAATGATAAATTTTTCATAATTTTCTGAGATAGTTGAATTTTTGGGAAAAAATTAAATACCGTATAAATATACAGTGTGTCTTATGACATCATAATGGACCAATAGTGATATAATAAGTACTATAAAAGGTATCCTCGACCAAATATATGTTTTTAATTTAAAATAATCTAATTTTAGGTTTATTTTATTTATTTTATAAATCCTTAGTGAATCCTACAAGACTTATATTATATTTTAATATTTTAAAATCATTTCTTTGAAAGTGTGACTCACCTCCACATAAGCAAGGGAAATATTTTATTATCTTCATCCCTTGGCCTTATAAAATAATTTATATCACTCCCCTTTGGCAGAAACCTTGGTAAAACCCCATGAGATGGTTTGTGATTTTGAATATTTTATTATGTAGTATCCAAAACCAACATAATAAAGAAATCTACCTCCTTTCTTATATAAACCCACCCAAGTTCTCATTTATATTCACTAAAACTCCTTAAATCTTGTCCTCGTTATTCCCTATACTCCCTAGAGTCCTCCCAAGGAACCCCAAATCTTTCAAGAATCCCCTCCCAAGCCTTTGGAGTCACACACTCAAGTAAGGGATCCTCACCTTCCTCTCTTTCTTTCAATTCAAGAACCTTCTTTGAAATTAGTCTTTATAATTTCAATTGTTTATATTTTCATTCAGTTATTATGATTCCATTGATGTCAAATTGATATTATTTGAATTTGATATGATTTATAATCTTTCATTTTGACTCATACCTAAGTCGTTACTATGCCGAAATTTTGTAAGGGGTTCTCTCTCTCATCTTTTCATCAAACACTTAATTTATGATCCGCCCTTTTGATTTTCATTTTCTTAAGTTGGGATACATTCTTACCTATCCCCCTTACTATGAATTTTATTTTTAAATTATGGGGGCTCTTTCACTCTCATTTATGCCTCTTATTAACCCTTATGTGTACCCGTTACTATACCGAAATTTTGTAAGGAATCTTCCACCCTCCTCTTTTATCAAGCATTCTTTCTATGTTATGTCTTCTAAATTCCTTTTTCCTGCGTTGGGATATATTCTTAAATACCCCTATTACATTCCATTTCATGTCTAAATGATGAGATACCCCTTTCTATCTCATCAACCTATTTTATTAATTTCTATATGATGTTATTATGCTGCCGAAATTACACCACGATTTTCCATGCCAAAATAATTGTGTAGTGAATACCATACTCATTTCTCTATCAAAGATATTCACCATTATACACATATACTTATTTATTAGATACTTAAATTTATTTATTCTACATTCCTTGATCATGGAATAAATTATGATGTCGAATGAATCCATGTTATATGATCCATGTGTCACACTTAAGCATGAGAATGAAATGATTATGAAGGGTGCACCCTGATAGCGCTTTAATGCATTAGGTAATGTTTAGTATCATGATACGTCATGTTCAATGGGCCATGACTCATGATTCTCCATGTGAAATGGGTCTCGACCCATGCTCCTCTATGTGCAATGATCCTTGAATCATGCTCATCCATGTGCAATAAGCCTTGACTCATGCTACTCTATGTGCAATGAGCCTTGACTCATGCTTACGTCATGTTGTATGTTGTTTCCACATTTACCATGTTATAATTATCATTCAATATCATGCCTTATTATTCAAGTTCCTTTTATTATCCATTGAATTTTCTATTGTCTAACATGTATTGTCTTCCTTATGTTATGTCTTGCTTATTCCATTACTAAGCTTTATAGCTCACCCATTTCTTATGTATGTCCTCAGGTTATCCCATGTGGTGTTAAGTATGAAGGAATGTTTTGATCATGTCAAAGAAGTTTTCAATAAAGATTTTGTATATCATGTTTTAAGTTGTTATGAAATGTACTTAATTTCCCAAATACACTAGACCTATCGATATTCTGAGTTGTATTGAGTGCAATTTTATGTAATAAATCATGTTTAAATGTGATGTAAAGAGTAGAGTTTTTATAGTTGGTATTAGGGGATAGGTTTAGTTATTTTTGGGATTAGGATTATAAAACCCTAGTGAAAACACTTAGGGATAAGACTAAGTGTAAGAAAACATATCTAAATTTTGGTAAGTATAGAGTAAGGGGTTTATAAAGAAAATACATCTCTGTTAGGATACTACAAGTGGACATGGTTCTGGTACAGATGTACCTAGAAGTAACAACTCCGACAAGGTGTTCCGGGCCTAACTCAGGATAACCTAGTACACGAAAACAGGCCTTACTTCACACATGATTTGACACTCCTGAGGGATATGATTTGGTAAATTCATAAGCTCAATACAAACCATTATTAAGGGAAAAAAATACCCATAAGAATTTATGTTAGGAAATAAATCGTGGATAGCATAGATCAAAGCCTGGAAATTCATAAGTTAAGGAGAAAAATGTAATTTATAAGTTATCCCTTTAATTTCATTGGATTCCCATTTATGTGTTTAATAGTTTAAAAGTACTCATCTCTAAGTCTATATTGAATAAAGTAGAACCAGAATCAAAAATTGAAAGGTAGGTTTATCGTCTATAGTTCTATGCATTCCTTTATATCACAAAAGTTTAGTATAACTATTAAAACACCACCAGAAAACATGGAAGTAGAGATGTCGGTAAAGAAGAAAAATGGGTAAATTATTGAATCCCATGTATATAAATCCTCCCCTGTCACAATTTGTGTATTCAACTTCCCAACTAACCTTATCATACTTTCCTTGGTAAAATCTGATGCAGTTCTGGGCATGGATTGGTTTTCCCTATATAGATCCAACATAAATTGTCGTGAGAGGGAAATCACTATTCATATGGAAAATCGACCCCCGATTCTATAAAAATGCAAGGAGGATTATGAATCTTCTTTATCACCATCATCTCAAGTGTGGATATTATTTCCCTATGAGCAATTGTATCTAGCTCAAATGATTGAGTCTAAGGAAAGAACCATTCTTGAAGACATGCCTATTGTGAGGGAATTCATTGATGTGTTTACCAAGGAATTGTTTGGTCTTCCCCCTAGATAAGAGGTTGAATTTTTTTTCGAGCTTATACCTGGGGTGTTTCCAATATCCAAGACTCTATATGGGATGGTTGTTTTGTAACTTGAGGAACTAAAGAAACAACTGCAGGATAATCTAGATAAAGGTTTTATACACCCAATTTCTTCACCATGGGGTGTACTAATCCTCTTTTTCAAGAAGAATGATGGGTAAATGCACCTTTACATTGATTATCATGAGCTCAATAAAATCATGATAAAGAAAAAGTATCTTTTGTCATGAATTAATGACTTTTTCAATCAGATGTGTGGAGCACAATACTTCTCCAAGTTGGATCAGTGGTCGGAATATTACCAAGTAAGGGTGAAGAAGGAGGATATCCCCAAGACTACTTTTCGTACAATGTACAGACACTATGAGTTTATAGTGATGTCATTAGGACTCACTAATACTCCAGCAATCTTCATGGACTTCATTAATAGAGTCTTTAGAGATTACCTCAATAAATTTTTGGTTGTATTTATAGACGATATTCTAATATACTCCAAAACCAAGGAGGAGCATGAGGAGCATCTGAGCGCTATGCTAAAGACCTTGTGAAAAGAGAATCTCTATACAAAGTATAGCAAGTGTGAGTTATGGTTAAAGGAAGTCTTGTTTTTAGGGAATATCATCATAAGAAATGGGATATTTGTAGATCATTCCAAAGAAAAAATCAATTGAGGGATGGTCAAGGACAACATATGTGACATATATCTGTAGCTTACTTGGGTTAGCTGGATATTATCACAGATTTGTGAGAAATTTCTCACGATTGTCAAACCCTCTTACCAAGCTAACTCATAAGGGAGTCAAATTTTCTTGGAATGATGAATGTGAAGAAAGTTTCATGGAGTGGAAAAGGAGGCTTATCACTGCCCCTATGCTCACACTACCCACAAGTGGGGAACTCTTTATAATATTCAATGATGCTTTAAAGAAGGGATTGGGATGTGTTTCGATGAAAAATGATAAATCCATTGCCTATGCTTCAAGGCAGTTGAAAATTCATGAGCAAAAATATCCCACGCATGATATGGAGTTGGAAGTTATGATCTTTGCATTGAAAATTTTGTGACATTGTCTCTTTGGGGAGAAGTGTGAAATATATACAGATCACAAAAGTCTTAAATATATATTCACACAGAAAGAGCTGAATATTTTCCAATGAAGATAGTTGTAGATCATCAAGAATTACGACTGCTCAATCCACTACCATCTTGGGAAAGCGAACAAAGTGTCATATTCTCTAAGTAGAAAGGATCCAGTAATTCTATCATCAATGAGAATTGAGAAGGATCTGATCTTCTTAGATTTGAAGAAGATGGAAATGGTAATCATAAATAAAGGAACATCATCAATCCTTTCACAAATGATTTCTCAACCGTATCTTTTGGAAAGGTTAAAGGATGTTCAAAACAATGATGTGGGAATTCATAAGAGAGTAGAAACTATAAGGAAAGGTAAATCCTAAGAGTTAAATGTTAATGAAGAAGAAATTGTTAGATTTGGGTCAAGACTATGTGTTCCAGCAAATCCTGTGTTAAAGAAATAACTTTTGGATGATGCACATAGTTCGACTTTCACCATTCACCCAGGAAACACAAAGTTGTATTGAGATCTCTGAGAACACTATTGGTGGGATAACATGAAGAAAGAGATCACAGAATATACATCAAAGTGTCTAGTATGTCAGCAATTGAAGGCTGAAAGGAATAAGTCTAAGGGGATGATGCAACCATTACCTATACCAACATAGAAATGGGAAAACATCATCATGGACTTTGTCACCAAACTTCCAAAGAAATCTAAGAGAAACAATGCTATCTGGGTTATTGTGGATTGTCTTACAAAGACTGCACACTTCATTGTGATTCAAGAAGATTTTTCACTGGATCAACTGGCAAAGATATAAATCAGAGAGGTGGTAAGGCTACATGGAGTACAGTGTTATCGATTGTGTCCCATAGAGATCCAAGATTCACCTCTAAGTTTTGGAAAGGTCTTCAAAATTCTCTAAACACTTAGCAGAACATCAGTATGGCTTATTACCCTCAAACTGATGGCCAGTCTGAGTGAACTATCCAAACACTTGAGGACATGTTGATATCTTACTCAATGGAATTAAAAGGCAGATGGGACCAACATCTTCCTTTGGTAGAGTTCTCTTACAACAACAATTTCCACTCAAGCATCCAAATGGATCCTTATGAATCCATTTATAGGAAGAGGTGTAGAACACCAGCATGTTGGGATGAATTTGGGGAACGAAAACTTCTAGGTCCTAAAATGGTCAAAGAAATGGTAGAAAATGTTAAGACCATCTAGAATCACATCAAAACTGCTCTAGGTAGACAGAAGAGCTATGATGATAATCATCGATGAGACCCAGAGTTTGATGTTGAAGACATGGTATTTCTACACATATCTCCATGGGAGAGAATGATGAGATTTGGGAATAAAGGAAAGCTTAGTCCAAGGTACATCAGCCCTTTTGATATCCTTGATTGCATCAAAGCAGTGGCCTATTGACTAACACTCCCACCAAACCTATCTCAAGTACATGATGTATTACATGTATCCCTCTTAAGAAAGTACATACCAGACTCATAACATGTACTCAATCCAGAGGTGGTACCATTGGGGAATGACCTTTCCTATAAGGAAAAGTCGATGAAGATCTTATATCATAGAGAAAAAGTTCTACGAAATAAGATAATGTCCCTCATCAAAGTGTTGTGGAGAAACTACAAGTTTGAAGAAGCAATGTGGGAACCAGAGGAGGTGATGAAGAAGAGTTACCCTTATCTATTTTAGTGTGGGGAGAGAAAATTTTGAAAGTGAAATTTCTTAAGGGGGAAGTTTGTAACGACCTAAACATTTATGAATAAAATTATCTTTCTTTTGATTTAATTTAATGTCTTATGGTTATAGAAAACATGTGCACTTATTTTATTATATCCAATTGAATTTTAAATGATTGTTAAGTATCTTTACCATTTGATAATATAGTCATTGAATAGTGATCACATGACTAGTATAAATATAGGGTTTTAACAAATCTTTTTGACATAAGCAAAAAAAGTGATGGCCTCAACCAGTAGGATCATACCCTATAAAAACAACTTAAGCATGAGCGAAACCGTTTATGGGAGAAGTTCAAGTTCATTGAGATCACGTCCCAAACCATGTTCACCGAACGGCCTCATGAAATCCCCACCATTGTGCACCTTACTCTTAGGGCATATGATAGTGTAATAAAGGGACATGTATCAAGACCCTAGTAATAGGAATATGCACATTATTTTTTTTATAGAATATTGAATATATTTCCTTCCTATTATTGTTACTTTGTAAATGATTTTTAAAGCACAAATAGTAATTTTGGTTAATATTCAAATTCAATTAAGAAAAATAATTTGATGAATTAATATATTTTTGAAATAAATAATATTTTAATAAAATGTTATTATTAAATTAAATTTTTATAATATAAATGATCATATAATTTTTTATGAAGTCAAATGTAATTTTTATTAGGGTTCAAAAATTGTTATTTGTCAAAAACCAATCATTTTCAATAAATGTCGGTTGTTATTTTAAAAGTGAAAATTCACATATTTAGAAAATTATTTAGAAAAAATGAATATTATTTTTTTGAATCAGGATGTTGAAATTATCCAATGATGAATTTTTCATAATTTTCTGATATAGTTTAATTTTGGCGTAAAAATTAAATACCTTATAAATATATAATGTGTCTTATGACATCATAATGGCCCAATAATGATGTAATAAATACTATAAAAGGTATCCTTGGCCAAATATATTTTTTACTTTAAAATAATGTGATTTTAGGTTTATTTGATTCATTTTATAAAGTCTTAGTGAATCCTACAAGACTTATATTATATTTTAATATTTTAAAATCATTTCTTTAAAAGTATGACTCACTTCCACATGAGAAAGGGAAATATTTTATGATCTTAGGCCCTTGGTCTTAAAAAATAATGTATATCACTCCCCTTTGGAAAAAACTATGATAAAAAATAATGGGATGGTTTATGGTTTTGAATATTTTATTATGTAGTATCCAAAACCAAAATAGTAAAGATATCTCCCTCCTTTCCTATATAAACCCACCCAAGCTCCCATTTTTCTTCACTCAAACTCCTTGAAGATCATCCACTATCTTACCTATGCTTTCTAAAGTCCTCCCAAGTCATACCCAAGATTTCAAGAAGCCCCTCCCAAGCCTTTGGAGTCACACACTCAATTTAGGGGATCATCGCCTTCCTCTATTTCTTTCAATTCAAGAACCTTCTTTGAAATTAGTCTTTATAATTTTTGTTTATATTATCATTTAGTTATTATGATTCCCTTACTATCTAATTGATATTATTTGAATGTGAGGCCATTTATAATCTCTCATTTTGACCCATACTTAAGTTGTTTCTATGCCAAAATTTTCTAAGGGATTCTCTCTCTCCTATTTTCATCAAGCACTTAAATTATGATATGCCCTTTTTATTTCCATTTTCTTAAGTTGGGATACATTCTTACATATCCCCCTTATTATAAATTTTATTTTTAAATGATGGGAGTCTTTTCACTCTCATTTATCCCTCTTATTAACCCTTATGTACACCCGTTACTATGCCAAAATTTTGTAAGGAATCTTCCACCCTCCTCTTTTATCAAGCATTCCTTTTATATTATGTCTTCTAAATTACTTTTTCCTATGTTGGGATATATTCTTAAATACCCCTATTACTTTCCATTTCATGTCTGAATGATGAGAGACCTCTTTCTCTCTCATCAACCCATTTTATGAATTTCTATATGACGTCGTTATGCTACCGAAATTACACCGTGATTTTCCATACCAAAATAATTGTGTAGTGAATATCATACTCATTTCCCTATCAAGGGTATTCACCTTTATACACATATACTTATTTATTAGATACTTACATGTATGTATTCCATATTTCTTGATCGTGGAATAAATTATGATATCGAATGAATCCATGTTATATGATCCATGTGGCACACTTAAGCATGAGAATGAAATGATTATGTAGGGTGCGCCCTGATAGCACTTCAATACATTGGGTAATGTTTAGTATCATGATACTTCATGTGAAATGGGCCTTGAATCATGTTCTTCCATGTGCAATGGGTCCCGACCCATGATCTTCCATGTGCAATGAGCCTTGACTCATGCTCCTCCATGTTCAATGAGCCTTGACTCATGCTCCTCTATGTGCAATGATCCTTGACTCATGCTTACGTCATGTTGTATGTTGCTGCCACATTTCCCATATTATAATTATCATGCAATATAATTCCTTATTATTCAAGTTCCTTTTATTATCCATTGACAATCCTATTGTCTAACATGTATTTTCTTTCTCATGTTATGTCTTGTTTATTCCCTTACCCCTTTCTTATGTATATCCTTAGGTTATCCCATACAGCGTTAAGTACGAAGGAATGTTTTGGTCATGTCAAATAATTTTTCAATAAATATGTTGTATTTCATGTTTTAAGTTGTTATGTAATGTACCTAATTTCCCAAAGACACTAGACCTCTCGATCTTCTGAGTTGTATTGAGTACAATTTTATGTAATAAATCATGTTTAAATATGATATAAAGAGAAGGGTTGTTATATTTTCTTAGCTCATTTAGCTTCTTGTACATCCTCATTGATGTTGATTATGTTAAAAAATGGGTGGAGGCCAGGGCCACCAAGATTGATGATTCTCATGTTGTAGTGTATTTTATCAAGGCTCAAATTTTCTATAGGTTTGGAGTACCAAAGGTTGTCATCAGTGACCAGGGGTCACACTTTTGCAACTAAAATTTGGATTCCCTCTTTCGAAAGTATGGATTTACACACAAAACATCAACATCATACCACCATCAAACAAATGGTTAGGCTGAAGTTTCAAATTGAGAGTTAAAGTAGATATTGGACAAAACAATTCAGCTGAATAAGGACTAGATCAAGTGATTTGATAATATGTTATGGGCTTATAGGATGACATTCAAAACTCTCATTGGCATGTCCACATACCAGATCATTTTTGGAAAATCATGGTATCTTCTTTTAGAGGTCAAGTATTAGCCATATTGGTCAATAAAAGAGCTTGAGGATATTCGATTTTCATCATATGAAAACTCAAGGATCTATAAATAAAGATCAAAAAACCTCATGATATAATGATTCAAAAAAATGAAGTTTCATATGGGATAAAAAGTCCTTCTCTACGGTTCACGATTGAAGCTGATGCTTGGTAAATTGTGTTCTAGATGATTAGGCCCTTATGTTGCATATCATGTTTTTCATTAGGGTGCAGTGGGGATCATACAAGAGGCCACATTAAGGATCTTTAGAGTCAATTGTTGGTGGTTAAAGCAATACTTTGAGGGATTCCCCATACATGCAGTTGATTCCATCACACTATATGTGCCCGTCATCACTTCAAAACATCAGGTTGTCCCTTACCCACTCATTTTTATGTTTCTCATCCTAATTTAAATTCTATATTTCAAGTGCATATCTCATTTTATATGGTCATGTTGAGGACAATGTAACATTTTAAGTGTGGAGATGGGAAGGTATTTTGGGTATCTTATTTAGGTTTTTTATTTTTTGTGTGTTTTTTTTTCTTTTTTGTGTGTTTTTTTCTTTTTGGTGTGTTTTTCCCTTCTAACTGTTGTGTTCAAAAAAATAAAACTAAAAAAAATTGTGTCACATTATCATTATTTCTGTGGAACCTATTGAAAAAACATGCTTTATTTTTCTAAACTCATGTGAAGCATGTTAAGAATGGGAAAGTTTTCATCATTGGTAATTGATTTTAGTGAAAATAGTAGTCGGTTAATGATATGAGTAATTGTTTCTTTATGAAACCTTTAAGATTTTGACACCATTCATTTTTGGGATTTTGTGGGAAAATTGTTTCATTTAATCTCTCCTCACAACATCACACGCAATCATTACTAGTGAGTTTTTTTTTACCCAATTGAAGGTATAATCAAGTTAAGTAAAAAAAATCAGCTTACAACAATGATCTTTCCATTTGTTTATTTCTCTTTTGATAAATTTCATTATCGCACTGGATTGACTTATGTGTGCGTACCGAATATTTGACTGTTGTACACCCACAAAAAATTAAAAAAAATACAATAAAGAAGGGAGTGTTGAAATGTGCAGCATATAGGGATATCTAGGTCAGGATCTTAAGGTTTAACTTCCATAAATGCTTAAGTGAGTGGGTTTTGGAATTTTATTGCAAATGATGTAGGATACGTTTGGTGGAAGGGAATCAGGTGAGAAGAAAAGTTTTACTTGACCAAATTATACTGAATAAATGGTGGAGAGGTGAGCTTGAAATTATTAGCGCACACACACGTAGGGAATTTGTATCATATTAGACTCATAACTTTTTCCACCTAATTAGTCTCATTGATCTCACTAGATTTTATTTTGATACAATTTATGAGACAATTACTTACTGATTTGTTGAGATTGACTTTTTTATGATTCATGCTTTGCTTATATTGTTATCATGGATTGAAAAATTTAAACATGCATCATTTTCTAGATTACATGACATATGAATTTTCCCATAAGTGAAAAAAGGGTAAGTGTGTGGGAGTTAATAAACCATGTTTTCATTGAATATTTTGTTGATAATGATTGGAATATCTTCCCCACATTGAGTATTATTTAAAGATTTAATGGAAATCTGTGTTTTCCACTTGAATTATAGAATTCCTTGAAAATTATATTTTTTCATTTTAATTTCACTCTAATGATTTTATCATAACATTTTCACTATGATAAATTTTGACTTAAAATTTTATGGTTGTATTCTCCACTCAACTTTATACATTTTTCATTTAGACCATGTAATCTAGAAACCACATATGGAGGGCGTAAAATGGACATTAATGCAAAGTTGGTCTAGATTCGACAGATTAAACATTATTTCACCATTTGGGTCATACCTTATTCATATGTACATGGAATGCGTCAAAAAATTTCAAGATGTTAGAGGAATCAATTTCATGAATTTCATTTAACTTGAGTGAAAGATGTTTTATAACTACCCAAACATTTTAAATGATATTTGTTTTCTAAAAATATGTGTTATATTATTACACAACAAAATTATATCCCTCTAATAATGAAGTGAGTATAATTGAAATGTGTCCTTTTGGTTTTGACCGTTATATAACCAATGGTCAATTATAACTGTTGGAAGAAATAGTCTTAATAATAATTTTAACAGTATAATTGGCATTATAAATAGAAATGATAATAGTTAATTAATGTGGAAAGAAGAGTTGATGGTTTCATCCAGTAGAATTGTTTCGTACGAAGCTCATTTATCAGAACTTGGAAGGGAGGTAACATCTTTGGGATTCGATCTTGACCAAGACCAATTTGAGCTTCAACAAGTTAATCTTGAACGAAATCTTCTACGGGATAAGTTCAAGTTAGTGGAGATTACCACTCAGGCGGTGTTATCTGAGTCTCCCCAAGAGTATATCACTATCGCACACCTTACCCTTAGGTCGTACGCGAGTGTTATAAGAGTTTATGTTTCAATGCCTTAGTTACATAAAGTGTAAAACCTTTGTATTAATAAAATTTATGTTCCATCTTTTCTGTTTTTAGAATAGTTTTTCTTAATAAAATTAAGAGGAATTTTGATAAATTTATTTTTCGGATAAAATTTGTACTTTTTAAGAAACATATAATTATTATAATAAACTAGGGTATTATTAATAATGTTTAAGATAATTTAATAGTGTTATAAAAACACTCCTTTTTAATTATAAATGATAAAATAATTTTAGTTTTTCAAGTATCAGAAATTTCATTATGAAATTTTACTATGCATTTTTTGTCCGCTATTATTTTTAATAAATAAGTATTTTTATAGTTAAAAGTTAAATTTATCATATTTAGAGATATATTATGATAAAATAAATGTCATTTTGAATTAAAAACATCAATATCAAGTTACAGTGAATTTATGAGAGTTTTATAAAATATTTTGTTTTTCGGTGAATAGTAAAAATACAGTTTTAAGTTTTTTGTATGTTTAATGACATCATAATAATGTAATATGTAATAAAAATGATATTTGACTCATGTGCATTAAAATATGATAATAGGTGTCCCAAGTGGCCAATACCATGAGAAAATTCATGGTTTTGCAAATACCACTACTGAGGTGTCCTTGGAAATTAATAAAAAACTCTCACTTTTTCTATAAATACCCACCCATTCTTTCATTTTATTTCATTCCAAAATAATCCTCAACAAATATTTGATATTATTATCTCCCAAGGATTCATCCTAATGTGTTCTCAAGCCCCCAAGGTCCCGATCTTCAAGTTTTAGGAGTCACTCTTCGAGGTAAGGAAAATCTCAACTTCTCTTTTCCTTTCAAGTTCTCTTTTTATGTGGTATGTCTTTCAAATTTCTATATCATATTCTTCTTTCCATTTTATTCTATCCCTTTAATGTATTATGAGTCATTTATTAATGAGAGACCCTTTTTCCCTTTCTTTTTAATTTTTCTAAAACTATGTTTCATATCCGTTATGCTGCCGGATTTTTGTCTAAAAAACTCTCTTTTTATCAAGAAATTATTTTATTTTCTTTTGTGAATACCCAAAACTCTATATTCTCTAGGGGTATTCACATAGCTGTCAAAATGATCTATTTTAATTCTGGTATTAACATACATGAAACCCATCTTCCTTTTTTATGGGTTTAAAATGACAAAAGCATCATGTTTTTAAGCACTTTTTAAAACGTCGTGATTTAGATATGAAACCCGTCTCTTTTATTCTCCACGGGTTATTTATGAAATGTTTTATTATGATCTGTGTGGTCCATATTAATTAATACATATGAAAGGTGTGCCCTGATAGTGCTCCAATGCATTGTGTAAATAATTTAATCTCTAAATATGACAAGTTTTATAATATCTTGGTGAATAACCTTGGTAATTTTTATGATGCCTCGGTGATAAACCTTGGTGATATGCTTATGAATGACTCAATTAAATGTCGTAGCCACATTTCCAAGTTATGATTCATGTTCTTATTATTATGATATGCCTATTTCTCATGCCTTTATGTATTTCTTCATGTTCTTATTGATATTCTTTAAGATCACAAGTAAATTGTTTCCCTTGTTTTCTCTTACCGAGCATTCTGCTCACCCTTTCCTTTGATGTATGTCATCAGGTTATGAGATGCAATAAATGTACTTAAGATGAATCTTGAAGAAGCATTTAAATTGTAATAGAAGAATGTTTTAAGTTTTCGTGTATTATGTACCTTATTTCCAAGACACTAAAATTTTAAAGATCCATTATTTGTAAAATGTAATGAAAAGTTATGTAATAAAAAGGCGGGATGTCAGAGTTGGTATCAAAAGACGGTTTAGTTATTTGTGGAAATTAGGATTTGAAAACTTTAGGAAGAACCCTAGATAAAAGTTTAAATATAGGAAAAATTCATGTTATTTTGGTGAAATATTAAGTAAGTGGTTTTTGAACAAATAAATTCTTTTTTGGATATAAACAAGTGGATGTGACTCTGGCATAGATGTATTTAGAGGTAAAACCCGAAAACACCACTTTGAGCTAGACTTGAATGGGGACTGGTGTACGATAATGGGTCTTGCTGCACTCCTATTTTGACACTCCTAGGGGATATGTTTGGTTAATCACAAGCTTTTTATGAATCAATATGAAGGATTTATAGAAAATTTAATTATTTTTAATGAATAAAGTGTTTAAGAAAGATGTTATATGACATAAAATTTCCTTTGAAATTATAATATTATGAAACACGTTTCTCACTAAGGTTTTCTTCTTTTAGAAAAATGGCGGGAAATATGAGGAACCGTGTAAATGGTGAGTACAATGGACCATGCAATGACGGCCCTTCGATGGAATCCGAAATGGAAATCCTCATGAGAATGATGAATCAGCTAACTCAAGTTATGGGTAATAACTTGAATCAAGATGAGAGACTGGTTTCACCATGAAGGGACCAACTTTCTGTTGAGTCATTTATGCGTCAACGACCACCAACGTTCAGTGGATCTATCAACCCATTAATTACGGAATAGTGGATAAGCTCTATAGAAAAGATCTTTTCTGTACTTCATTGTTCAGAACAAGAGAAATTCACTCTGGTTGTGTACCATTTAGAGGGAGAAGCTGATCAGTAGTGGGAACTGATTAAAAACATGAGTCCAAGAGGGAAGATTGAAGCTTTGGAGTGGGAAGAGTTCATGGGAATCTTCTTTAATAAGTATTTCCCTCATTCGATGAGAACAAAAATGGAGAAGGAATTCCTCGAACAAAAGCAGAAGGAGAATGAATATGTTGGCAGTTATGAGATGAACTTCACAAGTCTTTCTTGTTATACCTCTAACTTTTTCATGGATCCTAATGGGAAGGTTGATAGATTCTTCGGTGGACTAAGACCTCATCTACGGAAGAATTTAGCCAATTGAGACTATGACAGCTATGAGGAAATCGTATGGAGTGCTATGAAGGTTGAACTGGAGTCTGGTGAGATGCAGTGGTCTCACAAATAAAATGAGAAGAAGAGATCTCTATAGCCAAACCTGGGGAGGATATTTGATCAAGGAAGAGGAGGAAAGCAAGTGAAACTTTCCACGTGCAATAAATGTGGGGAGAAGAATTCGGGGAACTGCCTTCTTGGAAGCAGGAAGTGTTACAAGTGTGAAAGAGATGATCATATCGCTTGGAACTATCGTAGTTAAGTGAAGCCTCAACTTCTCAACACAAACGACAAAGGTAATATGGTGCAGGCCCGGCCTGAAGTCCAATACTTCAAATGTGGGAAGCTTGGGCACTTTTTCAATCATTGTCCAAATATGAGGTTAGTGGAGGGGAATCACCATCAACCTCAGCATAGGCCAAGGGATCAAGGTCATTCTTTTACTATCACGACAGCTAAAGTTGAAGCTCCAAATGATATGGTGGTAGGTACTCTCATTGTTCTCTCAAAGCTAGCAAGTACTTTGTTTGATTCTGGTTCTATGCATTCTTTTATTTCCTCCAAGTTTGCAAAGAATATAGAATCAATTCTTGAACTTCTAGAAGTAGAGTTATCAGTCAAGACTCTTAGAGAGATTATCCAAGCATCAACAGTGTTAGAAACTCTAGTATTCACTTTGGAGATCATAATATCATCACAAATCTAGTAGTCATTCCCATGTTGGAATTCAACATTATACTAGGGATGGACTGGCTCTCAAAGTATAATACTAAGATCAAATGAAGAACCAATAAAATTTTGGTAGTCTTGAATGGAAAACCTATAGTTTTTTTCTAAGGAGATATATCTCAACCAGGTCATTGTTTAGAAGCACCACCAATAGCCTTCTTTATGGAGTTGATTGGTGAAGATGAAGAAGGGGATGAAAGTATAAAAATAGAAAATGTTCCCAACATTCGAGAATACATTGACGTATTTCTTGAGGAGTTGCATGGGCCTCCCTCAGAAAGAGAGGTAGAGTTCTTCATTGAAATCATGTCAGATTCTAAGCCGATATTAAAGACCCCTTATAGAATGGATAATGTGGAGCTTGAGGAATTAAAGAAACAAGTCCAATATCTTTTAGATAAGGGGTTTATCTGGCCAAGTGTGTCTCCTTGGGGAGAACCTATTCTCTTTGTGAAGAATAAGGATGGATCAATGCATTTATGCATTGATTATAGAGAACATAACGGGATCAAAATGAAGAACAAGTACCCTCTTCCAAGAATTGATGATTTATTTGACCAGCTTTGTGAGGCTCAATTCTTCTCTAAGATTGATTTTTGGTCTGGTTATCATCAATTGAGGGTGAATAAAGAAGATATTCAAAATACTACCTTCCGATCAAGATATGGGAATTATGAGTTTTTTGTTATACCCTTTGGATTGACTAATGTACCTATTATTTTTATGGATTTGATAAACATAGTTTTTAAGGACTACCTTGATAACTTTGTGGTAGTTTTTATTGATGATATTCAGATATATTCCAAAATTCATGAGGAGTATGAGGATCATCTAAGGGTGATACTAAAAACTATGAGGAAGGATATATTATTTGAAAAGTTTAGAAAGTATGAGTTTTGGTTACAGCAAGTTTCTTTCTTGGGAAACATTGTAACCAGTGAAGGAATCTCAGTTGACCCTGCAAAGACAAAGGTTATGGAGGAGTTTCCTCATCCTACAATACTAACTAGGATTTGTAGTTTCCTTGGTTTATCAGGATATTATAGGAGGTTTGTGAAAAACTTTTCACAACTTTCTAATCCACTAACCAAGTTAACTCGAAAAGGGGTTAAGTTCATATGGAAAAAGGAGTGTGAGAAAAGTTTCCAAGAGTTGAAGAATAGATTGGTTACTACACCTGTGTTAACTCTACCCTCTATCAGAGAAGGATTTGTTATTTTTAGTGATGCATCTCTGAAAGGGATTGGGTGTGTTCTCATGCAAAATGACAAGGTGATTTCTTATGCATCTCGATAGTTAAAGACTCATGAGCAGAATTATCTTACGCATGATCTTGGGTTAGTTGCGATTGTTTTTTCTCTGAAGATATGGAGGCACTATCTTTATTGGGATAAATGTGATATATACACAGACCACCAAATTTTGAAGTATATTTTCATGCAAAAATAATTGAACATGAGACAGAGGATATGGTTGGAACTTCTCAAAGACTATGATTGTTCAATTCATTATCACCTTGAAAGAGTGAAAAAAAGTCATTGATGCATTAAGTAGGAAGGAGCCTATTGTTCTGTCAATGATGAGGATTCAAGGAGATCCTTTGATCAAAGACCTAGTAAAACTGGACATGGGAATTATAAGGTAAGGGACATCATCAACCCTATCCCAAATGATTTCTCAACCATAATTAGTAGAGAAGATCAAGAAATATCAAAGATATTATCCTTTGTTGTAGAAGAAGTTTGAGGTTGTGATGAATGGGAAGTTTCCTGAGTTCAATATTGATTAAGAAGGTGTACTGAAATTTCATACAAGGTTATGTGTTCCATCTATTCCGGAAATAAAGAAGGAGCTGATGGATGAATCTCATAGCTCTACATTCTCTATACATCTTGGAAGTATGAAAATGTATAGAGACATTTGTGGTCATTATTGGTGAGATAACATTAAAAGGGAGATTGATGGCTACACTGCAAGGTGCTTGGTGTGTCAACGAGTGAAGGCAGAGCGACAACTTCCTAAAGAAGTATTACAACCACTACCCATACCATCATGGAAGTGGGAAAATATCACAATGGATTTTTTCACTGGTCTCCTAAAAACATCTGAAAGAAACAATGCGATATGGGTTATAGTGGACCATCTCGCAAAGACTACTCATTTTATCTCTATTCGGAAATATTTCTCTCTTGAACAACTCACCAAGATATATGTGAAGGAAGTGGTAAGGCTGCATGGAATTCCAATTTCTATCATATCTGATCATGATCCAAGGTTCACATCAAAATTATAGAGAAGTCTTCAACATGCTTTGGGTACCAAATTGAATTTCAGTATGTCCTATCACCCTCAAACTGATGGCCAATCTGAAAGGACTATTCAAACACTCAAGGACATGCTAAGAACATGCTCAATGGAATTTAAAGGTGGATGGGATCAACATCTCTCATTGGTTGAGTTCTCATACAACAACAGCTTTCATTCGAGTATTCAAATGTCTCCTTATGAAGCTCTATATGGGAAGCGATGTAGAAATCCTACTTATTAGGATGAAGCTAGTGAGAGAAAGCTTCTTGGGTCTGATCTTGTGCAGGAGATGATAGAAAAGGTTCATGTTATCCAACAACACATTAAGGCTTCTTAGAGTTGGAAAAAGAGTTATACTGACAATCGTCAAAGGGACTTTGAGTTTGATGTTGGTGATAAATTCTTCCTTTGAATTTCACCTTGGAAGAGAGTCGTGTGATTTGGGAAGAATGGGAAGTTTATCCTCAGGTACATTGGCCCCTATGAAATCCTTGGTCACATAGGAGCAGTGGCCTATCGGTTAGCACTTCCACCAAATCTATCTCAAGTTCATGATAGTTTCCATGTATCTCTCTTGATGAAGCACATATCTGACCCTTCACATGCACTGAATCTGAAGGTGGTGCAACTGGAACATGATCTCTCTTATGAGAAAAATTCGGTGGAGATCTTGGACTATAAGGACAAGGTTCTACGTAACAAGACTACCTGCCTCATTAAAGTGTTATGGAGGAACCACATATATGAAGAATCAATGTGGGAACCAGAGGAAACAATGAGGCAGAAGTACCCTCATCTTTTCTCAACCGAGGGAACGAGTTGAAATTTCAGGGATGAAATTTCTTAAGGGGAGAAGAATGTAATGACCCAAACTTTTTAAATGATATTTGTTTCCTAAAAATGTGTGTTTACACAACAAAACTATATCCCTTTAATAATAAAGTGAGTATAATTGAAATGTGATCTTTGGGTTTCGACCGTTATATGATTGTTAGTCAATTATGGTCGTTGGTCAATATGATCGTTGGAAGTAATACTTGTAATAATAATTTTAACATTATAATTGGTATTATAAATAGAAATGATAATGGTTAATTAATGTAGAAAGAAGAGTCGATGGCCTCATCCAGTAGAATCGTGTCATACGAATCCCATTTATCAGAACTTGGGAGGGAGGTAGCATCTTTGGGTTTCGCTCTTGACCAATCCAAAGTCGAGATTCAACATGTTAAGCTTGAACGAAATCGCCTACGGGAGAAGTTGAAGTCAGTGGAGATTACCACTCAGGCAATGTTATCTGAGTCGTCCCAAGAGTCTATCACTATCGCACACCTTACCCTTAGGTCGTACGCAGGTGTTATAAGGTGTTATGTTTCAAGGCCTTATTTACATAAAGTGTAAACCCTTTGTATTAATAAAATTATTGTTCCATATTTTCTATTTTAAGAATAGTTTTTCTTAATAAAATCGAGAGGGATTTTGATAAATTTATTTTTCGAACAGAATTTGTACTTTTCAAAAAACATATAATTATTATAATAAACTAGAGTTTTATTAATAATGTTATGGTAATTAAATAGTGTTATAAAAACACTCCTTTTTAATTATAAATGATAAAATAATTTTAGTTTTTCAAGTATTAGAAATTTCTCTATGCAATTTTACTATGCATTTTCTATCTGCTGTTATTTTTAATAAATAAGTATTTTTATAGTTAAAAGTTAAATTTATCATATTTAGATATTTATTATGATAAAATAAATGTCATTTTTGAATTCAAAACATTTATATAAGATTACAGTGAATTTATGAGAATTTTATAAAACATTTTGTTTTTCGGTGAATAGTAAAAATACAGTTTTAAGTTTTTGGTATGTTTAATGACATTATAATGATGTAATATGTAATATAAAATGTTAGTCGAATCGTATGAATTAAAATATGATAATAGGTGTCCCAAGTGTCCAATACCATGGGTAAATACCAAGGGAAAGACCATGGTTTTGCAAATACCACTACTGAGGTGTCCTTAGAAATTAATAAAAAACTCTATCACTTTTGCTATAAAAACCCACCCATTCTTTCATTTTCCTTCATTTAAAAATAATCCTTAATGAATCTATGATAGTATTACCCCCCAAGGAGTCCTCCCAAGATGTTCTCAATCCCCCAATGTCTCAATCTTCGAGTTTTAGGAGTCACTCTTCGAGGTAAAAGAAATCTTAACTTCTTTTTTCCTTTGAAGTACTCTTTTTATGTGGTATGTCTTTCAAATTTCTATATCATATTCTTTTGTACATTTTATTCTATCCCTTTACTTTATTATGATTCATTTATGAATTGTAGACCCTTGTCCCCTCTCAGTTTTCTAAAACTGTGTTTTATTCTTCTACCAGATTTTCATCCCAAAATTTCTCTCTTTTTATCAAGAAATTATTTTATTTTCTTTTGTGAATACCTAAACATCTATCTTATCTGGCGGTATTCTCATAGATGTCAAAATGATCTATTTTAATTATGGGATTAACATACATGAAAAACACCTTCTTTTTTGTGGGTTTAAAATGAAAAAAACATCATATTTTTAAACACTTTTTAAAACGCCATGATTTGGATATGAAACTCATCTCTTTTATTCTCCACAGGTTATTTATGAAATGTTTTATTATGATATATGTGGCTAACATTAATTAATACATATGAAAAGTGTTCCCTGATAGCACTCCAATTCATTGGGTAAATAATTTAATATTTAAAGATAACAAGTTTTACGATACCATGGTGAATAACCTTAGTAATTTTTATGACACCTCAGTGATAAATCTTGATAATATGCTTAGGAATGACTCAATGAAATGTTGTAGTCATATTTCCAAGTTATAATTCATGTTCTTATTATTATGATATTCCTCTTTCTCATGCCTTTATGTATTTCTTCATGTTCTTATTGATATTCCTCAAGATCACAAGTAAAATGTTTCCCTTATTTTCCCTTAGTGGGTCTTCTACTCACTCTTCCCTTTGATGTATGTCTACAGGTTATGAGATGCAATAAATATACTTAATATGAACCTTGAAGAAGCATTTAAAGTGGAATAGAATAATGTTTTATGTTTTCATGTATTATGTACCTTATTTCCAAGACACTAAACTTTTAAAGATCATCTGTTTATAAAATATAATGAAAAGTTATGTAATAAAAAGGCGGGATGGCATATGTTTCATGTGGTAACTCATTTGAAAATGAGGCTCAATGAGGATTAAATTTTAAAGTCGAAATTCTGCATGTGCCCTTGTTGACATTTCAAACCATAACCCCCTCTCGCACTCTATTTAAATGGGATTTTCACACTTTGGGAGGGTTGGATGAGGATTTGGAGAGGTGTGGCCGAAGAAAGTGGTTCTATTCCACCTCTCTAACCATTTGGAAGGAAATATTTGTGCAAGAACTCTTCCAAGAAAGCATTCCTCTTCTTCTACTTTATGTTTCTTTGATTTTGAGTTTGTAAACTTAATTTATCTTCAATAAAACTTCAATGTTCCTCTTTTTTCCTCATTTTCTTTTACTTTGTTGGGCTGGGATCTAAAAGTGGAGATGAGATTGGGTTTTACCCTTTCAATCCTTTGCTTATGAAAATCATCTTCACCGTGACAAATTCACCCATAAGAGTGTAATTCTTTTTTTGGTTGATCCAATTCTTACCTCCTTCATTAGTTTTTTTGAATTCGTATATTGTAATTCATAAAATTATGGTTAATGAAATTATTTTGAAAGGTTGAAATCACTCAAATGATTGGTACAATGACTGTGAGGTTGGGCTTGTATGAATCGTGAGAGCGGCACTTTAATCGACAAATCTAATCTACTTGGGATCAATTTGTAGGGTTTGAATCTAATCCTCAAACTCAAGACATTCACATCTCTAGAGTGGAGGTGTTTTCCAAATTTTCCATTGATCATAAGTTGGCTTTTAGGACAACAATTAAATCATGGCATCACGATTGGAAATCCCGAAGTTAACTTAGGATTCATTTGTTCCAATCTTTGTGGGTGTACTTTCTTTTGTTGGGCTCGAGGGTTAACAAATTAAGGAACCATAATTGAATTAATTTCATCATAAGGGATAATGATTAATGACTAATGAAGGGGTAGGTGAGATCTCTCACAATCATTGATATTGTTGTTTTCAAAAGAAGTTGCTTTCTTATTTGTTCCCTTTTGTTCTGACATCAATCAACAAAATCCCCCATCTTTTCCCCCTTTTTCATTTCTTTTCCTTATTTATTCAAACCTAATAGGGATTGGTTAATTCAAATCTTCGTCAAGAAAATGATTTAGGTCAATCATTGTGTTTCACTTAGTAAAAATCACAAATATTTTGAGAGCATGTGTGACAACGCACATCATAAAGATTTGTTCATTCCATCTTTATGGAAGTTGATATCTCATCACATTGATTGGAATGGAATTGTTTTACTAAACTAATGGTCGTGGTGTATTGACACATTTATTTCAAACATTCAAATAAAGATGTATCGAGCATATAGGTTGATGACACGAGAATGCAACCTACTTGATAAGATATCGAGACAAATAGACTATATTACACAGTGAGTACTCGCATATAGTTATCGACGTTGCGGCATTAACTTCTTCCTTTTGGGTGACTTTACGTGTTGCTAGATGCTAATATTAGACTTTATGGGAACTTGCTTAATGTCAGTGAAGAAGAAACCTAGGGTCACAAACTTAATGTTTTTATAATTAAATTCTATTTAAATTTAATTATTAAAATAAATATTATTCTTCGGTCTGAGGAATAAAATTTATTCATAATTTATTGATCACACATATTCAGTCACCATTTTATATGAGTTGAATATTAAATAAGTATTTATTTGTAAGACCGTCAATAATATAAATATTTATTTATTTATCAAATAAATAATTTTATTATTCAAGGTTCGTTAAATACGGAAGAAATGCGAACCGAGTTTCGGATTCGACGGGAATGATGTATTAAATATAATTTAAATAAATTTTAATTTATTTATATAAAGAAATGATATTTATTTTATTCACGAATTTAGCGCATGTCAAATAAATATTATTATTATTATATAGACGTGAGGTTTGCTATGAATTGTGAGAATAATTAAGGGTTGATGTGTATTTATTAATTCTTTAACCTGGTTCTACAAATACACGGTTATATCATTTCTTAGGGTTAAGTAGTGTTGCACACAACACATTCCCTCTAGAGATTCTCTCAACTCTAGAGAGAAAATTTTCTAGAACACTCTCATGAATCGAGACCAAACTTCCACCTTCCTCCTCTCAAGAACGAGAAAACAAGAATCAATCTTTCAACTTCAAAGGATTGTGTGGCGATCAAAGGGAGTGACATAAGACGGTCAATACCACCACACAAGCACCTGGAGTATCATCAACGATGCTTCGAGATAATAGGAGCATGTATGGATCACCATTAAAGAGATTCTATCATTGAATCCTTGTAGCATAACAACAGCACAATCTGAAAAGACAATCAACATCTTCTTTGAAAAAAATACTCAAGACCGAGGTAATTATTTTAATTAAATTAATTATAAATTTAACATGAAATATCATGTCTCTTGGTTCTTGTGTTCTATGTCAAGTTCATCATATAATGTTTTTGGTCATGACATATATTACCATGTACATTGCAGATTATTTGTTGAAACCCAACAAAAACCAACTTGGTCATGCCTGAATAGGCGCTTCTGTTGCATTTGGAACCTTCAAGTGGTATCAAATCAATCACATTCAAATTTATAATTATTTAATTTGTTGATCATTATACACACTTGTTGGTAGTTTTTCATTTTTGGTAATTCATCCTTTTAATCAAAATGTCAAGACCGCTTCTTCTTCATTCCATTTTATAAAGCCAAGAACAAGTTAAAAATATGTGAAGAACGTCTGAAGAACATCCGAAGAACTCATCCATAGGTGATGAGAATTTTGGTCGAATAGCATGGGACTACACGACGTGTAGCGCGAAGATACACATCATGTACCCATACTCAATGCACAAGACGTTCCTTGAATTTAAATCAGCGTGTCATGCATTAAATCACACGTGATGTCATTAAACACACTGAGTGTTGACTAGGCTAGGCTAGCACATGGTTTTTCAGACTACACGCCATGTAACTCGTTTCCACGTCACGTAGTCAACATGTTTATGCGGCAGAAAACACGGAGTAAAAGTTGGTTGTGTATTTATTACATGACAAGTGTGACTGACGGTCATGCTACTCGAAGGTCACACAGCATGTAAATGTTTGCAGCTGACAAACACGTTTAGTCCCTAGACATGTGGCATGGATATATGACAAGTAGAATACACGATGTGTAGATGGCTTATACATGCCGTGTATCCTACCTGTTTACACGAAAAGTAAAATTAGTTAATTACCCTACTAAACCTAATCAACACATGTCTATGTGTCATCAACTGACGGCATACATCATGTGATAGGTTATATTTATATATATATTAAATGCTTAATTAATTATCCACATAAAATTATGAATTGTGCATTCCACATGCATTAAAAGCATTACACGTTGCGCAAATTAACACATGTTTGTGTGTCATTTATTAACAGTACACGTCGTATAATTACATATCATTTTGTGTATGTTGCATGTAGTGTGAGTGCCACGATACACGAGCACAACACATCGGGTAGTTCGAACGGGCACACGTCGTGTCACCTCCAAATACATGCTTTGTACTTAGTTAATTTAAAATAAAATTAATTTGTTTAATTTGTTTAAAATTATATTGGATGTGAATCCCCAGGATTGTTTGGATGAATATTAAGATAAATGAATTGATTAATTAAGAATGATTAAAATGAATCCTGATTTATTAAATTTTTATTTGTTGCATGCATGGATGATCATGAACTTGACCGACCTGTGTATGGTTTGGATTTCTTTTAATTTAATTATTGCGTGGGTTTTTGCAATTATTATTATTAATTAAAATGATGGTTGAAGTGTCATGTCCTCCTCCTATGATGTAAAGACATGTGTGCCCGTGATTTTTTTTATGTAAACTACGTAAGTCTTCCATTAGTTCCACTCACTTACGTGTGAGTAAAGCATATGTAAGGATGTGGATCACAAGTGATTGAAGTCGGTTCAAGACGGAGCTGAGATGAAATCAACTCAAATGATACACAAGAAAGAAGTGGAATGCTAGAACTCGAGCCAAAACCTACTCATAGAGTTTTTCCCTTAGAATTAATAGTTTGTTTATTGTCCGCTCAATAAACAAACCGATAGATAAATCTCATGATCATGCCACATATTTTATTATGTATTTTGCATGGTTATTTATTTTATGGATGCTTTATCACAATCACATAAATAAATGAATTAAATAACAAGCATCGTCAAATGGAATAAAATAAAAGGATTATGCATAAATATTTTACCAACATGTATCTAATCACTCAAGTAAAATCCACTTAATATTAACAAGACATGTAAAAGGATAATAAAATATTTTACGTATAATAACACAAAAAATTATCAATAAAATATTAAGTCAAACTAAGTCTTCCATCGTCTGAATTAAGATGCTCTCGTAGTTGAAGTGTCAATTCAGGCCTTCATCAGGAGCGCTTTAAATTATCGAAAAGTCTTGAAAAAGATAGTGGGTTGACTTAACCAAACATGTATTTGATTTAACGACCTTAGTATGTTCAATACAAGTTTGGAAGCAAGTGTTGAGGAAATCTGAGTCGTGATTTCTAGATTAAAGAGTTCACTCAACGGATCAAGGAGTTGCAAGCTATCAATTGGCAAGACCGCCTACCTAAATACTTTCTTATCATTTTTATGGTCTTTGTCTGGATTATAAAAAGGGAAATATGGGTCATTGTCATTAGAATTTCCACCCAGAAGACATTCTGATTCCAATAGTGAGGGTTATTGAGACTTGATAAAATAATGAGAGAAAAAATAACAAAATTAAATATTGTCTCCTCACATAATTTGATAATCAAGTAAAGTACTAATAGTCTATTTTTATAATATTGCAGTAAAATGGAAAGTTCATCGAACATGTAATCCATGCTATTAATTACGGTAAAAGATCATCTCCTTACTGGTAGTAAATTTCAAAAATGGTATGAAGGTACCACGCATGCAGTGAAAGCCCCAAAAGTGATATTTTAAAATTTTTCACTAACAGACATAAACTTATTGATGTCAGTGAATTCATGCTCGGTTAAAGCTAAGGATCTCACATGAAGAGTTTTAAGCACAAAAATAAACCGTAAAATACCTGATTTACATATGAAGCCACGCACGACGTATGCTCGTCATTGGCGATCATTGTATAAAGAATCTGAAACTGAATTCCTCTAGATCGTCCTCACGCGCTTCAAGAAACTACAAAAGCATCGTTCATCAAATTCCATGTGCTAGCACGGAGATCCGACGATGCCTTTGACGCTCCAACAATCACTGCATCGCCTTGCTTGTGATGCCTGATAGAGATCTTGATCTGAGCTACTGAATCCAGAGCCTCTCTCTCTAGGATGTGGGAAAGAGAAGAGGAGAGAGAGAGGTTGTGAATAGTACATGGCACACTCCTCTCCTCCTCTATTTATAGAGTGTTAAGAAAATATCTGGTATTGGCACCCGACCTCCTGAATAAATAACACGCTATAAACAACTTGTTATGACTACTAAACTGAGTCATAAATATTATTATCACTTTCTTGTAATATATTAAATATATTACGTGATAATAAATGAGTCATTAACTCGACTCGTCGTTCCCACAAATATTAATTGAACCTTGAATATTTTTTAATATTCGTTCAAATAATATTTTTCATGTATTTACTTAAAACTTGTAAATGCATTTAATAAATAAATTCAATGTTCATTATTCTTAACTTGGATAATATGAAAATATTTATTTCATTGTTGATCGTATCTCTTTGGAAAAATCTCGAACCCCAGTGGTGGGGCCCACTATGTCCAAAATTCATATTCAACTTAATATGGAAGATTCTCAAATACGCTATTGTGTGTAACTCTCTAAGCCCTTATCTCGATAGTAGTGAACAGTATTCAAAAACCAAGAGCGGGATCTAACAACCCATCATGGTCCCTAAAGAGATAAGGATTGTCACAACAGCGACAACCAATCCACGAACACGTACTGTGTAATATAATTTTTTTGTCTTTAAATATCTCATAAAGCAGGACTCACACCTCTGTCATCATCATTTTCTTGCTTTATTATTTGTTGATCCAACTGGACGGATTTACCCTCGACTACCATGGTCATGGTCTTATGAATGTACTACCATCCTTATCAACATGGCCCGAGATATATAACTTCCTTCACCCGAAAGTGACAAATCTTTTCTTGACCATTCAACCAATGTCACACCACCAATGACGCACCCAACAGAAACTATCTCGCCACGATTTCAATATCATGATTTTCGTCTTGTATCAAAGTACGCAATCAAATGGAATGCATTGATAATGATCTCAAGTCAGAAGATCATTACACATGATCGTAGATAGGAACATCCAATGACACCCAAAACATGTAGTGTTCATATTGGCGGGTCTGTCATCATGATCTCGCTACTAGAGATCATCAAGTGTGAACTTCATGAGAAGAAGTCTCAATGTTTATGAGCCCCCAGCACCTGATAGTCAGACATCTATTGTGTACAGTCAGTAAGATGTATATAAACCATAGGACATTTGTTTAAGATTAATGTCATAGTATCTCAAGGTTCTTATTGTAGCCTAGGGTCTGTTATAACCTTTCGATACGACAGTTAATCTATGGGCATTACCATTTCAATAGTGGGCGCAGAATAGTCTACACTATAATGGTAAGAAAACATCATGTATAGTTAACTGTATACACGGTATGGTAATCAAAAGCAAAGAATGGTTGGGTCTAGGGCACCCACTATTTAAACACTCTCACTTGCACTAGAGCCAACTTGCTAAACAAACTTGTTAATTGCTCACATGATAAAAATCATGCTTCTGATGAGTCAAGTCTTTAGCTACT
The DNA here is from genome assembly GCA_963277665.1 of Viscum album. NCBI lineage: Eukaryota > Viridiplantae > Streptophyta > Magnoliopsida > Santalales > Viscaceae > Viscum > Viscum album. The sequence goes on from OY728135.1 coordinate 1,020,992,345, forward strand.
GCGCATGCCACGATTACTCTGCATGGCATATCTGCTATATGCGACCTCATCACTTTGAGTAAAACTTCTCAAGGGATGGTATCCCTGAGTAAATCTCTTTTCTCCATTGACATAACTTGTCATCTTGTCTAGTAAGAATATCATAATCTACATTATGATAATTCTTTACTTACTAGGTGAATCTGGAACAAATCGTTGCATATAACTGCCTCTTAGCTGCCTCTGAAGCTGCAACGTACTCGGTAATTGTAGATATGGCTACCACTAGTTTTTATGAGCTTGTCTCGCTCATCACCTTAGTCTAACTACGATACTAGATCACATGAATCTTTGGAAGGCTAGATTGTGTCCCCACAAAACTAGTATCATTCTTCTCCACTTACCAAGTACATATCTTTTGTACTTGTCGAAGTAAAAATGGATAGTTCTGACTGATTCACTTGCAGTGATCCTGGATATAACTGATATTTTCCTATTGTAAAGTATGTACTGGCAATATCAGTTCTTGTACATATCATCGCATATGTGATTAATCCATCACATAAGCGTATGGATTTTAACTCATCGCCTTAATCTCCTCCCATGTCACGGACATGTCAACCTGAAGAGATTATACCATGTGACATTGGTAACAATTCTTCTCTTGAATTGTTACATTTTGTATTTTTCAATACCATGTCTTTATATGTACGATTGACTAGGTCCAAGAAACCTATAGATCTACCTCAATAGATCTTGTTCCCTAGAAATTAGGTTGTTACTTTAAGTCAATCATTGGAGTATTACTTTTATCCTGGTCTTAACTAACTGTAAAACCAATATCTATTTTCCATATGTTGCCGAACATATTCTACTTGGAAAATCTTAGCGCTCCCACTAACCTCTGGTAGGCACATGGAATTCATTCATTCCAAATGAATGTTTTATGATCATGTTGCTTACATCAATCCTTAACTGGATTTCAGTAACTTGCAACCTATCTGTGACATGACCATCACTTTTTGGTTACATCATATAGACACCTTCCACGAATGGTGGTCATGACATCCAATGCTAAATAATATGATTATAGATATTAGTTATGACAAGTAAAATTCTAACGAATTTAGGCAATAACAACTTAGTGAAACCAATCAAACCTTATTGGTATTACGCTTGTACCATCCATGTATCAACTCATTTGAATACTCACCGTAGTATTCAAAATAATAAGCCCCTTTTCACTTTGATACATGGAATCCATTATTGAATTTTAATTGGTCTTGTCAATCTTAGCTAATTGTCATATACTGCTTACCTGTAGGAAACATTATTCACAATAGATAATAGATCACCGATCGTGGTGAATACAAAAACCATCACCATGGTTTTATTCTTCCTATGCAGTATGTGTCTCTAGAATACTCTATTCCACATGCACTTGTGGAACTAGTTCCTATGCCAACTACATGTGCATCTTGAGCATTGACTAAGATCGAGTCAATCTTGCTCTCACTATCTCAAAAGAGATGTGCACTCTTTTATAGAAATGCAGTTTATAACTTGACTACATATTTTATATCTTAGGGATTTGTATAACATCCTAAGCAACTGTTAGGATGATTACAATAGATGTACATTGTGTTTGTTCCTGATGCAAGTTTGTTTATGTCCTAACAAACTCTTTGCATCCAAACACATGACCATATGACATAATGGATTTTCATCATACTATGACTCGTATGATATCCATTTTTCATTTTAACTGACATATGATTATGGGATTACGCCGTTATTTGCGAAGCACGTCATGAAATGTAATGGAAGTTTATGCAAGTTGCAACATTGATGCTCCTTACATCATTACTCTGATGTATGAAATGTGTTTTTAGGAATTGTTCCATGCTACATTTTGTTGATCAATGTTGTCATGTAAGACTTCATCATTGATCCTCCTCGTTAACATCAATGTCGTAATGTAGATAAGGTAATATGCGTTTAGGAATTACTTCAAGCTACATTATCATGATCAATGAATGCTTGGTCAATATATTCTTCAAGATGTCAGCCTGAAGCTACTCATATCTTTTGACCATACACTTACTTCACTTTACCATTCCTTAATTACATAAAGGAATCTTATGAAGTAAATATATACCTCTAGCTTTTCCTTGAAACAGTTCATACTTGTTGAACTAATTTCAAAAGCTTTGTGACATACCTTTATTTCTAAAGGTTTCTTTGTCCAAACTAAAGACGCCGCTAATACCATAAGTATTTAACTGTACCGAGCCTAAATACCATACAGGGTATAAAATTGACGTCAACCTTTTAGTTTTGATTGACAAAGAATTGTCTTGCTACAACTGAGTATAAATCTTACATTTTATATTCATTAGGTATTACCTATGATTCATGTATCATTAAACTGTTGTTTGGGTATTAGATACCAAAAACAACATTCATTCTGAAACCTGGAATAATATCTCCTTGTGTCCAAAAGGAAATGTGAGATAAATGTTTTTTGTTATACTCAATAATAGTACTACATGAATCTTTCACTTGGCAATATAGAAGTCGTGTATTTCTCACCACTGGCCTAGGTATCACCCTTTCTCAACCACTTGGAGAATACACCTGACTTCTAGTAATATTACTATACTCTCTTGGTTACCGTATCTAATACACATGTGTGATAGGCATATAGTATTAAATACCCAAGAAGTAAAACTGAAACATTACATTTTACTTTGATGAATAAACCTGAAGAAGAAGCGGTAACTTGCTTCTTTAATTCAGTTAATTTCATTTAAACTTCCATGATTTTATTGCAAAACAAATAACCACTGTTAATACCTCTTTCATTGAAGGACATTGCAAATGTGCTATTGGCGTTACTTGACATAGGCCTTTTGCATTTCCTTTCAATTTGTTCGCCATAAGAATTAAAGAATAATCGGTCTTTTATATTCTTATTTACTTGGTGATCCTTACCTAAGTACGTAATAAAGCATTTACTCAATACTTGTTCGTTTTGTAACTTAAAAAAAACTTGATTAACAGGGTGAATATGGTATTAGAATAGGATATATAGAAAGATCATAACTCGCCTTTAAATAAACACGGATCTAGTGTAACCATTACATATTCATATCATTGTTTCGCTTTCTCCGTGCAGACTTCTCAAAGAAGAGACTTCATGTTATTTCATTCATATCCTGATGTAGCGCCTGCAACTAACATCAGACGTTGATGAAAGCGTAATGACATAACCATCATATGCTTTGTACATCAATCTCTTGTAAGCAATTTCACCCTCGCTTCCTGAGGTAGTTTAACAGGAATAGGGACACTAACACCCTGAGTTTCCAATAGTATTGTGTGCAAGCGCCTATACTATTCTTGGATACTCGTGCCAGTGTGGACATTGACTCTGTCCAATATTTATCGCAACTTTTAAACTTGTGGTATAACTTTCCATTTTTCTACAAAAGTATAATTTTAACAGATTAGTACTTTTAATCTGGATTACCGATTTAGACATTTTGATTAATTAATTATATCATTAAATGTTTTCCACAATTTTATCAAATTCTAGGAACCTTCAGTGTTAGAATCGAAATACTTTGTCGATTGAGTATTCTAGTGGTAAGGATCTCTGAACCTCCCCTCATAATCTACAAGCTATGGATACGCCACTACTTGGAGGGTTCAAGGTAGACGTTTGGCTGACCAACCAGATGAACTCGCAGTTCCTTGATCTGTTGAGTGAAGTCTCAACTTCTAAAATCATTAAATGATATACTCAGTGTTTGCCTCTAAAATGATACCAAGATAGTTATGGTTAATCCTTACTACCACTTTAGTTAAGTTAACCCACCACTCTCGTAATAACTCCCCGGTAGTAATAAGCACCCTCAGTTATGGCATGACCAACACCCCAAACACCCGATTTTGTCCAAATTCAAATGATGGAAGGCGGTTTAGACTTAATATTTCTTTGAGGGTTTTATATTTTTAATGTGATGAAATAAATCATTTTCTATTTTCTTAGCATGTACTATGTGATCACACTCACAACTGACCATGCATGAAATAAAAAAATTCATCGCGTCATATGTTCATTTTATCTGTGAATGTTTACTATTATTCTATGTGTTCATGCATTAACTACACATACACAAAAATAATAAACCATGCAAAATAAAATGACGACCTAATCATGAGTCGGTACTAATGGTTGATTCATTGAGTAAATGACGGATCAACCTAGACCCTAGGGGATATACCTTGAGTTGCGTCATCTCCGACTCGCATTGCATCATCCGCCCCTCCAATGCATCACATCTCATGTCCGGTGTGTCGTCATTACACGTCACGATGTGCGTCACTCGTCTTGTCATTATACAACATTAATCGCACACATGTAAGGGGTTCTCGGGGTATAAAATACAACTCTGAGAAAGGGCACGCAGACCCTTATACATATAACGACTCTGAGACGACACGCAGATCGCTTTTTATTTAACTAATTATTACAAACCAGCATGTAATAATTAAATAAATTAAACAAATAAACAAGCATCATACATACATTGGTCAGTCCAAGGACTCGTGATCAGTCGAATACGCTTAAACTCGCATATTTTAAAATAAATGCAGAATTAAAATAAACTTGCATTAAAATAATACTCAAGGGCATTATAATTGAATTAAAAATTTCACTCCTATTTTTAATTCAATAATTATGTCGTTTGATCCTGATAATTAATTTAATTTTAAAACTAAAAATTAAATTAATTAATTAATTTAATTAAACACCAAATTAAATTAATTTACCCCGCATCAAAAATAAACCAAAAATTAATATTTAATTAATTTAATTATCACCTGAAATTAAATTAATCATTTTAATTAATTTTTTATTAAATTAAAATTACTTAGGCATTGAAAACCCCGGTCGGGTCTGTGCGGGTCGGGCCGAACCTACACAGGCCCATCCCAGGTTATGTCGACACAGTACAGGGACGTTTTGGGTCAGGCGGTCCGCCCAGTCCCATTTCGGGCTGGGTAGACCCGTCAGATGCCCATTTCATGGTCGGTTTGGTCTATGCAAAGCAGCAAGGGGAGTACCTCGTGGGAGGGGTCACCGCAGCCAAGCTGGGCACGAGCAAGGCGTGATCGGGACGGCACAGCGAGCTCAGGTGAAGCGGTCGGTGGTAGCACGGCGGGCCCGGAGGCTGCGGGAGACTGCAATGAACCAGGGTGCTGGAGGTCGGGCCTGTAGTGGGGCAACGATCGTGCGGGTTCTGGGACGGCGGAGGCAGGCCGACGGCCGGCCGAGCAAGGTGGTCGGTGAGACAGCGCACCGACGAAGAGGAGGAGCCGCAACGGCGGTCTGGTCCAGCGAGGGGAGGGCGGTCCGCTTCAACACCAGGAGGCGCCGCGACTGAATCTCACCGGAGAGGGCGGCTGAAAGGCGACCGGACAAGGAAAGGAGTCGGGGAGGTGGTCGGGAGCTGCCGGACTCGACTGTATAGAGGCAAGTCGTCCAGGGCGGAGGAGGTCGGGCGGGGGGTGGCATGCAGTCGGTCGGAGGCGCCTAGGCGGTTCGGTGGAGGGAGGTCGAGTGGCAGGCCGATGCTGAAGGAGGCGGTGGCTGGGTCACGGTCACCGGAGGAGCAGAGGGATGTGTCGCCACGGGTGAGGGTGACGGGGTGGGACTGAGACTTGCACAACAAGTCTAAAATTCATTTTTTTAACTTTCATCTTATCCAACTGACACAAAAGACTTCCCTTTGTTTTGCATGTGGAACCACAACGGACACCCCATTTTTCAACCAGCCCTTTCCATTTTTCTAAAGACAAATGTTTAGGCTTTCATAAAATTATAATTATTTTCAACAATTATTTCATTCATTGTATAAAAATAATACATGGTCGGAAAGAACTGTTCAGGTGACCGGTTGTCCACCCAGTGAGCGTTTATAGAAACTTCGTAAACGAACCAGTTTTATATCTGAATTTAAACTTCGGATGACCATAGAATGGTCATCCGATATCAAATTAAGACACGGTCTGTGGCGTTAGGACCGTAACAAACCCCTCCTTTTAGATTAATGCAAATTTAATTTTTCCATTGGCTTAAAATTTTCACACGTCCATCTAATACCAATTGAAGGTACCGGGCACGCAGCAAAAGCCCCAAAAGTGGGATTTTAAAATTTTTCACTGACGGACAACATAAACTTGTCGACATCGGCGAATCACTACCCGATTAAAGCCAAGGATCTCGCGTGAAGAGTTTTAAACACAAAAATAAACCATAAAATACCTGGTTTAGATCTGAAGCTGTGCACAACGTATGCTCGTCATTGGCGATCACTGCACGAAGAATCTGAAGTTGAATTCCTCTAAATCGTCCACATGCGCTTCAAGAAACTGTGGGAGCATCGTTCGTCGAATTCTGGGTGCTATCACGTGTTGGAGTTTGTGCCCTAGAAACTAACTTCTTTGTACTTTATGATAAACTTATATTCATTGGATGAATATTAATAAACTACTTGTCACATCATGATTTTTCTTCTATGTGACATAGTATGTGATAATATCCTAAGAATAGTTGTTGTATTAAAAGGTCATAGTAGATCTCTACTATGATGAGAACCCGGAAGTGTTATAACACTATTTGTTAATATATGTTCTATGGACGGATGATATCATTTGAAGGGACACAAATGATACAAGCTATCAAGGGTGGGGACTCGTGAAACTTTCAGGCACCTTCTCATGGTATGCGCCCTTGGTAATATCAATGAGGATATTATGAGAACAAGACCCGCCACTAGGAAATCCACATTCATAAGTGTCCTTGGATGTTCCTATCTGCGGACGTGTGTATTGGTTCTTAGACTTTAAGATTCTTATTAATAGGTATTATGACTCACGCAGTTAAATGTATTGACGAAAATCGTGACGACAGATGTTCACTACGAGGTAGGATATGTTGGGTGTGTCATGAGTAATACTGCATTAATTAATAATGCGAGAAAGAATTTGTCACTTCTACAGAAGTAGATATCTCAGGCCCTTTGATGGAAATGATATAGCTTAACTAAATCCATGGTCATGGTGTTCTCTATGCAAGTTCAATTCTGGGAAGTCAAAGAATGAGAAATCAAGCACATGGGTCGATGGCACTTGCATGCAACTCGCTTGATCGGAGATATCGGGAAAGAGGGATTATAATACACGGTAAGCATCCGTATGAGGTGACATGTCATTGAGACATCAACTTCTTTCTCTTGGGTGCCTTGACCCGTTGCTAGACAGTAATATTGGACTTTAGGCAAGTCCGCCTAATGCCAATGAGAAAGATGCCTAGAGGGTCACATGCTAAGTATAGCCAGTATCTCAGTTGAATAATTTATTTATTTAACAAGTTGAATAAATATTATTCTCAGTTGTGGTTTAATAATTATTCAAGTATGTCTGATCGCATTTATTTCGTCGATAGTTATTCGAAAGAATATATTGTGGACGGAATATTTATTTATCGACGAATAATGCAGTTATATTTATTTAATAAATAAATAGTCATTATTCAAGGCTCAGTAAATATTGAGGAGGATTGGCGAACCAAGTTATGGGTCCGATGAAAAGAATATTAAATATTATTTGGTTAAATAATATTTAAATATAACGTGCAAGTTAAGCACATGTCAGGGAAATAATAGCGTTGCTATTATTATTTGACATGGGGTTTCACATGGAATAATAAATTAAGTAACGGCATCTGAGCTAATTATTTATTATTACCTGGTGAATTAAATTTCCTGTTATGTTATTATTCTCTAAATTAGCCAAGGGGTCATTCAACCGGCTAACCAAATCGTTGTGTGCACAACATCCTTGGAGAAAAGCTCTCTAGCCCGGAGAACTTTTCCTCTCCAAGAACGCTCTTAAGAACGAGAGAGATCCTCCTCTACCGGATCAAGGAGAACGCTTTGGAATCAATTCTCAAGGCGATCGAAGGTGGACATCGCAAGCACAAGGATCTTCCGCGCTAGCACCCGAAGACTCCTTCGGTGATGTCCATAGGTACGTGGAGCACGTGTGGATCACCGCTAGAGGATTCATATACTTGAATTCTACATCACAACGAAGTCGCACCTCGGACCCGTGGTCAGACGCATCAACAAAGAAAGAATCACCTTGGAGGTAATTCTATAATTTAATTAAATTAATTATAAACAAAATATGTCGATCATCTCTTCTCGATTTCGGGTTCTCTCCTTTATCTTTTATCTTTGATTCAATTCTGTGGATACTAGCGCTCATCGTCGTATTGATCCCAAATTAATCATCGATTGTGACAATTTTCAAAGTTGGGTACACGTTCATCATTCACTTCCGTTGTGCCTGGAACCTTCAAGTGGTATCAGAGCGGTCATATTTTTGTTTATTATTATTTAAATAATCCATTGATGATTTACGCTTTAATAATTTAGTTTATCAATTCATGTTTAATCGTTCTGGTAATCTGAATTTTGAGATTTGTTCCTCCCTTATCGTTTCCCGCATATCTAACAAAAACGAATAATTTTATGATTAAAATTAAATCGAGGATCTCATCAGGAGGCGCTGGCGGTTCTATCTAGATAACACAAGAATACATTCCATGTAGTCAGATCTACACATCGTGTAGTTGGATCTACATGGCGTGTATTTGTGTTCAATGCATCATGAGTAATTCAACAATTACTCAAGCCGTGTGCATTAGTGACACGCGGTGTAGTTAATTATTACATTGTGTGTTGATCAGGACAGACTAGTGCATGGTCAGTCGGACTACATGTCGTGAGGTCCACTGGACACGACGTGCAGTCCCTTTGGATCAGGGTCAAGCCGTGTATCTCATACACACCTTGCCCGGCTGGTGACCGTGCAACACGAAGTCTACACAGCATGTGGCTCACTGGACACACCGTGTACTCCGAAGATTTCTAAAGTACACCTCACACGTTGTTTCTCCAGGCGCGTACTTCAGATGGACAGTGAGGAGGGTACATGCCGTGTAGTCGGATCTACATACCGTGTACTGTTTCCAGATTACGCAGATTTAAAAATTTATTATTATATTATGTAAACCCTTGAAACATGTACCTTCGTGTGGCCGTAAAGCTAGGACACAACATGTGATAGGTGTTTGATATATATATATATACACAAGTATATATATATATATATAAATGTTTAATTAACATCTACATAATGTTTAAAGATCTGCACATCATATATGAGTTGTATAACAGTTATAATTTTGTGTGCATGCTACATGTCACAAAGAATAAAGTATATACAAGTATAAATACATGTTTGGTAGTTTTTTACGGGTATTCACCGAGTTGCCTCCAAGGTACAAGTTATGTACAAGGTTATAAATGAGAATCTCAAGGAAATTCAGAAAAAGATTAAGATAAAAAGGATTGATTAATTAAAGATAACGATTAATCGATTCGAGCGTAATTTATCTTAATAAGAACGATTAAAGAATTGAATGCTAGTTTTATTAAATGCGTAATTCGTTGCATGTATGTGGGTGATCATGATCTAGACTAGACCTTTGTATGTGATTGGTTCCCTTTTAATTTATTTATTAAATTAAAATTGTTGGCTTGCGTGCATTCTCCTCATTAATATGCAGGGTCTGCGTGCTCATGGTTTCTTTTATGTAAACCCTCTTTTACCCCTCACCTGCGTGTGAGTTAAAAGCATATGTAATGGATGGAGCACCCAAGCTAGTAGATGCGGTTCAAGTTAGGAGTCGAGACGAAACCAATCCAAGGAGATACAAAGGTGGACATGTGGGAAGTTGTAAACACGAACCTTAAACGGTTCAAGGTGTTTCTCCCCTAATTCAAGGTTAGTTTATCAACAGCTAGATAAACTGACCAATAGTAAAGCTCATGATCATACCCTTTATTTTATTTTTGTCAGTTGTATGGTTATTCATTATGGATGTTTGACGCGATCACATAATTAATGAACTAACAAGCATACAAGATGGAACTAAAATAAAAATGGGTTGTGCGTAAATATTATCTATACATGGTTAATCACTTAAGTATATCCCACTTAACATTAACAAGCATGGAAAAAGATAATAAGAGGCAATTTACGCATAAAGGATAAAAATACCTCAATTAAATATTAAGTCGGTATAGCCTTTCATTACTTCGGTTAGAATCGAACCATAGTTCAAAGTGCTTGACCAACCCTAGTTGAGGTGTTTTTAATTGTCGGGGAATTCTAATTTGAAGTTTTGGGTTGACTTAACTTAGTTTACATCAAGGGTTGACTGCCCTAGCAGGACTTGGTGTAACTGAGAGGCAAAGGTTGAGGAAATCCAAAATTAAGGATTTTAGGATTGGGGAGTCCACTCAACAGATCAAGGAGTTATGAGTTAATGCAGTTGGTATTTGAAATGTCTACCTAAAACCTTTCAAGTTGCTTGACCAACCCTAGTTAGGGTAATGTGAAGGGCAATAAGGATCATTGTCACCAGAATGTCCAAGTAACATGATATTCCGAAGCCAATGGTGAGGGCTATTGGGTTTCGACAAAATAGTGGGAAACTGATTGATATTAATTTATTTATTTGTCTATATTTATCAAGATAAAGTACTAAAACTGTGTTCATCTTAATTTGTAGAAACAACAATCAAAATGACATCAAATATATCATTGCGATCCATACTGGAGAAGGAAAACCTTCTCACTGGCACAAATTTCCAAGAGTGGCAAAGGTGTCTTCGGGTTATCCTTCGCCATGAGAGGAAACTTTATGTGCTAGAAGATCTTTTACCAGTTGTGTCTGGAAATGAGGCGAGTGATGAGGAACTCTCTGTGTATGAGAAACATCTGAATGACGCTACGGATGTTCAGTGTCTCATGTTATCATCCATGACTAATGAGCTCTTGAAGCAACATGAAGAAATGAATGCTTATAGCATAATGTCTCACCTACAGAATATCTATCAAGAGAAGGCGAGATAGGAGAGGAATGAGATTTCCAACGCTTTGTTCACTACTAAACTTAGAGAGTTTGCGCCAGCTGGACCACGTGTAGTCAACCTTATTGGCTACATTGAACGTCTAGACGTCTTAGGGATTAAATTCCCAGATGAATTGCGTACAGATCTCATACTATCATCGCTACCTGAAACCTTCTCTAGTTTTATTGTGAATTATAATATGAGAAATAATGAGAAGAGTCTATCAGAGCTTCTTACCCTGATTCGTCGAGTTGGTAAGGACATGGAGCGTGAAAAAATCCACAGTTCTTATGGTGAATAGGAAGATGAAGGACAAGGCAAAGGGGCCTAAGATTTATAAACAATCTAAAGCCTATGAGCATCGTCTGACCAAGAAGAAGAAGATCCAGAGGCAAGGCAAGGAAAAGGAGGCAGTATGTTTTGCATGTGGCAAGTCAGGCCACTGGAAGAGGAACTGCACCTAAAGGAAAGGGGAAGCCAAAACTGTGTTCGTTATCGAGTGAAATCTTTCCATTTCTACACATTGGGTATTAGATACATCTTGTGGGGCTCACAACTGTATTCAAATGCAGGAACCAAGTAGGTTCTAGAAAATTGTCAGAGGAGAGGTGGATCTACGAGCTGTCAATGGTGCGAGGCTGGCTACTCTTATCATTGGTGACTACCATCTCACATTGTCGACAGGAATGATTTTGGTTTTGCATGGATGTTATTTAAAACTAGTGTTACTAAGAACATAATTTCTGTATCGAGTTTAGATACAGATGGATTTATTTTCAAGTTCGGAAATAAATGTTGTTGCTTTTATAAGGACAACATATGTTATGGTATGGCGCATTTAAATAACGATCTATATGTATTAAATTACGAGAACCAAGTGTTGGCAATTGATAACAAACCAAGTTCACATGACTCATACAACACCCAGTTGTGACATCATCGCCTTGGTCATGTAAATGAGAAGCGCCTGACAAAGCTCTGTCAAGATGGTTATTTAAACTCTTCCGAACTAAAACCACTTGATAGATGTCACAGTTGTTTACAAGGGAAAATGACCAAACCACCATTTGGTGGATATGGTGAAAGGGTCACAGAGCTTCTAAAATTGGTACATACTAATGTGTGTAGACCATTTCCAGTAGAAGCTAGAGGTGGATATTCTTACTTCATTACTTTTACTGATGACTTGAGTAGATATGGCTATATCTACTTAATGAGGTATAAGTCTGAATCCTTTGAGAAATTCAAAGAGTTCAAGAATGAAGTAGAGAATCATCTTGGTAAAAAGATAAAGAAGCTTCGATCGGATCGAGGTGGAGAATATCTTAACCAAGAGTTCATCAACCTTTTACGGGAGTCTGGGATTCTATCTCAACTTACTTCACCTTATACACCAAAGTGGGATGATCTTAGTGAAAGGAGGAACTGTACCTTGTTGGACATGGTAAGGTTGATGATGATTCATGCAGATCTTCCATTATCCTTTTGGGTATATGCATTGCAAAATGCGGCATACACATAAAACCAAGTACCAACTAAGGTGGAAAATGGGATTCCCTTCAAGCTATGGAGTGGAAAGAACCCCACTTTGTCGCATACACGTGTATGGGGATGCGAGGAGTTTGTTAAGGATTTCTCAGGCAACAAACTAGCACCTCATGGCATGAAATGTATCTTTATAGGGTATCCCTACCTATACAACCCCTAGACACGTGGGAGCAAGATTGACTTCGATGAAGTTGATGCTCAAGATACACAGGAGTTGGTACAGGAACAAGTTTCATAGGTCCCCATGGAAGAGGTAGTTCCTAAAACACAAGTACTGTGTAGGAGCACAAGAGAGGTAAGGGAACCAGAGAGATATGGTTTCCTTGTCACCGAGGAAGGTGAATCATTATTGTTGGACAATGATGAACCTCTCTCCCACAAGGAAGCAGTAGAGAGCTCAGAAGTTGCAAGATGACTAGAAGTATGAATTCTGAGATGAATTCCATGTATCAGAACCAAGTCTGGGTTTTGGTCAATGCACCAGTTGATGCAAAGTCTGTTGGGTGTAAATGGGTATTCAAAAAGAAACTGGACATAGAAGGTCAAGTTAGTACCTACAAAGCAAGGCTAGAGGCTAAAGGTTTGAAACAGCGTCAAGAAATTGACTACGATGAAACCTTTTCACCATTTGTCATGTTTAAATCTATAAGAATCATACTTTCCATGACAGCTTTCCATGACTATGACATTTGGCAAATGGATGTCAAAACTATATTCCTTAAAGGAAACATTCAGGAAGATGTTTATATGACACAACCAGAAGGATTTGTGACCCCAGGTGATGCTAAAAGGGTATGCAAGTTGCAGAGATCCATTTATAGATTAAAGCAAGCATTCAGATCATGAAACATTCGATTTGATGAAGTCATAAGAGAATTTGGTTTCATTAAGAATGAATGGGAGCCATGTGTTTATAAGTGGTTTAATGGGAATGTGGTTGTTATCCTAGTAGTGTATGTTGACAACATATTGCTTATTGAAAACAACATACCAGTCTTACAGCCAGTCAAGGACTGGTTGAACAAGTGCTTCTCCATGAAGAACTTAGGCGAAGCATCCTACATTCTAGGGATCAAGATCATTCGTGATAGATCCAAGAGGTTGCTTAGACTAAGTCAAAGTACATACATTGACCAGATATTAAAGAGATTTAGTATGGAACAATCCAAGAGGGGATTGATTCTAGTGTCACATGATATACATCTTTCCAAAAAAAATGTGTCCTCAGACACAACATGAGAAACATAAGATGAGTAAGATTTCATACGCTTCAATGATAGGATCTATCGTGTATGTCATGTTTGTTGGAACCATGATTGTCTTTGCATGAATTGGAGTATGTTTTGTGTTTGTTGTCAATCATCAATGGATGTTCAGAATATGTGCCAGCAAAGTGATCTTACAGTTCAAGCAGATAATAGTATTGAAGGTGGCACCGTTTTCCAGTGTTTGCCAAATTTTTGGACCTCAAAATTGACAAAATGGAGAAAAGTGTGTTTGGCAAAGGGACTTGCGCGCCGATTTCTTGGAGGCTTGGAAACTTGCGCGCCATATGTTTTTCAAGATCAGAACATCAAAATATGGCAAAGGAAGAAGGGGCGCCCAAGTTTTGAGTTTGGTCGCGCAAGTGACTAGCGCGGCAGAGATTAGGGCGGCTGGACTTGTGCGTCGAGAGGAGACTTGTGCGCCATCGCGCAGGGTGTCCAGAATGCCTATAAATAGAGGATCACCCCTCCTCTTTAGAGTGAAGTTCGAGACTTAGAGAAATTCAGAGCTCCCGTCGCGCAGGTGTAGTGGTCGCGCAAGTGGTTGTGTGGTCGCGCAAGTAGAAGTTGCGTGATAGTTGTTTGTTGCGCGTCTAAGGTGGTTTGGGTGAGAAAGGGTATGGGTCGCCCAAGTTTGGAGTTGGCGAAGGAGGTGTTGCGCAGGTGGTTTGGTGACACTTGCGCGCCAGGATTTGAAGAAGCGCGACAGTTGACAATTGCGCGCCAAAACCGGTTTGGGTGGAAAAGAATGTGAGTCGCGCAAGTTTGAGGTTGAAAAAGCAAGTATCGCGCAAGTAGTAGAGGTGAACTTGCGCTTTGTCTTTAAAACTTGGGCGTCGGCTTGGAGAAGCGTGTCAGGTGTGGTTGAATCACGCCAGTCTTTTTAGGGCTGCGCGAAAGCTGGAAGTTTACCCGATACCTTTGGTGCAAAGTGAGTTTAGTCTACGGGTGGAAGGTGGACTTCAACAGAGCATCTACATACAACAGAGGATGTATTCATTAGCGATGATGAAGAGACCTTCACGTCTATAAACTGAGTGGGACTTCACCAAAGGCAGTGAGCCAGGGGGAGTCAACAGGAGTGTCCCGAGGGACGCAGTAGGCTATCCCTGAACAGTTGTAAAGGCAGTGAGTCTGGGACAGAGTGACTGTTCCCAAACCTTTGTAATCCACAACGAGTGAAGAATAGTGAAATTTGGTACGACCGACAACCTGTCGGCGTATGCTCCTTGGACATAGCTCTTAGTGGTGAACCAAGTAAAAAGTGTTGTGTCCTCTCTTTGTATGTGAATGTTTTATTTATTCTCATATCCATCATACAGGTTAAACTAGTTTCTACCAACGTGGGAACAAGATCCGTCAGTTTAAAAGAAAAATTTGACACCCTAATTCACCTCTCCCCTCTCAGGGTGTCCCGGGGTCCTTCAAGTGGTATCAGAGGGAGGTTACTGGTGTTTGATCTGTTTTATACCATCATGGAAAATTCAGCCAGTGTTAGGGGAGTTCCCCTCTTTGATGGAAGTAATTTTCAGATTTGGAAGAACAGAATGAGATCTCATCTAAGATCCCTTGGAATGGATGTTCTGTTTTCCACTATGCAAAGTATACATGTTACTGATCCAACAGGGATGGCTATGACTGATGCAGATAGGAAAATTCTTGATGCAGATGTTAAAGCATAGAATGCTCTCACCGCAGTACTTTTCGATCAGATTTATCTAAAAGTGATGAGTTGCACCTCAGCAAAGTCCATGTGGGATAAACTTGAAAATATTTATGAAGAAGATAGCGAAGTAAAAGAGGTGAAACTACAAGTCCTACACAATAGGTTCAATGATCTGAATATGCATCCTGATGAGAATGCAGATTCCTTCTTCAATCGAATTACTGAAGTGGTTGGAGCAATTCGGGGTCTAGGTGAAGAAATCAAAGACGTAGACATTGTGAAGAAAATATTAAGAAGACTCACACCCCTTTACAATGCAAAGGTTTCAGCCCTTGAGGAAAGAGATATTTCCAAACTTTCTCTGCATGATCTACTGAGCAGCCTGGTGGCATATGAAATGAGGGTCAAACCAGAAGATGCTACGACTCGAGTGAGCAAGGAAATGGCATTCAAAGCCATTGAGAAACTGAAAATCTCAAAAGATAGTAGTGGTGAAGATGATGAGGAAAAAGAAATTCTTTCTCTCATTGCAAAGAAGTTCCAAAAGGGAAAAGGGAAATTTAAAGGGAAGTTACTTCTAGCTTGCTTTCACTGTGGCAAAGTTGGTCACATTGCCTCTCAGTGTTCAAGAAAGATCGATGATGAGAATAGCGATTATGAAAACATTAAGAAGCCTTAAAAAAGGTTTTTCAAAAGGGGAGACTTCAAATCAAGAAAGAAAGTACCAAAGAAGAGTTTTGTCTGTGAAGAGGAAGAAGATGATAATGAATTCTGTGATGAAAAAGAACCAGAATTTAAAACTGGGAACCATGCTTCCATAATGGCCACTGTTGAAAAATCAGAAGATACTGGTGGAGAAAATCAGTTGAAAACTGGTGCAGAACCCGAGTTGCAACTTAAGGATGCTGTTAGTAAGCTTAAGATTAAATGTAAGAGTTGCAATAAGTGGAAATTAATTGTAGAAGAATCAACTGAATATGTTGATCAACTTGAAGCTGAAATTGAACGACTGGAAGAATTGGTGAAAGTACAGTCTAAAATACTTGAAAGCAATGATGATGTAGTGGATCGGAAGCTGAGAATTGAAGAACAGGCAAAGGTCATCAATGACCTCACCTCCAGACTAGAGGAAAATTCCAAGACTGCTGAGCGTCTTGAGGAGGAAGTTGTTACTATTAGGAGTAAACTTGAAAAAGATTCAATTTTAAAAGAATCAAGGAAGAAAATACAGTTTGGAAGGTTCTCAAATGCTGAGTTGTTGGAGAGAGCAAAACGTGGCTCTAATGGAGTTGAAAAGATTTTAAATGATCAAAGACCTGCCTGCATGGGAAATTGTGGAATTGGTTGTGAGGCAGAGCCGTCATATGCTGCAAATAAAGGTAGCCAACATAAAGGCAAGCTGAAAGTGGGTGATGTGGAAAAGTCATCTGAAGTGCTGAAACAAAAACCCCCAATTCAATCTGAAAGAAGAAAAGAAGATTATCCTCTCGTCTCCTTGAAAAAGTTGCCCTCAAACTATTATCCCACCGAATAAGGAATGAGGATAAACAGAAGTGAGAAGACATTTCCTCTCATGAAGTGTCAGTTCTGTGGATATTTAGGCCAGACCATGTCTTATTGTGAAGAGGTAAGAAGCTATCTAAATGGTGAAGATATGGGAGTTCAACGAAGGAGAACAAATTCATATCCTAATTCATTTAGAAGAAACAATTTCTATGGATATTGTTTTCGTTGTTCTGACTTTGGTCATAAGGCTATTAATTGCAAGCAGAGAAGGGACATGGACACCTCATACCGGAGTTCGAGACAAGTCAAATCTCGTCAACAAGATAGTGTTGCTCTTTCAAACAGGTTTTCTCCTCTCGAAGAAGACTTCGACTATGAAGAACCAATGTACACACATGAGACAATTGAAAGGCCATCAGTGCTCTATACTCAATCCAATGTCTCATGGAAAGAAAGGAAGAAAATTGAGAAATCCAACCTTGCAGAGGTGGCCCTCAAAGCTACAAAAAGTAACAGTACCTGGATTCTGGATAGCGGTTGTTCATCTCATATGACAGGTAATGCTGGCCTATTAACGGATATCAAAAGGAAGGTTGATGGTACATTGCGATTTGGTAATGATTGAGCTCTAAAAATCAAAGGCAGTAGAAATACTGAATTAGCTAATGGAGAGCTAAAGAAGACTAAAGTCCTTTATGTAGATGGCCTACGTCATAATCTACTCAACATGAGTCAACTCTGTGACTCGGGACTTATAGTTACTTTTAATCAGAAATGTTGCACTATCAAGGAAAGGACAGGCAATTCACTTATGAAGGGATGCATAACAGAAGGCAACTTGTAACAGGTTGACAGTAAAGAAAATGTTTGTTACATGACTGTTGAAGAAGAAAACAATTTGTGGCATCGAAGACTGGGACACATCAATCAACAAGACATGGAGAAAATATCAAAATTGAGGATTATCATGGACATTCCCAACCTGAAGCGTGAGCGTGAAAAGTCTTGTGATGCTTGCATTCGTGGGAAGTTGGTCTGCAGTTCCTATCGGTCAAAGAAGAAAAGGGCATCTCATCTTCTTGATCTAATTCAAACAGATGTATGTGGGCCGATAAATGTTGTTGGAACTCATGGAGAAAGGTACTTTGTCCTTTTCATAGATGATTATAGTAGAATGGCATGTGTAATGGTCATTCACAGGAAACGACAAGGGTTTGACTGCATGAAAACATATCGGTGAATCGCCGAGAATGATACTTGACGAACAATCAAAGTGTTGCGATCTGAAAATGGAGGGGAATACACGTCCATTGAATTTGAAAATTACCTGGAGAAGCATGGGATACAACATGAGCTAGGTGTTGTGAGAACTCCACAACAAAATGGAGTTGTTGAACGTAGGAATCGACAGGTGAACAACATGGCACGAACTATGCTGATTGAGAGTCGTATTCCACGACATTACTGGAAAGAGGTTGTTCAAGCTATAGTGTGTATTCAAAATCGAAAAGGACTTTATATGGGTGAGACGAAGACACCATATGAATTGTGGCATGGAAGAAAGCTCTCTTTGAAATAATTTCGTGTTTTTGGAAGTAAATGTTTCATCAGAAACAAAGAAGGAAATCAAGGGAAGTATGGTGACAATGCAGATGAAGGAATTTTCTTTGGATACTCAATGAACAGCAAAGTCTACAAGTGTTTCAACAAGCGATTAGGAAGGATCGTGGAAAGCAGTGATGTTAAGATCATTGAAGAGAAAACCACAAATTCTTCACGGATTTCATATGCTGATGTGATAGAAAGTGAGGAAGAAAATGAACATGGAATAAATATAAATACAGGAATAGAGGAAGGTGGACAAAACGCTCAGCAGTCACATCATGATATTGACTCAGAAGAAGAATCTGAAGAGGAAACTTTGGCTAGAGAGAATGCAACTGAAGCTCACAGGAGAAATCAAAGAGCTGGGATTGATCCATCTAACATAATTGGGGATAGGAGTGCACCCACACAAACAAGGAGGATGAGGAATAACACGCAATATGCATTTCTGTCAGTTGTGGAGCCATCCTCATTTGAAGAAGCTGCAAAGGATGAATCATGGGTGAAAGCCATGAATGAAGAGTTGGATCAGATTGCCAAGAATCAGACATGGGATCTTGTCCAGAGACCTAAAGGTCACAATGTGATTGGTACAAAATGGATCTTCAAGAACAAGTTTGATTAGCATGGAAGTGTTATTAGAAACAAGGCACGACTGGTATGTAAAGGATACTCCCAGATTGAAGGTGTTGATGTTGAAGAAACCTTTGCTCCAGTGGCCAGACTGGAGTCAATCAGGCTTTTCCTTGTCATGACACTCCAAAGAGGATATAAAGTATATCAAATGGATGTCAAGACAGCATTCTTGAATATTGTACTCGAAGAAGAAGTCTACATTGAACAACCAGTGGGATTTCTTCTTGGTACTGATGAAACAAAGGTTTGCAAACTAAATAAATCTCTATATGGTTTGAAGCAGACACCACGAGCATGGTATTCCCGACTGGACTCTTATCTCAAGAAGCTGGAATTCAAAAGAGGCGGAGTAGATCACAATTTATATGTGAAGAATTCTCCAAAAGATCAGTTCATGGTTCTGGTCTACGTTGATGACATTATATTTGGTGGTAGCAGGCAGAAATCAGTGGATGAATTTGTCAATCACATGAAATTAGAATTTGAAATGTCTATGATTAGAGAGCTCACGTATTTCTTGGGGTTGCAGGTGATTCAAAAGAAGGATTACACTTTCATTTCTCAGGAAAAGTATGCGAGAGAGCTGCTGAAGAAGTTTAATATGCAAGACTTCAAACCAATGTCAACTCTGATTACAGTTGAAACCAAACTTGGAAAGCATGAGGATGGGATCTCTGTAGATCCCACAATGTACAGGAGAATTATTGGAAGCTTACTGTACCTGACAGCGACACATCCAGATATTGTCTTTGCAACATGTCAAACGGCCCGCTTTCAGAGTAATCCAAAGGAGGAACATATGGCGGCAGTAAAAAGAATCATGAGGTACATTCAAGGCACTCATAACTTTGGGTTATACTTTTCTACAGGCAGGAATAGTGAATTATCAGCGTTTTCTGATGCTGACTGGGCTGGAGATGTAGTTGACAGAAAGTCCACCAGTGGTGGAGCATTCTATATTGGAAATAAATGTGTTGGCGGGTTGAGCAAGAAACAAGAAAGTACTTCTCTTAGTACTACTGAAGCTGAGTATATCTCCGCCACAAAGGCATGCACTCAACTGCTATGGATGAAGCAACAACTAACAGATATTGGTGATGAGGTGAAACAACCAGAGGTAATTTACTGTGATAACAAGAGTCCAATTGATCTTACGAAGAATCATGTTCAGCATTCTCGTACAAAACATATTGAAATCAGGTATCACTTTATCAAAGAAAAAGTTGAGCAAGGCGTGATTAGAATGGATCATGTGGGAACTGATGAACAAGTGGATGATATCCTAACCAAGCCACTGTCAGCGACTGTGTTTGAGAAGCATCGGTTGAACCTCGGTGTTCAGCCACCTCCCAGTGCATAAGGAGGTTACGCAATACCCCTCTCCCCAGTTATGTTAACTGTTTTTAATCTTTTTGTGGATATGATGCAGGTTTATGGGGGAGATACCATCCAAGGGGTGTATTGAGATGTTCAATGAACAAATACCAATCTTTGGGTTTATTGCCAATGGGGGAGAAGGAATAAATTCAGGACATGTTTGGTATCACGATGAGAATTCGGTGATAGGATAAGAAGGAATTCTTTGGACATGTAATGCTTCTGGGAAAATTTAAGAGAATTTCTTGGGCGTCATTGAGAAATTCCAAAACACGGGATCTCAATTCACGCTTCCCCTCTTGTTTTCTACACCGAGCATTGCTCACGTAGACTTAGAGTGTTGGCTGAGTTGATTCTTGCGTTTTTGGTTTGCATGTGGCTGGTACTCTATTGAATTTATTTACTGATTGCCAACAAACCCAAAGGGGGGGATTGTTGGAACCATAATTGTTTTTGCATGAATTGAAGTATGTTTTGTGTTTGTTGTCAATCCTCAGTGGATGTTCAAAATATGTGCCAGCAAAGTGATCTTACAGTTCAAGCAGATAACAGTATTGAAGGTGGCACCGTTTTCCAGTGTTTGTCAAATTTTTGGACCTCAAAATTGACAAAATGGAGAAAAGTGTGTTTGGTAAAGGGACTTGTGCGCCGATTTCTTGGAGGCTTGGAAACTTGCACGCCATATGTTTTTCAAGATCAGAACATCAAAATATGGCAAAGGAAGAAAGGGCGCCCAAGTTTTGAGTTTGGTCACGCAAGTGACTAGCGCGGCAGAGATTAGGGCGGCTGGACTTGCGCGCTGAGAGGAGACTTGCGCGTCGTCGCACAGGGTGTCCAGAATGCCTATAAATAGAGGATCACCCCTCCTCTTTAGAGTGAAGTTCGAGACTTAGAGAAATTCAGAGCTCTCGTCGCGCAGGTGTAGCGGTCGCGCAAGTGGTTGTGTGGTCGCGCAAGTAGAAGTTGCGCGACAGTCGTTTGTTGCGCGTCCAAGGTGGTTTGGGCGAGAAAGGGTGTGGGTCGCCCAAGTTTGGAGTTGGCGAAGGAGGTGTCGCACAGGTGGTTTGGTGACACTTGCGCGCCAGGATTTGAAGAAGCGCGACAGTTGACAATTGTGCGCCAAAACCGGTTTGGGTGGAAAAGAATGTGAGTCGCGCAAGTTTGAGGTTGAAAAAGCAAGTGTCGCACAAGTAGTAGAGGTGAACTTGCACGTCGTCTTTAAAACTTGCGCGCCGGCTTGGAGAACCGCGCTAGGTGTGGTTGAAGCACACCAGTCTTTTTGAGGCTGCGTGAAAGCTGGAAGTTTACCCGATACCTTTGGTGCAAAGTGAGTTTAGTCTACGGGTGGAAGTTGGACTTCAACAGAGCATCTACATACAACAGAGGATGTATTCATTAGCGATGATGAAGAGACCTTCACATCTATAAACTGAGTGGGACTTCACCAAATGCAGTGAGTCAGGGGGAGTCAACAAGAGTGTCCCGAGGGACGCAGTAGGCTATCCCTGAACAGTTGTAGTGAGCCTGGGACAGAGTGACTGTTCCCAAACCTTTGTAATCCACAACGAGTGAAGAATAGTGGAATTTGGTACGACCGACAACCTGTCGGCGTATGCTCCTTGGACGTAGCCCTTAGTGGTGAACCAAGTAAAAAGTGTTGTGTCATCTCTTTGCATGTAAATGTTTTATTTATTCTCATATCCATCATACAGGTTAAACTAGTTTCTACCAACGTGGGAACAAGATCTGTCAGTTTAAAAGAAAAGGTTGACACCCTAATTCATCCCTCCCCTCTCAGGGTGTCCCAGGGTCCTTCAATGTTATGTACCAGACTTGATGTTGCCTATGCACTGAGCATGGTAGTCATATATCAAGCAGATCCAGGAGAACAGCATTGGACTACTGTCAAGACTATCATTAAGTATCTGAGAAGAACTAAGGATATGTTCCTGGTGTATGGAGGAGACGGGGAGCTTGTCATCAGAGGGTATGTTGATGTTGGTTTTCAGACAGATCAGAATGATCTGAAGTCGCAATCAGGATATGTTTTTTGTCTCAACAGAGGAGCTGTGAGCTGGAAGAGTTCAAAGCAATCAGTTGTCGCTGATTCTTCAGCGGAGTCTGAATATATAGTGGCTTTTGATGCAGCCAAGAAAGCCGTCTGGATTCGAAACTTTGTCCAGGAGCTTGATGTGGTGCCTAGCAGTAAAGATCTCACTACATTGTATTGTGATAATATTGCAGCGGTGGCTCTTGCAAAAGAGTCGAGGTCACATCAACGAACAAAGCACATACTCCGAAAGTATCACCTCTTGAGGGATTTCTATCAAAGGGGTGAAGTTGCAGTGAGCAGAGTGTCCATGGAAGAGAACGTGGCGGACCCCTTGACTAAAGGTCTATCTCAACAAAAGTATAAATATCATGTGAGAGCTAGCGGGATGAAGATTGTTAGCGGTTGGCTCTAGTGCAAGTGGGAGTATGTTAGAGTCGGTGCCCTAAAAACCAACTTCTTTGTGCTTTATGATAAACTTGTATTCATTGGATGAATATTAATAAACTACTTGTCACATCATGATTGTTCTTCTGCGTGACATAGTATGTGATAATGTCCTAAGAATAGTTGTCGCATTAAAAGGTCATAGCAAATCCATATTATGATAAGAACCAGGAAGTGTCATTACATTATTCTTAAATATATGTTTTATGGTCGGATGATATCATTTGAAGGGACGCAAATGATACAGGCTATCAAGGGTGGGGACTCATGAAACTTTGAGACACATTCTCATAGTGTGCGCTCTTGGTAATATCCATGAGGATATTATGAGAACAAAACTCATCAGTAGGAAATCCACATTCATAAGTGTCATTGGATGTTTCTATCTACGGACGTGTGTATTGATCCTTAGACTTCAAGATTATTATTAATGGGTATTATGACTCGCGCACTTAGATGTATTGACGAAAATTGTGACTACAGATGTTCGCGGCCATGTAGAATATGTTGGGTGTGTCACGAGTAATACTACATTAATGAATAATGCGAGAAAGGATTTGTCACTTCTACAGAAGTAGATATCTCAGGCTCTGATGGAAATGATATAGCCTAACTAAATCTATGGTCATAGTGTTCTCTAGACAAGTTCAATTCTGGGAAGTCAAATAATGAGAAATCAAGCACATGGGTTGATGGCACTTGCATGCAACCCGCTTGATTGGAGATATCGTGACAAATGGATTATATTACACGGTAAACATTCGTATGAGCTGACATGTCGTTGTAACATCAACTTCTTTCTCTTGGGTGCATTGACTCGTTGCTAGACAGTAATCTTGGACTTTAGACAAGTCCTCTTAATGCCAACGAGAAATATGCCTAAAGGGTCACACACTAAGTGTAGCCAGTATCTCAGTTAAATAATTTATTTATTTAACAAGTTGAATAAATATTATTCCCGGTTGTAGTTTAATAATTATTCAAGTATGTCTGATTGCATTTATTTCGTCACTAATTATTCGAGAGAATATATTGCAGATAGAATATTTATTTATCGACGAATAATGCAGTTATATTTATTTAATAAATAAATAGTCATTATTCAAGGCTCGGTAAATATTGAGGAGGATTGGCGAACCAAGTTATGGGTCTGGTGAAAGATAATATTAAATATTATTTGGTTAAATAATATTTAAATATAACGTATAAGTTAAACACATATCATGGAAATAATAGTATTACTATTATTATTTGACATGGGGTTTCACATGGAATAATAAATTAAGTAACGGCACTTGTGCTAATTATTTATTATTACCTGGTGAATTAAATTCCTCATTATGTTATTATTCTCTAAATTAGCCAAGGGGTCATTCGACCGACTAACCAAATCGTTGTGTGCACAACATTCTTGGAGAAAAGCTCTCGAGCCTAGAGAACTCTTCCCTCTCCAATAACGCTCTCAAGAACGAGAGAAATCCTCCTCCACCGGATCAAGGAGAGCGTTTTGGAAGTGATTCTCAAGGCGATCGAAGGCGGACATCGCAAGCACAATGATCTTCCACGCTAGCACCCGGAGACTCCTTCGGGGACGTCCGGTGATACGTGGAGCACGTGTGGATCACCGCTAGAGGATTCTTATCCTTGGATTCTACATTGCAACGAAGCCGCACCTCGGACCCGTGGTCGGACGCATCAACAAAGAAATAATCATCGTAGAAATAATTATATAATTTAATTAAATTAATTATAAACAAAATATGTTGATCTTCTCTTCTCGGTTTTGAGTTCTCTCATTTGTCTTTTATCTTTGATTAAATTCTGTGGATACTAGCGTTGTATTGATCCCGGATTAATCGTTGATTATGACAATTTGAAAAGTTGGGTACACGCTCATCCTTCACTTTCGCTGTGCCTAAAACCTTCAGTGCGGAGATCTGACAACGTCTTCGACGCTCCGATGATCACCGCATCGTCTTGCTTGCGATGCCTGAGAGAGAGCTCGATCTGAGCTCCTGGATTCAGAGCCTCTCTCTTTAGGATGTAGGAGAGAGAAGAGGAGAGAGAGACTGTGAATAGTATATGGCAAACTCCTCTCCTCTATTTATAGTGTTAAGAAAATATCAGGTATTGCCACACGACATCCTGAATAAATAACACGCTATAAACGACTTATTATGACTATTAAACTGAGTCATAAATATTATATATTAAATATATTACGTAATAATAAATGAGTCATTAACTCGACTCGTCGTTCCCACAAATATTAATTGAGCCTTGAATATTTTTTAATATTCGTTCAAATGATATTTTTTATGTATTTACTTAAAACTTGTAAATACATTTAATAAATAAATTCAACATTCATTATTCTTAACTTGAATAATATGAATTTATTTATTGCATTGGTGATAATATCTCTTTGGACAAATCTCAGACCCTAGTAGTGGGGTCCACCATGTCCAAAACTCCTATTCAACTGAATATGACAGATTCTCAAATACGCTATTATGTGTGACTCTCTAGGCCCTTATCTCGATAGCAGTGAATAGTATTCACAGACCAAGACGGGATCTAGCAGCTCATCATGGCCCCTAAAGAGATAAGGATTGTCACGACATCGATAACTAACCTACGAACATGTACTGTGTAATATAATCTTTTTGTCTTTAAATATCTCATAAAGTGGGACTCACACGTGTGTCATCGTCCTTTTATTGTTTTATTGTTTGTTGATCCAACTGAACGGATTTACCCTCGACTGTCATGGTCATGGTCTTATAAAGGTGCTACCAACATTATCAATATGGCCTGAGATATACAACTTCCTTCACCTGAAAGTGACAAATCATTTTTTGACCATTCAACCAATGTCATGCCACCAATGATGCACCCAACACAAACTACCACGCCACAATTTCAATATCATGGTTTTCATCTTGTATCAAAGTACGCAATCAAATGGCATACATTGGTAATGATCTCAAGTCATAAGACCATTACACATGATCGTAGATAGGAGCATTCAATGACACCCAAAACATGTGGTGTTCCAATTGGCGAGTTTGTCCTCATGATCTCACTACTAGAGATCACCAAGTGCAAACTTCATGAGAAGAAGTCTCAATTCTTATGAGCCTCCAGCACCTGATAGTTAAACATCTACTATGACCAGTCAGTAAGAAGTATCTAGACCATATGACCTTTGTTTAAGATTAATGTCATAGTATCTCGAGGTTTTCATTATAGCATGGGATCTGCTATAACT
Organism: Viscum album; assembly: GCA_963277665.1. Classification (NCBI taxonomy): domain Eukaryota; kingdom Viridiplantae; phylum Streptophyta; class Magnoliopsida; order Santalales; family Viscaceae; genus Viscum; species Viscum album. Next base: position 1,021,018,752 of record OY728135.1, read on the forward strand.
TTTCGATATGACAATTAATCTATGGACATTACCATTTCAATAGTGAGTGCAGAATAGTCTACACTATAATGGTAAACAAACATCATGTATAACTAACTGTATACACAATATGATAATCAAAAGCAACAAATAGTTGGGTCAAGGGCACCCACTATTTCAACATGGTACAGACGTTTGTGCATTGTATTACGCCATGAACGGAAGCTTTATGTGCTAGAATCCTCAATTCATGATTTGCTTACTAAGGAGGCAAGTGGTGAAGAGTATGTTGCCTATGAAAAACACTTGAATGGTGCGCTAGATGTTTCCTATGAACGGAAGCTTTATGTGTTAGAATCCTCAATTCATGATTTGCTTACTAAGGAGGCAAGTGGTGAAGAGTATGTTGCCTATGAAAAACACTTGAATGGTGCGCTATATGTTTAGTGTTTGATGTTATCATTCATGTCCAGTGAACTCATGAAGTCGCATAAGAACATGGATGCTTATAGCATGCTCAAGTATTTACGTGATCGTTATCAAGAGAGAGCAAGATAGGAACGATTTGAGATCTTCATAGCACTTTTCATGAGCAAACTTGGAGAAGGTTCATCAGCTGGGTCTCACATAGTCAAGATTATTGGCTAGAGTGTCTAGAAGTTATATGGTTCAAGTCGCCCGAAGAATTGTGCATCGATCTCATACACTCTTCACTCCCTTGGATCTTCTCCGGCTTTGTTGTGAATTTCAATATGAACAACATTGAGAAGTCTCTCTCGGATCTCATTATTATGCTTCGTCAAGTCGATAAGGACATGAAGCACGAAAAGCATTCTATTCTTATGGTGAACTAAAGGAAGAACAAGGTGAAAGGCCCCAAGACTAACACCAAGTCTAAGACCTCTTCACAACGTTATTCCAAGAGAAGGAAGATCAAGGGAAAGCAAAGGAACCGGAAATCGTTTGTTTTTCATGTGGCAGGAATGGCCACTGGAAGAACTACACCGCTGCAAAGAAGCAAAGGGAAACTTCAAGTGTGTTCGTTGTCGAATGCAATTTATCTATTTCTACAAATTGGGTATTAGATACAGCTTGTGGTACTCAAATTTGTATCCATTTACAGAAACCAGGTAGATTTAGAAAAATTACACGTGTGGTGGATCTACGAGTCACTAACGGTGCCAAGCTCGATACAATAGCTATTGGAGACTACCACTTCACGTTGTCGACTGGAATGATCTTGGTTTTGAAGAGCTATTGGTATGTGTCAACTATTATTAAAAACATTATTTGTGTATCTAAACTTGATATGGATGGTTTTATCTTCAAATTTAGAAATAAAAGTTGCTTCTTTTATAAATAAATCAATTGTTATGGTAAAACACATTTAAATAACAATCTTTATGTGTTAAATGTTGGATTGGTACAGCCCGATTCTCTTTGGATGTTGTTGGGCCGAATGCTTGCGGGCCATACTGCGCATTAGGGTGTCAGTTCTGCAGGTCAACCTCCGCGGTGAGCTCGTTGGGTGTTGTAGGGTGCAACGTGCCCCTGCTCCAGGGGTCGAAGGTCCCTGGCCTAAATTGGGGGGGCATTGTAGCAGTGTGAACTTTTGGCATGACTACTGTAGCAGGCCGAACTTTGGAGTCAACTGTATTGTAGCGACGCGGACTTCCAACTGTTGTTCACTGTAGCATCTTGGACTTGGGTGGTCGCAACACTGTAGCGATGCGGACTTTTTGCAACCTTTTCACTGTAGCACAACGGACTTCCTGTGCGGTTGGTGGAATAGTACTATGTCCTCCTTATTAGCTCATTTCGGGCTAGGGTTTTGTGTGAGCTTGAGAACCCTAAAACTCCCTATAATTTTGTGCTCCCGACTATAATGAAACTTCTGTCTCTCAGTGGATGTAGGGATCACTTCCCAAACCACGTAAATCTCTACGTCCAAGATTTTCTTCTTTTGTTTTTTTTTTCCTTTTACTCTTCTGTGAATCGTTTGTTCACTTTGTTGCTCTCAGCGTTTCCGCAACATTAAATTACACTAACCAAGTAATGGAAATCAATAACGAATCAGGTTTGTATGACTCATATCACACCCAATTGCGGCATCACTGGGGGGTTGTAGGGTGCAACACGCCCCTACTCCGGGGGTCAAAGATCCCTGGCCTAAATTTGGGGGCACTGTAGCTACTCTGACTATTGTAGCAGAGCTGACCGACCAATACCGACAGGGGGCACTGTAGCAGTGTGAACTTTTGGTATGACTATTGTAGCAGGCCGGACTTTGGAGTCAACTGTACTGTAGCGACGCGGACTTCCAATCGTTGGTCATTGTAGCATCTTGGACTTGGGTGGTCCCTACACTGTAGCGATGCATACTTTTTGCTACCTTTTCACTGTAGCACAACGGACTTCCTGTGCGGTTGGTGAAATAGTACTCCATCCTCCTTATTAGCCCATTTTGGGCAAGGGTTTTGTGTGAGCTTGAGAACCCTAAAACACCCTATAATTTTGTGCTCCCGATTATAGTGAAACTCCTGTCTCTCAGTGGACGTAGGGATCATTTCCCACACCACGTAAATCTATGTGTCCAAGATCTTCTTCTTTTGTTTTTTTTTCCCTTTTACTCTTCTGTGAATCCTTTTTTCACTTTGTTGCTCTCAGTGTTTCCGCAACATTAAATTACACTAACCAAGTAATGGAAATCAATAACGAATCAGGTTTGCATGATTCATATCACACCCAACTATTGCATCACTGGCTAGGTCATGTAAACGAAAAACACTTGACTAAATTATACCAAGATGGATATTTAGATTCTTTTAAACTAAAACCACTTGGAATATGTCACACTTGTTTACAAGGCAAAATGATCAAAGCCTCATTTAGTGAAACAGGTGAAAGGGACATGGAGCTTCTTGAATTGATTCATATCGATGTGTGTGGATCATTTCCAGTTGAAGCAATGAGTGGTTACTCATACTTCATATCTTTTACAAATGATTTTAGAAGATATTGATATGTCTACTTAATGAGTTATAAGTTGGATTCCTTTGATAAATTCAAGGAATACAAGAATGAAGTTAAGAACAAACTTGGTAAGAAGATAAAGAAACTTTGCTCGGATCGTGGTGAAGAATATCTAAACCAAGCATTTATTTATTATCTATGGGAGTTTTGGATGTTATCTCAACTCACACCTTCTTATAAACCACAATTGAATGGTAAAAGTGAAAGGAGAAACAGTATCTTACTAGATATGGTAAGATCAATGATGAGACATGCAAGTCTTTCATTATACTTTTGGAGATATGCATTACAGACGGCGGAACACATTCTAAATTGAGTGTTAACTAAAGCAACAAACGGTATTTCATATCAGCTTTGGTATGGAAGTAAACTCGTATTGTCCTATATAAGAGTGTGGGGGTGTGAAGTGTTTGTTAAGGTTATCTTTGGCAACAAACTTGCACTATGGGGCACTAAGTGTATCTTTATAGGATGTCTTAAGGAAACTAGAGGATATTACTTATACGACCCCTCAGATAAGAAGGTTGTGGTTGACAGACGACTCACATTCCTTGAGAGGGATCATATCTCTAAAAGAGATAGTGGGAGCGAAATAGACTTTGATGAAGGCATGACTCAAGATACACATGAGTTGCACATGAATAGATTCCACTAAGTCCTGTGGAAGCGGACGTTCCAGAGACATAAGTATTACGTATGAGTACAAGAGATGTTAGAGAACTTGAAAGATATGGTTTTCTAGTCACAGGAGATTGTGACTCATTATTAGTTGATAATGATAATACTATGACCTACAAGGAAGAAATAAGTGGCATAGAAGCTGTCAAGTGGAAAGAATCCATAAATTCTAAAATATATTCCATGTACCAAAACAATGTATAGATTTTGGTAGATCCTCTAGTGGATGTAAAGCTCGTTGATTGCAAATGGGTATTCAAAAAGAAACTAGACACGGATCGATAGGTCAGTGCTTATAAAGCTAGACTGGTTGTAAAAGGGTTTAAACAACGTCAAGACATTAACTACAACGAAACATTTTCACCGATTGTTATGCTTAAATCCATCATAATTTCACTTTCCATAACAGCTTATCATAATTATGAGATTAGGCGAATTGATGTCAAAACAGTTTTCCTCAAAGGGAATCTTCAGGAAAATGTCTATATGACACAACCAAAAGAGTTTGTGACTACAAATAATGTCAACAAAGTATGCAAGTTGCAAAAAAACATTCATGGATTAAAGCAAGCATCCAGATCATGGAACATTCGATTTGATGAAGTCATAACGAAATTTGGTTTCATAAAGAACGAATATGAGTCTGGTGTCTACAAACGGTTTAGTGGGAGTACAGTTGTTTTCTTGATGACATACCACTTATTGGACTAAATCAAGGTACGTACATTGACAAGATACAGAAGAGATTCGGTATGGAACGATTCAAGATGTGATTGTTGTCAATGTCACATTGCATTCATCTTTTTAAGAAAATGAATCGTCGAACACATGACGAGAGACAGAATAACAAGGATTCCAGATGCATCAGTGATTGGGTCAGTCATGTTGTTATGTTGTGTAACCAAGTAGATGTCACCTACGCTTTAAGTGTGGTGGGCAGGTATCAAACTGATCCAAAAGACCGTCAATGGATGACAGTTAAGACTATCCTTGAGTATCTGAGACATACTGAGGATATGTTTCTGGTTTATGAAGGAGATGAGGAGGTAGTCATCAGGGGATATACAGATGCTAGTTTTCAAGCTAATCAAGACGATTTGAAATCGCAATCGAGATATATTTTCACTCTCAATGAAGGTGTCATGAGCCGAAAAAGCTCAAAAGTCATGGTCATTGATTCCACTGTAGAGTATGAGTACATTGTGGCTTATGATGCGGCCGAGAAAGCAGTTTGGATACACAACTTCGTCCAAAAACATGATGTGGTGCCTAGTAGTAAAGACTATCACACTATATTGTGATAATATTGCAATGTTGACTCTTACAAAGGAGTCAATGTCGCATCAACGGACGAAGCACATACTCCAAAAATATCATTTCTTGAGAAATTTTTCATTGAGAGGTGACAGCATAGTAAGCAAATTTTCCACATAAGGCAACGTGGTGGGTCTGTTGACTAAAGCCTCATCTCAAAAAGAAGCATGAACACCATGTGAGATCTAGCGAACTAAAAGTCATCAACAGTTGGCTTTAGTCCAAGTATGAGTCTGTTAGAGTTAGTGTCATAGAACCAACTTCTTTTGTACTTTAGATTACTTGTAAATTCAAAAACTTGAATATTAATAAATGACTTATCACACATATTGATTGTTCTAGGGCTACATGTTGCACACAACACATCCCCTCAAAAGATTCTTTCAACCTTAAAGAGAAAATTCTCTCTAGAATGTTCTCAAGAACTGAGAGCGAATTTCCACCTTCTCCCAAGAACGAAAAAGTAAGAATCAATCATTCAACCTCAAAGGTTTGTGTAGCGATCAAAGAGAGCAATGAAAGACGATCGATATCACCACTGTCACGACCCGACCTCGGGGCCCGTGCCGTGACTACCCCAAGCCCGCCTTCCATAGGCCAGGGGCTGGCGACTAGCACCAATGGCGTAAATCCCGATAACTGGGAAGGCATTGCCATTACAAAAGCAAACAAACACCACAGAGTAAGCAAGCGGAAAAGTAAACACAAGCGAAGAAAAGTAAAAGGGCCGGAAATACAAGCCCAACTGTAAAGTACAACTCGAAAGGGAAAAACAGCAGCTGGAAGAACGAAGCGGCTCCTGGGTCGTCCTCCTCGATTCCTACCTGAAGGGTAGGTACAGATGGCTCAGCTCCTGGATCGTCCACCACGGATCCTACCTGAAGGGTAGGTACAGATAGCTCCTCTACTCCTCGGGTCCTGTCGTCTACTTCGGGTACGTCCGCCCAGTGGTCCTCCTCCGGGTACCGACCTGCTCCGCAAGCCTCAACTGCGATCTGCGTTGTCCGTCGTCTGCAACCAACACAACGAAGTGCGGGCATAGCCCGTGCAGGGGTGAGTATAAGCTACTCAGTAGGGACCCCGAGACCCTTAAGGTCTCACTAAATCCAACATGGATATCCACAAAGTAAAGACAGCAATCACGAAGTAACATCAGACTCTACTTAGGTATATGCCCATACATATACCTAAGTCATCAAGTAACCAATCCAATCACAAGGATACACAAAAATCATGAAATCAACGGATAACCATCACCCAGGTATATGCCCATACATATACCTAAGTTATCAAGCGACCCATCTCAATCATGAGGAAACGCAAAGATTCATTGACTCAGCTCAAACCAGGATTTTCATTATCGAAACCGTAACTACTGAGGAGCTCCGTCTCTAGAGTGTACAGTGGTCCTGTCACGACTCCGAGGTACTGCTCACTAACCTAAGACTGCTGAGGTACTCCTCCTGTCGAGTACTGCGGGTTTGCGGCCAACTACTGGGCGCTCCGTCCGCTGAGGGTCTGTCGCCAAATACCGGGCGCTCACCCAAATAGCCTACTGAGGTACTCCTCCTGTCGAGTACCGCGGGTTTGCTGCCAACTATCAGGCGCTCCGTCCGCCGTGGGTTTGCCGCCAAATACCGGGCGCTCCGTCCACTGGGCTAGTCGACTCACTCCAAGTCGAGTCGGTCAAGCAGTCGTCAGGTCTCAGTCGGCTACACGGTCTCCGTACTCCGCACGCTCGTCTCCGGGAGGGTCCGCTCCACGAGCTACTGGTCGATACTCCAAGTATCACAAAGTCCCACAAAGAAGTGTCTCAAAGGACCGCGTCATCATAGGGGTCTCAACGCAACAGACGGCGCGTCAATCGGACGCCCGGTCTGTGAGTTATTAGCCTTTTCGTCCCAGGGGCCCGGTTGGTTTCGTGTGCGAACCAATCCCGGCCGTATCACAACTGTACCCTGAACTCCCATAGGGTATACTCAAAGGGACCGTTACTCAACGCAATCACCAACGCCGCTGACGGTTCGTCGAACGGACGTCCTGGCTGAAAGATATCAGCTTTTCCGTTCCACAGCGCGGCGCGACGGCGCCGCTCAATAGTTGTCGTACGATTCCCGCGTGGTGCGACGGCACCACGCCATCTCGCTCCATCCGCAAGAAACAACAAGAATAAAGGAGGGGGGGGGGGTCGGCCGTGTTTGTGCGGCCCGACCCCCCTCGCATTAGATTGATAACAATCGGCCTTTCTAGAACGATAATCCATCACAATCTTTTTAAAAATAAATAAAAAGATTCGGAAACAAGGGCCGACAAAAAAAAAGAACCTTCAAGATCGAAGGAAAGATCAACAACTTTAAAAAGGTTTAAAACCCCTACCTCAAGCGTTGTCGCTCGCGAGTTCGTCGCGGAAGAGGACGATCGTCGCGGAAGAAACGTCGCCGGAGAAACGTCGTTGATTCCGTTGTTGTCGAGGTGCGTCCGAAGGGAGAACGTCGCTTGGAAAGGAACGATCGTCGCGGAAGAAACGTCGCGGAAGAAGCGTCGTTGATTTCCGCGGTTTCGACGTTCTTCGCCGGAGGCCGGCGTTCTTCGCGTTCTTCGCCAAAGAAGAACGCTCTCCTCCAAATTCTCCCCACGCCACAAGCTTCCACCCAAAATAAAATAAGAGTAATCTTATTTTATTAACGCACAAGCAACGATTAAAAAAAAAGAAACGAACAATTAATTCCAAGAATTAATTTACCAAAGAAACCGCCCAATTAATTGGACGAAAGAAACAGCCCAATTTAATGGTCTGTTAAGAAACTAAGAAACCGCGTCAGTTGACTTTCAGTTTCTTTGACGGGTTTTCGCGGGTGCGTTACTTAGCGGAAGAAACGGCGGGGCTCGTGCGGGCCCCACCCACAAATATCCTATCAGGAGGATAGGATATTTCAGTTGCACCCTATCCGTTTCAACTAAGCTTAACCAGCTTAATGTGGCTTTCAAGTGGCTTCAAGTGAAATAAAAATAAAGTTGTCGTAACAACTTTATTTTATTTCTTAACCTTAAGTCCCAAAATTTAAAAACCACACCTGAGCAAACGCAACTCCGGAAGAGGCGTTTCTAGGCAAAACCCGGCGCTGCGATTTCATCGGTGCCCTCAAAATTCGATTCCGGGCACCGGTTCAAAAGTTAGAAAAACCCGCTCGTCCGTTCACTGAACGTACCCGAGCCAAAACTTCGGAAAATGATTCCGGGCACACCGGGGCTTTACGTCCCCGTAAATCTTCACCACAGACTTAGGGAAACAAAGCGGTACTGAGCACGCATCTGAGCCTTCCGCTCCCATGTGCTCACCTGGAGGTTCCCGCGCTGCCAAAGAAAGTGCACAAGAGGAATCGACCATCCTCCTAGGATCCGCTCCTGTCGATCGTCGATCCCCACAGGAACCTCCGTATAAGACACTCATCGCCATCGTCTAGCTCCTCATGGTCGATGATATGCGAAGGGGGGTCGAGCACGTATCTCCTCAGTTGGGATACGTGGAAAACGTCGTGCACCTAGTGAAACTGAAGTGGATGGGCCAAGCGGTAAACCACCTCGCCTACCCAGCTGAGGACCTAGATAGGTCTGTTGAACCTCAGAGATAACTTGCCTCCCAGGCCACATCTCCGTAAACCTCGTCGAGGTGAGACCCGTAAGAAGACGTGGTCGTCATCCTCGAACTCCAGAGGTCTCCATTTCTGATTAGAACTGAAACTCAAAACTCCTGCTGCCACGAAGGTAAGGTGGGTCGACCCAAGAATGATCGGCTACACCCTCCTGTGCATGAGTTTATCTTGAGCTGCCCAGGGTTTCCTTTTCGCTGACCAAGGAAAACCTATCCCAACGTTGTAGATAAACCACAACCTTTTTGCCTAAAACAGTCAACCTGGGTATGATCTGTGAATTCGATCCATAACCAGACCAACGTCGCAAGGCCTCGACGCTACCACCAAGAGATTCCAACCGAAACTCTCGCCTCGTGGTCAGATCACACTGTCGGCGTAAGTGTGATTATCGAGTCTCCTCCCAAAGGTATCTCCAGACGTGAGGGTCAAGTCAACGGCTTACCCGGAACCTCTAGGTCTGGGACAAGATTCGTGGAAGGAAAGAATGATTGGTACCTATGTCTAAAGATATGGCAGCTCATAGTAGACATAGCCCGTACCCCGAATCATTCTTAGAGCCCCTGGGTCACACTACTTGACCGCATGCAGCTACCCTCCTTCCCAGCCCTCCTGCTCCCTGAGCCTGGCGGGGATTTCAAAGGCGAGTGGTTGTAACATGTTGAGATGTACACCACCACCTGCTGCTCTCAAGGCCCCACTTCCACGTCTGCTGCTCCGCAGATTCATCTGTCCTTTAAGCTTCCTCTTCTTGAAACATTTAACACGCCCGAGTCTCTAAGACTGGCACTGGTTTCCTGTTTCTTACTGCACTGTGCAGTCTTCATCCGCTCCTGGATGAACTGCACCTCCTTTGCATATGATCTGGAAGAGCTGCTAAAATTTCTCCTTTGCCGAAAAGAGAAACCTGGTCTCATCCCCTCTCTAGATGAACCACGCCCATTGCCTAATACAGTCAATCCTGGCATGAAGGATGCATTCATGCCATGGATGACGTCGTAAGGCCTCGACGTAACTACTAAGAGATCCAACTGTCACTCTCGCCTCCAAGGGTCGAGTCACACTGTCGGCATCAGTGTGAGGTCACTGGGTCTGCTCCAGTTGAAATCTCGAAAGTGAGGGTCAAGTCAACAGTTTAACCGGGACCACTCAGTAACATCACAAAAGAGGACAGGAAGGCAAACATCACAAGAGATAAGTGTCTTCTTTATTATTGCAGCTCATAATACAAAGACACGAATACAACATCAAACATGGAACTAGAAGTACAAGAGACGTATCCACTAGTTCCGCTCCTGTCCACCTGCTCCAAGAGTTCTACTGTTGCTCAAGCATTTGTCGCTGCCTCTATCTCGGTGGCTCCCCCAAAGCCTGCGGATCGGGAGTCGGACAGTCACGTGCCAGATGACCCTTTCCGCGGCATGAGTAACACAACCTGCTCCTTGCACGGCTAGCTCTGTTCCCACTCCGGGTGCCCTGCACCACCGGTCCTAAAACCCGAGATCGCCCAACTGCTGGTCTGGTCTTTCTGGGCCTCTGCATTATCTGTCTACTGCCCACAGATGACTCGGCTTCTGATCGAGAAGCACGCGACAAAGGCAGCAGCTCCCGAACACGCTCGGGGTGTAGAGCTACTGGCACATACTCCAACCTGAAGGAGGTCTCGAAGTCTTCCCAAGAGAAGGCCATCCCACGGCAAAACTGGAACAAGTGGCTCCACCACCTGCCTGCTGCTGCCTGAAGAAGGCTAGCCGCAAAGATCGTCATAAAGTCTGATGGCGTCCCCACTAGCCTGAAGACTCCCACCACAGCCTCCAGCCAATCCTCAGCCGCCCGCGGGTCCGTCTCTCCCCTGAACCTGGGTGGCCTCTGGCGCTGGAACTCATGCAGCGCACTCAAGCGTCGTGCATCGCCTACTGCTGGGGCTGGTGGCATCGGTGGCCCAACGTATGGTAGTACCGCTGGTGCCTCTCCTGGTGCCTCGACTGCAAGAGGGCCCTGAACCGAAGCCTCGTCGGTCGGCAGGCTGTCAGTACGCACATCCCTCTGAGCTAAAGCTGGTCGTCCGAGAAAAGGCATCCTGAAAGAAACATTGTAACACGGTCAAACGATTAAACCTGGTGAGCTGACCTGGTTTGAGCTGACATTTTTAAACTTTGGAAACACACACGCAATCAGTGTTTTCGTGCACAAAGTCGGAATTCAGTTGTCAGGGTCCTGGTGTATGGATACGTCGGCCGCCCGCACCAACACTGGACTCCCTGAACTGAAAACCATACTCGGTACCCTTAACACTATTGCTTCACAGAAAGAAAGATCAGAATCGGCGGTAGAACCGACCACCTCTGATACCAATCTGTCACGACCCGACCTCGGGGCCCGTGCCGTGACTACCCCAAGCCCGCCTTCCATAGGCCAGGGGCTGGCGACTAGCACCAATGGCGTAAATCCCGATAACTGGGAAGGCATTGTCATTACAAAAGCAAACAAACACCACAGAGTAAGCAAGCGGAAAAGTAAACACAAGCGAAGAAAAGTAAAAGGGCCGGAAATACAAGCCCAACTGTAAAGTACAACTCGAAAGGGAAAAACAGCAGCTGGAAGAACGAAGCGGCTCCTGGGTCGTCCTCCTCGATTCCTACCTGGAGGGTAGGTACAGATGGCTCAGCTCCTGGATCGTCCACCACGGATCCTACCTGAAGGGTAGGTACAGATAGCTCCTCTACTCCTCGGGTCCTGTCGTCTACTTCGGGTACGTCCGCTCAGTGGTCCTCCTCCGGGTACCGACCTGCTCCGCAAGCCTCAACTGCGATCTGCGCTGTCCGTCGTCTGCAACCAACACAAAGAAGTGCGGGCATAGCCCGTGCAGGGGTGAGTATAAGCTACTCAGTAGGGACCCCGAGACCCTTAAGGTCTCACTAAATCCAACATGGATATCCACAAAGTAAAGACAGCAATCACGAAGTAACATCAGACTCTACTTAGGTATATGCCCATACATATACCTAAGTCATCAAGTAACCAATCCAATCACAAGGATACACAAAAATCATGAAATCAACGGATAACCATCACCCAGGTATATGCCCATACATATACCTAAGTTATCAAGCGACCCATCTCAATCATGAGGAAACGCAAAGATTCATTGACTCAGCTCAAACCAGGATTTTCATTATCGAAACCGTAACTACTGAGGAGCTCCGTCTCTAGAGTGTACAGTGGTCCTGTCACGACTCCGAGGTACTGCTCACTAACCTAAGACTGCTGAGGTACTCCTCCTGTCGAGTACTGCGGGTTTGCGGCCAACTACCGGGCGCTCCGTCCGCTGAGGGTCTGTCGCCAAATACCGGGCGCTCACCCAAATAGCCTACTGAGGTACTCCTCCTGTCGAGTACCGCGGGTTTGCTGCCAACTACCAGGCGCTCCGTCCGCCGTGGGTTTGCCGCCAAATACCGGGCGCTCCGTCCACTGGGCTAGTCGACTCACTCCAAGTCGAGTCGGTCAAGCAGTCGTCAGGTCTCAGTCGGCTACACGGTCTCCGTACTCCGCACGCTCGTCTCCGGGAGGGTCCGCTCCACGAGCTACTGGTCGATACTCCAAGTATCACAAAGTCCCACAAAGAAGTGTCTCAAATGACCGCGTCATCATAGGGGTCTCAACGCAACAGACAGCGCGTCAATCGGACGCCCGGTCTGTGAGTTATTAGCCTTTTCGTCCCAGGGGCCCGGTTGGTTTCGTGTGCGAACCAATCCCGGCCGTATCACAACTGTACCCTGAACTCCCATAGGGTATACTCAAAGGGACCGTTACTCAACGCAATCACCAACGCCGCTGACGGTTCGTCGAACGGACGTCCTGGCTGAAAGATATCAGCTTTTCCGTTCCACAGCGCGGCGCGACGGCGCCGCTCAATAGTTGTCGTACGATTCCCGCGTGGTGCGACGGCACCACGCCATCTCGCTCCATCCGCAAGAAACAACAAGAATAAAGGAGGGGGGGTTCGGCCGTGTTTGTGCGGCCCGACCCCCCTCGCATTAGATTGATAACAATCGGCCTTTCTAGAACGATAATCCATCACAATCTTTTTAAAAATAAATAAAAAGATTCGGAAACAAGGGCCGACAAAAAAAAAAGAACCTTCAAGATCGAAGGAAAGATCAACAACTTTAAAAAGGTTTAAAACCCCTACCTCAAGCGTTGTCGCTCGCGAGTTCGTCGCGGAAGAGGACGATCGTCGCGGAAGAAACGTCGCCGGAGAAACGTCGTTGATTCCGTTGTTGTCGAGGTGCGTCCGAAGGGAGAACGTCGCTTGGAAAGGAACGATCGTCGCGGAAGAAACGTCGCGGAAGAAGCGTCGTTGATTTCCGCGGTTTCGGCGTTCTTCGCCGGAGGCCGGCGTTCTTCGCGTTCTTCGCCGAAGAAGAACGCTCTCCTCCAAATTCTCCCCACGCCACAAGCTTCCACCCAAAATAAAATAAGAGTAATCTTATTTTATTAACGCACAAGCAACGATTAAAAAAAAGAAACGAACAATTAATTCCAAGAATTAATTTACCAAAGAAACCGCCCAATTAATTGGACGAAAGAAACAGCCCAATTTAATGGTCTGTTAAGAAACTAAGAAACCGCGTCAGTTGACTTTCAGTTTCTTTGACGGGTTTTCGCGGGTGCGTTACTTAGCGGAAGAAACGGCGGGGCTCGTGCGGGCCCCACCCACAAATATCCTATCAAGAGGATATGATATTTCAGTTGCACCATATCCGCTTCAACTAAGCTTAACCAGCTTAATGTGGCTTTCAAGTGGCTTCAAGTGAAATAAAAATAAAGTTGTCGTAACAACTTTATTTTATTTCTTAACCTTAAGTCCCAAAATTTAAAAACCACACCTGAGCAAACGCAACTCCGGAAGAGGCGTTTCTAGGCAAAACCCGGCGCTGCGATTTCATCGGTGCCCTCAAAATTCGATTCCGGGCACCGGTTCAAAAGTTAGAAAAACCCGCTCGTTCGTTCACTGAACGTACCCGAGCCAAAACTTCGGAAAATGATTCCGGGCACACCGGGCCTCGGAATCAGGTGCCGTCAGAAACTGCGTTCTTGTAAAATTCCAAAGAAAATTAAGAAAAAAATTTCCTTGAAATTTACGGGTCTTTACATTACTCCCACCACAGGGCTTTACGTCCCCGTAAATCTTCACCACAGACTTAGGGAAACAAAGCGGTACTGAGCACGCATCTGAGCCTTCCGCTCCCATGTGCTCACCTGGAGGTTCCCGCGCTGCCAAAGAAAGTGCACAAGAGGAATCGACCATCCTCCTAGGATCCGCTCCTGTCGATCGTCGATCCCCACAGGAACCTCCGTATAAGACACTCATCGCCACCGTCTAGCTCCTCATGGTCGATGATATGCGAAGGGGGGTCGAGCACGTATCTCCTCAGTTGGGATACGTGGAAAACGTCGTGCACCTAGTGAAACTGAAGTGGATGGGCCAAGCGGTAAACCACCTCGCCTACCCAGCTGAGGACCTAGATAGGTCTGTTGAACCTCAGAGATAACTTGCCTCCCAGGCCACATCTCCGTAAACCTCGTCGAGGTGAGACCCGTAAGAAGACGTGGTCGTCATCCTCGAACTCCAGAGGTCTCCATTTCTGATTAGAACTGAAACTCAAAACTCCTGCTGCCACGAAGGTAAGGTGGGTCGACCCAAGAGTGATCGGCTACACCCTCCTGTGCATGAGTTTATCTTGAGTTGCCCAGGGTTTCCTTTTCGCTGACCAAGGAAAACCTATCCCAACGTTGTAGATAAACCACAACCTTTTTGCTTAAAACAGTCAACCTGGGTATGATCTGTGAATTCGATCCATAACCAGACCAACGTCGCAAGGCCTCGACGCTGCCACCAAGAGATTCCAACCGAAACTCTCGCCTCGTGGTCAGATCACACTGTCGGCGTAAGTGTGATTATCGAGTCTCCTCCCAAAGGTATCTCCAGACGTGAGGGTCAAGTCAACGGCTTACCCGGAACCTCTAGGTCTGGGACAAGATTCGTGGAAGGAAAGAATGATTGGTACCTATGTCTAAAGATATGGCAGCTCATAGTAGACATAGCCCGTACCCCGAATCATTCTTAGAGCCCCTGGGTCACACTACTTGACCGCATGCAGCTACCCTCCTTCCCAGCCCTCCTGCTCCCTGAGCCTGGCGGGGATTTCAAAGGCGGGTGGTTGTAACATGTTGAGATGTACACCACCACCTGCTGCTCTCAAGGCCCCACTTCCACGTCTGCTGCTCCGCAGATTCATCTGTCCTTTAAGCTTCCTCTTCTTGAAACATTTAACACGCCCGAGTCTCTAAGACTGGCACTGGTTTCCTGTTTCTTACTGCACTGTGCAGTCTTCATCCGCTCCTGGATGAACTGCACCTCCTTTGCATATGATCTGGAAGAGCTGCTAAAATTTCTCCTTTGCCGAAAAGAGAAACCTGGTCTCATCCCCTCTCTAGATGAACCACGCCCATTGCCTAATACAGTCAATCCTGGCATGAAGGATGCATTCATGCCATGGATGACGTCGTAAGGCCTCGACGTAACTACTAAGAGATCCAACTGTCACTCTCGCCTCCAAGGGTCGAGTCACACTGTCGGCATCAGTGTGAGGTCACTGGGTCTGCTCCAGTTGAAATCTCGAAAGTGAGGGTCAAGTCAACAGTTTAACCGGGACCACTCAGTAACATCACAAAAGAGGACAGGAAGGCAAACATCACAAGAGATAAGTGTCTTCTTTATTATTGCAGCTCATAATACAAAGACACGAATACAACATCAAACATGGAACTAGAAGTACAAGAGACGTATCCACTAGTTCCGCTCCTGTCCACCTGCTCCAAGAGTTCTACTGTTGCTCAAGCATTTGTCGCTGCCTCTATCTCGGTGGCTCCCCCAAAGCCTGCGGATCGGGAGTCGGACAGTCACGTGCCAGATGACCCTTTCCGCGGCATGAGTAACACAACCTGCTCCTTGCACGGCTAGCTCTGTTCCCACTCCGGGTGCCCTGCACCACCGGTCCTAAAACCCGAGATCGCCCAACTGCTGGTCTGGTCTTTCTGGGCCTCTGCATTATCTGTCTACTGCCCACAGATGACTCGGCTTCTGATCGAGAAGCACGCGACAAAGGCAGCAGCTCCCGAACACGCTCGGGGTGTAGAGCTACTGGCACATACTCCAACCTGAAGGAGGTCTCGAAGTCTTCCCAAGAGAAGGTCATCCCACGGCAAAACTGGAACAAGTGGCTCCACCACCTGCCTGCTGCTGCCTGAAGAAGGCTAGCCGCAAAGATCGTCATAAAGTCCGATGGCGTCCCCACTAGCCTGAAGACTCCCACCACAGCCTCCAGCCAATCCTCAGCCGCCCGCGGGTTCGTCTCTCCCCTGAACCTGGGTGGCCTCTGGCGCTGGAACTCATGCAGCGCACTCAAGCGTCGTGCATCGCCTACTGCTGGGGCTGGTGGCATCGGTGGCCCAACGTATAGTAGTACCGCTGGTGCCTCTGCTGGTGCCTCGACTGCAAGAGGGCCCTGAACCGAAGCCTCGTCGGTCGGCAGGCTGTCAGTACGCACATCCCTCTGGGCTAAAGCTGGTCGTCCGAGAAAAGGCATCCTGAAAGAAACATCGTAACACGGTCAAACGATTAAACCTGGTGAGCTGACCTGGTTTGAGCTGACATTTTTAAACTTTGGAAACACACACGCAATCAGTGTTTTCGTGCACAAAGTCGGAATTCAGTTGTCAGGGTCCTGGTGTATGGATACGTCGGCCGCCCGCACCAACACTGGACTCCCTGAACTGAAAACCATACTCGGTACCCTTAACACTATTGCTTCACAGAAAGAAAGATCAGAATCGGCGGTAGAACCGACCACCTCTGATACCAATCTGTCACGACCCGACCTCGGGGCCCGTGTCGTGACTACCCCAAGCCCGCCTTCCATAGGCCAGGGGCTGGCGACTAGCACCAATGGCGTAAATCCCGATAACTGGGAAGGCATTGCCATTACAAAAGCAAACAAACACCACAGAGTAAGCAAGCGGAAAAGTAAACACAAGCGAAGAAAAGTAAAAGGGCCGGAAATACAAGCCCAACTGTAAAGTACAACTCGAAAGGGAAAAACAGCAGCTGGAAGAACGAAGCGGCTCCTGGGTCGTCCTCCTCGATTCCTACCTGAAGGGTAGGTACAGATGGCTCAGCTCCTGGATCGTCCACCACGGATCCTACCTGAAGGGTAGGTACAGATAGCTCCTCTACTCCTCGGGTCTTGTCGTCTACTCCGGGTACGTCCGCCCAGTGGTCCTCCTCCGGGTACCGACCTGCTCCGCAAGCCTCAACTGCGATCTGCGTTGTCCGTCGTCTGCAACCAACACAACGAAGTGCGGGCATAGCCCGTGCAGGGGTGAGTATAAGCTACTCAGTAGGGACCCCGAGACCCTTAAGGTCTCACTAAATCCAACATGGATATCCACAAAGTAAAGACAGCAATCACGAAGTAACATCAGACTCTACTTAGGTATATGCCCATACATATACCTAAGTCATCAAGTAACCAATCCAATCACAAGGATACACAAAAATCATGAAATCAACGGATAACCATCACTCAGGTATATGCCCATACATATACCTAAGTTATCAAGCGACCCATCTCAATCATGAGGAAACGCAAAGATTCATTGACTCAGCTCAAACCAGGATTTTCATTATCGAAACCGTAACTACTGAGAAGCTCCGTCTCTAGAGTGTACAGTGGTCCTGTCACGACTCCGAGGTACTGCTCACTAACCTAAGACTGCTGAGGTACTCCTCCTGTCGAGTACTGCGGGTTTGCGGCCAACTACCGGGCGCTCCGTCCGCTGAGGGTCTGTCGCCAAATACCGGGCGCTCACCCAAATAGCCTACTGAGGTACTCCTCCTGTCGAGTACCGCGGGTTTGCTGCCAACTACCAGGCGCTCCGTCCGCCGTGGGTTTGCCGCCAAATACCGGGCGCTCCGTCCACTGGGCTAGTCGACTCACTCCAAGTCGAGTCGGTCAAGCAGTCGTCAGGTCTCAGTCGGCTACACGGTCTCCGTACTCCGCACGCTCGTCTCCGGGAGGGTCCGCTCCACGAGCTACTGGTCGATACTCCAAGTATCACAAAGTCCCACAAAGAAGTGTCTCAAAGGACCGCCTCATCATAGGGGTCTCAACGCAACAGACGGCGCGTCAATCGGACGCCCGGTCTGTGAGTTATTAGCCTTTTCGTCCCAGGGGCCCGGTTGGTTTCGTGTGCGAACCAATCCCGGACGCATCACAACTGTACTCTGAACTCCCATAGGGTATACTCAAAGGGACCGTTACTCAACGCAATCACCAACGCCGCTGACGGTTCGTCGAACGGACGTCCTGGCTGAAAGATATCAGCTTTTCCGTTCCACAGCGCGGCGCGACGGCGCCGCTCAATAGTTGTCGTACGATTCCCGCGTGGTGCGACGGCACCACGCCATCTCGCTCCATCCGCAAGAAACAACAAGAATAAAGGAGGGGGGGTTCGGCCGTGTTTGTGCGGCCCGACCCCCCTCGCATTAGATTGATAACAATCGGCCTTTCTAGAACGATAATCCATCACAATCTTTTTAAAAATAAATAAAAAGATTCGGAAACAAGGGCCGACAAAAAAAAAAGAACTTTCAAGATCGAAGGAAAGATCAACAACTTTAAAAAGGTTTAAAACCCCTACCTCAAGCGTTGTCGCTCGCGAGTTCGTCGCGGAAGAGGACGATCGTCGCGGAAGAAACGTCGCCGGAGAAACGTCGTTGATTCCGTTGTTGTCGAGGTGCGTCCGAAGGGAGAACGTCGCTTGGAAAGGAACGATCGTCGCGGAAGAAACGTCGCGGAAGAAGCGTCGTTGATTTCCGCGGTTTCGACGTTCTTCGCCGGAGGCCGGCGTTCTTCGCGTTCTTCGCCAAAGAAGAACGCTCTCCTCCAAATTCTCCCCACGCCACAAGCTTCCACCCAAAATAAAATAAGAGTAATCTTATTTTATTAACGCACAAGCAACGATTAAAAAAAAAGAAACGAACAATTAATTCCAAGAATTAATTTACCAAAGAAACCGCCCAATTAATTGGACGAAAGAAACAGCCCAATTTAATGGTCTGTTAAGAAACTAAGAAACCGCGTCAGTTGACTTTCAGTTTCTTTGACGGGTTTTCGCGGGTGCGTTACTTAGCGGAAGAAACGGCGGGGCTCGTGCGGGCCCCACCCACAAATATCCTATCAAGAGGATAGGATATTTCAGTTGCACCCTATCCGCTTCAACTAAGCTTAACCAGCTTAATGTGGCTTTCAAGTGGCTTCAAGTGAAATAAAAATAAAGTTGTCGTAACAACTTTATTTTATTTCTTAACCTTAAGTCCCAAAATTTAAAAACCACACCTGAGCAAACGCAACTCCGGAAGAGGCGTTTCTAGGCAAAACCCGGCGCTGCGATTTCATCGGTGCCCTCAAAATTCGATTCCGGGCACCGGTTCAAAAGTTAGAAAAACCCGCTCGTCCGTTCACTGAACGTACCCGAGCCAAAACTTCGGAAAATGATTCCGGGCACACCGGGCCTCGGAATCAGGTGCCGTCAGAAACTGCGTTCTTGAAAATTAAGAAAAAAATTTCCTTGAAATTTACGGGTCTTTACAACCACGCTATCACCCGGAGTATCATCAGTAACGCCTTCAAATTATAAGAACATGTGTAAATCACCACCAAATGGATTAAATTAATTATAAATTTAACATGAAGGATACACTCTTGATTTCAGCTTCATCAAATAAATTTATAGTTCATGACGTGTATTGTCATGTACATTGCGGATCATTTGTTGAAATCTGACAAAAGTCAAGTTGGACATGACCCAATAGGCGCTTATGTTGCATCTGGAACTTTCACAGTGTTCATCGGACGTCTAGCTACAGTTATTGCCAGGCATAGAGCATTTGTGAGCAACTGTGAGCATCTATGGTTTCCTGGTGTGGAGCATCCATGGAGGCCAGGCATAGAGCAGCAATGGTGTCGGAGAGGATGGGGTGCAACAGAGGAGTGGGACAATTTGGTCAAAAAAAATTGATTCCCTAGGAACCATAGCTTTCTGCCTCATTTTGGGGGAACCCAGATTTCTTCATATAAAGGAAGATCATGTTCCCTTGGGCTCCATTCCCCCTACCAAACGCACAAATCAAGAGGTTCCATTTTCATTTCCTCTTATCAATCGTCGGTTCCAACATACCAAACAGAGCCCAAGTGAAAACTGCAATCCTCTGATGATTAACCAACATAAACCGAACCAATCACTTTATATCGGTTACAACCGATTTAGATCGATTAAGAAAAACAAAACATGGGAAAAAATTGCATGATGTAAGGATGATTCATTTAAAAAAAAGAATAAAACCATAAACTTTCTTAGTCAAGAGTTCTAACATAATGCAAAGATCATAGTAAAATAAACAATAGAGATATGATCCCTGAAAAAAAAAGTATCAATTTAATAATAAAATAAAATATTTTGATAGACAACCAATCTAACAAAGTAGAGAATGTTTAAAGAGTTT